>OY770105.1:9920312-11405312 GCA_963669365.1 Verbascum thapsus
CAACGGGTTCCGTTGGGATGATTGGTACAACGGGTGCCACATCAGCATTTACCGTCTCGGGTGGTACAATAGGGGCCGGTGGTAGTTCAGTGTCGGGAATGTCTGGCACAGGTGCAACGACAGGGACAACGGGTTCTGTTGGGATGATTGGTACAACGGGTGCCACGTCAGCATTTACCTTCTCGGGTGGTACAATAGGATCGAACCCGTCGATCGGAGGGGTAACTACTTGATCAAGAATTCTTGCTGAGCTAGCCAAGGTGGTGGCTAGGAGCAATAAGCAAATGATGGAGTTGAGTGCTTTGGAGGTGAGCATAGATAGTTTAGCCATTTTGAAATGTAAGAGATTTTGATATACTTGGGGAGTTATTTGTTGATGGAGAAAAGGATAAATGGCTAAAGGGTATTTATAGTTTAGAGTAGTACTTAAGTGGAGTTGATAATATGAAGTTGGTGAATGAAAAGTGTATGATTAGTTGATAAACTTAAACTCTTTGATTGGTGAGGTTTTGTGGTTTTGTTGAGTAGTTAACGTATAATATGTTATGGGTTATGCAAATATTTGTACGTGCTAGAAAGTTGTTAGTGTATGTTAGTATTATAGTATATATGTAGACTTTGATATATTTTTGCCCGTATAGCCTAAGGGCATTTATGTTATAACTTATATGTATATATATATATCGTCTTAATATTGTACAACTTTGTATACATAATCAAATATACAAGAGGTTTCTACATTACGAGTTTTAGAACTCTAATATATTATTCACCGAGCCTGAATTACCTATGACTTCATCTACCGCCCTCCAATGTTATGTCCACCACTGCCACCATGGCTTCGCCCACAAACACCACTTCCGATCCTTCTTCCACGACCAACCAAACGGCCTTCTTTACCGCATCACCAACCCTAATTGCCCACTCTCCACACCTCTACTACCAAATCGCAGTTGCTACCACCCCACTCCACCATCCCGCTGATGATGTCTCTCAAAATAAAAATAATTTACTTTTTAATTTTAAAAAAATAAAAATAAACTAACAGTTTAAAGACCCATCGATATAATTGTCTAACTAGATGAAAGAAAAAGTACACTTGCAGCTCCTCTCTTGTGCCATTGTAAGTAGTTTTCTTGTGGTACTTTGCTAAATCACAAAAAAAATCTCATTTTCAGTATTGTCACTGAGAAAGGATTACGACGAGTCAGTTTCGAGTGCATGATTTCATCAATGCACCTATGACATGAGCTCTCATAGTGACTGAGTGACACTCCTTACCAAAGCTCACATGTAGCCCCAATCGTTACTAGGACTTGCAATCCAATTTATGCAATTAAAAAATCATTCCTTTCGGTGCACACGTTCCGGACGAGACTACATGTTCAATATACAATATACTTCTCATAACTATAACGTAAATGAAACATGTCAAATGCTTTTTATTTATAACAAAATTATTTGTTACGATAAACGCGCAACAATCTAACTCCTCTCAATCAAAGAGACATATACCAACTTCATTCGTCTTACTCTTGATTCGCCAATTCTCTCGTGTTATTTCAGAGTTCAGTTATTATATCAAACCAATCGAAGTAACTACACCACCGAGGACCATATACACCATTGAATATTTTCAATAGGTTATCATCAAAATAGTGATTTTCAATAATATTATATGATGGATCGTGAAATTTGTCGTCAGTTGACTAACATTAATGTTGATATTGAAAATTATGGTATGGAAAGTAAATTAAAAACATATATTAAAATTGAAATCGAGCTAAATTAGGGTATAAAAAGATTAGATTTTTCACCTAATGAATAGAGGAGATTGGAGAAATAACATAAGCTCGATCCCAAGAAACGATCTTTACTACTGCATCACATCAACCCATTACTTCTCTCTCACTTCCAACTCTCTCAGAAATCCAACCCAGAAGGGTTTTTCAATTGAGCTGAGAATTGGGTAAAATTGTGTGCAAAAATGGACGATTATACACGAGAAATGATGGATTTAAAAACCCTGGTTACTCGTACTCTCGAGAAGAAAGGCGTCCTTGCCAAGATCCGTGTAAGTAGTTACCATCCCCAACTTCTCTTTCATTTTTATTTTTTGTTTCTGTTATAATTTTGTTAATTTCATATGCATTGTTCCTTTCCTGTTTGTGTTGTATCTATCAATTGGGCTATAGATTGTTAGGGAGGAAATGTAGTTTATGGGATCGGGTAATTATGGATGAATTTACTAAGACATTGTTAGAATTTCAGAAATTAGGGTTTTTGGTCATTGTCATAAATGTGGGAAATTTTATTTTATGTTGTTCGAGATTGTATAATGAGTCTGTGACATTGGTTACACAATTTGATTTCTGACTAAACATTAGCTTCAGATTTTGACTGAAATAGGGTATTGGTAAGAACAAGCTTTCTGCTTTTATCCATAGTTGTAGTTGAAATTATTTCACATTTGGTAGTAAATAAACATGCAACATCAGTATTAAAAGATTTGCTAGATTAGCAATCTGCCCCATAAATTGTTTTTAAACACTTCTGATGAGATGAGCATACTATATATGCACACATAATTATGATTTCGTTCAAGATGCTGAAAATTAATATTTTTTCTTGGTTATTAGGCTGAATTAAGGGCTAGCGTGTTTGAAGCTATCGAAGAGGAAGATAGAGTGGTCGAGAAAGAAGAGGGACTTCCTCCTGCACTTTTGGGTAGCTGCAATGATCGTGCAAAACAGCTCCACAACTCTCCATCAGGTAACTTTAGGGTGTGTTTGGATCGAATGATTTGGATTTGAGGAAGGGATTTGGAGGAAGGATTTCAAATGATTCTAAAATTAAGTAATTTGAAATCCACCATATTCGTGAAGAAAATAGGTCAAAATGAATGACAAGGGATTTGAAATCCGTCCTAACATGAATTCATCCAAACAAACTTAAATGGATTTGTCGATGAATTTGAAATCCATAGTTTCAAATCCTTCAAGCCAAACACACCATAAGTTTTGACTATCTTCTCCTTCTTTTAACTACATAAGTAATAATGTATAAGCATGTGTTTAACGACTCGGACACACATTTTCTGTCTTGTCTCACACTCTTCTGCATTATTTCCCTATACACATTTAATTTATTTGTTTGTTTGTTTGTCTGTATTATGATGTGTTAATTGCAGGAAGGCTTCTAACAGCGTTAATATGTGAATATCTGGATTGGGCAGAGTTAAACCACACTTTGAAAGTTTACTTACCAGAGTGCAATCTGGTATTCTTTTACACTCTTGGTTCTTGTTTCTTTCTCAATTTTATTGTACAATATTTATTAGTTTTGTTTTCACTTTCAGCCAAAAGATTCCTGGAAATCCGAGTTAAAAGATTTTAGCAGTAAGAATGGATACGATCTTAATCGTAACGGAGATAGTGGGCCATTGCTTTTGGATGTTCTTGAGGGGTTCTTGAAGTATGAGGTCAGAATGAATCCTTCTTTGCATATTCAAATCGGTTCATATTTAATATTTATTGATAATGCTATTAATAGTTCTGTTATTAATAGCTAAACATGTTGAATGGGCTTTGCATGCAGTTATTCAACATGGAAATTTTGTAATTTTTTTCATAATTTAACATCAACGAGAATTGTCTTCATGATACTCTGATGCCATGAGATCACTATGCTAAAATATAGGGAAAAATGCATAAAAGCCCCATGTGTTAATTCGAAAATGCAAAAAAACCCATGTGTTATTAAAATAGGCTGAAAGGCACCTTGTGTTATTCAAAAGTCTGCAAATAATACCAATTTCATTAGAAGTTAACATGATTGTTGTTCACGTGCTGATGTATTAATATGAAGTTTTAAGTTAAAACCCTTTATTAATATGAAGGGTATAATGGGCATTGCAGATTAAAAATTAACAACGTAGAAATCTTTGATGGAATGAGGACGCGGGTATTATTTGCAAACTTTTGAATAACACAAGGTGCCTTTCAGCCTATTTCATTAGTACGTGGGTTTTTTTGCATTTCGAATTAACACATGTTTTTTTTTTTTTTTGCATTTTTCCCCTTAAGTATATGAATCGAATGATTTGGCTTGGATCTGATCATCTAGATGTCAAATTGCAGCATATAATTCTACTGTTTTTCTCTTCTTAGAGATTATTAATTTCACGTTTTTTTGCAGAATTTATCTCAGGGAAGGGGTAGCAACAGGAGATTGACCACTCAAGATGCTGAACCCCTATCCAACTTCGATGTTCGAAACACGAGAAGAACTTCGTCATCAACAGTAGCCGGGGGTTTACCTCCATTAGGAAGGTTTATAACCAATAATCATTTTTCTATGTATCTATAACTTATATATATATATATATATATATATATATATTCAATTAGTAACTTCTAGTTCATGTGCTTCTCATTGCAGGCCTGTTCCTGTTTCGCAATCATCTGGTGTGTGGTAAAATTATTTCAAAGTCTGTTCTGCAAATCATTAAAAAAAAAAAAAAAAATTGTCTGATGTATTTTAATTTTCAGATCGACGAGGTGGGTCATCTACATCTGGTTACAGGAAAGACGACTACAATTGGAGATATGACAATGATGAACTTCCAGAAGAAGTAGTCCGCGCTTCAGCTGCATTGGAAAATCTGCAGTTGGATAGAAAAGCTCGAAACTTAACCACTTCTTGGAGGTTTGTTTTTCGATATGAATTCATACTTTATAAGTTATCTCATACTTGGTAAGATGGTATAAGCCATACGGGAAATTTAACCCTACTTAGTCTTGTCAATGGGCGGGGATTGCCCTGACCCGGACCCATTCAATAGAAAATATACCCGACCCGGACCCGATGATACTAGGTAGTTCGGGTCCGGGATTACTCTATGGGTACACTACCCAAATGATGTAAATCGTTGAATGAGAATATGATGATACCATAAAATGAAAATATAACATATCTGATCTAACGGTTCACAACCCTACTTGAATAGCATACAAATGGATTCGAGTTCTTCTAGGAAGTATTCTAAGACATGGGTCAATGAGATAATGTAGTATCCGTTTGTGTTTGTAATTAGCCCTCGACAATGACCCATTTTCGGTTTAATTAACGGGATTTGATTACAGGCATGCTGGAGATGGAAGTTCGGAGGAAGATGGCAGGATGGATCACATGTAATTTTGATCTATTTTCGGTGATTTTATCGATCCAAGTGTGTGTTCTCGTGCAATGTTAGATCAATCCTTTTAAAGCTTTGTTTCTTTTCCTTGTCTTAATGTCTCATCTTTTACCCTGTTTGGCTCTCTTTTCCTTGTAGGGTGTGAAGTTTGTATTTAGTTATTGTATGTAAGTGAACTAACTTGAGACTAGAATCGAACATAATATTATTTAAGTTTGTTTGAATTTTTTGTCGAAGTTTTAAATTGTGTTTGATTGTCAATCTAATCGAGGTTAAACAACCTTTGATTGAGTTGAATCTAATTGACTTCGAGACGCTTGATACACTTTTTTTTTTTTACGTATTTTCATCATTTTTTACTAATCGAGAGGTTTTAATCATTTTCGCAAAATAATGACGAAGACAAAAGGTATAAAGTTAAGAGGATCCAATTTTGTCGATTATTCCTTTCGGGTCCCACCCTGTGGGCCCAAGGTAGGCGATGGTGTCCCCTGGGACCCACCGAGTCGGAAATGTTAATGGAATGATATCGAATTTCATCGCCTTCTTAGAAAAAACATCCAAACATGATCCATTCACATCTTACAAAAGAAAATGTAGTACTTTACAATTCTGCAAAAAGCCTAAACACATCATAAAAATGATTATTCCTTCATATAATTCATTACTATTGTGAAATGAATGAAGTAACAAATAATCTATATATAGTATAACATTATTGCATTTCTTATACTTTATCGTCTGCCTGATGAGAGCCATTGGTCTCTTGCTCAAGGTTTAAATTCGGTCCCTCGCCCACAGATTTCACATCATTCGTCTCCTCAATCGATTTTCCCTGTACGGGTTCCGTTTTTTCCACCTAATTGTCAGCACAATACAAATTACCAAAGAAATAAACAATCGACAGCATGTTCGTTTTATTGAAACATGCTAATAAATTTAGCAATAATAACAATTCGGAATGCTTAGGCTTTGTTTGTTTATGTTTTTGAGTTAAAAATTTAAAATTTCTCGGGAATTGCGTAACACTGAGATTCGTATGAGAATAGTAGGTGTCTGTTTATGTTTTTTGAAAATAGGTTGAAAGTTGTAAAATGTGTCAAATCAATGGTGATATGTTGATGGATGATGTTTAGAAGGATTGTTTTAGTTGTTTATATAATGATTATGTGAGTTAAAAATAGTAAAATATAAATAAAAAATTGTAAAGTATGAAAGAGAAAGAGAAGTAATGATTATAATAAATGATTTGATTGGTAAATGTGTGAAATGATGCATATATGATTGATAGGCAGGATTGAAAAAGTAGAGATGAGAAAGGGTTAAATTTAGATGAAATTTTGGTGTGTTCAGTTTATTTTGATTTTGTAATTTAAAAACTTGAAAATGATATTTGAAAACATAAACAAACAAAGCCTATAATCAACTAACCTTGTTCCTGTCGCGCCATCCTAATCCAAATGGTAGCAAGCTAATCTTTCTTGTCGGAATGTCCTGTGAAATATCTTGGTTACTTTGCTGCCCAAATCTGCAACAGACACACAAAGAAAACAAGTGAGGCTAAGGTTGTCCGTTTTTCGATGGGGGACGAAATTCGTTATCAAATTCATAAACCGGAATTGCAATATTTTCGATTCTCATGAACGGAAATGTGAGCAGTTCGATTAGTATTTAACACGGTTCAAATTATATAGACTAATTTTTGTTGAAAATGACAATAAGAAAGAGTAAAAACGAATGACTAAAAATGTTATCATCCCGGTTTGGAAATGTGAATAAGAGATATAGCTAGGCTTGTCAATGGGCGGGAATTGCCCAGATCCAGACCCGTTCCATAGAAAACTTACCTGACCCAGACCCGATCCGTAGGGTCCAAGACCCGGACCCGATGACACTAGGTAGTTCGGATCTTGGTCTAATTTTTACCCGCGGCTGTTTTACCCAAATTTCACCCTTTGAGAATACATGGGGTTTATACCCGAACAATACCTGACGTTTACCAGTGGGTATTTGCCTGACACGGACCGACCCGAAATGTACCCGGCCCGTCAGGTCTAACTTCTTTTGGACCCATTGGGTATGCGAATGGGTCCGAGTCACGTCCGGGTAAAAAAAATGGTGGGTATTTCATGGGTCTAATTTGGGTCTGGGTATTCCCCGCCCATTGACAGCCTTGGATATAACCAATTGAAAAATATAAAATAGATTACCGAGGGGAAGGTTGAGGTTTGTTTTGTCCCGACTGATACTGCAAAGTAGCCTCGAGCATAGACTCAGCCATAACGGCTCTCTTTTCCATCTCAGCCAACGCAGCAGCCGCTTCTTCATACTTCTCCTGCACGTTTAAATTGCGTAAATATTTCAAAAAACTCGATAAATCTCGAAATTTGGAGAGAAAAAAACATCGAAAAAAAGAAAAAATAGAAAAAAAAAATCGAAAAATAGAAAAAAACCTGAAGCAAATGAGTGGCATATCTCTGGGCAGCTGCATCTTGCTCAGCAAATATACGAGCATCTTCGGTCACCTTTTGTTCTAGTTCGACTCTCATTAGAATCTGTAAAATAATCGAATTATGAATTTCTCATTATTGGGAAGAATCGAAGAAGGGTAAAATTGTCTTTTAACCTTACAGCAATAGTATTTTTACCTGAAGCATTGCAGTTTCTTGTTCTTGTTTATCGGCGAGAGCTTGTCGAATCTCAGCTATTTCTCTCTCTAACAGCTCAGCCTAAACAGGTTGGATAATCAAAAGAAGGATCTAAATTAAGAAAATGAAAAAACGAAAAATATGTATTGAACTTCCTAAATTACCCTTGCGCTTAATTGTCGCCTATTATCCTGCTTAACCATCTCCATCAAGGCTGTTTCAAGCTCCTCCGCTCTGCACGAAGAAAAATAAAGATTGTATCGTATATATAACATTAGGGTCATTATCGAGAAATATTGCCAAAAAAACGAAAAAACAAACTATATTTGACTAATAGAAGTGTTTAGTTTCGAAAAGTTGGCCAAAAAGGATTAAAAAAAAAACTTCATAAAACCATAATTTTCGCGTCACCTCAGCTCAGCAGAACGTTTTTCCTCGAGAATCTTGCATAACTCAACCTTAAGCAAAACCACCTGAGTATATATAATCAACGTTTACGAAATGTTAAAAGAGGCTCAATATTCAAATTTGCCACTGTTTCATAATAAATAAACGATTAATACAGAATACAACTCAATAACGGCACATTTTGAGCATGCAAAAAGATTATATATTCTTGGATTTCAAGAACACATTTTTACTTGTTATTTGTTACATTTGTCCAACAGGCAATGTTTTCCATGATCAGGCGTAGGCTTGTCAATGGGCGGGGATTGCCCAGACCCGAACCCGTTCAATAGAAAACTTACCGACCCGGACCGACCCAATGACACTAGCTGGTTCCGGGTCGGGTCCGGGTCTAATTTTTACCCACGGATATTTTACCCAGAAAATACGGAACATTATCCGAATTTTACTTTTTGAAAATACATGGGTCTATACCCGAACAATACCCGAAGTATACCCGTGGGTATTTGCTCGACACGGACCCGATCCGAAACGTACCCGGCCCGTCGGGTCTTAAGTTTTTTGGACCCATGGGCCATGGGGTATGCGACCGGGTCCGAGAAAAATATTTTTTTATTGGTATTTCGTGGTTACGGTTTGGGCCTGGCTATTCCCCGCCCGTTGACAGCCTAATCAGGCGGTTAAGTAATAAGAGAATTCCGAAAAAAATGAAAAAGGATAAATAGATACCTGCTCTTGAAGATCTTTAGTAGAATCTATCTCCACATCACCATTCAAACTCATATACAGCTCATCCCCATTACCAGCCGGCGAATCCAAGAGCACCACATCACCATTCTTTTGCGTACATAATTCTCGTTTATCATCATTGCCCACCAATATCGAAGCTGGATCCTGTTTAAAACTGTATAACTTTGCATCTTTCCAAACTCGAACGCCCTTTGATCTTTCTTCTAATGCAGCCTTTAAAGCAGGTCGATGTTTATCTCTTAGTTCTTGTAATCGTTTTTCGTGAACATTTTGATAGCCCATGCATGCTGTTAACACGAGTTGGCTACTGTCGAAAGTGGACCCCGCTAGTGATTGAAGCAGTGTTATTGCGTCTCCAGCGTCCTTGGTTGTAACCAATGCCGGCCCTGCAAAAATGCTGAATAAAAGTGAGTTTCGTTTCGTAAGAGAGAAAAATAAAGTTTTCTATAAGCAAAAAGCATAATAAATGAAGTAATATTTATTCGATGGGGGATCTATGTAAGTTTAATTTTCATGAAAATATCAAAAGTAAGGGTAAATTACATAGATACCCCCCTACATGCATGTAATTACCAAAAACATTGCGAGGTTTGAGAAATTACCATAACTTCCCATTTATCAAAAGTCAATTACAATTTACCCCCTATTAATAAAAAGCATATTACAATTGCACCGCCCATGTTTTCAGGATGTGACCGAATTGTCTTGATAGGGCTGAAAATTAAACCAAGCTACTCGATACTCGACTCGAGCTCGATCACTAAAAGCTCGGTTCGATAATTTACCAAACCAAGTTTAAACAACTTTTTGTGTTTGATAAATATTGAAGCTCGACTTAAACTCGGCTCAATTAGTAAGAAAATAACAAAAACATATAGAAAATACTCAAACTACTCAAGCTCGACTCGTAAACAGCTCGATTAAAGGTCGTTTGAGCTCGACTCGATGAACAATGACAATCAAACTAAGCTCAAACACAATTTTCACAGATTGATTGTAATTCAAACAAACTTGAACACTTATGTGTTCGGCTTAATTCAGCTCATTTACACCCTATAATTCACAAAATCTTAGGGGCTTGTGGTAATTACCTAATAAATACGTGAGATGGTTTGCATCTAATTATCCCTACAAATAAGAATATGACGAAACACAGAACTTTCACTTTCCAAACTCTCATATAAAACACCGACCACGTCAGACGAAACATACAAATATAGGACTAAAGGTTTGTATTGTATATTATACAAATAAATTAAAGAATATCTCGATCCATTACCATAAAACTCCATTATTGCAAGTGCAGTCCGAAACAGCATTACACGATTTCCTTCGAAGAGAATCACGTCCCAAACTCTGAGAACTGAGTGTAGATGAAATGAATCAAATTTGACGGTTAGTAGTTGAAAAAATAGGATAACCCATGAGGCAAGGCAAAATTTCAACTTTGAAACACTAAATTGTCGTGCGTACATGTTTTGGTACTTTATTTTGGCTGCAATTTGGATACATTATATTGCAAATTGCCAGTGGGCCAAAATAAAGTATCAAAAATGTGTACATGCCAACTCAGTGTATCAAAGTTGCAGCAATTTTGCCCAAGAGGTAATTAAGAGAATCAATAAATACTACATAACCGAGATAAAGAACCTAACCACTTTCCCATGGAAGCATATTCATGAATATTGTAAGGAACCACGGCCCCGTCACCCATGCCACCTGTACTCCCAGGTAATCCAGGTGGTTTGCTGTGGTAAGAAAAAAGTTAATAACGAGGAGTAGGGGTGTCAATTTGGGTCCATAAATATATTTGGACCCAAACCTAACTAAGTTTTTAATGGATTGGGTCCTAACATTTTAAAATTCTAGTTCCAATTGGGTTGGCCTTTAATAATATTTGGGTCCAATTGGATTTTAAATTAAGCCCAATTTGCGTCCAATATGGGTCTAAATTGGGTCCAACATATTTACACTTTTACTCGATAATATTTTATTTCCATCTCAACCCCTTCACACTTAGAACCCTAATTTTCCTTCATTTTATTCCTTCTTCATTTATTATCATTATTTTCTCTATTTCATCACTTCTATCTTGGATCCTTATTGGGTCCATTTGGGTCCTTATTGGGTCCAACTATAATACATATTTTTTGACATTATACCCAATTGGACCCAACCCACTTTAAGCCCAACCCAGATGGACCTAACCCAAACCCGACCCAGTCAACCTAATTGCCACCCCTAACGAGGAGAAAGAGATGATAGAGAAGAAGTCTACTTAAAAAGGGTGTTAAGAAATATGAAAAAGATGTCATCGAAAGCAATGTACCCAATTTGGGAAATTTTTCGCGCACCAACTCTTCAAGAACAAGTTGATCAACCTGCCAAGAGAGAATTTTGACAAAAAGAAAGCTTAATAAGTTTTCGCCAATTAATCATGCTTATTCTATTTCACAAATGTAGAAATAAGTTGGTGGGCTGGTTTGGGTTATACCTGAGATTCAATCATTTCTTCAGAATAATAGCCATCGAAATAGTCATCTAGAATGCCCAGTAAAGCCCTGAAAGTCGAACAGTTTGTAAGATTCATGCATTTATAGGAAATGAAACCACATTTTGATGTTGAATACAGCGTTTTAAATAATTCAATAAATTTCGAAAAAAGTTTTACAGTAATATAATATAATGCAAAATATATTGAACCGAGAAATCAACTCACCAAAACGCATTTTCCTCAGGCATCAGAAGCAATAACAGCCCAGCAAAGAAGTTCATGGCCTGAGTGGATCACAATAAACATCAATGGTGAAAAACAAATTGAAGCTAATCACGAGGTGGATTTAGAAGTAGATGAAGTGTCTCAGCTTAAGACATCAACTAATATCAACAATATATATATATATATATATATATATATATATCTAATTAACATGTAAAAAAGATAAAAAAAGACTTCTTTGAAATAGAAAAATACCTGGCAATAGCCAACAGAGGGATTATGACGGGCGTAAGCTGTGAGTAAACGCCTTAAAGCATTTCTACCATCCTCGTCTAGAGCAGGATGACCAGGAAATGTTCGAGGCAAATCCTGCATTGCAAATATAATAGTAAAAAGTGGGGTTTCAAATCTATGGATTTCAAATCCGTCAACAAATCCATGAAGTTCGTTTGGATGTATCTAAGTTATAATGGATTTCAAATCACTCGACATCACTTTGAGCTATTTTCTCCATAACTACGGTGAATTTCAAATCACTCCATTTTAGGTGTCATTTCAAATCCTTCCTTCAAATCCCCTCCCCAAATCCATATCACTCAATCCAAACACACCCTAATAAAATTAAGTAGTAAAAGGACTTCAAAAGTAAAGAAGAATGAATAATAACCTTTTCAATCTGGCCTTTCCATTTCTCAGGTACACCTATACACTCCGAGTCGTCATTCTTATTCTCCAGTGCCGTTTCTATATTAGTATTTTGAGAAAGCAAATCGTGATAGTATTTCTCCACTCGACGTGCTTTAACACCAGTAAATGCTTGCCAAAGCTGCATTTTCAAGTGAAAACGAGTCAACAAATCACATTTGACTTGACATATTTTATTACTTTCAAACCTCTTCTAAAAGCCCATAAACAAAAACAGCCAACATTTAATCATTTTCACACAAAAAATGTCTAAAAACGTTCAATTTACCTCTCCCCTTAGTGCCATTGGGACCCCGCCTTGAACAAGGCATTCAAGTTCTTCCTTCCATTGAGGAAAAGATTCTTCGTGAATGGAATCTCTGGCGGGACCCGCATAAGGATCTGATTCCGATCTCTCCAAATCATAAAACTCTTCATCAGAATCTTCCTCAGATGCTCCTTTTGCAGGTCTAGCCTCGTGAACGGTAGGAAGTTGTTTTTCTTGCTGATTTTTAGTCGAATTGATATTTTCTTTCACACGGGTACTCATCAAATCCTCTATAGCACGAAGGGATGGTCTGATTTCTGTCCATATTTGGACTTGATGAACTTTTGCTTCGGTTGTAGAAGGTGAATCTTTACTTTCTTCACTCAAATTCACATTCTTTGGACTATCATCAGCTGTTAGATTAGTAAATTCAGCATCCAAATTTATGACATTAACATTTTCGGATAAAAAAATTGACGGGATATTGAGCAAACTCACATTGCCTCTCAAGAAAGTCGTTCCACCTATCTGACCTCTCTTCCTCTTCTTCCTAAAAGCACATAAGATGAAATAATGTATGTTTTCGTTAAGTGAAAAACATACGAACAAGTAGTGGACACTTTTTTTTTCTTTTTTTTTTTTTTTTTTCTAAAAACAATTGTGAAAGTTCTTAGAGACAATGGAAAGACCTTGTATATATTAGCATATTCACGGTATCTTTGTAAGTGCTGAGGTCTCACTGCAAATCCATAAGCATCTCTGTTCATGCAAGTTAACAGAAGTCAAGTAATTGTTCTTTGCATTCTAGAGGAAATAATCAGACTTATATTTATAGAAAATTAGATGACAAATAAAAAGAATTGAAGAATAACCAGGATACATACAGAATACATTTTATCCAGGTGTAGCTTAAATAGTTATCCCACAACCCAATATCCTTCTAAAAGAACCGAGACCTAAAGAGAACCTCACCATACGAAGAAACCCTTTTTCTCACTTTTTCTCATCAAACATGTGAACTCATATATATACGGACACACACACATATATATATACCACCATAGAATAACTCGTTATTTTTTATCATCCCACACGCCTGAAATTACCCTCGAAAAACCCTTCTCAGATTAATCACTAAAACCTTTCGCATTAAAATGGTATTAGAATTATTTACCACCACTTTTGATTTAACAATTACAACCTCAAACTTTTAATTGTTTTTGGTTTAATTATAGCTATTCAGATAAGTATATCTCTTGGATTCAGTAGAATGAACAAAGATTGTGAACAGGTAACTGTTCAAGAAAAATTTCAAGAAAATCTGGCAAACTCAAAGAACCCTGAAAAATCAATCACTTCACAACAATGCACATATACATCACAATCCATATCTCAAACATTTGCAGCCAATAATCCATACATTTCGCAATATATTTATCAAAAATGGCAGTTTCATGACAAATGCTGTCAAATATATTTCATTCACGACTGTCGGTGGAACCCAAATAAGAACACAACAGAACATTTTAGAGCCCAAAAAAGTCCACAAAGTAATTTACTTAAGCTTCAATTAGCTGCTGAACGTCTATTACAGAGACAGATCAAAAAGATCCCAATTCAAAAATCCATGAGAAAAACAATTATACCTCTTATGATCAAAAGAAATCACAGTTGGGCTCAAGGTAACCGCCGCCGCCGCCCCTTTAGCCGCCATTGTCGGAACCTATATATATATATATATATCTGAAAACCCAGCTCCAAAGATCTCTCTTTGATTCACTATTTTTATTGGGTCTTGGACTATTTATGAGTTCGATTGATCTGCCATTGCCAACTCAATAATAGGGAAATGGGGTCTTGTTATTTTCTCGTTTTTTCGTACAGTCAGCCAGATTTCACACTTTATATTGTGGGGTTTTGTTATCTGTAGTAAAATCACATGGAAAGTGCGAGTTTACCGTTCATAGAAAAATCTTACAACATGTGAGGGGGACAGATTTTGATTTCTTAGCACGGAATTCGAGTGATAATTAATCTGCAAGTAGATGATTATGATGAAGATGAGTGAAATTGCAGGCATTATATTACGTGATTTCAACCTTTCAATTTTGGATGGATTCATATGGTTATTATATGAATATAATGTGAATGAAATATAGCAATAAGATTTTTTTTTCAAATTTTAGGATACAATTATTAAATACAATTATTAATATATTAATATGTATAATATGATTGTTTATTATCTTAATCTTTATGTAATTATAAAATATTTTGAATAAATAAAGATATATATTTATACAATTTGACTCACTAATACTAAAGTATTTACCATAACAAACAACATGAATATTATATATAAAACATACAGTAAATCTAATTCTAAATGTAACTATTTGAATTTTTAACACCTGTCTTAATTTATAATTAGTTGTTTATTTTTTCTTGTGATTTCTCATGTCATAAATTTGACCATACTACAAGATTTAGCCTAATTAATTATTAATCATTTATGAGATATTAATAAAAAAAATGAGATTGAAAAAAATAAAAACAACTATAGTAAAAGAAAAGAGAAAAAAAAACTTTTATAATTCATAATTAGACAATTTCCTCAAATAATGGCGCATTTAGCAATATGTATTACATAGTCAGTAATTAGATTAAACATATACCCGATGTCAATGACAAAATAAAATCTAATTTACCTATATTTTAGTTCCTAAATCATTGGTTTTGAACTTTTGACTGAAAATATGTTTATGAAAAAATAATATTTTTTATATAAGTTCTGTTAAAGTTAAAAAAAAAAAGTTGATATAAGCTATCATTATTTTTGTTTCTCTATATTGACTCCAAAATTCAAATCTCAATTGTGTAAGATTTTCTGTATACGGATTAATACGCAATTGAGTATTTTTTACTATTAACATAGAGACAAGGAAATATATAATCTTTTACCTTTTCTATTATTATTATTTATACCATTAATCTCACAATCATTCAAATTTATATTCCTCACATTATAATTTGATTTGGTACATAATTTCTATAATAGAGAAATATTATATATCATCAATTTTTTTACCAATTTTTTATTGGCACTTGATATGATATGATACTTTTTTGTTACACTAAACATAGATAACCAAAATCAAGTTAATTACATTTAGTGAATGCAATTTTTATAATATTTGAAATAATTGACAAAATTATGAGTTAAAACAGGTGTATATAACATCAGTCTTTATAAAAATATTAAAAAATATTGTTTTGAAATTGCAATTTTACTAATAGAAAAACTGCAACTTGCAACAAACAAAAATGGCAAAACAAAGGCTGTTTTGTCATCCTCTGTTTTTCCTCTGTTTTGCAACCTGCATGAATAACAGATTGCAAAAAGACCCTGTTTCCGAAAACCCGAATTTCGCATACCCGGTATTTTTAAAACTCTTTTAACCCAAAAAAAAGTAAAAAAAAAAATATTCTTCAACAATTTTTTTCCCCTGAATATTCCAAAATTAATAAGTCAGTATACTCTGTTTCATATGCCAATCACCAGAAAATTGTAATACAAAAATGTGTAGCTTTTCTGGCATAATCATTAACTTTATAAACTCTTGTTTTAGAGCCCAAAAATTCAATCTCTATACACCTTCTCATCTTTCTTTCAACTTTCATTTTCGAATTAAAAAAAAAAAACTCTTGAGCAGTATACGAAATCTATATTAGGTATTTGCATCCCCTGCTTTTATTGAAAGAATTGGACCCCGAAAAGAATTACGACCAATCAAACGAGAGTCTAAAAACAAAACTACAACCGTGATGTCGTCGTGAAAATGTCTTCTTACTCCACGATCGATGTTTTTCAGGTCGGAATATCTCATTTCTCGCTTCTTTGCTGCTTCTTGTAGTGCAGCTTTTACAAGTGTTCTTGCAATGCCCTGAAAAGTATGGAGATTTATGTTTGTAAATAAGATAATTTAGAAAAAATAACACATTAAATACGATTAGTAGAAATATAACAAATTTATAGAACGGCGCGATTATATACGTTTAATCCCTACAGTCTATCCATGGCCCATGCAAATTCAGAGATAAAAAAGGGGGTTTTAATTAGCAAGAACAACGAAAAGATGCATTTTTGGTAACTAATGTAGCCTGCACGTTTCTTTAGTACACTAATATGGGGGATTTGCAATTTGGGTGCATTAATGTGGGTATGTCTGGCAATTTAAGTACAAATTTCGCCAAAAAATTCAATTTTCCGGAATATCTCCAATTTCAGTCAAAATTAACTAATATTTTGGCGAAAATCGAATATTCCGGCTGAAATCTAATTTTCTGACGAAATTTGCATTTAAATTGCCAAACATACCCCACACTAGTGCACCCAAATTGCCAACCCCTAATATGTACCAAACAAACGTGCAGGCCGCATTATTATTTTATTTTTCGTTTTCAATTGTTTGTCATGCTTCTAATACGAGCCCCATTGTATACTCCATCGCTCGTTTATAGTTTTTAATACATTATTTTTCGACTTTTTGTTCTCTACTTCAGCTATATTCTTGATTTCCTGAGTTCCCTTTAGAATTTTATTAGGGTCGACAAAATAAGTTCACAAATAAAACACACATTTCTTGGCCAAAAAAGGCCGAAAAAAGAATCTAAATCATACGAAATCTTACATTACGAGGAGAATCGTTGACAAGCTCGACTGCCTCTTCGTTGCTAAGGTGTTCCCATAGCCCATCAGAAGCAAATATAAGAAATCGATCCTCGGGATATAGTTCGTGAACATGTATCGATGGCTCAGCCAAAAGGATTGGTTTCTCGAACGACTCTGGCACTCTGAATTTCGGTAATAACGGCACTCTATTGAACTCTGAGTTTTTCAAATAAGCATCACCAATTGATCTCGATACCTAAGATTCAATTCAATTCAAACTATATTAGAAACACAAGTCACTGAAGATTACAAGTAATGGATAATTGCCCACAAAACCCTTAGGGTGTGTTTGGATCGAGTGATTTGGATTTGAGGAAGGGATCTGGAAGGATTTCAAATGACTCTAAAGTGGAGTAATTTGAAATCCACCATAGTTGTGGAGAAAAGAGCTCAAAATGAATGGCAAGGGATTTGAAATCCATCATAACATGAATTCATCCAAACGAACTTAAATGGATTTGTCGATGAATTTCAAATCCTTCAATCCAAACACACCATTAAGGTTTTGCAAATTACAAAAATACCCATATCAGATAATAACAACTCTTAAAACAGGGGCGACATGTAACTCCGCTTTTATGACAATGGAAGTTATGGTAAATTTTCAAATCTCGGGATTCTTTTTTCATGATATTGAAAGGGGGGTATCTATGTATATTGTATACCATTTTATTTACAAAATTCCAATTTTCTCACCTGAATAATACCCTTAACGCGCCAAACCTTGTGCTTTAAGACAACAATTTGAGGATCATCGGGATGTAATGAGTGTAATTCGTCTCGAACGGATTCCAAATTTGCGTTATGTTCAGTTGATAATTGTACGGCTTTTACCTCATTAACCGTTCTTTCTAGTCTTCCTAAAACGACCCGAGAATCTCCAGCATTTGCTATGTACAATAGCCCACCACACACGATTCCAACCAAGCAACAAGATCCCACCGAAGCAATTTGTGGTTTTATTTCCCATTGCCTTCTTACCATAGAAAGGAATTCTTCCTCGGTTTCCAAAAACGCGTTTTTTATAACATCTGGCGACATTTCTCGATTCTCTGATGTGAATTCTGCATCATGAGTAGAAATGAGTGAGTAAAAATCATATAAAACGATATGAGTTTAAGTCTTTTCACTAAGGGTGTGTTTGGATCGAGTGATTTGGATCTGAGGGAAGCGATTTGGAGGAAGGATTTCAGATGACTCTAAAAAGGAGTAATTTGAAATCCACCATAGTTGTGGAGAAAAGAGCTCAAAATGAATGACAAGAGATTTGAAATCCATCATAACATGAATTCATCCAAACGAATTTAAATGGATTTGTCGATGAATTTGAAATCCATTGTTTTCAAATCCTTCAATCCAAACACACCATAAGCTGATTTTAAATGAAAGCTAACTTAAACGATATTATCTCTGTCATTTGCGCTTAAAGCGGGATAAGGGAAAAAAAAGTACTTTAAACATTATTGACCCATTTTTACTTAATCGAATCTTTTCAGATGAAAAAGGAAGATACATCTGCACTTATATTCCATCCCAACTAGTTAACAACATTATCAATTAGTAAATCGAATCTGATATTCGGGAAAGAATCTTCGTACAATTATTTAAAGCATCTTGCAACTATTCCCTTTTTACAGTTTGACCACAGATTTTCACTTCTATAATCGTTCTATCCTTCACGAGAGTCAAAGAAAAATCGTTCTTTCCATGATAACATATGTATTCGATACAGTCATCCTAAACTACAGAGCTAAAACAGAAGAACTATATATATAGGAAACGAAAGCCAAACAAAAATTCAAGCCCATAAGAAAGTAACATCAAATTTCAATCCAACACATATATCAAAACAATCAAACACGAAAAAATACTACTTATCGAAGAACAAAACCGAATAAATTATGTAGCAAAAGAGAGAATCATACTCTTAATGTTTTCAAAAAGGCGATTGTTTATAAACCGAGAAGCTTCTGCACCACCATGACCGTCGTAAACTCCAACAAACGTTCCTTGTGGGCCCGATTCAACCAAGCTCATTGGGCCCGACTCGAGCTGACTGTGATCTTCCAATATATTATTTGCTTGAATTACTGCCATTGAAAATTCACCGTAAACATGACTTCCTAAATCTTTATACCACCATAAACCGTTTACACGACCATTAACATCACCTCCTCTATTGCTGCAATTTTCGTTTTCATCTTCCATAGAAGGCCTCCAACAATTACTTACATATCTTCTCCAATTAGAAGTCCCCATTACCCTTAAATATGATCAATCTGATAAAAAAAATGCTTCCTTTTTTGGCAAAAATTGAACCAGAAAAATTCACAATTCTATCAAAAATTCCCCAACTTCAACTTTTTAAGCCTAATTTAGCTCTATTTTCCAAACCCTCATCACAATTTTGCACACTCTATGCAGTCATCAAACAAATGCAGATACCACCAATCTGTATTATGCACAAAAAACCAAGAAAACAAACACATATTAAATGGGTTCCTAACAAAAACCACCGGACCAGATCATTCATGCATAAAAAAACAAAAAGCAATTAATAAATCTAAAGATAATACATTGCACATCAACAAAACTTAGAACCCACAAAACATATGCACATTTAACTACAAAAAAGATACAAAATCAAATAAAAAAGATTGAATAAAGTACCTAAAGAAGGTAATTTCTTGATAATGTTACAAGGGATAGATCAAGAGAAAGACCAAAGGGTCTTTGATGCAAATGAAGATCAATCAAAAATTTCAATGGGCTTTTCTTTTTTGAACGGTTATTTGAGTTGGGTTTTGGAGATCTTGTTTGATAATTTATATGCTTTTGTAGGAAATAATTTCTATATAGAGAGAGGGCTTAGGGGGTTCTGACTTTTAATCACCAAACCATATTTTTAGGCAATTTTTTCTCATCTCTTTCCCTTTTTTATTTATATTTACTAATTAATAATAAGAATATAAATAGTAATATTTTGTTCTTTTCTTTTTTCTTTTCCTTTTTTCAATGTAAATACACCACGTATAATAACTGCTTATCATACACGAACGCGGTATAAGGCATACGTCTTATACATATAACAGAACACGGTTTAAACACGTAGTTTTAATATAAGTAGAATGAATGTTATTTTTCTTATAATGAAACACGGTATAGACATAGTCAAATGTATACTTATAATGACTTATATGTACTTTATATCACCATATATTGAAATATTTAAGAAGAATTTATTGAATAAATCATATAAATAAATACAAATTAGGTTTATGAATAGGGTAGATATATAAAAGATATATAGATATTGTAATACATTTTCATACTTATTAAATTTGTAAAATGGTCCATAATAATCATTTGTGGAGTTCTTTTTATAGACCGTTATTTTTTGGGCAATTTTATTTTTTGTATTAACTCGAAATTTAAGTACGATTGTAAACTGCCTCTTACTAACATATTAGTTTTGTAATAAAAATTATGTAAGGTAAATATTGATTTCACTAAGAACTATGTAAGGCAACAAAATTGGATGATGGTGGTGATATATAAGTTAATAGTCCCTCTATACATAATAAAATATTTTTCTTTATAAATAAATTCACTAAATACTAGTAAAAAGATAAAAATGTTCATTTAATTTATGTGAGATGCTATTTGTATAAATATAGTTTCCCTTCATTTTTGACACTTTTCTCTTATTGTAGTAATTATTCTCTTCTCTTTTATTTATTTGATAGAATAATCTTTTGGGGTCACTCTTTCTAAATTAGAAAGAATGAAGAGCATAATTGTTCACCACTACTATCAATGTCGATTTAAATAGTAATGGGAATAAAGAGTGAGTACGAATAAAATCTGATTTGAATAAAATTATACTAGAGTACACAAGCAATTTGAATTTTGAAGTTGAATTAGAATTTTCTGTCAAATTCAACCTAGTTCATTTTGATATTAACTTTTATATATAAAAAGTGAAATATTCAATTTGCCAATAAAATTATTATAAAAATAATTAATCTTATGCTACATCTAAATTGACCATCCTCCAAAACCTCCATAAGACCATGTACATCCGGTAGGCAAATTTTTCCCTTTTATTCCCTGCCACATCAGATTCCCTATCACATTCCTTTCAACTCCACATCAGCTAGGCAATTAAATTTTTTTTACTTTCTCTTTCATCCACATCACTAATTTTAATAATTAATTTTATACTTACAATTAATTTTAATAAAAATTAATTTTATAATTATATTTATTAATTAAATATTTAAAATATTTATTTTTTTATAAAATATTAATTTTGAAATTATTGAAAACGTATAAAAAAATATTAATAAAAAGATAAACAAAGTACATTATTGAACAAATAATAAGCTGAACACTCAGAAATTATTGAAAACGTACAAGAAAAACACAACAAACATCGATAAATTTAGAAAATTTGAAATTTGGATCTAATTGAGTGTTGCTCCAAATTTTTGCCAAATTTTTATTCTAGGATCCATGAAGGAAATTGAAGGTTAAACTTTTAAATTGAAAATTGAAATAAAAATATGGAGTAAAAACCTCTAAAAATATTTGGTGTCCAAATGACACAAACTTAGTCTCTATTTATAGAGTTTGAAAAAAGAAAAATAATGATGATTTTTTTTTTATTTTTATTTTGCATATTTAATAATAAAAAATTGATTTAGAAAAAAGAAAAAAAAAGAAATAAAGAGTGACACATGGCATCATTCAATTGGTTGTCTCACATTTTGCCTTCCATTTCACCAAAGGGAAAAATTCCCTTTCTCACATTTTGCCTTCCACATTCCCTTCCCATTGGATCACTCCTTTTTTTTTTCCCCCCCATTTCCCCCCCAAATTGCCTTCCGGATGTACATAGTCTAAGTTTATAAGAGAAACAAACACACGCAACGGCTTATGTACTCTTGGTTGGTTCGCTAATTCGGTATCAATGAAGAATTCCATTGACATAGCGGCTAAATATAACATAAAGGTTCAGATTATACAGATACTTTTTCTCACATGATCTAACATATTACCGTTATGTCTATTACAGATATTGCTGCTTTCGAGAATTGAAGGCCCTAATTGGTTGGCAAGTCATCTCTCAAAAAAATTATTTCAGAGTAAAAATCCTCATAAAATTCAATTGTTTGGCATCTCACAAAATTTCTCTTAAAAAAATTTTCAAAATTAAAAATTAATCCGAAAAAATCTTATAGAAAAAGATAAAAAATAAATTTTACTATTCATGATTTGACAGTTACTATTACAAATAAAAATAAGATTTTTGGGCTATATTTTAACTCTAAAAATTAAATTAATTACATATTCTAATGTAAAATGACGAGACATTTAAAATAAGATCCATTGTGAATATTTTTGTGTCTAAATTGATGAGTTTTACTAAAAATTGTTAATAAATTTTATATATAAAATATCAATTCAAACTAATTTCTTACAATAAAAAATATATCACATCAACCATAATCATTACATATTTTCTTCAAAAAAACCTCATATATACTCTCTTCTCAAACCATATTTCATATCCTTAAAATTATTATTCTCATTTTTATCATAAAAAAAAATTCTTTGAGACGGATGTGCCATCCAATTGAGCCCGAAGTTATTGCAAATGGATGAGACAAATCCGTTATTACAAGATTATATATGTCTATATGAGAGGTTTGTATGTAAATTCCTTTAAAACTTGACAATCTAGGGAACCAAATAAAGTGTGTAGTTAAATCATTGTATGCTTCTATGCAATGGATGCCAAACTTTACATGTGCTATGAAAAAGGTTGATTTTTAAAGTTTGAAATAACTATACTTTATTCGATTTTTTTTTTTTAAGAAAATAATTTAAACGTAAAAACAAAAGGGAAAGAAAAACATAAATAAAATAAAGGATACAGTTTGGGTTGCCTCCCAAAAAGCGCTTGTTTTACGTCTTTAGCTCGACGTTACCATGCTTAATTCGTTGTGTCTGATCGAGCGTCGCGAAGGCTCGACGTGATAGCTTTTTCGATCGGTTCGCCTGCGATGTAATGCTTGAGCCTTTGCCCATTAACCTTGAAAACTCCCGTTCCTTCGCTCCAAATATCAACAGCTCCGAATGGATACGCTGTTTCGACTACAAATGGCCCCGACCACCTCGATCGTAATTTGCCCGGAAACAGTCTCAGACGTGAATTAAATAATAAAACGAGATCGCCCTTCTTAAATTCTCGTCTATGAATTTGTTTGTCGTGCCACTTCTTCGTTCGTTCTTTGTAGATTCGCGAATTCTCATATGCATCTAGTCTCAACTCGTCAAGCTCGTGTAACTGTAACACTCTTCGCTCACCAGCATCTTTAAGATCGAAGTTTAGAGCTTTAATGGCCCAATATGCCTTATGCTCGAGTTCCACCGGTAAATGGCAAGATTTGCCATAAATAAGGCGAAAAGGTGTCGTACCTATCGGGGTTTTGAAAGCGGTACGATAAGCCCATAATGCATCGTCTAGCTTGAGAGACCAATCTTTTCTTGATTTTGAGACCGTCTTTTCTAAAATAACCTTGATCTCTCTATTCGAAACTTCTACTTGACCACTAGTTTGGGGATGGTATGGTGTAGCAACCTTGTGAGTAACCCCGTACTTGGTAAGTAAAGCTTCGAATTGGCGTTCCGTAAAATGCGTACCTCCGTCACTTATCACTACCCTTGGAACACCGAATCTCGGAAAAATAGTCTTTTTGAACAATCGGGTAACCACTCTCGAATCATTTTACTTGCTTTTGGTTTAATTTTCTTTACAACTATCTCGTATTTTTATAGGCTTAGATTACTGATAATTGATAGGCTAGTGCTTGATTGTTCGGTCTTCGTGGGAACGATATCTTTTGTACTGCACCGAAGCCGTGCGCTTGCGGTTTAGGCACATCAGATATATATTGTCATCCTACTAAATTATGTGGATGATATTTTGTTCACTAGAAATAATCCCTTTTCTATGATTGACGGGTTTAAACGATAATTGAATTTAACGTTTTCAACTAAAAAATTTCGAAAAAGATCGGGTGGTTTTTAGGCATTGACTTAGCAAGATTATCCGTGTTGATTTTACACACGATAGAAAGCTGATATTTCAAGAAGCGAGAAGATCGATTGTATACTTCACCAATTGTGCGATATTGCGCCCCTCGCCTTGTCTCTATGTATGTACTTTATGCCTCATAACTTGTACCCAAAATCTTGTGTCATCCTTAACAAGTTGCTATGCCAATTTTTCCAAGCACAATGAAACAAGTGTTTCTATGTTGATAATACTCACATAAAAGTTCCAAAAAAGCAAGTCTAAATAGCTAATATTTGGAACTTTCAATGTAACCCAAAAGAAAAATCTTTCAACTTTGAAACTATATAAGAGGTTTAGGGCCCAAATCCAGTTTGATTATATAGGCCCATTAGAGCTCAAAAGCCCAATACCTCTTTACAAAAGCCCAACATTAGGTATTTATTTTCTACAATATCTTGTCATTTGCGAGAGGATCTTCCTTAACAATTGTTGACTACTGGAGTCGATTGTAAAATTTTGAATGAATATTGATTGAGACTAAATATGACATATTTTAAAAATTACGAGATTAAATATGAAAAACATATAACTAATGAGATCAAAATTGACCTACAAGACGAAAAATATATATTTTTTTAAAATGTCAATTTAAAATCTGTAAAACATAAAAAGTTGGTGGAATAAATAATTATTGTTTTAAAAAAAAACATAAAATTTTAGGTCATAAATGACCAAGACAAAAATTGTAGTAACGTGAGTAGCCAACAAAATGTACAGTTTGGGCGGCAAAAAGAGTCAAGGCCGGTGCTAGTTGGACCATGAGTCATTGTTTGTTGAAATTCCATGACTTTCATACTTCTTTCATTTCAAAATTATTTATCATTTTTTACTTAATTTTGGAAAATAATTTCTTAATATTTTGTTTGAGATAGATATTTAAAGGGTTCATTTAAATTTAATTAATTTCATTTAAAAATATTTTCTTACTTGACCTGGATTCGATTAGTTTGAAAAAATGAAAATGTACATATAAGTAGATTAAATTGTTAGAATTTAAACTGTGTTCAGTTCGATTAGAGCACTTTCATGCTCGACTGATTGTACTAATTCAATCACAATTAATGACATTTGATAAAAAATTCAAATATATTTGAATATAATTTATTTGATTCGACTCAATTTGATTTACACTCGTATTTCCACTTGTTTTAGCATGCAATTTTAGATGATTGACCATTTATGCATATTTCTCAAACTACTTTATTTTTACGAGTACAAATTAAATTTGAAAAATGTTAATAATAACATCAAACTAAATAGGTACCAATTATTCTCCAATCAAGTTGAGAGGCAAGTTTCATATGTTTTCAGAAGGAATAAAATTAAAATAATCTCTTTAATTCTAGAGTAATAAGGTGGAAAGCAAAATTCCCTAGTCCTTTTTACTCGTGAACAAATAAAATGTCACAACTTTATTAGACCATGGTACCAAATTTGTCTTAATTATTTTATAAAAGGTATAAAACAAAGGATTATTTTATTTATTTTTTTACTAGTTTAAGCAACTTGGTTTAGATTATTTCTTAAAAAGTTTAGGATTTGGATTAATGTCTACTAAAATTGTCTTAATCATTTTGTTTTGTAACTGAAATTGAATATAAACTATAAATTAAATACTCTGCAAAGAGAATGAATGTTTTGTTTTTATATTGATGTATTGTGTCACATTATTATGGGATTGATAAATTTTATTTAAAATAAATCATAAATAATAATTCAAATAAATTTATATTTATGAATTTCATAATAATGTAATATCATCGTGAGATAAAATCCGCTCTCACTTGTCATCAAATTAATAGTTTATAACTTAAAAGAATGTTTGAACCATTTTGGACCCATTATTTCAATTTTGTATTTATATCATGTATTTTAATAATTATACTCACTTGGTGTAAATTTTAGAATATAATTAGTTTAATAGTTTTCAAATTATATTTTGTCTAATATTTGAGATGTATAAGATATTTCAAATTTTATATAGGATAAATCATCGGAAAGTATTGATTAAGATATTTAAACTTTCCTTTCTAATTTGATTTTTGAATATATCAAATAGTATCTTAATCAAATAATATTATATTCGATTCGCATATGATACTGCAGTATTTCAATTTTAAAAATATTTGTCATATTTCATTCCTTTTGGCTCGTGAACCAAGCCAACTTTATTAGACAACGATCATACCAAGTTGCGAATTAAAAATTAAAGTAACATTCCTTTTATGTTTCTAGAGTATTATTTCGTAAAAATAATTAGAATTTGGATGAATTTTAAGAAATATCTGTTTTATTATGTGTTTCTGTTTGCCGTTTTAATTTATTTATATCTTCTTTTTTTTTTTCATTCGGTTCTCAACATGGGATGTAAGTTGGAGTTGTTTTTAAATAACTCATTGTGCAATTTACAGTGGTTGTCACGTTGTTCTCTTTCATATATATATATATATACATATAATTATGATTGTATTAAAACTTTAAAATTTAAATAAGAATAAAAAGGGAAATTTAATCATTGTAAAAGAAAAGAACATCATTGACATGATATAAAATGGCAACACCGAAATCTTAAGTAATTATAAATATTAATAAATCAAAAATAATATTTTATCATGAAATCATATTTTATAGGTTTAATAGTGATAAAATTGTGTACAATTTATTCTTATCATATTACTATTTGTGCTATGATTAGTGTCATACTCTCATATTATTTTTCTAACATGATATCATAACCCCTTATCTCTATATTCGTATCCCTACAAACCTAGTAACATATATAAATTCACCAAAAATATAAATTCACATGATTAATCTTATCATATACTTTGATAGTGAGACATCACGTGCTGCCAAAAAGCAAATTGAATAAAAACAATTAAGTGATTGCAATATGACATATATATATATATATATAAAAAAAATTATTTTGTGTTGTAACAAAATGTGGTTGTGGGGAGGTGGATTCAGTGGTCATTTCTGTTTTTTCATATATTTATGTATTAAACAATTTTATAACAGATCGAATGAAATAGAGTCAATTTTTGTAACTTATTAGATATAGAAATATAGACGTATTTTATTAAAGATCCCATATATAATAATATATGATAAATCGACCACAATTGATCTGATATAAAATATAGGGAAAAATATTATGGGTGTACTTTATTAAATATGAAAAATGATGTGTGAATGAATCAAGCCCACTTCTTTCCCATCATCTTTCATCATTCCCAATATTGGAAAATAAGAGTCCCCCACTCACAAATCTAATCTTCACATTTTTCAACCACATGCATGCACTATATTGGACTGAAGAAGTGTAATAATAAAAGTGGTTTTGAGCTTTATTATCAATAAATCATTAGTGATCTTTGGATATATATATATATATATATATATTATAATTGGTATAAAATACAATTATTTAATTCTTATGTAATACACCATTTACAAGTTTCATATGATGCATAATTTATAATTATGTTGAATTTTGAATCTCGAATCTCCTATGTCTTTGATCATTTTGCACTACCTATTTGTTACGATAAATTAGTACTATATACCTTAATATTTTATATCCCGTCGATTTATTCCAAAAGTGTAAAATAAGATTAATATTTGAATACCTAATGTAACTCATTTAGTTGTATATCCTTCTTTATACCTCACATTGAGTGCATGATTAGAATCGGAGTAATTTTATATTTATACGTCATAATTCTCAACATTGTAAAATGTATGTTAAATGTCTTGTCCTTTTTGCACGAATCAATATTTCACATCAAAATGATTTTAAGTAAATGAGAATTATGCTATATAGATTCTACTACTTAAGTGATATTATCTTATAGAATACGCAATTTTCACAATCATGAAACGCGACGTCGCGACCAATTTCTTTTCACTTCTTTTAGTCCTCTTTCTCTTTTACATTTAAATTTTTCGTATTAAGTTTTACAAAATTATTATAAAAAAAATTAAAAAACACTGGGTCCAACAAATTAGGTATAGTTTTAAGTTTTAACTTATATTTGGGATTTATGGGTAGCTGCACCGTAAATATGTGACATATAGTATATCAAATATGTTGAAACTAATGTGACATAAAATTTTCTCTATATTACATTAACTGACAAATAATTTGAGGCCTTGAATAAAAGATCTCATGTAGGAGCTTTATCTTGTCAGAGGATGGATGGTTCCCAGCCATACAAGTTTTCTTTCTTCCTTAAATTTCCTCATGTTTTACATGTTACATCTCCATGTCGGCGCTAAGAGCTTTTTCGAATATATTTGAACTCAAAATATTAAATTAATCACATATTAAAATGTAATTTTTAATAAAACTTATATTTAAATATCAGTTCAAACAAATATCTTAAACCATCTCCAACCCAAAAATCCATTTTACATCAATTTGGTGCAAAAATTGCACCAATTTGGCGCATCTACAGTATATCCACTTCAACCCAGAATACTATTTACTGTACCAAAAATGAATCTTACAGAATATTTCATTTTTTCCATCTTTTTTATAATATTACAATCTATCACAAATAAAGCCCAAAACTTTTACGTATTGTACATTTTCACCCAAAAAATATACTTTGTTAATAAAAATCACAAAAATAAAAATAAATTATTATTAAATAATTAAAACTTATATTAATTGCATTTCGATATTTTAAATATTAATTAACAATTATATAAGTTATTGCAATATTCGAACTACAAAAGAGGTTTCCAACTTGACCATGTGTGAAACATGTTTAAGGATTTTATAAAATTTAAAGATGATGTTCATAGGAGAAATGAGTCTCAAATTCCTACAAACTATAGTCCAAATTATGTCTCGTCTGAGTCGGATAATCTCACCCCCGACTATCCTAGGTTATCATCTTTTTTTGTGGATTTAAATGATAATCATATTGATGATTCTTCATATGGTAGTGGATCTTCACAACCTCGACTGTCTGGGGTAAAAAGAATCCAAACAAAACAGGAAAATTGAAGAAAATATGGCATCTAATATTGAAAATGTGAAAAATCAATCTTCATTCCTTATGGATACAATTAAGGCCGGGTAGCTCAGCATAGAGAAGAAATCCTTGCATCGGCAAAGTCTATGGTAGAACAGCTAAGGCTTAGGCGAGAAGATGATATGTTGGATCGCGATTTGGATACTATAAGCGATTTGCAAGTTCGGGTTGAGTTTCAAGCCCAAAGAGTATAAATTTTACAAAAACGAGCCCAGGAACGAGCTGAACGAAGCCAACAGTCGTACCCACCTTCTCCGACGAACTTTTTTGGCCAATATTTTGGTAATATTGGTGGAGACGACACCGATATCCCCCTATTAATGTTTTTAAATATTATAATTATGCAAGTCCAAGTAATATATTTAATGCTTTTAGTTTATAAAAGTATGAATTTATATGTTTTAGTTTATGTTTTATTTAAAATTAATTTATAAAATTTATATTTTATTCTAGTTGAATTAAATATAACTTATATGATTTATTTATAACAAATTATATGTTTATGGGCTAAATTGAAAGCAATTAAAACTAATTAACAATACAATATATATTTTATATAAGTTAGAGTATAAATATGTATTTATAATTTAATTATAAATTTAAATTAAAGCATAATTGAATAAACTATAATAATTACAATATAATTATAACTAATTAAACTTACAAGGGTTAAATTGAAAATAATTTAAACTTTATAAATTTGAAAAGGACTAAATTAAAAATAAATAAAAAGTCAAAGGACCAAAATGCAAAAATGAATAAAGAAATAAAAAAAAATTAATAGCTGCGCTGATCTAGCCCGCGCCACTGTTGTTGCGCCAAATCTGGCGCTGGGTTGGAGCAACCCAGCGCCAAAAAATCCCTCCACCCACGTTAATTTAGCGTGGGTTGGAGATGCTCTTACAACAAAAAATATATCACATCAATCGAAATCATTATATATTTTTCTGTTAAAAAATCCATCTAAACTTACTCCTCAAATCACATTTCTTAACCTTAAAATTACATTTTCTTATTTTTATCACAATTTTTTTAGATAAATATACCATCCAATCGAGGTTTAAGATATTCGATAATATCTTCATTTATTGCGTTGTAACTTGTAAATGATGTCGACAACAACAAACAGATTTCACTTTAGTTTTTACTTTCCTCTTTTTCATATGACTGTGTTAGTCACTCTTGTACTAAATAGTCTTGTCATCTCAAAGATATATTTATTGTCCATTAGATATTTTAATAAATGTTACTATTTTTGTAAGAGTGGTATAATATTTTATAAAATGTACTAAATATCTAAATTATTTTATAAAATCGAAATAAAATAATATTGATTTTGTTTTTCCGTAAAAACAAAATGAAAGAAAACACTAATAAAACAGCTCCAAACTCTATTATTGAACTTATGATCTAACCAATATAATTAGAAATGGCAGGTCCCATCTAGCTTCTAAAACCATTTATTTTCTAATATTTATGTATATAACTTTTTGCTTAAAATTTCAATTTTTCAATCAAAAGTCTATGAGAATACAACGTTACAATTGACTCCTTTTTCAAGAATTATTTATCATTATGATTATTGTTGTAATTTGTAACTTATTACGAAGTTTTAAGAAGAAGTCTTGCAAAAAATTGTGAAAAATTGTCTAATATCTTATAAACTATAATGTTGTTAGTTTCTTAGTAAGTGTAGACAACATTATATTTATCGTATTTAATAATAATCGACATCCCATTTTGATATTGTACTAGGATTTAACTACAAAAGCATAAACTAATTACTGATTTTATTTCGGGCTATAATCATAAAATTACAGTTTCATGAACTTAAAAACTTTAATTTCAATTATAATATTATAATATTTTTGAAGAATGGAACAACGGAAACTTGCCACATATTTTTATAGTCGTTATATAAAAGTGTAACTAGACAATAATTATTTGAGAAAAGTCATGAGCTTTTGTGGTCCAATTACAATTGTCAATGTTGGTAGAAAAACAGATCCAACAATGTGGCTAAAAATAATTAATATAAATAAACAAATTCTTCTTTAAGTATATTTTTAATACAATTTTACATAAATATAGAAGAATATAAATTAATCCACAAAATTGAATCATAAATAAAGAGTGAGTGGCTTTAATTTATATTTATTCACATAACCAAAATATTATGTAAAATCACATTGATTAATATATATTAATCAATATAATGGATGATCAATATATATTGCAGTCGAGAATAGTGTGAAAATATATTTTTCATTTCCGACTGAGGTTTTTTTGATTGATTCTTTGTCTAAATTCATATTTCGGGAAAATACAATTTAATCAAAATATAATTATTTAAATGATTTAAAATTCTAGTTTTTGGTATCTATTTTATAATATAAAATCATTAAATTAAGTAGAAAATAATTTAGCAAATTCTAATGGAATTTTCAAGTGAATTTTTGGAATGATCGTACACGTGTAGCAAAGAGAGAGAACAAAGAAAAATAGCAAAAGGTGGTGGGCCACCATATGGTGGGTCGGTGAAAACGAAATCCATCTACTGGCCCATGGACGGCCCAATTTCCACTTAAATTAATTTAATAAACATAATCATTTTCCATAATTAGTAATAATTGTCACTTAAATTTAGATTGGCCCACTGTTTTTTAATAAATCAATCACATGTATTAATTCGTGAAATTTTAATTGTTGGTAACATTTTATAATCAACTACTACTATTAAAAAATATGAGAAAACCATAAAGATGACTCAAGAACTTTAGCTATTTTTCATTATGTTTTTGTTTTAAAATTCTGAAAATTTCTCGAAAACTACAAAATTTATATGAGATTGATGGTTGTTTGTTTATGATTTTAAAAATTAATTGAAAGTTGTGAAATATGTCGAATTAATAGTGACAAGTTGATAAATGACGTATAGAAAAGTTATATTATTTATGTTTATAATGATTATATGAATAAAAAATAATAGAATATAAATTATAAATCACAAATTATGAAATAGAAACATAAATAATTATAATAAATAATTTTAAGTGCTGAATATGTGAGCTATTATATAGGATTGATAAGTAGTTATCTAGGGGATGAAAAAGTAAAATAAAAAAAAAAACTGAATTTAAATTTATAATTTGAAAAATGATAAATTGATAAATAATGTGTAGAATAATTGTATTATTTATGTATATAATGATTATATAAATAAAAAATAATAGAATATAAATTATAAATTATAAAATTAAAAGAGAAATAATTATAATAAATAATTCATACTATAAATTAAATTACAATATTTACAAACATATTTGATCCCTAAAACCATAATTCCAATTTTCAACCATTATTAAACTTATAAAAGTTACAAATATTAAACAAAAGTATAATCCATACTATAAATTACAATCCAGTTCCTCCCACGTCAGCCGTGGGCCCCACCCCACCTCATAATCTCCTCAATAAATACCCTTAGCCCATACTCTATCTTCCTCACTACTTAGCATATACATACAACCTCCTGTATCTATCTATCTATATACATCCATCCTGCATCATTTCTCTCTCCTGTCCGTACAAAAATGGCGAAGGAGGTGGCGGAGCACGGCTCATTCGGGGCGAAGGACTACCACGATCCGCCGCCGGCGCCGCTGATCGACGCGGCGGAGCTGACCAAATGGTCCTTCTACAGGGCTTTAATAGCTGAGTTCATAGCAACTCTCTTGTTCCTATACATCACCGTCTTGACGGTGATCGGCTACAAGAGCCAATCGGAGGCCGACGCGTGCGGCGGCGTTGGTGTTCTCGGCATTGCATGGGCTTTCGGCGGCATGATTTTCATCCTCGTCTACTGCACCGCCGGAATTTCCGGTCAGTTTTTTTTATTACTAACTGAGCTAATTTTACTGTACCAAACTTCGATATATATATATAATTATGGGGTTGTATGTATATGTATGTATAGGTGGTCACATAAATCCGGCGGTGACGTTTGGGCTGTTTCTGGCGCGAAAGGTGTCGCTGGTGAGGGCGGTGATGTATATGGTGGCGCAATGTCTGGGCGCCATTTGCGGCGTTGGGCTTGTGAAGGCGTTTCAGGGTTCGTACTACAAGAGGTACGGCGGCGGCGCCAATGGCCTGGCGGAGGGATATAGCGCCGGCGTTGGGTTGTCGGCGGAGATCATCGGAACTTTTGTACTTGTCTACACTGTTTTCTCCGCCACTGACCCCAAGAGGAGTGCTAGAGACTCTCATATCCCTGTAAGAACTTCATACATACATACATACATATACTCTAATGCACGGACACTTCAAAAAATTACAACGTATCGTGTCGGACACGACACTCGTCCGACACTCCCCGACACCGTGTCTGACACTCCCGTCATCGTGTCCAACTTTCCGACACCGTGTTCAATATAAAAATAAAGTTGTCTGCTTAAATAAAATAAAAAGATAAAATATGAACAATGTAATGGATGCAATTAGAGAGTATGTTTACTATGTATGCATTATTTGTGACAATTGATGTTATTTCACATATTTTTTGTGATTTTGAAAAGTGAAATATTTAGTTTTCTTTCAAACATATATAATTTTACAAAGTAAATACAAATTTATAACGTATAATAGTCATTCTTATAGTTTATTTGTTTAATCAGTTATTTAATTTAGAATTAAAAAATTAATGAACATATATATGTATATTAATTTATATATACACATTTTATAGCAGTTTCGAGGCCGTGTCGTGTCCTAACATTTTTTTAAAATGCCGTGTCTCGTGTCCGTGTCGTGACGTGCGCCGTATCCCGTATCCCGTGTCCGTGCATCATAGTATATATATATATACACACACAAATATACTTATATATACATAATACATATACTATATGGGGTTCATTTTATATAATCGAATTAAAAATAATCATTTTTTGAAATTTCGAGATACTCCCTGAAAAGTGAAATCAATAGTTGGAAATGTAATCTAACTTTGAATTTTGTGTGAATCTCAAATCTTCTAAAGGTGGAGTAAATGTACAAAAGAAAATATTCTTCTTTCACACTTGCTATGGAAATTACGTGGATTATAATTTTTGGAAACGATTTTTTACTTTAAATCTTGTTTATTTTTATTTTATATGTTTTACCGATTTTCAAATATAATTCACATATCTACTTACTATTGTATTTACTATGTATAAATATTTTAACATTTTCCAAATATTTATATATGAAATACTTATAATTGTACGTTGAACATGTATAAATATTTTAACATTTTTTCGTATTTTTAAAATATTTTCTTATGAAACAGGAGAAATAATAAATATTGTGGGGTTACAACTTATAACATGGATGATTGCAAGAAACATATGTGGGGTTACAACTTTATGAAATTCATCAACGAAAGAGACTTTGGAGTTTATTACCAAACTTCCACACCTTAAAAGTAAAATTGTCAAAAAAAAAAAAAAAAGTTTTGTTTAATTTGTCGCATTTGCATTGGAAATTTTATCAGACGGGATTCAATAGAGTCGATGATAATTTGCATGGGAAACTTTTCATTGTCGATTTCCTTGTTACCACGTCCAATAATTATAAAAAATTAATTTTATTAGACTCAATCTGTTACAAAATTGTTTGGTATAAATGAGTTTGAAACTATATTGTTGTTTTGCTAGTTCACAAAAATTACACATTCCTCCCACAATATATATGTTATATTTTAAACGTATTTATATTATATTACCTTTCGTGGAGAAAATATTTTCCTTTTTTCTAGAAATTCGGATCCACGTTGATTTGTGACTACATGCGTGTAAGTGAGTCGAGTCGAGCATAATACGTTATTGTTTAAATTTATTTGAATCACAATATAGTTTTAAAATCATTTTTGACTTTGATTTGATGATTAATCTAACCGAATACGAATCAAATTTCGAGTAGTTTATTTTTTATATATACTTTTATTATTTTAGTCGAGTATATAGTAATTTAGTTTAAATTCCAGTCGAATTAATTTTTTTTATAAATATTTACATACACTAACAAAATAATCACACTGTAGTAAAGTACTTGACTTCTATTCAACTAAGAATTCACTTGTCTTTTCAGACCATTTACTCTATATCTGTCGGATATTAGATTCATTGAATTTAGCAAGGACTTTTTTTTATACTTTCTTATACTAGTGAAATTTCAGTAATTTGACAATTTGGCACTTAATTTTTGGAATATTAGGTATTGGCCCCTCTCCCAATTGGATTTGCAGTTTTTATGGTCCATTTGGCTACTATTCCGATCACCGGCACCGGAATCAACCCCGCTAGAAGTCTCGGAGCTGCCGTTATTTTCAATGAGAACAAGGGTTGGCAAGATCATGTAATTATCGATTTTCTCATAAATCTTCTTAAATATATATATATATATACTTCGTATTTAATATTTCGATATTTCTCAAAAATATTGCAATTTTCGCGACATTATATAATAGTATTCTTATTATAAAAATGTTGTATACCACCGTTTTAATATCACCTATTCACCAGTTATTTTTTTTTAGAAAGTTTAGAAATAATAAATTTATTAAAATTAATTAATTGTAAGTGATTTATTAGCCAAAACTAAGTGGTCGCTAACATTCACTCTTCTTATTAATTTGTTTAATTGTGATGCAATTTTATAGCACTAAAATTTCTAAACATAAAATTTGTAAAAAAATGATTATTATATAAAAAATAGAATTTTGAGACTGAGGGACTAAATATTATTTCTTAATTTTTGTACTAATTTAATTTATTTATTTTAAAATTATAATTGCAGTGGATTTTTTGGGTGGGACCCTTCATCGGTGCAGCTATTGCAGCTTTCTACCATCAGTTCATTTTGAGGGCAGCTGCAGCTAAGGCCCTTGGTTCATTCAGGAGCAGTTCTCGTGTTTAAATTTCCTTTTTTTCTTTTTTTTAGTGATTTTAAGAAGAAAATGGAACAAATGAGATCAATTATGAATAATAATTTTAGTTTAATTTAATGTTGTATGCTACTTTATTTGTGATTTCTTGTAGTGTTTCTTACAAATTTAATGTTGTAGGAGTTTTCTACAAGTTTCTATTCCTCCGAATTCTATAATACTTATTTTATAATTAATTGTGTACTTTATTGATACATTAATTATCATGGTCTACAAGAATATCATGAATGATAAAAAAAAAAGTCACATAATATTATATACTTTTTTTGAAAATTCCAAACATATACTAAAATTATCATATTCCAGCTTACACCATGATCCAAGACGTATTCATGGATGCTTATGTGTAATTGCAGAAAAGGTGTCTAGCTTTTGAAAATGCGATTGCAGATATATATAATATAAATTATATAATATATATATGTATACATATATATTATTTGAAATTGATTTTTAAAAGGACTTTGAGTTCAACTTATTAACATAACAAATAAAATGTGAATACATTTCTTGATTAATAAGTAATTCAGCAATGTTCGAACTTGGTATGATTCTGATATAACTCGTAAAATGCTTACGGGCCAAATCAAGCCGATGCTCGAATAAGACCAATGAGGGTCGTAGAATGGATATAGACTGCACTCAGACGTACTGAGCTACCTACGTACCTTTCTAATAGGATCAAGTCTAAACGTAGTTCAAAGTTGGCGTTAAGGTCATATACGAGGTTCTTAACTCGGTTTATAGAATAGTGGGAACGTACTGTCAGATCGTACTAGGTACTCTCGAAGTACTGTTCAGTGAGTCAAAAGTCCTTTTTCTAATATTAAATGGCACTATTTATAGGCACAGTACCCAATGTACGGACGACTGCGGGATTGGCGGGATGGTTTACACGTGTCCCCAGAATGTACGTACCAGATTGCCCGGGTTAGGGCTACACTGGGTTTGACCCGATAAAAACACGCGGGTTAGGTAGTGTAATGCAAATAAGCACAATCAGATTAGAGGCCTTTAGGTAAATAGGCCTAAGATTACACTAGGGTCGTATGGACCTATACGAGGTTCGGATCGTACGGTCATATTGCTGGGTCGTATGGACCCATACGAGATTATGCTATATCAGATTCATAAAAAGAAAAAACTAAAATCTGTATCAAAATTTTTCTTGAGGCTTCCAGCTTCCTCAGTTTAGAGAGAAAGAGGAAGATTAAGGTTTCGATTTAATATAAGATTTATCTTATCGAATCCAACTTTTATCGACTTAAATTGTTTATCATTTTTCTACTTAATAATTTTAATAGATTTTATTATCAAATTTAACCTCATGAATAATATCATAGCGTGGTTTTATATCTTCCATCATATAAGGGACCTATCAATCTACAAACTAAGGTTTTTGTGGTTAATATTGTTTCTTATATTACCCGATATTTGATTTTATTATTTACTTTTGTTTTCAAAAAGAAAATTGTGAAACTAAGACATAGATTTACAACTTTACTGGTTATTATAGGATCCAATTTGTGCATTATTTGAGTCATAATAATGAACGAATCAGCACCAATGTCAAATGTATCGAAACAACAATATCTTCATGAATGTGCTACCATGTGATTTAAATTAGTTATAATTTTTTTTTCTCATATTTTTTTATGAGCATATAATTATTTTCTTCATCTCTAAATTTAGAGTGAATTATATAAACCTTTCCATCTAACATTATGGTCTTGCCACTAGTCTCCATTAAAGTTCTAATAAAACTAATTATAATACAATTTAATTAAAATAACAAAAATCAATTTAAATCATAAAAACATAATTAAAATAATACAACATTATAATAAAATAAAAAATACTTAATATAAAGATTTATTAAAAACTTAAAAATTAACATCTCCAATCGAAATATAAAAAGATAATATAAAAATAGATCAAATCATTAAAATAAAGTAAAAAGGAAGCAAATGACAAAATAGAAAAGCAGTTGTAAACCAAAAGATCTCTTTGTATTTACTTTGAAAATAGTTCATGAAGAGGCCCAAGAAGTGAATGGGCTTTGAAACTAACTAAAGTCCACAATTAGTAGTTTACATAGCATAGAACGAAGGCCTGAAAAAAGCCCAGCCCACCCACTTACTATATAATTTTTTTTATCAATTATGCAAAAATTAATGATACGAATATTATTAGGGATATTATAGTTCTTCTATTTTTTTTTATATATTTTAGATTTCAATAGATTTAGTTAGTTGTTTAGATAAGATATAATTCTTATTTAGATTCATATCATATTTCTATTAGGATTTCTATTTCTAGTAGGACAAGAAAGATTAAGGCCCCAATTGGATAGCCATAGCCACCTCTACTCCCAAAAAAATATTTCAGAGTAAAAAAACTATGAAAATTCAATTGTTTGGTATGTTACGAATTTTTTTTTTAAAGAAAATCTCACAAAATTTTAGATAATTTGAAGAAATTTTTGCAAAAAAAGAGAAAAATTTACTCTTACTATTCATGATTTGACAGTTCACACAATCGATTTATAAGGTTTTTTTCGGCTATTTTTCAACTCTAAAAATTAAATTAATCACATATTCTAATGTAAAATAATGCGACGTTTAATATAAGATCCATTGTGACAATTTTTTGACATCTAAATCGATGATTTTGACTAAAATGATTTATTATATACAACAATTTTTTCACAACAAAAAATATATTACATCAACCATAATTATTACATATTTTTCTCTTAAAAAATTCTCCAAACACAAATCTCACATCATATTCTTACTCCTAAATTTTTTTTTTTTACTTTTATCATGAATTTTTTTTTCGTAGATGAACGTGCCATCCAATTGGCCCCTAAATGTTCAATTAAAAAATACAAGAAATTGAGTATGAATTAAAGACTATGCATCAAAGTGAAGAAAAATTAATTTTATATATTTTTTATGAGGCAATTGAAATTTTATGATAGTTTATTTGTTTGATATTAATTTAATTATATTGTTTTCATTTAGTTACGAATATTATTAGGGATATTATAGTTCTTTTAATTTTTTTTTTATATTTTAGATTTCAGTAGATTTAGTTAGTTGTTTAGATAAGATATAATTCATGTTTGAATTGATATCCTATTTCTATTAGGATTTTTATTTCTAGTAGGACAAGAAAAATTAAATGTTCAATTAAAAAATACAAGAAATTGAGTATGAATTAAAGACTATGCATCAAAGAGAAGTAGAAAAATTAATTTTATATATTTTTTATGAGGCAATTGAAATTTTATGATAGTTTATTTGTTTGATATTAATTTAATTATATTGTTTTCATTTATTTAGGAATATTATTAGGGATATTATAGTTCTTTTAATTTTTTTTTTATATTTTAGATTTCAGTAGATTTAGTTAGTTGTTTAGATAAGATATAATTCATGTTTGGATTGATATCCTATTTCTATTAGGATTTTTATTTCTAGTAGGACAAGAAAAATTAAATGTTCAATTAAAAAATACAAGAAATTGAGTATGAATTAAAGACTATGCATCAAAGAGAAGTAGAAAAATTAATTTTATATATTTTTTATGAGGCAATTGAAATTTTATGATAGTTTATTTGTTTGATATTAATTTAATTATATTGTTTTCATTTATTTACGAATATTATTAGGGATATTATAGTTCTTTTAATTTTTTTTTTATATTTTAGATTTCAGTAGATTTAGTTAGTTGTTTAGATAAGATATAATTCATGTTTGGATTGATATCCTATTTTTATTAGGATTTTTATTTCTAGTAGGACAAGAAAAATTAAATGTTCAATTAAAAAATACAAGAAATTGAGTATGAATTAAAGACTATGCATCAAAGAGAAGTAGAAAAATTAATTTTATATATTTTTTATGAGGCAATTGAAATTTTATGATAGTTTATTTGTTTGATATTAATTTAATTATATTGTTTTCATTTATTTACGAATATTATTAGGGATATTATAGTTCTTTTTTTTTTTTTTTTTTTTATATTTTAGATTTCAGTAGATTTAGTTAGTTGTTTAGATAAGATATAATTCATATTTGGATTGATATCCTATTTCTATTAGGATTTTTATTTCTTGTAGGACAAGAAAGATTAAATGATCAATTAAAAAATACAAGAAATTGAGTATGAATTAAAGACTATGCATCAAAGAGAAGTAGAAAAATTAATCATATATATTTTTTATGGGGCAATTGAAATTTTATGATAGTTGATATTAATTTAATTATTTTTTCATTTATTTAATATAATTTTTATCTTTAATTAAAAAAAATTATTTTTCGGAAAACCTAAACTTAAAGATTTGTCTTATGCCTCCAAATAGGCCCACCCAGCCTTGGTATATGACAAAACCAACTCTTTGTTTGTTTCCTCCACCTTATAAATTGCTCATAAAACCCACGTCTTTACAATCACCCCCAATTTTTTTTACTTATTTCGAAAACCCAATTCAAAAACACTCATAGAACAAAAAACCCATCAATTTTTTGTGTGATTTATAGCGAAAAGATGTATATATGGCCATCAAAGAAGCTAAGGGACGCATTCAAGAGCGATTACTTGAATGCACTCGAATGGAATTTGAACCAAATGAAATTGGATAAACAACAAAAGCAGCAAAATCAGTCAAATAGCAATAATCAGGAGAAGCTGTTGGAAAGTGATGATTCAGAAGAAAATTATTCAGGGTTCAGAAATATTGGTTTGATTTGCAGAGAATTTTTCATGGTCCTATCTTGTTGTTACTGTTGTTTTTGCTGTGGAGGTAACTTACCATCTTAGTCGTCTCTATATACGTGTATGAATTTTTTTTTTGTTTTTTTGAATGTGGTTGAAAATTGTAGGATTTATCAAATTAATTAATGATTGATTGATGCTTGATGAATTAAAAAGGACTTAAAAAGTTGTAAAATATGAAAGATGAATGAAAAGAATATCAATTGATTGATCGATGATCGAATGAATTGACGTAAATAGTGATTGAACGGTAGTTATGTAATAGATTGAAAACGCGAAGTTGGAAAAATGTTTATGACCCTTCAAAATAGTTTGTAACGTGGACTTTTAGGATTTATGATCCTGAAAATAGGAAGTTAGAGGTTGAGGACTATACTGAGGTAAAAATCTTAAATGAGTTCTATACTTCAATGTATAATGGTAATACTATTACTAATAAGGCTGTCTAGTTCAATGGTCAAATTATGAAATTGCATTAAACTTATGAAGCAAACATATTGAAATTGTATACTGTATATTGAATTAGTTTCTGCACAAGTGTTCATGATGGGCTGTAAACTCTTTAAGTATTATGAGTTTAGTTGTTCTGCTTTATGAAATACACAGATAAAAGAGACTTGAGAAATTGTTTCCAAGGTCTAAGCTTTAAATTTGGAATAGGTTAGCAAATAAAGAATTATGAGAATGAATTAGATGGAAGTGTTATGAACTTATGATAATCGAATCGTTCTAAGGTTTCACTTGAGTGAAATTCTTTCATGTTTGTGATTGATTTTGTCACTTGAAACATGTAATTATGCTTATTAAAAATCTTATCCAATTGTTTAAGTCATTTTTCTTTTGTAAATCTTAAGTGCCACTATCTTGATCCAAAACTCGATTCATCATTCGCATCATACATGGATATATAAACTTGGTCTGAGATGGTTTGTGGGCAAAGAATTTTTTGATGCTACATGTTAGATTATATATATATATATATATATTAACAAAAGATATCTACCATTGTTAGCCTCTGATAATATATTTCTTCTCCTTCAGCCTGTGTTGATGATGATGAAGTAGGCTAACTAGATTGGAGTTGATCATTCTTAGAAGCTTTCGAGATATGGGATAATCATAATTATCTATGTGACCCCGATAATTGTGATTGTAATGATACTAAATTAGTTGTGGTTAGGAACACTAGTCATGGAACATGGAAATGTACATACCTAGTAGGATTTATTTTTAGGTTTTTCATTTTGGTCCTTCGTTTTTTTGTTTGGTTTCAATTTAATCCATTTTAAATTTATAAAGTCTGAATTGTTTTCAATTTAGCCAAAAGTTTGATGGTATAATTATATCCTATGATTATATTCATTAATTTAAGTTTATAAATAATGCATTATTTATACTCTCTAACTTATATAAAATGTATATTTTATTATTAAATTGTTTGAATTATTTTTAACTAGAGTTGAATCAAATAATATTGAACAAATTTTACTTAAAACGATTTGTAATAATATATGAAATAGCAAAATAAAAGCATGAAAAAACGAAGTCCAAACTCGTTCCAATTTTCAGCTCAAACTCAAATACAACCAATCCGAGTTTACAAATCTCACTCGGCTCGATTCGTTTGCACCAAGTCAAATGAAAGAGAATAATAAAATTGAGTAACACCAAATCTCAGTCTAAAAACATAACATAACAAAAACTAACACACACAAGTCAATGCATTTAAATACATAATGTTTGGCTACAAAATTACATACCCATCCATTCTACATAGGGGTGGAAATAGGCCAGGCCGAGCCGGGCTTTGTAAGGCCTAAGCCTGGTCTACTTTAAAAATTATAGGCCTGAGCCTGGCCTATTACCCGTCATAGGCTTATTTTTAAGGCCTGACCTTGCTTTTTTAAAGGCCTGATAAGGCATGAAAGCCTATTTAACATAAAGGCTTATGAACCCTGAAAAGCAAAACTGAGAAAATTACTCCTAGAATAGAGTAAGAACTTAGAACCTGAAAATTTATTCCTTCAATAGTCAGATTTTGGCACGTAGTAAAATTTCAAAAACATCAAAATAAACGAGAATGGCACCACAATTTCAGCTGTGAAATTAATACACGATCAGGAGAATTACTGAAAGAATTATATTAAATCATACCTCGATGGGACCTGGGCAGAAGAGACGATCCTCGAGGATGAAGAGAATGTTTTGCACCGATTTGGGGAATTAGGGTTTTAATAGATCGTACTGTTGGTTGTTGACTTGTTGTTGCTAATATATAATAATATACAATGCTTTGAGAGGTTTTATTTTATATCACTTAATTTCTTATATTTTTATTCAATATTTACTCCATTAATTATTATTTTATAACATTCCCCTACTTATTATTTTATATTTTTGGTAACATTTTCAGTTACCTAATTTCTTTATTATTGATACTAAACAATTCAATGAAGGGTTAATTGTTTTTTATGTCTAAGGGTTAAAAATGTAAAATAATATATATAAATAGGCCCGTCAGACGGGCCTAATAGGCTTTTTTGTAAGCCTAAGCCTGGCCTATTTAACTAAATAGGCTTTATAAAAAGCTTGAGCCCGGTCTTTTTATTAAACGGGCTAGGCCGAGCTAGGCCTTAAATAGGCCGAGCCGTAGGCCCCTGTCGGACGGCCTGGCCTATTCCCACCCCTAATTCTACATCATCACTAGGTGACTCAAAATCAAAAGACTTATTAATTTTACCATTAGATAAATTTTTTAACCACATATTAAATCGAATAAATACCATATCGGTAAATATTTTTGGTTCCATTCGATTCCTTTCCTTTTTGAATAGATTCTCTGCTAAACCCTTAAATCTCGATGTACCGTCACATGGCTGACTCAGGATTCGAATCGCGAGCCTCTGCAATTCGGGACATTTTGCACCGTATTTCGACCACCATACAACTGCAAAATGAAATAACACATTGAATTATACTTCTCAAGCACAAATCAATAGTGAAGCTTAAATTAACCATGCAGTAATGTTATTTCTCAACCACTACTTTTTAATAAGTATAGTATATATAAGCACAAAGAATTGGGTTTTCAAATCTCTTTGCAGGTCAAACGAGAACTTAAAAATTGGATACAGTACTAAAAATATTAGGACACGACACGACCCAAACGCCAGTATCAAATATATATATACATGTATATATTAATATTATACATATATATTATTGTTAATTTAAGCTAAAATATATAAATTGGACTTTCATTTCAATTTCAATATAATTGATAGAGAAAATAAACTACGAGAATGATTGAATGTATATTGTAAAATTGTATTTGATTTGCAAAGTTTACATGTCTGTAAGAAAAATAAATCCCTAATTCACTAAAGATGTGATAACATTAACTCCTAATCCCTATTTTCTCATGCGATCTCATTGCGTAAGATCCTAAATTACGAAAAATATCCAAGACTTTCCATGCATATAAACACATATTACTACTATTTCACACACCTAAAAGCATATCAAAATACACAATTGTTACCATTTCAAATAAAACTAAGTATATAAATATGAGAGTTGAGAATTAAATGAAACTAAAATAACCGAAACCTGGAGAAATATCAAATGTCTTATCAACGCCAAAATCACCCTTACGTGCCCGATATTGTTCCATTTGGAGAATTATTCGATCTTGAACACGAACATCCTCAGTCGAGCGTACAATACAACATAACAAACCAGTGGCAACTTCGGGATCAATAGGAACCCCACTCGAATAGAACAAATTTGGGTTCAAATAATAACCGGCCGAGTGAAGAGGGTTATGAAGATTATCGTCCCAAATACGATCAATCATTTTCCAATACGGAATATATTGAGATTTCCTTTGCTTAAATCCCTTTTTAATTTTTTCTTTCGCTTGATCAATCGTTTCATATATATATATACGCCATTTGTACCTCGTTATCATTTTCTAACCACTCGGTTATACGCACAAGAGGAATAGCGGCCTTCAAATCAATCGACGCCCCGCTCCAAAATATCTCAGCTACCCTTTTCCACTCCGTGCTCGAGGTTTTTGAATTGTCTTCAAAATTTCCTTCTCGAAGACAATATTCTCGAAGGTTAAGAAGGGTAAAATCGACCTTTTCGAACGTGGAACTAAATCACGACCCTCGGTTAGTTCTTGCACCAATGTCTTAACATTTGGATGGCTATAAATGAACTTTGTAATAATTTTCGCTTTCTCGAGCGTTTCTTTGATGATTTCAATTTTCGCAAATTTGTCCAACATAAGTGATTAAGTTCTATGCAACAAGAAGCACTCACACTCCAAATATTGGCCTATATTTCTCCATCAATAGCTTACCAACTTCCTTCATGAACGCCTAGGTTGAATTTGTAATAATTTGAACCACATTTTTTTTTATCTCTACTTTAAGTAAAAGCATATCAAAGGACAACAACATGGCATCCATTTTTCCAATGAAATCGGAAATATCGTGCGAACAAGATTGTCTACTCCAATATACATGTAATAGATGATTGACATGTGTAATATGCATTAAATATGAATTAATCCTTGTTTGCCTTGTATTTACTTAATCCAAATTTAAAAACAAGCAAATATGGAAACACAAAATAAAATAGTTAAAGATTATAATCCATTAATTAAGATCACTTGATTATAAGTTCAGAATTTATAGCTCGATCCAAGAAAGAGAAATTGAGGCAATTTTTTCAATTTGATTTATCATCTAATAATTGACAATTTTTGCCATGGGTTACTGGATGTCGAATTTGGAAGCCTTCGAGGATTGTAGATTATTCAACTATTAACTTCAATTTTTATTGTAAATTTATTTCAGCTTTAATACTTATAATGACATAGAAGAAGTTGAGAACTTGACATTGATCTCTTAGAATCTGAATTTTTAGTAAATTTTAATTATGATGATTTTAGATATATAAGATTGTACATTTTGATTAATTAAGGAATTTATAATATGTTATGTTTGACTAAGATCCGACAAACAATGATTAATTCATATTTAATGGATATTACACATGTCAATCATCCATTACATGGAATAGAAGATGGAATAGGATATTGGATTAGACGATCTTGTTCGCCCTTAGAATTCATACAAGGGCTAAATTATGGGACAAAATGCAATTTTTCGTAACTAATCCTTATGGAGAACGAGGAACTGGAAAACATTTTGCACACTAACAACAAAAAAATTAACAATAATTGTAAACAAAACTTAGAACACATAAATTTTAACTACAAACACACTCATACCACACTTCACATTATCAAAAAAGGAATTTGTGATTGCTAATTTTTAGGCAATTTCAAGGGTTCTTGTAATGAGGGATTAATAGGAAACAACATGCATTGAGCATATTGTGCCATTGATTGATCAACAAGGACTAGGGCTACGATTGCTTCGACCACCAGAACAGCTGCATGGCAAACCGTTGACCAAATCAGATCAGAAACGGAGCTAGAACTTATAACCTTTTCTCATATTTTAGCGCACTTTGAACGATAATTTAGTAAATTTTCAAAGGGCGTAAATTGTGATTAACATCTAATTTACATATCAATAATATGAAAAAGTGAGGGGATTTGATCACTAATTCCAGCCCCCATGTTGGCTTTATTTCGACATGAAAGCCATAAGAAGTTTCGTGGGGCGAATTCTAACCAGGACACGAATTTTGTTACACCTAAACTAATTAAGGAAAAGTTAACTAAACTGATAGAGCATAGCCCACATAAGAAACTAATAAGGTCACACTATTTAGAATAAAATGCATTATTACAACATAAAAGAGGGAAGCAAATATAAAGGATTAAAGTTTAAGGGATGAACCTCGTGGAATGACAGAAGGATCATGATGATCTCGAACGATAAGCTCAGTGTAAATAATTATATTCACGCATACAATGGGAGAATTTGGATGTGCTGGAATAATATAGGTTGTACAGGAAAGATCATAAAAGTTAGTTAACAACAGATAACCTGCCAGATGGGAATTCCAAAAGAAGATATGTCGGGTGACAGCTGTGTACGGTCTTAATGCAAGATTTGGAGGAAATACAAACACTAATATGCCATGGATTTTACTTGGTGACTAGAATGCACCAATTTTCCCAAAAGAGAAACTGAACACGAGGGAGGAAACAAGGAGTTGAAAGATTTCGTGGATGCTTTGGACCTAGAGGATATTCCATACTCGGGACAATTCTATACATGGTGTAACAATTAAGAGAAAGAGAGAATAATCTATAGTAAATTGGATAGAGTATGAGGGTAATGGAATATGAGGAAGGGGCAGTAAGGTTTATGGATAGTGGGATTTCAGATCATTGTCCGATGGGAGATGGGAGAATAGGACCAAATCCTTTCAGGTTTTTGAACGGCTGGACGCATAACCTAAAGATGGGGTTCCACTTATTACCTCAAGACTAACAGTGGGGAATTACGTCATGGACAACTAAGTATTTCACTCTAGCAGGAAGGTTGTTGTTGATCAAGACAATTATAGTCGGTGTCAAAATGTACTGGAGTCTCATTTTTCTTATACCCCTATTGGTTATCCAAGAAATTGAACGAATGTGTAGGACATTTCTATGGAGCGGGAAAACTAACGGAAAGTATTTAGCTTCAGTAGGGATGTCTGCTTGCCAAAAAAGGAAGGAGGGCTTGGGATACCTAATATGAAATTGTGGAATGTAGCGGCAATCTTCAAGAATATTTGGAACATAGCAGGAAAAAAAAAAAAAAAAGACTCTATGTGGATAAGATGGGTAAATGCATATTATTTGAAAAGGGGTAGCATTTGGGATGTTGAAAGGACTCTTGGTTTTGGAAACATAGTCTGACTATAAGGGATTGCATGATGGATGCAATTGACAAGATGCAAAACAAATGGAAGTTTGGAAAATTCTCGATTAGAAAGGCATATGAGCATATGGGCATATAACAAAACATGTAGATGAGGTCTCCTGAGGAAAATTGGTATGGGAACTGGCCCGATTGCTAGGCATAGAGTTATTCGCAACAAGTTGAAAACGAAAGATAATATGAGGAAATTGAAACACATTAGTGACAATGAATGCCTTCTGTGTGGACTTAAGGAGGAGACTAGAGACCATATTTTTGCTGAAAGAAGTAAGACAACTGATTATGGAAAAAATGAATGTTAAATGTAGGAAGGATAACTGGAATGGGCTGCTGAGATTGGCAGAAAACATATGAGTAATGGAAAAACGTATGTGGATGGAATGAAATAGAAGACTCTTCAATTTTGGGGGCTTCCCCGATTACTGATTTAGTTTGTAGAATTTGGCATAGTATTATTACATGTAAATTTGATACGGAGTGAAGGAAAGAAAAATGTACACCTTTGACACATGATATGAAGCTTATCATTCAAAAAAAAAAAAGAAAAAAGAACATAATGTCACAAGAAAGATTAAATGGATTGGCTATTTTATCAATTAAAAAATTCAAGAAATTTAGTATGAATATTTCATTAAAGAGAGAACTAGAAAAATTAATTTCATATATTTTTTATGATGCAAAAAATAATATTTATGTTTGGGATATTTTGGATATGACAGAAGGAAAAGGAAAAGAAGATATAATTGATCTTTATGATGTATTGTTTGTTGTTTGAATTAAATTAAATTATTTAATTTACTTTATATTAAAATAATTTTTATCTTTAATTGAAAAAAATTATTTTTCGAAAAACCTCAACTTAAACATTTGTCTTATGCCTCCAAATAGGACCAGCCTGGGTATACGACAAAACCAACTGTTTGTTTGTTTTTGCTCATAAAATCGACGTCTTTACATCTAATCACCCCCAAATTTTTACTTATTTCGAAAACCCAATTCCCAAACACTCGTAGAGCAAAAAACCCATCAATTTTTTGCGAGATTTATCGCGAAAAGATGCATCTATGGCCATCAATGAGTCTTAGGGACTCATTTAAGAACAATTACTTGAAGAAACTCGACTGGAATTTGAACCGAATGAAATTGGATAAACAACAAAAGCAGCAAAATCAGTCTAATAGCAGTAATCAGGTGAAGTTGTTGGGAAGTGATGATTCAGAAGAAAATTATTCAGTGTGCAGAAAAATTGGTTTGATTTGCAGAGAATTTTTCATGGTCCTATCTTGTTGTTACTGTTGTTTCTGCTGTGGAGGTAAGTTATGAGAATTCTATGTTTTTAGACTATGGTAGAAAATTATAAGATTTTATCAAATTAAATAATGATTGATTGATGCTTGGTGAATTGAAAAGGACTTAAAAAAGTTGTAAAATATGACAGAGGAATTGATCGAAGTAAATGATTACTGATTGATGATCGAATGAGTTGATGTAATGCAATGATTGAGCGATAGTTATATAATAGATTGAAAAAATGCTTATGACCCTTCAAAATAGGAAATTAGATTTGTTAACAATTCTTATTGTAACTTTTGTTATGGCTTTGTGATTTTGGTTTCCCATATAGTTTTGCATATTATGTTTGTTTGATGATGGATTGTGTTTGATAGTTCTGCTATATTACGGGATTCAATTTAGCTAAATTTTTCACAAGTGCAATCATAAAATGGATTAATTTCGGATTTTTTTTCATTTTCTCAACTACTCTGAACTCATTACAAAGTTCTTGTGATCCTGGCTTATAGAAAGTGTTGAAATATTTTGAGTTCTATAGTTCTATTATATTGAAAAATGGCTGTCTAGTTAGTTCAATGGTGGAATTATGAAATTGCGTTGAACTTATGAAGCATTTTGAAAACATATTGAAATTGATAATCGAGTCGTTCTAAGATCATATATATATATACTAACAAATGATGTATAACACTGTTAGCCTCTCATAATTTCTTTCTTCTTCTTTAGCCTGTGTTGATGATGATGAAGGCAACTGGAACAGAGTCGGTCATTCTTAGAAGCTTTCGAGAGACAGGTGACAATCATAACTATCTATGTGATGGGATGCAGGTGGGACCCATCATTAGACCGATAATTGTCATTGTAATGATACTAAATTAGTTGTCGAAGGAACACTAGTCATGGAACATGGAAATATACATAGCTAGTAGGAGTTATTCAATGAAAAAAATGGAAACATGATTTATTTCTAGGATTTAAATGTTAATTTTAGAGCACCTCATTGGGAATTTATTGTATTTAGACTTGATTCGAACTCGAACAAAATCTATTTAAAACAATGTGTAATAATATATGTGAAATAGCAAAATATAAGGAATAATAGACCTCTAAGCCCCATTCTACATGAAAAAACGAAGTCCAAACTCGTTCCAATTTCGAGCTCAAACTCAAATTTGATGTAGTCTGAGTTGACAAATCTTCATTTGCACCAAATCAAATAGAAGAGAATAAACTTGAGTAACACCAAATCTCAGTCTAAAAACATAACATAACAAAAACTAACACACACAAGTTAATGCATTTAAATACATGATGTTTGGCTACATATCCATCCATTCTAGATCATCACTAGGTGACTCAAAATCAAAAGACTTGTTGATTTTACCATTAGACAAATTTTTTAACCACATATTATACCGTAAAAATACCATATCAGTTAATATTTTTGGCTCCACTCGATTCCTTTCCTTTTTGAGTAGATTCTCCGCCAAACCATGAAATCTCGATGCAATGTCACACGGCTGACTCAAGATTCGAATAGCAAGCCTTTGCAATTCGGGACATTTTTCACCGTATTTGGACCACCATACAACTGCAACACGAAATTATACATTGGATTACACTTCCTCAAGCACAAATCAATAGTAAAACTTAAATTAACCATGCAATAATGTTAATTCTCAACCACTACTTTTTAATAAGTATATTATATAAGCACAAAATAAATTGGGTTTTCAAATCTCTTTGTGGGTCAAACGAGAACTTAAAAATTGGATACAATACTTTTTAAAAATATTAGGACATGACACGACACGACCCAAACACAACTATCAAATATATATATATATATATATATATATTATTGTTAACTTAAGCTCAAATATATAAATTGGACTTTTCATTTCAATTTCAATATAATAGATAGAGAAAATAAACTACGGTATATTGTAAAATTGTATTTAATTTGCAAAGTTTACATGTCTGAAAGAAAAATAAATCCCTAATTCAATAAAGACGCGATAACATTAACTCCTAATCCCTATTTCTCATGCGATCTAATTGCGTAAGATCCTAAATTACGAAAAATATCCAAGACTTTCCATGTATGTAAACACATATTACTACTATTTCACACACCTAAGAGGGTGTTTAGCTAAGCTTATAAACTCTTTTAACCATCTTATAAACCATCTTATAAGATGTTTGAGTGCTTATAAGTTCTTAAAAGTGTTTGGATATTTTTTTTAAAATAAGAGTTTATAAGACCAAAAAATAAGATGATTGGGTCTTACAAGCAAATAAAAAATAAGTTAACCAAACCAACCTTATTTCAACATCTTAAATTTTGGATGTTGTTTATATTATTAAAAGACACAAATAACCCTAGTTAATTTTTTCCTTTCCAATAATACATTTCTCCGAAAAATGTTTATTTTTATTATTGCACAAATTCTCTCGTATAACATTTGAAAATATCGTATAAGTTCAATAGACTTACTTATTTTTTAAATAAGACAAAACATCTTATAAGCTCTTAAAACATCTTTTAAGGTGTAAGTTATTAGATGTTTTAAATAAGCTTAGCCAAACACCCTCTAAGTATATAAATATGGGATTTAGGAGTAAATGAAACTAAATAAACAAAACCTGGAGAAATATCGAATCTCTTATCAAGGCCAAAATCACCCTTACGTGCCCGATATTGTTCCATTTGGAGAATTATCCGATCTTGAACACGAACATCCTCAGTCGAGCGTACAATACAACATAACAAACCAGTTGCAACTTCCGGATCAATATGGACCCCACTCGAATAAAATAAATTCGGGTTCAAATAATAACCCGCCGAGTGAAGTGGGTTATGAAGATTATCGTCCCAAACACGATCAATAATTTTCCAATACGGAATATACTGAGATTTCTTGTACTTAAATCCCTCTTTAATATTTTCTTTCGCTTGATCGATAGTTTCATATATATACCCCATTTGTGCCTCTTTATCATTTTCTAACCACTCGATAATACGCACTAGAGGAATAGCCGTTTTCAAAACAATCGACGCCCCGTTCCAAAATGACCGATTTGCCACTATCTCAGCTACCCTTTTCCACTCTGTGCTCGGGGTTTTTGAATCGGACGAGACAAAGATTGTCTTCAAGATTTCCTTCTCGAAGACAATATTCTCGACGGTTAAGAAGGGTAAAATCGACTTTTTCGAACGTGGAACTAAATCACGACCCTCGGTTAGTTCTTGCACCAATGTCTTAACATTTGGACGGCTATAAACGAACTTGGTAATAATTTTCGATTTCTCGAGCGTATCTTTTACGATTCCAATTTCCGCAAATTTCTCCAACATAAGTTCTATGCAACAAGAAGCACTCACACTCCAAAATATCGACCTATATTTCTCCATCAATATCTTCCCAACTTCCTTCATGAATCCCGAGGTTGAATTCGTTATAATTTGAACCACGTTTTTTATCTCAATTTCCACCAAAAGCTTATCAAAGAACAAAAGCATCGAATCCATTTTTCCAATAAATTCAGAAATATCAGACGAACGAAGATATACGGTACCTTTTGGGCACGCCACTAAAATATCGATCAAAATTCGACCCTTTTCATCCGTCCATTCATCGAGCAAGATGCTGCAACCAGTATCGGCCCATGATTTTCTTACATCGTTCACATAATCACGCATTTCGTTCATTACATCCTTAAAGATCGAACCTTTTAACTCATCGGGAGTGGGGATTTGGTAATTTGTTTGACTAGGGCAAAGAGAAAACAGACCCTCGAAGCTTGGCAAATTGACAGAGTCGAAATTGAGCCCGCTTTCGTATATGAATTTCCCAATATTCGCTTTAAATTTCCTCGACAATGAATCTTCATTTGCAATATACTCTAGTTGATTTTCGTATCTCGCGTTTGAGCCCATCAAATTGTCCTCTGACGGCTCGGTTTTGCAACGTTTTTCGTTTACATGTGTTTGAGTGGGGCCCGGCTTGATGATATCCATTTTCGGGCACGAACTCCTCTTCATGGGAAGGCTAAGGTTGTCTCTTCCGTTTAGAAGTAATTCGTTTACTTTCTCAAATTTTGCTTTATACACAAGAACAAGGGCAAATTGTATAGCTGTGATCTGTTAGCAATATATAAATGATATTAAAAAATAAGTGAAGTAAAGCGAATTTTACAAAATATAGTCGAAAAACAATGTAAAACAGCTTATGTTCAACTAGTTATTTTCGTGCCTACTTATGTGTCTTAATATCCTAAGCAAAAGATGAAACTGAAGAAATGCAAGAACGAAAACGTCCTTATCGATGAGTTCAACTTCAATTTGTATAAATTTTCTTACAAACAAAAACACATCCATACCAATTTCTCGTCATATTTTTAGTTAAGAAACATATCATTTTATCCAATCATTACACTTTTTCAATAAGAAAATTCACTTAAACACTAAATTCTAAAGGATGTAAGCTACAAAACATGATCCACTTTGCATATATCTACATGCATGGATTGAAGAGTTTAACTTCAATTTGTATAAATATTCTTATGAAACAAAAACACAGCCATACCAATTTATATAAAAATAATAATAATAATAATATTTTTTTTTTAATACAAAAAAAACTTCACATCACATTTTTTTCTATAAAAAAATTATCCAAATACACTTCCTCCTCTAAACAGTGTTAAGATCTCCACATATTCTCTCGAGGGAGTGCTTTTAAGGCAAATTATTTAATAGTCCCACATATTTTCTATATTATCACTTGTTAACCAATAACATGTGGTTTATGTACAAGTTAGCACCCCCAATCACCCTGCCCTTTTTTCTCACGAAAAAACACAATCTGAAAAATAAGTCCAGTAATGGGAGCAGAAATGGAAACTCAAGAGAAATAAAAAAAAAACCCTTGAGAAAAAAAGGAAGCTTTTTTGGGATATCAAACAGACAAATTCAAGAAAAGTATTAAAATAAATAAATAATAATTCTTCATTTCAAAACAACAACTTTCTTCGACCTAAAAAACACCATGAAAAAGGGGAAGCTTTGGGTAGTATCAGACAGAAAAATCTCTTCTAACATTCTTAAACTCATCATTCTTACATTTAATGCATGAATAATCCACTAAAACGAAGGTAAAAATGAACAAAAACTTAAGAACAACAGAGCAAAAAAAAGATTAAAAACAGGGGTTTACCAATATTCTCTCCTTTTGATTTCTGATCAGAATGCGACCCTTTTGATTTCTCTTTGAGTGAAATAAAGTGTGAGATTTTTTGGTGAAGTAAAGTTAGTAAAAAGACAAATATTCAGTACATAGTTCATCAGTGCTACACCGACCTGCTCTATCTGACACGTGGTGCTCACTTTCTCTCGTGTCGTACGAGACAAAGTGTAATTCTTGGTGACTATTTTATTGAGTTCAATTTTCAAATGTATCGGCTTTATTTAATATGTCTTATTGGTGTAATTTAAAAAAAAAAGAATAAGAAAAAATATGACCCAAAAGTTTATTACTAAGAAATAGAAGTGATTACTAAAAAGCTCCCTAAATTAGTTCCATAAAGTTCATCTTTTTCAATTTAAAATCTTGTTTCGTCAATTTTCATTGTGAAAAATGGGTAATGATATTTATGGTCCTTAGCGTATAAATTTTATGTTAAAGTAGTCTTTTATGTTCGATTTTAGTATTCTTAGTATTTAAATTTTGTTTCAATCGGGTCCTCTTGGGATACTTCATATTTACCTCATGTTTATACATAAAGATAAAAATATCGATAAAGGACTTAAGTGAGCCAATATTTGAACATTTGGGATGTTAAAATTAGGATTTGAACGTGAAGAAATATTCTTACAAAATATATATTATTTTGACTCAAGTCATACTATTGTGCCAAAATTTATCACTAACAAGATGAAAAGACTATAACATAGAGAAAAATACATCGCACAATAATTTTATTCATTAAATTTTTCACTAGAAAAAGATAATCTTAAAAAATACATAATACAATATAATTAATTACTTATTCTTAAGTTGATTAGTGGGTGGCGGGTCCACTCTTGGGATGCACAAACAAACGGGAGTAGGTGCCACATTTTTGTTAATCACACAAATACCACCGTGGCATTTGTAGGATCCACAATCAAATTGATGGCATAAAAAGGTGCAACGATCAGTGGAGCATGGAAACGGGTCGGGTTTAACGTAGTGGCCCGCATATCCATATTCGGGTGCCATAGCAAGATATGTTGTGGCTAACAAAAAACCTAAAAGGGACAATTTCATCATCTTATTTGTATATTTTTCTTCAATAATGAATATTTTATGAGGGGTTTTGTAAGGTTTTTTATACCAATAAAAAAAATACCACTATTTTTTAAGATGCAAGTAGTTATAAAAGAGATTATAGTAGATATTATTATAAGCATGATTTATTAGATTATGAGTAGTAAATCATCATAAAGTTTAACATAAATGTCTTATTATTTGTACTCAAATTCTACCCTTCCGAATTCATACAAGGGCTAAGTTACGGGACAAAATGCAATTTTTCATAAATATCCCTCTATCAACGAGAAACCGAAAAACATTTTGCACACTAGCAACAAACAAATTAACAATAAATTGTAAATAAAATTTAGAACCCATAAATTTTTAACTACAAACACACTTATACCATACACTTTATATGATCAAAGAGGAATTTGTGATTGCTCATTTTTAGGCAATTTCAAGGGTTCTTGTAATGAGGGATTAATAGGAAACAACATGCATTGAGCATATTGTGCCATTAATTGATCAACAAGCACTAGGGCTACCATTGCTTCGACCACCGGCACAGCTGCATGGCAAATCGTCGACCAAATTAGATAAAAAACGGAGCTAGAATTTATAATCTTTTCTCATTATTTTAGATCATTTTGAACGATAATTTAGTAAATTTCCAAGGGGCGTAAATTGTGATTAACATCTAATTTACATATCGAGATTATAAAAAAGTGAGGGGATTTGATCACTAATTCTAGACCCCATGTCGGTTTTATTTCGACATGAACGCCGTAAGAAGTTGCTTAAGGCAAATTCTAACCAGGACCCGAGTTTTGTTACACCTAAACTACTAATTAAGGGAAACTTAACTACTAAACTGATGGAGCATATTCAACATAAGAAACTAATAAGGTCACACAATATAGAATAAAATGCATTATTACAACATAAAAGAGGGAAGCAAATATAAAGGATTAAAGTTCAATAACCGAACGACAGAAGGATCATGACGACCTCTCTTGTTTGTCTCTAGTAACCGTATTTTGCTTTCTCTGCATAATAGAAACTACATCATTTGATCAATATATAGCTCATTTTTGGGATATCAAACAGACAAATTCAAGAAAAGTATTAAAATAAATAAATAATAATTCTTCATTTCAAAGACAACAACTTTCTTCCACCTAAGAAACACCATGAAAAAGGGGAAATTTTGGGTAGTATCAGACAGACAGAAAAAACTCTTCTAACATTCTTAAACTCATCACCATTACATTTCATGCATGAATAATCCACTAAAAAAGAGGTAAAAATGAAGAGATTAAAAACAGGGGTTTACCAATATTCTCTCTGTTTGAGCTCTAATCAGAATGCGACCCTTTTGTTTTCTCTTTGAGTGAACTAAAGTGTGAGATTTTTGGGTGAAGTAAAGTTAGTAAAAAGACAAATATTCAGTACAAAAGTTCATCAGTGCTACACCGACCTGACACGTGGTGCTCACTTTCTTTCAAGAGTACCATCATGCATGAAGTGATTACTTAAAGGCTACCTAAGTTAGTTCCATAAAGTTCATCGAAATTGTTTTCAATTTAAAGATATTGTTTAGCCAACTTTCATTGTGAAAAAATGGGGAATGATATTTAGGGCTTTTTAATTCACTTTTTATAAAGTGAATTCAATTTTATTTATTTATTTTTCTAAAAATTATAATTTTGCCCATTAACTTAATCGTTGATTAACGATCAACTTAACAGAAAGGGTTACTTGCCAAAATTTCATACATCGGGTGGTTATTTGCTAAAGTTAAATACATCGAGGGTTATATACAAAAAGCCCTGATATTTATGGTCCTTAGCGTATAAATTTTATGTCAAATTTAAACATGGAAATTACAAATTTTCCCAATTACACACCATCACTCAATAACCTTAGCAAAGGTCTATAATGGGTGAGAAGGTTGTATGTGCATTTATATTCTAATGAATTATATTGTATTATTGTATATGTTGACTCAAGCTTATATACTATTGTTCCAAAACTTATCACAACAAGATGAAAAGATTATAACATAGAGAAAAATACATCACAAAATAATTTTATTCATTAACTTTTTCACTAGAATAAGGCCACACTATTAAGAATAAAATGCATTATTACAACACAAAAGATGGAAAAAATATTAAGGATTAAAGTTCAAGAACCGAACCTCGTGGAACGACAGAAGGATCATGACGGTCTCGAATGATAAGTTCAGTCTCTTGTTTGTCTCTAGTAACCGTATTTTGCTTTCTTTGCGTAGAAGAAAGTACATTTGATCAATATAGCTCATTAGGCGCGACAAATAAGAGTTCTTACGCTATAGAGTAATGTTCGACAATGGAATTAGACATGAAAAGTTGATATAAAGAACTGCAATATAGTACGAAATATTTTATAATTATAATATATCATAGAACATAGAAGGTGTTTTGACAATGTGATCTAAAAAATATTTTAAACATGTCTCAGAATAGAAGGTGTTCGGGTTGGATAATTGATAATCAAATATTTCGTGATATGCTTTTGAGATTTAACAATTACTTAACAAAGAAAAAGGTTTTTTTATATTTTCTTATTTGTAAATTGTACAAAAGAAATTGTAACCTAATATTGTAAAAAAAGTTGTGTAATTTGCATGTTTAAACTAATTATTTTTCATTAAGATTTAGTATTTATATGTAATTTTACCGTATAGTTCTTATGTGATATATAGATATTTTTATTGTAAATATAAACAACTTATTTTATTATTTAATTCTTTTATTTAAAAAAAAGTGAATTACATATTATAGAGTTCTAGTGTAATTATTCATTTTATTTATATATATATAACTTATTTTTATTAGTATTTTTTTTATTGAACTTTTTTGTCATTCAAAATTAAAATACATTAGGGCATACTAGGTAGATCAAAATTTCAAAAAAACACCCATATTTTTATAATAGAATAGATAGAATAGATTGAGTTGAATTCTCGAGAATAAATCTATATCGTTTCTCAAATATATTATTTCTCAAATGTTTGATTAACGGTTCTATGAGTTTAATTCTCGAGAATAGACTTATATTATTGTTCTAGTATGATTAATGACTTTTTGAATTCCAACTCTTAAAAATAAAACCTATATTAGTTCTCTCATGTGATTAATGAGTAAGTATTCTTGATTTTCTATAGAGGATAGAATAGGCCTATATTATTTTTCTCTTATGATAAACGACTCTTTGAAGTCCAATGTGATTAATGGGCAAGCATTGTTGATCGTATATAGAAGATTCATGTTGAGAGTTCGTGAACAAACCGCCTCGAACATAAAATCATCAAAACTCATAAAAAAATTGGTGCAATTTCTCTTTCTGGAATAAATGGCTTCGATCTCTTACGGGATATATAAGTTTTTATATTTCAGATTCCTATTCCATATCCTCTTCCACATATTTAGTTGTTTGACATGTATAATTCATAAATACACTTATTAAGGGATGTTTAACACGTGTAAATTTTTTAACACGGGTCAAACATCTAATACATGGAATTGGAGATGAAATAGGTATTTGGAATAGAAAATCTGGTTCCCTAGACTTATCGAATTGCTAAGTTTACCCACGTACCCTTTAATTTCGCGTAGTATCTCAAGAATCACCAAAATACATAATATATATTGTAAATGTTGACTCAAGCTTATACTATTGTTCCAAAACTTATCCCAACAAGATGAGAAGATTAAAACATAGAGAAGAATACATCACAAAATAATTTTTATTCATTAACTTTTTCACTAGAAAAAGATAATCTTGAAAAATACATAATACAATATTTAATTACTTATTCGTAATTTGATTACTGGGTGGCGGATCCACTCTTGGGATGCACAAACAAACGGGAGTAGGTGCCACATTTTTGTTAATCACACAAATACCACCGGGGCATTTGTAGGATCCACAATCAAATTGATGACATAAAAAGGTGCAACGATCAGTGGAGCATGGAAGCGGGTCGGGTTTAACGTAGTGTCCTGCATATCCATATTCGGGTGCCATGGCAAGATATGTTGTGGCCAACAAAAAACCTAAAACAGATAATCTCATCATCTTATTTGTATCTTTTTTTTTTTTTCAGTAATGAATATTTTCTGAGGGTTTTTAAGGTTATTTATACTATTGAAAATAACCATTATTTTTTTAAAATGCAAGTAGTTATAAAAGAAATTATAGTAGATATAAGCAAAGCATGATTTATTGGATTATAACTAGTAAATCCTCATAAGTTTTATTTTTATTAATAATAAAAAGGAAATGAAGTATGAGACTCCTCAATATTTGGCATTTTAAATTGTGTGTGTATGTGATATATATATTTTTTTTGGATGACGGGGAAACCCACAGCCGCTACCCTTTCGGGTGCGCACTGGGTAATATATATTGTATCAAAAGGAAGCTACAATTTTTTGGTTAACATGCCACAAGTTATAGTGTATACATGGTTTAGGACATTAATGTTAACTTTATGTTAGGGATCATAAAATTTAACATAAATATCTTTTTATTTGTACTAAAGAATGCTAAATAATGTCTCACACAGAAATTTAAGAATTACAAAAAACAGTATAACAATGGCGCGATTATGAGTCGGGGGATTAAGATTGTGATTATAACAGATCTCAAGACCCGAGAGTTGCTAATAATTATCCCCAAAAAATTGCAATCTAGCCACGTAACTTAGCCTCTCACCCCAAATTCTACCCCTTTGAATTCATACAATGGCTAAATTATGGGACAAAATGCAATTTTTCATAAATATTCCTATCAACGAGGAACCGAAAAATATTTTACACACTAGCAACAAACAAATTAACAATAAATTGTAAATAAAAGTTATAGTACATAAGTTTTTAACTACAAACACACTTATACCAAACACTTTACATGATCAAAGAGGAATTTGTGATTGCTCATTTTTAGGCAATTTCAAGGGTTCTTGTAATGAGGGATTAATGGGAAACAACATGCATTGAGCATATTGTGCCATTAATTGATCAACAAGGACTAGGGCTACCATTGATTCGACCACCGGAACAGCTGCATGGCAAACCGTCGAGCAAATCAGATAAAAAACGGTGCTAGAATTTATAATCTTTTCTCATTTTTTAGCTCATTTTGAACGATAATTTAGTAAATTTCTAAATGGCGTAAATTGTTAATAGCGTGTAATTTATATATCGAGATTATTGACAAGTGAGGGGAATTTATTTGATCACATATAAAGTTTCACGGGGGAAATTCTAATTGGGACCCGAGTTTTGTTACATAGTAATAAGGGAAACTTAACTAAACTGATAGAGCATAGTCCACATAAGAAACTAATAAGGCCACACTATTAAGAATAAAATGCATTATTACAACACAAAAGATGGAAAACATATTAAGGATTAAAGTTCAAGAACCGAACCTCGTGGAACGACAGAAGGATCATGACGGCCTCGAACGATAAGCTCAGTCTCTTGTTTGTCTCTAGTAACTGTATTTTGCTTTCTCTGCGTAATAGAAACTACATTTGATCAATATAGCTCATTAGGCGCGACAATAAGAGTTCATAGATTACTCGACAAAAGAATTAGATATGAAAAGTTGATACTGCAATATTATAGTACGAAATCGTTTATTTATCATCATTATAATTTCAAATATGTGCTTTCGTAGATATTGCAGATTATTGGACATATGAAGATTGTAGGAGTCGGCTTGAAAGCTACTCTCATGTTGATGATTTCTCCATTTGATATCCCGCCCTGAAAATAGACACGGAAACATAAAAACGGAAACATTTGAAATGATTAATAACATAACCTATATACAAGCGGTGGCATTGGGTGGGTCAGACCCATAACCGGACCCAAAACTTTGGGTCTACCCAGACCCAAAGTTTTGTGTGTAGACCTGGACTCATGACCCAATGGGTCTCACAATTGGGTCCGTGGATCATTTGGGTGGACCCAGACCCAATGGGTCTCGCGGTTGGGTCCATGAATCATTTGGGTCTACCAGACCCGAAAATATAACCAGATCCAGATCCAAACTGGGTCCAACCCACCCAATGACGCCCCTAACCTATATAGATAATATAAGTTTTTGGTTATATTTCGTGTTACACGTTATAGAACGATCTGTACCTGTATCCCACCAGATCGATTCGTTTTTGTCCTAATACGACCTTCGTCATTCATATAAAATTCGTCATTATGCTTACTGCCAGTCATAAATGTACCTAATCGATTTACATATATATAAAACGAAAAATTAGAACTACAACATGAATATATGAGCTGTAAATGAGAACCTCGAACGATTTATCACCTGCAAATCCACTGCCAAATTCGAAGCCTATTGTAGCAGGTATCGACATAACAGCTTTAGCCAACTCTGCTTCGAGTTTATCAAATACCGGTGAACCGAGTCCCTATTAAGACACAAATACGGTGTTTATAATCCTTCGTTTTTTTCGAAATTCAGACAATTGAAACTTGAAAGATCAAATGTTGTCTCGTGTTACCCGTGGGACATTCCTGATGATGCAGGTTACAACGCCCCCGACAGAATCGCCTCTCACTCTTACAGCATCAATAGCTGCAATCATTTTTTCGGCGTACTCGGGATCCGGGCACCGTACAATGTTACTCTCTATTTGACGACATTTAGATTGGTAAGAAACGACACGAAATATAACCGAATACTAACTCAAGATGTGAGAAAAGACAATTTAAAAGAGATAAGAAAACTGACATATCGGTTTCTATTTGTCTATTATTGTTAGTGTTTTAATGGTTTGGGGCTGTGCTTAGTAACTTTGAGCTGCCTACGTATCTACTTTGATACGATCAAACTTCTTTGTAGTTCTAAGATATTATACTGTTCGATCTTGAAGAGCAAGTGAGTATTAAGTAATTCTAATTTTTAGAGCTAGATCCTTCGATTTTCATTGCTTAAGGTTGTATTTATAGCAAGTTTTGTTGGCCATTGCTCGTCTTATTGGACCGTCAGCTCGGTTGTCATTGCGCGTCCTATGAACGTAAAATATTAACATTGCACCTATATAAATTATTTTATTAAATAAATTACATAAATACCCCTATTCATAAATTGGACCCATCATGTTATCATGTCCTTTTTAGAACCGACAATGACAAAATAAAGATGCAAAGTAGACATAGAGGCATCGAGATCTTCTCACAATGCTTTATGAAACGATATGCAATACTTCCTCTTATATGCACGAGTTATTACCATCGATAATTATTTAGAGGGAAAAAAAACTAATGAACATATAGAGTTTATACCTGATCAAGTGTCACAGTTTCATGATCAACCAAATTTTCCGGAAGAACAACACTGTGTACTTGTGAAATAAATCATGATAAAAAACGAATCAGTCTATACTAAGCTAGTAGGATTTAATATTTTTTTCATTTTCTTACGCACTTCAATTAACATAATGTACTTTTTTCGACCCCTTTATTAACCCAACCAAAACAAAACGAATATATGAAAAATAGCAAACAACATTTGCGTACGCTTATATGAAAAATTATAGGTGTAATTTCCAAAAAAAGATTATGATCCAAAAGTTAATTTCTAAAAAATAGAAGTGATTACTAAAAAGCTACCTAAATTAGTTCCATAAAGTTCATCAAAATTGTTTTCAATTTAAAGATATTGTTTAGCCAACTTTCATTGTGAAAAATGGGTAATGATATTTATGGTCCTTAGCGTATAAATTTTATGTTAAAGTAGTCTTTTATGTTCGATTTTAGTATTCTTAGTATTTAAATTTTGTTTCAAATGGGTCCTCTTTGGATGCTTTTGATTTTTGGGATACTTTTGATTCTGGCATTTATCTTATGTTTATACATAAAGACAAAAATATCAATAAAGGACTTAAGTGAGCCAAAATTTGAACATAAGGGATGTTAAAATTAAAATTTTAATATGAGGAACTATTCTTTCGTAAGATATATTCATTCATATTCTAATTTTGACTTAAGCTTATACTATTGTTATCACAACAAGATGAAAAGATTATAACATGGTGATGAATTCCATCACGCAATAATTTTATTCATTAACTTTTTCACTAGAAAAATACAATAATACAATAATTAATTACTCGTTTGTAAGTTGATTAGTGGGTGGTGGATCCACTCTCGGGATGCACAAACAAACCGGAGTAGGTGCGATATTTTTGTTAATCACACAATAACCACCGGCACATTTGTAAGATCCACAATCAAATTGATGGCATAAAACGGTGCAACGATCCGTGGAGCATGGAAACGGGTCAGGTTTAACGTAGTGGCCCGCATATCCATATTCGGGTGCCATGGCAAGATATATTGTGACTAACAAAAAACCTAAAAGGAACAATTTCATCATCTTATTTGTATCTTTTTCTTCACTAATGAATACTTTATGAAGGGTTTTTAAGGTTATTTATAGCATTGAAAATAACCGTTATTTTTTAAGATGTAAGTAGTCATAAAAAAGATTATAATAGATACAATTAAAGCATGATTTATTGGATTATAAGTAGTAAATCATCATAAGTTTTATTTTTATTAATAATAAAAAAGAAATGAACTATGAGAATCCTCAATATTTGGCATTTTAATTTTTTTTTTTTGTATGTGATATATTTTATATCAAAAGGGAGCTTCAATTTTTTGTTAACATGCCATAAGTTATAGTTTATACATGGTTTAAGTAGGGGTGGCAAATGGGTGGATCAGATCGGATTTGGGTTGGGTCCAATTGGGTTTGTAAAAAAGATAAGTTGGAACCAACAACTAAACCAAAATGTTTTTTCAATATGAATTGGGTCCTTATTGGTTTTTGATTGGTTCCAAATAGTTCTTATACAAAAAGAACCATTGTAGAACCATAATAGACCCAATATAGTAAGTTGGTGACTTATGGATCCAACATAATTCAAACATTTGTATACTAATCACTAATTTTTTTTTCTTGTTCACCAACTAATCCAATATAATGCAAACAAATTTTTTTTCCTGTTCACTAACTAACGTATTACATTATATTTTTATAATTTTTTTATAAAAATTCCAATGATATTATACTAATGTAATAGTTAATATGTAAAATATATTATTAACTAATGTATTTTAATTTATAACGAAAAAATTAATGTAGAGAAATTAAAGATATAATTTTTTTTCGGTTACAAAAATTAAAAACATAATATTTTTTTCGGTTACAGAAATTAAAGATATATTAATTGATACTAAGTTATAATTTATGTTACTATTTGAAAGTTAGTCGGTTCAGAATAGAGGTGTAAACGAGCCGAACTTGGTATTTTTTTCAAGCTCGAGCTCGAGCTCGTGAGCATGGATTTGAGCTCGAGCCGAGCCCAAGCTCGCGAGCTCGAGCTCGTCGAGCCCAAAATTTTCGAGCTCGAGCCGAACCCAAGCTCGCGAACTCGAGCCCGAACTCGAGCGAACATTTTTATTTATTTTTAATTATTTAATATATATATTTATTAATATAATAATAAAAATAAAATATATATTAAAATATAAAAAAGCTCAAATTACTAAAAATAATATAAAATAATTTTTTGATCTTATTATAAAAATTTATTTAAAGTATAAGTTCAAATGACTAAAACAAGTATGAGTTTAGTTCTTAAGCAATCACATATTCTCTACAAGTGAAATTTTAAATAAAGAAAACTAATTGGGTCTAAGAAAGAAAAAAAAGGAGAATTATTTCTCTTTTTTTAATTGGATCCAATTAGGTACCAAAATAGGCCCGTTATTGGAACCAATTTGGACCCAATCAAAAACCATATGAAACCAAGGTCTTGAAAATCCAATAAATGCAAAACCAATTGGAACCATAATTCTATTTTTTAAAATCCATCCAAACCCAAAATTAATTGGATTGAGTTGGACCCACGGTTTTCGGTCTAATTTGCCACCCGTAGGTTTAAGGCATTTATGTTTACTTTATGACAATCATAAGGTTAACATAAATGTCTTCTTAAACCATGTATAAACTATAACTTATGGCATCATAAATTTAACATAAATGTCTTATTATTTGTACTCAAGAATAATGTCATTTGAACAATGGCTCTCACAAACATTTAAGAATCACAAAAAAAAAGTATTGAAATGGCGCAGTCGGGGGATTAATGTCGTGATTATCACAAATTTCAAGATCCGAGAGTTGCTAATAATTATCCCGAAAAAATTACAATTTAGCCCCGTAACTTAGCCTCTCACCCCAAATTTACCCCCTCGATTCATTCAATCGCTAAGTTAGAGGACAAAATGCAATTTTTCATAAATATCCCTATCAAAGTGGAACCGAAAAACATTTTGCACACTAGCAACAAACAAATTACCAATAATTGTAAATAAAATTTAGAACACATAAGTTTTGAACAACAAACACACTTATACCAGACACTTTACATGATCAAAGAGGAATTTGTGATTGCTCATTTTTAGCCAATTTCAAGGGTTCTTGTAATGAGGGATTAATAGGAAACAACATGCATTGAGCATATTGTGCCATTAATTGATCAACAATCACTAGGGCTACCATTGCTTCGACCACCGGAACAGCTGCATGGCAAATCATCGAGCAAATTAGATCAGAAACGAGCTAGAATTTATAATCTTAGTCGAATTTTAGTGCACTTTGAACGATAATTTAGTAAATTTCCAAAGGGCGTAAAAATTGTGAATAACATCTAATTTATATATCGAGAGTATGAAAAAGTGAGGGGATTTGATCACTAATTCTAGCCCCCATGTTGGCTTTATTTCGACATGAAAGCCATAAGAAGTTTCGCAGGGGAAATTTTAACCAGGACCCGAGTTTTGTTACATGTAAAGTAATTAAGGTAAACTTAACTAAACTGATGGAGCATAATCCAGGTAAGAAACTAATAAAAGGTCACACTATCTAGAAGAAAATGCATTATTACAACATAAAAGATGGAAAAAATATTAAGGATTAAAGTTCAAGGACCGAACCTCGTGGAACGACAGAAGGATCATGACGGCCTCGAACGATAAGCTCAGTCTCTTGTTTGTCTCTAGTAACCGTATTTTGCTTTCTCTGCATGGTAGAAAGTACATTTGATCGATATAGCTTATTAGGCGCGACAATAAGAGTTCATATGCAAGAGTAGGGATGGCAAAATGTATCCAGAACCACGGTTCCAACCCAATTAAACTAGTTTGGGTTGGATTGGTTCCTAATAAATTTTATTTGGTTCCTAATTGGTGCCAACTTGGTTCCAAGTTGGGTCCAACTAATTTCAACGTAGGCCCAAATCGCTTGCCAATAATCTAAATTGTAAAGAACAAAATGTAAGGTATTGAGTCGGGTTGGGCTTGGTTCCCTTTCGAGTTGACTTTGGTTCCACCTTAATACCATTTAAGAACTCAACCCATTTAAGAACCGAACAGTTGGAACCAACCCAAACCAAACCCAACCCAACCCGTCCATTTGCCACCCCTATGCAAGAGTAATGTCCAACAAAGGAATTAGACATGAAAAGTTGATATAAAGAACTGCAATATAGTATGAAATCGTTTATTTATTATTGTTATAATTTACGATTTTAATTATTGGACATACGAAGATTGTAGGAGTCGGCTTGAAAGCTACTCTCATGTTGATGATTTCTCCATTTGATATCCCGCCCTGAAAATAGACACGAAAACATATAAACGAAAACATTTGAAAATGCTTAATAAGTAATAACATAACCTATACTAGGGGCGGCATTGGGCGGGCGGACCCAAAACCCGACCCAAAACCTTGGATCTACCCAGACCCAAAGATTTGGGTGTAGACCTGACCCAGATCTCGCGATTTGGTCTATACATTTGGGTCTAGGTCCAGATCCAATGATATATCCAGACCCAGACCCAAACTGGGTCTATACTAACCCAATGAGTCTCGCGATTGGGTCTATACTAACCCAACCGATGACGCCCCTAACTAGGGGTGGCAAACGGACGGTTCGGGTTGAGTTTGGGTTGGTTCCAATGGGTTGGTTCTTAAATGGGTTGGATTCTTAAATGGTTTTCAGGTGGAACCAAACTCAACTTGAAAGGAAACCAAAGTCAGTCTGAAAGGAAACCAAGCCCAACCCAACTCAATACTTTGCATTTTGTTCTTTATAATATAGATTATTGGCAAGCGATTTGAGCCTAACTTGAAATTAGTTGGACCCATCTTGGGACCAAGAGGGAACCAAGATGGAACCAAATAAAATTTTTTAAGAACCAACCCAACCCAAACTAGTTTAATTGAGTTGGAACCATGGTTCCGGACCCTTTTGCCAGCCCTACCCTAAGGCCCTAACCTATACATAGATTGAGTTCTTGGTTATATTTCGTGTAAAACGTTATAGAACGATATGTACCTGTATCCCACCAGATCGGTTTGTTTTTGTCCTAATACGACCTTCATCATTCATATAAAATTCGTCATTATGCTTGCTCCCAGTCATAAATGTACCTATTCGATTTACATTAAACGAAAAATTACAATTATGGCATGAATTATGTGCTATAAATAAGAACTTGGAATGATTTAAAACCTGCAAATCCACTGCCAAATTCAAAGCCTATTGTAGCAGGTATTGACATAACAGCTTTAGCCAACTCTGCTTCGAGTTTATCAAATACCGGAGAACCAAGTCCCTATTATTAAGACACAAAAACGGTGTTTATAATGTTTCGTTTTTTTTTCTTTCAAAATCAGACAATTGAAACTTGAAAGATCAAATGTTGTCTCGTGTTACCCGTGGGACATTCCTGATGATGCAGGTGACAACGCCCCCGACAGAATCGCCTCTCACTCTTACAACATCAATAGCTGCAATCATTTTTTCGACGTACTCGGGATCTGGGCACCGTACAATGTTACTCTCTATCTGACGACATATAGATTGGTAAGAAATGACACAAAATATAACCGAAAAAACTAACTCATGATGTGAAACGAGACAATTTAAAAGAGAGAAGAAAATTGGCAAATCGATTTCAATTTGTCTGTTGTTGTCAGTGTTTTATTGGCTTGGGGCTGCACTCAGTAATTTCGAGCTGCCAACGTACCTACTTTGATAGGATCAAGTCCTTTGTAGTTCTCAGATATTGTACTTCTCGATCTTGAAGAGTTCTAGTTTTTAGAGTCTAAATCAAATCCTCCGATTTCATTGCTTACGGTTGTATTTATAACAAGTTTTGTTGGGTCATGGGCTCGCCTTATTGGGCCGTCAGCCCATGAACGTAAAATATTAATATTACACTTATATAAATTATTTTATTTAAGACAAATCTTTACATGAAACTAAACGTAATAATCTGCAATAAAACGTGAATGAACATTTATATATATATGTATACGTATATACCTGATCAAGTGTCACAGTTTCATGATCAACCAAATTTTCCGGAAGAACAACACTGTGTACTTGTGAAACATAAGCGAGAATCTGGCATACAAATCATGAAAAAAAATATAAAAAAAAAAAGAATCAGTCGATGCTAAGCTTATACGATACATTTTGTATACATATTTTTCATTATCTTACGCACTTCAATCAACAAAAATGTACTTTTTTCGACCCCTTTATTAACCCAACCAAAACAAAAAGAATATACGAAAAATAGCAAACAACATTTGCGTACGCTTATAAGTCGTTAAAATTATTGAATGCTCTTCGGTTCATGTTAGTCGAAAACTTACTTCAGTTCCCGAATATTGCTTCAAAATCTTCTTAGCTACAGCTCCAGCTGCAACTCGACCGATAGTTTCTCTTGCAGACGATCTACCGCCACCCTATATTTAAAAACACGTTAAGATAAAACGATTAATCTTGAATTTTTTTACTTACATTTCCAAAAGATTTAGATATCGAAATTGATTTATTGTTTCTACCTCTACGGTTCGCACACCATACTTGAAATCATAAGTTGCATCGGCATGAGATGGCCTATAAGCAAGTGATATTTCATTATAGTCCTGCACAAATTCACAATAATTGCTCTAAAATTCAAGCGAGAACGTAAGTTAATACATTTTGTACGAAAATTATAACAGCCCTTTTTACAAAGAATCCGTTCGATCTGAATAAAGCCCGTCTAAGGAAAATCGAAACCAACATTGAAGACGTAAACCATTATCCAAAAGTCGCGCCTCAAATGTATACTGTTGAATAATATAAATTATTGATGATAAGATATATATATATATATATATATATATATATAGTTATAGGACTCGATAATCAAGGTAAAGCCAACTAAACCAGGGAAATATAAATACAAGGAAACATATGTAAATAAAGATCCTACACAAAACTAATGAATATATCCTAACAGATACATTAGGGGTGGCAATTTGGGTTCATACATATATTTGGACCCAAACCAAACTAAGTTTTCAATACGTTGGGTCATAACATTTTAGTATTTTAGTTTCAATTGAGTTGACTTTTAATCATATTTGGGTCCAATTGGGTTTTAATTTGGGCCCAATTTAGTCTAAATTGGGTCCAACTCCAACCTATCTTCCACTTTGAGTCAATAATCTACATTTTATACTTTACAATAACCCTTACACCACTTTGATTCATAATGGGTCCTTATTGGATCCATTTTGGGTCCTTGTCGGGTCCAACTATAATGCATATTTTTTGAAATTGGACCCAACTCACTTTAAGCCCTGGACCCGACTCAAACCCAACCCAATTGCCACCCCTAAGATACGTCATAAAAAAGCCACAACTCTACGCAAACTGATACGTATCTTATGCACTTACACTTCCTTTTTGACCCGTATTGGGCACTTCCACTTTGATCGGAGATCCTGTCGTCAGGCCTGCAAATAGTACACGATACGTTGAAAATCCCAAGGGCCATCGATCGATGTGAGAAAATCAAAGGCTAATGATAACAAATGACTAACCATCAGCAATTCCCGAAGCTATTTTACACGTGTCGGTTTCTTTTCTTGGTGAGGTCACTCTACTCTGACCCGGTTTCCTAAATACAACAAAATCGTAAATTTCATGATCATTCTTTGCAACTTTAAATGTAAAGGCTACATGCTTATTGAAACACACCTTTAAATGAATTGAATAAAAGCTTTAATAGTTTTCTCTTTTAAATATTAATTTTAGTTTAGTTAGCTGTTCTACATGTAGAAAAAAAGCACATTAAACGACATAAGAAATGTACCTTCGATCTAAATCAAGTTGCATATCAGCTTCGGAGAGGGGAAGTCTCGGTGGACATCCATCGATAACGCAGCCAACACCACCTCCATGAGATTCTCCATACGTTGTAACACGAAAGTACGTTCCATACGTGTTACCCGAGGCCTGTATTTCTGTTAATAACAAACACATCATTTAAGTACTTACAATATCTCTATTTCCATTTTCATTCTCATTTGAAAATTGAAATACACAAGTTTACACCATTCTTTTACTCGAAATACACTTATTTTCGTTTCTACTTTCACATTATTTGATAATTACATTTCATTTTATCAAATATCTCTTACATTTTCCTTCCATTTTTCCAGTAAATGTAGTGCTAGCTATAATGGAATAAAAAAACACTATTAGTAGGCTTGTGCAGATTTTTATATATATATATAAGCTGCAATTTTTATTAAATGAAGAAAAAGGTTTGTTCTTCTTCTTCCTCATCTCTAGATCTCTCCATTATATGCATATCTTAAGCTTAAGCCAATTATTGCTCTGATATATATTCATTCTTCCATTTCAAAATTTTCATAAAAAATTTCTTTAAAACAAATGTATGAAAATAATAATAATAATAATGTTCATACCGAAACGTCTCGATTGGCGGCTTGGCGAAGGCAGCATTGGCGGCACTCCAAGGTAGTGTTTGGCAAATAGGACTGAAGAAGCCATTGTTACAAAGTCGTTTTTATCGGGTTTTGATTATTAGAGAAAATTTTTGAGAAATTTATTAACAAACAGACGACAGGTGGGGGACTTATTGAGTGGTACATGATGAAGGAAAGGTTTTGTCACGTGCGTATTATTACTAGTATTTTCACTTTGGACCCACATAAATTTATTCGAGTAAAAAGGGTTCTACTTGAATAAAAAACTGTCGTACGTTTTGAATCATTATATGCGAAAAAAGGTTCTTGAATACATAAATGTAATTTTAAAATACCCGAAACAAATAAAATCGCATCGGATTTTATAAGAAGCTTATAGAGAACATGCAAGTGTAATTATGACCCTTATTTACAAAGCTCAGTTGTTTTGTTTGTTGTGTTGTAATGTTTAAAGCAAATGCAAAAGTAAAACTTAATGTGCTGGTCCCATAGAATCCCTCCAAAATCTAAATAGACCAGGCCTCCTGTATGATTATTCAATTTGGAGCCTTCTAAATTTAAGAAAGTGCCAGGTTTATAATTTTAGATTTGCAGTTATATGTATATATATATATTGCCATTTCAAGAACTAAGATATGAAGCATGAATAATATGCATGGAAATAATAATAATGTTGTCATTCATGATATAGAGAGCTTCGGATTTGGGTCATAGGCGGGTGGGAGAATGGCAACATTAGGGGTCTAGCTTCACGACCTCAAGCTTTAGCCCACTTCTTTTTGAAAAAGCTCGTCAGTTTTTTTTTTTTTAATATATTATACTAATAATTATTAAATCATAAAAATAAAACCAAATTTCAAAATTTCCCGTTTAAATATCAAATATCAAACAGGCTCGCCTCAAGCTCGATTCGTCTACCCCTAGACAGCATTGAGGAGCGGACCGGTTTTCAATCGGATTTTCATGGTTTGCTGAGTGATGGGAAAATATAATTATCTTGAGGTGTTGAAATTTGAAATAATAATAATAATAATAATAATAATAATAATAATAATTACAAGAGGAAGGGACCCCAGATTGTGACAGTTGATAAAAGGAAAATTGAAAGTTATTAGGTAGCAATACAATTATTGGTCTAATTATTTAAGACCAATTCTTATCTTCAAGTCATGTAGATTGAAAATTGTGTAGTAATAATATATAATTGATTGAAAGTTGTGTTGATTAGATGTCAAATAAAAACAAGAATAGATGGATATACCAGTGTTTTGAAAACCGGGCCGAATCGATCATTATTATTTGTTACCACACATTTAAAAAAAAAATCAAATTTAACACACATGAACAATTTCGATTATAAAAATCGATATTGAAAAATATAAAAGTTGCATTTTTCATTGATTTTTTTTTTCTTTTTTGTGGATGCCTAGATTTAAGGGTTGATTTATTTTTATTTTTATTGCACATTTATGTATTTTATTATTTGCATCTAATTATAATAATTATGACATCACCGGTGGTTGAACCACGGCGACCAGTGAACCTTGAACCGGTAACATTTCTAGTTTGATAATCGGTCCCATTTTTAAAACATTGCTATATGCCATACTACAATAGTAATTAAATAGGCTTATTTGGGCTTCTATACTCCCGTACCGGTCCTGGGCCTAGGCTTATTGGACAAAAGGTTCTTCATGGGCTTAATACCTGGGCCCAATATGGACACAATAGTCATGAGGAACCTGCACAGGCCCATGAGAGTATTAATTAACATGGGATAATTTAAAACGGGCCAGTTGAATTATGTACTTTTAATTATTATAATTAATCTTATTAACCTTATATAGTTCTATTGTTATGAGTGCTTAACAGTTAACACATGCAAATATGAAATAAGCGTGGAGAGTTATGTACTAATTATGTTTTGTTAAAGCAAATTAAGCAAAGAGAATTGGCATAGAGATGATGGAAAAGTTCACTGTAGTTTGTACAGTATATAGGTTTAATTAAATTGAATTATCAAAAAATAATACATATATATAATATATATTATATAAATATATATTGAAAGTTTGGGAAAGGAATAGAATCTACTTTATGTACAGCTGAACTACACAATGCAAAAATAAAAAGGTGTTCTTTTCTTTATCTCCTTTTTAGACAAACCTGATTTATCAAGGGGAATGTTCTCCATTGTGTTTGTATATATATATATAGGAATTCCCATTATTCAAATTTTCGAATTTATCGTAATTATGATCATAAAAATGTATTATCATAATTATATTAATGTCTTGCTAGTTTTTTTTATAAGAGCAATATTATATACGACTTTTCATATACCCTGATTTTTCACCTTTTTTCGTAAGAAATTTACTTGTAGTAAAATTAATTTTAATGGAATTTAAATATTCATAATTTATAAACTAAGAGATGGTGAAAAATTGATTGTATAAAAAAGTGGTATATATATACATATCTATTTCTTTTATTTATGTAATTTATACTATGTAAATAATAAATTTTCCACAGCTCATAATTTGGAAAACCCACTTTCAATAGTGAACACACACTATAGTAGAAAGATTAAGGGTTTTTTGTATGCTTTGCAAATTATTTAGGTCGAAATTAGAAGTCAAATAAGTAATTCTATATACTTTTAAATGGAAGGTTATTTTTGAAAAAACAATAATTTAAATGCTAGATTAAATGAATATTTCTCTATTTATTTCACTCATTAGCTCGTTCTAATTAATCAAAATTCTCAAAGTGTGCTCAATTGACTCATTGCAGTTTGGAGGAAAAAATATATATATTATTGTGTAGAGTTGTATATATGGAGTAATTTTACTCAATCAAGCTAGTCTAACAATGTCAAACGATTTAAAATGCAAACATAATTAAAACTACAATTTAAAATTATACACGAATATACTAATAATTACATCAATATAGGAAGAGCCTAATGATTTTCTCAAAATAACTAATGCTTCACAACTCGTCCAATGTACTATAATATGCTTCCTTCCTAAATCCCAAAATAATTTACATCGCACGTCTACATAAATATAAATATGGTTGAAAATTGAGCTAATTTATTCGATATTCGATTCGAACTCGAGCGCTAAAAGCTCGACGATAATTTATCAAATCAAATTTGAAACTTGAATTAAAAAAAAAAAAAACTGAAATATAATTTTCACAATAAGAATATAATTTAAATAAGCTTGAACATCAATATATTTATTTCGACTCAACTTATTTAAATAAATTTGCCCATAGTACCCCATCATAAATATTATAGACTATATCTATGCAGATGAACCTAAAACCCTAAGCAAGGACTAAACAGTACTTTACAAAAGTCTGAACATATAGGTCTACTGTTTAAATGACCTCAAATCTTAGGGCAAACACCCCTACACTTAGCTAATCATCATACCCATTTTTCAGATTTGGCTTTTCATATTTCCTATTTACTGGATTATATGAAATCAATAATCACCTAAAATTATTATGGATAAATATATGATATATTAAGAAAATGTATCTTCTCTACAACAAATAGAGCTCTTTTTTGTACTAAATAAAGAAATAATATTTGATTAAATCAAGTTAATATATGAATTATGAGTACATTAAAAATTAACATAGCTAATGTATCTCATTACATGACATTATGTCTTGAAAAAGAACAAAATTTTTCTAGGATTAATCTTAAACTATACAAATCATAGTCTGAAAAACTCAATTCTTAAACATTGTTTAATTAATGCGAAGATTTAATCTCATAAAATTGTTAAACATAGCCAAGACATCATCATAACAAAAGGGCCCAAAATACTTAAAAAATAAAATAGATCATTATTAGATCTAGTTGCTAATAAAACTAATGGAACAGGTAATATTGTGGGGTTAGGGTTTAATAATGTATAAATGTATATATATATATATAATATATGTAATATATAATACAGATTATGTAGCTAATGAAGCTAGGAATGAAGTTGATTGGGCTATACATAGGTTGTAACTTTCATGTTGTCGGTTTATACAGTGATGGGATGCCTTATCGGAATATGAAAAGCTCAGATAGCACATATTTATTGCAAATAAATTCATGTTAATTTTTTGCTATATAAAATCTGACAAATTAATAAAATTTTTCGAAAAAATATATCATTTCCCACAAATTATGCATCAAATAAGAGCATGATTAATCTGTAATTACACCTCCAAAACTTGTCACTCAATAATAACTAAAAAAAACCTCCCAAATTTCAGAAAAAAATAGGGAAATTGATTACCTGGTATGTATTGAGAACTTGATAATGCTGCTATTTTCTCAATATATTTTGTTTTAATTCCAAAATAAAGAACAAAAAATGGAAAATATATAGTATATATATATATATATCAAAATAAGACATGAATACGATGTGAGGGGATATGCTTGGCTCCTCATACGCCATCTACGGAGGGCCATCGACTCTCCGGTGGGCTCTGCAAATGGCATACAGGGAGCCAGGCATATATACGTATACATGTATATATATACATAATTACGTATCTATAAATATATATTTGTTCTTCAATTTCACTATCTACATGCAACATAAACTATAGTGTGCATGTGGGGTTTCATTATTCATTTCCCAAACCCTAAATATTTTCCCAATTGAAGAACAAGAAGAAGAGATATGGAGGATCAAAATGGTTCCAAATCAAAAGAAAATAAGATTTAGTAACAAATTAAATCAAACCCACTAACAAACCCTATAAATAACTTTCAAAAATGAAGAAATTAAACCCTAATGAAATGGCAAAAAACCAGTGGATGAACACAAGAAAAGGGGGTTTCATGATTTGTTGTGGGGATATAATTTTGTGTAAGAGAGATAAAGAAGGAGCTTTTGTAGGGTTTGAAAATTGAATCTCAATTCTTGCCACTAAATATAGAGTCACCATACAAGGGGTGAGGGGTAGGAATTAATTAATAAGAAAAATAGGGTTTATACATATAGAATATATATTATATTAATAAATATATGTATATGTATGTATAATGAATATTGGGGTTTGAAATCTCCTTTATCTGGGTCGTAAAGCAAACGTTGCTTTTCTATTCTGAACCTCCTTTGTCTACAAGTGTTTGGATTTCATGGATTCCTCATCACACTCACACTCACAATTTTATAACTTTCTCTTTTTATTAATATATATATATATATATATATAATATATATATATATAAAGAAAAGAAAAAGGGCATTACCATTATTAATTAATTAATCAATTAACTTTTCTCTCTTTTTGTAATTTTTTTGCAATATATATGTAATCTTCACTTTTCTTTTTCTTTCATCACTTTCTCTTTTGTTTTATATCTTTTTTCATGACCATATGTAGTAGTGAGTTGTACTTTTTTAGAAAAAAAAGTAATACTTTTCTAGAAATTCTAATTCGGACTAAGTTCGGAAAATAAATTAGAAGTAATCTCAATTGTATACTATTGGCTAATCCTTTTACTAGTTAATGATCAATTCTTAATTGGTAAGATTTCATCAATTAATTGTGGTTGACAAGTACTACAATAACTTTATCAAATATATTTATTGAATTAATTTGTCGTAAAAAAGTATAAAAAAATATTTCAAAAATGATGTACATATTATTCAAAATGTATTTATCATGTGAATTACATTGACGACATGATTGGTCTACACTCTAAGGTGAGCGGTCAAGTGATTGCATCAAATCAGATCCAAACTAAAATTTTAAACTACTTTTTTAATTTTGTTTGTTTTCGAGTTATTCTTAGGTTTGGTACTTGGAATTCAAAAAAAATTGAAGCGCAATAAAATAATATCGAGGATAAGTGCTAGTTTTTATTTTATTAAATCATTCTTACATGTGAGGGTCGGATGTGGTTAAAACGACTTGAATTAGAATTTTTTTTTTCTAATTTCCTCTATCGTTTAATTTCAATTTTATTATTTTACTTTTGGATCTTGAATTTTGGAGAGAATAAAAAATACAAATAGGCAAAACACACTTAATGTATACTAGTATAGTTTTGAACACTTGAGTGATTGGATGTATTCTACATTAAGTATCTCATAATTGTATTTATATTCATAAATTACAAAAATATAAATACATGTAACACATTCTACCCACCAATATATATATATATATATATATATATATATATAATTAGAATCTAGACCACCTCTAATTTGGGGCTTTGTAATAAACAATGCTACTCTAATGTAACTGATTACAACTATACTTTTTTCACCTAACTACCCTATTTTTACACCCAAAGAGTAGAGACCAAATGGAGTTTTGTGTTTTTTTGAATACTTTTTCTATTTATCTTTTTAAAATAAAGTGATTATAAACTTCGAAAACTTTTAGTAAAACATAATGACCATTCAAAGATATGAATTATGATATTGTCCAAAACATTATCATAATAACCAATTATTTATGTCTTTAACTTGTTTTTTCCTTCATTTGGTTGGGTTCGTATTAGTTATCACTTCTGATAAATTATACCTAAAATTTTCTATTATCTTGATTAATTGTACAATTGAAGTTCTAGATGTTGATGATAATGGAGCTCAAATTTTTTTATTATAATTGTATAATTAAACACTAATAATATATATATTTTTCCTTCATTTGGTTGGGTTCGTATTAGTTATCACTTCTGATAAATTATACCTAAATTTTTCTATTATCTTGATTAATTGTACAATTGAAGTTCTAGATGTTGATGATAATGGAGCTCAAATTTTTTTATTATAATTGTATAACTAAACACTAATAATATATATATTTTTCCTTCATTTGGTTGGGTTCGTATTAGTTATCACTTCTGATAAATTATACCTAAATTTTTCTATTATCTTGATTAATTGTACAATTGAAGTTCTAGATGTTGATGATAATGGAGCTCAAATTTTTTTATTATAATTGTATAATTAAACACTAATAATATATATATATATATATATATATATATATATATATATATATATATATATATATATGAATGTCATAATTTTTTATTTAAATGGAAATATACATGACGAGAATTGAGCTAATAAAATTACCATTAACAACCCAGCCCTTTAATTCTGAAGTTCAAGAGTTCAAAATTAATAATTCAATTTTTTTATCAAAAGGCTGAAATCACATTTTTTCTTAAAGAAAGGAAAATAAGAAGGTGAAAATTAGATCTAAAATTTTCCACTAACAGTAAACTAGTATTTAATTTTGTAAACAAATAGAATTTCATCTGCCCAAATCATTTAATATTTTATCTGTTTAAGACAACCATAACAAATTATCGAATTTACTCACATTATCTAAAAAAAACTTGAAACTCAATTTGAGATTGACTTAATTAATAAATAGTGAGATATGTATTAAAATATCAATTTATTCGAATTTGACTCATTTCGATATTAACACTCGTGGGAGTAGTTATCAAACCAATTAATCTCAAAAACATATTAAATTAAAAAAAAAGTGAATCATACCAATTTATTTATATTATGCAAATCAATTTATGTATAATATATATTTACCCATGTAGTAACTAAAATTTCGCCTATTGTGTTTGTAATTATATGGGATTCTCACTAGCACGATCAAATTGCCTCATATGTGCATGGCAAGAAATTAAAATATGAATATAACAAATGTAACCTTATTTGATATTCTTTTGAATGGTCAATATCTTATAGAGAATCTTTTGCTGTCAATAAAAGTTCACCAATAGAATTCTAGGGTTGACATCAATTACACCTAGCTAGTCAGGTGTATATGCATATCATATGTATGGTTTATCTTGGCATTATTCTACTTACTTATTTATATATATATATATATATTATATTATATTTATATCTAATAATGACTTTCTTGGTACTAATAGAAATAGAAAAATCAATAGAAAATGGGTTAATTTGTTTCAAAAGAACTTTGTATATGGGTAGTATTTGAGCCCTTGCTACCATGGGTTTTGAAGTAGGGTTTTTGTGAGTTTTGATTAGGAAATCGACTTCTCGGATGTCATCTATTTATCGTTTTTCTTTTAGTTGGCCTGTATATTCACTATATGCTCGATATAGACATAACAATCAACACTTCCTAAATAAAATTTTGACTTAAAATCCACGCGAATTAGAATTTTGTGTCACCCATATATCATATTCTAATTTGATAGGGGATTGCGACTTATAACAATAGTGAACTTTCCCAAGAAATATGGGGTTTACCCGACCCGAATATTTGTTCTCAAGTTTATGCACTTTTTTGCAAAAACCCTAGTTGGGTAATGTATACGAAGTTAGAAATGAAAATTGTATTTTCAATCTCGTAACAAAATGATGTGCAAATTGATCTAAATTATCAGTAAATTTTGTGTTATATCTTTTAAAATGTCAAATTTCAATCCCTAAAAGTCCGTTAGTTTGTAAACGGACGAAATTGAACAGCCAAAATTGCACAAGAGTTCAATTTAGCTCTCGTGAGTTGGGTTATGTTCAATTTTGATTTGGGACATAAATTGTACGCATGTTACTTTCTTTCAAGAACTAACCAACATTAGGTTTGAAACCGAAATCGCATATATATATATATACTCATGATATAGTATGTAATAAACGACCTTTATAATATTGTGATAAAAAAATATTAAGCATCATAAGTTGTGAAAATGAAATTTTCTAAAACAATGACTCATAAGATAATTTATGAGTAAGAAATTAGATAATTTGATTCAGAATTTATATACTAAGACAAATTCTGAACGAGTCAAATCATGTCTTTTACATTGGTAGGATTTCATCATGCCTGTGTAGAAAAAAGAAAAGAAAAGAAAAGAAAAAAACATAATAATTACCTAAAAAGTTTAACTACTAAAAAAAGCTTCAATAGGCAGGAAATTATGACCAGCCCACTACCTAAAAAATTAAAAGCTACATTCAAATTCATGGATAAATTAATTTTTAGATAATTATTTATTTCTAATATAAGGTTGTAAATAAATGGAATCAAATTAATTGTGATTAATTATGTTATCAATCACATGTACAAAACATAGGATGAGATATGAAGGGACTAACAATCCCTTGTACCAAATATGTGATAATTTATTTTATCTAAATTGCAATCCTAAGTGTGATGGATAAATTATGGATCCTTTCATATCCTATCCTCCCTACAAAACAAGCCCTTAACGTATAAGTTAGTTTTTCAAGTTTTTTGGAATAATTATTGACTTAAACCTTTAAATTTTAAATTTTAAATTTAATTTAATCACTTATTGAATTAAATCTTAATTTAACTGGACACAGATTCAATTCCAATATAATAAAAAGATTTGTAGTCCGTTATGCAAAAAGTGATAGGTAAATCAGTCAAATTTAGGAGTCCTAATTGCTAATCATTATCATTAACAAACTAAATTAGGTCATCAAATTAAAATAAATAAAATAAGTAGTGTAAGCAAAGCATCCCACTTCCACCAAGAAAATTCGACTTTTGTCAAAGAAAAAAGTTGAGAATGATTTGACATCATCAAGCTAAAGGAGATTCATTTAAAAAAAAAAAAAGAATAATTTAATAATGTAATATGAATCCTTGATTTAAGGTTGAATCAAGAATGTGTATTTTGTTATCCTGTTTATTTTACTATATATACTTTAATTTTTATCCATATATTTTATTAGTGATTCATATATGTTTTAAGTTATGTGTAAATCAAATATTTCTATAACCATTTCGATGAACCAACCTATCTATCTAATATAAATGAATAATTCAATTAATTATGTATTTTTATATGCATGCTGTACTAATGCTTAAGATATAATAACCAAACTTTCACTTTACAGTCATTCCACAATAAAATTTATGATATGTACAAAGTAATCTATAGAAATTAGATTATTTGCGGTTGAGAGATGTGATATTAAAGCTAAATTCGCCCTTGTATTATATATATAATTCAAAGTTTTATATAATTCACTAAAAAGATATGTATTATATATATATCATAACAGTGGACGACCTTAAAATAATATTTGATTATTTTAAATACATTACATTTAAAAAGTACAAGAATAAATTAAGTTGTATGTATAAGATAATTTGAATGTAATTAGAGATATATATAATTGACAAAAAAAAAGAGTAGATATTGACAAGATTTAGTCAAATATACACACTAGGAAAAGAATTTTTTAGTGAAATACAATTTTTAATAGTTTAGGTTATTATAATGTTTCTCGATAAGTTCACAACTCAATATAAAGAATTTCGACCTAATATTCCATCTATTACACTAGGGGATAATTTGGTAATATTTTATATTCAAAATTTTTGTTATATCTTGTATTTTAATGTTAAAATGTTCGTTTTAACTCACACGTACATTTATTAATATATATTTAACAAGTATAAATATTGTAACACACATCAACTTTTAAATATATAGAAGATACAACAAAAATTTAGAATAGAAAAATTATATCCATAAATGATAGGTTACGAAGGAAAGCATATTTAATTATACTTCACTAATTTGAGGGGCGTATGTCTTTAACCTTTTTGCTTTTGTATAATTTTATTTCAACTAAGGAGTGAAATATATGTGTTACATTTCAAATGTTTAAACTTGCAAGTGCTAAATCTAAAAAAAAAAAAATGAATTATGTGATTGTATAAATTAAATCCCGCACAATTGTACATACACTGGTTGTACGAGTTGTAATACTTTTATTCACAAAATTTACAATACCGATTATTATGATTGAATAAAATATTTATCATAAAACAAAAAATTATACTAATTACTTCTAAACAATTATATTTTTCATTGATTTGACAGTACAAGTAACAAAATTTTGAGAGATTTGTTTTAAAGATTTTCTTTAAAATTACCAAATCATAATATTTTTTGGAATTAATTACTCTCAATTCTTTTTAAATCATTCACTAAAAATAGGTTTTAATACAAATAATCATCCTCCTAGTCAAGCTTGACCTAAACCCTACAAAAATAGGAATGAAAGTGTTAAAGCTTAAAACCTAATATTACAAACAAAAATCCCACTTTTAATCAGACAAATCCAAATCCAGCAAATCGTTGACAAACCAACTTGTGTTCAACTAATCCACAGTTGGCCCCTCTTTGTCTCCCCTATTTAATATTATTCTATTTTTCCAAAACAAATTTTAGCATAAATATATAAATATAATTATATATTATAACTATATTGAGAATCTCCAGATAGGGTTAGGAAATACTGAATATACATAGTTGCTTTGCACATAAAGCCAACAAAAAAGTTGATATTCTCCAGGGATATATTGATGGCCACTATAAGACATTTGAGAAAACTAATACAAAGATAAGACATAAAACCCCACCACCAAACCCTAGAAATATTTATGTTATTTTAATTTACAATAAAGTGATCATGAAACACCCAATCTCATGCACCCCATTATATATTCAACTAAGATGAATTATTTTTTTTAGTTTAATGAAAATAGTTTAGTTTTTATTATTGAATGATTTATTATATGGGTATTTTATTGAAATAACTATAATTTAATAATGAAAATTAGTATGATTTTATTGGAATCGGTCTAAAATAGAATTTAATCTATTTTTTGACATGAAAACGACCTAGTTTTTGGTAATATATAATAAGAAGAATTCATATTGGTGATCTGAAAATTATCATTGGCACTCTAACCATTCACTATATTTTCGAAAATTGTTTATTTCGAAAAAATGGAGTGTTAATAGTATATTTGTGAGTGCTAATATTATTTCACATAAAATGTGTGTATATGTGTGGCTATTAGCTAGTATAATTGTTTGTCATCTTTCTAATTACGTAATTAATAGTTTAGTATTGAAACATGCGTCTAGCTTATTTATTATTTAAGTTAATGCCAACTAATTTAGTTCAGTTTGATGTCAAACAAATTGTTGTAACAAAAAAATGTTTGTTACATAAAATATTAAAGCATTAGTTGCAATAATATATGTATTATCTTGTAATTTTGGGCTCATCATTTATAAACTTGCAAAATTAATCATGCAGAATATATGTTTTTGCATTTTGTTTCACTTGTTAAAAACTTGACAAAACCGTTAAATTAGTCAAGTGACCATTTAATTTGTACAAATTTATATTTTCTGTAGAAACTTGCAAAGAGACACACTTTTTTTAATTAACGTTTAAGGTTGTAAAAGTTATAAGTATTTATGCAATTTATCCACCCTATCATAAAACAACACAAATAAAATTTTATGTAATAAAGTAATTTTGATATAAGTTTCATAATACAACATTTAAAAAAAAAATCATAAATTTTGAATAACTTTTTATAAATTAATATCATGTTATGAAAAAGATTCACAGCTCTACATTATTATATCTTTAGCACTTTATAAGTAAGTTTTGAAAAACAATTAGGTGAAAATTTCTTTAACGAAAAAATTAATATGAATTGTACTTGTTATCTTTTGTCAATCAAATTTAAATTAATTAAAAAAATATTTGTTGAAATAATTTAATGTTTACCAGCAAATAGTATTATAGCTAGGGCTACAAATTTGTTGAATTTGTTTGTCTGTGAAAGAAAAAGCATGGGCAAAAGAAATAGAAATAAAAAATAAAAATAAAAAAGAAAAGAAAAAGGCTTATTTTTTGCCATAGAAGTAGAAAATGGTAAGCGAAGAAAGAAAAATGGAAGAGGAAAGCTTTGTTCAAAATAGAAACACTTCTTTTATCGTTTAGAGTCTTGGAAGCAAACAAGTGTGGGAATCCATCTGTCACCTGTAGATTATATATATATATATATATATATATGTATTTATATGTTATATATATCAATGAAAATTTTGATTATTGATTCTGTCAAATGCAAAAGTAAAGTTAATTATATGTTTGCCATGTTATTAATTAAAAAAAAAAAATTATGCTAGATTTAAATCAATGGTCCTAGTACAATTAATAACCCATATTTGTGTTGGGGTCAACGATTTTTCTTAAATATTTAGTATAATTAATAACACATATTAGAATCAATATGATGGGTCTAATATAGAATTAATTATCCCGAGTTTTCCCATAATTAGTCCAGTTTAGGATTTATATATGATTTAATAAAGAGTTAAATTCACTTTATCCTCGTATACTATAGAGTATATATCAATTACTCTCTCTTGTTAATTAAAACTTCAAATACCCCTAAATAATATTTGTGGAGTAAAATACCTTTGAGTTGTATAAATTGAAAACTTAACCTTGTAACTTGCAAGTGTAACCCATATTAATACATATCTATATATTACTTTGTTCCTCAACAATAACTTCAATATTTTGATCAAATTTCTATTAAAACTAATTTTATTGAGTAAATATTAGTCTCAACTAACTTAAAATAGGAGTATACTTTAAAAAAAGAAATAATAAATTGTCAATTGTGTACATAACTTTCATATAGTATAACGAGGTTTTTCTTAGGACAATTATTGAACTCGGCCTAATGTAGCTTATCGCATACAAAAATTATTTTTTATCAGAACATTCTATCATCCAATAATTTATAATATTGTAATATTATTGAATTATAATTTTTTTTTCTTCTACATGCCTAGGCTCCCCTACCCACCAACCCACCTCGTGGTTTTCAATTTGTAACTTTGTAAGCCTCTCATATACACATAGTAATGTGTGTATATACACATATAGAATTTAAAAATCTAAAATGAGATACAAAATGGATCCAATAAAACCAGTCTATATTTGATGACTTATTAAATTTCTTCAATACGCCTCGAATTGCACATTTTCACGCACGCAGATAGATAGATAGATAATTATTATAAGCATGAATGATGATGATATAGATACTCTGCAAAACATAGGGTCATTACATATATATTACATATATGTATATAATATATATATATATATATAATAGATGAATTTAGATGATTATATTCTTTTATGGCCTCGAAAATGTAATAAGTACATGAAGCATGAGATAAGAGTTGTACTGTAGTCATCATCATGCTTAGGGTTTGTTTTCCTTCAAGAAATTCAAAACATCAAAAGTACATCTTTCTCATTTTCAGCTCCTTTTTGTCCCTCCAATTATATTTCCTCATTATTATTTTAACCTAAATTTGTTGTTTATTTAAAAAAATAAATGTGAGAATAATTTATTCTAATTTTAAGAATGGCCTGAATAAATAGGATTTTTTTTTTTAAAAATGAATCAAGTGTTTTATTAAAGATGTATAACTCGGGTTAATTAAAGTTTGCAGGGACGGTGTTCGAATTTTCGATTTTAAAATATATTCTAATATTTTTACTATAGCATATATTTTTACATCTATATATGCCGAGTTCTCAAAATAAAATATAAAGGGATGCAGTAGATCGATATCTTTCTCGCAAATAATATACATTAATTACAATTAATTTAAGTTCTCAATAAGAAGAAGAATGTACCATTATGTTTCTAATAATTTGTCCAAGAATTTTTGTTTTTTTTCCTTTAATATGAGGAAAAGACAAGGGAATTTTGAATATTTGTGGAATATTGACTAAACATGAATATAGGAAAAATAGTCCAACTTGAAATTTTAATTTTGTTGGGGTTTTATAAAAATGAAAGGGCAAAAAAAGAAATGTTAACCTTGTGGGCCAAAATTTTGAATATTTCATATTCATAGATTGGCTCGGCTCGAGCTCTAGAATTTTAAAAAAAAAATCAAGCTCAAGCAGAATTTTTTTGAGCCAATTTCGAACTCACAAGTCAACTCGACTCATAGGTCAATCCTACCTCTCACCCCTCCCTTGATCCTATATATAAAGGTTAGTTATGAAATCAAGTCCATCTAAATATATATTGGAAATATATATTATATTTTAATATCATTTTAGCATAATTTGAACACATGCATTATTGATTCACATAAATTAAAACTTAAGTAAATAATTTATTTTTAATTTGCTGATGAGATTAAAAAATAAATCATTTTTCAGTTAATTACTAATGTGTGTATATATGATCAATGAATGCAACACATTAAATTTACTTTATGCACCTAATTTTGGATACATCAATATTTACAATCCAAAAATCCCCAAATCAAACGACAAGAGATTGAATACGATTTTGCATCAATTTTTCTTTTGTGTTTTTATGGTCCCAATTAATAGACAAAAAATCTAGAAAATATTAGAAAACTTTCATGAAGAAAACATTGAATATGACCCAATGAGCAATATGCACATCGCAAAATTAAGAAAAATTATATTTTTAGTCTCATAATTTTATATTACTTGTAATTTTGATTCCAATATTTTAACAATCACCACATTGTATCCTAAATTTTTTTTAAAAAAATGTGAATTCAAAAAATGTACAGTATTTGTCTTAATCCTAGTGTTAATTAGTTCTTGAATTACAATAGCATATACATGATTAATTGTGCAATAATAATCTTATGGACAAATTCTATAAATATGAAATAAAATAGACTTTAACTTTAGTTCGTGGGCCGGAGAGAAACATACAAGTGTTACATGAAAAAATTTATATTTACATGACTTTATACTTTATGCAAAAGATGTACATTATGATATTCCCTATAGCATATATTGTTATAATAAAATAATTGAAATTTTTAGATGATTTCTATTTATTTTTAGGTATCATTAAACTAAAGACGATTACCTTATAATATTTAAAATACAAAATGAAACATGAAATTTAGAATATGAAGTTCTAGTAGGTTAAACGAGTTTAATTCGAATATCGAACCGTTTAGTTCAATTTTTAACAATATTAATAGTTATATCGATGGTAGTGTTTTTCCAAGTATGTAAAGCAAATATCTCAAATATTGATAATGTATCTTCTACTATATTACTATATTATAGCACAGTTTTTCCTTAACCCTAATTTTCTAAAATTTGAAATTATTTTAATTAGAAAAATATTTACTTTATCCATAAAGTAGTTATATTTATATTTATCAACAAATTATTCACTTTCCATAAATTATTTAATTTATACATTAATTAATTTCAACAAATTATTCACTTTCCATAAATTATTTAATTTATACATTAATTAATTTATTTACTCCCTAACCCTAACGTGATCTTAACTATATCCCATAATATTCTCCATTATCCCACCAATACATTATTCAACAGAACGTGAAAGACGTGAAGGGTTTTTTCTATCTTCTCTTATCCCTTAGCCACACTTTTTTGGTGAACAAAACTTTACATCCAGATTTAGTTCATCTATTGCAGACATTCTGAAATCTCTACGGTAAACAATTGTTAACTTTGTTATCTCTTTGGTTTTAGTTAAGTGTTGAGTTTGATTAATAATAATTTTTGTTCTTCTCTTATCCCGCACAGAGAATAATTCATTCCAACTCTGAATCTTTTTCAGTGAACAAAACTTTACAGCCAGATTTAATTCATCTATTTCATACATTCTGAAATCTCTACGGTAAACAATTGTTAACTTTGTTATCTCTTTGGTTTTAGTTAGGTGTTGAGTTTGATTAATAATAATTTCTGACTCATTATCAAATCTGTAAGTTATTCTCTTAGTCAATCAATTTATTTTGAAAGTATTTTATTTATTTTAATTAATTTTTTTTGCTAAATTCTCAAATTGGCCCCATGATTTACTGATGTTTCATTGTTCTCTGTTGAACTTAATTAGCCAATTTAGTCACTTAATTTTTAATTGCTGTCAATTTCATTTCGATTTGCTTGGGAAAATATTCATTTTTGAGAATAATAATTTCTGACTCATTATCGAATCTGTACGTTATTCTCTTAGTCAATCAATTTATTTTGAAAGTATTTTATTTATTTTAATTAATTTTTTTGGCTACATTCTCAAATTGGCCCCATGATTTAATGATGTTTCATTGTTCTCTGTTGAACTTAATTAGCCAATTTAGTCACTTAATTTTAATTGCTGTCAATTTCATCTTCGATTTGCTTGGGCAAATATTCATTTTTGAGCATAATAATTTCTGACTCATTATCGAATCTGTACGTTATTCTCTTAATTTTGAAAGTATTTTATTTATTTTAATTAATTTTTTTGGCTAAATTCTCAAATTGGCCCCATGATTTACTGATGTTTCATTGTTCTCTGTTGAACTTAATTGGCCAATTTAGTCACTTAATTTTTAATTGCTGTCAATTTCATTTCGATTTGCTTGGGAAAATATTCATTTTTGAGAATAATAATTTCTGACTCATTATCGAATCTGTACATTATTCTCTTAGTCAATCAATTTATTTTGAAAGTATTTTATTTATTTTAATTATTTTTTTTGGCTAAATTCTCAAATTGGCCCCATGATTTACTGATGTTTCATTGTTCTCTGTTAAACTTAATTAGCCAATTTAGTCACTTAATTTTAATTGCTGTCAATTTCATCTTCGATTTGCTTGGGCAAATATTCATTTTTGAGCATAATAATTTCTGACTCATTATCGAATCTGTACGTTATTCTCTTAATTTTGAAAGTATTTTATTTATTTTAATTAATTTTTTTGGCTAAATTCTCAAATTGGCCCCATGATTTACTGATGTTTCATTGTTCTCTGTTGAACTTAATTAGCCAATTTAGTCACTTAATTTTTTATTGTTGTCAATTTCATCTTCGATTTGCTTGGGCAAATATTCATTTTTGAGAAGATTATATATATACACACGCACATTAAGTTCATAGGAGCCTATGTGCTGCACTTAATACATTATATAGTTTGGTTTAGAAATCATTGAATGAAAACTTGCTAATACTAATAAGTAACCTCAATGTTTAGTATATGATTTTTCTTTTCTGGTCATATTTAAATCTCAAAACATGTAGAGTTATTGGGATTAATTTCAAAAAAGTTAGACTAGCTTTCTTAGTCGATTGTGGCAAGATAATACTAGGCGTGTTCTGTGGTGATGTAGTTTCGATTGGGTAATTTAGAGTCGAATGCCAAGTATGATTTTTCAATCAAGAAATCTAAAATTGTCGTTTCAAAAAATAAAACTAATGGTGCGATTTTACTATTTTAGACGATTTGGTATGGTGTGCTATTTTTATCTAACAAAAAAGGATTTTAAAAAACTAAAAAATACATATTTCAAGAAATTAGATAAAAATTGCCATTTTTGTAATAATATTTAATTAAGCTTAATAATCAATTTCACATAAAAAAAACTAACTATAGTTAAAAATATTAATAAAAAACTACATTACATAATCAAGAAAAAATTTAAAATACTGATTTATTCTATCTTTTGATTTGTAGCCTAAATTATTATTTTTTTATTTGTAGTCTAAATTATTGTATTTAATTTAGAGATTGGACTAAAATTAGAAAATTATTTTGGCCAAGAACATAGTTAATATAATGGGCTTCTTAAGATTTGTAGCTTAAAAACTTATTGTTTTTAATTGGGCTTCACTTATGTTGCGAGATTGGGCTAAAAATAGGGGAATATTTTTGGGGCGAAAATAGATTTAATATGATGGACTTTTTAATTGGGCTGAAATTATATTTGGAGATTGATTTAAAGTGGGGAATTATCTTGGGCCGAAAACATATTTACTATGCTGGGCTTCTAAAGATTTGTAGCTTAAAAACTTATTGTTTTTAATTGGGCTTCAGTTATGTTGCGAGATTGGGCCAAAAAATAGGGGAATATTTTTGGGTCAAAAATAGATTTAATATGATGTACTTTTAAGATTTCTAGCTGATGTGCCTAAACCGCAAGCGCACGGCTTCGGTGTAGTACAAAAGATATCGTTCCCACGAAGACCGAATAATCAAGCACTAACCTATCAATTATCAGTAATCTAAGCCTAACAAAAACACGAGATAGATTGTAAAGAAAACTAAACAGAAAGCAAGAAAATTGATTTAAGTTATGTATGATTGGAAATTCCGGACTCAGGGTTCACCACGATAAACATTATCGACTCAATTATATTACCAATGAAACTACTATCGCTACTTATGAAGGACACTATCCAATTGTACTTACTATCTTCTGTCGAAGTATAACAAATTACCCAAGATAATTAATCAACTACTTTCGTGATGATTAGACTAAACTCAGATTCATTAATCTCTATGATAGTGTATCGATTCCTCAAAAGACCTAAAACTACTTTCGTGATTTAGGATCCTAGGTTTGAATTCTAGGGTTCCGATATAGATGTCACCTTTCAGAATTTTCACCTAATATCTATGAACATGCAAATAAGTGGCCAGCAAATTCACAAGCATTAATAATCAAGAATTCGAATCATAAGCATACGCGAAGTAATATCAACGGTTCTATAATCTATATCAATAACATATTATCGGGCTACTCCCGGTTCCAGAATAATATGAATTACTCCATAGATGCGAAGAAACAATCAACAATCAATAAAGTAAACATGATAAAACGACAAGAATTAAAAGAGATTAAAGAAAATAATTTCGATTAAACCCGTTGTCGAATAATCCGTTTACAATAATCTTGAATTTCGTCTCTCGATCTCCGATCTTTACAACTCAACTCAAGAAAATAAAGTTCGAACCCTAAAATAATGTTGGGAAGGGGTATTTATACCTAATCTAGAACATAAAATCCGAACTTGGGTCGAAATCCGAACTTGGGCCGAAATCTGCTTAAACCGGCATACGTACGCCGTGTAAATCGGCGTACGTACGCGATATGGCCCAAATCGCTGCCTTCGTTGTCTGAACGCCATTTAACACGGCGTACGTACGCCATTGTTCCAGTCCGAATTTGGCTTTGGGGTCTTCTACAAAGTTGTATCTCTATGTCTTAGCTTCAAAACCCCACTGATTTGGATCCAATCCAAGTTGTATAACTCGAGTTATGATCGTTTTACCAGGACTGCGCCATTTGGTTCGAAACAGAGCGTATTTGTAACTTTCGGGCCTTTAAACGTTTGAACCGGATCTTGTCATCTTCACAAAACTTTTAGGTAATTGTCTTAGCTTTCCAAACATATAAGGCTCATTAACATTGGAGGTTTGTAGCCCAAGATATGATCGTATTTCCAAACAGCGCCCATGTATCTCATTTCATACGTTTTTTTGTCATTTTCTCGAACTTAATGATTTTACCCTACAATCATGTAACAAACCTATAAACGTATATGGGGTATAAATCATGATATAAAATGATATAAAAACGACTAATCTTAGGCTAGAAAACACATATAATTGAGGTTTATCACTAGCCTAATAAATTATTGTATTTAATTGGTCATATTTATAATTCTATATGCGTACTGAAATTGTAATAATTGGTGTATATTAGTTCATTTTTGTTTAAATTAAAAGATATTTTAATATTTAGAGGTGGACTATGATAAATTGAATTCAAGGCTTTAATTTTTTTTTTATTTTTTTGGTTTGGAATGGACTTTTTGATTTGTAGCCTAAAAAACTATTTTATTTTTGTGCCGAAAAAAAATTTAATATCATTGGCCTTTTAAGATTTGCAGCCTAATAAATTATTGTATTTAATTGGGATTAAATTTTGTTTGGATATTGGGCTAAATTTCAAAAATTATTTTGGGCCGAAAAAATATTTAATATGATGGGCTTCTTTAGACTAATAGCCTAAGAAATTACTGTATTTTATTGGGCTTAAATTATGTTTGGAGATTGGGCTAAAATTGTAAAATTATTTTGGGCTAAAAAAATATTTAATATAATAGGCATTTTATTGTATTTAATTGTGCTGAACTTATATTTGGAGATTGGCCTAACTTGGGGAATTATTTTGGCCCGAAAACCTAGTTCATATGATGGTTTTTTTTTTAAGATTTCTATCTTATAAAATTATTCTTTTTAATTGGATAGAAATCACTTTTGGAATTGGGCCGAAAAATAATTATTTTGGGTTGAAAAAATAGTTCATATGATGCAAAATTATTTCTACAAAATGGGGCAATATTAATTGGAATGGGCATTTTTCATTTTTAGCCTAACAAATTACTGTATTTAATTGGGCTGAAATTATTTTTGGAGACTGGTCTAAACTTGGATAATTATTTATTCAGAATTTGGGCAATATTTATTGAAATATGCCTTTCTAATTTGTAGTCTAAAAAATTATTCTATTTAATTGGCCTGAAAAGGTTTATAGATTGGACTAAACTTTTTGCTATTTGAACTTTTGTTAAATTAAAATTTTGAATTCCGCAGTACAATGAACATCAATCCTATTCGATGTAAGCTCACAAGGCTAAAATTAAGGATAAAATTATATGTTAGACGCCACATAGGAGTTACTGATCATGCCATCACTCAAACATTGGCAAACATGTTAAGAGAATATCAAACAATAACATAATTACACAGAACATCTTTGAATGTTGGTGAAGGATCTCCTATTTATTTTACCCGTACCACGTGTGCGGCGCACTAGAAGAACACATGTGACACGTTCAATAAATAATTATATATCAATCGTAAGACAAGGTTTACAGACCGTTTAAATAACTGGTGAGAATAAACTTTAATAATTAATTAATTGCATTTCTATTACTTAGTTTATCAACATTCTAAATATTGCATTTCAATAGGTTTGCTATGGAAAAAAAGCCCCAAAAAGTAGTCTCACTGTTACGTGCAAGTGGCTTTACAATATCCAGGGCTTTGAAAATTCCAAATGCTAAGAGGATTTTGATACATGAATATGCCCATCAAAATGATGTAAGTTTTTTTTGTTATTTTTGTTATTTTTCATTAAAATATATGTCATATTAAATAATTATATATCTTATGTATAGGTTAAATTTTTTCGGATTATGGGTAGAATTGAGAATATTGATATTAACAATTTATGGTTGGCAACATGCAACCGATGCAAAAATAGTTCCAGATCATATTATGAAAAAATGATTTGTATGAATTGCAATGATGCTGTAAACGCAACTTTTAGGTAATATTATCTTCAATTTCATTGTACTTATATTTTATTATTATTAATGCACAAATTAAGTTAATCTTTCGGCTCAGGTTCTCCATACATCTTACTGTAAGAGACTATAGTGGAACTATTGACTTGAAGTTACTAAACAAACAGGGTGAATTTCTGTTTCATGAGCTAGCTGTTTTTTTCAAGAGTTTCGAAGAAAAGGTACAATCTTACTTTAATTTGGGACTTCAAAAATATTTAATATTCTGACATACTATATAACACTTTTAGGAAAATGAAAAACAACTATTACAAGACCACATCAACCTATTCAACAACAGAGCATTTACATTTATCGTTCCTGTACCACCAAACTTTGCTAGGCCAAATGCACGAACAACTGTCAATTTTATTTTACCTGTGGACTGGTCTGAAGAACGTCTATATCTCCCAGAAAGATTACGATTTCTACGTTCATAAATAGCAGAAATTGTTATTTTATTTGTTTTACGTTGTTATCTAAATGCGTATATTAACGAGCAAATTATTAATGAACTATTTATATATTTGTCAATTATATTGCATTTTATCTATCATCACAGATGTGACATATTTTACACATATATTTCGGTGTTTGTTCATTTATTATACTTTTGTGACATTATTTAATGATATTCAACATAATTATAGTGAAAAACTTTTACACTAACAACTAATAAAATACCATACCCAAATAACATATCGTGCGTAGCACGGGGCACACACTAGTATGTATTAGAAAATAGTATAAAATATATCCTCGTACGTTAATGACCAAAATTCCATAGTCAAAAGCTCCATTTTTGGTAGGACAAAATATTCTATAACCCAATTTAGCATCATATATTTGAAAACACATTGGATCTGTTTGGAAGCACTTTTCAAATGGGCTTTTGGAGATAAAAGTCCATTTGCAACCATGTTAGTTGTTTGGTGAAAAATTCAAATGGACTTTTAGAATAAGTCACTTTTTTCAAAAGCCCATTTTGGAGAAGTGCACATTAGTGACTTTTGAAATTTTTATTCCAGCACTTATTGAGAAGTTATATAAGAAGTTAGTCCCACCAAACACTTTACATTTCTAAAAGCACTTATTTAAATTGTCCATTTAAAAAAAAACCCATTTCACAAATGGACTTATAATTGAAAAGTGGATCCAAACACATCCATTATGTTTCTGTGCTTTAGTTTAAAGCATTTGTTCATATTGTGTAATTGATATGATAATATATTAATGAAATTAATAGATATTTAATTTTGGCCTTTTCTTACTAAAAGAAGAAAATTAATACAAGGCTAATTAACCAAATTACAGGAGAAAAAAGAAATTAAAGTGATGGGTCCCCAATTTTGCATAGGGGCATTATCGTAATTTAATAAAGCGATTAATATAAAGGCAATATTAACACGTGGGCCTCCAACCGTGGGCCCAACACAACGAGCCCATGGCCCAGCTAAAACTCTATAAATACCATCCAGATCAGCCAGATTAATGATTATCTGGTTTACACTCCAAAAGCTAAAACTACTAAATACTCTCCAAAATCCACGAGATTGAGGAGTATAACATTTGAGAACTACGAAGAGGCTTGATCTTATCTAAATAGGTACATAGGCAGCTCGAAGTTACTGAGCGCAGCCCCACTATCTAAAAACACTTAATCTGGTCTGTCGTGAGTCGGGTCGGATCCCATCCCCACGTGACCTTCACGTGACATCACTATTTGATCCCGCATCATTTTGGCGCCGTCTGTGGGAACATGACTCACTCACTGAGAATGCAGACTAGATCTCAAGCGCGTACCACTGAAGATAGGACGGACAGTAGTCCTTCGGCAGGAGGCGTTAGGAGGAGAGCTCCCGCTCCAACGTCTCAGCCAAACCATGCAGCTGGAGAAGCTCCAAACCCACTTCCCCCACCGTCAGCCCCGACTGTGATCCCACCCTCAGAGAGGGTATTCGAGATCACTCAAGAAGCACTCATGGCTTTGGTGGAGAATGCCTCAATCAGAGCAGCAGCACAAGCAGTCCAGCAGTATGCTCTGAATCACCCCCCTCGGGCGGAGCCTCAACCTACTGTTAAAGCGACTAACTCCCCCTCTAGGGGAAGGCCTCGGAACACCCGTCGTGCGCCTACCTCCCAAGGGCTCTCGCCCCGAAGGACTGAGGCTTCACGATCCCGTGTGACGCCTGGATGCACCAACAATGAGCGCACCTCTCGCCGCCGAGATCTCTCACCCCCACGTCGAGGTCGTAGATCTCTGACCCCCGCGGGAGTGGCATCGAGGCACTCAGGTGTTCGAAGTGAGGAAAAGACTCATGACTCACTTGACGCTAGCATTGGCTCCTCTCAAGAGCAACCCCTTAGAGGCCGAGACAGGGAGCAGGCCGCTCGGAGGTCCCCTCGCCGAGGTCGGAGGACTCTGACCCCCGAGGCGAACCGTCCTAGGCGGTCTCCTAGTCAACAACCCCCCGTGCGGGAGGAGAAGGCACTACCACGGGACGCGTAGGAAGAATTGCGAGGGGCACCCCGGGCGGTAGCGCCACCGAGAAGGAGTCCTTTCTGCCCCGCCATACTAGCTGAGGCAATCCCGCAAGGGATGAAGATCCCCCATCTCGGTGAGTATGATGGCACCGGAGATCCCTAGGAACACTTAGACAAGTTCAACGCAAGGACCGACATGTATGACATTAGCGATGCGGCCTATTGCAAGATCTTTAGGACTACCCTCACGAGTAGTGCTTTGTCTTGGTTCAACCAGTTGCCCTTCGGTACTATTACCGGATTCGAGCAGCTGACGCAAAGGTTCTTGCACCATTTCTCTATGAATAAGAAGTACCCAAAGACTGCGTCGCACTTGTTCACCATCGTGCAACGCGATGAAGAGCCCCTCCGTGACTATGTGCGACGCTTCTCGACGGCGGTATCAGAAGCGCCCCACGTCAACCATGAGTTGCTCTCTGGCGTCATGCAACAGAACCTCCGCTCGGGCAGGTTCAAGGAGTCTATAGCTGGAAAGCCTCCATCCACTTTAGACGAGTTGTTGGCTCGAGCTGAGAAGTACATCCGGATTGAAGAAGCGATTGTCCCCGTCAAAGCTGAGGCAAGTGCGAATAAACGAAAGGTCCGGGAAGATGATAAACTGCCGGAGCCTAAGGAGCGCAAACACATGCCTCCACCAGGCTTCTCCCAATATACACCGCTAACACTATCTCGCGAGCAAGTGTTAGCCATAGCGGAGCAGCAAGGGATAGTGAGCTGGCCAAAGAGGATGAGGGACAATCCCGCCAGGCTGAGGTCAAACGACTACTGTCGTTTTCACCGGGACAAAGGGCACACCACCGAGGATTGTCATCACTTGCGAGTAGAGATAGAGAAGCTGATCAAGAGAGGTTATCTGCAAGAGGTGGTGTCTACAACTACTGCCAATGAAGGGATGGATAACCCCCCTGTCAACGGGATGATCTCGTGAGAAGCTACCAACCTTGTCAGGTATAACGCCACTAGCTGCGAGGCGGAGCTGCCGAGATTAATTTTACTTATTTCAAAAGTTGTGTCGAGTCGGCCCAGAGCCGAGCGTTGAATAAAGTGCCCCTTCGAGCACGCTTTTAGTATTTGAATATTTATTGTATCGAGTTGGCCTAGAGCCAAACGCTTAATATTGTGTCCCTTTCGAGCACACTTTTAGTTTTAATGACTGCCTTATTTTTCTTAACATTAACGTGCATGTCTCAAAGAGAATTTTTTCGTCTAAGCATTATCTGATGTCTAAACGTAGATAGGGGCTGAGGCTCCCAAGTGTGAGAGCTCCCCCCCAATAGAACTTAGACTCGAGGACGAGGTTATCAAGGGCAACCCCCCTACGAGCATATATGAGGCTTGAAGCTCCCAAGTGTGAGAGCTCCCCCCAATTAAACTTAGAGTCGAGGACGAGGTTACCAAGTGCAACCTCCCTACGAGCATATACGAGGCTTGAGGCTCCCAAGTGTGAGAGCTCCCCCCAATTAAACTTAGTCTCGAGGACGAGGTTACCAAGTGCAACCCCCCTACGAGCATATGCGAGGCTTGAAGCTCCCAAGTGTGAGAGCTTCCCCCAATTAAATTTAGACTCGAGGGTGAGGTTGCCACGCGTAACCCTCCTATGAGCATACATGGGGCTTGAAGCTCCCAAGTGTTAGAGCTCCCCCCAATAAAACTTGGGCTCTAGGTCGAGGTTACCACGTATAACCCCCCTAGGAGCACATAAGGGGTCTGAAGCTCCCAAGTGTGAGAGCTCCCCCCAACAAAACTTCGACTCGAGGTTGAGGTTACCAAGCGTAACCCCCCATGAGCGTATATAGCTCCCAAACGTTAGAGCTCCCCCCAACACTTAGGCTCTTGGTCGAGGTTACCCCGAGTAACCCCCCTACGAGCATAAATGAGGCTTGAAGCTCCCAAGTGAAAGAGTTTCCCTCATTAAAAACTTAGACTCTAGGTCGAGGTTACCCCGAGTAACCCCCTTAAGAGCACTTATGAGGCTGGAAGCTCCCAAATGAGAGAGCTCCCCCCAATAATACTTAGACTCTAAGTCGAGGTTACCCCGGGTAACCCCCCTGAGAGCACCCATGAGGTGTGAAGCTTCCAAAGATGCGAGCTCCCCTCAACAAAGCATAAGCCTCAAAAATCGCCTAAGTGTAGAACCCATCGTGCCTCAACATTAGCGTTCAAGCCCAATGTCTTCGATAGGGGGGCACAATATGGGACACGCCTTCTTTTAAAAAACAACTGTGCATATAAACTTGTTACTACGAGGGTGCCTAAGTCACAATGCTTATCCCAACACCCTCGACATGGGGAACATGCAAAAGAGGGTAAAGCTAGCACACTAAAAAGTCAGAACTATCGAGAATGAGGCGAACCCGACGGAGCTCGGGTCCGCCCCACCACCCCGGAGGCGGACCCTTAGGGGGTCCGCCCCGGAGGCAGACCCCCCTTAGGGGGTCCGCCTACGAAGTGGGTCCGCCCCGCGCGGGCGGACCCCCTCCGCCCAAGGGGGCGGAGCGGACCCCCTAAGGGGGTCCGTCCGCCGCCCCGGAGGCGGACCCCCCTTAGGGGGTCCGGGTCCACCTCCGAAGGGGTCCGCCCCGCGCGGGCGGACCCCCTCCGCCCAAGGGGGCGGAGCGGACCCCTAAGGGGGTGGGCGGACCACTTAAGGGGGTCCGCCCCGGAGGCGGACCCCCTCCGAAGGGGGTCCGCCCCCGAAGGGGGTCCGCCCCGCGCGGGCGGACCCCCTCCGCTCAAGGGGGCGGAGCGGACCCCCTAAGGGGTTCCGCCCCGCCGCCCCGGAGGCGGATTTAGGGGGTCCGCCTCTTATGGGGCGGACCCCCTCCGCCCTGCCGGCACGGAGGACCCCCCTTAGGGGGTCCGCTCCATCGGACTCCCTCGGGGGATCCACTCGACGTGGACCCCCTTAGGGGGTTGCCCGAGACCTTCTACCCATACTCACACGTACCATGAATCGAAGAGGAGGAGAGATCTCGCCTTGAAGATTCGGATTCACCATCTCCAAGAGTTAGAGGAAGGATGTTCACAAAGAAGAATATGTCCCATCTCTCTGACTTTCTACTCCCGAGAGCCCACGCAGTCGAGCACTCGGGAGTGGGGGGCATATGATGGGTCCCCAATTTTGCATAGGGGCATTATCGTAATTTAATAAAGCGATTAATATAAAGGCAATATTAACACGTGGGCCTCCAACTGTGGCCCCAACACAACGAGCCCATGGCCCAGCTAAAACTCTATAAATACCATCCAGATCAGCCAGATTAATGATTATCTGGTTTACACTCCAAAAGCTAAAACTACTAAATACTCTCCAAAATCCACGAGATTGAGGAGTATAACATCTGAGAACTACGAAGAGGCTTGATCCTATCTAAATAGGTACGTAAGCAGCTCGAAGTTACTGAGCGCAGCCCCACTATCTAAAAACACTTAATCTGGTCTGTCGTGAGTCGGGTCGGATCCCATCCCCACGACCTTCACGTGACATCACTATTTGATCCCGCATCATAAAGATTATTACCTACTGCAAATTTTTATTGAGAATAAAATCAAGAAAACTCCATATAATTTGATCGTTTATAGAAAAAGATCAAAAACCCTAATATCGAAGATCTTATTCTTAATAATTTTTATCTGTAATTAAATAGTAAATTAACTTCCCCTCGAAGTGGATTCTCAAATTAATTTCTACTTTATTGACAATTAAAATTTACTTTAAACATAAAATAACCAATAATATTGGTTATTATAGTACTCCTATAAATACCCACAAATGGTTTCTCAAATGCATCATTTCTCGAAATATTTCTCTCACAAACTATTTATATCTTTAATTATCTTGTAATAAGATTATAAAAATGTCTTCAAATCGCCTAAGTTTCGTGTTTATCGTATTTTTAATGTACGTTGCTTTTCAACCAGACACGACAACATATGCGCAAACAATTGTAGTGCAATGTAACGAGGTTGAGTGTAAGAAGACTTGTGATCAGACCTATGGTTCTAAATTACTTAACTCATATTGTCAGCATACAATATTTGGAGATATTTGTACATGTGTGCATTCAGCTCAATCAAGTGCTAGCAAATCTATTCATACTGTGGTTCCAATAAGGAAGTAATATGCCAAGGTGATAATTTTTTTATTTGATGGAAAATTATGGGAAAATAAAGCTAAGATATTTGGAGAAGTTAATTGTAATAGATTTCTTGTTTATTTTGATTTTTTTTTTAATTTGGTTGATTTTGTTGATTCGAATCGGTTTGAGTTAACATTTTTCATATATGGTTCTATTGTTTACATATTATATGGTATTGTAACACTGGAAAAAAAAAAGATAATCTAGCTTTTAGCCACAACATGAATAAAGATAAAGAAAAATAGTCTTAATTCTAGATTTAATTCCCATAAAAATAAAATAATAAAAGATTTATTGAAGTGCTAAAGGAAGAACAATTGAAGTGTTTCAACATTTCAAATAGCTATAACAAAAGGGTTAGACAATGCCTAACTTTGTCTAGTATTAGGCCCCAATTGGATGACAAGTCCGTTTCTGAGAATTTATTTTCATAATAAAAATGAGAAAATATTATTTGAAAGATAAGAAATATGATTTGAAAAAAGAGATTAATTGGATGAGATTTTTTTAGAGAAAAAATAGGTAATGAGTGGTTGATGTGATATGTTTTTTGTTGTGAGAAATTTGTTTGGGTTAATATTTAAAAATAATCTTAATTAAATGTATTTAGTCAAACTCGTTGATTTAGACGTAAAAAAATAGTCACAATGGATCTTGTTTTAAATGTTGCATTATTTTACACTAGAATATGTAATTAGTTTAATTTTCGCCTTTGAAAAATAGTCGGAATAACACATTTAATTTTTTGTATTAACTGTCAAATCATGAATAGTAATACTCATTTGTTGAAAGATTTTCTTTCAAATTATTTGTAATTTTGAGAGAATTTTTTATAAGAAATTTTTTACGACATGCCATACAAATGGATTTTCGTCGTTTTTTTTACTCTGAAATGTTTTTTTGGAAGTAGAGGTGGTCATCTAATTAGGGCCTAAAATGTTTAGATTTACTGTTATACAGTATATCACAATTTTAGTTTTTATCCCATAAATTTTTTTTATAAACAATTCCAATAATTTAAAAATGTTGCAACATTAGTCCTTTTTTGACACTATTAGTCAAATACTTTACTTTAGTTATTAAAATTGTATTTTGCACTGTACAAGATGTATTAAACAATTCGTTCAATAAATATATTGTCTTTCCCTCTACAAATTAGAAAAAAAATTAAAAATAGTTGCGGAAAAGATAATTTTATTTTCTTTTCATAATATTATTTTAATTATTTTCAGGCGAAGTGAAGAATAATATGTTTAGAGAGTATTTGGTACAAGATATATGGTTTTAGGGGTCAATTACCATTTTTAGTTACCCATTCTCTCAATTTTTAATAGAAATATCAAATGCGACTATGCCGCTTATAAAAAGGACCCAATTTGCAACTATTGTGAAATATTTAACGGTGCGTTTGGATCGATGGATTTGGATTTGAAAAGTGGATTTGGAGGAAGTATTTCAAATGACACCTAAAATGGTGTCATTTGAAATCCACCGTAGTTGTGGAGAAAATAGCTCAAAATGAATGACGAGGGATTTGAAATCCATCATCATCCAAATAAACTTAAATGGATTTATCGATGGATTTCAAATCCATCGATCCAAACGCACCCTAAATGTATTTTAAATATCCTGATGCGTGAAATAAAAACTTAAACCACCATATCATGTGTATTAAAATTATAATTTTGCCTCCATATAAGATCTAATTTCAAAAAGTGAAGTACTTAGGCTATGTTTGATTTTCAAATTCAATTTTTAGTATTTTGAATGAAAAATTCTAAATTCATTTACTAACTATTCTCATTCAAATTCACATTTTTTTCATTTCTATTTTTTGAATCTAAAATATAATTACTTATCAGCCATTATATTTATCATTTCGTACGATTATCAATCAATATCATTTACTCTACTAGTATTTTTCTCTTTCCGTTGCATACTTCCTAATTATTTAATATATTATATATCAAACAATTCATATACATTAAACAAATTTTAAATTTGTCAAATATTTTAAAATTACTAGTAAACAACACGTGCGTTGCACGTGAATCGTATGATATCGTTTAAATTATTCGAATAAAAACTATTGGTCAAATTCAAAATATTTTCTGTAATAACTTAACTAAATGAGTTGTTCGTAAATAAACCATAATTGTTTAAAGGATTAAATTTTGAATTAAATGAAATGTTAAATCAACGTAAAAAAAACATAAATGAATATTACCAAATAAATTCTTATGTCATTTCACGAAATTTTGTTTTTCAATTTCAAAGGATCATAAATTTATATTCTTCATTTTTTCATTTAGTTCTTTGTATATTGGCAAACCTCTTCATTATAAAATTTGGATACTTGCGTAGACTTCTTGTTTTTTATTTTTTGTTTTTTTTATTATTTTAATTCAAATGACGTAAGGTACGCCTTTTCCGTTAGGAGTGTACATAAAAACACATAACCCATACAAACCACATTAATAAATCTACAAATTCTTAATTATTGGTTGTAAGTTTGTAAGTACAAATAAATTGAAAGAGTTATAATTGAAGTTTGATAATCATTGTTGCATATACACTCATAAAAAAAAGAATCAGTATAGTATCATATCAGTGTCATACCCGTGTTTACTATGAGTAATCTTGAAAACAATATCCGGAATTGCCAATGAATTTGTTTATTAATTTTGTTCAAATATTATACATTCATCAGACATTCCAATGTACCATAACCCAAAACTTTAAACTCCATTGCATTTTGAACCTATATTGCACATATACTAAAAAAGACTTAGTGCAGTATCATATCTGCGGCATTCTTGTGTCTGCTATGTATGCTCTAGATTTATTGTATCCGGATTAGTTTTAGAAAAGTAAGAAATGAAACTTTTGTTTTTTGATACCGTATTATAAAATTTGAAGTATTCGACATGGTACATAACATAGTATTTATTTTTTTACAATTATACAATGACTAAAATACAAAAAAGAGATAATATTTTTTCTTTCTTTTGTTTAAACTTAAAAATAAAAGTGGAACAAATGACAAAGAAATTTAAATAATTTGATAAAATTTTATTTATGTCAATGAATATGTTTAATAATATTTTTTTATATATTATATATTCATATAAATAGACATATTCTTAGTCCCAAGATTTTGAAATATATTGCTCTTCGAACCAAAGTTGCACATACTAAAAAAAGACTTAGTGCATTATCGTATCGATGACATAATTGTGTTTGTTATGTATATTCTTGAATGATGTATTTGGATTAGTTTTAAAATGTTTGAAAATTTTACATTGACCACTCTAACTAATGGTCGTTAGTCAAGTGTTGCAAAAGGAGTATACTAATAATATCACCCTCGTTAAAAAATGATTTTTCTTTTAAAATTAATCAATTTAACTACTTTGCTTATTTGATGTAATTACATGTTAGTACGCTTAGTTTGTGCACATAATAGACGCCTTATCTTATGTTAAAATTGTACTTTCACGCCAACGACTATCTATTGTACTTTTCTCTTAACTTTTTAATTATGTACCCCAACGATAAAGATGGTCATGAAGAACGTCTTAATGATTATGATATTTGGCTAAACATAGAGGATTAAACTATTATTATTTTCATTATTTGTATGGTGATTAATGTTTGACTGTTATTTCACTTAATTTGAGTAGTAAAACGTTTTATTTTTGTTATATTTTATTTTGTGCTGAATACATGATTATTTTTATTTTTTAATTGTAATTTACTTATTGAGTACTGATGATGGGTAGTTGAATTTTTCCTGACTTATCCAACTTTATAAAAAACAATTAATTTATATTTATATATATAGATCTTAGTGTCGTGTCGTGTCCAACATTTTATGAAAATGCCGTGCCTCATGTCACGTGTCCCATGTATGCGCATCATAGTACATAACTAAAAAAAGACTTAATACAGTATCGTATCGGTGTCATAACCGTGTCCGTTACGTATACTCTTAAATAATGTATCCAGATATTCTTAAAATGTATAAAAATGTTATATTGACCCATCTAACTAATGGTCGTTAGTCAAGCATTGCAAACAGTGTACACTTATAATATCACCCTCTCTTTTTTTTTGAAAAAGAAAATTTTAAACAAGTTAATCTATCTAACTACTCTGGTTATTTAATGTAATTATAAGTCCGTACGCTTAATTTCATGTACACATAATAGATGCCTCCTCTTATAATAAAATTATGCATTCACCCTTTGACCTATTGTACTTTCCTCTTAACTTTTTCGTTATATATTTTACCACATTATATTTTTTGCTTCTTTTTTGTTATAACCTTATATATGTTTACCTATTATTAAACTACTTCTCTCAACTTAGTAACCAAAGTCATATGTTTTGGCAACTTGTTATTTAGATTTATTTGCATCGAATTCTGATATTGCCCCTAATATTAATCAAAATTGGATATTTATTTCTTTCTTTGAAAAGGTTCGGTGTTGATTGAAATAGTTAGAGTCTGTTTGTCGTACTATACTGAATCAAAAATAGAAGTTTATTTGATATAATTTTGATTGATATTATAATTGTCTCAATAAAAGTTGATTTCATATCTTAATTATTTTTGTGTTAATTGTTTACCAGTTCACCTAAATGAAAATCGAAATAATTTTGTAAAATAATTTAGCCGAATCATAATATTCAATATCAAGTATACTTCTGGCTCATATTTGGTACCGGTTCACCTAAATAAAAATAGAAATAATTTTATTTCCTAATATACATGTATTATAAACCTTTTTATTGTGAACAATTAATTTTATTCTAAACTATTCTGTGGCATAGTCAAATTAAAAACTATTTCAGTATTGACTAATTAATTAATATATTAAATAAGTAACAATAAATCTTTCTCCGATTTTTCTCTCAATAAATATTATATTTTTTCACTGCTTTATCTCTTCTTCTTAACAAAACATGAGAGACATATTTTATTTTTCAATATTAAAATTAAATTTTATAAAAATATTTTAAGTAATTAAAAAATGAAAAAAATATCTCATACTTTTAAAAGTGAAATTTAATTTATTTCCTAATACACATGTATTATAAACCTTTTTATAGTGAACAATTAATTTTATTCTCAATTATTCTGAGGCATAGTCAAATTAAAAACCATTTCAGTATTGACTAATTAATTAATATATTAAATAAGTAACAATAAATCTTTCTCCGATTTTTCTCTCAGTAAATATTATATTTCTTCACTGCTTTATCTCTTCTTCTTAACAAAACATGAGAGACATATTTTATTTTTCAATATTAAAATTAAATTTTATAAAAATATTTTAAGTAATTAAAAAATGAAAAAAATATCTCATACTTTTAAAAGTGAAATTTAATTTATTTCCTAATACACATGTATTATAAACCTTTTTATAGTGAACAATTAATTTTATTCTCAATTATTCTGAGGCATAGTCAAATTAAAAACTATTTCAGTATTGACTAATTAATTAATATATTAAATAAGTAACAATAAATCTTTCTCAGATTTTTCTCTCAGTAAATATTATATATTTCTTCACTGCTTTATCTCTTCTTCTTAACAAAACATGAGAGACATATTTTATTTCTAAATCAACAATATATTTATTGAAGATTGTAATCTCCAAAAAAATATTTTATTCAAATAATTATTAGAAGCAATTGTATGGTATTATTTTATGTAAAAGAATAATTTGCCACATACTTAATTGTTGATTTAGCTAAACATAAATAAATGATTAATTAATTGAAAATGACATAAGTCCATATTTGCAGTATTTATGATATAGTCACAAGGCAAATGCCAAATTTCAGATTCGGCTGTGGTGTTAATTGTTATCAACACCAAGTTTTACGGCTGAGATTGTTCCCTATGTCTTTTTATTTGTTTAGTAAATAATAATAAAAAGATATTTAATATATTTTCTATCTATTTATATTTTAGCTGTAGAGTTTTAATCAAACTACTTGTTTTAATTCACTTGTAGAGTCTTAATCAAATTATATATCTTGTTATTTGACTTTTTTACCCTTAAAAAGTGAAATCTATAGGGATTTTTGAGGTACTTCAAAAATGTAAAAAAATAACTTGTCCTTTTATAATAGAATAGATAAAAAGTGAAATCTATAGGGATATTTTAGGTACTTCAAAAATGTAAAAAAATAACTTGTCCTTTTATAATAGAATAGATAAAAAGTGAAATCTATAAGGATATTTTAGGTACTTCAAAAATGTAAAAAAACAACTCATCATTTTATAATAGTATATATAAAAAGTGAAATCTATAAAGATATTTTAGGTACTTCAAAAATGTAAAAAAATAGCTCGTCCTTTTATAATAGTATAGACAAAAAGTGAAATCTATAGGGATATTTTAGGTACTTCAAAAATGTAAAAAAACAACTCGTCCTTTTATAATAGTATATATAGATATAGATATAGATAAACAACTACATCACTAACATAGCCTAAATAATATAGAATACAACTACTTAGATAAGTAATACATAAGAAATATTCAGAATCGAAGAGAAATATAAATGTCAAAGATCTTTCCTCATAAATGTCAAAGTTTCTACTTGATCGTGATTACATATCAAATAGAAATTCATAATAAAATTCTTAGATGGCTAACCAGTCTAATAACCGCGCATAGATAATTAGTTACATAATAAGGCTCAATTGGTTGAAGTATCCAACCCAAAAAAAATATTTCATGAGTAAAATATTTCAAACAAAATTATCAATTATTTGGCATGTCTTAAAAAAATCTTCAAAAAAATCTCTAAATTTTTTAGATAAATTCGAAAAAATTTGAAAAAAAGAGAAATATTATTTTGACTATTCATGATTTGACTGTTTACTCTATTAATTTAAAAAGTTTTTTCCGATTATATTTCAACTCAAAGATTCAAATTAATCACATATCACATCAATCGTAATCATTATAAATTTTTCTTTAAAAAAACTCATTCAAACACACATTTTACACCTAAAAATAATTTTTCTCACTTTTATTTTGAAAATAAATTTTCGAAGATGGACGTTTCATCAAATTTGGGGTGAATTCTTGAATTTCAATATAATTACATTCACTACGAGGATGATCACATTCCTGAATCTAAACAAAATATCTCCTTAGAATTGTTTTTTCATTTCGAGATTTATATTCCTAATCGATCATGATTTCATCTTTCCTTGCAAAATATTCAAATCCCAACATTTTTTTTTATTTTTTTCCTTCCTATTTCTTGGGAAAATCAAAATGAGTTTTATCTTCAAATGGTAAGAGATTTATTAAATTGAAGGTCGTTCTTATATTAAATTTCCTTGTTCAATCAACTAGCCTCAAACTGGATTCTGAAGTTAATTTCTACCTTATATATTGACAAAAATTTCCTTTCCCATAAAATATTTCTCACTTCTTAAAACATTAATACCACATTATAGTCCCATAAATACCCCCAAATCAATATATTCATAAAACACAAAATTATTGCTCTAGATATTGCAATAGAACTATAGGATATGTCTACAATTCGCTCAAATTTCGTGCTTATTCTCGTGGTTTTGATGTACGTTGCTTTTCAATCAAGCTTGTCGACAAACGCTATACAAGTTATTATACAATGTAACAAGGTTGAGTGTAAGAGGACATGTGATCAAGCTTGTGGCAAAAAACTAATGTCTTCGTATTGTAAGCATACATTCTTCGGGGATATTTGTACTTGTGTGCATTCATTTGATTCAGGCACTGGCAAAACTAGTCAAACAGCCGTTCCTATAAAGAAGTAATTATGCATCAAGTATGAAAAGTTATATGAAGCCAAGTTGAATAATTGAGGGTTCCTTTTATGGATTTGAAATATATTTTTCCTTCTAATTTTTGGTTTTTTGCATACTTTGTGGTAGTTTTGATGATGTTTTAGGTTTATTCGTTACGTTATAATTGTTTTTTTATGATTTAAAAAGTCGATTAATTACCATTTGGTTGAATAACACCAGCCTCGATCGCGCTACTTATTGAGATGTCTAATGTTCAATTTACACTTGTATGCTAATGTTGCTCTAAGTAAATTTTAGGAATGTAATTAGCTCATATACACCATTGAACAAAAATATTAAATTTAAAAGTGCATGATTATCTTGACATAATTTTTTTTTCTTTTAATAAGATTATAGATTAAACATTAATTTTGTTTATTACTTCTTATTTATTACTCGAAATACAATCAAAAAATTGTTAAGATTAGTTTTAAGTAATTACTAGTGTGTAGCCCGTGCTATGCACGGGTTATATTAATTTAACTTTGATTTATAAAAATGAATATTATTTCGTTTAATTTTGAAAGATTATAATGTATAATTATTTTTATTTGAGAATAAAGTTGAAGACTTTTTAAACATAATGATACAAACTAAGTACAATTGTAATAAATTAAAGCTCATTAAATTACTCCAAGACCCTTTTGTAATAAATTAAAGCTCATTAAACTCCAGGACCCTTTTGGTAAACACCAAGTTAAGAAATGCCAATTTATTAATTTTTTTAAAAGAGTAGCAATTTAAATTTGAGAACAATCAACAACTCTCTTACAATTTTCCTTTCTTGACAATCTCCATTGAAATTCTAAATAATTCTAAAGTGGTTAGTGCGTAATTTCAATTTCGTGAGAAGCAACAATAAAAAATCAATTGTGTAATCAACATACTCTGTAATAGGGAAAATTGCATAATTGGTACCTCAAGTTGGCCTGTACACGAATTTGATACCTTAATTTGGACCACTTTCAATTTGGGTACCATATGTTCAAAAAATTGTCAATTTCAATACAAATTTCGCCGGAAAATCATAAATTGGCCGGAAAAAGTCACGTGCGTGGCACGTGACTTTCAATTTGGGGATTTTCTCCCAATTTGGGGATTTTTGGTCCCAATTTGGGGATTTCTAATTTTCCCTCCAAATCCACCAATTTTTTATTAAACAAAATGAAAATTAAAATAAAAAATCCCACAAATCGTTCCCACGATTTTCTGAATTTCAGCAACTTTCCTCCCCCATTTTTATTAACACTTGAACGATCAAACATCATCCCAAATCAACTCAAAACCCTATCCCTAAATTGTCCCGATTTTTCACCCAATTTCAACTCGATTTCATCATTTCACCCACAAGTTGAAGTTTATCTTAAATGTCAAGTTCCTCTTCCACCTCATCTTGCCATGAATTGCAGCGATGTGAATGCGGGAAAATTGCATCCTTGCGCATTAGTTGGACCGTTGTCAATCCGGGTCGAAGATTCTATGGATGCGAAAATTGGAAGGTAATTTTGATATTGAATGCTATTTTTGTGGTGTGGCATTATCAATTCTTCAGATTTTAGTTGTCTTTTGCTTGTCTTCAAATACAGTAATAATATGTGCCAAGTATTTTGCCTAATGTTGTTTGTTTTGCTTATTACAATGGGTGCCAAGTATTTTGCCTAAGTATTTTGCCTAATGTTTCTTCTTTTGTTAATCAGAATGGTGGCCTAATGTTTCTTCTTTTGTTAATCAGAATGGTGGCTGCAATTTTTTTCAATGGCTCGATCCTCCAATGTGCTCGAGGTCCACGATAGTTATACCACTATTACGCCGGGAAAAGGTTAGATTGGTGGATGAAAATGAGCTGTTGAGACAACAAATATGTACTTTGTTGGATGAAAAGAGAAACGTGGAAGGAATAATAGCAAGCAAAGGATTTCAAAATTCAAGCCTAGAAGATGCAAATGCAAGACTACATACAAAGAATAAAATGATGAAGTTTTTTCTTGCAGTATCTTGGTTGTTTTTGTTATTGTGTTGGTTTGCTTAGTATGTAGGTATTGGTATTGTTGGTATTATGTTTTATGTTTCAAGTGTACAATGAACATTTGGTTGATGCTTGTGTATTGATGTTTATTTTGTTAATGTATTTTTGTTAATGTGTATTGATATTTTATTTTGTTTCTTGTTTGGAATAGAATGGGCAAAATTGCATAATATTCTGGCAAAATAAACTGCAGGGCAAAATTTTATAATTGAATGGGCGAAATTGCATAATAGGCTAAATTGCATAAATACAAACCATGATCAACAAACCAAACCATGTTCATTCCAAACATAACAAAGCAGACCAAACATGTTCACCACAAACATAACCACAAACATAAATACTCTGTTTTAGCAACACAAACATAAATACTCTGTTTTAGCAACACAAACACAACCATAACCACATGTTCACCACAAACATAAATACTCTGTTTTAGCAACACAAATATAACCATAACCACAAACATAACCACATGTTCATTTCTTCTTCTTTCCTTTGTTTTTAGCCATCTCTGCAGCTCTAGCTCTTGTTTTTACCCCTGTGTTTACCCTTGTTTTTGCCCCAATTGAAGGTGAAGCAGTAACACTTGAAGCATCAGCCCTTGGAGCATCAACCCTTGGAGCAGCAGCACTTGGGGCAGCATCCCTTGGAGCAGCATCACTTGGAGCAGCATCACTTGGAGCAACAAACATTCTTGAGCCTGTAGGCTTCCAAATAGGTTTCTGTACCATAATATTTAAATAACTAACAGAAACAAATTTAATAACTTAAATTGAACTTGTAAACCATTTTTATAAACTTACAGCAACTTCAAATTTTGGAACTTTTCTCTTTTGTATCTCTGCAGCTCTAGCTCTTGTTTTTACCCCTGTGCTTACCCCTGTTTTTGCCCCAAATTTTTTTTGTTGCAATTGATCAAACATTGAAGGTGAAGCAGCAACACTTGAAGCATCAGCCCTTGGAGCAGCAGCACTTGGGGCAGCATCCCTTGGAGCAGCAGCACTTGGAGCAACAAACATTCTTGAACTTGTAGGATTCCCTGTAGGCTTCCAAATAGGTTTCTGTACCATAACATTTAAATAACTAACAGAAACAAATTTAATACTTAAATTGAACTTGTAAATAATTTTTATAAACTTACAGCAACTTCAAATTTTGGAACTCTTCTCTTTTGTTCATCTGCAGCAACTTGAGGCTTCAAACTTGTCACTTTTCTTTTCCTCACCTAAATTACAATGATTATTATATCAGTGGTAGTTATTTCACAATATTTAAAAAACTTGTAGGCTTACCTTTATTCAAAATAAGAAGATTAATAATGGATAAAAAAATGAGAGAGGATTCATTCAAACTCAATATAATTAAAACAAAACTAATATAAAAAGTTCAAACAATAGCAAATAAATTATAAATCCATAAAAATGGTCAAATAAAGAAAAATCTAAAGATAATTAGTCGAAATACTTGATTATTGATCACAATAAATATAAAAATAACGGGAAAATATAATTAAAACAAAATTAATATATAAAAGTTCAAACAATAGCAAACAAATTATAAATCCATAAAAATAGTTAGATGAAGAAAAATCTAAAGATAATTAGTCCAAATACTTGATTATTGATCACAATAAATATAAAAGTATTGGGAAAATATAAATAAATTGAGAAAAAAATTAAAGAAACCAAGAAAATTATTAAAAAAAATTAAATCAAAGAAAATGTAGGACATAAACATCAAAACTACTGAAAGATATAAAGATTTAAAAGAAAAATGAAAAAAAGGATTAACCTACCATGGTCAAATTGAGTGAAATGAAATCAAATGCAAATTCTCCTCATTGTAACATATGCAAAATCACATCCGTAATGAAAGCTTAGTCATGTTCATGTGAACCAAATTAATTTGCCTAGAAAAAAATAGAGAGTATACGGAACTAAGAAATGGAATTGGGAAAGAAATAAATATTGCTCTTCAGAATTGTAGATGACGGAATTTAATTAAGAGTAAAAGCATTAGATAGGAAACTTTCCTAGTAGTCAAATGTGACCTTCTATATAATTGATATCCTAGAGATATATAAAGAAATTTTGACTAAATTTGAATTTAAATACCAAACTTTTGCAAATTTATTGTTGTATTTATATATGTGCAAATCATTTCAATAGAGCATATTATGTAAATCTATGTATATTTGGAAAGGTTCAATTATAATTAATCAAAGAATGAAATCAAAAATATTAATGATAATAAATATAATTAATTGAGTTACCTAATAAGAATTTTTCTATTGAATAAAAAAAATCAAAATTCTAGAAAATTAAGATTTGAGTTCAGCGGTCAAAATTAGTCAAACACCGCTTTGCTATAATATATATAATGATAAATATGTTATTAATTCAAAATAGGGCATGTAATTAATCCCAATAGATATGGAAAGTGTATATAGAGTTCTGATATGGTGTATCTATATAATATATATTATTATTTTTTTAGGTAAGTTGAGATAATGGGAAAATTGAGATAGTGGGGAATTAATTATGAAAGAATAATTATGAATTACTAATAAAAAAAATTCAAAATTCTGAGAAAATTCCATTTGGTGAATAGTAACCATAACCTTGTTTTAATATAGAGGAAGATTGTGTATAGTAGCCATTTTTATTGGGAATAAAATATTTCTTTTCCATAAGTAAAATTATTAAAGGGCTTGATACTAATATATATTCTTGAATAAAGGATACTTAGTTAAATTGTTGTGAAATAAAAAAATTCAATTATTATAAATCCTATATGGTCAAAACAACTGAAAAAGGAGAAACATAAGGTAATTAAATTGTAAATTTATTTCCAATAAAAAGTTGAATATAAATTTTGTTTAATGAAGATATATTGGTTAGGTATACCACACTTTAGGCCCAACCATCCGTTGAATGCCTTAAATGGCCGTGGCCCATATATTGGGGCCCAAATACTATGATCTTTTTTATAACACTATGTGGGCCCAGTCCATCAGGCCCATATATTGGGGCCCAAATACTATGATCTTTTTTATAACACTATGTGGGCCCAGTGCATCAGGCTCATTTATGTCAAAATGTGACTTTTATCATCTATGACCTCGAAAATTTGCGAAATCCTCATTCGATATAGGGAGTAGAACGTCTTGTTTCATTTACGCAGTTCTTGAAAAGTATAATACAACTTGTACGAATTTCAATTGTATATACTTCTGAATGATTTATATATGTGGGATTCTAAACTCGAACTGAAACTTAAGTTTGCCTTCTTAATCGATGGAACATTGTTGCGATTTATATTATTTGATACACATGATCAAAATGTAAAATATACAAATAGTCTTGTTCAAATATATTTTTTTATGGGTGATTTAGTAATTTAAAAAGAGGAATAGTGTATTTCTGAGTTCTTTAATTAGATTCATGAAAATATAAATTATTAATCAAATAACTTGAAAATAAATCCTTACAATATCAACCGCAATTATAATTGTAATTTGTAAGGAAACAATTTTTGGCCAATTTTCTCTCAATTTCTCTCATAACTATGAAACATAATTTTATCGCATTTAGTCACATGCAGACAACTAAACTAGTCCTCGATTTATATTATCATCATATTTTTACACACTAGTTTGCAACTCAATCGATGTAGACAAATGTAATATAAAACACAATATAACATACAAATATACAAGGCTCATTTGTTTCAATTACGTATGTGATTTCAGAATATCTTTACGTGAAATTATATATATATATATATTTTTGATGTCTAATATTTGATTCAATATTATATATATATATATATATATATATATATATATATATATATATATATATATATATATATTCTTGACGTCTAACATTTGATTTGATATTATAAAGCATATACTACACAAGATATCACACTACAAAAGATACTAGGAATAAATACATAAAATTACATGGTAGTTTTACAATGAGTATATGATTTTGTTGAATTTAATTAGGAAAAATTCCTTTAGGAATAATAACGTCTCCAATGTTGTTGTGCCATGGATCAGCCAAGTGAGTTGCTAAGTTCTCCAATGGTCCTGTACCAGGGTATGCTGATTGTTGTACACAAAACCCGACGAACGCCAACAAGGCAAGACGACCTTCAAAAAAATCGAAATACAAAATTTAATGAATGTTATAATAACGTATATTTCATCCATATTTTCCCATTTATTTGATTTGATTTTTAGTATTTGTTTTATCGATTGGTTCGTTTTGAGCGCAATTAGCCACAAATGAGTCAATCAGATGTGGTAATTGCAAACATTATCGTTATTTAAATATATAGTTATGTGTGCGACTATTATGTTATCTATATCTATATCTATCTATATTATAAAAGTATGAGCATTTTTTTTAAATTTTAATCTGCTTAATATGTCCTTTAATATTTAATTTTGAATAGTAAAGAAGTCAAAAATAAACAATAAACAATGAGATGTATAATTACATTAGAACTCGATTATAAATAATTCATCATTTTAAAGGTAAAGGAAGTTATATAATAAAATAATCGAATATGTCGACAAAAATAAGATATATGTTATACTAAACTTTAATTAAAATTATTAGTTTAATCAAAGATATTGTTAGAAATGAAGTATGAATTTCCATAAAGATTATTTAGTTCCATTATTATTTATGATTTACTTTTTAAATTAACTAATTTTTTTTGAAGAATTCATTAATTCTTTCATGTCTGTCAATATTCAATATTCAAATAATTAACTTATTAAATAACAGTTCATTTAGTTAAATTATTATAAAAATTTTATAGAAATTACTCAGATAAAATATATGATCAACGTTCTACAAACATGACATTTACTAGTCTTTATAAGCGAGTAAGAGCGTTTTTTACCATTTTTGATTTCCTTGACTTTGAGCTCTTTGAGTTTCGCCGGGTCTTTCGAGTAACCCAACGGGTCGAAAGCCCCACCCGGGTATTTCTTCTTTTCGGTGTCTTTCTCCATGCTCCTTTGGTGCTCAACAAATGCAATAGCTAAGAATTCAATCACCAAAATGGTGGGTAGGGTACCCCATGGAACCGGGTTGCCCAAATAGGTCGCTTGCCCGCCCGGAACCGCTGCCCATTCCTGGGCCTTGACCCAGTTACCCAAGCCCAAAGCCTCGGGTACTAGGATCCCGGGCTGCAAAGATGAAATACAATTTAATGAATTATTATGCACACACTAATTAAGAAAATCGAATTATTTTTAAATTTTTAAAAGAAAATTTTTCTATATCACCATTTATTTTTCACGAGCATTTGTTATAGTAAATATTACTTACAGAGATCATGTTAAATACATTTATTGAATGCAATTTTTACTGTATTTAGAAAAAAATTAAAAAAATCAACTATAATCGGTAGTATATAACATCACTCCTTTTAAAATAAATAAATGAGAGTATTGTATTTGTAACTTACAACGGCAAGCATAGCCCATCTGCAATGAATGAGTTCCGATTCCTTGTATCGCTCTAGGTTTGCCGGGACTTCTCCTAGACCAAGAGGGTCAAACCCGAAATCTCTGAATTTCAAACACAATAAATTTAATAATTTTAATTATTTACAATCGTTTAATTTATCACTACGATTAGACTTTTGATATTAGGGACGAAAAGAAACATGACTATTTTATTGTTTAAAGTACCACATCTGGCCAATAATATACTTCTCATACCATATTTCTACTAGTCGATATTTATTCGTTATTGCCATAAAAGAATAAATTTATTATTGCACAAGACTAAATTCTACTCTTTAATATAATTCTAAAATATTGAATCAAACATTCTTACCATTACTAAGATTACATTATCTATTTAAGGATATAAATTATTTATATTCTAAAATTGACAAAAAAAATTGTAAGAATATAAATTGGAAATAATAAGTACCCTGGGGCAGAGCCATCTAGGTAAGGGGGGCGGGGCTCGCCGGGCATCCACTCGGCGGACATGGAGAATCTAGAGGTGGTAGCATTGGTGCCAAAGCTAACGGCGGCGGCGAATTTGGACTTAGAAGATGACAGCACCGACGGGGACACGGCGGCGACGCCGCAGCTCATCATTGCATTCGCCGCCATGATTAGAAGAGGAGAGGATGAATGAAGTGAAGATGATGATAATGGAGGTACAAGTAAAGTATAATGATATTTTGTGAATCCAAATGTTGATTGTTATTGGCTAAGGGAAATGGTATCTGTTTTGTGATTGGTCCACGTGGATGGTGTTGATTTTATGAAGATGGATATTGTGAGTGTGTTTCCATGGTGGAGATTGAGTATCAAGAGGGGTGAGGGAATCAAGAAATACATTTTTGTGTGGATTATTATCTACATGGATAATATATAGATATTCATGTAATAAAAAACAAAGAATAAGACAGGTGTGGGTAAATTTGAATTTGTTATGAATGTTGGTTTGAAATTGCTAAATATTCTTCCATGCTAAAAAGAAAGCAAAACAAATCATATATTTCATTAAAACCTCTACAAAAGATATATGTCAATTTTCACATACCACCAAAAAAGTCCTTATCAAGTAGCCTAATCGATTGGCCCTTTAAGGTCTCACGTGACTATCAAATCGGCCCAGACCATTTCGATTCGTAGACTGATTTAGTCAATTTTAATTATTTAATTCCTAAAGGGGTCAAGATAGACCTTAACGGGTTGGCTCAAACCAGCCCGTTAAGCCCTTTTGATACCTTTACACACCTCCCCTTGTCATAAAAATTATTAATTTATTAAATTCACTAAGGTAAATTAATTGCAACAATTATCTATAAACATTAGAAAATGTGCCACAATAGTTGATATATTTAACTTTCAAAACTGAGAATTGTTAAAAGGGACTAACTCAAGTATAACAAAAAAAAAATTCAAAATTCACTCTTTAATTTATAGAAGCAAATAGCAGAGATGAATTTGTTCCCCCAAAGCCAAAAGAGTTCGACAAAGCCGCTTTAATGGTCTTTTTCTTCGTACTCGTCAAAGGCATGAAATTACCCTTGAAAATGGGGTCCGGTTTTGTGAGATTCAGCGTCAAAGGTGCGATTCCCTACAATTAATATTCACATAAGATATTGAAAGCCCGAAAACTTTACATAAATCACGAAAAAAACTTATAGATTATGCAAAATTTAGAAAAGAAATTGTCGAAAATTCTCTAAGACCCGCTAAAATCCAAGTTTCATACATCAAGTTATATCAAATTCATGTAGCTTATCACATAGTTATGATATGAAATTCTTAAGCTACATCAAGAAACAACTGAAGGGCCTTATTAATAATTCCACAAGAATTTATGTGACCACAAAATTTTAAGATCCGAGAAAAAAAAATCAAAAAATTCAGCTAAATTCGTTATTTGTGGTCGAGAACGAAAGAGATCATACACAAAAACATAAATTTCCTTACATGGTGTATTGCTAGTATAGAAAATATTGCTTCGACAGCTCCAGCTGCCCCGAGGAGATGTCCAATAGCACCCTGATATTCAATCATCAGTCGGATAAAGACTTAGCTTTGTTTGTTTATGTTTTGGGGTGAAATTTTGAAATTTTCTCGGAAATTGTGTATTATGAAAATTCGTGGAAAATAATGGTTGTGTAGAATAATTGTGTTAGTTGTGTATATGATGATTATGTGAATAAAAAATAAAGAAATATAGATAAAAAAAATAGTAAAATATGAAAAAGAAAGTGAAATAATGATTGATTTGATTGGTAAACGTCTGAAATGTTGTATATATGATTGATAGGTAGTTAGAGTTGAGAAAACGAGAATTTGGACCAGAATCTGGTGTATTAAGTTTATTTTGAATTTTGTGATTTAAAAACTTGAAAATGGATTTTGAAAACATAAACAGATTAACGTTTCTATAAACAACCTGAAATGTTTTTTAATTTGATTTCAAAAGAAACTTAAAAAGTACTTTGCCACACGATAGTGTACTAGATATGCTTCATATGTTACCTTAGTTGAGGACAAGGCCAAATCCCCTGAAGCTGCATGGTTGCAAAATAAAGACTGAATTGCCTTGGCTTCCACCTCGTCACCTGGGGTTCGGGATTTAATCGAAGATTTAGAGACCATCATATTTTGTGATCAGCAAAATTCAAAACGACGCTATAATTGAATAGAAATTACCCAAAGGAGTAGATGTAGCATGTGCATTGATGTAATCCACCTGGTTAGGGTCCAGACCAGACTGCAATGTGAACAAAAAAACAAAATTTATTAAAATTAAAAATAAATTTGTCCATTTGATATGTATGGTAGATTTTCCTCGTTTCTTTCTCCTCTCGTTATATGCATAACTACGTTAAGGGTGTGTTTGGATTGAGTGATTTGGATTTGGGGAGGGGATTTGGAGGAAGGATTTGAAATGACACCTAAAGTGGAGTCATTTGAAATCCACCGTAGTTATGAAGAAAATAGCTCAAAGCGAATGTCGAGTGATTTGAAATCCATTATAACTTGGATACATCCAAACGAACTTCATAGATTTGTTGACGAATTTGAAATCCATAGATTTCAAATCCTTTAATCCAAACACATCCTAAAGGGGCTCGAGAATCAGAAATCAGAGATATAAACATAAGTATGCAACTTGTAGCAGTTAGACGAGAATGAAATGGAGCTTTCGACCTTATAATAATAAATATAAGATTGAAAGAAAATTAACCTTAACAAACTCGAGTCACAATTAAAATCATCAATTTGTATCATTATAACAAGAGTGGAAAATTAACCAGAACTTCAACTTTTGAATCACTTAATCTCCAATGAAAGAAGAAACAAAATAAGTTCATTAATCGCAGTAATAAACTCGTAAACATAACGAGGGTCGCAATAGTGCAGATAATTCTTTAACGTCTATTTTAGTGATAAAGAAAAGTATATGTAAAATACCTGCTTTAAAGCACGTGTCATGGCCAAAATGGCTCCCCTTCCATCACCATGTGGTTGAGTAATGTGATATGCATCACCTTAAGAAAGTAAAAGTAGGAGGTTTTGAAAATAATATTCGGATAAGGGTGTGTTTGGATTGAGTGATTTGGATTTGGGAAGGAGATTTGAAGGAAGGATTTGAAATGACACCTAAAATGGAGTAATTTGAAATCCACCGTAGTTATGGAGAAAATAGTTCAAAGTGAATGTCGAGTGATTTGAAATCCATTATAATTTGGATACATCCAAACGAACTTCATGGATTTGTTGACGGATTTGAAATCTATGAATTTGAAATCCATAGATTTCAAATCCTTCAATCCACACACCCTAATAGATTATAACAAACAAAATCTAAAATTTAAAGAAATTACCTGACATCCCATAACCACGAATTTCTGCATACACTTTAGCTCCTCGTTTCATTGCATGCTCTAGCTCCTTATAGATTCAAACAGAGAAAGTGTTATAGAAGGAAAATATACGATCCCACTGTTAGAATTACACCTTTTCGTTTAGGATGAATTACATGGATACCCCTTTATGAGACTCTAATTTAAAGAAAGGTTTGAGAACTTACCATAACGTTTCATGTCGATTAAAACATATTATAAGTTGCCCCTATTCAATAAAAACATATTGCAAATTGTGAATTCACCCCCTGTTTTTGAAGTTATCAAATGGGGTTCTTGGTAATTTGCAAAACCTCAAGGGGTTCGTGGTAATTACCCAATCATTTTGAGGGTGTGCATGTAATTAGCCCTTTCTTTTTTAGTGATTTTTCTTTCCTTCTTTTTTTCTCCCTTCATTTTGGGACGAACTTTAGATTTCGATTTTGACACTCTGTGATAGCACTCACCTCCAGAACCAGGATACCAGCACCTTCGCCTATGCTGTATTTCAGAAATCCATTAGAGAGACGAAAGTTGAGGGTGTGTTTGGATTGAAGGATTTGAAATCCATGGATTTCAAATTCATCGACAAATCCATTTAAGTTCGTTTGGATGAATTCATATTACGATGTATTTCAAATTCCTTGTCATTCATTTTGACCTATTTTCTCCGTAACTACGATAGATTTCAAATGACACCATTTTAAGTGTCATTTCAAATCCTTCCTCTAAATCCCCTCCCCAAATCCAAACCACTCAATCCAAACACATCCTGAAAGAATTTAGACTCAAATGGGTATTTAAATTTCAAAAATAGCAGCCATTACTTACACAAACCCGTCACGGGCACAATCGAAAGGTCTCGAGGCTTCCGCAGGGACATCATTGTACTTAGTTGTCAATGCCCTTGATCTGCATAAAAAGTAGCATTTTGTTTGTTATCTGTAATTGATTTGAGTTAACAATTTCACATTATGGTTATATTAGTACTAACGTCAAAAATACCTCTAAATGTGGAGTTTTGAATGTCCTCTAATCATAAGCAAGTGCACAGCTAACTATCTTTTACGTCATGTTAAAATATGAACTATCATCCAGTGATTTTGGACTCATTTGAGTCACGACCAAAAGCTTAGGCCTTGTTAGTTTATGTTTTCAAATTCCATTTTCAAGTTTTTAAACCCCAAAATTCAAAATAAACTTAACACACCAAATTTTCATCAAAATTCCCTTTTTTTCAACTCTACTTTTTCAATCTCATATATAACTAACTATCAATCATATATACATCATTTCACACATGTGCCAATCAAATCACTTATTATAATCATTTTTTCACTCTCTCTCTCATACTTTACAATTTTTTATCCATACATTTTTAGTTTTTTGTTCACATAATTATTATATACATCACTAACATAATTATCTACACATCATCATCAACCTATCACTATTGATTTGACATGTCTCACAACTTTCAACTTATTCTTAAAAACATAAACAAACACCTACTATTCTCACAAGAATTTTCATAATACGCGATTCCCGAGAAAATTCTAAAATACCATCTCAAAAATGTAAACAAACATAGCCTTACTTTAGCACTCAAAAAGCAATTCTGAAGTTCATCGACTCTAATTAGCTCTATCATGTGATTGCTTGAAAATTTAATTCCATTAACTTTCAAACACTAAAACTCGGAAACAAATATAAAAAAGGAAAAAAAAATCAAACGATTACTTCATTTTTGAAAAGCAATCACTTAGATACTAAAATATTCATAAGGACGAATGCATGATAGATTAATTAAACATTACCTACAGAATCCTGCTATAGACAAAGCATCAATGCTGGCCTCAGTCCCCCCTGCAACCATAACATCAACATCTCCAAATTGAATCATCCTGGCAGCATCTCCAATAGAATGTGCCCCCGTGGCACAAGCTGTCACTGCAGCATGGTTTGGTCCCTAGATTCAAAATCAAGACTTGGATATATACAACTATATCTCACATATCATAAATAATTTATAAAAACCTCAAACTGATTGTATACAAAATTGAAGCCAAATGTTTTTGAAACATGTGGTTTATCATTGACTATTTTACAAAGCAAGTAAAATTAAAGGATTTACATCAAAATACAACATTTTTTAAGGGTTTTTTTTTTTAATTTTGACCCTTTTTTGTTTTGCAAGGCCCACCATAAAATTGAACAACAGAGAATAGGTTTTCGAAATTTAGACTCTCACGAAATGATTTTACGGTTAAATGGTCTGATGATAGCCCACAATATAAAATATCCTCTTACACTTTAAATTGTTTAGGAAATGGAAGATATGTATTAACTGCATACCTGGAATCCATACTTCATGCTCACATGTCCAGAAGCCATGTTTATTAGTATCCTCGGGATAAAAAATGGACTGAGCCGCCTTAGTTTCTATAGTCAAGAAATGAAATTAAAAGGTTCACTAACAAAGTTATAGTATAAAATACAATGTAGTATTAATGTACACAATTAAAAATAGAACAGCATACGGGAGCTAGACACACATTCCACTGCCCGGTTTCGAGTATTTCACTGCGGATATTTACTTCAACAACAATTACAGACAACACTATTCTGGTGAAAACTCTTTACCACAATCTACAAAGAAATAACTAAGGCTTTGTTTGTTTATGATTTAGAGTACGAATTTTAAAATTTTATCGGGAACTGCGTGCTATAAATATTCGTGTGAGCATGGTAGGTGTTTGTTCATGTTTTTAAAAATAGGTTGAAAGTTGTAAAATATGTCAAATCGGTTGATAGATGATACGTAGAAGGATTGTATATATGATGATTACGTAAATAAAAAAATTGTAAAGTATGTAATATAAAGTGAAATAATGAATATGATAAATGATTTGATTGGTAAATGTGTGAAATGATGTATATATGATTGATAGGTAGTTATATAGGACATTGAAAAAGTAGAATTGAAAAAAAGAAAATTTTGGATGAGAATTTGTGTGTTAAGCTTATTTAGAATTCTGTGATTAAAAAATTTGAAAGTGGCATTTGAAAACATAAACAAACAAGGCTTAACCTTTTCACATATCAATCTTGAAGCTTCCAATATGTCACTGATGCAACCAGTTCCCGCACCTATAGAAACTCCCTGATGATCTTGAAGTAAGATATCAGACATCACCATGAAAAAATCCGAATATACCATTTTTTTTGTAATAATAAAATGAACAAATACCGTTCTTTCCTTCTCATTCTGATCTGTGGGCATATAATTTGCATCTCTTAAAGCCTCATCACCGGCACATAATGCATAGCCAATAAACCTGGCAATAGACCTATGATCCTGGGAAGATCAGAAGTATAATCTTAAAATTTATAATTATTACTTATTGAAAATTTGGGGTTTTAATTTTCACTGAGATCTCCAATCTCCGCTGAGGAGATTTCTCCTAAATACAGAATATTGATTGCTAAAAAATGTCAGAGTTGTTGTAAGACCGATTTATTATCAATTTTTATTAGAAACAAGAAACATTTCATGCTGATATGTCACGAAATCCCATTCAATAAAATTTTGTTGCTAATTGTGAAAAACTGGTTTCATTTATTTAATTTGCCTTTTAGGTAGAGAACTAACCTTTTGTATCAAGGTTTATTTTCCTAATGCCCAAATGATTCTAGGATTCAGTAACAAAAAGAATTTCCACAATATGCTACCAGCATGTTGTTGCCATTGGCTACACAATGACAAAAAAATAGACTGAGAAGTAGTTTATGAAACAACCTGTATCTCTTAGGGTGTGTTTGGATTGAAGGATTTGAAATTTATGGATTTCAAATTCGTCAACAAATCCATAAAGTTCGTTTGGATGTATCCAAGTTTTAATGGATTTCAAATCACTCAACATTCACTTTGAGCTATTTTCTCCATAACTACGGTGGATTTCAAATGACTCCATTTTAGGTGTCATTTCAAATCCTTCCTCCAAATTCCCTCCCCAAATCCAAATCACTTCAATCCAAACACACCTTTAGACTACGAACAAACAGCTCAAGAAAGATTTCTAAGTTTTAGCCCATTCTCAACACACAAGTTTTCTTCACACTGTCCAACTACCAACTGAAACTTAACCCTGTATAACTGTGTATAAGATCCCAATCAGTGAAAAACCGAAAGCTATTACCTTAGAGTTAAGCCACAACTCATCGTTGAATTCAACTTGGTGGGACCCACATGGTACAATTCCAGCGACTTTGGATGTCAACTGATCGAAGGTATACTGCTGTGTCTCTTTATCAAATCCGTTCATCTTCAGATCATCAATAGTAATAGCCCTAATTCCACACTCCCCTTCGATTAAACGCTTCCAAGTAACGTCCACACCACAACCCAGAGGCGTAACCATTCCTAAGCCTAAGACAATATAACCACAGAAAGAATCCAATAAAGAAGGATCCAAGAAGCTAAGAATTTACCAAGTTGATAAATAAAACATGCATAGCTATCTAAGCTTTTGCATATGAACACATTTCAAACATGCATGATTTTAGGTGTAGGTGCAAGCATGAATGCCACTAATGCAACCTCAATATCTCGTGTCATTAAGAATAGCGAAAGGCGTACTATTCCAATATAATCACATAATGCTATGAACCTCTCCTTTTTTCCTTTTCATTTTATTCATTGAAATCCGTGATCAAAGCATAGCATAAGGGAAAATAAAAAACACACAATGTGCTTCAATGGAGGATTTGAGCAGATAATTTCATTTGGGTTTCTTATATCCTATTCCCTAGTGTTTAATAAGGACCCCCCCCCCCCAAACTTTTGTTATTATTATGATATATCTTAAAAGTCCTTGACCTAAATTAAGCAGAAGGCTCGAATTACAGTACACTAAATTTATAGGGAAACAATCGGGACTAGATATAGTTTTTTACCTTCAACATTTATTGTACTTTGTAACCTCCTTCGTCAATAGTGATAAACTATCTCCTTTCCAGTGGATATAGGCAATTATCGAACCATGTAAGTTTATTGTAACGAATTTCTTTTATGCTTTTATATCCATGTTTGTTCTAACAAATTATCTAATCACGTGTAGCATATATGGCTAGAGATCTAGTAAATCAGGGGGCACCTGTGACTACAACTCTCCGAGGAGGTAAAAGGGGCGGTGGGTCAAACGGAGCAGATGAGAAGAAACGGCTGAACGAGGACACGAGTTTATTACCACTGCGCCTTGCCATTGCCAACTTGCTACAAAAAGCATAAAGAAGATGATAATTAATGGCATCTCATGTACATGATATTAGCAACCCAGAATGGGAAAAGCAAAATAATTGATTTTGAATCAAACAATCACAAACCTCAATGAATTGATTTTGATCAAACAATCACAAACCTCAATGAATTGATTTTGATCAAACAGCTATGCCTCACTTTTTTTCCTAACAAAATTAGTGGAGAATATAGCAAAATGGGTAACCTAGAAAAGTGAGTTTGAGCAAAGTTTTGCACCAAATTAAGCCTATGCCTTTGATAATAAGAATTTCAATTTACATTGACGACTAGCAGCATGTAACTACAAAATGGCAAGACTGGTTCCTTGGTAAAATAAACTTAGAAAAAGTCTGGATTTTTTTTTTGCATACCAGCTGGCGTCGTAAGGCTATCTTGGCGGTGGTGACTGAGAAGTGAGTGGACGGCGGAGTAAGGCGGATTGAGTGGTGGTCGGGTGGCGCGACGGTGGAGTGGGTTTCACAAATAGTAGGTTAAGACTTAAGTGCATTCCCAGATGAATATTCCGGGTTCACCGATTCCAATTAATTAAAAAAAAAATAAGTAATTAAATGAATTATACTCGATTACCATTAAAGATTGTCAAATGCGAATTCGGCCCGTTTTGACCCATTTATCTAAGTGGGCCAAATTGAGGCCTAAAGGGGCTGGCTCATTTTATTTTTCAAATTATTTTTAAATTTTTTAATTTTTTTTAATTTTTTTTTAAATTGTATTCCAATTTTGTTTTATAAAGATAATTAATTAAATAAAATGTAATGGTCCATTTATCTAAGTGGTATTTAAGTCGGTTTAGCCTCCTTCGTAAACAAGTCAGGTCTATGTTACACTTTGTTTTGAAATAAAAATATTGATAAAATATATATTCATAATATAATAAGTAAAATAATTGTAGTGGGCCAAATTGGCCCGCGAGCCAAAATCAGTCAGGCGATTCGGCCCACCAACCTTAAGTGACCGTCTCCTTAAGGCTCTCGAGGCCTAATGGGTTTGCGTTAGCAGGTAGGCCCATTAGGCCTGTTGTCAAACAGGCCCACTCGACACTTTTAGTTACGGTGAAATTGTGAGTTGTTAGAATTTCCATTAATCAAACAAATCCTATCTAAGTTTTTTTATACTCTACTCCCTACTTATCTAGTGGATTTTACCCTTCTTATTTGGTTCTTTTGGAATATTTCATCACGATTGTTAAAAATTATACACTTTACACTCTATTGAAAGACATTTTATTTTTTTTAATTATAATCTTTCATCGATTTTACTTTGATTGCTGTTCTGAAAATAGACCAATTAAGTCATTTTGTGTGTATGTTTACATGATTTAATTTTTGTACTGATTTATTATCCGGCTTGTGAGGTATTTTGATTACTATAAAATTTCCATTAGAATGAAGAATTAAGGCCCCTTGAACGACATATCAATCTCAGAAAAAATTCATGATAAAGGTGAGTAAAGGATTTTTAGGAATAAGAAATATGGTGTAAGAACTAAGATGTGTGTTTGAAAAAGTTTTTTTCAGAAAAAAAATATGTAATGATTATTATGGTGGGAAAAGTGCAAAAAGAACCCATGTGAAATATTTTATTGTCAAAAAACCCCTATGAAATAAATATAGCCTAAAGAACCACTCTGAAAAATTTTAGTTGCACGAAACCCCCTATGTTAATTTGGTGAAATACACTCGCCCCATATGCAATTTTCAGTGATTATTGACCATTAAGTTATTTAGTCATTTACTTTTTTACTCCTTCATGTCTTGTAATTGTTGGCTTCATTTTTCACTCAGTTTTACACACACAAAAAAAACATGTAAACGCTTCTTTTATTTCTTTTTCTTTTAACTAAAATATTATGAACTAAAAAATTTCTCATAAAATTATAATATTGATTAAGAAGGATTTTAGAAATTTGTAAATATAACAAAGATTTTATATAGTTTGAAAAAAAAAATTGTTTTTTTCGATATTTTCAAGTGACAACCCTAATTTTGCAATTAAAAAAGAAAATATGAACGCACTTTATGTTATTTAAATTAAATAGATTTTGATATGCTATTTTCTCCAATATTTGAAGAAATATTTAAAACCCTACACTCTCTTATGGCTTCTCTTTATTGGACACACAAATGGAAGTCAAATAAATAAATTAAAATATTTTATTTGATTAAGTATGAAAGGTATAATGGGTATATTAAGAAAAAAAATTATTGTGTTAAAGTAAACAGAAATAAATGGAAACTGTGCAATTTCAGAATTACACAAGGGGTTTTCAGGCTATATTTTTTTCATAGGGCTTTTCAGCCAATAAAATATTTCACGGGTGGGTTTTTTGGATTTTACCCTATTATGGTTGATACGATGTGTTTTTTGTTGTGAGAAATTTATTTAAATTGATGTTTTAATATAAATTCTAGTCAAACTCATGGATTTAGAAGTAAAAATTAATCACAATAAACTGTATTTTAAATATTATGTTATTTTGAACTAGAATATGTGATTAATTTTATTTTTGGTGTTGAAATAATCGATGTGTGAACTGTAAAATCATGAATAATAAGAATTATTTTTCTTTTTGTAAGAATTTTTTTAAAATTATCTAAAATTTCAAGAGATGTTTTTGAAGATTTTTTAGACATACAAAACAATGAACATTTTATAAGAAATTTTTTTTCTTAAAATATTTTTTGAATTAAAATTTCTAACCAATTGAGACATAAAAGTTTTGTAGTAGCTTAAAATGTATAAAATAATTCCAAAAGAGTATAAATTACATTAAGAAAAGTGTAGATTTACATATTTGATTAAAAAAAACTATGACATGAAACAAAAATCAATAAACATTTTGGTAAAGTGGAAGACAAATCAAATCTATATAAAAAAAAAATCATAAACAAATTCATGTATCACTTAGAACTTGTAGCTCTTCCATCCAAACCATCCTTATTCCTAAATGAAAAATCATGCAAATTTATTGCAACTTCATGATGTTGACTCTCTTCAACATCCCTTTGAATCTCGCCTCGATTAAAATCATCGATTTCGTGTCGATGGGCCGTGGAATTTGAGTCCTCGTTTCGATTAAAATCGTCGATTTTGTATCGATGGGCCGTGGAATTCGAGTCCTCGTTGCTAAAATTTGACGCCCTGGGTGAGATTTGGTACGCATTATTATCGACACTGTTATTATTTTCGTTGTTATAATTTCTCAAGAGATAAACAGGCGACATGCTGCCGTGTAAAGGTGAGGCGGGCCGGCTCGAGAATGGGGTAGTGTTGGTTGATTGACGGCCTTGTTTCATTTGTTTTTTGGCAGTTTGATGCCAACTTCGCAATGCTGTTGCTACTTGATCACTGAATATAGTTGGCTTCATGTTTGACCCCATCTAATTAATATTGGAAGAAAATAGTTAGAAAAAGGGTCACATAAATTAAAATAATTAAAATAAAATAACGTGTCGCGTCTGATATTTTATTGGACATGTCAGTTTCTGACATTGTATTCGTTATGGAAAATTCGTATTTTTAAATAAAATTAAATTTGAACATTGTGTAGGATGCGGTTAAGGGCATGTCTAGTACGTATAAGAATACGAAGTGACTTATGTGAGGATCAGAGTTCATAACAAAATTAAAAAAGTAGAAGTGGTGATATAATTCTTAATATAAGAAAATACACGCATTATTTATATGCTTTATCACACTTATTTTCAGTGATTTTGAAAAATGAAGTATTTATTTTTCTTTCAAACCATGTAGAACTTTGCAAATCAAATACAAATTTTATAATGTACAATCATTTTTGTAATTTATTTTTCAAACCAATTGTATTGAAATTGAAATAAAATGTCGAATTTATATATTTTAGTGTAAATTAATAAATATATGTATGTATAATATATATTTGATAGCGGTTCAGGGTCGTATTATATTTTTAAAAATGTCGTGTTCATGTATCATAGGTTAAAATTGATGTTACATTTATAATACCTGGGTAACTATGGCATAGAGAGGGAGTGTGACATAACTGCACAGGACTTGTATGAGAACACTGCAAAGCAAAGGAATATTATTAGCTAAATTAATTTTGTTATTGGAATTGAGACTTTTACACTTGAGGTATTTATTTTACATAAGAAATTATTGTAATGAGATTATATATTTAAATAAAATTTACCCCATTGCAATCCGGATAATAATATCATAGAGGTCCTCATGGTAGCAAGATGGATATCCAAATTCATACTGCAAAAGAACAAAAATAAAGATATTAGTTATGATGAATATGATCTAATTTAAAGGGATAATGGGATTAATGTGACAAATTTTACTAAAATAAGGGGGTTCATATTGAATTATATGCAAGACAAAAAAATATGTGATTGAAAATGAAATTTGAACAGAAAAATGTTAAGTATCAGCATTTTAATATTATCGATTTTTCACAGTGTTTTAATTTAGAAAGTATAGATGTCATAAATTTATTAAGATCAATTAATTATAAATGATTTCTTCCAAAAATTAGGATATGAAATAAAAATAAGTGGTATTAAATCAAGAAACTTACCCAACTCCAAACAAAGAAAGCAATTTGAAATGCATTCTGAAAAAGAAAAAGAAAACAATACAAATGATAATTAGAAATGATTAAAATTAATGTAATTAATTAATTTCTCTAATTTTTAAGGAAAATTTATAAGAAAAATTACCTCGAAAAGAACAAAATGAATCAAAAAAAGGAGAAATTTGGGATTTTTAAACCAAAAAAGATCATCTCCTGGCTGGACAACTGGTGTCCCCCTTATTACATCTCCTCTTTCAAGGATTCTTATTCCCATTTTTGTTATGATCACTTGTAACTTTGCTCCTACCAATAGAACAATCTGCATAAACCACACAAATAAATGTTTTTTAGGGTTTTGAGGATGTAAGAGATATAATATAGACACATTTTATATATATATATATATATATATATATATATATATATGTTTCGAGTAGTTTTAGAAGCTCTAAAAATTCGAAATTTCAAATAATTATAATCATCTGTATAATTTGGAATGTAATATATCCATGTTATATAGATAGTTATAACTGTACTGATATTTGAGATTTGAAGTTTTTGGAGCCCAATAATTACTCTGTCTATATATATTTTTAATTTTACTTACGACCAAAGGGATAAATGGTAGCCAAAACTGCGATTGCCACCCTGTAAGTTAAACAACACAATTAGTTGGTAACGTTTCAAATTTTCAATAATTTCACAAAAAAAAAATCAAGCATGAAAAAGGTTGGAACTTAGCTGATCAAAATTGTATTTAAAAATATAATATAAAAGATATACGATATATATATATATATGTCTAATGTATAAAGAAAAAATGGGCCCGAACTATATAAGACAATGGGTCAAAACAAATATGTATATCACAGAAATAGTCATAATAATTATATTGACGATCTGATTAAAAAATGAAAATGAAACCTAGAATATACAAGAAAATGGGATATTGGACCAAAATTAAATAACTGACAAAGACTAAAGACCAAAAATATAATCATTGTTCCAATAAATAACTACTTTTATTGAAATTTAAATATTTGACTCACCATCAGAATTGGCCAGAAGAAATAAAAGAGCACAAAACCATATTAGAGGGCTGCACAAAAACATATTTGGAATTAGTTCATAATATTTTTGTAATAAAAATATTAATTAATTGTTTACTAATTAGGATTAAATTATTACCTAATCCCAACCACAACTTTGAAATCTTCCTCTACTGATCTATTTATATACTTCTGGAAATTGAATGTTGCTTGGCTTTGAGGTGTTAAATGTGCCTGAAAATTAAATAATTTCCAACATTCACAATTTATTATTTTTGTGTACATATATATATTTATATAAATTAATAATATTTTTAATTACTTACTGTAATAAATCCATGTCTAAGTGTTAAGTAATCCACTTTTTCAACTGATCTGAAAAATTGCCTAAAGAAACACACCTGAAAAAAGAAATAATAATTATTTTTGTTAGTTATAACTCATATCATTCATGATTTATATACAAATAATCATATCTTAGACCCGATTTATTATATAATAACTATTGAATAAAATAACAAATAATTCATTATTTTATGTTAATAATAATAATTTTAAAAGTCTTACAATCCAGAGAAGAATAGGTGACTTGCTCCAAAAATGCAAATGTCTACGGCCAAATGACGTGTCCCTCGCAAATCTGAACCTCTCAGGATCTGCAATATTTCAGTCAAAATAATTTAAATTAAAATATATAAATTATTATAATTTATAATGTAATATAGTTTTTTTTCTCATAGGTTAAATATTTAATTCAATCCATTCATAGATAACTAATTCATATACTGTATTTTGACTTTGAAATATTCTTTTAGCAACAGTTGACTTGGACATTGGAATTAAATATTTTGAACATAGAGATTGACTATATAACAACATTAAAAAAATAATTAAATTTTGATTTATTCGATTAATAATTATAGTTTTTTGATTGGTCAAATATTTAAGGACCTATGAAACATTTGACAAGTGGGCTTTAGATTTTTCAACTCAAATTTAATGTTATCATTATCAATGACAAAAAAATTGAACTATTCAAACTTCAATAATTTAATAATTTTCTAACAAATGGTGCTTTCTAGGAACTCAAGATAAGGTTGATATTTCAATATTAAACTACTAATGTCAATCTCAATTATTTTGAAAATAATTATCATTTTTGTTACTTAATTATGAACAATTTATTTTAATTTCATGACAAATCATTCTCATAATTTTATTAAAATAATAATAATAATAAAGCCATCATAATTTTATTAAAATAATAATAATAAACCCATTATAATTAATCAATTACTTACCATTGTAGTATTGGTACTGAACTGTCTTTGTTTCATCTTCCCATGATCTCCATTTCCTCATCTGCATAAATTTCAATCATTTTTCATTAATTACTAAAATTCTAGTAAATTGTACTCAATTAAAGCACACTTTGAAGAAATTAATTAATCATTTATAAGTAATATAATATTTGTCACGTAATTAATTTAAATAACACAAAAAATTAAAAATTAAAAATAATTGCATGAATTAATTACCTTTAGTCTTCCAATAGCATAAGTGACAACACAATAGAGTATATGAGTAGCAGCCAATACAAAAATGAAGACATGGAGCTGGTGTATCCCATATGCTGAAACAAATTGTACCATGCCCTGTAAAAGTTGTACTCAATCGTTTAATATTATTATAATTAATAATTTTAAAATTCTTATATAAATATATAATATATACAAAGGAAATTATTATTTTTTATAAAAAAATAATAAAATTTATTTAATAAATTAATTACCCTTTCTAGACAAGGATCATCATATTCAGAGTCGTCTCCATCGTAATTACAAGGATGCCAAGAATGTCCAACACTTCTCGGAATACAAATTCTTGCAAGGTATTCTTGTGTTACCGTCAAGAGTAATGATATGAATCCCATAAGCATAAGCTCTTTATTTTTCCAAAAAAAAAGGAAAATATTAGAGAAAAAAAGAAAAAAAAAGTAGATTAAATAATTGATTTTACAAAGTTTAAAATAATAATATAAATAAATACCAGCTTTAATTTTCTCCAATGCTTCAAAAAGAGATGATTTTCTCTTTCTCTTTAACAACTGCAATTAAAATATACAAAATTTCTCGTTAGAAATAAAGGTCGATTTGACTCTAATTCGAACTATCTTGATCTGCGACAATCATACATAAAAGATGAAAATAAACACAAACAATACGAAGTGAAATATACAATATTTATTATTGTCAAATTCGAATTGTCGATATGAAAATTATCGTAATACATGACAATCATATATAAAAGCTGAAAATAAACACGAAGAATATAAAATAAAATAAAAGATCAATAATATATACCGATCCAACATAGTGAATTAGTTGTTCGATAAATATCGAAATAGCAACCAACGCGAAGCAAAGCACCGCCACAACCCATGTCGGGGTCGCCTCTAACGACCTCTCATACGAAGGCATATTTGTCGCCCGAAAAACGAAAAAATAGATTATAAAGTAATAAAGAAATTAACAAAAAGTGTTTATATTTGTATGATCTTTTGTTAAAAACAAATAAAATTTTCCTTTTGGTATGATTATAGATATAGATAAGAGTATTGTGTTTGAAAACTTTACAAGATTCTAAGTCTATATATATAGAAAGAGTGATAATGGAAATAATATTGGGTCAATGGCTTTGAATTTTCGAGCCGTGTCACATTATTTTAGTCAATAATAGTGATCAACAGACTTGTGGAGAATGATTGATTCATTATGACTTTTTCATTATTTTAAATTTAACTCAATTTTGGTTTGAATTTCCAATATTTTGACTTATCATTAATTAATTATGAAATTAGAAGTTTTCTGAGGATAAGCTAACATTTATATATTACTTATTCAAGTTTCATATATTTGGATTAAATATAAATAATATCTTATAAAATATAAATATGAACTATCATGTTTTATAATCACTATACATTTTTTTCATCAATATTTTTTTTTTCATGAGTTTTTTGCTCCCGTTCGAACATAGTTTTGCCCTTTGATAATAATGTGTCATCAACTTCTTAAAATTTTATTTAAAAAAAAAAGATTTTGAGTAGAATAATAGATTAAAAAATAATAGTTTGGTGCATAATAAGCCTTGACGTTTATTATATTAAGAACTTGACCAATGAGTATCAATTTTCTCGCAAGAAAAGACTAACAAGTATTAGTTTAATTACTGACAACGCATTTAGCACTAATTGTCCAAACTAACCATATAATAAAATAATAGTTAGCAAGTATTATAATCATCATCACGAATATTTAATTGCAAGTGCTTTTAAAATATAATATACTATACTCCAATTGAAATAATTGAACTATTATCATATAAGGTAAGCCTGGAGTACCAATTAAGAAAACTATCAAAATTCAAAATTAAAAAATTAATAATCATTGAGAATATTAAAGGTCATAATTCAACGTAAACGATCATTTTCAACATTTCTAATTATATAAATGTCTAAATTACTATTTTTATCAAAATCATATGGACAAATTGTACTCTATTTTTTTATATAATTTCACAAATATATATATATATAAATTAAAATTACGTGAATAAAAAACTGTACATACTATCTAAAAAAAATTCCTTTGGAAGCTGAATTTTATTTTATTTAAAAAAAAAGTCAAAAGAAAAAAGTTTGAAAGGGTCTAGAGGAAGACCAAATCAACCAAAATTAGACATATTGAATTTCTTGACCGCAACTCAATTTAAAAGAATGTTCAGAGCCCACATTTTTTTGGTTCCTAGTAAATTCCTGCACATGCCAAAATCCGGAACCAATACATTCAATTTTTTTTTTTTTATTTGTTTTTTTTTTTTCAATTTTATATAAAATAAATAATAGTCGTTATATAAAGAATTGTGATTATTTCAGGATATTACTCGACCATAATTTATAACTTACTATGAGTAAAGCTATATTAGTATCTAGTTTCTTACTTTTTTGGGAAATCGATTTATTGAACATATTAAGTGGACTCATATCATTTCAAATAGATAATTAAACTTCATCCAAAACACCGAAATTTTGGGATTCGAAGCAAAATTTTACTTTCAATTCGATCATCTAGAATATTCACTGAAATTTCAATCAAAATCTCTCCAAATATTCACTTTCAATCGAAATTGGAAATTTCCCAATTTTTAAAATAATATTGAAAGAATTTTATTGAGATATGATGTGTATCTCCCACAAATTTCTTTAAATTTCATATTATATCCACCGAAACTCGAAATTTCCCTGGGAAATTTCTCACATTTTAAAATAATATAAAATTACACATATTTTATGTAAATATTTCATATATAATTTTATTATGTAAAATTATTTCATATATATCTTTTAATTTAACGGAGTTGTTATGAGATTTTGGTTATTACTTTACTAATAATATCAAACTTATTTTATAATTGCAATAAATTCCAATCACATTAATTATATATATATATATATATATCATATTGATACTATTAATACAAAAAAATTCACACTTGTGTTAATAAAATGGAAAAATTTTGTCCATAATAAACCTTGTAATCAAAGTCAAGAGACTTACGTATAGGGGTCTATGGTCAATAATAAAGGTTCATAGTCTAGCTTGGCGACTTTTATAGGGTCACCAAATTGATCGAGTCTATTTCATAAGTGTCCATATGAGGTAGGCCTATAGTATGTCAAAATAAAATACGTATATTCATAAATAAAATACAATTATTCTTTGATCGTGTTCACAAATAAAATTGGATTTTGTTTTAATTTTTGTTTTATGATCTTAATTATTAGAGGATGGGAGAGATTCCCTTATTTGACTGCAAACTCATAGCCAATTGAAAACTGCATAAAATTATTCTTGTCGATAATTAGATTCTTTCTTTGAAAATGATGTTTCACTTGGTATTTTATTTTTTTATTATATAAATCACGTATAAAAAATCCCATTTCATCTACATTTTAATATTAGAAAAATATAAAATAAAAGTTTATATACACAAATTGGAATATATATATATATATAAGTTAGATGTTACATACCAAACAATTTAACTGGATCCGTTAAAACCAATCAAGCATAGAATTTCTCATGAAATAAGATGATCATAAATATCTTTTTACATTGGATTTTATCTTATTTTATTTATAAGAGATACCTGTTAAATATTTTTAAATATTTTTAGAAAATATAAAATTGAAATGGATAATATTAGGAATTCCACTGCAGCACGTACACTAGGATCTGGTGGAGGCACATTGAAATCAATTTAAATCTCCCCATATGTGAACACAACAATTTAATATGAATTTTGCGCATTTGGTCGTATATATATGAACTACTAGCGGGTCCCACACCGCTTTGCTATAATATATATAATAGATAATAGATACCACAAAATGATACTTTATTTTAAAATTAAAAAAAATTATAATGCATCAACGTATGAATTGAAATTTGAAAAAATCATAATATAGTCTTAGTCGAACCAGCCTAGTTTTTACTATTAAGGGATAAATCGAATCAGCCTAGTTTTTATTATTGGATAATCCTATATGATGAGTATTTTACAAGAACACTATATTTTATGGAGTATTTCGTTAAACACCCCATATTGAGTCATTTAACCGTAAAAATTAGTCATTTAACGATGCAAATTAGGCGTAATTTAATATTTCCATATTGTGTGGTGTCGTACTTATATTAATTTTAATATAGTATTATATATTATATATATACATATATTTATAGAACTTTATGCACATAAAAAATTGAGGACCTCAATAATTGGTGCTTGTGGAAACATGATTAATTCACACAATAAACAAAGTCCATCAACTTAATAGAACATATTCAAATATGCTAATTGCTAACCCTACCAAAAAAGATAAACCTAATTTATGTTCTTATCATGATTGAAAAAAGCAGCCAAATTGGGGTCCATTTATTGTACCAATATTTCAATAAATTGACCAAATTGCCCTCTGTTCTTTACTTGCCTTGTGCCTCTTAACTGGAATTGGATACCTTTATTCTACCGGCAAGATGGATATATTTCTTTTTGACTAATTAAATTCTTTTTGCAATTAATTTATTGGGGCGATTTGACAATAGGAATGAAATCTAAAATTAAAGATTTTGATTTAAATACTGATATATATATATATTAATTTTGTGCAGTGTATTAATGAATCATGTGTTATGTATATTTGTAAATACATGATATAAAATGCAATAAATCCCTATCATATGATATTGAGAATATTATTGCAATTTTTCCTATATAATATAATATATTCTGAAGTATCGAATATGGACTATCATATCGTTCTTATCAAGTAAGATCAATTATTGATACATAGTGGAGTAAAATGATTATTAACCAGTAACAATTCAGGCAAGTGACGCTTATTTTTTTATTAGTAAAAGATTTTTTTTGGATTTTTTGCAATCATTTCGCCCACAAATTTAGAATTTTATTGATTTTTGTTCTACTTGTTTTCCGATTTTTACATTAAGTCCCATAACTTTTAAAAGAATCACATTTGATCTAAATCGACATTTTGATCCAAAATTTAACCTGCAATGCTGTTAATCAATACGTTGATCAATTGTTTTGGGGCAGGATTTGTGTTTTATTGGACTCAAACACGAATTACATTTAATATCATGATGTTTCACGTGTTATTTATGCAAAAAATTCTCAAGAAATTTGGTCAAAATATTGTCTAATTAACCGAGTTAATCATTAAATTTTGAACGAAAAATTTACTAAAAACCAAATATTAGAATACTTGAAATGTTATAGAATACAATATAAGAATTGCATAACGAATTAGATCAATTTTTTTTTAAAAAGGTAAACTTATGGGACCGAAATTGTGATCTTCCCTTAAATTGCATTTTCCTATGGGACCAATTTATGGGACCAAAAGTTAGATGTATCCAATACATCTAAGTTTTATCATTTGACATGACCATCTTTTGGTAATTCCAAGACTAAAAGATTTTAAATTTTTTTTATAATAAGTCAGGTGCAATAAAATCGGCTCATTATAGACTATTAAATGAAGAGTATTTTGGTAAAATACTCTTGTTGTCACATTCAATCTGACTAAAACAGATCAATTTCATTGAACCTACTCATGTGTGGTAAATTAAAATTATCAAATGCCTGCAATTTGGTCATTTTATCAAACATGAATCTAATTCACTCCATAAAGTCACTTACCACCTTATTCCATCTAACCCTAAAGCAACCCCAAAGCATCAAAACCATCACACACTTCAATTCTTCACAACCCAATCAAAATAATCAAACTATACATCAAAAACCAAACACAAATTATCTCCAAAACACACACTACACACAAAACACACACTGAAACACACACAAAAACACACACACCAAACTTAACCAAAAACCATGTACAGATTCAGCAACACAGTGATAGGGTTTCTAAACCTCTTCACCCTCTTAGCCTCGATCCCGATAATCGGGGCCGGTTTATGGATGGCCAAAAGCAGCACCACCTGCGAAAGCTTCCTTCAAACCCCACTTCTCGTACTCGGTTTCATCATCCTCATAATCTCACTTGCAGGCTTTATAGGGGCCTGTTTTCACGTTGCATGGGCACTTTATGTGTATTTAGTCGTCATGTTATTGCTCATAGGGTCCCTTTTGGCCTTAACCATTTTCGGGTTTGTGGTCACGAGCCCTGGTGCAGGTGGGTTAGCCGTTGCAGGAAGAATGTATAAAGAGTATCGTTTGGACAATTATTCGCCATGGCTAAGGAAGAGGATTGAAGATCCTCAGTATTGGGTCACTGTTAGAAGCTGTATTTTAGGGTCCAAGACTTGTGGGAAGATTGCTTTGTGGACTCCTGTTGATTATTTGACAAAAGATTTGTCTCCTATTCAGGTATGTTGAATAATAGGTTACATGATATAAGTCATGGATATTTGATAAAAATAATTTATGATCAATTAATACACAGTATGTGATGATTTAATTTGTGGGTTTTCAATTTTGATTAAAATAGTAAGTAATGTGTATTGAGAATGAAAAATATCGTGCTAGAATCGTCACTTTGTCTTGAATTTAAAAGCCTAAAATTGTAGTACTTCTAGAACAAAGTTGCGAGCTTTGGTTACGAAGGGTATATTTTCGTCGTATGTTTTTATTTGAATATTAAATAGGACATGTGTGTGGTATATGAATTTTTCGGTGAACTTTTCTATCGATGAAATTTAATTATCATCAAGGCGAGATCAAATAATTAGTGTTTTTTGTTTTCAGTCTCACAATTTATAAAATTTATATTAGAAATCTAATATCCATGTGGTTATAGGATTTTTTTTTTAGGTTTTTACTCAATTTTAGCGTGTTTTTGTATTATTGTCCCAATTAGCCATTCTTTAATTTGGAAGTAGGTGTATTTGATGGTAAATTTCATGAATATAATATCATTCAAAGTTAAAGGGGAGAGAATTTTTGGTGAAGAATGCTATTTTAAGGGATGAATTAGATACTTTTAAAAAAGTAGTATAGTTCAATATATTTTTAATTATTTTAGAGGATGATTTGGAACTTTAGTGTTGAGTGGGTGCTGACACACAATTACACTCTTTTGATTCTTGGGATTTGGTTGCATCAAAATCAACAATCTAGAAAAGTAAATTATGTTTTTTGGATAATGTATATGATTTGAAATTTGAGATAGTAAATAAAGTGATTCCAAGGTGGATTTAACCCATTAGAATCGATCCCTCAAATATCATCGGATGCAAAGAATACAAAGAAAAATGTTATATAACATTATTTTAACATTCTCTATTTTTCAACTCCTATGGATTTAAAAAGTTTAGATATAATAAATTCACTAAAATCAATTAATTGCAAGAAATTTTTTTATCAATGAAAAATCAGTGATGTATAAGTAGTATATAGCATCATTCAATAATCAGTGAGAATTTTTCGAACTGACTTCATGAATCATGGTGCGCAGTCTGGCTGCTGCAAGCCCCCAACATCGTGCAACTACGCATCAGCAACGCCAGTGATCCAGGACGCGGATTGCTACCGTTGGAACAACGCCCCGACAGTGTTGTGCTACGAGTGCGACTCGTGCAAGGCCGGCGTGTTAGAAGATGTACGAAGGGATTGGCACAAACTATCGGTCCTCAACATTGTTATGGTCGTTGTTCTTATTGGCGTTTACTCGATCGGTTGTTGTGCTTTTCGGAACACCAAGAGGGCCGAGACTGATCACCCTTACGGCCATAATCGCATGTCCAAAGCTCGCCCCAGATGGGATTTTTATTGGTAAATATACTTAACTACTCTTTGATTTATCTTCTATGTGATTCAATATTGAAGTTTTGTTGTTTAGATGCATGCTTGTGAGTTTATTTTGGTTTGACATGGATTGGTTAGTTTATGATTTTTTTGGTTAAAATTTGAAAATTTATTGAAATTTGTGTATCACTGAAATATATGTAAAAATGGTAGGTGTTTTTTATGTTTTAAAAAATAGAGTGAAAATTGTAAAATGTGTCAAATCAATAATGATAGATTGATAGATGGTGTGTAGAATGATTGAGTTAATTATAAAGTATGAAAGAGAAATAATAATTATATTAAATTATTTGATTTAATAAATATGTGAAATTATGAGTATATAATTGATCGGGTAAATTTGGATGAGACTTTGGTGTGTAAGTTTATTTTGAGATTGTTGATTTAATAATCTGAAAATGGAATTTGAAAACATAAACAAACACAGCCTTAGTTTATGTAATTAGATATTAGACAAGAGTAATTTTTTGTATTGTCTATATAAGAGAAAATGTTAATAATTGTGTTGGGAGAGTTTTGGACTATCTTATACAATTGTGTTACACAATATAATTTCCTTGTGGATTATGAAATTATAATTTTGTTTGTTTAATTATCATTGATGGTTGTCAATTACTCTTCATGGGCCAAAATGTGAAGTAACTTATAATTTTTGGTGTGCTTCCTTTTGTAGGTGGAGATGGTTGGATCACAGAAGGCACCAGCTTTATTAGATCAAATAGCTTTTCTTTTTCTACAGATAAAGTAAAAAAAAAAAAAAAAAAACACTTTATTTTTAAACTTACAATGGCAGCTTTATTTTTATTATTTCCTTGCTATAATTGGTGACTTTTTACAAGTATTGATATATGTTTGGCTTTATCATAATTTTCAAGATAAGAGCATAATGACCTTTCTATCATTCTCAAGGAAAGTCGAAAGTCGAAAGTCTCGTTCAATACTGCTGGATCAAATATGTATCACGTAAATAATATGTTAGGATAATATTTGAACCAATTCACGACAGATTAGGCAGTGTGTTATTAGATAGGGAATGCACTTATTAATTTCAAGATGTTTACATATATATTTTGATAAGATCAAACATCTTTGTAACTCTTTGATATTGTACTCCTCAATCTTAAAAACTCAAAATATTAATTGTTACTATTGATGATTTTTCGTGATAATTAAATAATGAATTTTTGTTTGATTAAGATGGTATTTATAATATTTTTAGTGGGCCATGAAGTCATAATATTGGGTCAGGACTCAGGAGTCATGACTCACGACTCACCACATAATTCAATGTCACAATATATTAATATTTTACTTACACAATGCTTAAACTATTAAAATGACAAATTTGATCCTCACTTTCAAAAGTACAAAAGGAATACACTACTGCAGAGGATGCAACTCAACCACAAATCAACTATACACATTGCTTAACAAATCGAACTACTCAATTAAAAACTATATAATACATATAAATAGTATTAAATTTATCTAAATCTTCGTAAATTAAATTCCTAATCAACAATCGAGAGATCACGTGTAAACTCGAGCCTAAGAAAAATACCTTATTTGTTTCCTTTATAAATCAACTCTTGTTATTTGCCTTAAGAACAAGATTTCAGCTTGTGGGCATTGGCTTGTTCTCTAAAAACGATTTGAAAAGAATAAAAGCTTGTCGAGGGCGATGAAGGGGCACCTCGTGCCCTGCTCCGGTTACCGTCACTAAACTCAATCCTTTGTATACTTGGCTCCATCCACCAACCTATGTTATAACACCATAAAAAATAAAACGAACCCTTTTATTAGAACGTAAATCTTGTATATTTGAACACTTAATTTTCGGTAGCGACATGAAAATAGTAGTGGAAAATTGTACGGGTCGAAATCAAAGTCTTGAATTTGCCCTTCTAGTGGCCTAAAACGTCTATCTTGCCACAAAATGCACGGTAAACTACTTCATAGAACGACTTATAAGATCTCATAAAATGTCTATCTTGCCACAAAATGAACGGTAAACTACTTCGTAGAATGACTTATAAGATCTCAAAAAATAAGCTAATAGGAGCTTATAAGTTGTTGGAAAAAATAAAAATAAAATGAACCCTTTTTTATTAGAAACTAAATCTTGTATAATTGAACACTTAATTTTGGGTAGCATGAAATAGTAGCGGAAAATTGTACGGGTCGAAATCGAAGCCCTAAATTTGCCCTTCTAGTGGCCTAAAACATCTATCTTGCCATAAAATGAACCGTAAACTATTTCGTGACGACTTATAAGATTTCAAAATAAGCTAATAGGAGCTTATAAGTTGTTGGAAAAAAAAGTCGAGTAATTCGACTTGTTTTTTCATAAAAATAAATTGAACCCTTTTATTAGAAAGTAAATCTTGTATAACTGAACACTTAATTTTGGGTAGCAACATGAAAATAGCTGTAGCAAATTGTACGGGCCGAAATCAAAGTCCTAAATTGCCCTTCTAGTGGCCTAAAACGTCTATCTTGCCTCAAAATGAACGGTAAATTACTTCGTATTTATAACATCTCAAAATATAAGTTGTTGGAAAAACAAGTCGAGAAATTCGACTTGTTTTTCCATAAAAATAAAATGAACCCTTTTATAGAAAGTAAATCTTGTATAATTGAACACTTAATTTTCGGTAGCGACATGAAAATAGTAGTGGCAAATTGTACGGGTCGAAATCAAAGTCTTAAATTTGCCCTTCTAGTGGCCTAAAACGTCTATCTTGCCACAAAATGAACGGTAAACTACTTTGTAAAAACAACTTATAAGATCTCAAAATAAGCTAATAGGAGCTTATAAGAAGACCCAACTTATGTTTTAAGAGCTTATAAGATAAAAAGGCGTATACGCTCCAAATACGTCTCATGCACATAGAGTTTATAAGGTTCTAAATTTAAAAAAAAAAAAAAAAAACCCTCTAATTTCGTATTTCTTTCGTTTATACATTACCTTTCCCTTATCATACCAAGGATACCACTTGGTTACCGTTGGTAGCTTCAAAGCATCGATAGAATACCGAGTTGCAGTGATAGGAACAACTGAATCAGTATCCCCACTGCAATAAGAAACAAAGCAAAGGCGTAAAGATAATTAATAACAATTTCATACATTAGAAATGGATGGTAATTTTCACTATATAGTATAATACGTTACGACGAAATCCAATAGGGTAATTCTAAAATTAGTATAAACACAAGGAATGAAAAGGGATGCCATAAGAATTATTTTTAATAATAATCAATAATACGAACTAAATATTATGTGCAATATAGAAAAAAGGGTGATATATCACTTGATTCATGGAAAAACTCGGGAAAAAAAAATATTTTTCGTACCTAAATACCCAAATTCTTAAGCCAGCAGCAATTAGTTCTTGATAAATTGGAAGCATGGATAGAGGAGAATCTGCCCAGTAATTACCAACTATATCACTGCATAATCGAAAAGTTTGGTTAAAAAAATTACTTTAACTTGCAGAATAAACGAAAAGAAAAACCCGAGACGTTTTAGTATTTACCTGCATGTTTGCCATGGGTATAAAATCCCAGTAACATTGGCATGAAATGCGTTTTGAACTTCAGGAAGATTGAAGTAAGCTTGAGAATACCTTTCGGTGCACGGATCATATGCTCTAGACATCCATGGCTGTCGTTTGGACCAACATTTAATAAGAATTCGCATAAAAAATGAATCTATAAATTTAAGAAATTTAAGCCTTATGAAGATCAATCTATTATAAGGATTTCGACAACTCTGATATTAACAATAATCGAAGTTTATACCAACTTTCATAACACCAAGTGCCTCCCTAAGTGTCGTTTTGCAGAATAAATAGCTTCACTTTCTTGAAAAAGCGAACAAAGGATTATAACCATCTCTAACAAAAGTCGAGATTGTCTTTGATGATGCACATTAATAGGCTTATCAATGGGTGGGATTACCCAGACCCGTACCCGTTCAATACCTAGACCTGACCCGGACCTGATAATACTAGGTAGTTCAGGTATGGGTACAATATTTTACCCAAAAAATACCCGAATTTTACACGTTGAAAATACCAGCAGGTCTATACCAGAACAATAAAGTTTACCCGACGGGGATCAACCCAAAACGTATCCTCCCCGTTGAGTCTAACTTTTTTTGGACCCATCGGGTATGCAATCGGGTCCGGGTCAGGTCCGAGTAAAATACTTTTCATGGGTATTTCATGGGTCCGGGTTGGATTTGGGTATTCCCCGCCCATTGACAGCCCTATCCACATAAGAGTAAGATTATATATCTTAATACGCAGACCAAAATCTAGTTAATGTTGTACAAGAAGGGCTCTCAAGACAATGTGAATCGAAATAGAGAAAAACGAGCTCTTACATAGTGACCTCGTAACTGGCGTCTAAGTGAAGAAGTACTATTGCAAGGAAGAGTGTAAATGCTATACGGGTCGATATTCCCCATTTCCTTATCAGCAAGATCAAGAGATTTAACACAATCACTTGATGGATGAGTAGAGGATCCCAAATCACAAGCTATTCGTAGAGCCTTGTAAGTTGAATCTGAGATTAAACCGTGAGTCCACCAATACTCAAACGTGCCAACGTAATCATGATAATCGTCTGTTACAGCATTTCCCACCTAAAGAGTCACAAATTACAAAAGAATAAACCAATAGTTTTGCAAGTGAATTTTGTAACTCGAAACTAGATTCAAAATTTAGACGAGCTTTCATAAGTACCATGAATCCCTTGAAATTAATAACGGGATTTTGAAGTCCTTTGTTTTTTTCGTGTATGATTTGGGATAGCTGAGGAACATAATGGCCTGAAAGTAATAGCAAAAGTAACCAATATCACATTGTGTATCATGAGTGATTCTTAGGAGTATTTCATATTTTACAATTATTCAGTAATGGTGTGTTTGGATTGAAGGATTTGAAAACTATGGATTTCAAATTCATCGACAAATCCATTTAAGTTCTCGTTTGGATGAATTCATGTTATGATGGATTTCAAATCCATTGCATTTATTTTGAGCTCTTTTCTCCACAAATTACTCCATTTTAGAGTCATTTGAAATCCTTCCTCCAAATTACTTCCCTCAAATCCAAATCACTCAATCCAAACACACCCTAAATTAAAAGGAGGAATCATATTGCAAACCTGCATAACTTTCTCCGGCAACGTAAAAATCTCTATGTTTATACTGAGGAAACCTCTCAAACCAATTCACCAGAAAGGCATAAGCATCTTCAGCTAAAAATTAACAAATCCATATCGAAAAAAACATTCAAAAGCAAGTAAAACAAAGCAAAACAACACATTTTAGAAGCAAAAAACATCGAATTCTAAACATTCAAGATCCAATTTTTTACCTGTTCTTTGGTCACCTACAGTATACAAATCTGATGAAGTATTCGAGTACGAAAACCCAACACCAGCCGGCGATTCTAGGAAAAGCAAATTAGCCACTGCAATAAAAACATTACAAAACAATTCAAACCACACAATTTTCATCACAATAATATCTAAATTATCCAAATTATCCAAATTATCAATCCAAATTACAACATACATTTATTCCATGAATAAGGATTGAGGTAAAGTGTTTTCCCATCAGAATTAATCCTAAACGGGCCGATTTCTTCAGCAGCTCCATAAGCTACAGAAGAACAACCAGGGCCACCATTAAGCCACAAAACCAGAGGCCTTGAATTAGGCTCTCTATTTGAAGGTGCCTCAGTTAACCAATAAAAGAGTGCTCTTCCAGATTGTTGATTAACAGTTACATATCCTGAATACTGATTAAATCCAATGTTTGGTGGTTGTCCAGGCAGATAAGTAATCCTATCTTGTTCCTGATATGAACTGAACAGAGAATAACAATTGCCCACAAAAATATTCAAGCACAAGAGGTAAAAAAGTGCACATGAAATTGAGTGCACTTGATACCCCATGAATCAATTTCAACAAAAATAAAAAGAAATAAAGCCCAGAAACAGAAAAATATCAAAAGGGTTTTCTGGGATCTAATATGAATGGAATGATCTATTCACAGAAGAATGAATGGAGTATGAGGACTCTTGAAGGCCTACTAAAAAAACCATTGGCTGGCATTTATTTATACTGATGATGGATCAATCAATGAATAGAGAAAAAATCTATATAAAACAGACAAAAACTCATCATCACAAATGCCTAAAATATTCTAAGATTTCAACTAGAAATTTAATTAAATAAACAAAAAGAAAAGTCAGATGGTTTTAGTTAGTTTTCTCCAGAGCTCTCTTAACTATAGCCTATCCATGTCACAGCTGACAGCCACATGCGTTATGTTTCCTGGAAAAACAATGAAAACGACCCATTGATTAAACAGTGAAAAACCCACACAAAGCTACAAATATACAACAAAGTTAAAGTTTACCAATTGGGTTTGAAGTAATTTTAGCTAATGTTACGCTATAAAGCTCAAAGATTGTGACTTTTCATTTTTGATAAACTAAAAAGATCGTGACTTGACATATGGTGCTGTGGGTAATACTTATGATAGTCACTAGCTGTCAACAGTGAAGAAATTGAAGGATTTTAACCATGATTTTCGGCTCACATTTTTCAAGTGTTTGTGGGTGGGTGAGATCAAGATAATTCTTTTATATTAGTGCTATTTGATTGGTCATTGTTGTATTTAATTCCTCATGGAATTTTGGGAAAGTCTTGAAAAATCATAGTTGGATCTATAACTAAAAAGTCAAGATCCTTCATTTATATATATATATATATAAATTTACTTAGTATGTGTTAAAAAAGGGGCAAAATATAAATAATCCCACTTGAAATATTTTATTGGCTGAAAATCCCTTGTAAAAAAAAACATAGCTTAAAAACCCCCTGTGAAATTTTAAATTGCACGAAGCCCCCTGTGAAAAAAATATAGCCTAAAAATCCCCTGTAAAATTTTCAAATTACATGAAATCCCCTGTGAAAAAAATATAACCTAAAAACACCCTGTAAAATTTCCAAATTTTCAAATTAATTAATAGTTTAATAATCAAGTTTTATGATATTAATTAAACTTTATCCAATAATTAATTTTCAATGTAGTCATATTTCGTAGTGGTAAATTTTTTTCAATGTTTACAAGGGGTTTTTAGGTTATATTTTTATTCACAGGGGATTTCATGCAATTTGAAAATTTTACAGGGGTTTTTAGGCTAATTTTTTTCACAGAGAGTTTTAGGCTATATTTTTTTTCGCATGGGGTTTTTAGCCAATAAAATATTTCACTTTGAGGTTATCTGTATTTTACAAAAAGAAAAGGTTAAATTTGTGTATCTACTTCATGTAAATTTAATTCAATGCGTACAATTTACAATTCGATTTTAGACCTCAATATTAAAATCGATCATTATTTTTTAGATTATGAGGTCTCTTTTAAGGTGCAAATGGGGGAAATTCTATCCCGGACCTTGCCCAATGCAGCCGGTCCGGGATAGCCACACATTTCAGGGGGGGTGGGTGTTAAATTACAACACCCACCCCCACAAATGTGTGGTCCGCACGGGAAATGTGTGGCTATCCCGGACCGGCTGCATTGGGCAGGGTCCGGGATAGAATTTCCCGTGCAAATGGTAACAAAGAAGCAGGGATTAACATCTCTTATCCCATCATCACATTTTCCCAAGAAGCAGGGATTAATTTATTTATTCATAGTGACAGCTACGTTCTTACTTGCTCCATTTTCTTTAATATTCTAAAATTCTATTGGGATTCTCAATTTTTTTTTTTTAATTTTAGACGAAAGAGATTATGGGCGTTATTTTGTTGGATATATAGATAGAAAGAAGGGATTTTCCAGTGTCATTTTATTATATTATATATAGATAGATAGATAGATAAAAATTTGAACTAAGTGTTAATAGAAAGTTTTTTAATAAAATATAAAATTGTGCAAAATGGAAAAAGGTACAATTAGAACTGTCAAAAATTAAGTAGAGTTCACCACATATAATTAGTTGCGATTTATATGAGATTTGGATCACTAAGTTCTAAAAATCAATTTTACTAAAACATCACAATCACTTTGTTATACTGTTGGCCGTTCTATATATGGTAGGGGATTATTAACAGTTACGTTGCTTTTAATTGTATAAGAATTTAGCCACTTGTGTTATATAGTGTACCAACTCTTATTTATCATATACTGTCGAAAAGAAGTATTCTGATTTTATAATAATTGGAAATAATATTTAGATTTTGTGATTAGTATATTTATAATATTATATTATATTATTAGATTTTATTTTAAAAAAAGCCACTTTTGGCCGTTCTATATATGGGTGGGGGATTATTAAGAGTCACGTTGCTTCTAATTGTATAGGAATTTAGCCACTTGTGTTATATAGTGTACCAAATCTTATTTATCCTATACTATCGAAAAGAAGTAATCTGATTTTATAATAATTGAAAATAATATTTAGATTTTGTGATTAATATATTTATAATATTATATTATATTATTTACATTTTATTTATTAGTTTTAATTTTAAAAAAAAAACACTTTTGGCCGTTCTATATATGGATAGGGGACTATTAAGATTTACGTTGCTTCTAATTGTATAGGAATTTAGCCACTTGTGTTATATAGTGTACCAAACCTTATTTATCCTATAATATCGAAAAGAAGTAATCTGATTTTATAATAATTGGAAATAATATTTAGGTTTTGTGATTAGTATATTTATAATATTATATTATATTATTTAGATTTTATTTATTAGTTTTAATTGAAAAAGAAGCCACTTTTGGCCGTTCTATATATGGATAGGGGATTATTAAAATTTACTTTGCTTCTAATTGTATAGGAATTTAGCCACTTGTGTTATATAGTGTACCAAACCTTATTTATCCTATACTATCGAAAAGAAGTAATCTGATTTTATAATAATTAGAAATAGTATTTAGGTTTTGTGATTAGTATATTTATAATATTATCTTATATTGTTTAGATTTTATTTATTAGTTTTTTGATTTTATTAGGTCATTAAGGTAAAATGGGTCTCTATTTTTTGATAAATTAAATAGTGTTATAATACTAAAAGGTTTCTAGTTCCAATTACTAAACGAATTCTAAATTTGAATAAGGGTATGCGAGTATTTTCACACAGGACTAAACGATTTTATTCACACATTTATATAGGTGTATATATATATATAACTTTATGTGTTTACATTCATGTTGAAGTTTTTAAAAAAAATTAGATTTGTGTATCTACTTCATGTAAATTTAATTCAATGTGTACAATTTACTCTCCAATTTTAGACCTCAATATTAACTAAAAATAAAATTAATCACATATTCTAATTAAAATAATACAACGTTTAAAATAAGATCCATTGTGGCTATTTTTTGACATCTAAATCGATGATTTTGACTAAATGATTTATTATAAATTATATTCAAATAATAATCTCAATAATTTTTTCATAACAAAAATCATATCACATCAACCATAATCATTACATATTTTTCTCTTAAAAATTTCTTTCAAACACACATCTCACAACATATTTTTAGTAAAAATATTTTTTTCTTACTTTTGTCATGAAAAATAATTTTTAGAGATGGATATTCCATCCAATTGAGCCCTTAGTCACCTCAAACAACAAATACACAAAAAAACAAGCCTAATATCACTCAAAATCAAACATTTATCGATAAAAATATATATCTCAGTTTTCTTACAACCCGAAGATCACAAGATCAAAAATACTCCAAACCCATCATCCGAACACATCAGTCGAAGACGAAACAACACTAACACTCGATTCACAATCAACGTTTTGTCTGCAAATCCCGTTTCTTCTTGTCTTAAGGCGATACCTTTCAGCCCTAGAACCAATAACCTGTCCTAAAATCGAGGCTGCAATAGTAAACGCCATAGCTGTCTTAGGCATTAACACACATTTTCGAAGCATACCTATGAATGGCACAGCTGCATGAACAGTAATAAACCAAGAAGGCGAAAATTTTTCAGTATGTTCTCTCCATATCCCGAGAGGTATATTTACGGCCATTCCTAAAACGCCAATCACGAGTATTTTTGCGGGTAAAGGTTGAGGTCTGAGGTTTTTGGCAAAAGCCGTTTTTGCTAGGGCACTTCGGGCAGCCACGATAGCTGGCGGGCAGCGGATTTTCATGCCCGGAGGGGGTTGAAGGGCTTTTGCTACAAGAGGAAGGACATTGCTTACAGCTCGATACGACTTTGCAATCGGGCAGTTCCCGTTTTGTAACCACTCGTTGCTTATTGCTTCATGCTCCAATTTCGCTTCCTGAAAATGGAATGATATAAAATGTCAAGATTATATCAGAACTAGGGGTGCAATTGGGTTGAATGGGTTGGGTTTGGGTCGGATCCATTTGGGTTGGGCTTAAAGTGAGTTGGGTCCTATTGGGTCCAATGTAAAAAAATTATAATGATTATGCATTATAGTTGGACCCAATAAGGACCCAAAGTGGACCCGATAAGGACCTATTATGAATCAAAGTGATGTAAGGAGTTGTTGTAGAGTGTAAAATGTAAATTATTAACTTAAAGTGAAAAATAAGTTGGACCCAATGTAGACCCAAATTGGGCCCAATTTAAAGCCCAATTAGACCCATATATTATTAAAAGCCAACCAAATTGGAACTATAATGTTAAAATGTTAGGACCCAATCCATTGAAAAACTTAGTAAGATTTGGGTCCATTTATGTATGGACCCAAATTGCCACCCCTGATCAGAACGTAATAATTGTGGGGAAATTGCAATACTGGTCCCACAGGATTGAGCCTATTGCGATATTAGTTTCATTGTTTCCAAAGTGGCAAAATATAATCCCATAAGATTCTTCTTCTTTCTTTGCAATTTCAGTCACATCCATGAAGAAACTGATGGAATATCACGTGTGGCATACAGGTGTCGATAAGGGTTTTTGTGTAAATTAAAAAAATTGTTTCTGTTTCTAGAGAATTTTACTACTCAACTATAAAAGTAGGTAAACTAAACTGAAATCGTTACACGGGCAAGAACTGCTATCTGTTATAAACGTGCGAAAAAACATCTTCTAACGGGCTGCATATGAAGAACTAGTGAAAAGACTAAAAGAGTGCATAGACAACTACCTTTGAAGATGATTCATTTTTGGATGAATTTGGTTTCTTGTTGTCTTTCTTCCACTTCTTTGAGAAAGCATCAAATCCAAAAGGGCCCTGGGGACCGAAAGAAGAGAGGCTGATGGTGGCTGCTTTTGCCGCCAAGGGATTGAACTGAGACGGTGATGATTCAGACTGAGATTTCTCGGTGCAAAAAAATGACCTTCCAGAGAGTGGAACAACACCATTTTGACCATGGAAGAGTTTGAATGCCGTATCAAAATTGCAACCATCCTCAAATATAGGTCCTTTTCCGTCATGTACCTAAGGGAAGGCAAGATAAAGAAACATATAAGCAATAGCCCCCGAGGCGAAATATTTTGAGGGGTATTTTAGTCTTTACGTAATCCTTTTCCTATTAGGTTTCTTGTATTATAAATAGCCATATTCTCGTTGTAACATTCATACGAAAATATAGTGAAAATCCTGACTTGGCAGCGCCCCCAGTCGTAGTCAAATTCTTTTGACGAACTGGTTAAACAATTCGTGTGTTCTTTTATTGTTCTTTTCTTTCGTGTGATTATTCATTGGCATCATATTCCTAACAAATTGCACTCTCAAATAACAAAAAACATGATTTAATGGTAACTCACATAGACACCCCTTGCTTAATAAAATCCTAATGACAAGAAACGCACTGAAGTTTGCTAAATTACCATAACATCACTTTTCAGTAAGTGAATGATAGATTTCACCCACCATCAGTACAAACAAATTACAATCTCACCATTTCGAGTTGTTAGGACAAGGATGTCTTGGGAATTTTCGAAATCTCAAAGGTCTCGTGGTAATTACCAAATAAGTAAAGGGGTATGTATGTAAGTATCCCATATATGAGAAAACGTGGAAAGTGAAAAAAAGGTGTACAACTTACAGGAAATGGGAAAGCAGTTGTTGTGGAGAAGGAGAAATTAGTTGGTTCATTGATGTTCCTCAAAAATGGACACTTAATAATGTCCTGGTTAAATTGTGAGGATCCCCCGTTCAAGTTTCCAAAGAGAAAGTCCATTCTAGAAATGTAAATGTCCTGCAAAAGTATGAAAGGAATGTGAAAATTGTTGCATATCAAGATAGATGATACTTATAGAAAAACTGTAATTGAGAATTAAATCAAACTGTATTAAAGGGGAAGAAAATACTTTTCAGCTCCAAACAAGGATTCTCATGTGTAGTAAAAGTAAAACACAGAACAGGGGGAGAAAACAAGGAATATATTGAATGCTACATTGAGTCAGATGCCATATATGAAGAAGCATTATTAGGACAACAACCAATCGAAAAATAAGCAAATAAATAAAATTTGGTCTCGATGACTCCATGCATAAAGGATCAATAGTAATCTTTGTTTGGGAACAATTGTGTGACTAAGAATGTCTCTACAACATGAAACGAAAGGTGTCATCTCATACAAACAAAAGGAATACTAAAAAAGAAAAGGTTAACCTTCCAATTACGTAACCAATACGAAAACCATAATGAATAAAAACAACGAATTATGATTCACAATTACTCCATGAGATAGATTCATTAAGTAAATTAGTTATGAAAATTACACATATATAAGCAAATTTGAACTATAGCTCTTATAAACGGAAAGATACTGAAATCACTGTTCATAGACATCAACATAGAACACAAAACTATAGACTTTATAAGAAACATATAATTTGTACTACTTTTTCTTTCTATTCTCACCTTCTTCTCATTCACCTTACAAGGCTAACTAATGTACCGTGAGAATTGCAACATTAGTCCCAGAGGATAGGGCTTGTTTCAATTTTAGTCCTATTGCTTACAAAGTGGCAAATTTTAGTCCATAAGATATATTTTGTTGCAATTTTGATCCCTCTCATTAAAAATAAGGATGAAATTCTGCGCGTGTAATGCACACGCCATTAATTTTATTACTGATAATGTCCAAAGCACGTAACGAATCTAACGGTTTCGATTCAGTTTTAACGGTTGGACTAAAGATGCAACTGACTTATCCTAGGGGACTAAATGTGATTCTCCCTAATCTACCTAACAAAAGAAAAACTTAATTTTACAAAAAACAAACCCTAACTAATATCATTGAGAAGAAACAGGGGTAAACTGACATGTTCGAAAAGATATTGAATAGTAAAAATAGAGAAATTTCTGCCAATTAACTAAAGAAATAAACATTCAACCGATGTTTGAATCCATCATAAAAAACAAATTGCAAAATACATGAACTAAAACTTGATAAAATAAACAAGATTAACAATCGAATCGCTTAACAATAAATCATACTCACAAACACGAAAACAAAAGGGATTAAAAGACAAGATTATTACCTTCGAAATTGGAAAAATTCAATGCTCAAAATCAGTTGTGGGATCAAAAGAATTTGAGCAAAAAGGGATTTTTGTATAGGAAAAAGGTGATAGAAAATGTAAATAAATAAAAAAGTGAATGTTAAGTAAAACGACGGCGTAAATGGCATAACCACGCCACACGCCAATTATATGGTCAAATTAGACTTCTTATTCTACTCCATGTTTGTGATTAATTTTAGTATATAATAAAAGAATTGAAAAAAAATATTTTCTTATTATGTTTGGATGATAATAAGGAAATATATTGGAATTAGAAAATTGGGTCTATATGTCCTACTCCATTTAGGACTCTCATATTGAAATCAAACTTACATAAAAATAGAATATAATTAAAATTTTAAAATAATATATCACAAAATTCTAAATAAATTTAATGCAATTTATTCTCATTCAAATTCGCATTTTTTTCAATTCTATTTTTCAATCTCTATAACTACATATCAACCATTTATGCATCACTTCACTCATTCACTAATTAAAATTATTTTTTTATAATCATTATTATTTTTTTCTTTCATATTTTATGATTTTTAATTTATTTTATATTCAGATAATCATTATATAAATCATAAAAATAATTATTCAACACAACACCCATTAAACTATCGCGATTGATTTGATTAGGTCATAATTTTCAATCAATTTTTCAAAATATTAACAAACACACACTATCTTCACACGAATTTTCGTAATATCTATATATTTTTTAGATATATTCTAAACTTCAAAATCAAAAAATAAAGATACATAGCCATAATTATCGAGAAAAATATAACGATGCCAAAATTCAACATAATTACATTTAAATCACTTAAATTCGAATAAGAAAACTCACGATTTCTTCCTTTTCTTGTTAGATACTAACAATTTCTTCAACAATTCGTTTCTCTGTTTTTTTTTTAAATGAAGTGAGGGGGACGGTGTTTTTATAGAGGTGGATATGGTTATCCGAATTCAATTAGGACTCATTTGGTTTGGCTATGAGGTTTGGGTTTAGATGTCTTACATTAGTCCTTAATGTAATTAAACTCAATTTTTAAAATTGTGTTTGGTCGTCACACGAATTTTTATATGTAACTGGGACTAGGAGTGGTAATTGGGTTGAATGAGTCGGGTTTGGTCGGGTCTATTTGGGCTGGGCTTAAAGTGAGTTGGGTCCAATGTCAAAAAATATGGATTATAGTTGGACCCAACAAGAACCCAATAAGGACCCAAAATGGACCCAATAAGGATTCATTATGAATAAAAGTGGTGTAAGGGATTGTTGTAGAATGTAACTAGGCTGGACCCAAATTGGGCCCAATTTAAGACTCAATTGGATCAAAATATTATTAAAAGACATCACAATTGGAACTAAATGCTAAAATATTATGACCCAATACATTGAAAACTTAATTTAGTTTGAGTCTAAATATATGTATGAACTCAAATTATCATCCCGAACTGGGACCAACAATTTTAGTCCAGTTCAGCTAACATACATTCCTTATAGAGGGTGATTTTTCCCACAATTGTGGGGCCAAAATTTTTGATCACCGCATGGGTCCCACATTTGTGTTTGGTGAGTTGGTTTACATGGGTTGGTTAATAATATAATATTAAAATATCTCTAATTTGTTTATTAAAAAATCGAATTTTATCCTTGTATAAAGTAATGATCCGACCACACAAAATAACCCAATATCACCGTCCTCTTCAAGAAAATTCCATCACAAACCAAACTTTATACATCACAAATTTGGGAAAATAGGTGCTGAAAATTACTCATCGACCCCAAATATATAGCATATATCATGCCGAGTCTATTAAACTCAATATGATATAAAATGTGTTAGTGTTGGGTGCCCGACAAGCCATTTGGTTGCCAAATACTTAGCAACACTACGAGAACAGTCTTGTTTAAATTGTTATTTATTGTATGGCATCTTCTTTATTATATATCTATGTCTTTACATATATGTAATAAAGTCCCTTGGATTACATAGAGCTATGGGTACGGTCACGCATTGGATGGTGATCATGGGATGTACTCGAACGGCTGTAATCCTAAAAGCGTTCCAAGTCATAGAGTCATTGAGATTGGGATATCAATGACTCGTCAAGACTTACTTGTGCGTTGCATTTCCTTAGAGGAATGTACCTTGTTCCATGGGTATTGGTTGGGAACCTATGCAACGTATGAGGGTTCACATCGGGGATGGTGAATTGAGCAACCCCAGTGGAAATTCATATTGGTGGACGTGTCGAATATGAAATTCCACGGTCACGCAGGCTTGTGATGATCCTCACGACTTGAGGGATCGCGGCTGTTCAAATGCATGACCCACTGCACTTTGATTTAGTTCATGATTACAGGATAATCAAACAATGGGCTATTTTGGGTGTAGTCTGGTTATGTGATTTGGCAGGCGGTTCCAAGATGGGATCTGTCTCTAATCTATGATTAGTGAATCTCCTATGCTGTCTTGGGAATGACCGGACTTGAAGTCTTTGGCCAAAGCAAGTCAATAAGAAGGTGTGATCCTTGCTTAGTTGACATAAGTCGTCATTCGCCAATTGACATAGTCATATGATTAAATTAGTAGGATTTCGACTGGTAACCAAATCCTAGATTTAATCGGGAGATCTGACAGAAGGATGAGACACATGCTACGATCGTGATCAGGAGAGGTCTGTTATAATCATTTGAATCTAGGGGTTGAGTCGACGTTGCTAGACATCGAACTCAATCTGTGGGAGTCATGAATTAATTGGTGGTTAATTCATGACCAAGATTAATCATTAATCAAGGTAATGATTGGCTAATTGTTACCGAGCCGTTTGGGAAATGGTCTCACTGCTAGCTTTCGAATGAACCTAAGGGGTCACACACTAACTTGAATAAGTTTCCCGGTTGTATGTACGAGATGGCCAATTTTCGAATTGGGCCTTATATGAATTAATATTGGATATTGATTCATGATGGAATAAATTAATTAATTAAGTCTTGGGCTTGAATTAATTAATTGGACTTTTTAATTGATCGGAGATTGATTAATTAATGGGCTAGGCCCAAGGGATTTATTAATGAAAGCCCAATTAATAAATCTTGAGAGTTAATTAATTTAATTAATCTTGGAGATTAATATAATTAATTAATGGGTTGAAATAAAATTGTTAGAAGACAATTTAAATTAGGAAAGTGACTTTTGGATTTTGGTGGAGATTTAATGCATAATAGAATCCTAAATATAAGGAATTAGTTCCTAATATTGTGGGATTTGATATGTATTAACATATGGAAGAGTAGAGATATACATGTAGTAGGATTCTAGTTGAAAGAGTCCACTTTTTGAGGGCTACAAGGGTATGGACGAAAATTAGGGTTTTATAAACCTAATTTTCAAGTCTCTACATAACGATTCATTGTTCTTTATCTCTTGGTAATGTTAGACACAATGAGAAAAATAGATCTCCCAAAAATCATTAGTTCTTCCTTAGTTTTATTACTCTCATATTCTTCAAGTTGGAAGAATTAATATTCCGTCAACTACATATGATCCTACATATTCGTAGTCGTAGTTTTGAATCGCTAGCACGATTATTACTAGCAAGGGAAACGTTCAAGGTGTGGATACAACGCTTAGAGGCACAACATTTGAGGTGCTCAAGACCTTGGTTGATCACGTGTTGTTCGTATTCGTCATCAAGGAGAAATCGAGGAGTTTGATTAAATTATGAGATTTGATCAAAAACGGTACGTTTACGCTTTTGTTTTAATTGTGCATGAAATCTAGGCTTTTTGAACTCTATTTCCGCTGCGAGGTTTCACTCGAGGGTCTAGGCGATCCCAACAAAATGACCTGTCCCCTCCACCCTCCTTATTCACAGGAATTTTCAACCACCATCAATATTACAACCAATTAATATTAAATTTATTGGGCAAATCTATGTTTAGTTACTGAATTTAGTTATTTCCATTAATTGATACAAAACTGATCTTCTAAACGAATATTAATTGTGAATTTCTATTACTAACTATTTGACATTTTAGAAGGACAAATTTTATATAATTAAACAAACATCAATTCAAATGCTCTATTTGACAGAAAGAACTCATCTACACTTGAAAGATTTCAACTTCTAAAGAACTCAATTAATAAGAGTAACCCCCATAATATAATTTAATCAAAGCAATAAACTACCAGAGTCTCTTGTCAACTAAATATACATATGTATATATTCTGAAACATAAGAAACTCAGCCACTGCCAAACAACACTCAATTGTGTATCACCACAATTGAAACATGAACTTATGGTAGAAACTAGAAACTATGATGGTCAAGTATCTTGAAATGCAACCCAAAGCAGCCTAAATTTATCGATAATCCAAGTGTGGTACCTTAAACTGGGATTGAATCCAAGCCATTGATTCCAACAGAATCTGCTTTCCTCTCTGCTTGAAGTGATCGACATAGTGACTCGAGTTTTGCTTTTTGATTTCTTGTTTTTTCCAGTTGTTTCTTTAAGCGTTCACGCTGCTCCACAGAAAAATGTATGTAATATTTTGAAGATTCAGAAAATAGAAAAGAAATGGATGAATTGGAATTTGGAAGTCATTCATTTCCATACAAGAAATTCTCAAGGAAAGGCCAACATAAAGTAACAACAAATGTTAGAACCTAATTATGTAAAACAAGAAGGGGTTTGAGAAATTACCATTTACCCCTCCCCCCAACCAACACCTCAACCGGTTCAGTAAAAACAAATTACAATTTCGCTCCTTGTTTACAAGCTGTCAAGGTCTGATCAGGGGTATCGTGGTAATTTGCAATACCCGATGGGGCTTGTGATAATTGCCCAATAAGGGGCAAGCATGTAATTTTTGCTAAATTGAAACAAAGACTAACTAAATAAATATATTTTTCAACAGTTATTAGTTTCAATAGATGTATAAGCGAAGGCTTACCTCGTCAGCAAGTTCTATAAGAGTGAAATCTGATTTTTCAGATTTGCTCTTCAAGAAGGTGTTTTCCTTTTTGAGCTCCTTTATTGATTTAGCCATCTGGTTTCACATGCATAAACATATATGAAATTAAAAAGTTACATAAAAGAGAAAATATGCATCATGCTCAGAAATATCATATATTTGTAAAAAACAAAATTATAAATATGCACCTTATCAATTTCTTGCTTAAATGTTTCAAAGACCTCATTGCTTTTCAATAATGCTTCCTGTAGAACGACGAAAAAAAAAACATTTATACTCAGAGGTATATTTTATGTGTACTATTATTGGCCTTTTTAGGTAATTATACCTAAAAAGGCCAATAATAAAGCACTGCATACAAAGGGGAATAAAAGGGCCAACCTGGAACTGTTGGAATTTTTCGCCATCAGCTGTCAATTGTAACCTCAAATTCTTTTCAGTTGCTAAAAGTTGTGACACTTGTTCTGAATACAATTTCATCTGGGATTGTTCCTGCTTCAATTTCTCTTCGTGTTGCTGAAGTTTCAGATCAGAAAGCTGAAGTTCAAGCGTTTTTTGTTTCAACTGCAAAACAAAACAATGAAAGAATCAACTTTTGCACTAAATCAACGGATAATTAAAACTCTTTCCTTTATATTCAGAGGATGTGCCTACCTTATGTGCATGTTGCTGCTCAGAAAGGGTATACTGGTCAACAAGTTGTTTTAACTTGGTCTTTAACCTAAACTTAGAGAAATATTATATCATATGGGACTGGTTAAAATCCAGATAAAGGAGAGTTTCACATCAATGCAGAGTAATTGATATTATGCAAGAAAGTGCTAGTCACAAAATTGTATAATAATATAAGGTTCTTCTCTCGTTTGTGGTTTGTTTTATTAACAAGAAACCAAAACTTTGAGCTAGTCGGCATGATTTCACATGCATGGGGAAAAAAATCATTGCACAAACCATTGTAAGGTCTTAATATTAGATGTAGACATAATTATGGGTTTTCCCTTACATCTCATTCTCTTTTAACTGAGATATACTTTCATCTTTCTGCTCATCCAGCTTACTGCCTACTTCCTGCAATAGCATCGGGTAAACATAAACACAAAGAGAACAAAAGATAACCAGATGCACCATTTTAGTTTGAACCCTATATATATGTGTGTGTATACACATATACATAAAGATAAAGTGTGTATATATATATATATATAGTGAGAAGTTACATGTTAAGAACCAATGTGAATAACATTATAATGACGTGAAAGCTTCACAATATAATCAAGGAAGAATCATATTAACCAACTAACAACTACTGATTTTTATTTAATCACCAGAGATATTAGAACTACGAATACTTTTGTCAAGGTGAACATGAAATAGACATGGTTATGGGTGACGAATACAACAACGAAGATAAGGAGATTGTACTGGAGCTGATAGTAATTCATAACAACTAAAAAATATGAAGATGTGGAGCTTCACAATATATTAAAAAATAACAACATAGGCAAACCTTAATTGCATCTTGAAACCTGTTTGACAGATCTAATCTCAAATTTTGACCCTCTGATGACACTCGTTTGCATTCTTCCTGAAAATCATTGAACAGGCAAATGTATTTCAAAGGAAGGAAACGATCAATTAAAGCTGTAAATTATCTGTACAACCACCTAGTACAGCTCATATTTGGTGTGGAGAATTTGGGCAAATGGGTGATAATGATTTAAGGCCACTCATGAATCATCATAAGATAAACACTACTAAATCTTGAAATAAATTAGCAGTCATTGCATGGGAATATAAATGAAGTTACAATGTAAACATAGCAATATCAATATCATAGAATCTATAGATCAATTTTAAATGAGAAATAAACTGTTCGCCAGGTAATTCTACCAAGCGAAAGTTAATAAGGGTATTTCTGATAAACAAGCCAATAATTAAGCACAAAGGTTCAATTTAATCGAAGATTGCAGGTAATATAAGAAAACATGATAATGCCATGCATATATTCACATACACTAGGTTCACAAACGCACAATAGATTAACAAGCAAGGGAGAAACTGTAATGCTTCTGAATTATTTGAGTATGCTGAGCGTGTTGATATCCAACCAGATAATCTAGAAATAATATGAGCTACAAGCAGATGGTTTGAACAAATAAGTGAATACCATTAACATCTTATTTTGACGTTGCAGCTCCCGGCACAACGACTCAAGTTTATTTCTAACAGCAACGGCTGCAGATGAGAGGAATACATAAATTAGCAAATAACAGTGAGGTCTCCTGATGTCGCAACAATATTACGGACTTATTTCCATATGAAAGGCATATATAAATGTGGTTAGTAATTGTAACATGCACAAAGTTACTAAAGTTCATATAAAATATGGTTGTAAATTATATAGCGCAATAAGCCATGTCAATCAGCTATTGAACTACAAAAACATTCACGAAAAAATAATGAGAACTAAACATATACATCACAATATTCCAACCTGAATCTCTTTCGGCAATAACTTGTTGATACTTCAATGTGAACTCCAAAAAATCCTTCTCTGATTTAAATGTACGCTTTACATTTTTACGCTTCACTTCTGAGGCTTCCTTAAAATATATTGCAGATGAGTAGAATTACAAATAAATGTGTAAACAAATGAAATTGCAAGCAAGATTTGAGTTTGATCTTCAAAGATCGGCCAACTTTCTCTTAACAAAAGCACAGAAAGAAAACATTATTGAATGAAGAATATCGCACGTATAAATTATTCGAGTATTACAGATAAACAAGAAAAAACATATATAGCACATAAAGTGAATAAATTTTCTGGAAGAATGATATTACGCAATACTTTTTTGTTGTTGTCAGCATTTCCTGCCAATGAAGTCTCCTCCGGTGTAGCTGTTTGTAAGTCCACGCCTTCAACAGCTGCAAAAATAGAGAAAGTACAATGAAAATTTTGAAAAACCATGAAACAAGCAAAAGAAAGTCCAAGCAGCAATATTTGCACAGATATATGAAGCTCAATCACAGACACAAACGTCTGACAATTAATTGAAAAGTTCTCAATAATCCTCTAATGTGCTTTACAAACACCATCACAAATAACAATTAACAAAGTCCAGATAACGCAAAAAAGAATTCATGTAATAACGTCTAAAGTTCCATCGTTTTTAGGAGTACAAGTCACAACACTATGCAAAAAAGCATTGTGTCCACTTTTAGGAATATATTCTGGTCATAGAAGTGCTAACATATAGAAACTGTGGACAATAGGATTAAATGAGATGGCACCTGTGTGTTTAAAGGATCTCTGCAATGCACCTTAATGTGTATATACAAGTGGCCAACGTTTTAATTGTCAGACGGCATTTACAATTACAAGTGAGCAAAAAGAAATGAAATGATTGAAAACAAGGGGAAACAGTATAAACATTTCACAAATAAAGTCCACCCTCTGTTCTCAATCGCTGTTATCTTCCTAAAAATTTTCTTCGGTTGGTGGCTTTGATTGAAAACAAGGAATGAGAAAAAAGTTCCCCAATACACATTTGCATTCCTACTTTGCACGTTCCAATTTAAAGAATCTATCCACACCAAACGAACAGACAAACAAACAATTTCAAGTATCAAAGTTAGTAAAAACTACTCAACGAACTCCAAATCACATCTACAATGCCACTCAACCATAACTCATATGAAAAGAAGCCACATAACGTAAAATCTGCATATCAAACAAAATTCAACAAAATCCAAACCAAGTAAATAAAATAATTAAAAAACATCATTATATTTCTCTTCTTTAAGCTGTCCTACAGCAGGAGGAGCTGATCGCCCGCATTTTCAACAATATCAGAAGAACACGAAGTAAACCTACCAACATGTTCAATCACAACTTCGTCCGGCCGTGAATCGAGCTTGATTAATTGTTCCTCCTTATAATCATCAGTTAATTTATCAGCAGCAGAAGAAAAAGAGGACTCTACGAAACCATCGGGCAACGATTCAGCTTCTGGAAGCTGATTATTAGGGTTCGAGCTCCGATTCTCCATGGTTGTGCAATGGTGGTTAGGGTTTGAGAGTTCAATTTCGTTTGGCCCTCCCGCTGCTACTTTTGATTCTTTTGATGTATCAAAGTTTCTACTTTCTTTTGCATTTCAGTACTTTTTAAGAGAGAAAAATATGAATTTTTAGATTTATGATTTGATGGTTTAATTTTATTTTTATTTTTTTGAATTTATTTTGGTTCAATGGGTCAACCTAATGTTGATAGAAATTTAGGATAATCATTTGAGATAAAGAAATTATTTTTATGAATAGTTTAGATAATTTTAGGTTGGTTTGTAATGATTTTCTATTTTATAATATAGTTAAATTTTTAAAGTTATTTTATTTTTCATGCTAAGCAACCTCAGCTTGAGTGTATCACGAGATTACAATATTGAGATATCAAAAATTGCGAGATGAAAAAATACTAACACATTGAATAAGATGAAAATTTGAATCGTAATTGTCGATATATTTGATTATTTTGAGCTTATTAAGATTAGCAAATGACATATGAGTATTCTCGTGTAACTTTTGAAAATGCTTCGTTATTATGTTTTCAACTTGTTCCTTCTTTTAAAAAAAAACAATTGAATCATCGTATTAAATCCATGTCTAATATCTAATACAAATAAGCATCAACGACATTTATATTATAAACTATTACAAATCGGAAACACTCTTTAGATATCATTGAAAAAAGATATAAGTTACATACACACACATTGTGAAATATAAAAAAAAAAATATTACCACAACTTCTATTTTAATTAAAAAAAGTTATATAATTCACCAACCTTAATTTGGTTTTGCTCAATTGCACATTATTGTTTCTATAACATTGTATCATTTCATGCATATCCAAGCATGGAGGTGTGTAACCTACTAATATTTACATCAAATAAGAATATGCTGCAAGTAATATTTCAAGATATAGCCTAAACCATAAGAAAGAAAGATTCACATGTTTTCCATATTGAATTTATAGCACACATCAAACACCAAATATGTACTCTACCATTTTTAATCCCTTCTGAAAATAGAGAACTAAACAATATTCCATGCAAATTGAATTTCAAAAATATCCAAAATGAGTTCACAACATTTTTACAAAAAGAATTAAAGTATATATGCAGATTTGAATCACTTTCCTATTTCCTAAAACATGTTTATCTATTTCCAAAAAAACTGCCAAATTTTTCAGTCGACGTTTAATCCCCGAGCCAAAAATGGCCAACAAGCAACCAACTTTTGCACAAGACTAATAATGCAACCATCATTATAATCGCCTTCAGCCAAACGTCTCGCCTCAGCATCCTCTATAGCTTCTTTCCACCTTAGATCGAAATTCATCAACTCAGATTCTGAATCTGTCACACTCACAGGCACAATCTCAGAATCTGAATCTGAATCTGAATCTACAATCGGGGCGGGTTGATTCCTTCCTACTGTTGATGGATTGTTCATTGGTATACCTCTGAATAATGGTGCAATCTTCTTGTTGCATAATAAGACCATGTCCTATATATATACATACATAGAGATTAATTGATGAAATAATTAGATATGAATTTGAAAAGGGTTTTTGTGAATTTGAAAAGGGTTACCTCTAGAGGAGTGAGAAATTCAGAAAATAGTAGGTTGAGTTCACATTGAACCTTCTGAGCAGGATAAATTCTTGAGATAACGGTGAGCAAAGCGGACGTTGCCACGACTGATGGCCTAAACTGTGTGAATATGATGTCTGCATAGATACGAAAAAAAATGTATTATGTGACTCAAAATCGTTCAAGAAGTTTTTGTTGGAAAAATTGAATGGTGAAGTGATTTTCATAACTCGGACATGGAATTTAAGTAAATTAAATTATTCAATGTGATGAATCCAGCACTTTGAATAATTCAAACCCAATATTGGATGTATGAGAAATTAATGGTCAAACTATTGCGATAAAATCATAACAATCGTTATGTGTTCACATAAGATAATGGACCATTGTTTAAAAGTCTGAAAATATTGGGGTAAAATAGCAAGATCTGAAAAGTTGTAAGTAGGGGGCTTTTCGCCCAAAAGTCACAACTCTTGGACATACTTGCGAATTCCATAAAGTTGCATCTCTTAGCCCACAACTTTTCATTATTGACAAATAGACCCTGCATGTTCTGATTCAAAAACATTTGTACATTCTTTTATTTCCCTACATTATTCATTCAAAAATCAAAAGTTCTAAACATAGATTAGCTTTCTAAGACGCTCGTTGTTGTATCTTGGGACACAAATGCCGTATTTCGTGCGCCTCGACTAACCAATTTCCATTTCTAAACAACATTTTCGATTTTATTTCTCTCAAGAATAATCTAACGGCAAATAAAACAATCTAAAACAAAAGTTAAAAGAAAAAAAGAGATACCTCCTTGACATTTGAGGATGAGCATGGAAGCTGCGCGAAGAGGCGATGGTAAATCAGGCGGCAGGGCGAGGATCGGGATGAAAGGCTCAACGAATGTAAATGGCGTTAGAATTTGCAATCGCCAATTTAAACGTTTACAGATGAACAACTCCATTTTCAATAAGTTTTTAGGCGTAAATCGATAGTCCATCCCAGTCTGTAATCAACATTCAACAAACTTCAATCATACAATATATATTTATTACACAATTTACACAAAAAGCAACACTAATGAACACAAATATTGCTTCTAAATCTATTCTAAAACAACAATAACACCTTTTAAAGTCATATAACACAATTTACACAAAACCAACACTAATTAACACATTTTTCGAATAAAACTCGAGATTTTAGAGTTTAATTACCAAAATCTACAATGGGGTAAGATATATACACTCTGTAAAGTCATATAACACAATTTACACAAAAGCAACACTAATGAACACAAATATTGCTTCTAAATCTATTCTAAAACAATAATAACACCCTTTAAGTCATATAACACAATACACACAAAAGCAATACTAATTAACACATTTTTCGAATAAAACTCGAGATTTTAGAGTTTAATTACCAAAATCTACAATGTGGTAAGATATATACACTCTGTAAAGTCATATAACACACACACAAAAAAAAATCGAGGGATTGAGAGTTTAATTACCAAGAAATTTGAGAGCTCGAAGTCATCAGCACGTAACTTCCAAGCGATTGTGAGGCAACAAATGAGCAATAAATCGGTGTTATACTTGTTTGGTTGAATCACAGGCTGATCACAGAATTCAATTTGTGATTAAGAAAAGATGCAGATAAAATTAAAAATACTTAATAATTAATGGTTTTTCACAAGAAATCGAAAACGAAAGACAGAAACAAGTCATTTTTCGATCTACATTTTTTTCAAAGTTCGTTTACATTATGCAATCAAACAAAAACTACAAAAATCGAAAAAACAACTGATTTTTCGTTTCTATCGTATTCTTTGAAGAACATTTCGCAATCAAAAGAAAACTTCCCATATCAAATATGATTAAGAAACAAGTTATTTTTCGCTCTACGTTTTCTTTGAAACTCATTTATATTCTGCAATTGAACGAAAACTGCAAAAATATAAAACGAAAAGATAAGCAAGTGAATTTTTGGTCGAAATACATTTTGCAATCAAACGTAAAACAGCAGAATTAGAAAATGATTATAGAAACAAGTGATTTTTGGGTCTACATTTTCTTTAAAATTCTTTAACATTCTGCAAAAATAAACGACAATAAACTGCAGAAATCGAAGCGATCAATACCGGGATTTCGCCTTTCGACATGAACTGATCGAAGTAGGTCATCGCCAAGTAAGGAATCATAGCATCCAATTCGTTTATATCCCATAGCTTCACATCACATCAAAAAAAATATATCGTATGAATATACAACAAAATCTTAATCAAAAAACTGATGCAACGTATATATATATATATATATATATATATATATATATATATATATATATGTGTATATACGTACATTTTGGATGAAATCAAGAGCATGTAATCGTAGCCTCTTGATGAAATAATCTTTGTAGTAATCTGTACGTAAAACGAAATACTGTTCGGCGTCGAAGAGTGAAAGAAGTTCGTCACGGCCTTCGATCGCCGGAAATTCGAGACGCTTAGTTGGATCGATCGGAGAAACTGATGGGCCTTCGTCTGCCATTGTTGTTGAGAGTGAAAAGTGTGTGAGAGAGTGTGTTTTCGTGTGTGTATATATATATATATACGTATATATATATATTATATATGTATTTTTGATTTACTGTTTCGGCGGTTATTTAGTTAGTTAGGCTCAGGCTAGCAAGGCCTTAACGCCGTCAATGCGCCAGTCAAGGGAAATGACTGCTAGATTCCATGTGTATACCAATTAGATTCAGTGGGTCCCAGCTCACTTGGATATCAAATTTTGGCAGGTGATGATGAATTTACTATTTTATCCCTATCAAAACTAAATTAGTATTAATTTTTTGGATCATGGTGAAAACACACGGCCAATACAGTTAGGTGTAAATCGAGTAAATTAAACTAATTTTGATTGACCATATTTGACACTAGTAAGCCTATCAATGGGTGGGTATTACCCGTAGTTGTACCCGTTTAAAATTTATTACACCCGATAATTTTCGCCCGGATAATATTACCCATCGGATAAATGACTGGGTCGGGTGATATAAAAAATGAGCGGGTAACATGCGGGTTCGGGTCGGGTTCAGGTAATACCCGCCCGTTGACAGGTTTACTTGACAGACTCACAATTAAATAGATATTCTAAGAAAATTCGACTTCGGTAAGACTTGATCTATCAGATTTAAGTTGGTATAAGAAGATATTTAATTAAAACAATAGGATTTATTTGTTCAACCAACTCGGTGAAAATTGCTCCTTACACGGAGTTGTTGTTGTTCAAAATAGTATTAGTGAGAAGTTATTATAAGGAGAGCGTATAAATTATTAAATAGTATTTGATCTTGTTTTAATAAATCAAAAGGTTATACGCTCTTTAAAACACGAATTATTAGTTATTGTAAATATTAAAAGCTATATTATATAGTGGTTCTTAGTTTCTTAAGTTAAAACAAGGGAAAAATGCAAAAAGAATCCCTGTGAAATATTTTATTGGCTAAAAACCCCTTATGAAATAAATATAATCTAAAAATTCTCTGTGAAATATTTTAGTTGCACGAAACCCCCTCTGTTAATTTGGTGAAGTACACTCGCCCCATATGCAATTTTTAGTAATTATTGACCATTAAGTTACTAAATTATTTACTTTTTTACCCCTTCATGTCTTGTACTTGTTGGCTTCATTTGTACACACAAAAAAAACAATGGGTTAAACTTTAAAGTAACGGGTATATTAAGAAAAAAAAATTAATGGTGTTAAAATAAATAGAAAGAAATTGAAAGTGTACAATTTCATAATTATAAAAGGGGTTTTCAAGCCATATTTTTTCATATGGGGTTTTCATCCAATAAAATATTCACATGTGGGGTTTTTGGATTTTACCTTTAAAACAATGTATATACTTCTAAAATAAGTTATTAGGAGCTTATAATTAAGGGAATCGCAACTTAATTATCGGTAGCTTATATGACATAGAGCTTATAAGCATGGAGTCTTGTAAGGTATTCTATAAGCTTGGCCAAAATAATTAGAAAAATAATTTTGGTTATTTCCATTACTTTGAGATTTCATAGTTTTTATTTTAATTTTAATTATCGTACTTTTAATCATTAAAAAAATTTAAACTAAACTGAATATAGGAAAAGGTGAGAGAAATTATAATAAATAATCTTAACTCTCAATATAACCATCGTTTCATAAATTTATAACAAACCATGCATTTTTATCTTTTTTATCCCCTTCATAATAGTTGGAAAAATATATAATAAATCATGCATTCATGCATGGCTATTAGTATATATATTATAACTCAATAGCCATTTATAATACTCACAAAAAATGATTTTCCTAAAAAACAAAAAAGAAAGAGAGAAAATCCACATGATTAATAATTAATCGAGTCTTAAATATAATATGGACAATTTTTTGTTTTTTGACAATAATGGAAATAATTTATTTTTTGAAATTTGAGAAACTAATGATACTAATTAGAGAACGCACTTAACTAATCAATTCTTTTCCATGTTTTAGCTTAAAAAATCGAAAAATCTTCGTCCGTATGGTCACAATTATTTTAATTCGAACACAAAATGTGTAGTTTACACGATTTTTATCTTAAAAAAACCCTTAATATCATCTTTAAATTTCAGAATATTCAATTAATAGTTTTGACTTTACCAAATCACACATACGTATTTCTTTCACCATCTCGTGCATATTTTAAGACTCATTCTTGAGGTCATTTTTGTCATTTGAAAATTTTGTTTGGGCCGAGGTAGTTAATGGGCTGGGCTGGATGGAGCCCGAGTTGTTTTCATTCATATGGCAGAATGAGAGTTTGTGAGCGTCTTCATGGGCTTATATAATAAGTATAATTTATTAATAATTTGAGTAAATTATAATTTACTCAAATTATTAATATATTAGAATTTGATCAATTTATATTCGGACTATAATTTCACATTGAGAGTATTAGTGGGAGTTTTAGAAAAATTTTTGTTTTACACTCAATTTGATGTATAACAACTAACTAAACAAATGACGAGGATCGAAAAGGAATAAGATAAATTTAGATATTTTAATTGAGACAATAAATCAACCAAATAACTTTGAGGAATATATTTATGTATCAAATAACGCTTCATATCAGCTGTTGCGAGTGATTAGTGTTCATCGAAAATAATTTATCTCGTACTCAACTTGACACCAATATTGAATGGCTTGACTAGGGGTGTTCACGAGTCGAGCTCAAGCCGAGCTGGGCCAAAAATTCGAGCTCGAGCTCAAGAAAAATAATTTTTTTTATAAAAATATATTATTGATTTTATATTTATTTATATATTATTAAATATAGTCATAATTAATATTAAAAATATCATTATTTATACATATATTTATTATAATATAAAAATATATGAATAAATATTTATTTTTTATATATATTAATTAAAAATTCTTTTTTTATTCCAGCTCGCGAGCTGGCGAACAAGCATTTTTAGGCTCGAGCTCGAATTTTTCCGAGCTCGAATTCGAGCCGGCTCGACTCGTGAAAACCCATAGGTTTGACCATATAATTTAGTTTTAGAAAAGGTTATGCGCTCATAATCAGTCATATTGTAAAAGTTAAGATAATCATCCAACTCAATAAGCCAATTCAAAAAATTATAAGGGTTTAAGCTACCGTAAAAGTTTGGGATAGGGTGGAAAATGACTAGGAAAAGACATATTTTTTCGAGGAAAATTGGACAAAATATGCAATTAACTACAATACCATTGAATTAAGAAAAATAAAATCAAGTTCAAGCAATTACCACTTTTTTTCTTTAGTCGATCAAGAATTGTCTCTACGAGCTTCAATGCAAATAGATCCCGACAAAGTTGATGCAATAAGCAAAATTAATTAGGTAGCAACGGACACTGAAGGGTAATGCAGAAGCGAAGTGAATCGAAATTTGGCTCTGGTGCCAATTGATGTAGAATAACTAACTAAACTAAGCTAACATTAATATTTGTAAGAGAAAACTAATAAAACTTTTATTCAATTCACTCACATGTCTTTCAATAATAATGGAGGCTTAATATTTATAGGCTCTACAAAAAAGACATAAAAGGAAATAAACTTGAATTAAGGTAATTAAGCTAAATAAGAAAATATAATCTACTCAAATATTATTGAAATCATCCTACTAAGTATTAAGATATTAAAATATCTAAATTTCTATTCCTTTTCGATCACATCACAGTTTTACCGAACTTAAAAATACTTTACAAAATATTAAAAAATTATATTTATTATGCGGTTTTGGTACTTAAATAATTTTTGGTACACATTAATTAATGTGAACTTTACGTCAGATTTCTGTTTCCAACTCATTTTCCTAATAGATGCGTTATAATTAATAATTATATCAAATATATCTATTAAAGTAATTATAATTGTTTCAGTAAAAAAAAATATAAACAGATAAATTATTAAAATGTGAAAGAAAAAAAAATTGGGGGCATTCCGAGTATTGAACTCGGGACCTCTCGCACCCTAAGCGAGAATCATGCCACTAGACCAAATGCCCTTTGGTGCTCTAATTTCTGTTAAATTATATGTTGTTCAAAACCTCAATGGCATTATATCGATGAAATACAAACCCCATTCTATATGTTGAATAATGTTTCAATTATATTCATGTCACATGCATAAAAATTATGTCATTTATTTACCTAAGAGAAAAAATTTATACCTAGAGTGTATATTAGCAATTAATACAAGATGGACGACTGACATAAATACATAAGTACATAATTGAAACTGCGAAATTGCATTAATCCAAACCTATGATGGAATTGGATCAAAGTTAATCGTATGATACACTATTTCATACCGAAATTTTTTATGACGAGAAAAATTCGCAACCGCTACTTTAAGTTGTGCACTAGGTAAATCTCGGGTTGCTTAGATGTAGGGCAAAAGGTGGTCAAATCCATTTCCCCACGGCCTCTGTTTTTAACAGTTCGGGTCGTGTTTGTATCATGGGTAAATTTGTAAATATCTGTTTTACATTTAGTTTTATCGAACTCATGATAAAATGTTAACTCGATCCACCTCTAACTAGGTACATATCCAATCTGATATGTGTACAAAACTAAAAGGTTTAAAGTATTGAGCAAAAACTCAATCGATTTAAAATAAAATAATTGTATATTTAATAAGCATCAAATTAATAAAATATGAAAGAAATATAATATTTAATAAGTGATCAAGACCATACTGAAGGTTGCCTCCAAAGGTATGTTTTTACTATTGAATTTCAATTTAATTGAGAATGACCAAATTTATTCATTTCTAGTATAAAATAATAATCGTAATAAAGATGAGAAAGTTCTATACATGAATAATAGGAACCAGTTATAAACTAAACTAAAAATATAAAATGTGTTTTGAAAATAATATTGTTTGCTCTATTTTTAATTGAAAATGGATTATGAGTGAGTCCCCGGACTTAATGGTTGAAGGGCAACAATTGGGTGTTAAGCAAAACTACTTCATTCTTTATGAACTAATTAGCAACTTTTTTTATGAAAATAACCAAAATCCCAAAAATCTCTATTATAATGAAACAACAAAACTCTATGATAAGCTGATTCTAATAGAGTCAGTCTTGCTTACATAGAAGGTGTTTTGAAATACTTTATGATGAAAATAGGCTCATTCAGTTAAAATCAACCTAACATATAATGACCCAAGTAAAGTGATACTACAAGTTAAAGTCTATCAAAAAAACTCCTCTAGATATATCGAATTTGACTCATAATATTACAATTACGAAAAAAATACAGTCCAAATTGGAGAAGCGTATACCCGTGATTCGAATAGTGATTGTTTGTATCATTAAACTTCAACAACTTTACGTCTCTTTCGCTTAGTATCAATGGTTCCGTTTTCAACATTCAGACTAGCAGCTGCAGTTTCTTTCTTAAGCTCTGTTTGGTTTCTCTTCAAATTACTCTGCTCTGGCAAACTGCAGCAAAATTGTTACAAAATTGAGTAAACAAAAGTCAAAAGCAACTAAAGCTAACATTAATGAGTGAGGATGATAAGATCCACGTCTAACCCGGGAGATATAAATATAACCCGTGTTTGAAGTAGTTCTTGGTTTTGCTCTTTGGAGATATAAATATAAATATGCAAACAAATATGTACATACGCGATGTTTCCTCGCAAACAACATAATATAACACTCTTCTCTAGGGGTGGCAATTGGGTTGAATGGGTTGGGTTTGGGTTGGGTCCAATGTCAAAAAATATGCATTATAGTTGGACCCAATAAGGATCCATTATGAATCAAAGTGGTGTAAGGGAATTAAAGTGGTGTAAGGGGTTGTTGTAGAGTGTAAAATGTAGATTATTGACTCAAAGTGGAGAATAGGTTGGACCAAATTTAGACCCAAATTGGGCCCAATTTAAGACCCAATTGGACCCAAATATTATTAAAAACCAATCCAGTTGGAACTAAAATGCTAAAATGTTAGGACGTAACCATTGAAAACTTAGTTTGGTTTGAGTCCAAATATATGTATGGACCCAAATTGCCACCTCTACTCTTCTCTATCAAAATAGTAGTACAAAATAATCGATTAAGTTATACTTTCAAAGGATATAAAAATAAATTCTGTTAGAAATTATAATGAAGTCACAAAAAATAACACACATACATATATTTGATGCAAATAACTAGTTCTTTATCAATAATAATGTTTCTAAGTATTTCGAAAAAGTACGTAAGTGCACCTTATCTTTCCACATTTAAGCAAGCTCCTTTCAGCAGCCTTTTCCAGGACACTTCTATAGTATTGAGTAAATGAAGCATTGAGACTCGTCTTCTCCATCTGTGAACATGTTAAATACTAAAATTAGATACAAATTATACCCCACATCTTAGTTACGAGCATTTTAATTGAAGCGGTACAAACCTGAAGGAAAAGATCCACAGATTGGTGTTCATGTGGAGAAAAGGATACATCGTCTCTTTTTCTCTGCACAAACTCCACATTCTTCTCCACCTGCAGATACAAAAAAAACGAACAAATAAAAATGGACATTCTTTTATGCAAGTTTTTGCTTCGAAGTTTAAGGCTATGTTTGGCTCTTGGGTTTGCTGGGAAAACGAAACATTTGGACAAAAGGAAAACAAAATCATAGAAATTCAAACCTCGGGATTTTCTCTTGCTTTTTGCGAGGAAAATATGTTTCTAAAATTCTCTTTTCCTTTGTATCCCTCCAGCAATCAAACAACTTTTTTTTTTCTAGTATTTACATATCTCCCTTAGCATACACATTTTGCCTACATTAACGAACCTATGTTTTATTGTTTCATTGGACGCTTAAACCTAGGAGTGGCAATTGGGCGAGTTGGGTTGGGTTTGGGTTGGTTCTTAAATGGGTTGGGTTCTTAATGGTTTTTAAGGTGGAACCAAACTCAACCCAAAAGGAAACCAAGCCCAGCCCGACTCAATACCTTGCATAATTTAGATTATTGGCAAACAATTTGGGCCTAACTTGAAATTAAGTTGGACCCAACTTGGAACAAAGATGGAACCAAATAAAATTTCTTAGGAACCAACCCAACCTAGACTAGTTTAATTGGGTTGGAACCGTGGTTCCGGATCCATTTTGCCACCCCTACATAAACCCTGATCAATTGTATTAAATAGGAGCAAACGTGAGAATAAGTACCTGGTCAATCAAACGCTTCAACATTCGGCGCAAACTTTCAATTGTCGTGCCCTCGTGAATCTTTCTCAAACGGATTACTGGAATAGTAGCTAAGTCGGGGAAGGAAATATGGTAGCTCCACTGAACAAAGTGCATAGACAGTTGTTCAATGGCTGAGTAAAAGCAATCGTCTTGGAAGTTCCTCAATTTTAGATAATGTTTGGGCAACTGCACATTATTGAGTTAGTTGGACATGCATTAAATAACAAGAATCAAGAAAAGAAACACAAAGGCTATGCCTGGTTGCGTTTTTGAGTATGTTTTAAAGGAAAGTTCCTTTGGAAAAACATATTACAGATGTTTGTATGAAAATGGTGGGTTGTTGATTATATTTGGTTATAATTTTGAAAAATGGTTCGAATTAGTGAAATATCAAATCAGTCGGGATTTGTTAATGTATAATGCGCAAAACGATTTGTTATTTTGGTAATGATTATATGATTAAAATAAAGTAAGAAAGATATAGAAACACTGGTTGTAGTAGGTAGTTTTTGACGAGAGATAGTGCGAAATGATGGATAAGTTGAATAGATGGATAACTAAAAATGTATTTTGTGTTCAAAATGGCTTGTAGCAGAAAACAGATAACAGTTTCAAATAATATAAGGGTGTGTTTGGATTGAGTATTTGGATTTGGGGAGGGGATTTGGAGGAAGGATTTGAAACGACACAACACCCTAACGAAATTTACACAGCTAAAACATTTTAATATGCTGAAAAGTAAGCTAGAACCTCTAACCTTCACGACAGATGCAATATTGAAGGCACTTCGAGATTTTTTCCCCTCCTTGACAACCTTGTACTCCAACATATCTAGCACTAACGAAGCAACTGGAATAAAAGTTCCACTGGAACTGGAGAGAGAATTCAGCCACTCACAGCACTTGAGTCTTAGAGGGAAATATCTTGGACCAGGAAACATGTGAGCCAGACCATTTACAAGTTGATTGGTCATAAAGAACAAATAGTGTAGATCGTAGTCGCGTACGTTGGCTGATATGAACCTAACCCATATATCGATGCAGTTAACATATTCCCAACTGCACATCTTTTTAACAGCTTCCTGTTTCACAAGAACACCAATACATGAATAAAACAAGAGTATAAAAGTTAAAAGATAAAAGTAAATATACAAATATTGAGAACCCTTCTCTCAAAAGACCAAGTGGGGGCATACACGAGCACAGCTCGAGTAGACCATGACCAAATTGCTCGAAATTGAAAATAATGATAATGATATATTTATAATTAGCTATGGGTCAGTATAAATTATATATACATACTATAGGTAAATATATTTTCCTTTATTTATAGGCTTGGGAGCCTGAGGCCATGTAGAATTGGGCTCAAGCTCAGTTTAGGCTGGCAAAAGATTGAGCTCAAGCCGGCTCGGGAGCCCACCCCTGAGGCCAAGTAAACAATTTTGCGATCCATCATCGTCAAATGACTAAATATCAGGCAAGTAAGATATTATACCTTCTTCTTTGTCTTAACCCCCCAACTCAATATTTTGGTGAGCTGATTAATAGAAGCAACCGCCTTATGAGATGATTTTTCTACATCTAGGGAGCATAATTCAACAAAGCAATCCCTCAAAAACTGCATATGTTTGATGTCAGTGATTTCTGTTACTCTAGACCGAGAAATGATTGCAACAAAAGATTTTGATAGGCACGTCTCAAAGTAATTGGAACTAGAGATAGCTGCAACGTCCCTTGTGATAAGAAAGGAAGCTGATGATAACACCCTCCCACCTGTTGCCCACAAATGCACAGTAGCCTGTTTCAAGAAATCCAGAACTGTTGGAAATATATATATATATATGATAATAACGGTAAAGATGCAACTTCAAATATGTTATGCACATTGCTCATGTATTAACTGCACGCATATAAGCCAATCTCGCACAAAGAAAGAGGTAGACATGTCTTAATTCAGTGAGCTAGACAAACAAAACAATTTAATGAAGTGGGCTTCCAAGGTGGGCTGAATGCTTTTATTCTTTTCCTCAGCAACCAGAAAGCCATATTACAATTTTCCTAAATAAAAAGAACGTATGGAACTTCCTTTATACTAGTAATGGTCCATTTTAACATTTTCATAAAGCTTAATTTGGGCCCAACCTTTACATCATCATTTTACTCTCACAAATAAGAATGACATCATATGCAAACAAAAACCCAATTGTCAGAGTAAATGATATTTCCTGACTTGATATTTTTGTTTCTCTTTTAGAATTTTGATTGGAAAACTAGCCCATTTGAAATGGAAATATCAAAAAGGCCATCCAACGAAGCAGTACGTAAAACCATGTATAGGAGACATGATAAATATCAAATAACTACAAATATAGCAGGACAAAGAAAAGCCCAACCAAGTACGAAAGTAATAATATGTTTCAATTACCTTAATGAGCCGTTGCATTAGAGATGGAAAGGCAAGAAAGAATATCAAAGAAGCTCGGAGCCTCGTCATTGCAAAAGCCAAAATGTCCGTGTCAGTGACCTGATTCAACAGAAATAATGTGCTCCTTACATAAGACTTCACCAAAGGTTTTAGACTGTTCCACTTTGAAGTTTTTTTCAGTTCCCCTAATGTCTCCTTTGTGTTGCTCGAAGATGAAATCTCCAATAAGCCTCGAAATATATCATCTGCATTAGACAGTGTAAAAAGCAGAATGTTGCAAAAGGTTTCACTGTTATCAATTCTATGGCCAATTGATTCAGCTCCATAGTGACAAGCGGCACGATATGCATTAAGCAGGCTAACAAAGGCTGACTGGCTATTGTCTTCTTTGACAATTTGACACCATTTATTTATGATAGAATTTGTCAAGAGTTTCCCTTTGTCTTTTGTTAGGTCATCATCACCTAGCTCCCCTTCATCACTTGAGCCGCCTTCATCAGAGTACTGTTAGGAAAAGAACAGACAGGACTATTACATAACCCACTTGATGAAATTGGAGGGAAGTGGAGTAAATGGCAAATACATTCCAACCAATTCCCGAAAAATAAATTTTGTATTGAATTCATTTCCCTTATGTTGACAGGAGAACCAGCACATCATCAAGCAATTTTAGTAACATTTTGCGCCCCATTCCCATAAGGAATGGCATGTTTAACTGTTTACTAATCTCAACTATGTATAGCATCCTCCTTGAACAATATTATCTGTTGGTAAACTGAAAAAATTAATTCTTAATTGCCATCTAACTGAGCTCTTCCATATATGGTGATTATATTACCGCAAAATAGGTTAGTATATAAATAGTTTAAAGTTAAACAAGAGTGCATAAATACAATTAAGTGAACTGATGCACTATTTTATAGTAGCGGACAAGTATATTGGAGTTTGGGACAAATGAAAATAGAAACATGTACACTAGAGGGTATTAATGCAATTGCCAATAAGCCAAGATTGTGATTTACATTCTCAGTTTCTCACAATCATTACAGTATCCTAGTTTTACATCAGATAACTGATTTTAGATTTAAAAGTTTAATGTAGTTTGAACTTCAGTTGGCACGACTACTCTTTCCCATTGCTGTCCAATATAGGAAGAGACAGAACAGTCAGATCGAATACCTGGAGATTAGGATTGTTCTTAAACAAGCTTTAATTCAAAGAAACGTATAATATATAACAAAGTAGTATGAAGACACAGATTTTAACAATATTATGGCACAGCATATCAATCATATCTTGCACACATTATTGCAAACAAGAAAAACTTGAATAACCCCTCCCTGAACAATAGAGGAGAAAAGAATTACATAAATAGTAAGTTATCTTACCACATCTTCATCTTGAAATGTAGCACTGTTCTTGTAGCTTTCTAGGAACTTACTGAATTTCGGATCCTGAAATTTTCAGATGAAGTTGCCTTAGCAAATGAGAAACATGTTATTCATAACTTATGCCAGGTCAGAAACTCAAGAGAAAACCTGGGGTAGGGGGGAGGGGATGATTCAACTTTAACCATATGATACAAGTGACTTAAAAATCAAAGTGAACATGATGAAAGTATAGTCTACTCCCAGGCAAATTGGCATCCAGCCATACCCAGATTGGCATACACAAGGCTAGTGACTGACTAAGATATAAACCCAAGTAAAGCTTAGATAAGAAATAGATTCTTACCTGTTAATGCATATCATTACAAGCAAAAGATGATTCACATCATCATAGTTCTAGTAAAATAAGTAACAATAACCATATAAATGGAGATAAGGAAAACTATATTCAGCATAAGTACGTTTTTTCTCTCTATCCATTTTCTTTATGGTAAGAGAAAGTTTGTTAACAAGTTTGACTTAAGGAGTGTGAAGAGGAAAGATAGCTGCTAAAACCACTATCAAGAATATCACAAATGTAAGCCAACAAAAAAAGGAAACACAAAACATACTCCCTTTGTGTGCCACAGAGGATGGAAGATCTGTGTAAATGAAAATTATACAAAACATCTTATAAGTGGGATACTTTTAACTTAACTACACACATAAATAAATACATATATATATATATATATATTTCAATCCGCACACATAGAGCATATCATAGCTGTTCTTGGTTTGTCAAATACCACCATGCATTCAACTTGTTTCTCAGTAAGAAGTGGCATCAAGCATTGCTAAAAGGTAGCTACATAATCTAATTATCAAAGGAAAACTGGAAATTACCTTCTTTCTCAGCTTTTCTAATTTCTTCCTTTTAATGGCAAGATCATCATGAATCTTCTTATTCTGAGCCGAATAGGTACTAGAAGATTTTTCATCTGCATTAGGATTTTTTTTACAGCTGATTTAAGAAAAGGCATGAAAAACAAGTGGACAGATTGAAAGAGAAAGTAAAGGAAATGGAAACAGTTGAGTCCCAAAAATTCAGAACATCCACAGGCAAAGTACCTTCAAGAGTTTTCTCGTCCTCACTTTCGGCAACATATGGGCAGCTAGAGTCCTAATTAGATATTAAACAATTAGTGGAGGCATAATAACATAATATGTGAAAAAAACAAGTGGAATCAAGTTCAAAAACCTCCGAAAGATAACCATCACTTTCTGATGCATCTGCAACATCATCCTTAACATTTTCAATGAACACTGCATCAAGAGAAATATTTCCAACACCTTCATATTCAGTGCTCCTGAAAACAAATGGAGACTCTTAACTGAATATATCAGAGTAACATATTTCTTAGAAGGATCATATAGCAACCGAAAGACCAGATCTGGACAAAGAAAGACATGGATAACATAACTACGTAGATTACTTTGTCTAATAATGTTTAGCATGTCAAGACAATGATTATTTTCATGTAAATGCAACAATTCTTGCAATACATGAAAGTTTCCCACGGTGCACAATTTCATGAACAGAACAGCTTAAATACCGTTGCTATCTAATATTTAGTTCTTCAATTAGTTATATCTTGTTATTTCGTGATTTTTTTCAGTAGCTCACTTTATGCACAAGCCTTCAAGAACACTCTGAACATAGTTTATACCATTACGACTCCCAAACAGAAAGAGGAAGACTACAAAATGAGACGAAGACTACAAAATGAGACGATGCATCAAATTCACCTTTTTACCTTTCATTGGAAGGCCCCATTGGATTATCCACTTGTTCCTCAATAGCATTATTCCCTTTTTCTGCAGCCAAAGAAACAAAATAAAGCACAAAAACATGAGGATTGCATAAACAGCTACATCTTCCAGAGACAGTGTTATGACCAACTTCAGAAGCAATTGAGCAATCACACACTAATGAAATTTGCAACAATTTCTCCAACAAACATTATTTGACACTCAGATATCTTATCTCATTTTAGAAAAATATCAACAATCAAGATGTTATGTTTAGCATCCAAATCCAAACAGCAATCAATCGACTCCAATGGACCCATTTTCCTGTGGTGGTGTATTTAAATTATCGCATTTCCATAGCTAATGCATTCCAACTGCTCAAAGAACACATATTCATAAACCACAAGAATGCGCATCTAAATACCTAATTTTCCAGCAATTTCCAAGCTGACTATCATCATACAACACAACAAGAGTTCACAACACTGGAAAAATTAATTTGTTTTCAAAAATAACATTTTTTACATGCACATATTCTTTAAAACGAACAGCCAACTTCAATGATTGAAAGCACATATCCACAAATGATTCAAAAATAGAGGGGTCAGAATAATTAATTACTGGAAGCTCTCTTCTTGAAAACAGCCTTATTTTTTCGCCTGTTTTTTAGCACAGACTGAAGATGCTTCTTCGCAAATTTCCTCGCCTTCTTCCCTAGCTTCCCCATTGTCTTACAGAAATTAATTGATTTGGGTTATCAATTTCAATAATTTTGAGAATTATAACTCTGATATTGAACCCTAGGGCAACTGAATGAAACTGTGAATAAGGGTTCAACTAGGGTTTATCCGGGACTAGGTTAGGATGTGAATAAGTCAAAAATTAATGGGCTTTTTTGGTAATTCGGTTTTTCATGAATTATTAGCTTATTGAATTGTATTCTAGTATTTTTTTAATGTATAAATAAAAATCTTAATATAAGAAGGGAATAAAATTTTATATTTCAAATTGGTCATATTTAAATTTAAATAGAGATATCATAATAAGTCAATAAATTCATATGAATCATTTATTTAATAGCCATCAAATTTAATAGTTTAGCCATCAAATTTAATAATTTAATAATTATATGTTGTGTACTGATATATAAATGGGAATGGAACATAATGTTGGGAAAAATCTTGGAGCGTAACGGGCGGTGTTTATGAAGATGCAATATAATGATGAAATGTCGAGGTACGGGATACCCGAGTTCCTTAAGACAATATTGCCCCGCTCTTGGTGGTTACGGTTTTACGGCAATTGTCTCCCAAGATACAACGACATCGTCTCGATAATAGTACCACTACAAATTATCGAGTCTAGCGAACAAATACTTGTTCCAAACTCTCTCGATGGACTCGTACGATTGAATGCATATATAGACATTTAATATGCAAGAATTATTCTTAAACTATTAATTTAATATTTAAGAATATCCAAAGTACTCAAATTAGTACTAAAAAGTTCTTAAAATAATATTCAAGAACTTTAAGAATATTTCTAATGCTCAACTTAGCATTTAATATTCAACACTATTCTTAAAATATTAAAACTAATATTTAAGAAGTAAAAGAACTCTCAAAATACTCAAATTAGTATTTAGGAGAAAAAGAGAGAAGAGAAATGATATTTTTGGTGTAATTTAATTCCACAAATGGAGGGTCTATTTATAGATAATGAAGAGTTTTGGGTCAAGAGTTGCAACTTTCCATAAATCGTAGGAGAGTTATGTCCTTTAGATAAAAGTTACAACTTTTCATAAATTGTAGGAGAGTCATGTCCTTTAGACAAGCACCTCTCCATCAAACCTCCAAAAGTTGCACACATTCAAAACATTTATAAATTATGTTTTGACCCCAAAACTTTTCAATCTCGAACGTCCTTTCAAATTGGTCCCTCAATTTTTCGACTTGAACATTTTAGTCCTCAAACTAAATGAACTTTCTTTCATACAATCGCGGCCGTCGATTGTATGATTTGTTGATCATTTAATTACTTATGTTCATATCGAAAAATCAATTCCAACTATGAATAACGTTTTAAGTGATTCACTTTGTTAATTAATTTCTCATTCACCTGAAATCGGATTTGAGTAATTAAATACTCTAACTTTATCTACTCGAGACGTAGAATAGTTAGAGCCAAAGACATTCCACTTTCAACATACGAAAGTCACTTAAATCTTTACATAAATCGTGCTAAAACACAATTTACTCAATCAAGATTTCCAATAATACCCACCATGAATGAAATTAATTCAAAGCAGACTATGCTGACACAGATGCAGACTATGCAGACACTGAGAGAGTTCGGGCGAAAAGCAATTGCATCAGGAGAGGTAGTTTTTTGCTTTGAACCTTCCCTAGTGTAGTACCATCGGATTTACTTGCTGGGCAGTGAACGCAATGTCTTGAACTGATCAGCGTTTTGTGTAAACCAAGACAATGATACACACACAATTACTTATCTAACAAGATTTAGTTCTCACTGTTGTGTCCGTTTTGGCCATGGACCGTCTTGGATTCATAAGTGTTTACTTTTGAAGCGGCCTTTACTTCTCACTTATATAGGTGATCTCCTATAAAGAGTACCCTGCCTTACTCCACTTTATTACGTCTCACCATCCTTGAGACAGTATAGGAATCATTAAAAGCTTTTTCAGCTTAACCTCACCTACGCTCTGCAGGATTAAGCACTTGTATATCCTAGGAATGAGTTGGAGCTTATTTGATCTCCTTCAAGTGCGACACTGAATCTAACATAATTTGTTTTTCCCTTTGAACCAAGATCTTGGGATCTCCAGTCAACAAGGTAGGGTTACCCTTATGTTGATCCTTAATATGTAGGATTTTACACCCATTCCCATCGATATGCAGTTTATTTGATCTTTTAGGCATACATTTGGATCCATATGTTCTCAATTGATTTTACACAATCATTAGAGAGACTGCCACTTGAGATCAACTGCTTAATGGTTTTATATCTTCAACGTATGTGTCAAGATTACCATTTTACATGCTAACTTGTGTCTTTTCGATTGCCGGCTTATGATCATACTGTATCGGAGTTAGTGACACAAAATCTAGCCAATTAAGAATATCCACCATTCCTTAGTCAAGACTCTTGATCTTGGATATTCTATCGGTGTGCAACACAGTGTCGACCCACCATTTGTCGAGTTACCCTCTATAAAAGGCATTAGATATTACAGCCTCGAGCATGAGGTTCGACCACCCACCATTTGTCTAGCTTGGTTTTAGTGACTTAATCACCCACAATTTTCCTAGCTTGGTTTTACTGAACTTAATCAATCACCATTTGCCTAGCTCGGTTTATCATGATAAATACCAACCATTTGTGTAATTCGAGTTGTCTACACAATGAACCCCATTTATATGGTTTGGATTATCATAGAAAAACACCCACCAATTACATGGTCCAGGTTGTCAATCAATGATTGACTTTGATCATCACTAGTATGATTCAGCTTACCACATTTTAGTGGTTGTTCCCTTGAAACGGAAATGATTTATCTTCATTTCGACTATTGTCAATATACCTAGCTATAGTTTTGGTTTAACCAAAATCTTTGTAGCTTTAAAGTCATTTTCTCGGATTTAATTTTGGATGTTTAATCGACCTTCTCGATTTTATTCCGATAATTAACATCCTTTATTCTTGACTAAGTTGTGTACATTGCACAATATGTCATTTCCATTTTATTTCTAAGGGAAGTATGTTTCACAATATGAACCATCCAGAATCATTCTCACTTTGCAAACTTAATGGTTATAGTGACGATATTCCATAATGTCTATTTTAAATTACTTAAAACAGACTCAAAATATTCTTTCGCTAAATGAAACCAGATCTCGTTTTTTCCTCACAAATTATATCACTTTCATAGTGAAAATGTAGGTAAAAACTTTAAATAATGCAATAATTATTCTTTAAACAAATTGACTTATTTAAATAAACATCTCTATCACACGAAAAGAACATGCATCTAATTTAAATCATCTATTTAAATAATGCATTTCTTCATTCATTGTGATCAAGTTTTATTATAAAGAGTGTCAAATATAATAAAGAATCACACTTATTGCATTTATTCATAAGCCGAAAGAAATTTGTCAAATCATTACTTTATATGCATCGCAAAATAAAGTCATATTTAAGCATGCACAAATATTTATTCTTTATCAAGAATAATTTACCATGATAAAATATTATGAAATATTAAATCACATATCGCATGCTTGCTCAATGTCATCCGGCGGATTACATCATTAATGTTGCATATTTCAATATTAAATTATTTTTAATATTATTCAACATAATATGTAATCACATGAGCAAATGAACTTATCTCATTAATTGGTTTCCGTAACCAAAATTCGCCATTAATTGCTTCCATATATTGGATCATATTTTTGACACCATGGATGTTCGCAACTCCCTTCATTTGGTTTGAATTTTACTACAAAAATTATTCAAACTTGAATTAGTCATAAAATAATTAAAATTTATTAATTATGACAATCAATAAAATTAAATGAAATTTTATCTCTTGATTTCATCATCTTCCATTGAATAGCACCATCTTCAAGAAACACTCGGGATATTGTCTTAAGTTGTTGGGAAAAATCTTGGAGCGTAACGGGCGGTGTTTATGAAGATGCAATATAATGATGAAATGTCGAGGTACGGGATACCCGAGTTCCTTAAGACAATATTGCCCCGCTCTTGGTGGTTACGGTTTTACGGCAATTGTCTCCCAAGATACAACGACATCGTCTCGATAATAGTACCACTACAAATTATCGAGTCTAGCGAACAAATACTTGTTCCAAACTCTCTCGATGGACTCGTACGATTGAATGCATATATAGACATTTAATATGCAAGAATTATTCTTAAACTATTAATTTAATATTTAAGAATATCCAAAGTACTCAAATTAGTACTAAAAAGTTCTTAAAATAATATTCAAGAACTTTAAGAATATTTCTAATGCTCAACTTAGCATTTAATATTCAACACTATTCTTAAAATATTAAAACTAATATTTAAGAAGTAAAAGAACTCTCAAAATACTCAAATTAGTATTTAGGAGAAAAAGAGAGAAGAGAAATGATATTTTTGGTGTAATTTAATTCCACAAATGGAGGGTCTATTTATAGATAATGAAGAGTTTTGGGTCAAGAGTTGCAACTTTCCATAAATCGTAGGAGAGTTATGTCCTTTAGATAAAAGTTACAACTTTTCATAAATTGTAGGAGAGTCATGTCCTTTAGACAAGCACCCCTCCATCAAACCTCCAAAAGTTGCACACATTCAAAACATTTATAAATTATGTTTTGACCCCAAAACTTTTCAATCTCGAACGTCCTTTCAAATTGGTCCCTCAATTTTTCGACTTGAACATTTTAGTCCTCAAACTAAATGAACTTTCTTTCATACAATCGCGGCCGTCGATTGTATGATTTGTTGATCATTTAATTACTTATGTTCATATCGAAAAATCAATTCCAACTATGAATAACGTTTTAAGTGATTCACTTTGTTAATTAATTTCTCATTCACCTGAAATCGGATTTGAGTAATTAAATACTCTAACTTTATCTACTCGAGACGTAGAATAGTTAGAGCCAAAGACATTCCACTTTCAACATACGAAAGTCATTTAAATCTTTACATAAATCGTGCTAAAACACAATTTACTCAATCAAGATTTCCAACACATAATAGTCCTACTCTTCAATATAAACCTTAACAACACTAAAATGGAACTTGATTATGAGTTTTAAATTATCACATAATGAGCTAATAGAGACCTAATAATTCTCATGATTTCTTTATGTGACATTGTCTATTTTTTTTAAAGATTGATATGTCTATTTTATGACGAATCTAATTTTATCAAAATAATCTTCGTATAAGAATTTATGCACAATTAAGTTATCATCTCGGTTCAACCAAATCGAAAATTAAAATTTTGGGCCAAAACATAAGCGAGCAAAAAGTTCGATTCGATTTTCTATTTTTTGTCGGTGGATCGTGATAGCCCAACTTCTAGAAAATACAGTCATAAAATGTGTTAACAACGCATATATTAATATATTTAAATTGTGGATCTCATTTTTTTTTATCAGCACATTTTATGATTATAATGTTTCACGAGTTTAGTTCACAGGAGTTACCAAAAATTAAATAAGTTTGAAAGTAAATCAAAATATTTAAATTTTAAAAGTAATTTAAATAATTTTGAACAATATTTTATTTCACTCAACTTTCATAACCAAATGACTATCCAAATGAACATAGAACTTATAATTTCAACCCTTGAAAGTAAAATTATGAGTTCAAGATTACTAATAACATTATATGAACATAACTTAAAAGTAAAATTATGAGTTCAAACCTTAAAAGTAATTGAGATAATGTGTGGAATTATACACAAAAAGACGCGCTAATAATGAAATTATATTTGGATGGATGTTTGTTTTTAGATGTAAATAGAATAAAAAATTAGAACATTGATTTGACATATAGTAAGATTAATTTGTAGTTGGTGATTATTTGATACGTATGTACTACCAAATGATAATATTCAATCTTATTATTTTTGTACATATAATATCAATACTTTTATTTAAATTTATCATGATTTTCTACACACTTTAATATCTGTAGTGCCATAGCCTAATGTTCACTTTACATCATAATATAACTTCAAACTAAAATTAATTGCAATTAATGATATAATTAGATATATTGATAATTACGAGGTAGTTAAAATTATTTAATAATAATCAATACTTTACTTTTAAAATGTGGGTAGTTGTAAAATGATGGGTTGAATTTGGAGGATCTGCTAACTTACAAATAAATTCTAATTAAACTTGTTTTTAGAGATAATTAGCGACCTCGCACGCGGTACTCGCGTGTAACTGAAAAAATATAAGTAATATTAATTTTAAAGAAATTTAAATTGCACAACAAATGACAAATTTAATCTTATTTTCAAACGTTTGTGTGTATTAGTTCCAAGGGTATTTTTTTACAAATAAAAAAGGTGTGACAACCACCTAACATATGATAAAATCCCTATTTTACTCTCAAAATTTAGCCTCATATTTTCAATTTATAAAAAATTCAAGGACTAAAATGTGTAAAAATGTTAGAAGTAATTTCCATTCATAAGACAAAATAACCATTTTTTTTATAATAGTATATAAGTTGAACAAAAATGAATAATGTTCTGCTAACCGCCAATATTTTACATTTTTTTCAATTATGTCCCTCTAAATTATGTTGGTGTTTCCAATTTACTTATAATAAAGGGTTAGATAGTGTAAAAAGCCTAACAATAACGTTAATTTGTGAGATAAAATTAACTTTCTTTTCATAATAATATAGATGTATAGATAATATATAAAAATTTATTATCGATCCAATTTAATAACTTGAATCTATTTATAACTTGAACCGTTCAGAAAAACAACATTTGCCCCCTACGTAATAATTAGAAAGGTGAACCAATTTTTTGGTTCAATTTCTACTCGAGTCGAATATTCGGTATTTGATTGGGTTGAATAGTACAATTTCCCTTCAGTATACATATAATGTAATAGCGGTGTAAACGAATCGAACCCAAGTTGAGCCTGATGATATTTTTATTTTCAAGTTCGAGCTCATTCATATTTTTCCGAACTCGAGCTCGAAAGTGACAAGCCTACTTTTCTAGGATCATGTTCAAGCTCGTTAGGAACGAGTCGAATTCGAGCTTGAGCTTGAACAATAAATAAATTTAATTATTATTTAAAAAAATTATTTAACTTACATGATATATATATACACATATTACATGCTAGAAATACATAATTTAATTGAACAAATTTGTAGATATACATCACAACATATATAAACAAAAATTATGAACTCATAAGTTTATGAACAATTAAGTTCAAACTCGACTCACATGAAAATTCATGATATTTCGAAATAGACTCGTGTTTCAATCGAGTCAACTCATCTAATATGTGAACTCATTTAATAATTTAATAATGATATAATTACACAAGTATTTTTTTCATTTATTATAACTGCACACCAAAATGTTATTGCAAAAGGTCATCTCTTTCTCTCTCTCTCTCTAAAATTCTGAAAATGTAACCAAAAGCCCTAACAAAAATCCACAAAAGTGTAGAGATGTATAAGAACCAGCTGCAGGAGTTGGCGCAACGCAGCTGCTTCAATCTGCCGTCGTACACGTGCATCAGAGAAGGTCCCGATCACGCGCCGCGGTTCAAATCCGCCGTTAATTTCAACGGCGAGTGTTTTGAGAGCCCTAGCTACTGCTCCACGCTCCGCCAGGCCGAGCACTCGGCGGCTGAGGTGGCGCTTGATGCTCTCGCCAACCGCGGTCCGTCTAACTCCCTTGCTGCTAGAATTCTGGTAAATTAATTTTTAATTGTGTTCATTTCTATTTGCTGTTCAAGTTTGATTGTATGAAAAATTTGTGTTTGAGCTAGTTTGATTGTGAATCGAGTCCAGCTCAGACAGCTCGTTGAGCCGAACGAGAGCTGAAGTTCGATTTATTTATTTTTACACATGTTTTTTGAATTTTTTACTAGTGGAGCCAAGTTTCGAAATTTATCATCCACTAAACGTTGTTCAAAAAGTTATTCAAGCTTGGTTTGTTATGGTAATGGACCGTTCAAACGAGCTTGATTAATTGAGTAATTTGGTTCGTCTTTCAGCCTTAAAGACAGGTAGTGCGTGGCCTTGTGTGTTCATGATGAGTTCGCGAGCATTTATACAAAGTGAGGTTGTCATAGGTCTTAAGTGGAAGTAGAACACGTTTATTTGCTGGTTTGTTTCTTTGCTTTCTATATGGTCTAGATGAGCATGAGTATTAAACTATTAATAGAACTTTTCTTGCAAATGCCGCTAGTATTCAACTTTGCTTTTGAAGTGAATAGAGCATCAAATTGGGTATTAACCTGATTAGTTGCATGGTTTTTAGTCCAAATAGTTCATTCGTTGTGTGTTTTGAATAATTTGTTTTCCTAGTTAGGCCCTTTGAGCATTACTACTGTTTGAGCCTGACCGTGTCTTGGTAGATGTCTATAACCTTTATTTGACACAGTGGAACAATTTTAGGTGAGATTTACTTTCACTTAAACTTAGTAGTGGCCATGCCAAGATCTTCTAGTTAATAACTTATTTGTTGGAGGTTATCTGCTCTCTCGAGATATGATATAGAAATTTTGCAATAGACCAATTTTCATGGTAATAATCTGACCTTGAGAACGAAATGGTTACCTAGGTAAGGCTTTGCGTCTTCTCGATGATTTTTCAGGCTTTATACGTCATGTTTTTCATGTCCTCTGACCACTGCTAGTATTTTGGCTACTTTTGGAGTGACAATTGCCGGCTTATAGTTGGTTCCTATCTTCCATCAAATTCAAATTGACGTGTATTTGTTTACTACTTCAAACTATTTAAATAGACTATATAAATGCATCTTTTATTGGTGGGAAACCGACACATGATTGTCGTGTTCGACATCTCCTCTTTTGCTGATTTGGATGAAAAACTTCACACTAATTTACCAACCACCCCAATCCCATGCAGTGGGCCCATTTAATGCAATGCATCCATTACAAATACAGGTCGGATGAAACGTCAGCTGTAAAAGTAATTAAATGGTTTAGATAACGCAACTTTCTTCTTTTCACATCTTTTGAACTTGTTTATATATTTGGGCTTGAGCTTAATACCAATTGTGATTATTAATAGTTGAGTTCAACTAGAAGTCAAGTGCTCCACATTGCCTATTAAAACACTAATTAAATGGTGAATGTGCAACTTTCAATTCATTTCTTCCATATTATACTTCTCTTTGGCAAGTTTCAACATAAAACTTTTAAAGTTCTTTAGACATGTTGAACACAAAAATCACGTATGCTCGTCTCTGATTGATTCTTGGATTTTTGTTAGACCAACATGCTAAAGTGACTTCTAGTGTGATGTTTCCATTTAAATTATTTAAAATTGTAAATTGTGATCGGTGGAGTCCTCTATCTTCTTGGTGAGCATACATTTATTAGCCAAGTAAGCTGTGGAAAGTACTAACATATTCAATTACCATTACTTAACAGAACCCAAGGTTGAACAACAATCCTACTCTAGATCAAATGACGACTTACTCTTTATAGATCCCTAGCAAAGCTAAAATTTAATGCTTACTTCTTTGACATCTCTAGCAAGCTTGGAATTGGGACATGGTCAACCAACTTGCAGAGCACGAGAGTAGGGAAAGGTGAGAATTTGTGATATTAGGGATGTAGTTCCTTCAAGCTCCCTCCGTGATATAAAGAGATATTTTATTAAATATAATTTGAAAGGTATTTATTTGATGGATTATTGCAAAATGGAGATTTTTTAATAAGGTTGATAATAATTATGCATGTGTGGCAACATATAATCCTGCGAGCAAGTTATGGTGTAGCAAAGATATTTTAACACACTCTACAGACTTTCTGGAAGTAAAACTGTCAATTGGATTTCCGAGATGGATTAGCATTGCTGATCTACATTCACAGCCATCGGTTATTACATGCTTTCTCATTGTGGAAAAAATGTCTTGATCCTATTGTTGCAATGGGCTAAAGTGTGTGAGGTTAGTGTGAAGATAGATAAATTGCTTAGAAAGAGGCTTAGGCATAGGTGAACAGTCAGAAGATTTACGAAATGTGCATCATTTACACATAAATTTGTCTTATAATCTCCTCAATCTACCTTTAACTTGGTGACTCATACCCTAGTTAATGTTTGGTATGAGAAATCTGATTTGTAATACGAACTTTGCAAACCAAACTGCCATGTTATATTTGTTCGCCAGCTGCACAGTCTTCATTTTTTCTTTGTAATGACGCCTTTGGCCTTGTTGTTTTCTTCGACTGTTTACTAAGGATACTAATATGCTAAATCTTTCATGCAGGACGAAACAGGTGTCTATAAGAATCTCTTGCAGGAGGTCTCACAAAGAGTGGGAGCATCTTTACCTGCTTACACAACTTTTAGAAGTGGTCTGGGGCACCTTCCTGTTTTTACCTGTACTGTAGAGTTGGCAGGCGTTATATTTACTGGTGACCCAGCTAAGAATAAGAAGCAAGCGGAGAAGAATGCGGCCATGGCAGCTTGGTTATCTCTCAAATCTTGTAAGTGACTAAATATTTGGTTGTGGGTGTCTGGGTATACAAGAATATGTGGTAGTTAATGTGGTATTATAGTTATTGTTTTACGCATCATAAACATCAGCATGTTTTACTAGGATCAGAAAGTGTAGCAATAGAAAAGAAAACTATCACTTGATTATGTTGAAATAATTCAAAACCGGCTTAAAAATTGGTAAAATGGACATGTGTGGCATTTAAAAAATTCCCATCCATCTCCTTCTCCCTTGAACATGAAAAAGATAAACAAAGTAAGATAACATATAAAAAAAATCAGAATATGATTTCCATGAAATAAGAATAGATATTTATGTCTTATCTTCTGTATAATAAAACTATTAACTAAGCTTTCGTAAGCCTGAGATGCAGCCATGCTGGTTGTGATTTTGTGAAACCATCTGATGTAGTCATATAGCCAACATATTTTCCTTGGGAAGTGTTCAGGATGGACTTGCACTGGATGGTGCTATTATTTTATCCCAATATCTATCAAAGATCTCTTGAGCATACCCACCTCCACACTATTTTTCGTACATTTGAGCTAGGAGATATGTTGCATATATCATCATAACACCCATTTTCAGAACCGGGATTGACACCATAAAATTGTTTTTATAACTTTTTGTCTCTAAAAGGAGCTACTTTCAAAGTAAATATGTTTCTGATGTTATCTGCTCAAACTGTAGAAACTGTTTCTGAAATTCGGATATAAGATGTTTTTTTAGCTTATAAAATACTGAATCTTATTGTATAAGTATTTAAATGCCAAAGCCTCTAATACTTGATACGTTTTTACTCTTTCTTGTCTTTCCAGTAGTGCAACAATTCGAGACTTTGTATGAAAAGCCTCACAAGGATGAACAAGAGCACGTGACTGTAGCTCGTGCACTACAAAAGTATCTAGTAAAGGCTAGACTAGCAAGATTATCTTTCCCAATAAAGTTTCCTACACTAAATCCAAGGCCATCAAGTACACATCAACCTCCATCTACTACATCAAAAATCCTTCCCTTGATATTCCAAAAGAACGTTAAAACAACTCCAAATCAGCCGATAATTACATTTCCAAATGAGAGTCACTCATCACAACTGGACAACCTTAAAATCCAACCGTCCAAGTTCCCCGCAGTAGGAGCAGCACCATATATTCCCATAAGACATTGTAACCCACACCATAGAATTGCTCCACAAGTGACAATACGAAATACAGTTCCTGTTTTCTCTGCACGCCCACTCTCTTTGCCCGAGTCTTCACTGGTGATGAGTCGGGCCCCACCAGTGTGTGTAAGACAAGCTGTTCCTTCATTTGCTGCTCCAGTTAGACTAGAGGATCATCAACTTTCAAAACCTATAATCGCTCGAACCGAGCCCCCAGCTTCTAGAGCTGCACCAATTAGACTCCACGAGCCACCGTCTTCTAAGCTTTCTTTGGTTCGAATTGAAGAGCCTCTTGATTTTAAGTTATTGCATGTTTCGGAAGATGCAATAGTTAAAGTCGAGTCTCCAATTTCTGACATTAGTGTTCCACCAACCAGTTCAAAAGCATCTTTTGAAGAGACTCTGAATGCAGGTATTGAAGTTTTGAAAGATCTCAAGGTATAGGTAACAGTTTGAATTGCATGAGCTACAGTCGGCCTTTTTCTTTATTCAGTATGCATTATGTAGATTTTTGTTTTTCTTCTTCTTTTTTTTAAGGGAATTCGGTTAATTTATCTATGTTTCATGTTTTGGTACAATTCACCTGACTTAAAGATCGACTTCTAAATAGATGAACCCGTAAATTTGCTTATTTTGTGGTTTTAAATGGATTTTGAAAAGATGCTATGAATGTGGAGCTAGATCGTAAATTATTTGTTGCATTGCAAATCTCTGCATTAGTAGAATGTGAAATGAGCATTCACGTTTCTTTTGTTTTTTGTACACGTAAGCATATATGTAGTCTACGTTTAGCGCGATTGAACTGTATTTTGTAAATAGTCTAGTCTGGTTTGCAGTTTATATACACTAGACATTATATATTTTGGATTGCAAGAAACTGAGTCTTGTCTAAATGGTTATGTCATATTGCATGGATTCATGTTATCTTTGTGGAAAATGCGTTATTGGACCAGTATCAAACCCATATTTTTGATATGCCAATTGAACTTTATGTGCTTTAACGCAATATCAGAGATAAAGCTGTAAATGTGATGGAGATACAATTGTAAATGTGTGGAGAATATTTGGACCCGCGAAATACCCTGGGAAAAATGTGTTGTTCGATTTGTCTCGGACCCAGTTACATATTCAATGGGTGAGGTCGGGTAAAGAGCCAGCGGGTAAATTTTGAATCTTGTTCGGTTAAGGACTTGGGAGTATTTTTAAAGTGTAAAACTTAAACTTTTTTTGTGTACCAGCGGATAAATATTGAATCTAGACCCAACCTTTATGATTCCCTCGGTCCAGGTCTCGGGCCCCATCGGTAGGGGGTGGCAAATGAGTGGGTCAGGTTGGGTTTGGGTTGATTACATGAGTTGGTTCTTAAATGGGTTGAGTTCTTAAATGGTTTTAAGGTGGAATCGAACTCAATCCAAAGGGGAACCAAGCTCAGTCCAACTAAATACCTTGCATTTTGTTTTTTATAATTTATATTATTGACAATCGATTTGGGCATAACTTGAAGTTAGTTGGGCCCAATTTGGAACCAAATAAAAAAATATTTAGGAAGTAACCTAACTTAAACTATTTTAATTGAGTTGGAACCATGGTTTTGGACCCATTTTACCATCCTTACCTATAGGTTTGGTTTAAGTCGTGTAAAATTAAAATTGAACAGGTTCAAATCAAAATCTGAGAGAAAAGCAGTGTGACAAAAGATATGCAAAGAGCAAGCCTATCGTCCAAACATCATTATAATTCCATTTCAATTTTACTAATAAGATACTAAAGAAGCCAAAATGAATAGAATTCAAGAGGTTAAATTAGGGTGTGTCAATTTGGGTCCATACATATATTTAGTTCCAAACTAAACTAAGTTTTTAATTGGTTGGGTCTAAACATTTTAACATTTTATTCCAAATGGGTTTACTTTTAATAATATTTGGTCTGATTGGGTCTTAAATTGAGCCCAATTTGAGTCTAAATTGGTCCAACTTATTCTCCACTTTGAGTAAATAATCTACATTTTACTCTCTACAACAATCCCACCACTTTGATTAATAATGGGTCCTTATTGGGTTCATTTTGGGTCTTTGTTGGGTTCAATTATAATGCATATTTTTTTTGATATTAGACCAAATAGGACCCAACCCACTTTAAGCCCAACTCAAATGGAACGGACCCAAAATCAAACCCAGCCCATTCAATCCAATTGCCACCTCTAGGTTAAATCATAGGCCAAAACAAAGTTGTGAAATTTGTTTCTAAACACTTATGTCCCCATAATAATTTTCATAATCTGAAATGATTGATTTTTCTGAAATACAAGCAAAAAAGTATATCTCGAGTTCATCTTTTCCTGCTTGGGGATGGAAATTTGAATTTCCAGTATAGAATATTATGAAAGCATAATATGACAATGTTAATAGTTGGCCATTAATTATTTTTCACAGATTTTTTGATACGGTAAGATATTCTTTTGTTATATTAAACTTAAATTACGAAAATGAAATTAAATGCGTTGATTGTTGGAATTTTTCCCATATTTGAAAGAAGTTAAAAAAAAGTGAATTATAACCAGTGGTATATAACATCACTCATTAGTTTTTATCTTTTATGAAGCATGAATGATATTTTTGCTGGCGAGCAATTCCTAAACATATCTACACGTTACTCAGTTGTTCTCCGAAAATTACATCTATGTTTGGTTTTATTTTGATTGGGTGCTTTGGTGCGAACTATTGGTGATCATTTTTTAGAACACGTACATATTTGATGAGATTGTATTAGGTTTTATTTTGATAGTTAATTTTGGGGTGAATTTTTTGGTGAGATAGTGCTTATTTTTGTATTCAAATGGAACATAAATTACCGTAGCTGTAAAATCACATAAGCTTTTGTATGTTAATAATTTTAATATAAAATTATTATGAGTGTGTTATATATATATATAAATGTAACAGTAGGTGCTATATATATATCTGTATATATGTCTAAAAAGAAAAGTGGACCAAGAGATTTATATTAAATTTCAAAATAGGAACACAAATTTTGGACTAAAAATCTTAGACTTTGTTTGGTCCAAATTGTGAAGACCAAATATACTTTGGTCAGAATTTTAGTCCAAAACTGATCCAAAATAAAACCAAATATGGCCATTTTTGGTCCCATAAGTTTGACAATTTTCAAATTTGGTCGTATGGGATTATCAGTTTGTATCCCATATTTAAAAAATTCTCACATTTGGCCCAACTGATCTTTCCATCAAGATTTAATGGTCAATGTCATTGGCCAATATTTTGATAGTTTTTCGAAAAGGACTATGAATGCACTTACACGTAAAATATATTCAATGTCATAAGTCATTTTCGCATAAATTCTCCCAAAAATACGGTCAGAATGTTAGATTGACGTAGTTGACCATTAAATTTCATATATAAAATTCCTTTGGGGCTAAATATGCAAATTTTTGAAAGTTATGAGAGACAAAATGAATTATGTAACGGATGAAACCCAATTTTTTTTTTGAAAAAACTTGTGAGACCAAAGTTGTGATTTTTCACTATTGTAATTACCATCATCACAGCAATTGTTATCAATTATGTAGTAGAATAAAACTCTTTAAAAGAGACATGACGAAAAACATAGATTGGCTCTTCTCGGATTTGCTTTTCTTTAATCTTTATACATGTCGACCTAACTTCAACACTAAAAGTAAGGGCTTTTATGGTTTTGTTTTCAATTTTGTTAGGATTTTTATTGTTAGATATTTTGATGATGACAAGATATGACTAAATGTCAAATCAAAAAGATATGTAAGTTTGCTTTACTTTTAGAAACATGTACAAACGATATTATTGAGTTGTAACTTTTAAATTAAATATATGACATTGAAAGAAAAAAAAGATTAATTATTGAAATAGTTCCTGACGCTATCTTTTTTTTTTTCTTCTTTTTTTCACATTTTCTATTGGGCCATTTTTCTGCATAATTCTGAAAAAAAAAAACAATTAGAAATATAATTACATTACACACAATTGGCCCCAACTGGTTGGCATGTCCGTCTCTGAAAATTTATTTTTATGATAAAAATAAGAAAATATTTTTTGAAGGATAAGACATGTGATTTGAAAATTGAAATTGGATGAGATTATTTTAAAGAAAAATAGGTAATGATTGTGGTTGATGTGATATGTATTTTATTGTGAGAAATTTATTTGAATTGATATTTAAATATAATTTAAATTAAATGTATTTGATCAAACTCGTTGATTTAGGCGTAAAAGAATAGTCACAATGGATCTTATTTTAAATGTTACATTATTTTACATTAGAATATGTAATTAGTTTAATTTTCCGCTTTGAAAGATAGTCGGGAAAATATTTTTAATTGATTGTATTAACTGTCAAATCATGAATAATAGAACTTAATTTTACTCATTTTTTGTAAGTTTTTTTTTCAAATTATTTGTAATTTTGAGAGATTTTTTAGTAAGAATTTTTTTACGACATATCAAACAAATGAATTTTTCATAATTTTTTACTCTGAAATATTTTTTTGAGAGTAGAAGTGGCCATCCAATTGAGGCCAATATTACCTAAATAGTTACCAACATTTTGGTCAACATCTTAGTTGAGGACAATGCAAACATGACTATTAGTCAAAAAATCATCATATCAAATTGTGCATTACCTTGTTAAGCAATTGGATTGAGGAATATTATGAAATTCCATTGCAAATCATTTTTTTTTTTTCTCTTTTTTCTTTTTCAGTTTCTGTCTCTGAGTATCTTAGATAAATTATGTATTGAATGCTGAAAATTAACGACATTTTTTTTGCTATTTCTTGAAATCTTAATATTTTTCAATTTTTTTCTTCTTTTCACATCTTCGTTCGAAATCGGTTAAGAAAACAACAAAAGAAATTTTCACATTTCCTAAAAAAATTAAGAAACAAAATTGTAAACATTGTATGCCATTGAATAAAAGATGATTTATTACTAACATAATTGCTGACGTTTTGGTCATAACCTAGATCGAGAGCAGGGCAGGCGATTAGTCAGAAGCTCATAGACTCGTGAGCCAGGAAAACTTTGGATTCACGCAATGATCAATCATTTTACGTTATTTTTTAGTTTATGAGTATCTCAGATGAATTAGATTTTGAATCTGAGAATTAACGAGAATTAGTTATATCTTAATATCCACATTTTTACGTTCTTTTTATTCACTTGTTTTACTTTTGTACTTTCTAACTGACATATTTTATCCAAAAATCCCAATAAATTCGAAAGTCATAAATATTATTTGAATAAGATGGTTTATTACTAAAACAGTTTATGACGTTTTGGTCAACGACCTAGTTGGCGACTAGGCACACATGGCGAATAGTTAGAAGATCCACAAATACGGGCGCAAATGAATTTTATTCAAACTGAGAATCCGCGCTGAGCAATTGTATTGAGTTGAATTATAGTATCCGGTCAATCATTTTTTGTTCCTTCCAGTTTCTGCGTATCTTAGATAAATTATGTACTAAATGTTAAAAATGAACAAGTATTCCGCGATTTCGTGAAACTTTAATTTTTTTTACTTTTTATTATGCTTTCCACATTCTGTATAGAATCTACGAAAAAACGACAAAACTTACTTTTCACTTTTCGTATCTTTTACATAGTTATATTCTCTAAGTAAATTCTTAAAAAAAAATTAAAATAAAAGAATAACTATTACACTCCATAAGTCATATTTGATATTTTTTACATTGAGTTGTATCGAACAACATATATAACAATTTTAATGTGGAAATAATTTTTTTCATATAGTATTTTAAATTGACAACACATTCAAACAACTGAACTATTAACCATTGAACTAAGCAATTGGATTGAGGAAAATTATGAAATCCCATTGCAATCATTTTCTTTTCTTTTCTTTTTCAATTTTTATCACTGAGTATTTTAGATGAATTATGTATTGAATGCTGAAATTAACGACTTTTTTTTTGCTATTTCTTGAAATCTCAATGTTTTTTAATTTTTTTTCTTCTTTTCACATCTTCGTTCGAAATCTATTAAGAAAACGACAAAAGGAATTTTCACATTTCCTAAAAAATTAAGAAACAAAATTATAAACATTATACGCTTTTGAATAAAAGATAATTTATTACTAACATAGTTTCTGACATTTTGGTCAATAACCTAGATCGGGAGCAGGGCGGGCGATTGGCCAAAAGCTTATAGACTCGTGAGCCAGGGAAACTGTGCATTCACGCATTGAGTAATTCGATTTAGTTGATTCACAAAATCTCGATTCAATCATTTTACATTATTTTTAGCTTATGAGTATCTTAGATGAATTAGGTTTTGAATGCTTAAAATTAACGAGAATTTGCTATATCTTAATATCCACATTTACATCCTTTTTATTCACTTGTTTTACTTTTGTACTTTCTAACCGACACATTTTATCCGAAAATCCCAATAAATTAGAAATAAAGTCATAAATATTATTTGAAAAAGATGGTTTATCACTAAAATAGTTTATGACGTTTTGGTCAACGACCTAGTCGGAGACTAGGCACACGTGGCGAATAGTTAGAAGATCCGCAACTAAGGGAGCAAATGAATTTTATTGAAACTGTGAATCCACGCGCTGAGCAATTGTATTGAGTTGAATTATAGTATCCGGTCAATCATTTTCTGTTCCTTCCAGTTTCTTCGTATCTTAGATAAATTATGTACTAAATGTTAAAAATGAACGAGTATTCCGCGATTTCGTGAAACCTTAAATCTATGAAAAAACGACAAAACTTACTTTTCACCTTCTGTATAGAATCTATGAAAAAACGACAAAACTTACCTTTCGCCTTTCGTATATTTTACATAGTTATATTCTCTAAAATCTATGAAAAAACGACAAAACTTACTTTTCACTTTTCGTATTTTTAACATAATCATAAATTCCTAAAAAAAGAATTAAAAATAAAAGAATAAGTATTATACTCCAATGATCATATTTGAGATTTTTTTACGTTGACTTGTATCGAAAAACATACATAACAATTTTAATGTGGAAATAATTTTTTTTCATATACTATTTTAAATTGACAACAGATTCAAACAACTAAACTATTAAGTATTAACCATTGAATTAGTATTTTTAAAATGTTTATTAATGATATAAATTGAATAATTTAATTTGAACCCAAAACTTTCTAATATTGGTTTATGGTACATATCAATTATCAAGTATGAATATTCACATTTGCCCTAATTCCCCCGCTAAAGAAAGGGGGCCAATTCTCGTGGGATCTTGGATTGATGCAACAGTTGTTGACAGCGAAATTTACTGTAAAAATGGTTAATTCTTTCAATTTACAGATAATCACACATTTTTGTGAATGTATTTATTTAGTTTGTACACGAATTGGCAACTGGAATTTCTTGTAAATAAATGAGTATTTTTTTGTAATTGACTTATTTCTATCCTTCATACAGGTTGATTCAAGTATATGCTTATCTGTATATATTAATGGAAAATTTATCTTATATTTATTTGTTGATAATTATTGGAATAATGTTACATGCATATTTAGTATGTTTGTGTGTATTTTATTTTTGCAATTTAGAGCACACTCACATATTTATGTGCATTCCTTATAGATTTGGGCTTGGATATGTGCTTTATTGGTAGCAATTATATTTATATGTCTGCATCAATATCATTTATGCAGACATGAGAATTATCTATGAGCTAATGTGTGCGTATATTTGAATACATTACATTTTAATTTCATGTTCATATGAGCACATCTTTTTACACTTAGTTTAATGGTCAATGATAGAGTGAAATAGAAAGGTTTTTGATGAACTTAGAGAAATATGAGAATGTGCAAGCACTACTAATTTTCAATAAGGGGAGTAAAGATTCACTTAATATTGGTGAGGATGAGAAGTAAATAAATAGAAGACAAAAGCAAGTGAGATGGTAGTAATACACTTAGGATTCTGAGCGAAAGTTATGGCATCAGGTGCAGGAAATGAAATGGTTTTAATGAGTTTGTTTTAGATTCTATCAATCCTCTGTAATATAGACAATATGACCCATGAAGGATTAGAGATTTCTAGAACCCTTTTCTCCTGAATTCACTCAACTTTTGAATTGGTGTATATGAAAGAGTCTCATGTCTGTTTGTGGTAAATAAAATTTCTCCACTAGCAAACAGGAGTTCACACCTAACGTTGTCAGTGGTTTAGAGCTATTGATCGTTAAAACCGAGGACTTTATACCTATATGTATGGGCTTCATACACCATTCATAGACAGATCTCATAAAGCTCAGTGTTGTAGTCCAAAGTCTGGTCTAGAAATATATCAGTGCTAGATTATAGTAAAGGAGTTTTGTTAGTGACAATGTCGATGACTCCAAATGCAAATGGTGAGGGTAGTTCCAAGGGTGCAAAGAGAGGACGTGAAAATGGTGGAAAGTATATTCAATACACCCAAGAACAGATTGAGGTTCTTGAGAAAGTTTATGGAGAATGCCCAAGTCCAAATTTCTCTCAGCGGGCAATGATTCTGCTTGAACAACCTAATCTGAAAGGCCTTGACGATAAACAACTCAAAATCTGGTTCCAAAACCGCAGGTGAAGTAATTTCTTGTCCAATTTGACTTTTATTTTTTAATCATGTTCTTCCTTGCATCATGGTTATTTTCCAGTATATCGATGCTTTTGATAGATTTGGTGATTTTGTACTATTGGTCATTTGGTTTGGCTAATTCAGAAGAGATTGTTTCTGAATGTTGGTTAAGCCTTAAGTTTTCAAAACACTAATTTTCACCATACTTTCATGTAAGGGGTTGGCCATCTCTGTCAGTCAATTTTTCTCTTGATTGTATTTGCTGTGATTCATGTCAATCGACTCACATATAGCAAAAAATGTTCAAAATTGTACTAAATATTGCAGAAAATAATCCCTTAAGATGGTCAAAATCTAAACTGTCAATTGACTTTAAATAAAAGGTTCATCCACTGCAAAACTTGTGAAGGAAATGAGTTCAATATTTTTAAGTTGCTAATCGAGTTTGTACATTAATATGTGAATTTTATCTTTTAACTTGCTAACTGAAAGGTCAATGTACAGGTGAACTATTCTTGTTTTTGGTACATACCAACTCTAAAAGAAGAAAGTAAAATTCCAAATGCCACTTTAATTTTAATTTTGAATATAGTGAAACCTGATAAGTAGGAATAAATAGATAATTAATTTTTGACTAGATTTCGGCTAAAAGTACCGATTTAAATAGCCGTCATACCTTTGTTTGTCGTAAAGTGCTTTATTGTCGCAAATAGCTTATGTAACTCCTTTTGTTTTTCTATAAAGAAGGACAAATATTAAGCACAATAATTTTGATTACGGAAATTCTTAAGTCACGACAGAGTGGGAAGGTCCTAGACGTCTCCATATAATACACTTCTGAATCTGGTCAAATTTGAATTTTTATGAAGAAGAAGTTTGTTCCTAGATCCATCTTTCAATTATATTTCATGTTTGACCTTGAATAATTGGTAGATAGAATTTAGTATCAATAAATGATTAGGAAACGACAATTCTCTTAAAATGAAAGCTGTATGTTAAGCTGTCTCAGTTTCTTTGGATTGAGGCGTATCTTTTGGATCTCATTGTGTAAAATTAGCACTTTTGGTACTTCAAGCATCAATGTTTGCGTTGATATTTCCTTTTTTAAAGAATGAAATATGTAGACATAAGCGGTATTCTAGCTACCTATGAAATCATGAACTGAACTAGCATTTCCAACATGAAAAAAATGGATAATAGCTTTAAATTGCATACCAGGTATAAGCCCAAAACATGGAAATAAAATTTTAAGCTCTTTTTCTTTGATGGTCATTCCAGGCATAGTCCATCTTTTGTATGTTGTATGTCTTGCTGTGCCGAGAGGCATGACTAATCACACAAGGGTGATTTTTCTTGGAAAATTCCTACTTATCTCCATTGCCTCTAGCCCAATACCAAGAGCAGCACAAGAAATTTCTTTAAAGTACTGCTTGTTGTTTGCTAATCCTCTTTTGATTAGACTGTAGAGAACAAATTTTGAAATTGGGTCAAACTAGTTCACTGTTTTGATTTTTCATTTTCAGATGCCGTGAAAAGCAGGAGAAAAAAAATGGTGAACTTCAGGAAGTAAAAACAAAACTGACTGAGGCAAATAATGTTTTGAGAGAAGAGAATGCTAACCTGCAGATCATGGTGGCCGAACTACATTACGACAATGAGTATATGCGGAACCAATTCTTCATTGTATGTTACATCACTCCTAAAATGAGATATGTTTTTACCATTATCTTCGTGCAGTGGTATCTGGATTCGATGACTTTTAAAGTCCAGTTTCCTTCTAATAATTGATTTTGACTTGATCTTAGATGCATTGATTTAATTGTTGTTATATGGTTGTCTTTGTCTAAGTTTACTTAGAAAAAGGTCTGTAGCTTTTACCAGCATGCCACTACCCAAATGTTCGCTTTCATTTTATAGAGCGCCAATCCTTCAACATCAATATATGATCTATTAGGAAACATAACCTACTACATTCTTAATAGCATGATGTACAGCATTTGCAACTATGTGACTTAGACTCTATCACCTGCCTCGGGAAATATTTTTGCATATAGAATTTTCACTTTTCCACATAACATGGCTTTTTATTATAATATGCCAGTGTCAAATCATATCACCTTCATAATGTGAAGTTGTTAAGTAATGGAGGTAACTAAATCAATCAGGTTGATGATATGTTTATCCTGCTTAATTTGCAAGTTTTTGTTTAAGAACAATACTTATGTAGAGAATAATTGTGATGCAGATAAATTCTATCATTAATTCAACTGCAAATGCAAATGCAACTGCAATGACAGCAACAGATACCACCGCTGACACTGGCCTTGTCCCTGAAGCTCAATCTCCACAAATGCCTACAATGATTGCTGCCAACCAGGGGTAGTGTAGAATTACAATAATTTTACATTATGTTTTATTTTCATCGTGATTAACTTTCTAATTCTTTGTTGATTAGCCTTCTCTCTCTGGCTGAGGAGGCCAGGAATGAGTTCCTCTTTAAAGCTAGTGGAACTAGTATTAACTGGATTACTACCCTTACACTGAAGGTCGTGAGTGCTGCCTGTCTTTTGGAGTTACTTTGGTATCTTGTTAATGCTTATTAATCCATTCATTTGCTTACTTTTCAGCTTCCAAGTTCAGTTGGTGCTATTTATGTCCCGGAGGCTTGCATCGGAGTCGCTGCACGAGCATACACTATAATACCGTTTGAACCTATCAAGGCAATCTATCATATCTTATAGAATCCTCAATTTATCAACAGAAAAAAGTTGACTTACTAAGTTTTCATTGAGAGAAACCTCATAAATTAGACAAGTGAAATATAGAATGTTTAATGGTCTCACAATGGAACATAATTATCATTTTTTACTGCGATATAAGCAATTTATGGACCATATTACATCAAATCTAATTATATTTTTAAATTGAACTTAAAGAATAGCCAATTGTTGCATCATTTTGATCCATAATTTGCTCAAGTAAATTTGTTGTTGAGTTTCGTGACAGATTATTGAAATCCTAAAAGAACGCCCATCATGGTCCCGGAATTGCCGAAATCTGGACGTTCTTGCCCAGTATCCTTTGGACAACGGCGATATCATGGAATTAATCTACGCCCAGGTAGCAAAAAGTGAATAGTTTCACATTTACTTTAGGATTCACGAAAGCGATATTGCATGAAGTTTTTCCGACTATAATCTTTTACTATTTTTGATTCATCTTCTGGAAACTAACTCTATTGTCCAGTATTATGCTCCCACTACCATGGTTTCTGCTCGAGACTTCTGGACATTAAGATACACCTCGGTTTTAGATGATGGCAGCTTCCTGGTATGATTATTTCTTTTTATTGTTTTGGGATTGCAAGTTGCAACACTTGTTCATGGAAGGATTGACAAGCTATAATTATTTCTTGTATCCAGATTATACGTGTCTTTATCACACAGTTAAATAATATGATACTGCAATCTCATAGGTTGGATAAAAACCAGATTGACAGAACTATAATTCTTCTATTAACTAATGCTCTTATATTTTACAATTAGGTGTGTGAGAAATCAATTCCTGGTTCCAATGCTACAAGTTCACCTGCTGCTTTAGAATTTGTGAGAGGTAGGATGCTGGGTAGTGGCTATTTGATTCGCCGATGTGAAGGGGGGTCACTATTAACTCTTGTCGAGCACTTGGACTTCGAGGTATATATATATATATATAATTTTTTATAGCTGTTATATGTTAAATATTTCTTTCCTTTGCTGGGATTGGTGCGTTTAATCGCATGAACTTATTGCAGGCAGCATCTGTTCCTGAAGTAATAAGACCTCTTTATGAGTCATCTGAGCTTGTGGCCAAGAAACTGAGTTCTGTAAGTAAATTGTGTTAATCTTAAATTTGTTTGTTACATTCCTTTTGTGTATGTAGATTTATCTTAAACTTGATATTAAAATTCTTGAACTTTTTGTGTTGAAACACACTTTCCTGAATCAAGCTGATTACTGATTGCCATTTTGAGTTGGAAGAAAAAGAAGTCATCATATTGGATATGACTATTGTTTTTCTCTCAATTTTAGCCCCAACATCTGGTTAGAGTTTAAAATATACGGTGGTTTGTCTCTATTTTTCGGATCTGTTATACTGAGAAAAAGGTATTATCCTTTCTTGAAAGGATCATATCGGAGAATAATCTACAAAAACCTTTTACATTCAATCCTAAAAAAGACTTCGACAGAAAAAACACAATAAATATACACATTGATTGTATATGATATTTAGGATGTGAGAAGCTGGGCTGAAGCCAAACTGCTCGAGCTAAAACTCAGACGAGCCTGATAAAATGAGTTTTGAGTCCAAAAAGGAATGAAATATATACGTAAATGATTAACCTTGTATATAATATATATATAATCGTTATTAAATGATAAATTTGAATATATCATTATATATATATATATATATATATATGTTAGTTTATTTATTCTTTCAATTGATACTAATAATAGAACATGAAGTACTATAGTTTTTCCAAGATATACTCTTAAAAAGTTTTAGAATTATCAAAGTGAATTAAGATTAGATTCTTTGTCTCCAGGAACGTATAATGTTTAGAGTTTCTAAAATAATTCGTTTGCCAAAAGACTCAAAACTGAAAACCATTATTATTTCCTGAAGCCAACATATTGTCATGTACATGTACTGATTTTGATTGTGCCACATTTTAGTACGATATTGTTGATTATGTTATTGAGTTAACCTCGATCATTTTGACAATTCATGGCTTGTTGAGAATCTGCAGCTATTTCACATAAAATAATAGTCATTATTTTACACACAAAGAATTGACCAAGTGTTTTTCCGTATGAAGGGAATTCGTTATATTGTGAATATGGCCAGTGAGAAAAATGACCAAAATGACAAAGGGAAAAATGCTTGTGGTGAGGTCCCTGCTTCCCTGAGACCTTTCAGCCAAAAACTTAGCAGGTAAGTCTCTGAATCCACATGTCAATGTATCTTATATAAGATCATAACTCTTAAGTCATTACAGCGTGGTTTTCAAAGATCATACAACTCAAAGTTAATGGTCAACCATGAACTCTTTTTGTTGTCTTGCATAGCGCCATAAAATATTTTCAGATTTGACCATAGTATCTTATACTTTATTGAAAATGAAACCCTCATTTGACCATACTTTATTGATCATAGTATCTTATACTTTATATGTAGTACATGTATGTGTGTGTATAAAGTTCAAAGGAGGTTTAATTTTTTGTCAATTAAGTTTAAAGTGGATAACACCTATTGACACACACGCTGACATGCACACACACATATATACATACACTTTTGTTTTTAATGAAATGGCCTATAATTAAACGGGGAACTGAAATTACTAAATCTAGAATATCTTATGCTTATTCTTACCTCAGCGCACTTTAAATGCACTCCTGAAATCATGCACAAGTATGGCGCCATTTATGCAAGCTTTATCATGGTTAAATCTCTGGTTGTTTTGTTCAGGGGCTTCAATGATGCTATAAATGGTTTTACTGAAGATGGGTGGGAAGTGATGAATGCCGATGCGGCTGATAATGTTATTATGTCCTTCAAACGAATTCAGAATTTTGGAGACAATGCAAATTATGATAGTGTAATCTGCGTCAAAGCCTCGTTGCTACTACAAGTGAGTTATAGAACTTCCCGAAATGTAGCTTTTAATATAATATGTTCCCTTGACTGCAACAGGCATTGTGTGGTCATTTTGGTATATTCAAATGATGAAAAAGAAAACAAAGAAAAACAGCATGTTTTTTGTACATTATAGTGCTTCCAAAGTGCGCTTACAATTTTTTTTTATAACTATAGATTATAGTTATTTGCATGATCGTGGACCAAGAACTAGAGCATTATACATATTATATTGAAATTGCATCATCTTTGAGAATTTGATTTAACTTTTAAACTTGTACCCGACCAACAGTTTGTTTTATTGTTGACAGAATGTTATCCCTGCGAAACTGGTGAGGCTTCTGAAAGAACGCCGTTCTTCTTGGATGGATTTCAACTTTGTTGATCATTCTGCAGCGTTTTCCGAAGCTGCCAGTTTTCCATTTCCGGGGACGAATACCCACAATTTATCTGAAGCTGCTGTGCTGCTTGGCTGCACCAATTATGAGGATGAGGTTGGTCGAGTTGAATAATGTTTTAATGTTTTTTAGGACATGGGACAAACAGTGGAGCTTAATTTCTCTTAGGAATTAATACATAGTATATAATGATCTTAATCCGTTTCGTCTTAGTTATAAGTCATTTGTTGTTTTTCACGTCCCAGGTACTGGAGGTGATTCGGTTTAATCGTGTTGCTCTCCATAAGCAAAGTATTTCTTCAGGGGATTTATATCACTTGCAGGTAAACATATTACGCGCCTCTCCTTTAATGGTTCATATTTGTGATACAGTACTCTCTTTTTCCACCATTTGAGATCTTTTTAAACATTGTCGTGAACCCTGTTTTTGCCTCAACTCATAAGAACGATCATATATCATCAGAGGCAGAAATTATATCTCTAGGTTCCTTATTATGGCATCATTAGCATTTTTGTAGGTTAATAAACATTGTTTCAACTCAAAAGATGAGAGCAAAATAATTTAAGTGATAAAGTGCTTAGCAATGGCGAATGATTTGAGAATGATTATTAATGCAGATTAGTAATGGAATGGATGAAGAAACTGGACTTGGAGCTTGCTCAGAGCTAATCTTTGCTCCAATTCACAGAACCTTACCAGATGACGCCGTTCTATTATGTTCTGGATTCCGGGTCCTCATGTTGGGTTCAAATGCAGTAAGTTCGAATATGGTTTCAGTTTTACATCTCTGTTCTTTGTCATATGCCGATTTTTCTTATCGTAATCATGATACAGTAATCAGTATAAATATTATTATTTTCTCTATTTTATTATTTGAGTAAGAGAAGGTGTTGGGGGGATGTCCATTTCAAACTATACTTTTGATACAATTTTCTTAAGGTTATATTTGGATTTTGCAAACAGTCAACACCAAATTCATTCATTGTTCTGAATTACTATGGATTTCAAATCTTTTAGCACTCATTTTGAGTTGTTCCTGCAATCAAATTATGGATTTCAAATCCTCAAATATTGAAGTCTTAAATCCTTGCCTTCAAATTCGTTCCTCAAATCCAAAATCTTCAACCCAAACGAATCCTAATTGATTTTTTACTAATTCAGTAAGTTGTTTTTCTATATCTTTTCGATATTCGCAGAGTGATGGACAGGGTACTTGGTCATCATCCAGTTCAGCATCCATTGCTAGTAATGTAAGCAGCCCAAACTCGATGGTGATAATGGCATTTCAATTCCCTTTCGAAGCCCATCTTCAGGAGAATGTTGCATTAATGGCCCAGAAGTACATTCAGCATGTAATTTCAGCTGTCAAAATTATTTCTCTGGAAATAATGCTAGCTGGATTACATCCTGCAATAAACTCAAATCCAATCATGGTTCATGCAAGCACTTCAGGCTCAAGTTTTACTGCAATGAACTCCACTGAAGGAAGTTCAGCCATGGGGCTCGCAATCACTCCAGACTCAGTTTATGCTGCAATGAATTCCGCTGAAGGAAATCCGGGCATGGGGCCCGCAATCACTACAGATTCAATTTTTGCTGCAATGAACTTCACTGAAGGAAGTTCGTCCATGGGGCCCGCGATTATTCAAGATGCAACTTATGCTGCAATGAACTTCACTGAAGGAAGTTCGGCCATGGGGCCCGCGATTACTCAATATGCAACTTATGCTGCAATGAACTTCACCGAAGGAAGTTCGGCCATGGGGCCCGCGATTACTCAAGATGCGATTTATGCTGCAATGGACTTCACTGAAGGAAGTTCTGCCATGGGGCCCGCGATTACTCAAGATGCAACTTATGCTGCAATGGACTTCACTGAAGGAAGTTTAGCCATGGGGCCCACGCTTACTCAAGATGCAACTTATGCTGCAATACACCCGGCTGAAGCAAATACATCCATGGGGACAGCAGTCACTCCAGACTCAACTTATGATGTCACCCTTGCTAACTTGCTACGTGAAAGTTATAGGCAAGTACAACTACCTTTCTACATGTTTCAACTCTTAAAACTCTAGTTTTTAAATGCGTTTCAACATATGACAAACTAAGTGTTTGGAGTATTTGCAAAATTGTCTTATGCTTCTGTTTCTCTAAACTTAAGTGATTATAATCTCAGGTAAGCGGGTCTTAAAACTGATTATGGTATTTTGTGATTAGCCAAAATTATTTTAGACATATTTATCTCTTTTCTTCAAACAATGCCCCTTGAGCTTTTTTCCACTCACTTATGTTTGCAAGTACTACACAGTTCTATGTTCTTTTTCAATTCTAATTCTTTTTCACATGCTATCACTTCCTATATATTTCAATTGCTTGAAATACATGTTATAAGAAAAAGCTTTTATATTGCATTCATCCCAGTTTAAGTCATTCTGTGGCATTTAACAACAATTATATAACTAGATAATACTTTTTTTGCTTCAAACAGATCGAATTTAGGTATGGAGATGCTCGGCTTCAACTCCCAGAGCAACTACTCTTCAGTAGAACTGATAAAGCATCACCCATATGCTATTGTGTGCTTCTCATTCTCGGTATGTTTATGCTTGCCTTTTGGCGATGACATGATATATCTGGATTAACATACTTTTGATATCTGAAGACTAAAGTTTGAGATACACAGGAGAATGTTGTTCAATTTGGATTCACATATAATATACTAGTTCATGATACAACCAGAACTTTTCATGCTTCTCCCACTTCGTATAAAGCATTCTATTTCCATCAAAGAACTCATACCACTACAGCAATCCATCAATCATCATTGCTTCTGTACTGTATCACTGAAAAAGAGTTCAAGTACTCATAGGTCGTGTTTGGATGAGAAGGATTAGGGAGCGAACGATTTCAAATCAATAGACTCAAATCTTTCAGCATCCATTTTGAGCATTGTTCAATGATTGTGATATATTCTGAACCGCAGTTTGGTCCTTCCAAACACGACCTTAGGCAGACAAACTAATCACTTCCTTTGTATTTGTTGCAGTCTGTCCCAGTGTGCCTGTATGCCAACCAAGCCGGGCTTTGTATGCTAGAGACAACAGTGGACAATTTGCTTTCCTACACGGTGGATAAGATAATCACTGGCTCTAATTACGGCTCGCTATTTTCTCTCCTCCCAACTATTATGGAGCAGGTACACTTGAACTAAAAAATCCTAACTGTCCCTCAGTTACAGGGTAATTCTATCATGGACCGGGGACTAACATACATTTTGAAGGTGGTGGGTGGTTTTTCCCCCCACCCCATGTAGCAAAACCACCCACCCCACCCATATTGTGTGGTGAAAATTGGACCGGGACTAACAGTCCCGGCCCATACCTACCATACATTTTGGGGGTGGTGGGTGGTTTTTCCCCCCAACCCATGTAGCAAAACCACCCACCCCACCCATATTGTGTGGTGAAAATTGGACCGAGACTAACAGTCCCGGCCCATACCTACCATACATTTTGGAGGTGGTGGGTGGTTTTTCCCTCCACCCCATGTAGCAAAACCACCCACCCCACCCATATTTGTGTGGTGAAAATTGGACTGGGACTAACAGTCCCGGCCCATACCTACCATACATTTTGGAGGTGGTGGGTGGTTTTTCCCTCCACCCATGTAGCAAAACCACCCACCCCACCCATATTGTGTGGTGAAAATTGGACCGGGACTAACAGTCCCGGCCCATACCTACCATACATTTTGGAGGTGGTGGGTGGTTTTCCCTCCACTCCATGTAGCAAAACCACCCACCCTACCCATATTGTGTGGTGAAAATTGGACTGAGACCAAACATGGATTTTTTCCCCGGTTACATTACCAGAGCTTCTTACCTTGTAGTAACCAAAACACTAGGAAACATTTGAGAAGTAATTATTTCTTCCTCAAATTACATAGATACCCTTTTGCATGAGACACATTACGAAAAACATTCTATGGCTGAGAAATTACTATAACTTCCCTTTTCATTTTTCAAGTTATCAGGGGTGGCTTAGCAATTCTTTAAAACTTGTGACACCTTGTGGTAATTACCCAATAAGTGATGGGTCTGGATGCAATTATCCTTTGCTTCTTTTGTCGAGATTATACTTATGAGTTGTGAAACTCTTCGTAATTTGCAGGGGTATGCTATTTTCCCAACTGGATACTGTGTGTCAGAGATGAACAATTGTGTCTCGTATGAACAAGCTGTCGTGTGGAAAGTGGTGGGTCCCGATGGTTCCGTTATTTGCCTTGCGTTTGCGTTCGACAATTGGTCCTTCGTTTGAGTAATATGAGCAGTATTGCTTGATGTTTTTATTACTAGTTTTGAAATGTTTTCGGTCTTGAGACAAGTTTATCAATCTTTGTCATTTTAATAACTGGAGATTTGTCTGGTTTAACATTCATGAGACAGTTTGGGCATGAATGCTGATAGATATAAATTTACAATTCTCGAGAAAAGAATTGCCCAGCACTACTAGCCGAAAACTTCAATAATAACAGAGTTTGGAAAACAACCCTAATACACGAGAGTCCTATCCAACTAGGAAACTCCAACAACTAGGGAAATAAAATATACGGAATTAAATAACTAAACCAAGATATGGAAATAAATAACTGAATAGATAATTAAATAAAATAACTCGGTTCCTAAGCGGGCCCCGTCTTCCTGCGTCTCACGTAAACTTTTCAAGGTCGAGCCCGCTCATCTTCTTTCGATTCCACATTCGTATCAATTGCCTCCCCCTCCAAATGAGCCTTGTCCGCAAGGCTCGATTCAGGAAACTGTTGTAACATGTCTTCTTTATTCATCCATGTCGCTTCATCCAACTCTTTATCCACCCATTTCACCAATACTTGTTCGACCGGCGAACCGGATACCACCTGAGTGCGTTGCTGCAATATACGTTCCGGCTGCCACACCGGTGGTCCGGTAAATTCAAAACCGTCCGGTAAGTCGGTCTCGACCAAATGGTCTCCGATTACACGTTTCAACTGAGAAACATGAAAAATTGGATGTATACGACTCGAGGGAGGTAGCTCTAAACGGTACGCGGTTGCCCCGATACGTGCTAAAATAACAAAGGGTCCATAAAATTTAGCCGCCAATTTATGGTACCCTTTATCGTTGAGCGAGTTACGACGATGAGGTCTGACCTTTAGAAACACTTTGTCTCCCACCTGAAATTGAACATTACGGCGCTTTTTGTTGGCCGTCGCTACCATTCTCTGTTGAGCCCTTGTCAGGTTATCTCGGAGACAACGAATGACGTCGTCGCGTCTACCTAGGGTCTCGGCTACCGCAGCTCCTCTACATTCGCCCGGTAAATACTGCTTAAGAGCGGGAGGTGGACGCCCATAAACCATTTCGAACGGTGTGCTCTTCGCTGCCGATTGATAAGCCGTATTATACCAATATTCGGCCCACGGAATTCATCGCCACCACCCCCGCGGCTGCTCACTCGTAAAACAGCGAAGATATGTTTCAAGAACTCGATTTAGTACCTCTGTCTGACTGTCCGTTTCGGGGTGGTAGGCTGAACTAAATTTGAGTTGCGTTCCTTGAAGCTTAAATAACTCGCGCCAAAAAGTGCTAACGAAAATGGGATCCCTATCGCTCACGATCGAATTAGGGATGCCATGCAAACGCACTACCTCTCGAACAAAGGTTTCGGCGACCGATCGGGCGGTAAAAGGGTGCTTTAGTGGAATAAAGTGTCCATACTTCGATAGGCGGTCCACCACCACCAAGATGCATGTGAAACCTTGCGATCTTGGCAAGGACGTGATAAAATCCATTGAGATATCCGCCCACACAACCTCCGCAAAAGGCAACGGTTGGAGCAAACCGGCCGGTGGCATAGCCTCATATTTCGATTTCTGACAAACAAGGCAGTTGGCTACATATTCCCTCACGCGTTTGAACATGCCTTTCCAATAAATGCTCGAGGCTATGCGTCGATAAGTGCGAAACGCCCCAGAATGGCCCCCTAACGGAGTATCGTGAAATTCAAACAACAATTTCGGAATCCATGACGAAGATGCCGACAAAACTATCCGTCCCTTATACAATAACCGATTCTGAAACAAGGTATACCCCGGCCGCGCGACTGCCGTCTGCTCGATTTCTTCCCGAATTTTGCGGAGTTCGGGATCCGCCATCTGTTCCTCTAATATTTCCGATCCTGTTAAGCCCACTTCTTCGACTTTTCGCGATAGAGCATCAGCCGCTGAGTTTTGGGTTCCCGGCTTATACTCAATTGCGAAATCATATCCCAAAAGTTTCGCCACCCAATTTTGTTGGGACGGGGTGACAATTCTTTGTGCTAACAAATGACGTAGGCTGCTGTGATCTGTACGCACCGTAAAACGCTTACCCATGAGGTATGGCCGCCAATGTTGCACGGCTAACACCAAACCCATGAGTTTTCGTTCGTACGCCGACTTGGACATGGTTGATTCTGCGAGTGCTTTACTAAAATACGCCATTGGCCGGCCATCTTGCATCAAAACAGCTCCGATTCCCCAACCCGACGCATCACACTCTACCACGAACTGTCTGGTGAAGTCGGGCATCGCTAATAGAGGGGCGGATGTCAGCGCCTGTCTTCCGTCCATCTCAACTTACCGGCCCCCTCTTTCTTCAACAGTTGCGTCAGAGGTCGCGCGATCAGCCCGTATTTCTTAATAAAGCGTCGATAGTAACCAGTTAAGCCCAAAAACCCTCGAACATCCCGTAGAGTACGAGGGACGCCCCAATTGATAACGGCCTCTATTTTTTTAGGATCCATTGCCACTCCCGATGCTGAGATGAGGTGACCCAAATATTCTATAGAATCACAGCCAAAAGCACACTTCTTCCGATTCGCTAAGAACTGATGTGTCTTGAGTATATTCAGTGCGCAAGCGAGATGGGCCACATGTTCCTATATCGATAAACTATAAACTAGAATGTCATCAAAGAAAACGATAACAAACTTACGCAGATAGGGACGGAATATATCGTTGAGCATTTGTCAGGCCAAACGGCATGACTAGGAACTCGTAGTGTCCGCTGTGGGTGCGAAACGCCGTTTTCTGTATATCCTCCTGAGCAATCCTAATCTGATGGTACCCGGAGCGCAAGTCTATCTTTGAGTATATGGTGGCGCCCGCCAGTTCGTCCAACATCTCCTGAATAACCGGGATTTGGTATTTGTCTGGAACCGTAATTTTGTTTAGTTCCCTGTAATCCACACAAAACCGCCAACTGCCATCTTTTTTCTTGACTATGAGAACCGGACTGGAGAATGGGCTCGAGCTAGGGCGGATAATTCCTGCTAGCAACATATCCGCCACGAGACGTTCGATCTCATCCTTTTGCATGTGGCCATAGCGATAAGGACGCACCGAAACTGGTGCCGCGTCGGGCCGTAGCAGAATGTGGTGGTCTCGGGCCCGCCGCGGGGGCAGCTCGGTCGGTTCCCCGAAAACTCCAGCGTAGTTCTCTAAGATGCTCGCAATCTCTGGTATAATCGATTTCTCTTCCCCGCCGTCCAGATGTGCGATCGAACCGTAGGGACGGGTCTCCATGTAACTGCACGACTCTTTCCTGTACCTCAAATGCCATAGTCATCCTTTCCCAGTCACCCAAAGTTGCTAACCAAGCGATGCCCAGAATAATATCGACGCCCCCCAAAGGAAACACACAGCAATCTGCCTGAGCTGTGTAATTCTCCAATTCGATCTCCAGTTGGCGGCAAATCCCTCGGGAATCGGCCTTACGGCCGTCCCCTAACTGCACCCGAAATTGCCCCGTATTCTCCGGTACTAACGCTAACGTATTCACCAAGGTTGAGGAAATGAAATTATGACTCGCTCCACTATCAATCAGTACCGTAAAACCGTTACCCAGGAGAAGACCTCGAAGCCGCATGGTTTGAGGTCCTGAAATACCTGCCATTGAGAAAAGCGGAAGCTCCGCCGTGGAAGGTTCAATTTTCTCCCCCTCCGCTTCGGCCACCTCCAACTCTTCGACCTCTAAGTGCTCAATATCTAAGGATTCGTCCTCTTCCACTATCAGGGTTCTAATCTGCTTCATAGGACACTCATGAAGCGGGTGGTACGGTTTCTTGCAACGAAAACACAACCCTTTACTCTTTAAATCCATAAATTCCTGCTGAGTTAAACGGTTTAGAGGGGTACGGGCTGATGACTGATATGAGGAAGACGGAGCAGCGGAACGGGCTCCCATCGTGCTGCCCCGATTAGGTCGGGCCGTGACCGTACCGGATGGAATCGGAGGGCCACGGGAGATGGTGCCTCCTCAGTACGAAGGGGCGGGCGCTTGCGTCGATGCGGCTACGGGGCGGGCAGGCCGATAGCGACCCGGCGCAGCCCCTTGCTGAGCGAGTAAGTCCATCTCAATGGTGCGAGCTAAATTCATGGCGTTTGTGAGATGTTGTGGGTCCCACATCCTCAACTTCCGGCGAATATCCGGGTCTAACCCATTCAAAAACAACCCAAGATACATGTCACTCGATAGACCAGGCACTTGATTCGAAACCACGATAAACTGATCAACGGAGTCGGTTTGACGAACCGCAGCTAAACGTTCATATGCATTACGGGCGACTTGGTTGTCGTAACGCGATATGAGCGCTTCTGAAAACGATGTCCAGGTTAACATCGTGTCCTGATGTCGAAGCCATCGAAACCAATGAAGAGCCGAGCCCTCTATTGCCACCATCGCTCTCTGTATTTTGCCTTCTTCATTAACCCTGTGGATTTCGAAGTGTTGCTCAGCCCGTGCTATCCAACCGAGGGGGTCGGTCCCATAAAAAACGGGCAGTGGTGCGTAGGATGCAACCGGCACTTCCGGGGCGGTCGCGGGAACGGGTATCTGGGGGTTTAACCCGACGGGTGGCTGCCTCGTAGACGATTCCGCGGGCGCTGCCGGAGGTGGCGTCGGCCCTGCCCCGGGGCGAAGCAGGGCGACAATTTCCGCGAACCTCTGATCAAGTCTCGATTCTCCCGCCCTTTGATCAAGCCTCAATTCCTCAAACTTCTGATCAAGTTTCACTTCCAAGGCTGCCAACCTATCTGCCAGGGTTTCGTGATTCTCCTCTAATGCAGAAACACGAGTCTCATATGATCTTGTCATAGCGACGGTGATAGGGATCCGGCAGGTTGGACCAAATTGATAGATATAAATTTACAATTCTCGAGAAAAGAATTGCCCAGCACTACTAGCCGAAAACTCAATGCATAAACTTCAATAATGAAAACAGAAAAACAACCCTAATACACGGGAGTCCTATCCAACTAGGAAACTCCAACAACTAGGGAAATAAAATATACGGAATTAAATAACTAAACCAAGATATGGAAATAAATAACTGAATAGATAATTAAATAAAATAACTCGGTTCCTAAGCGGGCCCCGTCTTCCTGCGTCTCACGTAAACTTTCCAAGGTCGAGCCCGCTCATCTTCTTTCGATTCCACATTCGTATCAAATGCATCAATAAATTATCAGACTTGGTTAATCTTCGTTATGCTGGTTTTGTATTCATGAGACAATTTGGGCATGAATGCATCAATAAATCTTGCGGAGAACGAGAGTAGGAAAAGGTGAGAATTTGTGATATTGGGGATGTAGTTTCTTCAAGCTCCTTCCGTGATAGAAATAGATATTTTAGTAAATATAATTTGAAAGGTATTTATTTGATGGATTATTGAAAAATGGAGATTCTTTAATAAGGTTGATAAGAATTATGCATGTGTGACAACATATAATCCACAGCAAGTTATGGTGTAGCAAAGATATTTTAACACACTCTACAGACTTTACGGTACTTTACGGAAGTAAAATTGACAATTGGATTTCCGAGATGGATCAGCATTGCTGATCTAGAGTCACAACCATTGGTTATTACGTGCTTTCTCATTATGGAAAGAATGTCATGATCCTTTTGTTGCAATGGGCTAAAATGTGTGAGGTTAGTGTGAAGATAGATAATTTCATAGAATCATGGAAAAGGAGGCTGAGGCATTAGTGAACATTCAGAAGACATACGAAATGTGCATCATTTACACATAAATTTGTCTTATAATCTCCTCAATCTACCTTTAACTTGGTGACTCATATCCTAGTTAATGTTTGTTACGAGAAATCCGATTTGTAATACGAACTTTGCAAACCAAACTGCCATGTTATACTTGTTTGCCAGATGCACAGTCTTCATTTTTTCTTTGTAATGATGCCTTTGGCTTTCTTGGTTTCTTCGACTGTTCACACTAATGGTGCTAATATGCTAAATCTTGCATGCAGGACGAGACAGGTGTCTATAAGAATCTCTTGCAGGAGGTCTCACAAAGAGTGGGAGCATCTCTGCCTGCTTACACAACTTTTAGAAGTGGTCTGGGCCACCTTCCTGTTTTTACCTGTACTGTAGAGTTGGCAGGCGTTATATTTACTGGCGACCCAGCTAAGAATAAGAAGCAAGCAGAGAAGAATGCGGCCATGGCAGCTTGGTTATCTCTCAAATCTTGTAAGTGTACCAAATCTGCACAATCTAAATATTTGGTTGGAGTGGGTTGGTATACAAGAATATCTGGTAGTTAATGTGGTATTATAGTTATTGGTTTTACGCATCATAAACACCAGCATGTTTTACTAGGAACAGAAAGTGTAGCAATAGGAAAGAAAACTATCACTTGATTATGTTGAAATCATCAAAACCGGCAAAAAAATTGGTAAAATGAACATGTGTGGCATTTAAAAAATTCCCATCCATCTCCTTCTCCCTTAAACATAAAAAGATAAACAAAGTAAAATTATATATAAAGAAAATCAGAATATGATTTCCATGAAATAAGAATAGATATTTGTGTCTTATCTTGTATATAATAAAACTCTTAACTAAGCTTTCGTAAGCCTGAGATGCAGCCATGCTGATTGTGATTTTGTGAAACCATCTGATGTAGTCATATAGCCAGCATATTTTCCTTGGGAAGTGTTCAGGATGGACTTGCATTGGCTGGTGCTATTATTTGATCCCAATCTCTATCAAAGATCTCTTGAGCATACCCACCCCACACTGTTTTCGTACATTTGAGCTAGGAGATATGTTGCATATATCATCATAACACCCATTTTCAGAACCGGGATTGACACCATAAAATTGTTTTTATAACTTTTTGTCTCTAAAAGGAGCTACTTTCAAAGTAAATATGTTTCTGATGTTATCTGCTCAAACTGTAGGAACTGTTTCTGAAATTCGGATATAAGATGTTTTTTAGCTTATAAAATACTGAATCTTATTTTATAAGTATTTAAATGCCAAAGCCTCTAATACTTGATACGTTTTTACTCTTTCTTGTCTTTCCAGTAGTGCAACAATTCGAGACTTTGTATGAAAAGCCTCACAAGGATGAACAAGAGCACGTGACTGTAGCTCGTGCACTAGAGAAGTATCTAGTAAAGGCTAGACTAGCAAGATTATCTTTCCCAATAAAGTTCCCCACACTAAATCCAAGGCCATCAAGCACACATCAACCTCCATCTACTACATCAAAAATCCTTCCCTTGATATTCCAAAAGAACGTCAAAACAACTCAAAATCAGCGGATAATTACATTTCCAGACAACCTTAAAATCCAACCGTCCGAGTTCCCTGCAGTAGGAGCAGCACCATATATTCCCATAAGACATTGTAACCCACACCATAGAATTGCCCCACCAGTGACAATACGAAATACAGTTCCCGTTTTCTCTGCACGCCCCGAGTCTTCACTGGTGATGAGTCGGGCCCCACCAGTGTGTGTAAGACAAGCTGTTCCTGCATTTGCTGCTCCAGTTAGACTAGAGGATCATCGACTTTCAAAACCTATAATCGCTCAACCCGAGCCCCCAGCTTCTAGAGCTGCACCAATTAGATTCAACGAGCCACAGTCTTCTAAGCTTTCTTTGGTTCGAATTGAAGAGCCTTTTGATTTGAAGTTTCTGTAGCAGCACCAAATTCCGAAGATGCAATAGTTAAAGTCGAGTCTCCAATTTCCAACATTGGTGTTCCACCAACCAGTTCAAAAGCATCTTTTGAAGAGACTTTGAATGCAGGTATTGAAGTTTTGAAAGATCTCAAGGTATAGGGAACAGTTTGAATTGCATGAGCTACAGTCGGGCTTTTTCTTTATGCATTATGTAGATTTTTGTTTTTTCTTTTTTTTAAAGAGAATTCGGTTAATTTATTTATGTTTCATGTTTGGTATAATTCACCTGACTTAAAGATCTACTTCTAAATAGATGAACCCGTAAATTTGCTTATTTTGTGGTTTTAAATGGATTTTGAAAAGATGCTATGAATGTGGAGTTAGATCGTAAATCATTTGTTGCATTGCAAATCTCTGCATTAGTAGAATGTGAAACGAGTCTTTGCGTTTCTTTGTTTCTTTTGTTTTTTGTACACATAAGCACATACGTAGTCTAAGTTTAGCGCGATTGAACTGTATTTTGTAATTAGTCTAGTCTGGTTTGCAGTTATATACACTAGACATTATATATTTTAAGATTGCAAGAAACGAGTCTTGTCTAAATGGTTATGTCATATTGCATGGATTCCTGTTATCTTTGTGGCAAATGCTAACTTCACTGCCTGCGTTATTGGACCAGTATCAAACCCATATTTTTGATATGCCAATTAAACTTAATGTGCTTTAATGAAATATCAGAAATAGAGCTGTAAATGTGATAGAAATATAGTTGTAAATGTGTGGAGAATATTCGGACCCGCGAAAAAGTGTGTTGTTTGATTTGTCTCGGACCCAGTTACATATCCAACGGGTCAGGTCCGGTAAAGAGCCAGCGGGTAAATTTTGAATCTTGTTCGGTTAAGGACTTGCTAGTATTTTTAAAGTGTAAAACTTAAACTTTTTTGTGTATTCAATTATTCATCGAGTAAAATACCAGCGGATAAATATTTAATCTAGACCCAACCTCCTTGATGCCCTCGGTCCAGGTCTCGAGCCTTATAGGTAGGGGTGACAAATGGGTGGATTGGGTTGAGTTTGAGTTGATTCCAATGAGTTGGTTCTTAAATGGATCGGGTTCTTAAATAGTTTTAAAGTGGAACCAAACTCAATCCAAAAGACAACCAAATTTAACCCAAAAGTGAATCAAGCTTAATCCAATTCAATACCTTGCATTTTGTTCTTTATAATTTATATTATTGACAAGCGATTTTGGCATAACTTGAAGTTAATTGAGCCTAACTTGGAATCAAGTAAGAACTAAATATTTTTTTTAGGAACTAATCCAACCCAAATTAGTTTAATTGGAATGCAATTATGGTTTTGGACCTATTTTACCAACCCTACCTATAGGTCTGGTTCAGGTCGTGTAAAATTAAAATTGAACAGGTTCGAATCAAAATCAGAGAGAAAAAGCAGTGTAACAAAAGATATGCAAAGAGCAAGCCTATCATCCAAACATCATTATAATTCCATTTCGATTTTACTAAAAAGATACTAAAGAAGCCAAAATGAATAGAATTCAAGAGGTTAAATTAGGGGGTGACAATTTGGGTCCATACATATATTTGGACCCAAACCAAACTAAGTTTTCAATGGGTTGAGTCTTAACATTTTAGCATTTTTGTTCCAAATGAGTTGACTTTTAATAATATTTGGATCCGATTGGGTCTTAAATTGAGCCCAATTTGAGTCTAAATTGGGTCCAACCTATTCTCCACTTTACACTTTACAGCAACCCCTTACACCACTTTGATTCATAATGGATCCTTATTGGATCCATTTTGGATTTTTGTTGGGTCCAATTATAATACATATTTTTTTAATATTAGGCTCAATTGGACCCAACCCATTCAATCCAATTGCCACCTCTAAGTTAAATCATAGGCCAAAACAAAGTTGTGAAATTTGTTTCTAAACACTCATGTCCCAATAATAATTTTCATAATCTGAAATGATTGATTTTTCTGAAATACAAGCAAAAAAGTATATCTCGAGTTCATCTTTTCCTGCTTAGGGATGGAAATTTGAATTTCCAGTATAGAATATTATGAAAGCATAATATGACAATGTCAATAGCTGGTGAATACAAGGGTAAGACGGTTCCACAATGAAATTATCTTTTAGAAATGCTATTAAACCATCCATTATTTTTCACAGATTTTTTGATACCGTAATATATTCTTTTGTTATATTAAACATAAATTACGAAAATGAAATTAAATGCGTTGATTGTATGGAATTTTTACGAAACTATAACTAGTGGTATATAGCATCACTCGTTAGTCTTTATCTTTTATGAAGCATGAATGATATTTTTGCTGGCGAGCAATTCCTAAACATAGCTACACGTTACTCAGCTGTCCTCCGAAAATTATATCTATGTTGGTTTTATTGATTGGGTACTTTGGTGCGAAATGTTGGTGATCATTTTTTGGGACACATGCATATTTGATGAGATTGTATTAGGTTTTATTTTGATAGTTAATTTTGGGGTGATTTTTTTGGTGAGATAGTGCTTATTTTTGTATTCAAATGGAATATAAATTACTGTAGCAGTAAAATCATATAAGTTTTTGTATGTTAATAATTTTAATATAAAATTATTATGATTGTGTTATATATATATATTTATAGATGTAAAAGTAGGTGCTATATATATATGTCTAAAAAGAAAAGTGGGCCAAGAGATTTATATTAAATTTCAAAATAGGAACACAAATTTTGGACTAAAAATCTTGGACTTTGTTTGGTCCAATTTGTGAAGACCAAATATACTTTGGTCAGAATTTTAGTCCAAAATTGATCCAAAATGAAACCAAACATGTCTATTTTTGGTCGCATAAGTTTGACATTTTTCAAATTTGGCGTATGGGATTTTCACTTTGTATCCCATACTTAAAAAAAAATTCACATTCGGCCCAACTGATCTTTCCATCAAGATTTAATGGTCAATGTCATTTGGCCAATATTTTGATACTTTTCGAGAAGGACTATGAATGCACTTACACGTAAAATATATTGAATGTCATAAATCATTTCCGCATAAATTCTCCCAAAAATACAGTCAGAATGTTAGATTGACGTAGTTGACCATTAAATTTCATACATAAAATTCCTTTGGGGCTAAATATGCAAATTTTTGAAAGTTACGAGAGACAAAATGAATTATGTAACGGATGAAACCCAATTTTTTTTCGAAAAAACTTGTGAGACCAAAGTTGTGATTTTTCACTATTGTAATTACCATCATCACAACAATTGTTATCAATATGTAGTAGAATAAAACTCTTTAAAAGAGACATGACGAAAAACATATATTGGCTCTTCTCGGTTTTGCTTTTCTTTAATCTTTATACATGTCGACCTAACTTCAACAATAAAAGTAAGGGCTTTTATGGTTTTGTTTTCAATTTTGTTAGGATTTTTATTGTTAGATATTTTGATGATGATAAGGTATGAATAAATGTCAAATCAAAAGATATGTAAGTTTGCTTTACTTAAAAACATGTACAAACGATATTATTGAGTTGTAACTTATAAATTAAATATATGACATTGAAGAAAAAAAGATTAATTACTGAAATAGTTCCTGACGTTTTATCCTATGTTTTTTCTTCTTCTTTTTTTCACCATTTATGCATTTTCTATTGGGCCACTGCATAATTTTGAAAAAAAAAACAATTAGAAATATAATTACAAACATTACACACAATTGGGCTCAATTGGTTGGCATGTTCGAAAAATTATTTTTATGATAAAAATGAGAAAATAGTTTTTGAAGGATAAGAAATGTGATTTGAAAATTGAGATTGGATGAGATTATTTTAGAGAAAAATAGGTAATGATTATGGTTGATGTGATATGTATTTTATTGTAAGAAATTTATTTGAATTGATATTTAAATATAATTTAAATTAAATGTATTTGATCAAACTCGTTGATTTAGACGTCAAAAAATAGTTACAATGGATCTTATTTTAAATGTTATATTATTTTGCATTAGAATATGTAATTAATTTAATTTTTCGCTTTGAAAGATAGTCGGGAAAATACTTTTAATTGATTGTATTAACTGTCAAATAATGAATAGTAAAACTTAATTTTACTCATTTTTTGTAAGATTTTTTTTCAAATTATTTGTAATTTTGAGAGATTTTTTAGTAAGAATTTTATACATGCCAAACAAATGAATTTTTCATAATTTTTTACTCTGAAATATTTTTTTTTGGAGTAGAAGTGCCATCCAATTGAGGCCAATATTACCTAAATAGTTACAAACTTTTGGTCAACATCTTAATTGAGGACAATGCAAACATGACTATTATTCAAAAAATCCATATCAAATTGTGCATTACCTTGTTAAGCAATTGGATTGAGGAAAATTATGAAATCCCATTGCAATCATTTTTTTTTTTTTTCCACTTTCTTCTCTGAGTATCTCAAATGAATTATGTATTGAATGCTGAAAATTAAAGACATTTTTTTGCAATTTCTTGAAATCTTAATATTTTTCAATTTTTTTCTTCTTTTCACATCTTCGTTCGAAATCTATTAAGAAAACGACAAAAGAAATTTGAAAATTTCTAAAAAATTAAGAAACAAAATTATAAACATTTATATGCAATTGAATAAAAGATGATTTATTACTAACATAGTTGCTGACGTTTTGGTCAATAACCTAGATCGGGGGCAGGGCATGCGATTAGTCAAAAGCTCATAGACTCGTGAGGCAGGAAAACTGTGGATTCACGCATTGATTAATTCGATTAAGTTGATTCACATCCCGAATCAATTATTTTACGCTATTTTTAGTTTATGAGTATCTCAGATGAATTAGATTTTGAATCCTGAGAATTAACGAGAATTAGTTATATCTTAATATCCACATTTTTACGTTCTTTTTATTCACTTGTTTTACTTTTGTACTTTCTAACTGACACATTTTATCCGAAAATCCCAATAAATTCGAAATAAAGTCATAAATATTATTTGAAAAAGATGGTTTATTACTAAAACACTTTATGCGTTTTGGTCAACGACCTAGTTGGCGACTAGGCACACGTGGCGAATAGTTAGAAGATCCACAAATACAGGCGCAAATGAATTTTATTGAAACTGAGAATCCACGCGCTGAGCAATTGTATTGAGTTGAATTATAGTATCCGGTCAATCATTTTTTGTTCCTTCCAGTTTCTGCGTATCTTAGATAAATTATGTACTAAATGTTAAAAATGAACGAGTATTCCGCGATTTCGTGAAACTTTAATTTTTTTTTCTTTTTATTATCCTTTCCACCTTCTGTATAGAATCTACGAAAAAACGACAAAACTTACCTTTCGTTTTTCGTATCTTTTACATAGTTATATTCTCTAAGTAAATTCCTAAAAAAATTTAAAATAAAAGAATAACTATTACACTCCATCGGTCATATTTGATATTTTTTACGTTGACTTGTATCGAACAATATACATAACGATTTTAATGTGGAAATAATTTTTTCATATACTATTTTAAATTGACAACACATTCAAACAACTAAACTATTAACCATTGAACTAAGCAATTGGATTGAGGAAAATTATGAAATCCCATTGCAATCATTGTCTTTTCTTTTCTTTTTTTTCAATTTCTGTCACTGAGTATTTTAGATGAATTATGTTTTGAATGCTGAAAATTAACGACATTTTTTTTATATTTCTTGAAATCTTAATGTTTTTCAATTTTTTTTCTTCTTTTCACATCTTCGTTCGAAATCTATTAAGAAAACGACAAAAGGAATTTTCACGTTTCCTAAAAAATTCAGAAACAATTATAAACATTATACGCCTTTGAATAAAAGATGATTTATTACTAACATAGTTGCTGACGTTTTGGTCAATAACCTAGATCGGGCAGGCGATTAGTCAAAAGCTCATAGACTCGTGAGCCAGGGAAACTGTGCATTCACGCATTGAGTAATTCGAGTAAGTTGATTCACGAAATCTCGATTCAATCATTTTACGTTTTTTTAGCTTATGATTATCTTAGATGAATTAGGTTTTGAATGCTTAAAATTAACGAGAATTAGTTATATCTTAGTATCCACATTTACGTCATTTTTATTCACTTGTTTTACTTTTGTACTTTCTAACTGAACACATTTTACCCAAAAATCCCAATAAATTAGAAATAAAGTCATAAATATTATTTGAAAAAGATGGTTTATTACTAAAATACTTTATGACGTTTTGGTCAACGACCTAGTTGGAGATTAGGCACACGTGGTGAATAGTTAGAAGATCCGCAACTAAGGGAGCAAATGAATTTTATTGAAATCGTGAATCCACGCGCTGAGCAACTGTATTGAGTTGAATTATAGTATCCGGTCAATCATTTTCTGTTCCTTCCAGTTTCTCCGTATCTTAGATAAAGTTATGTACTAAATGTTAAAAATGAACGAGTATTCCGCGATTTCGTGAAACCTTAAATTTTTCCCTTTTCGTTATCCTTTTCACCTTCTATATAAAATCTATGAAAAAACGACAAAATTTACCTTTCGCCTTTCGTATTTTTTACATAGTCATATTCTCTAGAATCTATGAAAAACCGACAAAATTTACCATTCGCCTTTCGATTTTTACATAGTCATATTCTCTAGAATCTATGAAAAACGACAAAATTTACCTTTTGTTTTTCGTATTTTTTTTACATAGTCATATTCTCTACGTAAATTCCTAAAATAAATTTAAAAATAAAAGAATAAGTATTACACTCCAATGGTCATATTCAATATTTTTTTACGTTGACTTGTATCGAACAACAGACATAACAATTTTAATGTGGAAATAATTTTTTTTCATATACTATTTTAAATTGACAACACATTCAAGCAATAAAACTATTAACCAATTAATTAGTATTATTGAAATGTTTATTAATGATATGAATTATGCAATAATTTAATTTGAACCCAAAACTTTCTAATATTGGTTCAAGGTACATATCAATTATCAAGTATGAAATTCACATTTGCCCTAATTCCGTCGCTAAAGAAAGGGGGCCAATTCTCGTGGGATCTTGGATTGATGCAACAGTTGTTGACAGCGAAATTTACTGTAAAAATGGTTAATTCTTTCAATTTATAGATAATCACACATTTTTGTGAATGTATTTATTTAGTTTGTACACGAATTGGCAACTGGAATTTCATGTAAATAAATGAGTATTTTTTTGTAATTGATTTATTTCTATCCTTCATACAGGCTGATTCAAGTATATGCTTATCTGTATATATTAATGGAAAATTTACCTTATATTTATTTGTTGATAATTATTGGAATAATGTTACATGCATATTTAGTATGTTTGTGTGTATTTAATTTTTGCAATTTAGAGCACACTCACATATTTATGTGCATTCCTTATAGATTTGGGCTTGGATATGTGTTTTGTTGGTAGCAATTATATTTATATGTCTGCATAAATATCATTTATGCAGGCATGAGAATTATCTATGAGCTAATGTGTATGTATATTTGAATACATTACATTTTGATTTCGTTTTCGTATGACCACATCTTTTTACATTTAGTGAAATAGTAAGGTTTTTTGATGAACTTAGAGAAATCTGATAATGTGAAAGCACTACAAAATTTTCAATAAGGGGAGTAAAGATTCATTTAATATTGGTGAGGAGGAGAAGTAAATAAATAAAAGACAAAAGCAAGTGAGATGGTAGTAATACACTTAGGATTCTGAGCGAAAGTTATGGCATCAGGTGCAGGAAATGAAATGGTTTTAATGAGTTTGTTTTAGATTCTATCAATCCTCTGTAATATAGACAATATGACCCATGAAGGATTAGAGATTTCTAGAACCCTTTTCTCCCGAATTCACTCAACTTTTGAATTGGTGTATATAAAAGAGTCTCATGTCTGTTTGTGGTAAATAAAATTTCTCCACTAGCAAACAGGAGTTCACACCTAACGTTGTCAGTGGTTTAGAGCTATTGATCGTTAAAACCGAGGACTTCATACCTATATGTATGGGCTTCATACACCATTCATAGACAGATCTCATAAAGCTCAGTGTTGTAGTCCAAAGTCTGGTCTAGAAATATATCAGTGCTAGATTATAGTAAAGGAGTTTTGTTAGTGACAATGTCGATGACTCCAAATGCAAATGGTGAGGGTAGTTCCAAGGGTGCAAAGAGAGGACGTGAAAATGGTGGAAAGTATACTCAATACACCCAAGAACAGATTGAGGTTCTTGAGAAAGTTTATGGAGAATGCCCAAGTCCAAATTTCTCTCAGCGGGCAATGATTCTGCTTGAACAACCTAATCTGAAAGGCCTTGACGATAAACAACTCAAAATCTGGTTTCAAAACCGCAGGTGAAATAATTTCTTGTCCAATTTGACTTTTGTTTTTTAATCATGTTCTTCCTTGCATCATGGTTATTTTCCAGTAATCGATGCTTTTGATAGATTTGGTGATTTTGTGCTATTGGTCATTTGGTTTGGCTAATTCAGAAGAGATTGTTTCTGAATGTTGGTTAAGCCTTAAGTTTTCAAAATACTAATTTTCAACATACTTTCATGTAAGGGGTTGGCCATCTCTTTTAGTCAATTTTTCCTCGCGATTGTATTTGCTGTGATTCATGTTAATCGACTTACATATTGCAAAAATTGTTCAAAATTGTACTAAATATTGCAGAAAATAATCCCTTAAGATGGTCAAAATCTAAACTGTCAATTGACTTAAAATAAAAGGTTCATCCACTGCAAAACTTGTGAAGGAAATGAGTTCAATATTTTTAAGTTGCTAATCGAGTTTGTACATTAATATGTGAATTTTATCTTTTAACTTGCTAACTGAAAGGTCAATGTACAGGTGAATTATTCTTGTTTTTGGTACATACCAACTCTAAAAGAAGAAAGTAAAATCCCAAATGCCACTTTAATTTTAATTTTGAATATAGTGAAACCTGATAAGTAGGAATAAATAGATAATTAATTTTTTACTAGATTTTGGCTAAAAGTACCGATTTAAATAGCCGTCATACCCTTGTTTGTCGTAAAGTGCTTTATTGTCGCAAATAGCTTATGTAACTCTTTTGTTTTTCTATAAAGAAGGACAAATATTAAGCACAATAATTTTGATTACGGAAATTCTTAAGTCACGACAGAGTGGGAAGGTCCTAGACGTCTCCATAATAATACACTTCTGAATCTGGTCAAATTTGAATTTTTATGAAGAAGAAGTTTGTTCCTAGATCCATCTTTCAATTATATTTCATGTCTGACCTTGAATAATTGGTAGATAAAATGTAGTATCAATAAATGATTTGGAAACGACAATTCTCTTAAAATGAAACCTGTATGTTAGCTGTCTCAGTTTCTTTGGATTGAGGCGTATCTTTTGGATCTCATTGTGTAAAATTAGCACTTTTGGTACTTCAAGCATCAATGTTTGCGTTGATATTTCCTTTTTTAAAGAATGAAATATGTAGACATAAGTGGTATTCTAGCTACCTATGAAATCATGAACTGAACTAGCATTTCCAACATGAAAAAATAGATAATAGCTTTAAATTGCATACCAGGTATAAGCCCAAAACATGGAAATAAAATTTTAAGCTCTTTTTCTTTGATGGTCATTCCAGGCATAGTCCATCTTTTGTATGTTGTATGTCTTGTTGTGCCGAGAGGCATGACTAATCACACAAGGGTGATTTTTCTTGGAAAATTCCTACTTATCTCCATTGCCTTGAGCCCAATTCCAAGAGCAGCCCTAGAAATTTCTTTAAAGTACTGCTTGTTGTTTGCTAATCCTCTTTTGACTAGACTGTAGAGAACAAATTTTGAAATTGGGTCAAACTAGTTCACTGTTTTGATTTTTTATTTTCAGATGCCATGAAAAGCAGGAGAAAAAAAGTGGTGAACTTCTGGAAGTAAAAACAAAACTGACTGAGGCAAATAATGTTTTGAGAGAAGAGAATGCTAACCTGCAGATCATGGTGGCCGAACTACATTACGACAATGAGTATATGCGGAACCAATTCTTCATTGTAGGTTACATCACTCCTAAAATGAGATATGTCTTTACCATTATCTTCGTGCAGTGGTATCTGGATTCGATGACTTTTAAAGTCCACTTTCCTTCTAATAATTGATTTTGACTTGATCTTGGATGCATTGATTTAATTGTTGTTATATGGTTGTCTTTGTCTAAGTTTACTTTGAAAAAGGTCTGTAGCTTTTACCAGCATGCCACTACCCAAATGTTCGCTTTCATTTTATAGAGCGCCAATCCTTCAACATCAATATATGATCTATTAGGAAACATAACCTACTACATTCTTAATAGCATGATGTACAGCATTTGCAACTATCACCTTTCTTCTTAGCAGAGACGTTTTTCTTTAATATTTCATTTGTCGGATATGCAGTGTAGGCATTTGAAATGTACACTTAGCGTAAAGAAATTTTTTCTCTTTATGGGACTTAGACTCTATCACCTGCCTCGGGAAACATTTTTTCATATAGAATAATGATAGGATTTTCACTTTTCCGCATAACATGACTTTTTATTATAATATGCCAGTGTCAAATCAAATCACCTTCATAATGTGAAGTTGTTAAGAAATGGAGGTAACTAAATCCATTAGGTTGATGATATGTTTATCCTGCTTAAGTTGCAAGTATTGGTTTAAGAACAATACTTATGTAGAGAATAATTGTGATGCAGATAAATTCTATCATTAATTCAACTGCAAATGCAAATGCAACTGCAATGACAGCAACAGATACCACCGCTGACCCTGGCCTTGCCCCTGAAGCTCAATCTCCACAAATGCCTACAATAATTGCTGCCAACCAGGGGTAGTGTAGAATTACAATAATTTTACATTATGTTTTATTTTCATCGTGATTATATCTTATTTTGTAATTCTTTGTTGATTAGCCTTCTCTCTCTTGCCGGGGAGGCCAGGAATGAGTTCCTCTTTAAAGCTAGTGGAACTAGTATTAACTGGATTACTACCCTTACACTGAAGGTCGTGTGCTGCCTGCCTTTTGGAGTTACTTTCGAATCTTGTTAATGCTTATTAATCCATTCTTTTGCTTACTTTTCAGCTTCCAAGTTCGGTTGGTGCTATTTATGTCCCGGAGGCTTGCATCGGAGTCGCTGCACGAGCATACACAATAATACCATTTGAACCTATCCAGGCAATCAATCATATCTTATAGAATCCTCAATTTATCAACAGAAAAAAGTTAACTTACTAATTTTTCATTGAGAGAAATTAGACAAGTGAAATATAGAATGTTAAATGGTCTCACAATGGAACATTAAATTGAACTTAAAGAAAAGGCAATAGTTGCAACATTTTGATCAATAATTTGCTCAAGTAAATTCGTTGTTGAGTTTCATGACAGATTATTGAAATCCTAAAAGGCCGCCCATCATGGTCCCGGAATTGCCGAAATCTGGACATCATTGCCCAGTATCCTTTGGACAACGGCGATACCATGGAATTAATCTACGCTCAGGTAGCAAAAAGTGAATAGTTTCACATTTACTTTTATGATTCACAAAAGCGATATTGGATGAAGTTTTTCCGACTACAATCTTTTACTATTTTTGATTCATCTTCTGGAAACTAACTCTATTGTCCAGTATTATGCTCCCACTACCATGGTTTCTGCTCGAGACTTCTGGACATTAAGATACACCTCGGTTTTAGATGATGGCAGCTTCCTGGTATGATTATTTCTTTTTATTGTTTTGGGATTGCAAGTTGCAACACTTGTTCATGGAAGGATTGACAAGCTATAATTATTTCTTGTATCCGCATTATACGTGTCTTTATCACACAGTTAAATAATATGATACTGCAATCTCATAGGTTGGATAAAAACCAGATTGACAGAACTATCACTACACCCAGTCTTGCCAAAACTGTAATTCTTCTTTAACTAATGCTCTTATATTTTACAATTAGGTGTGTGAGAAATCAATTTCTGGTTCCAATGCTACAAGTTCACCTGCTGCTTTAGAATTTGTGAGAGGTAGGATGCTGGGTAGTGGCTATTTGATTCGCCGATGTGAAGGGGGGTCACTATTAACTCTTGTCGAGCACTTGGACTTCGAGGTATATATATATATATATTTTTTTTTTCTAGCTGTTATATGTAAAATATTCTTTCCTTCGCTGGGATTGGTGCGTTTAATCGCATGAACTTATTGCAGGCATCATCTGTTCCTGAAGTAATACGACCTCTTTATGAGTCATCCGAGCTTGTGGCCAAGAAACTGAGTTCTGTAAGTAAATTGTGTTAATCTTAAATTTGTTTGTTACATTCCTTTTGTGTATGTAGATTTATCTTAAACTTGATATTAAAATTCTTGAACTTTTTGTGTTGAAACACACTTTCCTGAATCAAGCTGATTACTGATTGCCATTTTGAGTTGGAAGAAAAAGAAGTCATCATATTGGATATGAATATTGTTTTTCTCTCAATTTTAGCCCCAACATCTGGTTAGAGTTTAAAATATACTGTGGTTTGTCTCTATTTTTCGGATCTGCTATACTGAGAAAAAGGTATTATCCTTTCTTGAAAGGATCATATCGGAGAATAATCTACAAAAACCTTTTACATTCAATCCTAAAAAAGACTTGGACAGAAAAAACACAATAAATATACACATTGATTGTATATGATATTTAGGATGTGAGAAGTTGGGCTGAAGCCAAACTGCTCGAGCTAAAACTCAGACGAGCCTGATAAAATGAGTTTTGAGTCCAAAAAGGAATGAAATATATACGTAAATGATTAACCTTGTATATAATATATATAATCGTTATTAAATGATAAATTTGAATATATCATTATATATATATATATATGTTAGTTTATTTATTCTTTCAATTGATACTAATAATAGAACATGAAGTACTATAGTTTTTCCAAGATATACTCTTAAAAAGTTTTAGAATTATCAAAGTGAATTAAGATTAGATTCTTTGTGTCCAGGAACGTATAATGTTTAGAGTTTCTAAAATAATTCATTTGTCAAAAGACTCAAAACCGAAAACCATTATTATCTCCTGAAGCCAACATATTGTCATGTACATGTACTGATTTTGATTGTGCCAAATTTTAGTACGATATTGTTGATTATGTTATTGAGTTAACCTCGATCATTTTGACAATTCATGGCTTGTTGAGAATCTGCAGCTATTTCATATAAAATAAAAGTCATTATTTTACACACAAAGAATTGACCTAGTGTTTTTCCGTATGAAGGGAATTCGTTATATTGTGAATATGGCCAGTGAGAAAAATGACCAAAATGACAAAGTGAAAAATGCTTGTGGTGAGGTCCCTGCTTCCCTGAGACCTTTCAGCCAAAAACTTAGCAGGTAAGTCTCTTGAATCCACATGTCAATGTATCTTATATAAGATCATAACTCTTAAGTCATTACAGCGTGGTTTTCAAAGATCATACAACTCAAAGTTAATGGTCAACCATGAACTCTTTTTGTTGTCTTGCATAGCGCCATAAAATATTTTCAGATTTGACCATAGTATCTTATACTTTATTGAAAATGAAACCCTCATTTATTGTGGATATTCGAAGACCAAATACACATGAAAAAAGGTATGTAGTACATGTGTGTGTGTGTGTATAAAGTTCAAAGGAGGTTTAATTTTTTGTCAATTAAGTTTAAAGTGGATAACACCTATTGACACACACGCTGACATGCACACACACATATATACATACACTTTTGTTTTTAATGAAATGGCCTATAATTAAACGGGGAACTGAAATTACTAAATCTAGAATATCTTATGCTTATTCTTACCTCAGCGCACTTTAAATGCACTCCTGAAATCATGCACAAGTATGGTGCCATTTATGCAAGCTTTATCATGGTTAAATCTCTGGTTGTTTTGTTCAGGGGCTTCAATGATGCTATAAATGGTTTTACCGAAGATGGGTGGGAAGTGATGAATGCCGATGCGTCTGAAAATGTTATTATGTCCTTCAAACGAATTCAGAATTTCGGAGACAGTGCAAATTCTGCTAGCATAATCTGCGTCAAAGCATCGTTGCTACTAAATGTGAGTTATAGAACTTCCTGAAATGTAGCTTTTAATATAATATGTTCCCTTGACTGCAACAGGCACTGTGTGGTCATTTTGGTATATTCAAATGATGAAAAAGAAAACAAAGAAAAACAGCAAGTTTTTTGTACATTATAGTGCTTCCAAAGTGCGTTTACAATTCTTTTATAACTATATATTATAGTTATTTGCATGATTGTGGACCAAGAATTAGAGCATTATACATATTATATTGAAATTGCATCATGTTTGAGAATTTGATTTAACTTTTAAACTTGTACCCGACCAACAGTTTGTTTTATTGTTGACAGAATGTTATCCCTGCGAAACTGGTGAAGCTTCTAAAAGAACGCCGTTCTTCTTGGATGGATTTCAACTTTGTTGATCATTCTGCAGCGTTTTCCGAAGCTGCCACTTTTCCATTTCCGGGGACAAATACCCACAATTTATCTGAAGCTGCTGTGCTGCTTGGCTGCACCAATTATGAGGATGAGGTTGGTCGAGTTGAATAATGTATTTTAATGTTTTTTAGGAAATCGGACAAACAGTGGAGCTTAATTTTTCTTAGGAATTAATACAGAGTATATAATGATCTTAATACATTTCGTCTTAGTTATAAGTCATTTGTTGTTTTTCACGTCCCAGGTACTGGAGGTGATTCGGTTTAATCGTGTTGCTCCCCATAGGCAAAGTGTTTCTTCAGGGGATTTATATCACTTGCAGGTAAAAATATTCCGCGTCTCTCCTTTAATGGTTCATATTTGTGATACTCTCTTTTTCCTCCATTTGAGATCTTTTTAAAAATTGTCGTGAACCCTGGTTTTGCCTCAAATCATAAGAACGATCATATATCATTAAAGGCAGAAATTATACCTCTAGGTTCCTTATTATGGCATCATTAGCATTTTTGTAGGTTAATTAACATTGTTTCAACTCAAAAGATGAGAGCAAAATAATTTAAGTGATAAAGAGCTTAGCAATGGAGAATGATTTGAGAATAATTATTAATGCAGATTAGCAATGGAATGGATGAAGAAACAGGACTTGGTGCTTGCTCAGAAGTAATATTTGCACCAATTCACAGAACCTTACCAGATGACGCCGTTCTATTATGTTCTGGATTCCGGGTCCTCATGTTGGGTTCAAATACAGTAAGTTCGAATATGGTTTCAGTTTTACATCTCTGTTCTTTGTCATATGCCGATTTTTCTTATCGTAATCATGATACAGTAATCAGTATAAATATTATTATTTTCTTTAATTTCTCTATTTTATTATTTGAGTAAGAGAAGGTGTTAGGGGATGTCCATTTCAATTTTCAAACTATACTTTTGATATAATTTTCTTAAGGTTATGTTTGGATTTTGCAAACAGTCGACACCAAATTCATTCATTGTTCTAAATTACTATGGATTTCAAATCTTTAAGCACTCATTTTGAGTTGTTCCTGCAATCAAATTACGGATTTCAAATCCTCAAATATTGAAGTCTTTAATATCCTTGCCTTCAAATTCGTTCCTCAAATCCAAAATCTTCAACCCAAACGAATCCTAATTGATTTTTTTACTAATTCAGTAAGTTGTTTTTCTATATCTTTTCGATATTCGCAGAGTGATGGACAGGGTACTTGGTCATCATCCAGTTCAGCACCCATTGCTAGTAATGTAAGCAGCCCAAGCTCGATGGTGATAATGGCATTTCAATTCCCTTTCGAAGCCCATCTTCAGGAGAATGTTGCATTAATGGCCCAGAAGTACATTCAGCATGTAATTTCAGCTGTCAAAATTATTTCTCTGGAAATAATGCTAGCTGGATTACATCCTGCTGTAAACTCAACTGAAGCAAATCCGATCATGGTCCACGCAAGCACTTCAGGCTCAAGTTTTACTGCAATGAACTCCACTGAAGGAAGTTCAGCCATGGGGCCAGCATTCACTGCAGACTCGGTTTATGCTGCAATGGACTCCACTGAAGGAAATCTTGGAATGGGGCCCGCAATCACTACAGATTCAATTTATGCTGCAATGAACTTCACTGAAGGAAGTTCGGCCATGGGGCCCCCGATAACTCAAGATGCAACTTATGCTGCAATGAACTTCACCGAAGGAAGTTCGGCCATGGGGCCCGCGATTATTCAAGATGCAACTTATGCTGCATTGGACTTCACTGAAGGAAGTTCGGCCATGGGGCCCGTGATTACTCAAGGTGCAACTTATGCTGCAATGAACTTCACTGAAGGAAGTTCGGCCATAGGGCCCGCGATTACTCAAGATGCAACTTATGCTGCAATGAACTTTACTGAAGGAAGTTCGGCCATGGGGCCCGCGATAACTCAAGATGCAACTTACGCTGCAATGGACTTCACTGAAGGAAGTTCGGCCATGGGGCCCGCGGTTACTCAAAATGCAACTTATGCTGCAATACACCCGGCTGAAGCAAATACATCCATGGGGCCAGCAGTCACTCCAGACTCAACTTATGATGTCACCCTTGCTAACTTGCTACGTGAAAGTTATAGGCAAGTACAACTACCTTTCTACATGTTTCAGCTCTTAAAACTCTAGTTTTTAAATGCGTTTCAACATATGACAAACTGAGTATTTGGAGTGTTTGCAAAAATCGTCTTACACTTCTGTTTCTCTAAACTTAAATGATTATAATCTCAGGTAAACGGGTCTTAAAACTGATTATGGTATTTTGTGATTAGCCAAAGTTATTTTAGACATATTTATCTCTTTTTCTTCAAACATGCCCCTTGAGCTTTTTCCCACTCACTTATGTTTACTACACAGTTCTATTTTTTTTTCTCTTCAATTCTAATTCTTTTCCACATATAATCACTTCCTATATACTCAATTGATTGAAATTCATGTTATATGAAAAAGCTTTTATATTGCATTCATCCCATTTTAAGTCATTCTGTGGCATTTAACAACAATTATATTACTAGATAATATTTTTTGCTTCAAACAGATCGAATTTAGGTATGGAGATGCTCGGCTTCAACTCCCAGAGCAACTACTCTTCAGTAGAACTGATAAAGCATCACCCATATGCTATCGTATGCTTCTCATTCTCGGTATGTTTATGCTTGCCTTTTGGCCATGACATGAATATCTGGATTAACATACTTTTGATATCTGAAGACTAAAGTTTGAGATACACACGAGAATATTGTTCAGTTTGGATTCATATATAATATACTAGTTCATGATACAACCACAACTTTTCATGCTTCTCCAACTTCGTATAAAGTATTCTATTTCCATCAAAGTACTCATAAGTCATACCACTACAGCAATCCATCAATCATCATTGCTTCTGTGCTGTATCACTGAAAAATAGCTCAAGTACTCATAGGTCGTGTTTGGACAATTCTTTTCATAATTGAAAGTAGCAATAGACTCAAATCTTTCAGCATTCATCTTAAGCATTGTTCAATGATTGTGATATATTTTGAACCGCAGTTTGATACTTCCAAACACGACCTTAGACAAACTAATCACTTCCTTTGTATTTGTTGCAGTCTGTCCCAGTGTGCCTGTATGCCAACCAAGCCGGGCTTTGTATGCTAGAGACAACAGTGGACAATTTGCTTTCCTACACGGTGGATAAGATAATCACTGGCTCTAATTACGACTCGCTATTTTCTCTCCTCCCAACTATTATGGAGCAGGTACACTTGAACTAAAAAATCCTAACTGTCCCTCAGTTACAAGGTAATTCTATCATGGACCGGGACTAACAGTCCCAGCCCATGCATACCATACATTTTGGGGGGGTGGGTGGTTTTTACCCTGACCCCATGTAGCAAAACCACCCACCCCACCCATATTGTGTGGTGAAAATTGGACCAGGACCATAGATTTTTCCCTCGGTTACATTATCAGAGCTTCTTACCTTGTTGTAACCAAAACACTAGGAAACATTTGAGAAGTAATTATTTCTTCCTCAAATTACATAGATACCCTTTTACATGAGACACATTACCAAAAACATCCTATGGTTGAGAAATTACTATAACTTCCCCTTTCATTTTGCAAGTTATCAGGGGTGGCTTAGCAATTCTTTAAAACTTGTTGCACCTTGTGGTAATTAGCCAATAAGTGATGGGTCTGGATGCAATTATTCTTTTGCTTCTTTTGTCGAGGTTATACTTATTTAGTTGTGTACTTTGCAGGGGTATGCTATTTTCCCACCTGGATTCTGTGTGTCAGAGATGAACAATTGTGTCTCGTATGAACAAGCTGTCGTGTGGAAAGTGGTGGGTCCCGATGGTTCCGTTATTTGCCTTGCGTTTGCGTTCGACAATTGGTCCTTCGTTTGAGTAATATGAGCAGTATTTCTGAAGTTTTTATGACTAGTTTTGAACTGTTTTCGGTCTTGAGACAAGTTTATCGATCTTTGTCGTTTTAATAACTGGAGATTTGGCTGGTTTAGCATTCATGAGACAATTTGGCATGAATGCATCAATAAATTATCAGACTTGGTTAATCTTTGTTATGCCATTTAGTTTCTTTAGTTTTCATTGAGTGTGATATTTTGAAATTTGAATGAGGAGCCTTTTTAGGAGTGACAAAATCCGATAATTTTGCAGATGGTAGTAATTCAATTAGAACCAATATGCCCATAGTGGAGTGAACATACTGATTGATACCAAATTTTTGGCTAATTTGTTTGTTTGTTAGGATTGAACCTCTCTATTGATAGTAATTCAACTTGAAATGTGGACTATGCCAATAGCAACTTCTTCGATCTGCTTACACAACCGTCTGCCAAAACAATTCAGCAGGAAATAATATGTTTTTGATTTTATATTTTTTTTATAAGCTAAAGTAAATGGATAACAATATGTTTTTATAAAGCAGTAGTTAGTGGTGGAATTTTTGTTGACTTTTTGCCCAATCAGATTAATTACTAACCAAACATGTTTTTAAAATTCTCAAATTATTAAAAACCAAAGAAGTGAGTATTGAAAACAATATATCATATAGTTCAAAGACGAATAGAATTGAATATATGTTTGATTTTACAATTTTTTATAATATCAAGTAAATGATGATAATATATTTTTATAATATATAGTTCCTTAGGCTATGTAGTCTATATTTTTGACATAAAAATCTAACTTTCTTTATAATATAAAAATTGGTATCACAAAGGCAAGTATTTGTTTATTTTTAAAAATGGATTAAAAGTTGTAAAACACATCAAATTAATAGTGATAAATTGATGGGTGATTTTTACAATGATTTTGATAGTTGTATCTATAATGATATATATTTATATAAAATAACAAAATATGAATTAAAAATTATAAAATATAAAAGAGAAAGAGAAATAATGTTTGTAATAAATTATTTGAGTGATAAATGAATAAAATAATGTGTATAACATGAACAAACAAGGCCTTAATTTTCTAAAGTGAAACCAAACGAACAAACCCCTAGTTACTATCAAATAAATTGAACATAGAAAAAGATAAAAAAGTAAATAAAATAAAAAGGCCAGCCCATTAAACTTGACTCTTTTAGTTAAAGGGCCCCTTAACACACCAATTTTAATGGGCCGTTACATTAAAGCCCGTTATGGCCCATCTTACACCTTTACTAGTAAATAAGGCCTGATATTCCAAATTTCCAATTATAAACGACGCCGTTTGAAGTGTTGACTTTTAGTTCATGTCAGCTAAATCAATTTTTATTTATCATCGTAACAAAATTGTAACAAAATCCGAAGTCCAAACCCGAAAAAGAATAAACACAAACCAACTTCAAATTTCAATACCTCACTCCCAATCAAAGTTGAACTGTCCGTCTAAGATTTGAAACAAATCTATCGTCACTTTGTAACCAATTCAGGTTTATCCCTCAATCCCACACACAACCCTGATCAGAATTCTGCTCTTAGTTTAGTTCTAACAATCTTTCTAGCAACTGGGCTCTTGCTGTTTTTCTGATATATGCATAGAATTTCGAACAAATTCTGGGTCTTGATCGTCCAACTATAGGCACATAGATTTTTTAGGTTCTTTTTTATAATAATTTGTGTTAAGTTTTGGATTCGGAGGTGCATTTTATGCTTAATTAGTTAATATTTTCATTTATACTCATAGAAGAAAGATGAGGCAGAGGCCTAAAGGTTCTTCTGCAAAGTCAAATTTATCTAGAGAGAAAAGCAGTAATAAAGGAGAAGATGATTATGGTAGTAGCGAAGTGAATAAGGCTAAGAATTTGACTGTGGTGGCTGGTAGATCATCATATGTGATTTTGGCATTGTTTGTTTTGGTCATATATGGGGCTTGGGGTGTTTATCACTATCAGTTTGACAATTTGCCTCAGCCTATGAGCCTAAAGCATGTGGGGAAAAGAGGGTTTTCTGAGCATGAGGCTATGAAACATGTCGAGGCTTTGGCAGGATTAGGCCCTCATCCTGTTGGCTCTGATGCTCTTGAGAGGGCTTTAGAGGTAAGTTATGGTGATCTGGATTATACGTTTGGTATTTATTTGCTTTTCGTTGTTGTTGAGATTGCTGAGAATTTTGGGTTAGATGTATGTTGTATGCTAGAGAGTAGAGAATGAAATTGAATATTTCGAGTTGGTTGAGCTGATATTTGATAAAAATCGGACCTTTGCATATATTGTGAGGGCTCTATAGGTAATTTATGGTGATCTGGATTATACTCTTGGTATTTATTTGCTTTTCGTTGTTGTTGAGATTGCTGAGAATTTTGTGTTAGATGTATGTTGTATGTAGAGATTAGAGAATGAAATTGAATATTTCGGGGGTAATTGAGCTGATATTTGATAAAAATCGGACCTTTGCATATATTGTGAGGGCTCTATAGGTAATTTATGGTGATCTATATATAATTTGGTTTCACCATTTATTTGCTCTTTGTTGTTGAGAGGGCTTTAAAGGTAACTTATGGTGATCTGGATTATACTCTTGGTATTTATTTGCTTTTCGTTGTTGTTGAGATTGCTGAGAATTTTGTGTTAGATGTATGTTGTATGCTAGAGAGTAGAGAATGAAATTAAATATTTCGAGTTGATTGAGCTAATATTTGATAAAAACGGACCTTTGCATATATTGTGAGGGCTCTATAGGGAATTTATGGTGATCTATGTATAATTTTGGTTTACCATTTATGTGCCCTTTGTTGTTGTGAGTTTTTCTGTTACGTATATCTTATGAAGCATATGTTGTATGTTAGAGGATGAAATTTGAAATTTCAAATAAAATTCGACCTTTGCTTATATTGTGAGGGCTCTAGAAGTAATTTATGGTGATCTGGTTTATAAATTCTCCAAAATTTATCTGTTTTTCGCTGTTGAGATTACTGAGAATTTTGTGTTATATGTTTCTTATGAAGTGTATGTTGTATGTTAGACAATGAGATTTGAATCAATTTAGTTGAGCTGAAGAGTTTTTAAAAACCAGACTGTAACAGCATGTATTATGAGGGCTAGAGCTAACTTTTTGGTGATTTGGCTTATAAATTTCAGTATTTAATTGCTTTGAGTTGTCGAGGTTGTTGAGAGTTTGTGTAGTATATATGTTGTATGTTAGAGAATGAAATTTACTATTTCAATTTTATTGAGTGGAAGAATTGAGAAAAATCAAAACTTTGCGTATACTTACTCATAGCTTGAGTGTCAATATCGGCCATCTTCTACTTCTTATTACAGGCGTTTCGATAATCTCTTCACTAGGGATTTGTAAATTCGTATCGAGTTCATTCTTATTCAAACTAATCTCTAAAGAATATAGTATAAAAAATAAAAAGGATTCTTAGATGTAATTTTCACATGTTTCATGATTTTGTCACAAACATGCTCCCAGAACGAGTTTACGAACAATAAAGCTCATTTCGGAGAACTTAAATGTTTTCTAATGTATCATTTACGTTTCCGGAAAAGTTAAACTATAATTTATTTATTTTATATAAATCTCATCTACAGCTCGTAATTTTTTAAGTAATATAATTTATGATTATTTTTTTCCTTCTCGACCGTTTGCTGCAGTACGTTGCAGAAGTAGCAGAAAATATTAGAAAAAATGCTCATTGGGAGGTTGAAGTTGAAGTGGATTTGTTTCATGCGAAATCTGGTGTTAACAATCTGGTTGGTGGTCTTTTTAAAGGGAAAAGCCTTGTTTATTCAGATTTGAGTCACATAGTATTAAGAATCACGCCGAAATATGCATCTGAAGCTCAAGAAAATGCTATTTTGGTCTCATCCCACATCGACACTGTTTTTGCGGGGTATGTTTCCATTATGCCTTAATCTTATGTTTTGGGAGAATATTTTAATTTCATGTTTTTGTAGTTTCTTAATAAAGGTTTCTCATACTGTTTGCTCTTTTCTTTTCCAGTTAGCTTCGAAAGAATTGAAAGGTCCACTCACTAAGGAAAATTTTTTATGGAAAAGAGTCATTCATCTCGTTAATATGTATTTAGCTGTTTGTCATAACTTTTTAGTTATCAGGTGATCACATTTGAGTACTTCGAAATGATCAAATATCATACTTATATCTCATACCTTAAGTGTGATCAATGGCAGGAAAGCAAGATAAATTTAGCAAGTCTGAACCCGCGAAATTTTTGGTATTGTTGACAACATGCTCACAATATGACTTCTAATTGGATAATTATTACCTAAATATTATAAATTATAATTAGAAGAAAGAATAATGAAGTGTATTGTCATCTCTCACCTCTATTGGTCTAAAGGATGTTTGTGCTGTTCATAATTTATTTGCATTAAACTCGGTCTCATGTTTAATCTAAATCATACCCTTTAATCTGAAAAATAAGATAGGAATTACATTCTAAGCTCTCAGTTCAGTTCATTATGTACATTTTGGAAAATAATTGCTACCTTTATTTGTTGAGTTTTATATTCAAGGATTTAGAAACATGAACATCTTCAGTACCAAGCTTTACTGCCCATTGAAAAAGTCTCCGTATTGATATCCTGATAATAATCTAATTTATGCAGAATATATTAACTATTAGATAGGTATAAAGGTCTTATCTTATCTATTTTCAGAGAAGGAGCTGGCGACTGCAGTTCGTGTGTGGCCGTTATGTTAGAGCTTGCTCGGGGCGTTTCTCAGTGGGCTCATGGATTTAAGAATGGTGTTATTTTTTTATTTAATACTGGAGAAGAGGAAGGTTTGAATGGGGCTCACAGCTTTATTACTCAGGTTTGCAGCAATAAAGATTTATTTCTCTTGCAGATATTGATTATATACATAAACACATGTTTATTGGTGTTAATATTGTTAGGTTCGTAGGTTTTGAGTTTTTGCATTACTTATTTTGGCATGAAGAGTCATTATTATAATATTTTGGCATGTCGCAATGAGGGTTACTTAGATTCTCCTGAAAATGTTTTATTAAATGTAAATAAAACTTTAATTTATTGTGGTATTGACTATAATCTTTTCGATAGTTTTTTTCGTTGTGTAAACTCTTGATTTAACTAGGTTTACTGTTTAGGTATTTTTTTTAGCATGAGGCAATGTTTTATTAAATTTCTTAGGAGCATATGTGGAATAAATCCAATCTGTAAATATTGTAGCATCCTTGGAGTGATACAGTACGAATGGCGATTGATTTGGAAGCCATGGGAATAGGAGGCAAATCTGGTATTTTCCAGGTCTGATTTCGTTAATGAGTACAATTTATTATTTTCATCATGTTTTCATTGGTTCAACATATATATATTTGTACCTAAAAACACACTTAAATATAGGTAATACATGTATATACTATATACACATACTATATAAGATCAATTATGAAAACTATAATTGGTTTCAATAAGCTAGAATATGCTTGATGAGCTAGTTATTATGCCCGGAGAAAAAAATGAAGATGTAAATATTTTTGCTTCTAGTAAGTTAGCTCAACAAAATCGACAGCTTTGTGAAATTTACGACTTGCTATTTATTTGTAATATTGTCCTGCACAAATTAGTATGTTATTAGTTTCAATTTATTTGCAGATAAAATGTTTATAATTCTTTATCTTCTTTTAATTTGACTTTTTGTATTGTTTCAACAGGCGGGTCCTCATCCTTGGGCCATTGAAAACTTTGCTATGGTAGCTAAATATCCATCTGCACAAATCGTCGCACAGGTCTGTTAAGAAATACAATGAAATTATCTTCATTTCGGAAACATCATATATAATGATGAGAATATGACAATGTTATAAACTGAATGCTGACATCATCATATATAATCTAACTGATATGGGTGGCAATTTTGGTCCATAGCTATATTTGGACCCAAACCTAACTAAGTTTTCAATGGATTTGGTCCTAACATTTTAACATTATAGTTCAAACTAGGTTGGCTTTTAATAATATTTGGGTCCAATTGGGTTTTAAATTGGGCCCAATTTGGGTCCAATTTGGGTCTACATTGGGTCCAACCTATTTTTCACTTTGAGTTAATAATCTACATTTTACACTCTACGACAACTCCTTACATCACTTTGATTCAAAATAGGTCCTTATTGGGCCCAACTATAATGCATATTTTTTTACATTGGACCCAATTGGACCCAACTCACTTTAAGTCAGCCCAAATGGATCCGACCCAAACCCAACCCATTCAACCCAATTGCCACCCCTAATCTAACGGTTCACAATACCAGTTGGATGCTACCATCTCATCAGCCATTTGAGGATTGCCCTCAATTTAAATTTTCACCTTAGCACTACGATTTACACTGCGGGACCCAAATACTGCAGGATATCTTTTCTTCTGGGGCTATAAAATCTGCAACTGACTTTCAAGTGTACAAAGAGCTTGGAGGACTTTCGGGACTCGACTTTGCATTTGCAGATAATACTGCTGTGTACCACACCAAGGTTGTATACTTAGAGGAAATAATTTCTGAAATATTTTGCTATGGAAATTTTTTTTCCCTTTTGTGTACAAAATGTGGATTTTATTTAACATGATACTTTCTTAATGCAGAATGACAAGTTAAAACTTTTGAAACCTGGTTCTCTTCAACATCTTGGAGAAAATATGCTGGCATTCTTGCTTCATGCTGCTGCATCCTCGAGCCTTCCCAAAGAAAAGGCCGTGGAATCAGATATAGAAGCTACGAATGACAAAGCTATATATTTTGACATTTTGGTATCTTTTTCATCTCTTATTTTGTTATTTGTTAATACATTATTTTAGGGATAATTGCATTTTCCATCGCGCATGTGCCACTAATACGATTTTTCAGTCCCTCTACTTCAACCTTTATGAATTTAATGCCTCATGCTTTTGTTTTTAGTATTAAAAAGGGTCATAATAGTAGCATTGAAAATATTATAGTTTCAGTGTATTGAGTTTGAACTTTCTCTAGTTTGGTCTCTTAAGTTCGGATTTCTTTAAAGTTTTCTACCACCGTACATGTTAGCAATTAACTGAGTGTTTATGACAATAGCTATGTTTGTCGAAAGTCCCAAACATGAATGACTAAGAAACTGAATTTGGACCAAGAATATAAGGGATATTACATGCACACACTATTACTTATACATTAATTACCACGAGCCTCGTGAATTTTTGCAAATTACCAAGACACCCATGTATGTCTAACAAATGTAGGTGAATTTGTTATATATTGTTACTGATAAGGGAAATGGTAATTCTCAAATCTCGGGTTGTTTTCGTAATTAGGATCCCAATCCCGTTTCTGTTATATATTTACTCTTGTTTTCCTATATCATTCATTCTCTAATAAATATGTGAAAATTTTAATCTCAGGGAACATACATGATCACGTACCGTCAACGCTTCGCCAATATGCTTTACAATTCAATAATATTACAATCTCTTTTGATATGGACTACATCTGTTTTGATGGGCGGTTATACTGCAACCATATCATTGGTCTTATCATGTTTGAGTATCATACTTATGTGGATATGCTCCATTAGTTTCTCATCTATCGTCGCATTTATTCTTCCGTTCATATCTTCATCACCGATGCCATTTGTCTCGAGCCCATTGTTAGTAATTGGTCTATTTGGCGCTCCTGCTCTTCTAGGAGCATTTACGGGTCAACACGTGGGGTATCTTATTCTCGAATCTTATTTGTCTCGTACATTTGTTGTAAGAAGAAGGACAGTTCCTGCGAGTTTACAAAGCAGGGTGGCTAAATTAGATGCTGAAAGATGGTTGTATAAAGCTGGTTTATTGCAATGGCTTGTTCTCTTGATGGTTGGAAATTATTACAAGATTGGTTCTTCTTATCTAGCTCTTGCTTGGTTAGTCTCGCCTGCATTTGCATGTAAGTTACTTTTTTTTTTCTTTCTTTTCATTTTGAGTCCATTTTCTATTGTTAAGACCATGTTGAAGACAAGACCATGGGAGACTGTAAGTAGGGGTGGCAAATGGGCGGTTCGGGTTGGGTTTGGGTTGGTACCAACAGTTTGGTTCTTAAATGGGTTGGGTTCTTAAATGGTTTTAAGGTGGAACCAACTCAACCCATAAGGGAACCAAAATCAACCCGAAAGGGAACCAAGCCCAACCCGACTCAATACATTACATTTTGTTCTTTATATTTTAGAGTATAGTTCGGATGATTTCAAGTTACAACAAATTTTAAATCCCACCTCATTTCAACCCAAGGGAAACAATATAAACTAAGACACATTTCTCAAAGGGACATCTAAAATTCTAGATGTAGTTTTCACCGATAAATTTTGTGAATATCCATGGATCATAAGCCTAATAGATCCTTCGTTCTTAGCAACCTTTGGTTTCTAATAATTTATCTTTCATCTAATTTTATGTTATGAAATTTCTAGATGGTTTGCTTGAAGCAACATTATCACCATCAAGGTTGCCGAAGCCACTCAAAACTGTGACCTTGCTAATCGGCTCGTTTGTACCGTTTGTGCTCTCTTCTGGCATGGCTATAAGGCTATCAGCTACCATTATTGGAACATCAGTACGCTTTGTAAGGTAAAGTTTCTGAACACTTTCTCCAAATATGACTAATAAATGATAAGTGCATAATGAGTTTAAATCTTGGATTCGATTTTCTTATTTGTCCTTAACTATAATGTTATCAAGAGAAATCATCTTCAGAGGTTTCTATGAATTACCCAATGGATATTTTGAAGCTTTCTATGAGCGAAAATGAGCTTTGCAAATTAAATTTTGGTTAGTTTGAACTGACGTGGAGTTTTCGATGTCAATTAAAGTATAAATTTTATGCAATTTTACTTGATTGCTCTTATATGATTGAGAGTTACCTATATCACATATTATTTCAATCAAGAGGATTGTTCTGACGAATAAATTCCATGTTACTAACGATATCTTATTTTGGGATATCCAAAAATAACGGAAATAATAAATTTGGGACAAGGAATACTTAATAGTTTTCAGAAAAACAAACTGCTGATTGTAAAACTTAATTAATCGATTGACAATTGAGCTCACTTAGGATGTTGTACTTCGAAATTTCTCAATTTATTATGATTTTGAGTTCTCCAGATTTCGGAAAAAAATAGTTGTCGTGTTTGATCTTCAAGAATCTTAAGAGTTACTAATAGTCTGCTTGCTTTGTTTGTAGGAACCCTGGAACAACTCCCGAGTGGATGGGAAATTTAATAGTCGCTATATTTATTGCTGCTATCGTATGTTTGACCATGGTGTATCTACTGTCGTATATTCACATCTCAGGTGATTGATATATTGCTATTTTCTCTTGTATTTCTGCTGCAAATATATAGTTAACAATGTTAATCTTTTCTCGTCTTTAAGTAATTGATTTAACTAATATCTTCATCTCAAATTTCAGAATGAAATATGATTGAAAATTAAAGGCATCACATATCTAATTTACGTAGATACGGGAAAATAAAAGCTTTTTACCATAAGATATTTAGATATCTGTCTTTTTTTATATAATTCATTGAGATGTGAAATTTGATTTGAGCTTAGAAAATTATTAGATCTATATTATTCTTCCGCCATTCGCCATTCAACTAATCGTATGGACCCCACTAATTTAACGTATTTTATTTATTTATTTGTTTGTTTTTCTCTCCAGGTGCCAAAAAGTCGATTATTGCTATTACAAGTATTATTTTTGTGATCTCACTTGGTGCAGTTTGGGGAGGTGTTGTTCCACCATTCACAGAAGATACGGCTAGAGCTGTAAATGTGAGCAACCAATTTTCCTTCATATCAATGTTGCTTAGATATAATGCAATTTAATTTAGACTTTCGTTTCATTCTCTCACTTAAATTAACAATAAGCATGTAAAATCAATTTCTAACGTGTTAATTCGATTATCCTCTTTACAATCATAAAAAGAATTTTGCTGCAAATCCATGGATGTCGGCTTTCTAATTGAGCGGTTATTATCCCGTGGAGCTCCAATGCTCCTGGTTTCCTTTCACTAAATATTCTTCAGACAATGAAAAATCTTCTCGTGTTTTTGTTGAATACTAGAAAACTCAACTTTTTGTAAACTATTCTTTTTTTTTTTTTTTACGACTTCTAAGTAGAGGTGTTCGCGAGTTGAGCTCAAGCAGAGCTCGAATCGAGCTGGGACAAAAATCCTGACTCGAGCTCGACGAGCTTAAGGAAAATGAGCTCGAGCATATAAAATAATATTTTTTTTATAAAAATAATATTATTTTATTAAAATATATTATTAATTTTATATTTATTCATTATATTATTAAATATAATCATAACTAATGTAAAAAATATTATTATTTATACACATATTATTATTATTATAGTATATCATATTATATATAAATAAATAAATATATGAATAAATATTTATATTTGAATATAGTAATTAATTTTTTTTTTTTCGGCTCGCCAGCTGGCGAACATGCATTTTCGGGCTCGAGCTCGACTCGATTAAAAAGCTCGGCTCTTAGGCTCAAATCGAGCTATTTTCAAGCCGGCTCAGCTCATGAGCGCCCCTACTTCTAAGTATTTTTCCCCTCAAATTCCAAAGAAATAAAATTTTCAACATGTTTCTCCTTGTTTCAGGTTGTCCATGTAGTGGATGCAACACAAACGGGTGGTGAAAATCTCGAACCAGTATCATATATTTCTATGTTTTCGACGACCCCTGGAAACTTGAACAAGGAGGCTGAACATACCGGTGAAGGATTCAACTGTGGCAAAGATCGATATTTAGATTTTGTTACTTTTTCTGTTAATTACAGTTGTTGGTTGGACAAAAACGCCGAAACTGGCTGGGTCGAATCTGATATCCCGACAATCCGTGTGCAAAATGATATCAACAGTGGGAACAGAGAGACGCATGTCTCAATCGACACCCGAGTTTCCACTCGATGGTCTCTTGGAATTAATACTGGAAAAATTGAAGATTTTCAGTTGAAAGGTATCACAAATTTCTTGTCTAAATTTCTTTCTTAGGGTGTGTTTGGATCGAGTGATTTGGATTTGAGGAAGGGATTTGGAGGAAGGATTTCAAATGACTTTGGATCGAGTGATTCGGATTTGAGGAAGGGATTTGGAGGAAGGATTTCAAATGACTCTAAAATGATTTACGGTGCGTTTGATCGATGGATTTGGATTTGAGGAGTGGATTTGGATGAAGGATTTCAAATGACACCTAAAATGGTGTCATTTGAAATCCACCGTAGTTATGGAGAAAAGAGCTTAAAATGAATGGCGAGGGATTTGAAATCCATCATCATCCAAACGATCTTAAATGGATTTGTCGATAAATTTGAAATCCATGGATTTCAAATCACTCGATCCAAACACACTTAGAGTAATTTGAAATCCACCATAGTTGTGGAGAAAATAGCTCAAAATGAATGCCAAGAGATTTTGAACTATTTTCTCCACATGATTTCAAATGACTCTAAATCATTTTACGGTGCGTTTGGATCGATGGATTTGGATTTGAGGAGTGGATTTGGAGAAAGGATTTCAAATGACACATAAAATGGTGTCATTTGAAATTCACCGTAGTTGTGAAGAAAAAGGCTCAAAATGAATGACGAGGGATTTGATATCCATCATCATCCAAACGAACTTAAATGGATTTGTCGATCAATTTGAAATCCATGGATTTCAAATCACTCGATCCAAACACACCCTTAGAGTCATTTGAATCCTTCCTCCAAATCCATTTCTCAAATCCAAATCACTCGATCCAAACACACCCTAAATCACTCTTGAATATGAACTACACTTTGATATGCACAAAAATCAAACTTGAAACTTCTATTTTTTTTTTAACCGTTTCTCGTTTGTTGATTCTCTTTCTATTCACAGACGCAGACACCTCCGAAGAGTTGATCCCGTTAGGTGAAAAAAGCGCTGTCGATGGATGGCACACCATTCAATTTTCAGGCGGAAAAAACGCACCAACCAAGTTTAATCTCTCACTATTTTGGATCAAAAACAAAAATATAAACGAGGACGAGAAAAATGAACGCCTTCTATTAAGACTTAGAACAGACGTAGACAGGTTGACACCACCAGTGAAAGACGTTCTTCAAAAGCTTCCTCCATGGTGTTCCCTCTTTGGAAAGTCCACAAGTCCTCACACATTGGCGTTTTTGAGTAACTTACCGGTCGATTTCTAGGTAATCAACATAGGGAGACTTTTTATACACGTTACAAGGTTTTTTCGATTCGTTTTTGTTTAAAAATTATGATGGATTGAGATTTCTTGTGGAGATTTAAATATTTCTATTTGAATGCGATTCAATAATTGGAGCTTTTTGATATTTTTACTTAATTTTCAAATGTACTGTTATTTTAAGATTCCATAAGCGTTAATAACTCAATATTATTCTCAATTTCATTTTTTTGAAGTGAAAATGTAATATCATTTCATTAAATATTGAATCAACAATTTTTATAATAATTTTCTATTGCGAACTGATAACAATGAGCTACAAACTAAAAACTAAATTGAATATTGAACAAGCATTATCGAAATCGAACATTAAGTAAGCATGTATCATTAGCAATTTTCTACTAGAAGTTACTAACACTAAACAAACTAAAAAATTAAAAAAAGTACGATATAAATATAAAAATAATTATATGTAATAGAATCGAGAAGACATATTATTCACTATTCATAAGCTTAAGAAATGAGTCAATTTGGACTAAAGTAGTCAAACGAGGCGGAACTTGCCAGCTCGTTTGGCCCATTCAACTTAGGGGGCCAGGCCCCTAAGCGAACCCGGCCAGGACCAAAAGGGCAAGGCCAGCCTCGGCCTGTGGGTCTTATTGGGCCGGCCATCAGGTCATATACAATTTTCTTTTGTTTTTTTTTTCTTTTCATTTTTTCTTTAATAATTAAATTTATATCGATATTTATTATATAATTAGTAGTGTTATGTTATATATATTGGTATGTAATATTATATAATTAGAATATATCAAATTTTGGACTTACATACAAAAAGTTGTGATGAGTTTAAAGAAAAGCCAGACATTAATTAATGTGAATTCATAAATGTGACTTATCAGTTACTGAATCTGTCTTTTTCTTTTCTTTTTCACCTTTACCTTAACACCAAAAAAAATCTGTTTGTCATCCCCATTGATTCTCAAAACACAATCACAGAGAAAAATAGCAAAAAACCCATCAGATTCTGTGTTGCCCAGATTCATTTCTTCATTTCTCCCTCCTCCACCTGAGGAGAGAGAGATTGAGAGAGATTGGGAGAGATTCAATTGAAATTGAAATTGAAATTACTGATTAGAAATTAGTTGAGATGATTTGTGTAGGAGGAGGGGCATTATCATCATCTTCATCATCGATGACGACATTAATTAATAGCAGTATCCTCAGTTTGAATCTCTCAAACATGAAGCATCATCATCATCATCATCAGCCCTTTTCTTCAGTTTCAAAGAATACTTCTCATTATGAAAACCCCACCTCAGCCCTCAATTATTCATCAGCATCCCACATCTCAGGTATACTAAAAATTTCATCTTTATCTGTATATTTATGGGTATTGTTTCATCAATCAAGAATATGGAGAGAATTATGCCTGTTAACTAAGGACACTTGTAATTTTGTTGACCAAAATTGTTTTTTTTTTTTTTTGGTATTTGAATCCATTCACTGTGTAGCTATGTATCAGTATTAAGTAAACAAGCAAAATAAATCAAGATGATTTTCATAACCAAGGAGTAAGATGAACAACAAATCAAACTGTTTGATACCCAATTCGAAATCAGTTGTTAAAAGCTCGATTTATTCAATATGTGCGAATTACGGTGAAACAAGAATAGTTTCTCGATCTTGTTCATACCAGTCTCTACTTAACTTTATGGAATGCTTCTTTCTGGAATAGGAGTTGGCACAAATCTCTTTTTAGATTCAATAATCAATCTTTGTAGTGAAACTGAAGTTTATTGTGCTTTTCGAACTAGATGAAACCCTGTAATTAGTTTGTTTATAAAGGGAAAGATGGAGTTAAAAGCTAGAGTAGCGTGCAGTTTCCTTTTTTCGGTTCATATAAGCAACAACTTGCTAGAACTGTGGCCAAAAGACATTATGAAAAATGGAATTTAAGAATCAAAATGTCAGTTGATGCTAAAAGAGACTTATTCTTATAAGTGAAGAAAGTTTTGATGATTGAGTTAGGGAATAATCAGTACTTCCCAAATGAATTAATCTGTTCTCAACCGTGACTATTTGTATCGTTATTGTCATTTTGACCAACTATATCCTGAGAGTATTAGAAGTCTCATATGATCAACTGTTGTTCTTGATGCATCCATTATCATGTTCTTTCTGTATCTATATACTATTAGTACCCGAAGATGGTTGAATGTGGACTGGCTGGTATATCATAGGGGTGGCAAAATGGATCCGGAACCACGGTTCCAACGGTTCCAACCCAATTTGGGTTGAATTGGTTCCTAAGAAAATTTTACTTGGTTCCAACTTGGTTCCAAGTTGGGTCCAACTAATTTCAACTTAGGCCCAAATCGCTTGCTTGTCAATACTCTAAAATTAAAAAACAAAATGTAAGGTATTGAGTCGGGTTGGGCTTGGTTCCCTTTCGGGTTGATTTTGGTTCCCTTTTGGGTTGAGTTGGTTCCTTCTTAAAAACCATTTAAGAACCCAACTCATTTTAGAACGAAACCGTTAGAACCGACCCAAAACCAACCCAACCCGCCCAATTCCTACCCCTAGTATATCATATGGTATGAAATGCAATATCACATAGTCTTTTGAATCGTAAAAACCCTCCATCGAAATCAAAAATCCCTCCAAGATTTATGCATTCTTGGTCCTTTATAAGCTAAAATCCCAGATTATTTGTATCAAAATCATATTTGTTGATATATTTAAAATTTTCTCTATTACAGGGCTTTGCAGAGCCAGTCAACTGGCTGAATTATTCCCAACAACATCGCCTGAAATCGTTGTTCGTGAGGCCAGGATCGAGGACTGCTGGGAAGTTGCTGAGACGCACTGCAGTTCGTTCTTTCCGGAATATTCTTTTCCGTTAGATTTTGTATTGAGAATCGATAGGCTTATTGGAATGCTCTTTGGATTCTCAATACCAAAGGGATGCAAAAGAACTTGTATTGTTGCTGTCATTGGAAGTTCTGGTGAAAATTCATTCTTTTTAGGCAGTGATGATTTCAATATTGGAGGTTTTGATGGGAAATTTAGCCTGAATAAAGGATATGTGGCCGGGATTTTGACTGTGGATACTGTAGCTGATTTTCTTCCAAGAAAAGGACCTCTTCGACTGAGAAGGTAAAGGCTTTGTTTGTTTATGTTTTTGAGATGAAATTTTAAAAATTTATCGGGAATTCGTGTGAGAATGGTAGGTGTTTGTTTATGTTTTTAAAAATTGGTTGAAAGTTGTAAGACTTGTCAAATCAATAGTGATAGGTTGATGAATGATGTGTAGAATAATTATATTAGTGGTGTATATAATAATTATATGAATTAAAAAATAAAAAAGTAATGGATAAAAAATTGTAAAGTATGAAAGAGAAAGTGAAAAAATAATTATAATAAAAGATTTGATTGGTAAATGTGTGAAGTGATGTATATATGATTGATACTTAGTTATACTTATATCGGGGATTGGAAATGTAGAGTTGAAGAAAGGAGAATTGAGATGAGAATTTAGTGTGTTAAGTTTATTTTAAATTTTTTGATTTAAAAACTTGAAAATGCAATTTGAAAACATAAACAAACAAGGCCAACTTTCTGACATTTGTTTTCTTTTGCTTTTCTGTAGTTGATTAGTTTTAGGTTGTGTTTGGTTCTTGATTTTGGTGATGCAAAGAGAAAGAATGAGAAATATAAAACACCAAAGTACAAAGTACTATAAATTGAAGTGAGCATCATATTTCATTTTCATTTTCGTCACTAAAATCCAAGAATCGAACATAACCCTTAGGTTGGTCATTGTTTAACCCATCAATATTCAAAGCCATACATATGGAAATATGTTTCTCTTAGATATGATAATGCAATGTCAAAGTAGTGGATTACGTTGACATACAAAAAGTATGATTTGTTGAAAAATCACATAATTATTGTTTTCTACTGTTTTAGTAATGTATCAGCTATGCTGCTGCAAGTTATGGATGTTTTTCGGTTTGTAGGCTATGTTTGGACGTTTTATTTTACTGAGGAAAATCTAAAGGAAACCATTTTCCTCACTTATCTTTGTGTTTTACGACACCTTTATCATTATGTTTTTCCCTTCTCCTCCTTAAAATGCTTGATCCAAATGAATTTCCAACATTAGGTTCGATTTTCAGTTAATTCTCGAAGTATTTTACTTTCAAGCTTCTAGAATCTAGACTCATAGATTGTAAGCTTCGATTAGCACTAATTTTCGCCACCTTAATCACTTGCAAAGTTGGTTTGGTTATCTCATCTTTTGTGTGAGACCAATTAGGGGTGGCAATTTGGGTCCATACATGTATTTGGACTCAAACCTAACTAAGTTTTCAAAGGGTGTCCTAACATTTTAGCATTATGGTTCCAATTGAGTTGGCTTTCAATAATATTTGGGTCCAATTGGGTTTTAAATTGGGCTCATTTGGGTCTAATTGGGTCCAACCTATTTTTCACTTTGAGTTAATAATCTACATTTTACACTCTACAACAACTCCTTACATCACTTTGGGTCCTTATTGGGTCCAACTATAATGCATATTTTTGACATTGGACCCAACCCAAATGGACCCGACCCAAACCCAACCCATTCAACCAATTTGCCACCCCTAAGACCAATGATCGATGTTCTATCTTAAAACGCTCGAACTGCATTTGTTGAGGAGAAATATGTTGTCTCATTGTGGACAGGACAGGAATAGCGTATATATCAAATGTCGCGGTGCGAGAAAAATTCCGTAGAAAGGGAATAGCAAAGAGGCTAATAGCAAAAGCCGAGGCAAAAGCCAAAACTTGGGGTTGTCGGGCCATTGCATTACACTGCGATATGAAAAATCCCGGGGCGACTAAATTATACATGAACGAGGGCTTTAAATGTATTAAGGTTCCAGAAGGAGCAAATTGGCCTCACCCGAAAATCTCAGGTGATGTGGAGTTCAACTTCATGATGAAGCTTCTTAATGCTTCGTCGGGTTTTTAAGTTATTTACGATGCAAAATGAAACGAAAAATGTGTTAAAACTATTTTTAAAAAATTGTGAAAATAGGAAGGTTGATAGAAGTTGTAGATAATGAAAAGGTTATGGATTGTGAGATGTAATTATTTGTGGTGTAATATGTTCTAATATTGTACAATTAGCTATTGTTACATTGTCTGTATTTGTTAGATTTAGCATCATCTTTACGAACCCAAACTGCGGTCGAATTGTTGTCATATATCAAAAGGTTATTATCTATGACGTTTTTTCAATTAGTTGCGTTTTTTATCGTCAAATTGTTATCATTATTCATAAGTATTACACATTTTTCTCTAAAAAAAATGTTGGGAGTCATATTTGTGGTATCTAAACACATTACTCAGGATTTGCTTATCCAGAGGTTAATTATTCTCACTTTGTGTATAAAGGCAATCGATCAAACACCAATTATACATTGAGTTCCTATACATCTAAACACTTTTTGCCTACATAATGAGGCGAAAACAAGACAAAACGCCAATTCCTACCATATCGATCACTTTCTTCTAGACGTATAGATTGTTTGATTGAATCGATGTAATACATTTCTCCACGAGAAATGACATAACAACGAATAGAAAACCGACTATTGACAATTGACTATTTATGAAAAACAAAATAGTTCTCTCTCCTTTTCACCCCAAATTTCCCTTGGGGATCAAATAAAAATTTCATTACATCGCATAATCTAAAATACTCGTACCAAGTGTTTATTGAGCAAAAGCTTATTCTCTCATAAACAAAGCTTCTATGATCTTTGTATGTCCATAGTAACGCACTTCAAAAAGATACTATGATTACATTGAAACTTACAACAAACAAACGGAGAATTTCACAACCATGAACTAAACAAGGACAAATTTGTCCAAAGCAGAAGTATCAAGAGCCGGGAACTCTCTTGCAGCAGAAAGAACCGCAAGCCCTAGCTTCACAGCTTCTTCCTTGTTAGGTGCCTGCATAATTTGTATTACCAATTATGTTTTAATGCACCCATTTGACCAAGTTTTAGATAGGACTTGAAAAGGGAAATTTCGTGTGTATTTAGGTTCATCATATAATCTTCGGAGAAAAGTTATATTAGAAACGCAGTATAATTTTGCAACATGAAGTTTGGGATATAAAGAGTATAAGACAATGTTTAAGAAGGCATTCTCGGGGCATGCCTTGGTGCTCACCTCGAGGCACCCCTAAAATAATCAAGGCACCTAACAACTTACCTCAATGAAAGGCATGCCTCGAGGTTATCTCTAAAATATTCTACATGCATACTTCTACTACCATCTAAACTTGTTGGAGTTACCTACACCTTTCTAGAATCTCCTAGACTTCTTCAGAATAGTCTAATAATCTCTAAATATCTCGTCTATGAGAAAAATGACGCACATCTCAAAATACTTGAAACAATTGGGGCGTGACAGTACGCCCAGGTTGTTTAGGCCAAAAAATAATAATTGAGTCTTTCTTGACTTAATCCAAACTGTACAGCTAAAGTCCACCACTTTTGGAGGACAAAATATTATTGAATTTGAGGATTTGCAAGTTGGTGACTTGGTGGTGGTGACGAGGTGGAAAAATTAAGAGCCAACAATAAATATAATAATCTTAATTATGAGGTAGTAATTGATTAACTTAGTTAATGCTCATCAACTACTATTTCAAATTTCCATTTACATACTTTAAACTTTAGAAAAATTATTTGTCTATCTTTATTTAGTTTTAGTTTTTAGCAAGATTGATCTTGAACTTTTAAGGTGCATGATTGATTTTGTTTTTCTCTAAAATTCTCTCTATTTTTATTTTTCCTACACTTTTGTAATTTTTCGGTAATTCAACCAGATATTTAACACTATTTTATATTCATAATATAAAAAGTAAAGATTTGCAGGGCTCACGCCCCCGCCTTTGGAGACATGTTACAACACACCATGCACCTTTGCCCTTTAAAACACTGGTATAAGACTTTATATTTTGATCAAGTAGCAAACTAATTCTCACCTCGATATTGAGGGGCAAAACAGGATCATGAAGTGAGAGTCTCAAAAGGAACCATCCACCATAGCCTGAAACTCTTACCTGTTCACACAGTAAAAGAAAACCATTGAACATGAATCATTCATAAAAAGGAGTATCTAAATAGCCAACATAATAGCAGGTAAACGATAATCACAGCATGTTGCCCTTGAAACTTAAAAGCAGTGGATGGAGTTAGTGTCGTCAAAACATTACTTTAGGAAACAGCCCTTATTCTGGAACGTCCCAAAAATGAAAGAATATGAAATTTGCCACGTAGTGTTGAGTGAAAAAAGTACACAATCACAAAATTGTCTTATCAAGACTTAGAAATGGATTCTGTACAGGGGTGAATAGCAAACATGACCAGATACGGGATAGCTAAGGTTTGCATAAGAGAACACGAAAACAGTTCTACAAAGGGAAACAGAATACTGAAACACTCCAGGGATAAACTTTTGAACATCTCAATACTCACAGTGATGCAATAAACTTCGACTATATTTATTGTTCCATTCAAAATATTTTTATTCTTCCCAGGAAAAGATTGAAAGCCATATTTCAGAGGATAAGCTATGGATGTATTGGGCTTTAGTATTGTCATGTAATTATTTTAATAGATCAAACTTAATTTCAGTATGTTTCAAAAAATTAAATTAAGAATCACAAATGTTCGTTAAAACCATGATAACAACTTACCCCTTCATAGTTAACAGGGGCTTTCTGAAGTTTTGGATCTGAATCAATGATGTTTGTTAAATGTTGTAACACTGCCTCTCCATATTCACGGAAGGAACTGAAAACATCAATATCATCAGCAAATAATGAATCACAAAAGGCACAGTATTTTTTAGACATAAAAGGCACAGTATTATTTTACCCTCCTCTAAGATCTTCATGATTTTGATTAATTTTTAGTCTCAATTCAACGGCAACACCTGGTTCTTCCAAACCATCCACCAACTCAGTCAAAACCTTGCTGCCCCCACCTACTCCAGAAGCCTTAGCTGATGCAAGTTTGTTTAAAAGCTTTACCTATGAGCAATGACATATATATAAGCAAAGAAATACAAGAAAGTTAATAAACTGTATTTCAAGGATAGCCGTTAAGGTTGAAAATGAGCCTACCATGAGATATGCGCCATCATCAAGCCAATGATTTTCCTTAAGAGCTCCATGGCCACTGGTTTCAATAGCTAAATGAGATTCCTCCCCAACAGAATTCTGTAAAATGATTCAACCAGGTTCATATCTTAAAAAGGTGATAAAAATGGTTAAAGTGTGTGAAAGTAATAAGTGATTCTGTGTTCAACAATGGTAGGTGGCTTCTTTGGGTAGCATCAAGATTTATTTTTCAATTTTCAAAACAATTATGTTTTCAGTTTCATTGTTTCATAAGTCTGTCAGAGGAATATTCTTTAAAAGGCTCCAACCCGTATTCCTTACACCCAAAAATGTACAAGGACAAACCGGTTTCCCAATTACTTACAATTCATTAAAGAAAGTTGTATTGGTAAATTTATTATCAGAATAATTATTAATAATAATTTCAAAAGCAAAAGTTCAATAAGGCTCTCGTAAATTTATCATCAGAAGCAGCAACTCCAGAATCCAGAATATAGCACAGAACAGTTCTCGTAGACTTTAGAATGTAATTATTATGGTAAAAAAGTATGAACCAACAAATTTATTTACCAAACGAATAGCTTCATCAATGACATTTTTGTAGCCTCTTTTGAATCTATGGTGTCTTCCACCTGTAAAGGTTAATTAGTATGAGCACACTGATTGCTAAATACAGATAACCAATTAGTAACACTACATATCTTACCCAATTTCTTCTCAATAAACGTAGTCAATCCATCTGATGTCACGCTATCTGTGACAATAGTAGTCCCAGGGTGCTGTTTGATCGAAACAAAATGGAAAAATTTTAGGATGCGAAAATGTATGCCCACTAAACATGATAGTAAAAAAGACGCACTTCCTCTAAGACGATAGCAGACATTAGGGCTATCAAACGGTTCCTGTTTAACTCACGACCGCTGGAGTCCACAGCTGCAGATCTGACCAAAAACAGAATACCATTTTTCATTAGAAACTCAACATTGATGTTGTACAAGGAGTGTCCAGAAACTACCTATCAACATCAGTATCGAATATGATACCCAAATCTGCTTTGTTATCAAGTACAGCTCGAGTGATAGCTTCCATAGCTTCCTTATCTTCTGGGTTAGGAATATGATTCGGAAATAATCCTGGAAAATACAGAAGTTCATAACATTAGATAAAAAACATTTTAAATATAGTAGATGGAATTTGAAATATTTGATCTTTAGTTTTACCATCTGGCTCAAGGAACTGACTTCCAAAAGTAACAGCTCCCAGAGGCTCGAGCACCTTTCCCTGAAAGTCCAAGGTGAAAAAAATCGTACACTTGCTTTTTTATAAGAAATATTTATGTTCTGCACACATTTATGACGAAAAGAACTTTTAGATGGTTGCATATATCTATCTGAACACCCATGATGACACTAATTAAAGGATAGATTGACGACAGATGTCTTCTTTTTTGCAAGAAATTAAAGGAAGGATACAAATTCAATACTTGATAGGAGAGTCAATTTCTAGTTAAAAAGACACTGACGGTGAAAAGGCACATATTAGGAAGCACTTTCCAGGAAGAGATCTTCAAGAACTTGCAAGATGACATTAGTTATTTACTACTCCGACAGGACAAGGTCTCCACTATGCATTACTGCATGTTCCTCAAAGTGATTCATCATTTTTGGTTCTTTTATTGCTTTACCTAAAGGAAGTATGAGTAGAAGACACAGAGAAAATTAAAGCAAAAATAACTTAACACTCCAAACTTACAGCAAAGAATCCTCCAGCTCCATTTCCTGCATCAACTACTATATGGAATCCCTCCAGTGGCCTCTCTGGAAGATAAAAAAGTAATTAGGCATGACTACACTGCAAAGAGATGACCACACCACAAGATAGTGGATCTAAAAAGGTTATTGGAATAATGTGCATAAAATAAAGAATAATATTCTGTTGTTTTTCCTCATAATAAATTACGAGGGAAGAAATTCTCAGGTTGTATGACCCCAAATTATTTAGAACCATATTGAGTTAGTTTTCAGAGTCAAATTGATGGATGTAAAATCCACTCAATATTGCAGTCAATTGTATTCCTAAACACCCAAATCTTCAAACACGTAACAAAGAATTGGCAAATAATGAAATACGCCATACAAAATAGAGGTGGTATCAGGATATGAGTGTGGATACTCAACTCCTTTATTTTTCTACAAATAATCCTATATGCAACACAAAAAGAGCATAGACAAAGCTATACCTAAGTTCCCAGCAGCTTTACGAACTGCTGCTACCAGATCAGATGTATAAATATTCATGTATTCCACTCTTTTTACAGATTGTGCTGCTTTCGTTTTTGCGTCCCTGAGACCTTCAGCTGTGAAGTTTGTGTATATTTCAGCAGCGCGCTCCAATATGTCTTTAATATCGACCTTCCCGAGACCACCAGCATCTGTGAAGAACTTGAACCCATTTCGATTGTAGGGAAGATGGCTGGCTGTTAGCAGAGAAGATACAAAGATCATGAAATTCCACCTTGAAAAAGGCTAACATAAACCATAACTTGTAAAAAGGTGCAATTATAACAATCACTCCAGCTCAGACACCCGGAGATGTAATGGTGTCTTATGGGAGAAAGGGATTAGTGTCAACTGTCAACCAATTATGCTGTCAAAAGATGGACCTAGAACTGCTTACCCTAAGTCTACTTAGATAATGTGACATCTTAAGTGAATAAAGTTATTTTATCCCAAAAGAATATTGTGTAAAAGAATTACATACCTGTTATCATTATAGCTCCATCAACCGGACACAGAAAGTCTTGACTTTCAGTGAGAGTGCTATTGAACATTGCTGGTGTGGATGCTAATCTACAAGAGAATAAATGCCATTAATAACGTAGTTGAATTGTATAGCGGCTCCCAAGAATGCTGGCATGTTTAGGAAGAATATAAGGCAAAGAAATTATCATGAGTATCTTCTTGGTTACTTAGAATCACTTTTGACACTTGTCCTAAAGATCCAAACATAACGCATGAGAAATTTCCTACAATGCCATGGATTGCCTACCCATCAACCCAGGGACTAAGTAACAAAATAAAGACAAATCCTGCTAACAGAAATTTGAATCGACCTGCAATTTCTGTAACAAGAAGTCTGAATCAATCTGCGAAAGAATCCTCAAGAATGCATTTACAGCAAAAATCTTGTCCAAATAGATATAGCATTAATGAGCACTAAAAGAACATAATTCTATAAGTAACGAGATGCCAGATCCAAGTTATTTTCCACCAGAACAAAGCATGAGGGTACAGCTTTTAAATACAGTGCTCAAAATTCTTCATAACTCTTCAAAACATTGTTGTTACAGGATTTAAACTGATTTTATGCTGTGAGAGTAAATCTATTAACCCTTCATTCTATCGAAAAGAAGTACCTACAAAAAGGTAATGAAACTAAGTTCACAAAAAGATGCTCGTCTTTACAAATGAGGTTGACATGAGAACTTGTAGACTCAAATACTCAACTATGCACATTTCAACAACAGATAATTACAGAGCCTGATTGGTAACATCATTTCTGTAATAAATTATGCAAGGGAAATCATGTTGATTCAGTCTCGTCACTCTTCACTAACCAGCCTGCCCATCTGAAAATGAAGCTATAATTCAACTTTTACAAATTATAGATCTGCTTTCCAATTATAGGGAATGTTTTCCGTAATTTAGAAGGCAATACGAATATGGGAAGCAGTTATTTTTGCAATTTCTTGGTGCCTTTTAGGAGGCATCACTTATTTTCTTTACTAGGAGTACTTGCTATACGAATAAAGAAAGTGCTGACATAAACTTGAATTTGAAAAATATTTGAAGCTTCACTCACCCGTACTGAATCACATCAACACCAGCACCAGCTAAACCTCGAGATACGGCATCCTGAAGTTTAATCATACATCAATTTTAGTTTTACATAGAATAGTAGGCATGCCATTAAACACCGAAAAGTTTCTTCAACAACATGCTATATTCACAGGCCTCTCAGGAACAGAAGGTAAGTATTTTGGAAAGATTTAAAAAAAACATCACAATATGTTGTATTCCAGAGACAATGTGAGAGAGCAGAGAGTTTAAATCAATAGATCGAATAAAAGAACTCTTTTTTTTTTTGAAGACCATCAGACATACATTCATTTGATCCTTCACCAACATTTAAATGCTGTTCACCACCATCGACATGGTGATGGGGTAAAGCACCCCTGCACTCACCGGAGAGCCAAGCAAAACATGAGACTGACAGCCTGGCATGGGATCAGGATGGCTAACCAGTAATCCATTTAGCGGGTGATATGACAAGCCTTGTCAGTGGAGAGTTTTAGGAGGTAAATAGTGATATAGATGACTTTGATAAGTCCCTGCTGAGTTTGAATATCTTATCCAAGTATATCCACACTGATTCAAAACAGGTGGGTCCTGACAACTAAAACTCTGTATAGTTGACAGGCACATTGAAAAATAGTGACAGATTTAGAGTGGTTTTCTATTGGCAGGTTTTAAAGGAATATATGGGATTGGTTATATGGTTACTGTTTCACCATGGTCTTCAACAGTGACAAGTATCCTGCAGGGAAAGAGATTACCACCCTGTTTACTTCTTTGTTTCAGACTAATACGCTTTCCAAATGCCTATGGCTATAGTTGTTGAGTAAATACATGAGTTTATTGATTCAAGAGAAGGAGATGATCAACAAGTTACAAGTATGAGACTTCAAAGTGGGCATAGCACAAGTAAGAGAGATAATACTAACTGCTACTTAATTTGCAAGCAGATTGTAATGCAATGGGATGTGGAAGGTACGACTATCAAGATCAATTGTGCAAATCCTAGCAGTATAGATTACAATAAAACAGCACTTACAGGACCCTCTCAGAATTGAAGATGTGAATGCAGATGAATTTCTGATGGGAAATATAACTAGAACGGAGAATAAAAATACAGCAACATGCACAAAGAGCCGACCGCTGTAGGTCGCTAGTGACTTACAGAATTTTAATATTGTCCGAGTGTCATGCATATTTCAAAATTCTCAAATATCACAACTGTTTCATTATGATAGGATGCAGGAAAAATATAATCTTGTAAGACTGTGAAAATAAATAAACTCTATCATAATGCTGAAACAAAGAGCTGTGAAGGCGCGAAGGCAAACACCTTATGAGTCTCCAATACTTAGCTACATCTCTTTAAACTTTGTGCAAATTTTCCAAGAAATAAATGCCCATAAGTTCAGAACACATTCTATTCAACACTGACTGTGCATAATTGCATCACTTGAGTGATAGAACCCTCCAATTTAGCTTACTGGAAAAAGATCATGTGATCAAACTAACAAAAAATCATCTAGAAAATTTGCACTTTATCACCCATAATAGGCTTCTTGGAGGTCATTTGATTGCTTAAGGTGATAACGCCATTAGGTATTTTTTTTCCCGACATTAATGTTTATGCATGTGATGACCCTATCCAGTTTAAGGATCCTCAATATCAAGGGTGTCAGTCGATTTCAAGCTTAACTACTAAGAAGAACCTATCTTGTATAACACTCATTCTAGAACCAAATAATCTCTTCTACAAAAATGACCTCTCACGCCCTCCTTCCAACAAACAGTAAAATAACTAGTTAATTCTTACGATGCTGTTAATACAAAAATCTAATATTGAAGATCGGTTCACAACCATGAAGCGCTGATACCTGTAACTTCTGTGCGGATATCCGTGAATCATGGCCGATTGAAACTTTCAGCCGTTTAGATGCATCAGGTTTCTTTCTGTCCAGCAACCAAGCAGCAAAAGCAGCTGCTATTGCTTCTGTAACTGATTCCGTGAGGTTAACAGGTTCACCCTCAACACCATCGACAGCAACACCTCGAATATCACTGTTGGTTTTGAAACAAAAGACCGCTTGGTAAGGCGATGTCAAGTGGAGACTTCCCGCATTATTTAAATACTTAATGATGGGGATAAAGAACACCAGAAACAAAATCGTCTACCCCTCTTTTACCAAGATAACTGGAGAATCAGAAGTCTCCAGAAACTGATGTTTTTCCAAAATGATAAAAACTTGAAAAATCATATCATTATGCAAAACAAATGGAATTTATATAGCCGCTAGTTGGGTGCACGTGTAAATATGAATGAATAGAAGGATGATAATAAGATGAAACTATCATTAGACAATATGTTAGTTGTTCCACGTACACATTTAGGTAACAATCCATTTTCATATAGATGATTGAATCACGCTTCTCTAGTTTATGTTCTGGATAGAAATGACATATATACAGTTGCATATGACTTACGAGGAACTGCAACATCTACACCATGATTTGATTTAATATAGAAAGGCTGATCTCACTTATACGTGCCCCAAGAATCTATAAATCTCAATTCCTTGAGCAATATGTATACTGAAAGCAACAACAGTACCTTAAATAAAAAAAATATTAATAAGAAGCATAAAAATAGAGTCCATTCAAAACCCATAAGACTACAGGACTTCTCAAAACTGATATTGACAACCATACTTCCGTTGTAATACAAATAAATCATGTCCTACTACTATAATCTGGCCACGCATAATGATAGAGAAAGAATATGGACAAACTGTATGATAACTATCAACGGCTCTACACCAGCTTCGATACAGATATCGCATGTTAAATTTCGACTAGTGCCATAGGACGTGATCACTATACACATAACATGACATTTGGGGAAAAAAGAAAACAAACAATGTCCTGACCTGCCATTTTGAAGCTTCAGAAAAGAAACTTTGTCCACAGATGGTAGGACGGTGGCAGATGGAGCCACTGCAAGAAAACAGATATAGCAATTTGTAAACACAACCATTCAATGATGACAACTGGACTGCACACTAAAGTAATCTGGTACATGGAAACTGTACAAAGTGCTAAAAATAAGAAAAACTGGAGAGAAAAAAGATCCAGATTCAAATGGTTAGATCACTAAAGCTAAGGCTGGGTCGGGAAAGGTAAGGCTGAAACAGAGTATAGACCTGAAATAATGAAATTCTAGAACAGACCATTGCAATAAATAATTCCTCGGTTAAATTTTGAGAATGTGCGCAGTTGCATGGTGGAGATGCCAGTCCATGCCAACTTCCCTCTTATGTAGGGAAGAAAGTTGTGCCTATAAGGGGTACAACAGTTCTCTCGGTATTGGGTGCTAAATTGCCTATCCTGCTGGCAGCAATTTGCTACCAGAATATGTTGGACAACCTTCCCTGATATTGCTGCATGAAAATCGAAAGTTTGTACGTTATTACGTTTTCTTACGAGCGTAATCCAAATTCTTATATAGTTATACTTCAGTTGAACCGTTTTGTTTGTGTCTAATCACTTGAGCATCCTATATTCACTAACGTCGGGGTAATTAGTTCATTATTTTAGCTCACTATTTGATTGAAATACTGCATGATTGTGTGTATAAAACAAATAAATACGTGTTCCTCATTGTGTTCTTTCACTTTGTTGTGTTCCTTCAATTTCTAATTCTTCAAATTCATCATATTCTACATCCCCCAAACTCGAAATCCCGACTCCTTCATTGTGTTTTTTCACTTGTTGTGTTCCTTAAATTCTAATTCTTCAAATTCATCATGTTCTACATTCTCCATGATTCGAAATCGTGACTCCTCACACACATCACATTCAATAAGTTCAAACTATAGCACCCAATAACACACTAGTAAAAGAACCATCACAAGTACCCAAATTTCAGAAAAATTAGAAATCCTAAACTCAAATCCGCTAACAGAGTCAACTATCAACCACAAAACACTAATGAAAAGAAAATAATTTCAATCAGGAAGGCTGAAAATAACACAGTGTGCAAAAGAATAAAAATAAAATTACGATCAAATATTACCTGCCATTTTCGCAAATGAATCGATCAGAAAAGCAAAGAAAAAGAGAGAGGATATGAAATGAGGTGACGGAGTACACTATGGAAGGCTCTCGGTGGGAATATGCCGATTGATTACGTGGCATCAAAAAACGCTTCTCTATACATAAATAAAGTCGTAAACGCTTTCAATTCAAAATTCTTTTTCAGAACAAATATTTGATAAAGTCTATGTAGAATTATAATTATTCGTTTAAGATTAAATTAAAAAATGAAAATAATTGTCGGGCCGGGGGTCTTGGGGTTGGAGATTCAACCTTTAGAACAAGAAAATGAAAATAATTGGGAATTATCACATTTGACATGGGTTATATCAGTATTGAGAGAGTATCAGAGAAATATGGTAAAATGTCAAACACGATATGTAATATTTTTTTTTTTTTCAAAATATCTGCATTTTATAGGTTACATAACAAAATGTGAAAAAACTATATTATTATATTGGCAAGTTTTGGTGAAATTATTACCATTTTAAAATTCTAAATGTCTCAAATAATTTATTTTATAAATTTTATCTCATATATTCTTTAGCCTTTTACTTTCTCTTTCATATTTCTTCCCTCACATCCTTTCTATTTCTCTCTCTTTAATATATCTCTTTTAATATTATCATTTGATGCTTATTCAAAGGATTAAATACAAATTATTTTATTTTATGTCATCTGATTTTTACTCCAAAAATTCAATTTTTATCTTTTCCTTTTTTTTTACATGCATCGGATATGCTATACCGTATAGATAATTAGGGAAAACATCGAGTTTTATTAAGTTATTATTAATAATTAAAAAATTGTTACTATAAACTCTATTTTTAACCATATATCAGATTAAATTACAAACAGATGGGCTGTGAGTAGAATTTTGTATTTTGAAAGCCCATGTGAATTATGGGCCTAACCAAGTTGGCTATTAGATATAATTTGGGCTCCCTAAGAAATGAATTAAAAGAAGAAAAAATGAATTCAAGTTTGGCTAATTCTTTGTGAAATCTTTACCCCAAACATAAATAACCAAATTACATTAATATTATTTAGTATGAGCATGATATATTTCTCTTTGTTAACTTGAGAAATACAAAAAAGAGTCAAAAATTAAAGTTATGAAATATAACTTAACTACTTGCAATTTATACTAAACAATTTTCAATTAGTATTGCACAACCAAGGAACTTATATGTTCACAATGTGTACGATGGAATTATAATTTTCCATATGACGAAATTCATATAAGATTCATCATATATAATCTCCGTAATTTATATTTATTATAATAAAAAAAATATCATATCATATCGAGTGCCAGTAAAAAAGTCGGTGAATAATAAACAATGGTATATAGCATTCTCTTTGTTAAATTCTTTTTCACTTTTATCCTATAACAATTATAATTTAATGCATGTGTTTAGCTTTAAATTCTTATATTTATCATAACATGAGGCTTGCATGAGTATTAAACATTAATATCCCAAATTTAATTGAAAACTTTGGATACCATATTTGTTGCTAAACACAATGTTGTTTGGTGTAATGTGTAATGTGTTGACCTAAAATTAAGGACATATTCATGAGTTTCTGTTCCCATCCAAACACTACTTTAGAATATCAGAAATGGGCTGGAAATTTCTACTTAGTAGAAACCTAATATCTAGGGTTGACTTTTTGAGTGGAACATTTATTTTATTTTATTTTATTTTGGAATTCTTGGATCTTGTTTTCATATTCATGTATACATTAAAGAAATAATACCTAAAACTTATAATAGTTGAATTTAGTATATTTAAAATACTTCAACATAATAATAATTGCTAGTATTTGATGGACATTCATGAGTCTATTATTGTGATTATATTGAAATGTAAAATTTTATGAATTTCTAAAATCGTAATATATTTGTTGCACATTCATACAATACTTCTTCGCGCATATATGACAAGTGGATAATTTTTTTTAGAAAAATGTTGTATAGTACCATGTTATTATCAATGCTTTTTACCGCCTCTTAATTTAGAAAGTTTAGATGGAATAAATTTATTAAAATCAATTAATTGTAAACAGTTTTTTACCAAAACTACGAGAAGAGGTAAAAAATTATGTGATATATAAAATCAATTAACGGTAAATAATTTTTTTAGAGTAATGCTATATATGTTCATTTTTCACTGATATTTCACCAACACTTGACAATATATGATATCTTTTTGTCACAGTAAATATAAATTATGGAGAATAAGTTAAATGCAATTTTTACCATATTAAAAACAATTAAAACAATAATAAATAATAGCCGATAATATATAAAATCACTTGTTTATTTATCTAGGTAAATAATATCCATGCCATGAATTTTGCCAATAATGTCTTAGAAAAAATAAATTGGCATGAAATTTGGCAAAAATGTCTTACATTCAACGCTTTCTCCTCGTGCACATATCTCATTGTCTATTGAATTATGGTGCCATAAATAAAATTGCTTCGATTTTGCAAAAGCAACTTAATTGCTCTTTTAATTAAGTCATAAAAGCGCACTTCTCACGCCTAAAATTCAAGATCCCAAGTACGTTTATTATAGTATTAGTTTTAGTCTCGTGATTGAAGATTTCAGTCGTGTTTTATTGTCTTATGAGATCATGCAATTAATTTCCTATAATGGCTAGACTTATTATATCTTCATAAAATTGTTCTAAATAGATTTTTTTTTAATTAAAATTTATTATCTGAGATCACTATTACTAAAAAGTTCTTATTTCCATATAATAAAATGATATATACCATCGATTTTATACACCAATTTTTCATTTCACTTATTTAATTATTCCCATTGAATTAAATGCATTCATATTTTGAAATTAAGGAGAAGTGAAAATTCGGTATAAAAATTGTGATATCTAAAATCATTTATAACAAAAAATACTGAATTCTTAAGTCTATGAATTACAATGCCGTTAAAGAAATACAAACTTTAATAGTTACTATTGATTATTTCAATTTGTTATCATTTTATTTTGATGTATTTTCTTAAAATTGTGTTACCATATTCTTAAGTCTATATTTACTTCAACAACATAATAATAATAATGATATCTATCTATGTGAATGTTAAATCATGAATATAGTAAGACAAAAACTATTTTAAATTAATATTTTGGTTTGTATCTTTTATGTACCATATGTTAAAAGAATTTATTTATATAAGTAGATATACATATAATAATAAAATATAAAATGATTTAAAAAAAATTAAACTATCATTCGAGCTCCTAAAAACATTGTCATTTATGAGGCATTTATAAAACGTAAAAATAAGACTTTGGATGACAGACAGTTGGATAATTGACTTTGTATTAAGTAGCATTAATTATAAAAGCATAATTAATAAAATTAATTAATTTTGTTATAGTTTGTGAGTGAGTGAGAAAGAGAGAAGGGCCCAAGCATCAACACGGCGCAACCGTTGTTTATGGGTTGACTATTCGAGGCCCCTCACGTGACCCCAATTCTTTATATCATAATTAATTAGTTAATTAATTAATAATATTATCAATTAAATTGATCCCAAGTCCATGTGTTTGTAAGGGGATGTGTTGTGTGTTTGTGTGTGAATTTGTTGAATCTATATAATAATTCATAATGTGTACATATATATATATATTATATTTATATAATATATATAATATTTTGATTTGTTCCTAATATCAAAGCAATTTGTCTAAGACTATAGTAGTCAACCTTGTGTTGTGGATCTTTGTTCATCATACGCGCTTACATTCAATTTAAACAAATGCAAAATCAATTTCACTCAATTTTTTGAACAATTAATTTATTCAATTTTTAGTATGATTATAAGTATTTATGCACAAAAAACTCCTCATATATCATAGAAGATATATTTTTGTGACTCAAAATTACAAGTATTATATGTATTTATGAGAGTTTTTTAAATTTTTTTATATTCTTGACATTTATAGAATTAAAAGCAACTCTCATTATAGGATTATAATGTACAAATTGAGAAATTGTTGTTTTTTAATTTATTGAGAATGTAGTTTGAGAATAAATTATACATTAAGATAATTTTTTTCTCCAATTAATAAACATATAAACGTCATAATTCACAACTTTCAATTTATAAATATTTTATCAACCAGATCTTGACCTAGTGTTAAAGTTAAGATTCAAAACTTTAGAGATTTCGAGTTCAAATCACACATGTGTCCACGTATTATGTAATTTGGTAATTATTGAACTCCTTATAATTTGTTCAAACTATTCAACTTTTTATGAACGATACTCCTAATGTAAATATATATTTTATATATATATATACAAATAATTAGAATTGAAAAGGAAATTAAATTATCCAATAGTCAATGTGAGATTGATTAACAAGAGTCAAATTCATTTCACATGACAAACAAATTTGAATATATTTTATTTCAGTAAGTATTGAAGCTAATTTACTTAGTCAAAAAATATTGTTTCGAGTTTAGTTCGATAAAGAAAATCCATCCATAGAAATTAAAACAATTTTGAAGAATATATTATTGACTCAATTTTATTCATTTATGTCCTTATGTATAATTGATTTCACTAAAATAACGGAAAAAAACCCCAAGTTTAGAGCATCTCCAATGGAGATCTCTAAAATAGCGAAAGTTTTTCACCATTTTAGTGACTGCTACAGTAATTCTGCTCCAATGTATAACTCTATATCTCACTCTAAAAGTATATTCCACAGAATATTCCTTTTTAACCCCATTTACTATTATTTCTTATATTTTACAAATTTCTTATATTTTACAAATAACACCCTACATTTAATTCTTTATTACATATTCATCCAAGTTAATATTTTTTTTATATTTTATAAAATTATACAATGATTATTTAATAATAATAATACGTAGTATATATATTTTTAATATTTTATCGACGAAATTAAATATCAATAAAATTAAAATTGTACGTAATATATAAAGGTCGAATTATATTTAAATAATTAAAAACGATAAAAAATACAATTCACTAATCTTGTGAATTACTATGTTGCTCCCACAAATGCTCTATTAATGCATTACGAAGTTCAATATGAGCATTTTTATCTTTGATTTGTCTATATCGGGCAACAAATTATTGAAATTGATTATGGTCATTTGCCGGATCAACTGTTGGGGATGGTGCTTGTCGCGCTTCTAATATTGGTTCATTGAGATCACGTTCATCCTCGATTATCATATTGTGCATGATAATGCATGCAGTCATTATATACAATTTGACAAAAATCTTGTTAAAGAAGTGCCTTGAATCGACTATAGTGCGCTTCGCAGAGTTAGTTGGGGGTCTCGCTGGCCTGGGGGTCCGGGGGGGCGGAGACGCCCCTGGCCCGACGGTATGCATGGATTACTAATGGAACTCGGATTTAGACATGTGTCTCTTATTTACGTTTTCAGTTCCTTTATTTGATTGCTCTGATTAATCCATCATAATAAATCTTGATAGGAATAATAAACATATTGATACGATTACCTATTTCATGTAATATATCCATGTTTCAATTAATATTTTTATATATTTTAATTTATATTTAATATTATATAATCAAATATAAAAATAACATATATAATAAAAATAACATATATCTAATCGTAACATTTATAAAATTTAGGGGCTTAATTGTAAATTGACCAAATTGTACTAAATCATAAATATATATACTAAATTAAAACAAAAAAAAAATAAAAACAAATAAAAAAAAAATTAAAAATCCCACGGCAAATTTGCCATGGGGCCCCCCTGTTTTGCCGTTCCATTGGAGCGGCATTTTGGCCCACCAACGCCAAAATGCCGCTCCATTGAAGATGGCCTTAATAGCCTGGTGGTATTTGTGGAATGCTCACTCTAAATCTCTCTCATATTTGAAGTCTTATAGATTTGTATAGATCATGTTAAAAAAAACTATCATGATTTTATCGGATCAGGATATTCCCTCTAAATAAATTTAAAAAATTAGTCGAAAATAAGGAAAAAAGAGATTTCGAGACATTTTGGAATTTTTTTTTTTTTTTGTTACAAACAATTTGGATTAATATAGAATTTAGCAATTTGTTAATAAAAAATGTGGAGCGTGCAACACACTTTGATAGGAAGAGCGTGGGAGTAAGAGCTAGAATATTGGTGATCCCATAAATCTTTGCCTGTTTCCGTTGGCATCAGTCAGTGGCTCTATGTATTAACAAATTTGTGTAAACATTTTGACTCAACATAGCCAGCCACTTGGGATTAGAGCCCAAAACATAATTACAACTATTTAATTCTTAATTAATTAAGTATTAATTATTTTATTTCTTTGGCTCAAATCCCTAATGATTTCACCCTGGTCTTGCGCCACCACAATTGGTTTTCATGTCTGCAAATTGAATTCTTTGTTTGTGCTTTGGGTTTTGTGTTAAAAGTACCGATTAACGAAATATTTATTTGAAATACAAATCGAAATACAATTCTTTCATATGTTTTCACACTCAACTGCTCATTCTCGAGTATTGTACTAAGCGCAAAATATGATATCTCGATCGATTTTGATTTTGATATATACATAGTTAAGAAAATTCAATTCAACGAACAATAAGAAATGTAAACATTGATTATACAATTGAATTTGTCAACTAGCTCCAAATGTCCCTATCCATAATGCGTGTATACTCAAATGCATATAACACACCATCTTTTTTCATTCAATACGGCTTTTAAAGTGTCATTATCATATTCATAATATGTTAATTCGTTCTCTGACAGTTTATTAGGGCTTAAACATCTGGAAATTCAATAATGTTGTAATTTTAGGACCAATTTAAGCTACAACATGATCCTAGTACTCATATATAATATGATTATGTTAAATTTGACGCAAATCACTAATTGTAAAATGATTTAATCGAGCCAAAGAGTTGATAACATGATTGTGTGATGGATTTAAAGATGTCATATGCACATGTTAAAGAACACTTTTGGTCATTTGATGCTTGATTTAGCATTCATAATCACATGTATCAAAGAGTTGAATTTGGTTAAATTATATGCATTCATTAATTAGCTTCACTTAATTTGGTGTCAATATCACATGATGTATGTACCCTTTTGCTTGGACTAACAACTAATTAACATACAGTTGTCACTGTGCTATTAGAACAATTTGGCAACTTAAATTATGTGATTAATTCATTTATTAACTGTCATAAACATGTTGGGTTTTCATAATTAGAGACTGAAATTGAATTAATGACAAAAATTACACGAAAAAAATGATGAAATTAACCAATATTTCATTGCTAAAAGGTCCAAACGAATAAGATCTTGTAAATGAAGAAGAAAATTCATTATAAATTTTAATAATATAGCAATATTTCTTTTCAGAACATTACCACAAGTTTTCAAAACACAATTTAAAAAGAAAATAAATAGTTTTAATCCAATTTCCCTACAATCTCCAAATGTAAACAAACCTACAGAATTAGTTAATCAAATCTACAATTGAAAAATGGATCAAATTATCCTCTAGTTCCCAAGATTAACACTGCCATAATCCGTAAGTATCGTTAGCCTTCGAGCGTTCTTCGTAAAAACGCTGCAAAAAGATATATAAAAAAAACGATCAGCACGTTAACTTTCAACTGTTAGGTCGCGTTTGGACAGAAGGATCTGTAATCACGAATTCGATCCAAACACAACCTTAAACTATTCAAACACGACTGATATACCGATATACCTGAAGGGTTCATCTCCGGTATGTTTAGTGGCGCCTTTTTCGTCACTATAAACCACATTAGTCGACAAATCCGATTTTTCCAAGCCAAACATGGTGGCCAATTTCATGTACAGCTCATCGTATGAGGCTATAACGGTCAAATCAAGATTTCGACCTACATCCTCGGACTCCACAAACACCTTACAATGTCCCGTTTTCAAACAACCAAACTCGAGCCTTTGATCCTTAAACCTCGGAAACTCTTCGTCCGAAGAATTCTGAGTAACTAACGATCCCGACCCGTTAGACACATTCGCCCCGTTTTCGTGATTTTCGCCCGACAAACTATAAAAACTTCGAGAAATTTGCTTCTCGGTGAGAATCGGTTGGCCGAACAAAAGAAATACCGGTTTCGTCCCGTCCTCGTTATTTTTCGAATCTCCGATTTTCGACGGACAAGATGGGGCGTTTGGGTAACCAAGGGGTGTGAAATCGAACGGCTGAAGTTTCTTGAAATGGAGATCGGACGGTGGAGATGATCCGAAATGAGCTTGCCTGGCTCCCTGTATGCCTGAGGATATGTTGTCTAGTAAACAACACAAGGGGCTGCTGGGGCTGAGAGGGTTAGTGAGAAGTGTGGGCCGAGCCCTCTTTCTCGGTGGAGAGAAGGGCGAGAGATGAATAGACGATACCAATTCTACTAACCACGGGTTGACCCGTTTCACGTTTTGAAGTAACTCGGGTTCGTCCCACGAGACCTGCAAAAATGTGGTTTCGACAAGAACATGAGAAGCAATGCAAGAAGATCTTAACGATGAGGTCTTAAAATTTATAGGGATAGTAATATGCAAAATCTAAACTTGTTGGGTAATTATCACGGCCCTCGAAAATCAAGGAGTGAAATTATAATACACTTTTATGACTTAAGGGTAATTCTTGAAATCTTAGGGTGTGTTTGGATTGAGTTTTTGGATTTGAAGAGCGCATCTAAGGGAAAAAAGGACTCTGAAATGCAGTTATTTGAAATCCACCATAGATGTGGAGAAAATGACTCAAAATGAATGTTAAGGGATTTGAAATCCATTATAACTTGAATTCACCCAAATAAACTTTAGTGGATTTGTTGATGAATTTGAAGTTCAGGTTTCAAATGCTTCAATCCAAACACACCATTAGGGTATTTTTCATAATTGAGTAAGTGATATAAGGATACAATCAAAATAACAAAAACATATTTGCAAGTATTTGGTTTCGTGAAATTCGATATCCAAACAACACCTTAATTAGTCCCTTTCGTTGCAAAATCGCTATCTTAATCCAAAGCACACCAAATTCTAATCTCAAACTATGTTTTTCTCAAAACATTAATCCTTACATACCCTTCAAAAGATCAAACACTTCACAAACACAAGATCAATATCAAAAAAAGCAAATAAAAAAATCAACAAGATTATCACCTGCAAAAGTCTCCAAGGAGAATTAGGCCAATGAATCGGATCATCCACTTGAACGGACGATAACGTCCCCATGAACCAACTAATCCTAGACGAATCTTCCGTCTCAAAAGCCATCTTAAACCTCAAACCCGAGCACCAATGCACCCTCATTGCAGCCCGAACCGTCGACACCCTCACCACAAACTCCGGTGTACTAGCACGCGGATAATAAACGACCTCAAACGCCTCTCCTTTAGCCGCAAGCCTTGCAACTTCAACAACACATTCATCCCCACCCGAACGACTATTGCCACTCCCATTCTTGCTATTTCCAATCCCGTTTTCGCTTAAAAACCCCGAAAAACCCCCATACGGTGTGGCAAAACCCGCCGAGCCCGTGTTCCAACCAGATGAAACGTCGCTAATTCCCACTTTTGCCCTTCTTATACCTACACAAAGATCCCCATTTTCGGCCCTCAAGAACACAATCGAATCCCCTGCGACGAGCTTTTTTCGGTTGACGAAATTACTCCAACCGGTTGTCAAAAGATGCCGCCTTGGCGTGCCTCGATAGATATGCCTGAATTTCCAAATCTCGCCGTGGACATCCTTAACCAGGATTGTCTGAACCGGCGGTTCGGCTGAGTAATCTAACCTAGGGAATATTGTCTCAGCACAATACCTAGGAACAGAGAAACCCCCACCATTGTTTGCATCAGACTGAGTTAAAGTCTTTGCAAATGAATTAGGCTTCTCTTTTTCATGATTCTTAATGTTATCAAAGCCCAACAATTCATTCTCATCACTATCAAGACTACTAAATTCATTTCCTCTTAATGGGATTAGTCTAATTTTGGCATAAACTTCATCAGTCTCAGTATCAGCTAAGTACTTAATAGAGGATACTTTACAGGGTATAAGAGGGGGGATTTTTGGGAATTTACTAAAATCAACTGTTCTATTGGCATGTTCAAAATGACCTTGAGGGAAATAATAAACCTTGGAATTTAGAGGTGGGATTTGAGCCATCCCACCTGCACAAGCATGCCATAGCTCTGGATCCAAGCCTTTTTCCACTTGATTCATGGGTTTGTTCAATGCATGCATAACATTAATCATTCTTCACAAACCAAACAAATTCTTTCAGGGCTCTTTTATAAATTTCTGCAAAAACACAAAAAGGCATCTAAATGAACATCATAGCAAAAATCAGAGAAAAACCCAGATCAAAATCAACAACAATAGAGGGATGAGAATATAAGATTGATGAACTTACACAGAAAATCTTGTGGGTTATTAAAGCTTTGAACTTTGGGGTCGCTTTAAATATCTTAATGGACACAAAGCCTGAAAAAAGCTTTCAATTTGTCAAATCAAAGAGAAGAGTAAAAAAACAGAGAAAATGTATTATATAACTTGAAGAAAAAGCGAAAAAGGGTCCAGATAACAGAAGGATTGATGGGCTTTAACACAACATAAAACTGTGTAAGACTGAGTGTGAGAGTGAGATAGAAAAAGGCAAATGGGGAATTTATGTTATGCAGAGAGAGATTGATGAGAATGGGGACAGACAGAGACACCTGAAATGAGGTAATGGCTTTGCCGACCAGAGGTGGTGTTGCAGATTGCAGAAGGAATTGATTTTGACAAATGACACAACACACACACATATATATATATATATATATATATTGAGACTGTTTGCTGTTGAGTGTGTATATGATATATATATATATATAATATGTATGTATATGTATATATGTGTGTATCTACACTGTATTCTATTCTTATATTAATACTTCATTGGGATTTTCTTTTTTAGTATAGAATTTTTTGAATGAACTTTTATTTTTTATTTGTTTGTTTTTTCATAAATATGATGTTGATTGTGCATCTGAATCAGTTTTCTATAAAAAGAAAATGGAAAATTAAGTGTATCATTATGGGATTAATAGATTTTTATTTAATAATAAATAATAATAATAATAATTTAAATAAGTGAAAAATTTATCAATCTCATAATAATTTGACACTATTATAATATATGGGTAAAAAAATAATTCCCAGAAAGTTGACCATTTAAATCGTCGTCTTAAATTCTACATGAGTGATTTTTAAACCATCTTCTTAAATTCTAATATAAGGAGTTCTGAATCTTGTAATAAATTTGAATGCACTGACTGTGAAAATGTGCTTTTAATTAAAGATTGAATTGATTGTAACTCCATGCTTTTGATTTATATGTATTTAATGGAATTTAAATGTAAAAATAAAATAGAATTTATCTCTCATTTTCACTATTTTGTTTCTAAAGTGTTGGAAAAAAGAATGAAGCGATTATCTCAACTATTCTTATTTCTTTGTCATGTAATTAAAAATACAAAACACAAGAAAATTAATTGGAATTGAAGTAGTACTAAAATAATTTTTGGCAAAATAAAAAATTATATATTGATAAATTGATACATACACAAGAAAATTAATTGGAATTGATTAAACAACAAATATGTTTAGCGAAAAAATATAAGTATAATGATTTAAATGAAATAGAATCATAGCATCAAACAATATTAGAACAAACTACCTATGATGCACAGACACGGGACACGGGATACGGCGCACGACACGACACGGACACGGGACACGGCATTTTAAAAAAATGTTAGGACACGACACGGCCTCGAAACTGCTATAAAATGTGTATATATAAATTAATATACATACATATGTTCATTAATTTACGTTAAATATATAAAATAATTTTTTAATTCTAAATTAAATGACTGATTAAACAAATAAACTATAAGAATGACTATTATACGTTATAAATTTGTATTTACTTTGTAAAATTATATATTTTTGAAAGAAAAATAAATATTTCACTTTTCAAAATCACAAAAAATATGTGAAATAACTTTAAGTGTCACAAATAATGCATACATAGTAAACATACCCTCTAATTGCATCAATTACATTGTTCATATTTTATCTTTTTCATTTTATTTAAACATACAACTTTATTTTTATATTGGACACGGTGTCGGAAAGTTGGACACGGTGACGGGAGTGTCGGACACGGTGACGGGGAGTGTCGGACGAGTGTCGTGTCCACTCCGATCAGGTGTCCGACACGATACGTTGTAATTTTTTGAAGTGTCCGTGCATTAGAGGAACAAAGCAATATTAAATGTGACATATTTGAATTAGTTAAATTAATGTTTAAATAAAAATAAAGAGTTAAAGACAAATTGAGCCCCTCAATTATATTCATATTCACATATATCTCTTAATACTATAAAGCATAATAATGTGATCCTTCAATTTATTTGTTTATAACTCGTTCTAACTTGAAATGAAGGACAAATTTGTTACGTTAATATATGTAACTATAAGTATAATTAGGGATTTTTATTTTGCTTAAACTTTACAAAGGGTTTAAAGGGATCCATCTTTTAGCTATGATATTTATTTTCATGTTTAATATTAAAAAAAAAACAAGATTTTGATTAAAAAAATATGAATATGATATATATATATATATATATATTATAATATCTTTGTCGGTCTTCCAAAGAGATGGACAAAAGAGAAAAGATGTGTGGTCTCTCTCCATTGACTTACAAACAATATACAATTTATATTTTGTCTCATGCCTAATTTTTAAATGGACCCCCACAAAACTCCAATAATTGTAATTTGTATTTCTCCTTTTTTTAATTACGGATAGTAATGTTCTAAAATAAATAGTAAATCAAAATAGTTATTGTTTGTGTATTTTATTAACGAATATTAACATTGTTCATATGTAAAAAATACAAAGTGTACTTTGTGAGGTTCATTGCACAAACTTCCGTAATAATCTACACTATACATATGAATATATATATATATATAATATATATTATATGAAGATGAAAAAAATTAAATATATTAAAATCTCTCAATTATGAGTTATGAAATACAGTCACACGTGTGTGTGTATATATAATGTATAAAATAAAATTTATTTCTAGGTTATTATATATTAATTGTGATTAATATCAAAACTTGAAGTCTCTAAAACAAATTCAAAAATTGCGTTATACCATTTTTTTTATCGCGAAATTTAAGAAATCTTTAAGAGAAACCAAGATATGGAATTAAGTTATAGTCGCATTGTATAATAAACTATATGTGAACCATCTTAGTATATATCAGATTGACCTATAATTACGCCTCAATAATCAACAAAAAGTGAGAAATAATTTGAGTATTTATTATGTAACCCAATTTTTGGGACTATATAATAAAGCAACAAATTGGTTAAAAACAACTTAATGGGCTATTAGTATAGGGCACAAGAAAATCCAAAAATGACCGGCAATTTATTATCTTAATTAATTGAGGGAACACTTGTAATTAGTGCTAACCTTAGAGGTAATTAACAATAATAAACTATTAATATAATCACTCATTGATATATACGAATTGGATCGTATATTCCCGGTTCGGCCTAAAATGATATATATGAAGTAGGTCGTATGTTACTGGCTCGGCCATTCGGACTACGACCCTCCGATTATAATTAGGGCTGACGTGGATCGACTTTGCACTCCAAGTCCCTGTAACTCCTTTAATTGCAAAACACTACATGACCCGCGTGTTTTTGCTGTACGGGTCAAGTACAGTAAAGGACCCGACACATCCTGACCTTACATCAAGGACACGTGTACGATATATATTCGTACACCGGCATCGTCCGTACAGTGAGATTCTTCTATAAATAGTGGAACAGTTCATTGGGAAACGGGAGGATTACGTGAGATTAATTAGTACTTACCCACTCTACTACCGAGCCTACATCGGGAACTTCGTACCCAGTGGTTCGGACTGTTGTGGTTCGTTTATTTCGACCCAGATCACTCATCTTAATAATAATAATAATAATAATAATAATAATAATAATAATAATAATAATAATAATAATAATAATAATAATAATAATAATAATAATAATAATAATAATTAAGTTAATTAGCCGGTCGGAGGTTGCCGATCATAGACGATTTTGATTGATTTTAAGGTCGCTATTAACTTTGTTAATGTGGTTTTCAATTTGTTTTTTTCTCACTTAAACTTAGCATAATGGACATAATTAATAATACTAAGTCTACATCTTTGTGAGCATAAATCAATGTTGTATAGCAAATAATTTATATTGAATTTAATAAATGTTAAAGGATTACGATAAACGTAGAAGATAATGATATTTATGTATTCAGATGTGGTAAATCGATAATTTGAGTTGATTCTAAATAAATTGCGAGAAAATATAGTTTCTAAATGATATAAAATTATAAAATCACTTGAAACCCATTTATTACAATCTATACTACTGTGTTCTCTCTATGATTAAAACTTAATTAAATTCATATAGACTTAAAGATAATTTTATTAAATACACAATCCCTTGAATTTATTATAAACTAAATAAATAGAAAGATATTTGCTATAATGAATATAAGTTTCGACTCAATTTGAATCCAACTGAGGCCTAAGTTGAAACCATCTTAAAACCAAATTGAAAAAAGAAAAAGTAATTTGAATCCAACCCAACTCAGATTAATTGTATTAAGTTAGAACCATGAATTTGAAAATCAAGGAAAATATTTAATATTATCTGGGTTTAAATTATTTTTATATGTAGCGTATATTTACAATTTAAACTATAAAACAAAATAAAAAACACGCACTAAAATAATTGAAATAAACTAATAAAGGTCAAGTCTATCATCAAAGAGAATAATTTTATATATCATAAAATTTTGAAAAAATGCTAATGTTTTATTTATATTTTTAGTAAAATTCTACATGAGTTGCTTAAATTCATGTCACTCCACTTGGGGCTAATGTTTGTTCTTAATAGAATGTGGTTCTAAAGTTATTAATTACACCCTAAATTTAAATCAAAATTTTTTAAATCATGTAAAAATGATTTTACAAATTTCATGGTAAGAAGAGGATGTTTGTCTTTAAAATTACTTAAATGAACCAAACATTCTACCAAAGAAAAAAACCAAAACTTACTATACTAGACAACCCTCTAGAAAGTGACATTGTAACCAAACATATTGGCAACGAAATGACTAATATGGACTTAATTGGATACATAAATGGGTGATTTAGAAGGCAAATAACTTGTTGGCCACTTTAGTTGCTCTTAATATGAGTGCTTATTTACCATCGAGTCTACTTTATAATTTGTAATGACGAGGAATTATGCATGAATACTGCACTGAAATCAAAGATTTCGATTTAATATATATTCTTTAACGCAGTAGTAAAGGAATATTTTATCGTAATATCTCATCATATTATACTGAGAGTATATAATTTTTCGATTGTACATAGCCCCACCAATAAAGAGAAAAACCAAATGATGATAAAACAAGTGGACACAACATAATAGCATAGATGATATCAAATTCTCAATTATTCCCACCCAACAACCTAACCAAACACTTGAAGTTTTTATGTGCCTTTCATTAATTTTAGTGGTCTAAGTATTGTCCAAAACACATGCAATGTCTTTGTCTAAATGCTAGTAATAGTTTCAACATCGACATTTCAATCAACCCACTAAGAACAATTAAAATGGTTGGTCTATTTAGTATCAAACCTTGCATTATGTTTAATGGAGTAACGACTAAGAGTGTATAAGAGTCAAGCTCGAAGATATTATTTTTATTCGAAGTTTAAACTTGAACTAGTTTATAATATGAAAAATAGTTTGATTGCGCACTTATTGAATATGATTAATAATTTAGTCAGAGGACCTAGAAGTAGAGGTTGACACAATATTGAATATATTTTATTTTGGCTATAAATACTTTTAAATTAAATTTCGTCACACCCAAAAAAATTTATAACAGACTGAATCCAACACAGTGGGGGACTGGGGGTTGTAAGAGAATGGTAAAAATTATCATCCATCACTAAATATATAATGTATATCACGCCAGGTCTGTTGGACCGAATGTGTTATAGAATTTTCCACGCACCCACTAAAAATTAAAAAAAAAATCAAATTTTCCCTTTTTTATGGCTAAAAATTCAAATTATTCTAGAAGAACGTGAACACAAACAAGAGAGATGAACGCAAATATGGTCACCATCTCATTTTTCGTTCGTATTTCAAATATAAACATTTTTTCTTGATAACAAGTAGAGCTCGAGCCCAGTTAAAATCGAGCTATTGTCGAGTCAAGTATACATTGGGTTTGCAAGCTTTTGGGCTTTGTACATGTAGCTCCCCAATTTTCATAAACTGGGCTCATCTCCTTGGCCCAATTTGTCTAACCCATCTTCTTTTATATGGTCAATTTCGCAATCAATCTATCTTACCTATATTTATGGTAAATTTCTATGTTAGACTGGTTTAATCAAAGTCGGTTTAATTTTCACCATTGGATTTTGGGTCATTTGATAAAATACTCTCTATGAGGTCACCCAATAGTGAAAACTAAATCGATTCTATTGGAACCGATCTAGTATAAAATGACAACTAACTAGTGTTATACACAAGGGGAAAATGTGCTATCATTTATTCATTGTAACAGAATTAGATAAACTCTTGGAGTATAGCTTAAGAGTCTTGTCATTGTAATTTTCTTATTAATACAACTAGGATTGTTAATGGGTGATAATTATTCGAATTAAGACGCGTTCAAATTTAAATTTACCCAACTTAAACCCGACACATATGTTCTGAGACCTAGACCAGATGGTGTTAAGTAGTTTGCGTCTGGGTCGGGTCCAATTTTTACGAATATATATTTTACCTTTTAAAAATACCCGCGGCCTAATACCTAAAATTTACATGCAACTCGGACCTAACCCATCCGAAGTGTATTGGACCCGTGGGTCCAACTATTTTGGACTAGTCGGGTATTTGACCCGATCTAAATGAACACTATTTCGCAGGTTTGGGTATTCCGGGAACTTGGGATTTCTAGTGGATGTAGATCAACTGCATATGATATTATAGCTTATAATGATTGAGCCATTTTGAAGACTACTTCTCAACTATACTCATTGTCCTATAGTTAAATGTTATGACTTATGGCATGTTCTAACTCCATAAATCACAAATTCATACTTATGTACAAGGGTGGGTCAATAGACTAAGGATTCTTATAAAAATGGCAATTATCTGAGACACTTTCTTTGTACTGCTTTTTCTATGATAATGAATTCCATTCACAATATAACTTGATTTTAATTGAGAACTAAAGGAAGAAAATAGGCAAGAAGAAACAAGACATAACTCATACTAAAGACCACTTCAAAAATCCCTACAACAAATATATCATAAACTGCAAAAAAAATCCCCATGAAAGGATGTTTTCAAAGTTGCTAAAGATAGAAAGCAAATACTATCCCTCAAAGCTATAAACCCTAAAACATGAAGTCTTAACCTTCGATTATCGCTAAACTTCCTAGACTCATTCTTCCCGTCCCGTCTCTTAACTAGCTAAAATAACGATCATCTATAGCTCCCTATCGATCCCCATCCATTACTATACAAAGAACCAACGAACAAAGAAATAGTACTATAAAATATCGAACCTTAAACCCCACAAACGGATCGTCATTTGGCGTTTTAAGCGGCATTTCCGGTTTCAAATTTGCTCCTCATCTCGAGAACTTTCTTGTGCGAGTTCGAGTGCAAAGACGGCACGAACGTAGGGCTAGCGGCCGGGCGATACTCGGGGAACAATCGACCCGACTTGTGGCGGACCCCACAAGCGTTGCATAGAGTTTTGGGCCCCATGGGCCCGGCCCGCCATTGAGGCGTCTTTGTGATCCCACAATGCATGCATTTTTGAATCGGGCCGTCATCGTCCTTATTCGCCTTCGGGTCCGCGGGGAAAGTGAACTTGATCTTCTTTTTCTTCTTCGTCGGTTGAGACTCGGCGAAATTATCGGACGGATTGACGAGAGGCGTGGGGCCCGTGGGGCCCATGGAGCCCGTCTCCACGGAGGAGGATGAAGTGGGCGCGAGACGAATCGCGGGCCGAGGGTTGAAAGTCGAGGGACGGGGGCGTTTGGTCCGCGCGCGTTGTGGGCCCCGGTGATGGCTCGGGCTGAGGGGCATAATGGTCTTTTCACCTGAGCAAGAGCTTGTGCTGCTGCTGCTCTCTAGGACTGAGAGTGGACTAGAGGTTTGGAATTGGTTGTGGGACGGGGGCTCGTTTTTGGCTCGCAAATTCTCTTTCCCGAGGGTCATCCCTTTGGCCGAAAACGAGTCCTCCACGAAAGTCGAGAGCCATTCGAGTTGCACAATATCCTCATACTGAGAGACAATAGAACATCAGATGAGTTAGATTTTTCACAAACTTATGCAATTGAAACGAGCTATAAACCCGACTTAAAAAGATTCATTTTTCGTATTGATGTTTCGCGTAACGACTTCTTTATTACGCACGAGTACAAATTCTCGTAATATTCGAAATTAAATGCGACATTTATAACAGAGTAAATTACATTTCCACTCGCCGCGTGAAGTCTCTAACTACGGACAAGTTTTGAGTCTCGTCATTAAGAACATATAAATGCATTTAACATGATCTCCATAATCTATGTTTACTATAATAAAAAGATATCCTACTATATCGTGAAAAATGAACGGTGGTATATATCATTTCTCTACATAATATCACGCTGCAATCAATAGATTACAATTTCACCCGTCTACAATAAAAGCATATTACAATTTCACCGATGTCAGTAAAAGCATATTATAATTTCACCCGCGCATGTAATCATCCCAATAATATCTACTTATCAATCACATAAGGAATATGCAGGCCTAGGGGTATAAATGAGTCCAGTCGAGCCGAACGCATAAGTGTTCAACCTTATTTAAATTACAATCGAGTTTCGAAAATTATGTTTGAGCTTGGTTTGATTGTTCATCGCGCCGAGCTCAAACGAGCTTTAATCGAGCCGATCACGAGTCGGGCTCGAGTAGTTTGAATATTTTGTACATATTTTTGTTATTTTTTACTAATCGAACCGAGCTCGAGTCGAGTTTCAAAATTTATCGAACACAAAAAGCCGTTCAAGCTTGGCTTGATAAATTATCGAACCGAACTTTTAGCGATTGAGCTCGAGTCGAGTATCGAGTAGCTTGGTTCAATTTTCAGCCATACATGCAGCCACACAAAGTGTAAACTCCTAACAAAATTCGTCAAAAAATAGAACGAAATCATCAAAAATCGTTGCATTTATTCAAAGATGTCGATTCTCACCGGAACTGAGAGCTCAGCGGAAAGGTCAGAAACGGAGTCCACATGGCCGCCGGAGAAAAGTGGGTCGCAATCCAAAAACGCGTCGTTCCAAGTATCCGAAAAATCCTTGCAATCAATGGAGTTAACTAAATTATCGCCATTTCCACATTCGTTATCCGGCGGAAACTCAATCAAATCGTCGATTTGGTCGAAAAAATTTCCACAAACGTTTTCGTCGTTGAAATTTGGCTCCATTGTACTCTAGAAACTATGCCTTATGAAAACTTTTCTGCAAGAAGAAAATGAATGGAATTAAGACAATGAAAGGAAATTACACATATAAAGACATGAGCTATATAATGATATTTTTGTCGAAAAATACAGGTATTTAATATATTTATTTATTTCAAATGTGGACAATTTCAATTTTGGTCACATTAGCGTTCGGCCAAATCACTTTTAATTCTGCGGACGTATGCCACATGTGAAAGTCATGGTAGGAGTTAATAAGCTAACGAACAAAGTGTGTCTTACGCGAAGGATCCGTATCCAAAAATAGACGGATCAAGACAAACGGTAATTTCTATCCAAATATTTTGGACGAGACTAAAAGTGTCGTATTTTGACTCTAAATGAGACCAAAAGTATAATAAATATTGTCACAGGAGTAAAAGTGTCGTATTTTGACAGACCAAAGGTATAACAAATACCACTAAAAATGTCGTATTTTGACTCTAAATGTGACCAAAAGTATAACAATTATCGTTACGGGACTAAAAATGTCCGTATTTTGACTCCAAAAGTAAAAAAAATGTCGTTATGGGACTAAAAATGATTTGACCAAACTCAAAAAAAAAAAATCTCTTTTTCTCTAGGATTACATAAATGACACTAAAAAGGGAGGAAAGAATAAGAAATATAGAAGCCAACTTAAAGCAAATGTGAACATACGGCTTATTTTAGACTACACCGACACAAGAATATTGTTATTTCTTCATCACAAAAGCAAAAAATGAATAAAAAAATTAAAGCCCAAATGCAGAATTATAGAACTACCTTGAAATTTGTTGCTGAAACTTGAGAACCCACAATTCAGAAAAAAGCTTCCAATGTGTGAAAAATGTTTTAAAATTCAATCTTCACAACAATATTTTCCTGCAAAGAATAAAGCAAAAAATCATAATAAGAATCACATGAGAAAATCATAATAAATAAAACTTCTGAAATTTAGCTTGTAAAATCCAAAAAAAGTAAAAAAAAAAAAAAAATTGCAGAAACAAACCTGTGATTAAACCCCACCAAAAAACTTCTTGCTAAAAAGAAATATAAACAAGAAAATTGGCTGATAAATTTATTTTTGGTTTATGATGAATGAAAACAGAGCACTAGAGAAGAACTCTGTAAAACAAAAACAGAGCATCTACTGTTTTCCTACACTACTATCACTGTTAACTCATAAACAGAGCATATATATATATATATGAATATGTGTGTGTCTCTGTATGTATATATATATGTTATTGAGGTGAGATAAAGAAAGGTTGGCTAAAAAGAAAGGGAAAAAATGGTAGGTGAAATTTCATGCTTCATTGCAAGCTGTCTTTTACACTGTATCTCACAATTTCACTGTCGTCATCTTTAAGTCTTCTTCATTACACCCCCCCCTACCCCACCCCACCTCTGTGATTACAAATGGGTCCCACACCATTATCCCACCTCTCTGTCTTTAGACTTTATTTCTTCATTTTTTCACACCGTATATACGCGTATACATACTTGAATTTTGGGTGTAAATACGCGTATTTGTACATGGTAAGTGTATTAAGTACAGTGCATTATTATTACAATTCATATGTTTCACACGAAATTCTAAAACTAGAAAAATAGGAAAAATGAAAAAACAAATTATTTAAGGTAATGAGTTTTCGATTATAGAGCAATTTATTTCATAAAATTTAAGATGGATTAAGTTTAATAATCTTAGAATTTATAGATAACGCAAAATCAAGTGTATTGTACGTAATTTTCATTTATACTTTGTTGACATAGATAAATATATGAGACATTGTGAGACCATTAACTCGATTTGATATAGAATTATCCGACATTTCAAAACTATCTCTTCTTAATAGAAATAATAATTAAATTAATAATATCTCATAATTCAAATGAATATAATTTATAATTATTTATGTACTATTGATTAGATAGTGCAATTATGTAGATATTTTGAATTTGGAGAATCTACTAAGGTTTGACACCTTTTTTTTCGAAATATTAACGAGTAATTTAAAATTCAACAGAGTTATCTACGATTGATGATAATATTGTTCATTGTATTTCAAACATTGTAATATTAAGCACTATTATTATGTGTCATAGATCACGTGTTATATTGTAAATATTACTGTAACGCACGATAAATTTCACACACAGTTGTTTATTACAAATATATTTACCAATATTGGATTGTCACAATCCCAACTATCTATAATATAAAAATTTTAAAATTTCGACATTATAATTGTATGGAAAGAAATCAAATCGACGTCACCTCACATTTAACCCCATCCATATTTTTCATGTTTTTATAATGGGCAAAATATTATTGCAAGTTGCGGTAAAAAATATAGATGGTAAAAATCACGCCACCGAAGAGTCGAATTACTAGTAACAATATCTCGATATTTATTTATTACTTGTCTTAATCACACACAATAAATAATGAAAATTGTAATTATGAATTATAATAGGACTAAATTCTCATGGTTAAGGTGAATTTTTAAAATTGTATGATAATGACCATTAATTTTTTTTATAAATTGGGCAATAAAATAAATACTAAATGTCAATTCAAACTATATGGAAAAATTAATGTAAGAATTAGTGATGTGCACATGCCTAGGCTCCTAGCACGAGTGATCATGTGAGTATTCCATAAGAATTTGTAATCACATGCCAACAACTATATATATATATATATATATATGTATATTTATATTTATATAATTTGACAAAAAATCTAAAATTATTCAGAAGATTATTTGACTATATAGTCATGACAAGATAGTGTTATATATTATAATACCACGTAAATTATAAAGAACAATTGGAAATAATTGTTTTTTTCTTCTTTTATAATTGATAAAATATTCATATTCATAATTTATATTGAAATTTTTATTTTTTATGATGAGAGAAATTCGCAGCTCCTATCATTAGATTGTGTAATGGGTAAACATTGGTCTTGCATAATATTTATATTAGACTATTGATTAATAAGTAATTACCATTAAAAAAACAAATATAGTTAAAATAGATTATTAGACCATCATTTTTTAAATGTTTTCAAATTGGTCATACATGTGATTTTTATAAAAAATATATAATCAAATTGGTCATATTCATGATAATAATACAAAACACTAAACTTATACTCTTAATTATATTTATTTTTCAATTGAAAAAGATTCAACAACTGTAGAAGGCTAAAAACGCATTAGTTGAAACTGAAAATGCAACTTTAACAAAGAAATCTAAGCTAACAAAAGTGACTTCACAGCTGCAAAGATGCTATAATGCTTTATTAACAATCTTTTTTAACTTTTTATTTTCATTTATATTTTGACTAAGATCTTCTCTTCACAATTGTCTTTATAGTTTATATATTCGACTACAACTTTTTATGTTATCTATTTTTGTTACTATTTAATTGTGAAAAAAAGTCATCGTTGAGAATATTATAATATTATAAAATGAAATATTAACATCAAAGTATATAATGTAAATCTTTGCAACTATTATTTAGTATGTGAGTTACTAGTAATACAATATGAATGCAATTTAATTGTATTTAGTAACTTCTTTTTTTTTTATCGGCGACAACAGATTATTCTGACTCGACAAATTTGAGTTCAGAGCAGTTTCTATAAACCAAATGTAGCGTAATTTATCTTAATTCAAGATTATTTCTTTTATTGTTTAAACAATATAAATTTAATAATTGTGGATTTCTTGTAAATAGTGTGCCTTAACATTCTAGAAAATATTACCAAAATTCAATCTTTTTAACCAAAAAAAGGAAGAAAAACACACAAAAACAAATAAAAAGTACCAATATACAACTTTATTTTTTGAATTACTTAAGATGCACTCTTTGAATCACTTTTCCTTTTAAAAGAATTGTCTCTTTTAGAAAAGTAATTTTTGCCTAAACTTAATTCAAATGTGTTAAAGACATAATTGATGGAACAATATAGTATTCATTGGTAATCCATCAACATATTTATAATTGTTTACATTTTTTTATTTTTCTAAATTACTTTACTTTTGCTCAAATTTTACTTCAAATTGAGGTCTAATAATTTAAATGCCCCACAAAACATACTCCACAATGATTATTTCTTTCAAGAATTTTTTTTTTCTAGTGGCCCCTAAATTATGTTGTATATAATCATTTTATTTGTTTGAAAAGCAAAACTTCTTATCAAACTTTGAATTTTTATTTATGTATCATGAAAAAGTTCAAAAAAAAAAAAAATTATTCGGAATAACTATTCAGTTACGTTATAATAATGAACTTTGAAACTGAAATATTATTATTAGTACTTTTTTTTTTCAAAAAATAAATTAGATATTGTGTAAGGTTTTTTTAAGACAAAATCAAAATAATTATGGCCGTCGAGGTCAATCTCAGTTGAAGGGTTATAATCGTTTAAGCAAATTTCATTTGACTTATTTTATATACATAATATTTTTTTAGCTAGGTTTCAATCATTCTTCAAAAAATTAATCTTAGGCTTTTATGTTTTTTTTTTTTTTTTTTGAATGACGAGGGAAACCCGCAGCCGCTACTCTTTCGGGTGCGCACTGGGTAAACCCCGCTCTTGTGTAATAGCCTGCAAACCACACAAGAGAGGAAAACCAGCCTAGGTTGCCCATAGCTGACAGGCGGCTCACAGTAGAGAAGGCAAATAGGCATTCCCTCATCAGGATTCGAACCCGTGACCTAGGCCACAAGTTCAAATGCCCTTACCAACTCTACTGGGGGTTGCCCCCTCTTAGGCTTTTATGTTTGATTTTATTTTGAGAGACCAAAAAATAAAAACAATTTACGTAATTAAAGCGGTAATGACAATAAGCATGTTTAATACATATTAAAACATTATAAAAACCTCTAAATGTACATAAATTCAAGGCTAATGTTATTATTTGCAATAAGTCTGTCATGTCATTAAGCATAGACTAAAATCATTACAAGAAAACATGAATATTAAGTGATAAATTGTTATTAATTAAATAATAGGTACTTCTCAAAATTTTAAGTTCAAATTTGTTATGGAATTAATATTTTCTAATATTAATTGACCAAAAATAACTTGTCACATTCAATATGTCATAAATATTATATTACATGTTCATTGCACTTAAATATAATTCCAATAATTTTATATTCTTTGTTTTCAAATTCCACATGCTCACTAATCTAATAAGATCACTACACAACATGCTTAAGCATGTCTCTAACACAAGATTGGAGATGATTTATATAATGGTTATTTTTTTGATTTTTCATGATTTTTTTAGGATTATACAATGATTTTTGTAATGACACAATCTATTAATTATTCCTTGATGAGTCATTGTTAGGTGGGTTTAAATTTCCATACAATTATAATTATATGTATATAGAAAATATTATATGTATATAAAATTTTAATTATGATATAATTCATAAAAATTTAATGTAATTAAAAACTCATTATTCATACCATATAATACATATAAAATTTTCCATATACGTATGATTATTGTTGTAACGATATTTATATGTGTTATACATATATATATATACATATAAATTATAGTGATGAACCGTATTCTCAAAAATGGAACCGACTCTGTTTCAAACCAACCAAGAATTTTTAAAAAATTGAAAATATTTAAAAATCATTTTTTTTTGGTTTGTTGCTTTGGTTTTTGGCTGTTTGCAATTAAGAATTGAGTTGGGGCCTTTCTTTAATTTTCTATATTCTTTTATATATATTTTTTATTATTTTTACATAAACTAACATATATTAATATATTTTGATTTTGGTTCAATCTGAATAACAAAAATTGAAAATCAAAACCGAATTGGATAACCAAAATTTTTGAAAAAATAAATAAATAAACAAAAACTTTAATTTCGATTTGAATCGAATTTTTAATTTTTGATTCAATTAAAAAAAAAACACCCCTAGCAATAAAAAAAAAAGAAAAGGAAAGAGATATTTATCATGCATCAATTAGCTTATAAATAATAATATAGATTGTAGCATAAAATAAACCTATCACAAACACCTCAAGTTTTATTTTATAATTTATAAAATATGATATTTAGATTTTTAAATTTATTTTAAGCATTAAATAAAAAAATATCTGATCCGTGTATGAGTAATATTAGAGTGACCCACGTTAAAGGCGGGGGTGGCGGTGGCATATGCGGCGGAGGCGTGGAGGCAACTAAGACCCCACCGCCATATGTGGGTCCCATCAAATGAACCACAGTGGGGCCTACACGGTGGAATCAGATGGGCAGTCACGTGACTTGGCCTTGGGATTTGTGCCTGACATATTCCTACGACTTTTTTTTTTTTTTTTTTTTTCTCTTTTTTTATTCTTATTCTTATTTTTATTATTATGCTATTATTCTCCATTTCAAATTATTTAGATTAATACTAAGATCACATCTCAATCTCATAATGTAAATGCTTAGCTGTAAATTTGGAAATCGTAACTAATTTTAAATATTGTTTAAAAACTACTTATTATATATATTAGATTTTTTTTATTATATAATAATTTATTATAACTTATAAGTGCGTAATATTTTTATGGGATTGATAAATGTTCATTTATAATAATTATTTAGTATACTTTAAAAATCACTTATTTGAATAATTTGGGGAGCTAATTTTCTATTTCACAATTGTACCATAATACTGTATATTATTGTGAAATCGATAAGTGTTAATTTATTTGAATTGTTATTATAATTTTTTTAAAGAATACTAATCAATCATTCAATAACGTTACACTATTATGATATATTATTACAGTATATTATTGCGTGATGGAAGATCAATTCCAATTTATTTGATATGTGATTATATCATAGTATCACTATGAAAGAAGTTATGTATACTTGCTTTTAGTAATCTTATTTTTTATATATGTACACTTGCTTTTAGTAATCTTATTTATTCTTAAAAATGGGATTTACTAAATTAATTGGAACATATTATTATTTTTTTAAAATAAAAAGAAAAGCATAAAAAAGTTGTAAAACACTTGTGTATTAAGGATATGTGCTTCATCTCAAGGGGACCAACCAAAAGTCCAATTTCCCTTTTCTCCCAATTTCTTACTTTATTTAAAAAATGAATTATAAAATTTAACCCATTTTGTTAATGGTAAAGATTAAATATTGACCTAGTTTTTATTTTATATGGCCTTTCTAATATTGAAGGCTAAATATTTTGCAAAAATATCTTCCTCTTTTTTTTTTTCCAAGTCAAATGTATTCTCAACTTATAGTAAAAAAAATTCAGTTTGTATCGGATCGGCTCACTAATTAAAAAATATTTATAATAAGTAATGTCTAACGTTTATATATAATCGAATACTCGATATTTATTTAAGTGGTGACTAACTATTTATTAAAATAAAGTCATTACTTATAATCCATTTATAATCGAGTTGAACTTATTAAGTATTAAATTGCGATTAATAAATTTACGAGTTGAGGTTGAATCTCATAATACTTTATCCAAATAGTAAAATTTTAATCTCATTTTAATTTCAAATATGTTAATTAAATTATTTCATTAATTAACTGAAGTATGGCCTAATACTGATTTTTGCTAGAAAGCTATTTTAGATGAGAGTTGTTAATTACACTTAGGATTTGTTATTGACACTTCAACTTATATTTTATATAAAAAAAAGCTCTTCATTTGTAAAAGAAATTTCTTGATGACAATTTAGATATTCTTAGTAAATCTATTTGGTGTTAAAGGTTAAATTCAATTCAACCTACAATATCCAGAAACATGATTAGATATAATAATATGAAGAATATTATTGATATTTACATGTAACCTCACAAATAAGAAATAATTTTATCCTACATTATTCAGATAAATTGATTGAAATCAAACAATAATCTATTTTTTATTTACTTTTTTACCCTAACAAATCTGAAATGATTCTATTCACTATCTTCCATTTTAGCTGAAGACTCTTCAAATTATGTATGGACAAGCAAATATAATATTGTAAATAGCAAAATATGTAGAAATCAACAAATATTTTTTTCAAACTAATATCTTAAGATATTGTAGAAGGAAATAATTTATCAAGCAAATTATTCAACAAAGTCAACAATATTTAAAATTCAAATAAAATCACCAATCCCATAATTAATTTTTAATTTCTTTGTTAAGGAGATGACCGTTAATTTTTTTACAGTGGGACCAAATGCGATATATTCTGAAAGTTATGGGACCCAATGTGAGAAAATCATAATAAATAAAACTAAAATTGAACTTCAACTAAATTAGTGAAGGAAGTGTAATTTTTCAATTTTGAAAATATGAGTGCTTCTAAAATAAATTTATATGAATTTACGCTTTAGTAAATTTTGGCTTATTTTATATGAAATTGCACAAACTTATTTATTTATTTATTTTTTTCGTATCACAAGATTACTAATTGCCCAAGAACAATTATTGCCAGCCATATCACCGGTAAAACAAATGGCGTGTCGGTGCCGACACTGGTTCCTGCCGACAGTGCCACCGGGTGTACCAGGTTCCAATCGCTGAAACGTTAATATTAACCGGCAATAAACGGTCACCATGCATAGTTTTTATAATATCTTGAATGACAACCTTAATAAATATGGCTCATTAGACGATCTAATTGGATACTACTTGTAGTTTTTTTAAATGATTCAAGTAATTATGAATTAAATCTACACCACAGGATAATGGGTCCGATTTTTCTATACTGTGAGTCTATCAGTTATAAGCAATATACACTGATTTGTTTTATTTCTCTTGTATGATTTGCAGATTAGTACACAAAAGCGAAGTTTACAAATGCACACCCTAAATGTAGCGGAACGAAGATTTTCCTCGTAAAAAAAAAATTATACCATGAGATTATTATCTATTTATAATTGTTTACATAATTGTACACAATCAACTTGAAGAATTAAGGAAAAATAAGATAGTTCACTTCAACAAAAAGTAATATTTGTAATAAAATTTAATTTGATAATCTTGAAATTTATATCGTAAGTGACAACAATTTTTGCTTTGTCATAATAAGAATCTTTAGTGATAAAAGTTCCTTTAAAATTGTAACTACTGATAATTAGTGACACATGTATAATGATAACTTAATGGCGACATAAATAGAGTTACAACAATAACTCTTTTCAATAAGTTGTCACTTAAGGTGTGTCATTAAAAGTCAATAGTCATAACGATTTCATCGCTATAATTATCATGAGTGACAATTTTGACAAATATTTTATCATTATTAAACATTTGAACGTATTTTCTGACAAAACAAAGTTTTTCGTCACTAAAAATTTATAATTACTGACAATTTTCATAGTCACTTTAACAAATCATATTGTATACGGTTTCAAGACGTGTTAGATATACAATTTTCAATTTTTTTTTCTTAATTTAATTTTTTGATACGTCAAATAAGTATCTCATACGTATCCTAATAGTATCACACAATATTATATCTGATATAAATATAATATTAGACAAATCTAATTTTAAAAGTATCCACGTATCATAGCTATATATATATATATATAGATAGCCTTATCTCAAATTGGAAGGAGTAACAAATAAAAATTATATTGAGAAAAGAAAAAGAAACTATGAATGTGTACCATGTTGGGATCCTCACATAGGTTAACTAACGTGAGGGCAACGTCGTCAATTTTAATATTTGAAGCTTCATAATTTCGGGCTTAAAATTCGATGAACCCATGAGACCTTAGGGGCAAATATGGTAATGCACATGACAGAGATATAACTCTTGAAAAATGGACACATTTAAAAGTTTGGCTCTAAAATAGATAAAAACAAAAAATCAATATTTGACCAAAAATGCATTTTTGACTGGTTTTTTTAGCTTAATTCTAATTAGAATTTTTTGCATTACAAAACAATGTTGTGCCAAAATTGGAATAAAAGTTTTTCCATAATCAATTTTATGAGAATAAATTATCTCGGGTTACATAACTAGTAAGTCAAACTAGCATAAGTATTCTCAAAACAATCTATAATCGCTTATTTTTTATTTACAAGTAAGGATGTTCAAAATTAATTGAATCGCCCAAACCGAATGAAAATCGAAACTCCGGTCAAACCAAAATCGAACCAAAAATTTTGGCTCGATTTTTATTTTTTCCTTTAAAATTTCGGTTATTCTGTTTTTATTTTTAGGTTCGGTTAACCAAACCAGAATTTATAATATAAATTTATTTTTATTAAAAATTAAAAAAACGAACCGAACTAGTTTTTTTTTCCATTTCTTTAAAAAAATCGGTTAAAACTCGAAACGAACCTATTCAGTTAAAAATTGAATTTTTTCAATTTGTTTATTTTGAAAAACCAAAATTTCGATTCGATTTTTTCACAAAATTGAACCATTGCACACCCTTAATAAGAAGTAAGGATATTTTTTTTAATCTCTAAAGCTTCCAAAGTAATTATAAATTACAGTCACCACTCATTTGAGCTTAGAGCCCATTTAGTAGATGTTAATTTGGGCCGGACTTCAGAAACTCAGCCCAATGGACCACACTTTGATAACCTGAAAGCCCATCAAGTAAGATAGAGTGTAAAGTAAGTTGATTCATCCACAAGCTCTTTTTAGCATGTACATGAAGAAAATTCTATCATGAACCTAAAATTTGATGTACCGAATTATATATGTGAGCGAAAAATATTTATAATTGTTTATAATTTTCATTTTTCTCACCGGAAATAGCGTATTAGAGGTGACGATAATAGCACATTATCGAATGTCAAATATAATACGGTATAATGTACAATACATTTGCTAAACAATTTAACATAAAAATACTTGTATTATTCCTTACGTTTATAAAAAATCGAAATATTTTTCAAGTAAAGATATGTAAGTGCATTATATATGTATAATACAAAATTCTTCTACTCTTTTCTCTCACTTTTAAATTAATTAAATCCTCAATTGGATGACACATCATTCTCTTGATTTTTTTCGATCAGAAATGCATTTATTTAGCATCTTTTAAATAGATCACGAAAGAATGTCTTATACGACTAATTTAACTTAAACATGGCTAAATTTTTTAATAAAATATTACTCATTCATATAATTTTTTCTCAAAAAGACCGTTTAATACAAAATAAACATATCTCGAAAGAACTAATCATTACGCTATTTTTATAAGAAAATTGTTCAAACACATTTTTCTCATCACATTTTTACTCCTTCAAAATAAAATTCTTTTACTTTTTCTAAAAAAAAAAAAAAGGTAAACAACATCCCATCCAATCGGGCCAATTTTTAGTCGCTCCTCTCTATTCTCACTCCTTTTTACCTCTTATTTCTCTCCAAATATTTATTTTATCTATTTTGTACAATTTTTTAACGTATTAATTATTAAATAATAAATATATTAGTTTAGATTATGCATATTTTATATTATCTTGCAGTTATTTAAAACAAATATTAACTATTTATCATAATAGACAGGTAAAATTTATGCTTATGTAATTTCAAGTAACACTAATGATATTGAAAATATTCATATGACTAACTAATAAATAAACTAAATTTATATTTTTTAAAAATTAAGAACACACATCAAATCTGTCTTTCTAATTTATAAAATTCGAAAGATTAAACACATGCATCGAATAAAAAAAATGACAATTATGTAAATCCAATTTTGGTAATCTCCAAGAATAAATACTTTGCTTATGAAGAAAACAATTTCAGATTATTATCAAATAATCTTTTGTAACATATAATTTATTTATTTTAATAAATATTTTGTAACAGATTTTCACCACCCTTTGGACTCGGGACAATCCCATTTACCATTTCCCTCATTCAATTTCCTTTTGGTTACTGTAATCTTCATCATTCATCAATGCACTGTCTGCCCTTTTACCATTGCCCTTTTCTCATTCTTTTACAACTGAAAAAAAGCTGTAATTTCGCAAATTTAGTGTGTATTTGTATAAACAAACTTTGGCATTTGTGATGAAAAATTGAAAAGTGAAACAAGATTTAGACTGTGTTTGAGTAAATGTCATGCATGGAGTTGGGCTCAAAACCAGACGTGTTCCATTTGGAGGGCCAAGTTTGGTCAGTTTTTTTCTCTTTTTTAAATTTCATTTTCCTTTTGAACCCATGGGTTTAATTTGATTATTTATATACATAGGTTTATGATGATTGTTCGTAGATGATTTGGGTTTTTTTATTCAGGAAATTACTGAGGTGGGTTTTGATTTGTTTGAGCTATTTCTTGTGTGTTACTGGAATTTTTTCCTATTTTATGGTGTGATAATGAAATACTGAAATGGAGAATAAACATTTAATGCTGAATGATAATATTGTGGCAAGATTGAGTCATTTGAATGTATGATTTTTATATTGCATTAATCAATAGAAAACACAATGCAGTGGCTAAAATAGTTTAAGATTTTGGATACTTGCCATCAAATTGAAGTAATCAATTGCTGAAAATGCATCTATTTCCTCACTAATATAGTTTAACCTGTGAGGATTTTTCTAATTTATTGACATTGTGTTAAATTCAATTATTTTCACGAATCGAGAAGATAGTTTAAAGATGATTGCTAGATTTTCGACGCGTTGCTAAAGATAACTTGACAATTAGTTTCTCTGTGTATTCATCTCTTTTATTTGGACTCAAGAATTGACTAATTATGTTTGTGTTTTTATATGTAAATACTTCACAATCTTGTAATCTGTCGTTATATAGTTTTTGGCCATTGATTTCACGAGAAACATAGTTATTTTTCATATCTTAGAATCTTTCTTTGCGACATTCTTTTTTCAGGGTGTGTGAAACTGGCCTTCCTAGTGATGTTTGCATTGAAGTTGAAGAAACGTCGTTCCATCTTCACAAGGTCTGAATTTCACCACTCATCTGTGTTCAATTTTATGCTGTTGTGTAATCTTTTTAGTCGTATAGAATTATGTATTCGTTCGTATGTTGTTAAAACAGTGTATACAAACTCGAAAGATTAAGTGATTCTTAGATCCTAGCTTAAAATTAAGTAATTTTTGACGCGTTTTCAAACTAAGATTCTGTTCTGATTTCGATTCCCATAAATTGATTTATAAATCGTGATAATCTATAACTTGGTATAGGTGCTTCAAAATGATCAAATGTGATGTTTTTAAATTATTTATACATGTGATATATCTCTTTTCGTTTCATCGTTTGCTTAACAAAATAACGGTTTTGACCCTTTTACTTCCTCTTCATCCTCCAGCTTCCTCTATTATCCAGAAGCATATTGCTGAAGAAACTCATCTTGAAAAAATCTGTATACGAAGAGAGCAATTGTGTTTTATCTCTTCATGATTTACCCGGTGGATCGAAATCCTTTCTACTTATAGCCAAGTTTTGTTACGACGTTAAGATCGAAATTACAGCAAACGATGTTGTCCTTCTTAGATGTGCATCTGAATATCTTCAAATGAACGAAAACTGTGGACAAAAAAACTTAATCTCTCAGACAGAAATTTTCCTCGAAAACGTGTTCAAAAGTTGGGATGACAACATTAAAGCCCTCAAAGCTTGTCAAACGGTTTTGCCCTTATCAGAAGAGCTTCGTATAACTTCGAGATGCATTGACTCTCTTGCAACAAAAGCTTGTTCAGACATGACAGATGATTGGTGGTACGATGACGTGGCGATCCTTGATTGGCCCGTTTTCAAACGGTTGATCCTAGCCGTTGGTTCTAAAGGAATGGGACCCGACGGGATCGCATGGTCCGTAATGTACTACGCCAAGAGGTATCTACCGTTGAATGGGAGGCAGTCGAGCTTTAGCCAAAGAAATACCGAATCAACGTTTCCCGTTATGTCTAATGTCGATCAAAGGGCTCTTATCGAGGATGTAATAGAAATACTACCGAATCAAAAGGGTGTCACACCGATAAAATTCTTGATCAAACTTCTACGGACGGCCATGATTTTACGCGCTAGTCCATCGTGTCGAGAGAGTTTGGAATCTAGAATCGGGGCCCAATTGGATCAAGCGGTTCTCGAGGACATACTTATACCTAACACGGGCTATTCGGTCGAGACCCTTTATGACGTCGAATGTGTTCAACAAATCATTAGTCATTTCTTATTGGTTGATAATGACAAACGCGATAAATTTACAGTCGAGGGACAATTAGTGGGAAATTCGGATTCGTTTACGCCTATTACAAAGGTGGCTAATCTTTTGGACAACTATTTAGCTGAAGTTGCTTCTGATGTCAACTTGAAACTTGAAAAGTTCATATCACTTGCTTCTGCGATTCCCGACCACGCCAGGCTGTTAAATGACGGGATTTACCGAGCCATCGATATATACCTAAAGGTAAATTGGCATTACTTATTTTTCAAAAGTTAGTTTGCTCTTGTGAAAAAATGATTGATATGCCTATGTTATTTGATTAGAGTAACTAATACTAGATAAGTTTGGTTTTGGTGGTTTCATTGGGAAGACAAATCGTATAGGCGAGATTTTGTAGAACCTTAAAATTAGGGGGTGGCAATTGGGTTGATTGGGTTGGGTTCAAAGTGGGTTGGGACAAATGTCAAAACTCATGCATTATTGTTTGATCCAATAAAGACCCAAAGTGGACCAGTTAAGGACCCAAAGCGGACCCAACAAGGACCCAAAGTGGACTCAAAATGGATTCTATCAAGCTTTGGAAGATGGAAATGATAAAATAGAGAGAATAATGAGAATAAATGAATAGGGAGAAAATGAAAGAAAATTAGGGTTAGTAGTGTAAGGGGTTGGGATGGAAATGAAAAATTATTGAGCTGGTAAATAGGTTGGACCCAATTTAGACACAAATTGGACCCAAATTATGCCCAATTTAAAACCCAATTGGACCCAAATATTATTAAAACAACCCAATTGAAACTATAATGCTAAAATTTAAGACCCAACCCATTGAAAACTTAGTTAGGTTTGGGTCCAAATATATGTATGAACCCAAATTGCCACCTCTACTTAAAATACTCAGCGGCAAATGTTGTCGAAATTACAACATGAGTAAAGATGATAGTGTAGGAATTTGTGGATACATGAAATGCCTTTGTGAACTTTTTGAATACATACTTGATAGCTAGAGACGAAGCGAGTAGGCTGCCGGACCCCACCAACCTTCAAAAATGTAACTTCGGGCTTTTACCACGAGATCACGAGCTTTTACAAATTACCAAGACACCCTCTATTAGATCCTAACAAATAAAAAAACAGAGGGCGAAATTGTAAAATGCTTTCATTGACATGTAGTGAAGTTGTTATATATTTTTACTGACGAAGAAAGTTGGTGATTTTTCTCAAATCTCGGGTTGTTTTCATTAGAATATCACACAATTTTAAGATTGCCCTTATATGTGAGTCATAATATCTATCGCGAACCAATGTGTTTGGATTCATTTTTCAATTATAAGTTTATTTGTGGGATGAAATAAGTTCATTTGGGAATGAACTTTTTTAAATAGAATAAATATTCTTAGAAATGTAAAGTGTGCGGTGAAATAACATTTATCTAACTTCTTATATAACTTCTCAAATAAGTAATGGAAAAAAAAATCCAAATCACTAATATGTACTTCTTTAAAATGGACTTTTGGAGAACTGACTTCTTCAAAACGATTAACATTTCTACAAATGGACTTCCATCTCTAAAACCTCTAAATCTCCATTTGAATTTTTTTTTCAAACACATCCATCTTCAAACTGACTTCTTCAAAAAGTCCATTTAATTTTTTTTTCACCAAACGATTAACATTTCTACAAATGGACTTCCTGTTGGATTAATTGGACTTACTGTTCACTTGACGGTTCGGCACTGTTCATATGACGGTTTGGCACTGTGCATATGACGGTTTATCACTATTCATTTGACGGTTTTCATTCTCTATAAATAGAGGTCATTTCATTTATGAAATTCATTCCGAAAAACAAAGCTATCTAGTTTTCTCTCTAATTCTTCAATCATATTCTTATAGTGAGTTGAGGTGTTAAGTTAGAGAGTGTTGCTAGTGGGAAGCTTGTTCGGGGTCGGTTTGGGGTGAGAAGAAGAATTGTGTAGTTGTAATAATTTTCTACATAGTGTATTTTCTTGTCTGGTTCCCCGTGGTTTTTCTCCGGATTTTGGAGTTTCCACGTTAAATCCTTGTGTCATTATTATTTCTCGTATTTGCTTTCTGTTTCCACAAAGAGTAGATTCTGGGGGAGCGTATTTGTAAGGCCAAATACCCAACAAGTGGTATCAGAGCCCGGGTCCTACTGAGGTGGAACGCGTTTTTGCTGGGTGGAGCTCTGGTGTGGTAGTAGTGGGAATACGTACGGTCTAAGGCGGTTCTGTCAAAGGAGACTGGTTCTTAAGTGGGACCATTTGTGACCCCACCAGTCTGTCCTGGGAACCTTGAAGCTCCGTCCGGGGAAGATTGAGTTTCTCTCTTTCCGGCGGCTTACTTAGTGGGTACTATTCAAGTCTGCGGTAAACACGCCGAAGTTCTGACGGAGCAATGTCAGGAAGCAAGGTCACGAATATGGTTAGATATGATGTGGAGAAATTTGACGGTAAAATCAACTTTGGCTTGTGGCAAGTTCAAGTCAAGGATTTGTTGATTCAGTCTGGTTTACACAAGGCTTTGAAGGGAAGATTCATCCCTGTCCCTGAAAAGGACGGCGAGACTAGCACGGCCGGTAGCGGGGCTAGTGTGACAAGCAAAGCTATGAGCGATGATGATTGGGAGGATCTGGATTTGAGAGCAGCAAGTGCAATCCGTTTGAACCTAGCAAACAATGTTCTTGCAAACGTGCATGGACTCACTACGGCGAAGGAGCTATGGGAAAAACTGGAGGAGTTGTACAAAGCAAAGGGTGCCTCAAATCGGGTGTACTTGAAAGAGCGGTTTCACACGCTGAAAATGGAGGAAGGTACAAGTGTTTCAGATCATTTAGGTACTCTCAATGGCATTGTTGCTGAGCTGGAGTCCATTGGAACAAAAATTGATGAGGAGGATCAAGCCTTGAGACTCATCTGGTCTCTTCCGCGATCGTTTGAGCACATGAAGCCGATATTGATTCACGGGAAGGATAAAATTATTTTATTTGATGTTACTGGTAAGCTTATCTCTGAAGAGAAAAGGCTTTCTGGAAGTAACGTTATAAATGTCAATGGTGATTCAAGCTTGAACGTGGTAGCTCATCGAGGGAGGAAGAAGAGTTCTGGAAAAATTGTCTGTTGGAAGTGTGGAGAAGAAGGCCACACGAAAAGAAATTGTCCAAAAGGTGGAGCCGGTTCGGCAAAAGGTTCCAGGTCAGTAAGAGGAGATACTGACGATGACGCTAACACTTTCTCCTATCTCGATGTCGCTTGAGAGCGGCATGTACATCCTTTTGACTTTGTTACTCGCGGTTGCCATGATAGAGGATGTGTGATGTTAGCGGGTCCACAATTGCACACGGGCATTGGTTGGCATTGATGCAAGGTGTGTGGTGGAAAATCATGTCGATGGGCTGAGAACTCCCTGGAAAGCCAACTTTGGGAGTTGCACCATAATCTTCAGCAAGGTATTTTTCGACATGGGCCGAAACTGAAATTCTTGGGATTGTTGTATTCCAAGTGGTTATGCTTTTATGGTGGAGCATGATAGTTCTCTACGGTGAGAATTATGACTGCGTTTGCAGTGGACTGCAGTAGCTGAAGCTACGGGTTTCATAATCGAAGTGTTACGGAATAGCAAAAGTCCAAGGTGGAGATTGTTGGATTAATTGGACTTACTGTTCACTTGACGGTTCGGCACTGTTCATATGACGGTTTGGCACTGTGCATATGACGGTTTATCACTATTCATTTGACGGTTTTCATTCTCTATAAATAGAGGTCATTTCATTTATGAAATTCATTCCGAAAAACAAAGCTATCTAGTTTTCTCTCTAATTCTTCAATCATATTCTTATAGTGAGTTGAGGTGTTAAGTTAGAGAGTGTTGCTAGTGGGAAGCTTGTTCGGGGTCGGTTTGGGGTGAGAAGAAGAATTGTGTAGTTGTAATAATTTTCTACATAGTGTATTTTCTTGTCTGGTTCCCCGTGGTTTTTCTCCGGATTTTGGAGTTTCCACGTTAAATCCTTGTGTCATTATTATTTCTCGTATTTGCTTTCTGTTTCCACAAAGAGTAGATTCTGGGGGAGCGTATTTGTAAGGCCAAATACCCAACACTTCCATCTCTAAAACCTCTGAATCTCCATTTGAAAAGTTTTTTCAAACACATCCATTCTGTCGGCATTTTTGAGTTGGGGTGAAAATGAGTCGAGTCGAGCCGAACGCATGAGTGTTCAAGCTTGTTTGAGTTACAATTGAGTTTTAAATATTGTGTTTTGAGCTTGGTTTGATTGTTCATCGAATCGACCTCAAATGAGCCTTTATCGAGCCGATCACGAGTCGAGCTCAAGTAGTTTGAAAATTTTGTACATGGTTTTGTTACTTTTTGCTAATCGAGCTTCAAAATTTATCGAATAGAAAAAGTTGTTCAAGTTTGTTTGGTGATTGTTGAACTGAGCTCGAACCAAGCTTTTAGCGGTCGAGCTCGAGTCGGGAATTGAGTAGCCTGGTTTAGTTTTCACCCGTACTTTTGAGCTGGATGTGTCGATTTTTTCCATTTAACTAGTGGTTAATGATATTTAACGTTTTGATTTTGTTAATATAGGCGCATCCCGAGTTAACAGACTCCGAAAAAGAACACCTATGCAAGCTCATTCACTCCCAAAAGCTCTCGTTAGAAGCCACAACCCACGCTTCTCATAACGAAAGGCTACCATTACGAGTCATTGTCCAAGTCCTATTATCTGAGCAGCTTCGTTTACGCTCGTCTGTTGCTGATTGTATCCTTATCACAGACAACCTTGAAAATTCACAACATTTAGGACAAGTAAGTGAAAAAACGAGCCCCAAAGAAGGGCAAATCGTAGCTTACGATGATATGAGGGGACGTGTTTCGAATCTCGAAAAGGAGTGTGAGAATATGAAACAAGAGATAGAGAAGATTGTGAAGAGTAATAAAGGAAGGTGGAATGGTTTTTATAAAAGATTTGGATTGAAATTTAAGGGCAGGGCTTGGAAGTTGCCATGCAATGGAGAAGCACTTCAACCATCAAGAAAAGCTGTTTTGAATAGGAAACTTTGAATTTTTTTTGGAAATTATTGTGTTTTCATATTTGTTTTAAATCTTTGGTCATTTGTTGAATTTCACAAAAGAAAAAAAAATCATAGTTATTGATTGACATATGGATATGCTTTTTTCATGATGAAAATGAGAAAAAAAGATTTGAAAGATAAGAAATGTGGTTTGAAAAGTGTATTTTTAGTTGTGGTTTTTAAGAGAAAAATTGTTAATGATTGTGACTAATGTGATATATTTTTTAGTTGGAGATTTTTTAGAAATTTTTTTACTGACATACCAAACGAATGAGATTTTCGTAATTTTTTACTCTGAAATTTTGGGATAAAGGTGGCCATGCATCCGAGTCATAATTTATGTAAAAGAAGTGCATAATTGTAGTAATATAATTATTCAAAGTTTTATTAAAAAATTTCAAGTGTTTTTATATATTTACATGTTTTTCTAAAACTAAATCATAATTGCCTTAGAAATTTTTTTATTCTAGGGATAAAATTTTCTATTTATATAGTGTTTCATCTTCTATTCTAGAATAGACTTTTGATACCTGTCAAAATATTTGCATATATATTAAGCATCCTTTATTTAAAATATTTGTTAATTACACGTATAATAAATCTGAATTGGTCGAATAGAAGATGGAATAAAGATTTAAAAGAGAAAATCATATCTCCAAATACTACACCCGAATTGACAAAAAAATATGCAAACGAAAAATAAATGAATATAATAGAAAAGGGATAAAATTTCTTACTTATATATTTAAATTTTCAACACTTGTAATTTCAAATAAAACATCATTTGTAATAAAAAATATTGTATATTAATACAAATACTGATAAAGTGATAATACACCATTATATGTTTTATAATTATCCTTTTCCTCAAGAAAATTGCACAACGCTACCCTCGCTGATATACGCCTCACCTCTGCTCGTCTCGCTCATAATTCACCGTAACGTTTCACCGGAATCCGGCATAATCAGACCAGCCTCCGGCCACCTCCAATTTCTGATACTGAATTTCTAAACTCCATATCAGGGTTAGTACTTTTCACTCTTTATTTTATCATTTCCAGCTTTATTTTTATGGGTTTTGTGCGTGTTTGGTGTATGATCTGACAAAAGTGCCAATAATCGATTGAGAATCTCCAGTAATTAGCCCTAAGGCCTAAAAAACAATTGGGGACTTAAATGGTGAATTAAAATAAAATTGAAATAAGAAAAAGAAAGTAGGTAATGATCCCATCTGCAGTATTTCATTTTCCTGAAATACTTCTCGTTTATTCGTAATCCCCTATTTGCTTTAAGGTTTACATTACTATTTTGATTTTGAAGCTCAATTTTGTACTGAAATTATGCAATCTAATTTTGGTTTGTTTTATCAATGAGAGTTCCCTTAACCACAGTTCTCGGTTCGTCTCATTGGGAGAGCTTGCCCCACGCCAACCGTGATAGCAAAAATTTCATCCGTTTATTAGTCTTTGACTCTCAATGACTATTTTTTCGTTTTTTTGGTATGTTTAATGTACAATCGGAGAAAATCCAAATCTAAATACATGTCGTATAGGTCAATGAGGAATATTTTTAATTGAATGAATTTTCTACACATTGGTATCTTGTACTACTAAGAGTTGTGACTCATGTATAGCCTCATACATATTTTTAGTCAATGTTAAAGTTTATGAAATATTGTTATATCCAATGTTTAGTTAAGCATTACCGAATTACTTAACCTTTCGATTTAACTTCAGATATAGGTGATTGTATGATATGCAGAAATGACGAGTGTTGATATGACAACAAATCAACCCAATAAGGTACAGAATCAAGCTGCCCCATCTGCCCCAAAGTTCAAACGTTGGGGCAGGAGAACACCGTTTGTTAGATATGGTCTTCCAATGATTTCACTTACTGTTCTCGGAGCTCTTGGACTTGGCCATCTATTGCAAGGAAGGTTTGTCTGAATGTCCATTAAATCAGGATATAGAATTCCATTAGTACTAGAAATATAGCCATATGGGCTGCTTATATATTTTTCGAGTTTAGTTAGCTAAAGGGTAGAGATTCAAAATAAGTATATATTACAGCTTTGCTATATCGTTATGAGAAAATCATGTCTTTTTTCTCCTTGCCTTCAGTATTTACTTTGATTTGGATTGGGGGTGTGTTTGGATTGAGTGTATTGGATTTGGGGAGGGGATTTGGAGGAAGGATTTGAAATGACACATAAAATGGAGTGATTTGAAATCCACCGTAGTTATAGAGAAAATAGCTCAAAGTGAATGTCGAGTGATTTGGAATCCCATAACTTGGATACATCCAAACCAACTTCATGGATTTGTTGACGGATTTGAAATGCATAAATTTCAAATCCTTCGATCCAAACACACCCTGGATAATTTCTAATCCAATATATCCGCTCTAAGCCTACAAATTTCAATTTTTCTCCTCATACTATAAGCATTGTAAAGTGTTAATGACTGTAAAAAAACAATGATAAGTAATCGTCTTTTCAATGCCGAAGATTAGTTAACTATCAAAGTTGTCTTAGGATTGTGCCAATGGATCAAGTGATTCTGTCGTTTGGCTTCATAGAGTCATGGCGTATGGTGGGAATATTGCATTTTTGGTACATCAATGTGGCCTGCACGTTTATTTAATACACTAATATGGGGGGGTGGCAATTTGAGTACATTATTGTGGGGTAGGTGTGGTAATTTGAATACAAATTTCGCCGGAAAATTGAAAAATCGCCGAAAAATGTCATGTGCCGCGCATGTGACATTCGATTTGGGAATTTTGACTAGAATTTGGGGATTTTTAACAATTTTGACCAAAATTAAGTGATATTGACTGATTTTTTTTAGAAAAGTTGACCAATTTTGACTAATAAATAATTTTGACCAATTTAACTAATTTATAAATTCTTTTAACCATTATTATTTTTCTTTTCTTCATTTTTTTCATCTTCTTCATCATCTAAACCTTCTGTGCAAGAACACCATACCAATACTCCACCACCCTCTCCACCTGACCACCACCTGACCACCCCGGCACCACCTGGCCACCCCCGAAAGTCCAAAACACAACATCAATTTTATCACACAACATCAATTTTATCACATGGCAAAGAGACTCAAGAAGCAGCAGCCATAAACCCTAACATTCTTGCAGAAGGTCGAATGGATCAGAGATGGCAGGGTTCCCCTCCAAACTATTCGAGCGCTGTCTCCTTCGCTACTAAGTGGTCCGCTGGCAAGCTCGTTCTGATCTTGGACGCAAGGAGGAATTTTTGAAGCTTTTAAGCTAAACAAGAATGGAGCAAAACCGAATCAGTTGGTGGAGAAGAGTTCGATGGTGACGGCGGTGCCATTGAGTGGTTGCTGTAGATGTCGATGGTGGTGAGCAGAGGTTGTTGGTTGGTGAAAGTGGCTGGTGATAGGTGGTGGTGGTGATGGAGAATGGGAGCTTGGGGAAGAAGAAGACAAAAAAAAAAAAAATCCCCAAATTAAAGGTCAAAATCCCCAAATTAATTGGATAATTTTGGTCAAAATTAATAAAATATTCAATTTCAGTCAAAATTCAAAAAATGTAGTCAAAATCCCCAAATTAAAGGTCAAAATCCCCAATTTTAGTCAAAATTAATCAATTTTCCGGTAAAAATCGAATATTCCGACGAAAATCGAATATTCCGGCGAAATTTGTATTCAAATTACCACACCTACCCCACAATAATGTACTCAAATTGCCACCCCCCCATATTAGTGTATTAAATAAACGTGCACGCCACATTGATGTATGAAAAATGCAATATTCCCGGCGTATGGTTCATTTGGCCTGTGACATATTTTCTTATCAATATCATATTCATCTCCTTGGTGAATTTTGTGAAATTTTAATAGAATTTCTGAGAGAATGATTGTGTTCGTTTCACCTGTTTGACACTCGTGTAAATTGTTATTCATCCTCACATCTATAATAAACTCAGTTTACTTATGAAATATATAATCTATTAAGATAATTTTGTGTTTATATGTATTGTATTGATTCCAATGGAGTGAAATTTGTGATTCAGCAAGGATATTGCTAAAGTGAAGGATGACCAGGAGTGGGAGATTATCGAGACGAGAAAAGCACTGTCACGAACAGGACCTGTGGATGCCTATAAACCCAAAAAGATTTCACTGGAAGAAGAGCTTAAGGTAACAACACATCGTTGCTAATGTATTTTGCATTGAATATATGATCAATTTTAACTTGAAATAATATATTTTTATTACAGGCAATGCAACAAAAGATGGATATAGAAAATTATGAATACAAGAAAATTCCCAAGCTTAATGAAGACAAGTGAAGCCAGATTTTGATGCCCGTTGGAAGTTTTTCAAACTTTTCGTTCCGTTTCAATACAAATTTTGGATCTTTTTCTACTTGCATTATTGGTTCCACTTTTGGCTTTTGGAAGATGAAATCAACCGGGCTTTTTGTTTTGAGTGATATTACGACTTGTGTTATGAAGCGGTAGTGAAGAAAAACGGGATGCTAAAAAGAACATGTGTAATCTCTAGGGATAATCGATTTTGCAGTTTATGAGTAAAATCAAAATGAAAGGCGAATTTTATATTCGGGATGTTTTGCAGATTTTTTTTCATTTTTTTCTTTTGTATTGTGAAAAAAGGACTGCAAAAGGCAATTTGCAGAAGAGATGAATGTGAAAAGCCATAAGCTTTACAACACAATGGACCTATCTGAGTAGATAAAGTGAGAATGAATGTGAAAAGGAATTTGCTTTTGTAACTTGAAGTCAAATTGAACTAACATGGTGTGTTTTCTTCTCTCTTTGGGGGATTTGATTTGTAATTGATGACTCATTTTCGTGACTGACTTTTTATATAAAAAAAAAAGTCATTCTTAGGAGCACTCGAACCACAAACACAAATAATTGTGATTATATCTTGATTTCGATTGATTCAATAAACATAGCACAATTTGCAATTGCACTCAACTAGAGTAAAAGAATGAACAAAAGTTTTAGAGAAATCACATTGCAATTCTTATATTAAGATGTGAAAAGGTTCACTAGACATTTATCCCCACAATTACTCTCACAAAAACCATATACCCTTTATCTACATCACCACCAACAATTACACAAAACTAACAATACATTTGCCATCCTAGCTATAACACACTTCACCCTCTTATTTCTTCACAAGATTCTCCCCATCTCCTTGTATATCCAATTAGCCCACCAATCGAAACAAAACCCGAGACACAAAACCCCAATTTCCTGAGCCATTATCTAGGCCTCGGTTGTGACGCAAATGACAACACGGGTCGAAGAAGCCTCTGAGCCGAAGGGCTACCCAACAACGAAGCCTGAGAACGGGTAACCATCTCGGTCATCGAAGGGGTTTGATAGGCTTGAATGAGGCTCGAATTGTCCATCGAATCACCCCGAGCCGTAGCCCTTTGCCACGAGTGTGAACTCAGTCCCGACAAAATATACGCCCGTCCCGACGCCTCGTACACATGTCTACTCGCCATTCGTTCTTGCATTTCTTTAACCTCAGCATCGAGCGCAATACATAGCCTATCGCGGGATTTAGCCGAGACGGTTCCCGATAGAACTTTCCGGAAGTTCTCGAGAATCGAAACCGCCCCGGCTAGATCACCATTTTCGGCCGCGGTTCTTGCTTGGCCCATAGCATCGGCGGCTCGAATCCGGTTTTGTTGCCTATCGACTTCGACCGAGACGTCCTCTTGTGTAGCCATTTCGGTCCTCGTGATTCTAACTTCTTCGCCCTCTAAGACCACCGAGTCTTTACTCAAGGGATCGTTGTAAACATACTTAACCTTCAATAACGACGTCTTATCGCCCGAAATCTCGGACGGGATGTTTATAGAAACCAAGAAGTCTCGCTCCTCATCGGCGTACAAATCTCCAACATCGATCGATCCCGACCGTTGATTCGACATCACACGGTTAGGATAACTTCCCGCTTTCAAAGAGCCAAGACGTATATTCGGGTGAACGCAATCGATTTTCACGTGCAAATCCTTCACCACAACGCTCAAAAGCCCGCCAATGCACTGAGCAAACGCGTCCTGGATTACCCCTTCGGTCTCGATGAACGAAAACGTCCCTCCCGAGATCTCCGAAATCGAATGCATAGACGATGCATCGTGATCCATCCCAAAGCCAAACGCATGAACCGGGATCTTGAAACCTGAGCCCACATCAGGCCGGATAGATAAAGGAAGTAAAACTTCATAATTCGGTAGATTTTGGTTATTTTGATTGACCGTGTATGTATCTTGACCGTCGGATAACAATATTATACTCGAAACGGCGTTCTTTTCTCTTCGATCCTCCATTATTTTGGCACCTTTTCTCAACCCTTCGGCAATATTAGTTCCACCATTGGCGACCAAAGAGTTAACGGCTTGTAGAGCTTGTTGTCGGCCCATTTCCGACATTTTTCGAAGCGGAAAAAGGCGACGGGCCGTTGAAGAGAAGGCAATAACGGCTAACCTATCGTTCGGGCCGAGATTTTGTATCACAAAGCCCATAGCCCGTTTGAGCAACGCGAGCTTTGTACCAGCCATGCTTCCGCTAATATCAAGAACGGTCACAAGATCAACGGGCGCACGTGTGGTTCGAAAAATTTCAGGCAATTTTGTATCGGAATTGCCCGAATTACGCCATGAATTTGAACACGGGGCTTTTAGATGAAGCAAGACGGTGAAATTATCGATCATGTTTGATCTCGGGACAGACGAGATTTCGGTATATGTCTTGATATTAACTTTTCTTCGATCATCATCATCACAATCCGAGGGGGTTTTATTGGAAATACCCTTTTCGGTAGGGGTAGTTTCGAGATTTAACGCCTCGTCATCGTTGAAAATCGCGGGCTCGGGGCCCTGAAGTAGTGGTGTGACGTGGCGGCTGGAATTTGAACGATGAGGTGGCAATCGACGGACAACTGTCATCAAATCGTTATTTTGCCCCGGAAAATTTGTATTATTTATTTTCGGTCCTTGAAATGGAACTTCTTTCCAATTTGCCCTGCAAATGGGGCAAATTTGGTTGCCGTATTTCACGTTCGATGCGATGCATTGGAAATGAAAGGAATGGGAACACTCCGCAGTGAATATAGCCTGCCCGTCTCCTCGTCTCATTGACGCTAAACATATCGAGCACGTTTTCTGAAAATTGAAAAAATAAAAGAAAAGGCTTGTGAGAAAAAAATGTCGAAAAATGAAAACTAAAAGTGACGTAAAAGTCGAAAAACACGCATAATATATTAGCTTTCCGTTTAAAAGAAGAAAATCGTTACAAATATAGGAACCTCTATCCCGATCTCACGAATGCTCCAAATTTAAAAACGGTACAACAAATCATCATATAATGAAAATCGAAGCTTCACACAATACGATTATTACAAATTCTCATTTTTCTACGAGGAAATGAAAATGATTGATTGGAAATTTCGAATATTCAAGGGTCTTCACACTTGGTTCTTTGTATACTTATTGAATGAAGAAATACATAAATGAAGAAATACATCATTAAACGAAAAAAATGGACAGGATTATATAAATACATCATTAAACGAAATTTATCCGATATAGGAAGAAAAACCCGAATCATGAATTGAAAAGGCATTAATTTCATTAAATTCCCCAATTTCTGAGCTATGGAAACATCAAAAACACTGTCAACCATTTGGTTAAACAAAAACAAATGAATCTCATCTCATATATAATAACAAAATTCACATTTCTATAAACAAAAAAATCAAATAGAACAAAATCACAAAGCCACATTAAACATAATGAACCCACAAAAAAACACACATCCAAAGAATACAAAAAAATAAATAAAAAAAAAATTAACTACCTTAGAAGAAGATCTACTCAAGCTCTTAGAAAGCCTGAGCCTACTGGACGCCGGCGTAGACGGAGCTGATGTCCAGTCACCCGGCGGCGGCGGCAGCAGGGCGGCGTCCGACCGCCGTTCAGACGGCGGCTCATCGTCGTCGTCGTTGTTGTCAGCTACATGATTATTTCTAGGTCCATAAACACACAGATTCAGTCCAAGTGCCATTTTTACTTTCCTCCATTTACTCCCCATTTCAAATTTTCACTAAAACCCACAAAAATTTGGAAGCCCTTTTCAAGAAATGGGATTTTTTTTCAGAACAAGCAATTAAAAATATAAAATAAGCCCTTCTTTTGCTTAAAACCACACAAAATAGTCAAGCACGCAAATTAAGAAAGAAAACACAGAGATTTGTGTTCTTATATATATATAAAAAAGAGGGAAATTTCTTCACTCTTCTTGTTGGCAATGGCGGCCATATGAGAGAGAGAAAGGGTTGAATAATAGCACTCGCTAAATGAATGAATTGGAGCTGACCTTTGCTGTTTGTTTGTAGCTTTATGGGATGTATTGATTGGGGGGTGGGGTAGGTTGTGGGGTGGGGGTGTTTTGACATTTGGATATGGTTTTTGTATGAATATATATATATATATATATATATGTTATATATATATAGTATATACAAAGTTGGTATAATACATAAAGGTATACTTATGTACTTTTGTTAGGGGGTTTTTGTCTTTGACCATTTTTATAAATTTAGATTCTTGTGATTATTATTTATTGACTTTGGTTTTTTATTGTCAACTTATGGATGATACAAAGAAGAAAAAAATATGTTTATTGGGAGAATTTCGTATATAAATAATGATGAATGATTTTATTTTTATTGTAAAAATACAAAAAATATATTGATACAGTTTATGATTATATATTAAACATGAACACGACTCTAAGAAAATGTGTGTATGTATTTCTCAATCGTATTTTGTTGCCATGCATTGCATGTATGTATTTTCTATATGAATTGTAATTTTCCAACCAATTCTAACATTGTTATAGGTAATTTTCTCCAAAATAATGCTAAAATATTCAATTTAGTTTAGCAAATTATGATCTTATCTTTTAAAAAGAAATAGAAAATTAAGCAAAAAAAAATAATTATTATAAAGTGGATATTGTCATTATGCTATTCTAGACCAAAAATGCTCACCATAATCATACCATTTGGAGAAAAGAAGAATTTTTTCAAATGGGTAAAAATTCAATAAATGTGACCTTAATGAGTTATCATTGTTGGCCATGAAGGGTCAATTTGGGATAATTTTTATCATAGTTGGTCATAGAAAAATCAATTCAATTGTAATCACTAATATAGAGTCAAAATTGAGGGATCAAAAAATAAATTGTGATTGGATATTAAACAATATATCCGTTCTATCATTTATTTTTTATGACGAAAAAAATTCATAGATTCTATATTTAGAATGTGTAATAGATAAATTTTACTTTTATGTATCGTATAAAAAATAAATTAATTTAAATTGTTTATAGCTGTCAGATTTATAATATGAAACTAATAAATATTTTTTAAAAAAAATCGAACATGTAATTAAGATCATAAAATTTATTTTTATGACCAACTAATGATTTAGTCAAATTGTAGAATTATTTACTTTATTTATGATGATTGAGTATTCCCACACGTGCACATCATTAGTATAAAGACTAATCTTTTATTGAGTGGTAAAACTATTTTCTTTTGTTAATATCAAATTGTTGACAACAATAGACGTGTTGATGTTTCTTTCTTTATACTTTTTGATCTAATTACTAATCTTCCCACGTCGATAAAGTCTTTGTCGACTACTAAGGTTGATAAAATCTTTGTCCATTAGTAAGATTAAAGTAATAATAAAATCTTAGAAATTAAATTGTAAATTTATTATATGTTGTAAATTTATTCTAATTTCGAATTGATATTATTGTAAATTTTTTGCTTAAAGTCTGGTTATTAAGTACAAATTGTAATGTACAAGAATAAAAATTTAGTTTGAATATATGTTTTATTCAATTCGTTATAAGAATCAATATATAACATGGGTTAAATACAAGCTATTCAAACTAATTAATTATATTTTGTTAGTTCAAAATTAGTTGCATTTGAACCGTGTATTAACAATCAAATTAAGTACAAACATAATTTTAAACATCACAAACTCTCTGAAATTAAATTTAAAAAATATTTAGTTTAAGTTCTGTTCGCTCAATATATATATATATATATATATATATATATATATATATATATTAATGCAAAAATTTGATTAGGTGCTTATTTGTTGGACAAAATAAAATAATCCACGTGAAACGGTATTAATTAGAGTATTTGGTGGATAATTTTTTTAATATAATTATTTATTTTGGAGTTTGCATATTGAATAATCAATTTTTGTTTGTTCTTGTGGCCTTGTTTTCCACACAAGCCAAATCAAATAGAGTTTAATTGACTTGAAAAAACTAATTTATTTATTAAAAATAGCCACTTCATTGGAAAAGTATAACTTCCAGCTGGGTAGAATGGTGAAATTCAACAATTTGCTTATGAATCCATTATTATAAATATTATTTATGATATATTTCTTATATAATATTTATATTATTTCCCTATATTTGAATTTGAATAATATATTATATATAAGAAATCAACGTTTGGGTGCTCAAAATTTGTTGGAGTTTTACAAAGGTCATCGATCACGGCATCAAGTCAAACTTTTGGCTTTCGAGGACTATTTTTTTATGAAATTAATTCTTACACGAGGATGTATAGAATATTCAAATTATCAAAATATCCCTATAATTTTAAATTTAAAACAATTGCAAAATATTTTAATAGTAATGTGTTTTTGTTTTGAGCCGACCCGATCCAACGTATGACCCGGTTTTGTGACCATTGATATGTACATATTGCATGGTTGGATCATGACCGTACAATACTAGAGAAAAAATAATTAATACTTTATTCCGCGATATTTATTCAATTATACTATTTAATATATATATATATATATATTTAAATGATACATGAGACTTAATTTATTTTATTGACTTGACAATTCGAAATTCCCATGTTTCTAGTGAGGAGAGTTGACCCTATATTTTTTTTACTCAAATCATAAGTAATTATCATTGATTTTTTAATAAGCGACCAAGTAAATAGTGGATACACTAGACATAAATCATTTTAATTAATTATATTGAGATTTAAAATTTTAAACTTCTTAATCGCTCATAATACACCATGCAAATATTTTGATAAATAGTCTTAAATGCCTAACAAAAATTGGTATTGTTCTAACAAAAAGTACTCATTAACATAAAAAGATAAATTAGTCACAGTATCAAATTTATTATCAAATAATACATATTAATTGACAATATTTTTTGGTATCAGAATATTTACTCTTCATTACAGATTTACAAGTGATAATACTTTTTCTTTAGTGGCCACTCTTGATAATTAATAGTATATACGTAATACTAATCAAATGAGAATACAAATATAATAATGATCAGTTATTATTATATTATTTTCATCATCATAGATTTCTCACTATAATTATATTTTCAATTATCAATGACTAATATAGAATCCTCATTCTGTCTTTTCTTTTCTTTTCTGCAAAGAAAGCATCCAATTATGTTTCTAATTTTTAGTAACAATATGCACACAATATTTGTTATATTAAATTTTTGAAATCTTTATTATGAAAAAGTAACGCTTTTTTTTTTAACATTTTTGAAGTTAACAGTAATTAAAAAAAACTCAAATACAATAACAAATACTTTTTTTCCAGTACAACAACACTTAGAATGATGTGTTGTAAATTTTCGTTAATTTCTCACATTAAATTTAAATAAAATTTCTAAAAATATAAAAATGACATGATTATTAAAAAATGCATCATTATTTCCTTAAGTATTTATTAAAATCTCTTTTAATAGCTGCTTCCCATTTCCATCATTATGTTGAGTTGATTCCCTCACCCCACCATTGGATACAGGTACATTTTTAATCTCATCCTAAAAAAATCCAAAATATTATTCATAAATGTGTGTAATTATCTCAGAAATCGAAAATTTTATAACATATTGGGTCCAATGACTACTGTTTATAGGATAGTACATGACATATCAAATTTGTTGAACTTTATGTGACATAAAATTATCTATAAATATCCATATAAAACCTCATAATCTTCTTAAATTTCTTAGAATTTGTTGCATTTTTTTTTAACTTGAATGGATATAATTTCCCAAGCAATAAGAGGCTAAAGATCAAGGAATTAGCCATTGACAAAATATATGGCTATAATTGGAGTCAAAATGATTTTGCAACAATAGTGACTTACATATTATATTATCGACTCACGAGAAAAATTAAATTCCTAGTAATAGATAACAACGATGTGGTCCACAATAATATATATCTCATTGAAAATCGATTATTCTTTCGTATGAAAAAATCCCTTATTATTAGATAAATTGTTTCTATTTTTGTGTTGGTTAAGTATCAATTCGAATATATCTAAAAAGAAAATTAGGGTTCTAAAATTTAGGAATATTGTCCTTTATTTTATAATTAGGGAATATTGTACTTTGTAACAAATATTTCCCACATATTAATGCTTATAGCACTAAGGCAACAAGTGGGCTAAGAATTCATCTCCATTAGAAGTGTTGGGAGAATTTGGGCATCAAAAATTGTCCAATTGAATTCTATGCAAATGGAGAATCTTGACAATCACCCTCTCAACTTCAAAATTAGTGCAAAATCCAAATCCAAATAAAAAAATTTAAAAAAATAAAGAAATAATATGAAATAATAAAATAAAAATTAACATAATGTGAAATTGAGTAGTGGAGTTCTCTATTCCCAACTTTATTTTACTTTTACTCCCTCAAAAGACAACCTTTTAAAAGGAAAAATGCCCTATCTTTTTTTTTATGCTGCAAAAATAGCTTTATTCTCTCTCCCCCACAAAACAACATCAACTAAGAACCAAGAAAGTGACCCACTTTTCATTTCTCCTTTTGAGAGCACAAATGCTCCCTACTCAACTTGTGTGTGTTTTGTGTGTGTGTGTGTGTGAAATGAGTTATTCTTGGCTATTCTATTCTGGGATTCTCATGGGTCGTTTGATCGTGACCGTCCGTTTTGATCGTGGGCGTACATGTGGAATTTACCGGCGAATCCCGATTCTCGGGACTCTGATGAATAACGTGGGAGATCAAAATACTCCATATTATTGACGATATATAGACACATAATCGGGGCTGGTAGCCCGCATGGGCAGCCCAGTTGGTCACAGAAGGGTGAAGTTTGGACAATGATCAAGGATCGAGTCCCACCAGCGGCACTGTGGGAGCAACCTCTCAAGTGAGGGAGGCTCCTTGTGCGCAGTGGGCACTGGTCTAGCCCCTGTGATTGACTGCGTTACCATGATATTCCTCCCATAACTTTGTCGGGCCGGGGCATGGGGGCCCTTTGGGGTTGGGGACTCAACCTTTTGGACAATAATCTGGGCTGGTAGTGGTATCTGACCAGAAAAACTCTATAACCAACAGTATTGGTCTACTATTCACCACCCATTCATATGTTGAGGGTGGTTTTTTCACATGGGCCGGAACTGTTGGTCTCTGCCGAGACTCTGATTAATAATGGGGGAGATTAAATACTCCTTATTATCGACGATATATAGAGACATAATCGTGATAGTTCAATTTTGAGATTCCTCTTATAATTTTTTGATATTTTAGATAATTAACCCAGTATATTTTTTTATTTTTCGTCTCCAAATCTAAAACTACGAAGATTTGTCCCAATTTTTTTATAGATTTGTCATATAAGTTAGTTTAAAAAACGAGTGAGACTTTATATGACTCACAACTCACAAGTACTAAACCCTTGAAATATGACTTAGTAAGAATAATATTTCATGAAATAGCTAGAGATCCATTAAGAATGTGATTCCTTTAACCCCTTTGTTAAAGGTATAGGATTCTCTTTTACTATCCCTTAAATTAGGCAGACTTTTTGAAGCTAAGTCAACTAGAAAGCCCTACTTTTTTCATTTTTCTTTTCATTTATTCCTCTCTTTTCATTTTCAAAATTCCCAACCCAAGAAATCTTTTGGTGCCCATCCACTAGACTTATTATTTAATTAAGAATACTTGAGTGTCTTTTTCGATATATACATACACATATATATTATATATATATATGGACATCTCGTTTTCTTAAATTTGGATGGATTATATTAAAATAGTCCACTAGTTTGACTATTACAACTTTGGTAACATCAATTTCAAATAGAATCTTGAAAATTAGGGTTTCAACCATGGCCATATGACCACCTCCCAAAGCTTGTTCATCTCCAATTTTATTTGTGATTTGGTGACTACATCCACTATCATGCTATTTAGTGAATCTTATCAATTTTTTTTTTTAATTTTGTAAAGTTAATAAGAAGAGGGAAGTGTTCATGACTATTTTTACAGTCTCGAGAAAATTGCATTTTAATACAGTATTATGGCCTGCACGTTTTTTTTTTTTAATAGATGTTACATTAGCTATGGAAAAACATAAATACCATATTAGGGCACAAGAATTGCATCTCATTATATGAAGAATCTTTTTAATTCTTTCTAAAATGTTCGGATGAGCATTAAGAAAGAGAGACGACTGGTTCATAAAAGTGTGGATAGAAGGGTAGATAGATCGACGGATTGACCTACGTTATAATTATACAAACTGTCAAATTCAATAACTTTGTCACAAAGTGTATATTTGTCTTCATAATATTTGATGATACACTCTCAATTCATTGTTGAATAATATGAAACCCCTTTAATAATATTATTAATGATGAAAGATATACATAAAATTACAAAACTCGACAATTAAGACAAAATTACCTAAAGTAGGAAAATAGAAATATAGGAAAACATAATACTTAAGAAAAGATCTTATACAAAACTATATCCTAATATATTTTAACATTTAACAAAAAAAGACCCTAGTTGTGTGGTAATTTGATACTAAATATATGTATATGTTGATGCAACTATATAGATAAAAACTTGTTCATATACATATTTAAATATAGATGTGAAATCATGTATGTAGGACATGTAAAAAACAATTATTTCATGAAGGTGACATAGAGAGGAAGCATAATTCTAATTCACTATATAAAACTAGTAATTAATTATATATTAATTAGTCTAAATTTTATCCTTAATAACTCTATATAGTGGAGAGATATAGATGATGATTATGATGTACAATAAAGAGAATACAAAAGTATGGAGCATTTTAAATCACCTTTTTGTGTTACTTTCTCCTAACAATAATTAATACAATATCTTTTGTAGTGCTTATTCACAATCCATCATAATTGATACTTGAGTTAAGCCTTTTTTTAGTAGCTTAATTTCACCTTAATTATGATGTCACATGTGCATTTCATCATCAACAATTAAGTCAAACCTTTGTCCAATCAAGTGCATTTTTTTCTCTTCGCACGAGTATGTACGAGTCATCATTATTAGAGTCTCGATATAATTATAAATATTTAAAACAGAGTTGTTTATATTAGTAAGTAATTATTGTAATTATATTTGAATTTTTTTTTTATTATGACATTAGAGAGATGAATCCAAGAGCTTAGATAACTCCCTCCATATTTAGGAGAATTATATTATTTGTGAAAAATTATCTAAATAAGGAGAAATTTTAATCACAAGCCCAGTTCAACATTTTGGGCCTTGAAATTTAATTAAGCATGACTAATTGGGCATACTCTCTGTTTCTTATTTGGGCCTATATTTATTTATTAGAATTTAACAAAGTATTATTTTGTTAATTTGAATTTTCATTAATTTTAAAAGTTGTATTTAATTTTAATTTAATTGTTAACTGAACCAAGTTCGGATAAGCTCCGATCAACTCTAACACCATTCGAGAACTTGTGTTATTCCTTTTTGTTATAAATATCACAACTCGGATTCAAATAATATAATATTTTTCTACATGTATGTATTTCTAAACTACACGTATTTAGAAACGAAGAGGCCCTAATAAAAATGTTTCGATTAGCATTATTATGAAGCCTCAATTTCGAAAAAAGAAAAGAAAAAGAACATAGAGAATAGAGATTTCAGCAAGTCTGGTGTACTATGCACCACACATTTACAGTAAGGAGTGAGTGTTTTTCACCACTCCATTTCGCTCATGGTCTATAAAAATATTTCGATTTTCCGATTGAAGCTTCTAATCATAATAACTTATATGTTACATTTATATACTAATCTTTCTTTGTAACTTTTTCCCTAAAAAATCAAGACCCAAATAGTCAAATATAGAAATCGAGTTGTAATACATGTTAAGGGGTACGAAAAGATATATTTACTCGAGATTAAAAAAAATTCAAAATATAACAACAAAGCATGAATTTTTTGGTCCCTAAACTTGTTCAACTCATTTTGCGTTTTTTTGCATCACCTTCCCTAATACGCTAATAAAATCACTATTACGACAAAATTTACCTACAATATACGATCATATGGTTTTCCACCGTAACTCAACATGTATAACTCCATTCTTCGAATCTATGAGATGATATTTTTGATTTATACGCCCGTTGTGCACCACATCACGGAGATTAATATCCACATGCCCTAACGATTCCTATATTTAATGAAATTCAAGATAATTTTACTTAGAATAGCTTCATTAAGTATGAAAATTCGCCTAAAAAATACATAGTTCATTTACCTTTGAATGGAAGCTAATGCTTGTTCTTTTACTCATAACCTGTATATGAATCTTCTCTTGCACCGGAGGTTCTTCGAGCAAGAATTGAAACTCTTCGTTCCACAGAGGGTTACGAGTTTTTCTCATCATCTGAAAAACAAATTTTTTTAATATAAAAGGAATAACATATTCAAAGTATATTAGCCATTAGAAGTATGAGTACTTAATCTTCTCAATTAAATATATATTGAAAAATTTAAAAATTTATATTTGACAAAGGAAGTTATTAGAATATATTCATTAGTTTGTGTCTGATATATCTTTCGTTCTGCATTATGTTTCCTTGTATTTATATTTTCCTATATATATTTCTCATCGTCAATAATATTATTAACAGGTCTTATATTATTCAACAAATGAATATATTCTAAAAAATAAGTGAAATATTACCTTTGATTTTTTTCATTTCGCCTCTAAAGATAACGATCACATAATATTATTGTGTCGCAACCCCTCTACATCCTCGGATCCTTGAACGGTGACTAGAATAATCTTCTCAATTTATATTTCGACAATTTTAAAAATTTATATTGGATGGAAAGAAGTTATTAGAATATATTCATTAGTTTGCGTAGGATATTTCATTCCTTCTGCATTATGTTTTCTTATATTTATATTTTCCTATATATATTTCTCACCGTCAATAATATTATTAACAGGGTTTTAAATGAATATATTCTATCAAAAGTGTAAAATTACCTTTGATTTTTTCATTTCGCCTCTAAAGATAACGATCACATAAGGATTATTGTGTCTCGACCCCTCTACATCCTCGGCGCCTTGAACGGTGACTAGAAGTAGGCCCGCTCCCGTTTGGCTTATATTGCTAGGTACACGGTCCATTGTACTATCTTTTCGAGTATAGCCATCAAAAATCCCACTAAAATCATCACGATCATCTCTAAACGGAGCGTATATAAGCTCAAGCGAGATTTGTCCTCTATGCTTTTTGTTATGAGAATCACTAAGGCCCGTATCTTTTAACAAGTCGAGTGTTACTTCTTTTGGCTCGTTGGGCGTTAGAAGCTTCAAAGGAAATATTTGAGTCCCCAATCTATCGTGTGTGCCTACCTGTTTTGAATGCCAAAAATGAAAAAACGAAAAAAATTGTACAAGTTTACGACTAGAAAACACATGATGATAGTGCTAAATGTTTTTTGGAGAAAGCATTTCGGGATAGCACATAAAACTTAAATGATTTGACTGTCGCATTAACTTTTATTCCAAACGCAATAATATTTGAAAAACATTTGAAAATGGCTATACTATAATACTAATTTTGCAAATTAGAACCAAACACACTCTCACCAAACAAGCACACTTCCCAACAAAAGTCTCACCGAATAATCTCACTAAAACACGACTTCAAAACATTGCCAAAGATAAGAATTAATTATACAAACTTAGATTTTGCAAGAGAATATATGAAGAGCACAAAGAAAAAATATGTTTAGTTTTTCCATTCTAGAAACTTAAGTTTCAAAAAACGAAAATTTTCTATAATTCAATACAAGAGTTTAAAAAAGGTGCTTGTAAGATTACCGAGCTCGTAACAATCGAAAACGAAACTATGCAGAATTCGAGGACTCTAGATTTCTAATGTTATAGTAAATCCTTTTAATCATTTATGGGATTTAAAAAAATTCTACACTAATGAGTGATTTAAAATTCATAGCTCCAAATCCTACAACCCAATGCAATTTTAAAAACAGTTCAAAAATGAGTAAAATTAAGAATCAGACCTTGTCCCAATCGAAGACGTTTATATTAAGCATTTGAGATTGAGGGTCTTTCACAGAAAGCTTAAATTCCTCGTTCCATTCGGGGTTTAACGTCTTTTTCTTTATTGTAGTTTTCTTGGCCGGGATTTTTTCACCGCTAAGGCTTAGCTTAACATAAGGATCAGATAAACCAAGTAAATCCATCTTCAGAAGCTTATTTGCTCGTATGACTTTAACGTGCAAAATTCCAACGGGCTTCTTTATGGCCACTCTGAATTTATAATATATGAAATAAAATGGCAATTTTTCAGTTATTTTCGAAACAAGATTATAAGAAAATAATAAAATTTCGACGATAAAATGACTCACGTTGAAGCATCAAGCATTGGTATTTCAAGAGACTTAGGCCAAAGGTAAAGGCTTGCGACTTCTTTTTTTATTCTCTCCTGTCGAAAGTAAACGAGGTTTAATCTTCAAGCACAAAACAGATTGAAAAAAAAAAAATACAAGTTTTAAGGCCTTGTTTGTTTATGTTTTCAAATTCCATTTTCAAGTTTTTAAATCACCAAATTTTCATTCAAATTCTCCTTTTTTCAGCTCTACTTTCCATTCTACTATATAACTATATATCAATCATATATACATCACCTCAAACATTTAACAATCAAATCATTTATTATAATCATTTTTTTCACTTTCTCTTTCATACTTTATAATTTTTTATCCATACTTTTTTATTTTTCTATTCATATAGTCATTATATATACCACTAACACAATTATTATACACATCATCCATCAACCTATCACTACTGATTTGACATATTTTACAACTTTCAACTTATTTTTAAAAACATAAACAAAAACTACAATTCTCACACGAATTTCTATAGTACGCAATTCCCGAGAAAATTTCAAAATTTTATCCAAAAAACATAAGCAAACAGAGCCTTAAGTATTCGAGAAAAAAATCAATAACTAGTTTTTACCTGAATGTATCGATAAAGACCGGGAATAGACATGATATCGCCACCTAAGACGTTCACTCCAAAGTCTATATACGGCTATATAAATACAAACTGGTTAATAGAAAATAAAAAACAATATTCAACGTGAAGTTTAAAATATTATACGTACTTTTTCCATCATCGAGACCACTATGTTTGCGAAACAAGGAATTGTGGGCACGAGTGGTTTCAAAGTTACACGAGGCATGAGAAATACTTGCAAATCAACCAACTGTGAAAAAGTAATATTAATCCTTAAAATAGACAAAGATTTTTCTTACATGAACTTGAAAAAAGATTGTTCTTTTTCGTGTATTTTCTCGAGCTTGTTCATTTACCTGGATCGTGATTTTCACAGATGAAATAGTTGCTGCAACAATTATATTTGAATTTCCGGCCCATCTAATTGCCGGTTCCATAACTAATTCCCTCTCATTCGTCTCGAAGACTTTGAGGCCTGTCAAAAAACATTTTTCAAAACATTTTTTTCATTTTTTCTTTTATTGTAGCATGTTCTATATATCTAGGCTTTGTTTGGCTCTTGAATTTTGCTGGAAAAACGAGAAAAAAAAAATATTTACGCGCAATTTGTAGTACTTTTATGTTGAGTTATGGAGCCTGAAGGACGGTAAAAGGGCCAAAAATTTTTAGGGGTATTTTGGTCTTTACGTAATCATTCTCCTATTAGGGTTACGTATCTTGTATTATAAATAGCGCCAATATCATTGTAACTCAAAAAAAAAAAAAGAACTTACGAAATATATAGTGAATGTCCTGGCTTCGCCGCGCTTCTTATTCTTTTATTGCTTTTTCTTTCGAGTAATTATTTTCATCATTGGCATTATATTCCTAACATTTTATGCTTTATTTTTATCATTCTGAATTTTCTTGTACTTTTCTTCACCAAAATTCAGGAACCAAACAGAGCTTTATTTTTTATCGTTCCCAATCCCTCACAATTGAACTTAAGGAAAAATCGTAAATCTAACTAGATTTGTCATTTTATCGACTCGTCATGAACTTGATAGCAATAGCTTGAAAAAAACACAAAACAAACTCACCGTGAATAGTAGGTGGCAAATTTCCGAGGCTTAGATTCTTGAACTCGATAGTTTCGATCGTAAATTTCCCAATGTACTCTGCAAATATTGGCTCGGCCGTGCTTCTAATTATGCCACAAATTGCCTATAATTGTATTAAATAAACTATAATTTTCTTGGTTAATTAAATAATATGTTTTGGGAATCATAAAAAATACCTTGTCCAAAAAGGGCCACATATTAGAAATAAACTGATTTAACCAATCTACCTGCCAATAACAAAGTATACGAATGTACTGATTACTGAAAATCGTTAAAGGGCTTAATAATGTATAATGAAAGAGTGTTACAAAAATTACTTACTCGATCATAATCGGGACTTTTAACCCACAAAGGAAGTTCAGGCATTAGATCTTCCAATGCTACTGTATCGAGCTCACAAAGTGGCTTGATTATCGGATCCTAAGATTAGCATAAACAAAATCGATCAGTTTTATATTTTTTTCGAATTATACAAGAATTTATCTGAAGAATGTTTACACTCCAAAGCACACGATAACAGACTTGAAATGAACTCTAAAGTAAAAAATCGATAAAAATGATTGTCAATGTGTATCTATTTCGAATGAAGCATTTGAAGCAAGAAAATTCAACTAACAGATTATACCATTTCATTTATTGTCTAATTTCTCGAAACAGATGAATATCTATGAATACAGATTATGAAAATGCAGGCAGCATAATCTAAGAGATGATCAATCCACAAAAGCCCAAAAACACACACACAAACACAAACACACTGGGTTTTTTTTCTTTTCAATTATGTATCTATATTGATAATCAACTTCTACTAATCCTAAGATGCAATAAAATAAACCCACCAGAAAATTAGGCTAATATTAATATAAATTAAACAACCCATGTATAACAAACTCCAAATAATCCAATAAAATTCATAGAAAATTGTGATTATTCTTATGAGCCCACACACAGATAAAGACATAAACATATACAAGAAGCAGGATCACACACACACAAACATACAGATATATATATATATATATATATATATATATATATATATATTTACAGATATAGGAAACAAAAGACAAGAAATAAAATGCAAACAATTAACAATCTTAGTGATATTTGTTTACCCATTTTGCAGAAAGTCCCAAAGCAACATTAGAAAAGCAGAAAAACATAAAATCTAGAAAAAAGAGTTACATACGATTTATTTACCTCAACATCTTGCGATTCAGAATAAATGAAGAAGTAAAACCCAATAAAAACACCAAATATGAACCCAATTCCAAAACCAAAAAATCCCAATAAACTGCTCAATAATCCCATCTGTTTAAGCTTTAAACCCAAGTGAAATTTTTCCCCTTTTTGTGAAATTGACAGTGCAGAAAGGCAGAAATGAAGTGTAGAAATGGTAATAAATGCAACAAAATTACAGATAGGAAATTAATTGGAATAAAATCAGACCAAGAATTTTATTTTTTTTGAAAAGAAGCATTTAAAGAAATGATGAACTGTAATCGATTTCGATAGGATCTAACAACGAAGTTTTTTTTTCCCAACGTTGGGTTTGAAAGTTACGAAGGGAGTTAACTAGAAACCGCCAAAAGACGGATACGCTACACTTCAAAAAAGAAAAAAAATCTAAATATGTTTATTTCCTCGTATGCTCCAAATAATATTATTATTTTTTTCTAAGAAATATTTAAAAAATAAGTCCATCTCCTTCATCAATATTAAGGAAATTCAATTTATTATCATAAAAATAATTTATATGTATGTTAATTATATAAATTTAGTTTTATAAAATTAATGAATTTTTAAGATAAAATTTTAAATAAACGATTGATAGATGTAATTAATAAAAGAAATATCTAGATTCGATTAGTATATTATCTGATTTCAAATAATGATGGTCCCTAACTTATTTATATTTTCAACTTTAACTATTTAATGATAACTTATGTAGCATAATTGAACTCAATTAAATTATATGTATGTGCGTTTATTTGAATAACCTCAAATATTGTGTTTTATTATATATAGATGTGTATAATTTGATGGAATCTCGAAATTCATATATAGGTAATTATAATTTGTACCAATTAAGAATTATATTTTAAATTGAATGATTTTTGGCAATTGTGTTGAACAATTTGAAGATTTTTAATGTATTTGTTGCTACGAATTAAATAGGCTAGTACAATTACTTAAATAGATTCTACGCAATAGCTATATTATCACAGTTTATAGGGATTGAATTTTTTTTGAATATTCATTTAAAAGTTGCAATCAACTTAAACAAATACAAGACACGTTTGTATACACAAATCAAGTATGTATTGTATCTATGTACGTATGTCTATGAATTCCATATATACATATGGATCTCAAATATTGAAATCATAAACCAAAAAATTGTGTTTTTCAAAAATATCATTATTAATAAATGAAAAACACTTTGTAAAATGAATATTTGATTTGAATGGGCTTGTTGAATTTAGTAAGTTTACGTACGTACTTAAGTTAAAAGGTTTTCTATAACGAATAATACAAAAAACAGTATATTAGTAATTTTTTTTATTTTATATTCACATGAGCGGTTTAAAAGAAATTATATTCTAAAAATATGTTGCATCTTTAATTTCAATTATTGAATTACTAAAAATTCCAATTAAATTTTGAACTAAGCACAAAGATTTAGTTAACATCGCAATATTGAGCAAACCCAACAAAAATCGTCTATAATTTTAGCCTTTTTAGGCCATTTCTTTCTTTTAGGTTCTGGTGTAGCAAACTTAACTAAGCAACCCCCCATGTTTATAATATCTACTCTAAGAGGTCTATTGCTTGGATATTTATATCCACATGAAAGTATTTTAGAATAAAAAAATTAAAAAAAAAACGTTGTTACGTCTCAAAAATTAATTTAAAAAAATACTTCAAAATTTTATATAATTTTGAAGAAACTCTAAAATAATAAAATAAATTATTTTTACTATTTATGATTTGATAGTTAATGCCATTGATTAAAAATATTTTTCAACTATCTTTCAACACCAAAAGTTAGATTAGTCACAATTCTAATACAGAAAAACGCAAAGTGTAAAATAAGATATATTGTGACTATTTTACGTTTATATAGATGAGTTTGACTAAAAGTATTTAACAAAAATTTATTTAAATATCAACTTAAACAAATTTCAGATAATACATATCAACCATAATCATTACATATTTTTCTCCAAAAAAATACATCCAAACACACGCTTCACATCACATTTCTTATACCTACAAACAGTTTATACTCACTTTCAATATAATTTTTTTTCCTGGATGTATATGTCATCCAATCGGAGCCTCAATTGTTTGGTATCTCATATTAAAAAAAATTCTTCGAATTTTGGATAATTTTGAAGAAATTCTTGCAAAAAAGAGAAAAAATAGTTCTTAGATGACAGTTCACACCATCGATTAAAGATACTTTTTTCGGGTAATTTTCAACTTCAAAAGTCAAATCAATCAGAAAACACAACGTTTAATAGAAGTTCCATTTAGAAATATTTTTTAACGTCTAAATCGATGAGTTTGATTATAAATATTTAATAGACATTATAAATACATATCAACATATACAAACTTATCACAATAAAATCATATCACATAAACTATAATCATTTTGATTTTTCTATTTAAAAACTCAACCAAATACAAATTTCACACTATATTTTTTATTTTTATAACCTTTTTTCTCATTTTTATCATGAAAAATATTATAAAATTGAATGTATAAATATTTATGAAAGACACTTTAATAGCTTATAAGATATAAGAGTTATACACATTTAATAAACCATAAGGTTGAGCAATGCTGAGTAATTGTTTTTAGAAACTTTATTGTAATATTTGTATTTATCAGTAAATATCTTTATTTTTTTTATTTTTTAGATATGCAAATGTTCTCATTATTTAAATTATTTGAAGTAATTTAATATTCGCTAATTTGTTTTGGATATTTTTACTATTTTCAATTTTGTTTAGATATTTGATTCATTTTTCAAATTTTATGTTTTTGCCATCCATGTCATCATTTCAAAATAAAAGTGAAAATTGTTATAAAAAAAATGACACCTAAGTTTAATTGGTTGAAAATGGAAAAATCCCAATAAAATAGGGAATGTGCATGGCACATGACCAAATTCTTGTCAAATTAAGGATTTCCAGCTAAATTTCACATTAATTCGCGATTTTTTTGAAAGATACGTAACAAATTTTGTCAATTACAAAATGCGGATGCATATGCCAACCCTTGAATTCTTTCGCAATTTTCTTAAGAAAAAATACAATTATCACTGACCAATTCTATTGGGGTCCCCCAAGTATTAATACATATTATAAGCATTTTTTTAAGAAAAATCAAACCCCAGATAAAAACTATAAGATTTAACAACTCGTCCAACTCTTTTGAAGGTTGCTACAAGTATAAATATATCTTATACTTGTATATATGTATAATTAGATGATAAATATAGCTTTTTTTTGGAAGAAAGTAGAAGATTGTTTTCCATGAGGGCTTTTTTGATATAACCCCCCGAGGTATGCAGCTTTGGCAAATAACCCCCCGAGGTTTGAAATTTTGGCAAACAACCATTTCTGGTTAGTTGACCGTTAGTCAACAGTTAAGGTCATGGGCAAAATTGTAATCTAATAATTCCAAACAAATATATTAATTTTCAATGTATTTGTTTGGAATTAATAAAATTAATATATTTGTTTGAAATTATTAAATTACAATTTTGTAAATAAATAAAATTAATATATTTATTTAATATATTTGTTTGGAATTATTAAATTATAATTTTGCAAATTAATAAAATTAATATGTATTTATTTTCAATGTAGTATTAATATATATATGTTTGGAATTATTAAATTACAATTTTGCAAATAAATAAAATTAATATATTTATTTAATATATTTGTTTGGAATTATTAAATTACAATTTTGCAAATAAATAAAATTAATAAAATTAATATGTATTTATTTTCAATATAATTCCAAATAAATACATTGAAAATTAATATATTTGTTTGGAATTATTAAATTACAATTTTGCCCATGACCTTAACTGTTGACTAACGGTCAACTAACCAGAAATGGTTGTTTGCCAAAATTTCAAACCTCGGGGGGTTATTTGCCAAAGCTGCATACCTCGGGGGTTATATCAAAAAAGCCCTTTTCCATGAATAATAATAATAGAAAATTTAATATATAAATGTTTGTGAAAGACACTTTAATAGCCACAATATATAAGAGTTATACACAAATTTAATAAAACATAAGGTTGAGCAATGTTGGGGGCGATGAGGGACTATTGGCTGGAGAAGATGTAATTGTTTTTAGAAACTTTATAGTAATATTTGTATTTATCAAAAGGGTTTATTAGTAAATAACTTTATTTTTTTTATTTAGATATGAAATTATTCTGATTCATTATTATTTGAAGTAATTTAATATTTGCTATTTTTGGACATTTTTAGTATTTTTAATTTTTTTTCTAGATATTTGATTAATTTTTCAATTTTATTGTTATCAATGTCATCAATTTTAAAATGAAAGTAAACATTGTAAAACAATTCACATAAGATGCATTTGCCAACCCCTGGATTGCTTTTGTAGTTTTCTAAAAAAATACAAGAAACATTTATTGGGCTTTCGTTTTAATAAGATGGGTTTATAAAATTTCTGTCGTGACATGAAATATGAGATAAAATAAGATAAGTGAATATAATTTTTTATTTTAAATTTTTGTTCCATTTTATATTCTAAATATATAAATGTTTAATACATATCAAAATATTTATATATGCTAAATATTTCAAAATAATTTTATATTTATTTATATATAAATAAAAAATATAACATAATTTAAAATAAAAAATCTATATCACTAAGATAAGTACCCAAAGGAGCTCTAAATTGCACAAAAATAGAAGATGACGTTTGGGCTTTCGTGAAAGACTTCTTCCCACCAAACAACCCCCACCCATCTCCGATTACATCCACGTGTCACCATCCTAGCCCTCCATTCCCATATCCATCCAACGGCCACAAATGATCTTCAACTAACACGATGTCCAGTCCCACCCAACACTCAAATGTCCAAAACGTACCTCTATTTAAACTTGCCTCAACAAACCCATGAAAATTCAATTCAAATTAAATCAAATATTTTTCAATTTAATTATTTCAATATTTTAATTTATTTATTTTAAAAATGGAAAATAAAAGTGGAAATATAATAAGTGATCCATTGAAATGGGCTACGGCGGCGGAGTCACAGCAGGGCAGCCACCTTGACGAGGTGAAGCGCATGGTGGCGGAGTATCGGAAGACGGTGGTCCGGCTCGGCGGAGAGACGCTGACGATAGGGCAGGTGGCGGCGATAGCCACCTCCGGCGCGGCGGTGAAGGTGGAGCTGGCGGAGGAGGCGAGGGAAGGTGTGAAGGCTAGCAGCGAGTGGGTGATGGATAGCATGAATAGAGGGACAGATAGTTATGGCGTTACTACTGGATTTGGTGCTACCTCACATAGGAGGACCAAACAAGGTGGTGCCCTTCAAATGGAACTTATTAGGTAATTATTTAATATTATTTTTTTATATACAATTTGATTTTTATTTTAAATTTTGTATTTTTTGTTAAGAAATTGTTTATAGTTAATTAATTTTATTGGGTTTATTAGATATATATATATATATATTATAAAAAAATTGGTGAGGAATCGTAATATTAAAACAGTGGCATATAGTATTTTGCTGTCCTAAAATGTTAAGTACCTCATGCATAAATTTATTGCTTGTGTTTTTATTTTATTTCATTTTATTCAATGGGTTTTTGTTTTTATAGGAAAAAAATGTTATCACTTGAAATTTGGAAGTAATTATGTGATGTCATGAGAGTTTTAATTTCATGTGTAAAAAAAATCATTTTAATGAGCAATTTTATTTTCCAAAACACATAATCATTATATGATTGAACACAATTTATTTATAAAGGACAATGGTATAAGGAATTTATTTTTAGTTATTATGTGAAATTTTAATGTGGATTATACCACAATTGCTCGTCTTATAAATTAACAATTAAGTTTCATTCGAAATAAACTCAAATTAGATGTTTTTTTTTTTGGGGGGGGGGGGGGAGAGATGGAGTAAGCAAATTCAGATACTAACGAAAAATATATATATATATATATTGAATGTATTAGTAGATAATGCTATTAAGTATTAACTACGCACTAAATAAGAAATATTTAATTTCCCAGAAAATAGAAAATTAATCTCTAATTTCTAAATCCCGAAGGTAGATGCTCATTTTCTAATTATGTAATATTTTTTTCCAAAAAATATATATAATTTCTCACAGAACATAAAATTAATTAAATTTTCATACAAGTCATTAGTGACCACTCATGACACGTGCCGTACGAAAAGGGAGGGGCCATGCATGCATTATAAGTTCCAGCATCTCACGTGATAGCGTAATTTAAATGCTGCTGGTATTTACAGATATCTGGTCCTTTAGCCTCCAATTCAGTTAAAAAAATTAATGATATATAGTTACAAATTAAACCAAATTATATAAGTCTTATTATTATATGAATGATTATTTCGAAGTGTTTAGCTAGCTCCTAAGACATAGGACCTAATTAATGAAATATAAATAGCATTTAATGTCCTTTTAAATCTTGACTTCATTAAAGAGATTTGTTCAAATTTAATTGTATATATTGCATTGATATGGTTAATATTTGTCTTGAAATTATAATATAAAGTCTTGTAAATAATATTATTTAGAAAGTGTATATATATATATATATATATCCATTTGTTCTATGATCGTTCTGCTTCAACTAGATGAGGTACTTCATCTCGTTGAAACGGTGGCATAAAAAAACTAAAAAAATTAGGCCATGTTAAATACAAGTTAGTAGTCAGGGGGCAAAATGCAATTTTTAGTTGATTTTTTCATTAGTTTTTAACAAAATAGTAAATTCGATTAATTTTCCGGTTAATACCAATATAATATAAAATAGAGCAAATGATTTATCTTGCTTTAATTTATAAAAGGAATAAGATTACAACTTCATCAAATTCTTGACCCTATTTTTAAATCACGTAAAGCGCAAAACTACACATGCTCCTGAAGTGCATTTTTAGATTAATTTTTCCAATCCAATGACCGATACTTTTTCTTTCCTCTTCAGATTTTTAAGCGGACAATTTTTTTTTTTTTTTATTTCAAATGGTGTTTCATTTTTTATTCCAAATAGTTTTCCATCTTCTATTCTATATATTAGTTATTCGACACGTGTCAAAATATTACCCTATTTATTAAGATACATTTGTGAATTACACGTGTCAAAAAATCTAAATATATGGAATATTAGATTTGGAATAGAAAATCTTATCTTATTTTTTTTTTTTTACGTGAGTCATTCATGTCAGCTTTTAGGGGACAAGATTTTCTATTCCAAACGATGTTACATTTTCTATTCCACATATTAGATTTTTAACACATATCAAACTATTTACACATGTTAAACATCCCTTAACAACTGCATTTATGAATTACACGCGTCGAAATCTAAATATATGTTACAGTAGATAAAATAAAAATTTAGAACAAAAAATCATATCTCACTTTTAGCACCAAATCAGCATAACTAACAACCATCGTATCCTACTTTCCATGCTAGGTTCCTAAATGCAGGCATATTTGGCAATGGCACAGAATCAAGCCACACCCTACCTCAATCAGCCACAAGAGCCTCAATGCTAGTAAGAATCAACACACTACTCCAAGGCTACTCCGGCATTAGATTTGAGGTCTTGGAAGCCCTCACAGAGCTCCTCAACCACAACATCACCCCATGCCTCCCCCTCCGAGCCACCATAACGGCCTCCGGCGACCTAGTCCCGTTATCCTACATCGCCGCCCTTCTCATAGGCCGTCCCAACGCCAGGGCCGTGGGGCCCACCGGCCAAGCCCTGAATCCCGTCGAGGCGTTTCGCCATGCGGGCATCGAGACGGGATTTTTCGAGCTCCAGCCGAAAGAAGGCCTCGCCCTGGTCAACGGGACGGCCGTGGGGTCCGGCCTCGCTTCGATCGTGCTTTTCGATGCTAACGTACTCGCCGTTTTGTCGGAGGTTTTGTCGGCCGTTTTTGCCGAGGTCATGCAAGGGAAATCGGAGTTTACGGATCATTTGACGCACAAATTGAAGCATCACCCGGGGCAAATCGAGGCAGCCGCTATAATGGAGCACATACTTGAGGGGAGTGTATACATAAAAGATGCACAAAAGATGCATCAAATGGACCCTTTGCAAAAGCCTAAACAAGATAGGTATGCTCTTCGTACTTCGCCTCAATGGCTCGGCCCGCAGATTGAGGTCATTCGGGCCTCGACCAAGTCCATCGAACGGGAGATAAATTCCGTCAATGACAACCCGTTGATCGATGTATCGAGGAATAAAGCGTTGCACGGTGGGAACTTTCAAGGCACACCTATAGGCGTGTCGATGGATAACACACGTTTAGCGATTGCTTCGATTGGAAAGCTCGTTTTCGCGCAATTTTCCGAGCTTGTGAACGATTTCTACAATAACGGGCTTCCGTCGAACTTGTCGGGGGGGCGGGACCCGAGTCTCGATTATGGATTCAAGGGTGCCGAGATAGCAATGGCTTCTTATTGTTCGGAGTTGCAGTTTTTAGCCAATCCGGTCACGAGCCACGTGCAAAGCGCCGAGCAACACAACCAAGATGTGAACTCATTGGGGCTAATCTCTTCAAGAAAAACAGCTGAGGCAATAGATATACTAAAGCTAATGTGTTCAACTTTCTTGGTTGCATTGTGCCAAGCCATTGATTTGAGGCATTTGGAGGAAAATTTGAAGGCTTGTGTGAAAAACACAGTATCCCAAGTGGCTAAAAATGTCTTGATTATGGGCTATAATGGTGAGATCCATCCATCAAGGTTTTGTGAAAAGGATCTACTCAAAGTGGTCGATAGAGAGCACGTTTTCGCCTATATCGATGATCCATGCAGCATGAACTACTCGTTGATGCAAAAACTAAGGCAAGTGTTAGTCGATCATGCGTTGGCGAATAGTGATGGGGAGCAAAACTTTAGCACTTCCATTTTTCGAAAAATTAGTGTCTTTGAGGAAGAGTTGAGAGCCCTTTTGCCTAGAGAAGTCGAAAATGCTCGTCTAGATGTGGAAAATGGCAACCCATTGATCGGTAATAGGATCGAGAATTGTAGGTCATATCCGTTGTACAAGTTTGTGCGAGCTGAGCTTGAGACGAGCTTTCTTACTGGGGAAAATGATCGTTCGCCCGGTGAAGAATTTGATAAAGTATTTGAGGCTATATGTGGAGGGAAGTTGATTGATCCATTGTTGGATTGTTTGAAGGAGTGGAATGGTGCCCCTCTTCCTATTTGTTGATATATGATAAGTTAAATGTTTAATTTTAATATATATATATATATTATGTATATATATATATGATATGTTACATGTCTCATGATTTTTTTTTCATTTTTCCCTTAATTTAAACTCATGGGAAATGTATTTAATGTAAGTGAAAAATTATGGTGATATTTTGTCAATAATATGAATTGTATTTTTTTTCCTTTTATGAAGAGTTTTTCTCAAACTTGTATTATTTGATATAATGTACCTTTCAAAAACTTGGATTGGATGTATTTTTGGATGTATCCTTTTATGAAGAGATTTGATAGTGATTTAGTGTCATATTTAGGGTTTGGTGAAGTTTAGGGTCACATCCTACTTTATCACTAATCAATGGTAGCAAAAGTTGGTGAGAACAATATCATTATATTTTTTATTTTTGAAAGTTAAGATTTATAGTTGTAGTTGGAGGATTTTCTTATCTAGATATTGAATCACACATGCCCCAAAAAACTAATAATAATAATTATTATAATGGTGATGATGATGGCAATTTAGAAATTGTTTTATAACATATTGGACTTATAAAGCCTATTTGTTATAGATCAAAACGATATTGATACATTTAATGAACTATAACAAATTAATTTTATTAGAGCATAAAGTGAATATTTAATATATTTTATAGGTATTAAATCATCCCATCATTTATTATATTTTCCCAAATTTAATACTTATCTAATTAACTTAACAATTGGTTCTTGTCACTCAAAATTAAAATAATGTGATTATGCTTAATTGATATCCTTTTGATATATTTACAAAATATTTGAAAAAAGAATTAAAAGTCAAAGAAAATAAAAAGAACAAAATAAAAGAAATCAAATTGAAAGTCATGTGCAATTTTAGTCCCATAATTTAGAGTTTTGTGTCATTTTGGTCTCAATGACAAAAATAGTTCACTCAATAGGGCCTATGAGGGACGCACACTATTTTAGTTAATAATGGATATTCATTTTGAGTCGTGGTTTAAACGTTTAAATCAAGATTATGTTCAACGAATTTGATAAGATCTATCTAATTCATCGATTATGAGCCTGAGTCTAAAATGGTATTCGAGCCGAATTAGCGATAGCTGAGTGCTATTGAAAATGATGTCTTATGATAATATTTATTATTTAAATAAATTTGAAGGTCTTAACTATAATTATAGATATATAATTAAAGGGTTTTCAAGACCATATGTTGAATTCATCATGATAAATAAATAAATTATTTTCAAAGAAACAAATAATTATCGGAAAACAAATGGTAAAAGTAAACATAACATATCTCTTAAAGTAAATTAATTCATTCGAAATCACTAAGCAAACTTTATCAATGACTACGATTCTGAAACAATTAAAAATATTTTCAAACTAAATATTTCACATTAATAATCGACAATATAAAAATTTCAATAATATTGAATAACTTCTCACATAAACAAAATATAAATGTATCATTGCCTTACATCACTTCCCTTCTCTTCTGAAGCCACGTAGCCTTTCCATTTCAACCTTCCCCTCCCATATAACACGTATTACTCCTACACTTCTTCTCCGGCAACCACCATGGCGATCTCCACCGTCCTCCTCCTCAACCCCCACCCCCATCTCCGCCCCATCGCCGCCGCAAAACCACCCCACAAACCCTTACTCACATGCAGAAACTGCCTTCCTCCGAGCACCACCACCACCAAAAACCCTCTATCCAAAGACCACAACTACAAGCTCTCATGGAAACAAGAGCTCCAAACTTCATACCCATCTCAATCATCCGCCATGGAATTCGAAATCGACCAGGAAATGGTGGATAAACGGTGTGTGGATAATCTGAGGATGCTGATAGTCGATTCTGTGCAGAATGCGAAAGCTGGGCACCCTGGAATGGCGCTGGGCATGGCGGAAATTGGGTATTTTCTGTACAGGCATGTTCTGAGGTATAATCCCAAAAATCCGAAATGGTTTAATAGGGATAGGTTTGTTTTGAGCGCAGGGCATGGGTGTTTGCTTCAGTATGTTTGCCTTCATCTTGCTGGGTTTAAATCTGTTCAGGTAAATTAAAAGGGGCATCATTTTTTTATTTTTATTTGTTTTGATGTTTATTTTTTGGTTTGATTTGTCTATGTTTGTTTATGTGTTGAAAATTCTGAAATTTATAGTAGGAAATTTTGTGTGAGAATGTTAGCCTAATTGTTTGGTGACCTTTGTCATGAAAATAGTATTTCAAAAATTTTACTTTAAGAAAAAAGTTTTAGTTTAAAATTTTTTTCGCAATGAGTAAAATTGAATTTTTATTATTTATAATTTGATATCGATTAAAATAATTTTTTCCGGTCATTTTTAAATGCTGAAAGTCAAATTAATTTCATATAAGTAAAATAACATAACATTTGAAATATTCGAAATAAGATCTTAATTGTTCTATTTATGGATAAATCAATGAGGCTGACTAAAAATATTTATATCAACCTAAAGAAATTTATCACAAAAAAAAAAATATTACTATCACAGTCATTACCTATTTTTCACTAAATATTTTTACTCAAACACGCTTCTCAAATTATCCCCTAAAACAATATTTGCCACTTTTATCATGACAAAGAAATCTCTGTATGTGTCTAAATTGGTTGAAAGTTGTAAAATATGTCAAATTAACAGTTATATAAATTAATAGTTATATAGGTTGGTAGATGATGTGTATAATGGTTGTGTTAGATATGTATATAATGATTACGTGAATAAAAAATAAAAAATTGTAAAATATAAAAGAGAAAGAGAGATAATATTATAATGAATAATTTTGATCGGTGAATGTATGAAGTGATGTTTATATGATTGATACGTTGTTATATAAATAGGATTGGAAAAGCAGAGTTGGAAAAATGAGGATTTTGTGTGTTACATTTATTTAGGATTTGTGATCTGAAATTGAATTTTGAAAATACAAACAAACAAGGCCATTATATTTGTCGTTCAATTACGGTATATGATAAACATAATTTATAGTATCACACTATCAACAGATTTGTTCTGATATCGGTGACATCTCTTATTCGACATAGTATTTATGCCCATATTGTTGATAATATTTGTCAATTAACGTACATATAATTGATATTCGTATTATATCGATGTATATACATCGATATTAACATAGGATCTTGGTTGATATATAATGCCAATATTATCGTGTATCTTTGAAGAAAAGAATCGAATTTTCCTTTTCTTTTTCTCTTTCTCTTGGCCATATTTTGTGATATGAACTAGCGGATATATTATTAGATATAAAATGAACATATGATGTATAATTACCAGTGAGCTCGCTTTTATTACAAATTTATCTTCAATAATAACGTAATCTAATTTTATTCATATTTCATTAATAAAATTTCTTACTATGTCTCATTAACTAGAAACTATTGATATTTAATCTATCTACAATTTTAGTATTCTCTTAGAATTTAAGCATTCCATAAAGTATATATCATGCATTATCCAATAGAATCTCGATAAACTGTGACTCAATTGGAACAATACTTACTGATATTATTCTGATCGATATAAATCATAAACGGCCTTGGCGTGGATATTTGTACCCTCGAATGCTTATGGTTTCTCATTAATCAATATAAAGAAATTGAAGTAGAACATTAATCTTTCTCATTTTATCATTATCAACTTGTTTTTTTTTTTTTTTTTGACGAATATTATAATAAGTTAATTTATTAATTTGATCAGATTGAAGACCTCAAACGACTATGCAAATTTGGCAGCCGGACTCCGGGTCACCCGGAAAACACAGTGACAGATGGCATCGAAGTTACTACAGGTACTAACTAAAGATTATAAACTTATCATAATTCATAGCTAAAATTCATTCGGCCATGTGATTGGTTGCTTTCGTGGCTTAAAAAATGATATTTTTTAACAAATTATAAATCTCGCAACTTTGTGGAAAAATAGTTCTAAATTTCTACAAAGAGATTACTAGCCTTTACGCATTTTTTGTTTTAGATATTTTATACCTGTATTTAGGTTGTTGTATACGACATTTTTTCGAAAAACGATAATGATCCCTTCCAAAAGCGTGCCAAAAATAAGATTCCCATACACTATCAACTTAAGAAATGATATGAATTATGAAGCCTCGGGCACTAAAGTATGTAATGTAGTTAAAGGTCTATACACTTAACTTTAACCTTTTCACAACTTCCGTCTAAAACTCTGTTGTAATATCTATAATTATATTATATTGTATCGTATCATATCTTTTATCATTATCTTGTAGTTATATAGTTTTATCTTATTTCCATGATTTATTTTCCATGTTTATACCGTTATGATTTCATTGGATTATATTGTAACTCTATTTACACCCTTCTACTATCAATAATATAATTCACGGGTTTTACATTATTCAACAGCAACTATACAACCTTTTGCTTGGCCGATATGATGGTACATATATGATGTATTATGTATATCATGTATAATTATATGATTCTAAAGAAACTTGAAATTTATGACTCTCTAAACATATGTAATATATAGACTTATTTTACATACGTGATTTGTAATACAAGATGCAACACCATTTTGTAACTGAATATCTCATATACCCTAAAGTGGATCAATTTACTAAGGTCAAAAATGTTTTATTTTATGCATGGAAATTGTAATACAACCCGTGCTCAATCATAACGTATATATATACTTATATATTCACTAGGGCCTCTTGGACAAGGAGTAGCCAATGCAGTCGGAATTGCTCTATCGGAAGCTCACTTAGCTGCTAGGTTCAACAAACCCGATATTTCAATTGTCGATCATCGAACGTAAGCATAAAACCGATTACTCTTAGGGTGTGTTTGGATTGAAGGATTTGAAATCTATGGATTTCAAATTCATCGATAAATCCATTTTAAGTTCGTTTGGATAAATTCATATTACGATGGATTTCAAATCCCTTGTCATTCACTTTGTGACCTATTTTCTCCATGACTATGGTGGATTTCAAATGACACCATTTTAGTTGTCATTTTAAATCCTTCCTCCAAATCCCCTCCCCAAATCCAAATCTTTCAATCCAAACACACCCTTATATTTCAAATCAAAAGATTTTTTTCCGGTGATTTAATTTTGCCGACTATAATTGCCTATTAATTAACACTTTAATAACACAGATATTGTATTATGGGTGATGGTTGTGCTATGGAGGGCATATCCCACGAAGCTGCATCATTAGCGGCACATTGGAAGCTCAATAAGCTCACCTTAATTTACGACGATAATGGCAATACTATAGACGGTTCGACAGAAATTGCGTATACTGAGGATATTTCGCTGAGATTCAAAGCATTGGGGTGGAATACAATTGTTGTAGATGATATTCATAACGATATGAGATCGTTTAAGAATGCACTTTTGGCTGCTTATAAAGAGACCCGAAAACCAACTTTCATTCGGGTATGTCTATTTTTGTCTCTTATGATTTCTTTCGGATAATATTTTTCGCCATTATGGTGAAAATTTAAGTATGTTTTTTCTAGTATATGTGCTCTAGATACCGAGCTTTTCGACCTTAAATATAAAAGATAATTATATGGACACTCCATCACATATTGGGAAATTATTACGAGCCCAAAGGGTTCTGCAAATTACCAAGATGTGTGAATTTGTAACATGATTTTACCGCTTTTGCAAATTACCACGAGATTTGGAGGTTTTACAAATTATACAAATGGGTGAAATTATGATATGTTTTTTACTAATAATTTCTCGAAATCTGGAACTCAAGGGTATAGTTTAATTTAATTACACTTGAGATATATATGGATTTACATTTTACAACGGTATGATTAGGGCTGTCAATGGGTAGGGAATACCCAAACCCAAAACAGATCCATGGAATACCCACAAAAAGTAATTATTTTACCCGGACCTGATTGCATACCCGACGGGTGTTTGACTCGACGGGCCGTGTATGTTTCGGTTCGGGTCCATGTCGGGCAAATGCCCTCGGGCAAACTTCGGGTATTGTTCGGGTATAGACCTGATATTTTCAAAGGGTAAATTTCGAGTAATGTTCGGGTATTTTTGGGTAAAAGCGGTTAAAAATTAGACTCGGACTACCTTGTGTAATCGGGTCAGGTAAGTTTTCTTTTGAACGGGTCCGGGTATTGCCCGCCCATTGAGAAGCCTAGGTATGATCAAATAGTCGAAAATGGTGTATCCAGTCTTGTGTGTATCATGATATTACACACATTTGATTAAACGATGCAAAAACTATAAGATGCATGATATTCAGGTGAAGACTCGCATAGGAAAATTGTCGAAGAATGAAGGAACATCGAAAGCTCATCATGGGATATTTGATGAAGAAGATGAGAAACAAATGAAGCACAAGGTTAAATGGGACGGTCGAGAGCCGTTTCATGTGATTCCTATGGTATACAGGTATATATAAACTACTGCATATATATATATAATATTTAAATAGCGATTTAAATATCAAAATAGTAAACTTTTTTTTTATGTTCTTTAGAGAAATGCAAGTTGGAGCTAATCAGGGCGAAGAGCTAGAGAAGGAATGGCATTCCAAATTGTATTACTATCAAAATCGATACCCACAAGAAGCTGCTGAATTCAAAACTCTCCTTTACGGTGGAATGGTTCCGGGATGGGAGAATTCTTTACCGGTAATTTATGCGTATTTCTGAATTTCTCATATTATTTACCACTGGATGCGAAAACATCAAGTTTTCTGATCAAATATTAGGGGTTTATTTATGTTTTTAGATAAAATTTTAAAATTTTACCAGGAATTGCGTACTATGAAAATTCGTGTTTAAGTTTTTAAAAATAGGTTGAAAGCTGTAAAATATGTCAAACCAGTGATAGGTTGATGGATGGTGTGTAGAATGGTTGTGTTAGTTGTGTAGATAATGATTGTGTGAATAAAAACTAAAATAATATAAACAAAAAATTCGTAAAGTATGAAAGATAAAGTGAAATAATAATTATAATAAATGATTTGATTGGTAAATGCGTGAAATGACCTATATATAATTGATAATTGATAGGTAGTTAGTTATATAGGAGAATGAAAAAATATTGTAAAAGTAGAGTAAAAAAAATAGAGAATTTGGATGAAAATTTGGTGTGTTAAATTTATTAAGAATTCTGGTGGTTTAAAAACTTGAAAATAGAATTTGAAAACATATACAAACAAGGCCTTTGAACCCGATTAATAACGTGCGACCATACCATCTTTTATATGCATGAAATTTCAAAATTGATTCAAAATTTCGGTTTTTCATCAGATGTGGTCTACTTCTGATCCACTGGATGCCACTCGAGGATATTCGGAGAAGTGTTTAAACAAACTAGCAAAAGTTCTTCCAGGTCTAATCGGTGGAAGTGCGGATCTTGCTTCCTCTAACAAAGTCCATCTCCACGGCTATGAAGATTTTCAGCAGCCTGCTTCTCCGTGGGGCCGGAATATTAGGTACGCGGGGTTTGGGGCCCACTTGTTGTTCACGGGACACTAATTTTGTAAATTGTTAAACATTAGGACTAGATCAATTAATAGTCCATTATTGTCTCGTGTGACAAAAAAAAACATATCACATCAATCATAATAATTACATATTTCTTTTAAAAATTTCTTTAAAAAACTCATCCAAATACACATTTTACACAATATTTCTTATCACTAATGATATTTTTTCCTAACTTTTATCATGAAAATAAATTTTCGAAAATGGGCATGCCATCCAATCAGGGTCACACGCGACTAATTGAACGTCTTCTTCTTTTAAAAGGTTGGAGTGAAATTGCATAAAATTAACTACTATTTATGACACTAATTTTGTAAATTTGTAAATGGTATTATTCCGAAATTTCTATATTATTCTCGTGTGACAAAATATATATTTCGTTCGAGAAACAAGAATATTAAGTCTATCCTTATGTGTTAGGTACGGTGTTCGAGAGCACGCTATGGCGGGAATTTCGAACGGCATCGCATTGCACGGTAGTGGTTTAATACCATTTGCGGCAACATTCCTCACATTCTCCGACTACATGAAAAACGCCATTAGACTATCCGCTCTGAGTCACGCTGGGGTCATCTACATCATGACCCACGACTCGATCGGTTTAGGTGAAGACGGGCCGACCCACCAACCCGTGGAGCATCTCGTCGGGCTCCGTGCCATTCCACGCCTCTTACTCTTCCGCCCCGCGGACGGAAACGAGACCGCCGGGGCCTACAAAGTGGCCATCGCCCGTCGAGACGCGCCTAGCGTGATCGCGCTTTCGAGGCAAAAAGTAGCGGCGCATATTGACGGAACATCAAGTGATAAAGTAGAAAAGGGCGGTTATATTGTAAGTGACAATTCGGGACCGAATTCGCTACCGGAGATTATATTTATCGGGACTGGGTCCGAGCTATGTCAGTGCGAAAGTAGCGCCTCGGTTTTGAGGGGAGAAGGGAAACGAGTGAGAGTCGTTTCGCTTGTTTGTTGGAGGCTTTTTGACGAGCAAACGGTGGAGTATAAAGAGCACGTCTTGCCAACGAGCGTGTCGAAGCGCGTTAGCGTAGAAGCGGGGTCGCCGATAGGGTGGAGGGAGTACGTTGGACGAGAAGGCGTAATTGTTGGCGTGGAGGATTTTGGTGTAAGTGGGGCGTATTTGGATACCTTTAAGAAGTTCGGTTTTACGGAGGATAATATCGTTAATGTTGCAAGAAGAGTGTTATCTAAAAGGTAGGTTTTCATCATACGGTCTAGTTTCTCGTTTTTCGCAACAAGATCGAGATTTTGACCCATTACGAGTTTTTCGGAGTCGAAAACTATCGTGTCCGCTAGGTTATGTATGATATTTTCGTGTTTGTTGGTGTTGTATGATACGGCTTACATGGAATGGAATGTGTATTAGGTGTATTCGTGTGGCAATAATGGTTTTCTTTTTGTGTACATTAAGATTTTGAAATTGGCAGTGACATGTCAAACAGAGCGGACTATCCGTGTGTTTTGTTTTGAGATTGATAAGTTTCAATTTATTTCAATTATTATTTATATTTTATTTTTTAATAGACATTTGTTAATCTTATAATTTTGAAATTGATAATTTTTAAATTATTTTAATTATTATTTATATTTTATTTTTTAATAGATATTTGTTAATCTCACATTGATACTAAAAGTACATTCTATTTTGAAATTGATATGTGGAAATTATTGAATTATTTTAACGTAGAGTTTTGTTTGATGGGTCACTTTTATTGATGTCTTGTGGAGGTGTATTGTGTAGGTTGAGTGAAGAACTCAAATTTATTATTCTTTTATCTTTCTTTTCTCACAAAAAAAAATGCTCGGAAAATAAAAGAGATTATTGTTAGATCATGGGGAAAATGTGACTCAAAATTTACCTAATCGACTTTTCACCTAACGTTAACCATGGTAACTTTTTTAAAATTTTGGTTAACCCATGGTTGACTTATAATTATTGTGGAGTTTGAATATATTGAATATATTGAATCTCATGAATTATATATATTTTATTGTAATATAAAAATAAATGGTATATATTATTTACAACATTCCAAATGTGTACATCAATATTGATATCCATTGTAGGGCCCAATGGAAAAATATTTAACGGCCCAGTAACAGTGTGCGCCATGTTTCCGGGGCGCACGTTAGCAGTTACACCATCAAATAACCTATCTTGTACACACATTGAATTTATCCCAAATCAAAAAACCTAAAGTCTCCCCCTCAATTCTCACTCTCTCTGCTCTGATTTAAAATTCGGACCCTATTTACCAAATTGAAGATTCAGGTTTCTCTGTTTTTACATTAATTCCATCGTTCTTTTTCATTTGTGTGAATTCTGGTTAATTCGTTGGTTTTTTGTGAGATTTATGAACTGCATGAATGTATTTTCATTTCACTGTAAGTAAAACCCTTTTACAGTTTTGACTGAAATTTATCTTTAGGTGTTCCGCTTATATGCATGTGTCCTTGAGATTACAAGAATACGTATTCTGTGAGGTGGGCATGGTTTTGTTATGAAATTTTATGTGGTGTGGTCTAAATGAAGAATGTGGAAATACCCAAATGGCTCGAAGGGTTGCCGTTGGCTCCCGAATTCCACCCGACTGACACGGAATTTGCTGACCCAATTGCTTACATATCTAAGATAGAGAAAGAGGCTAGTGTTTTTGGTATATGTAAAGTTATTCCGCCATTGCCAAAGCCTTCACGGAAGTATGTACTTCAGAATTTGAATAAGTCGCTTTCCAAGTGCCCGGAATTGGGTTCGGATGTAAATCTTGTTACATCATCAAGATCAGATAGTCCTAGGAATAATTGTGATAGCAGTGTCGATGGTGGGGAGAGTAGGGCTGTGTTTACTACGAGGCACCAAGAATTGGGTTTTGAGAAGGGGAAAAAAGTGAAGACAGTGGGTGGAAATCATGTACTTGGAGCCAAAAAGCAAGTTTGGCAAAGTGGGGAGGTTTATACTCTGGAGCAGTTTGAGGCCAAGTCAAAGAATTTTGCTAAGAGCCAGTTGGGGACGGTAAAGGACGTAAACCCTTTAGTTATTGAATCCATGTTCTGGAAAGCAGCAACAGATAAGCCTGTTTATATAGAGTATGCAAATGATGTGCCTGGTTCAGGGTTTGGTGAGCCTGATGGGCTGTTCCATTATTTCAATAGAAGTAGGAGGAGAAGGAAGAGGAACTCATATGATCGGAATAATTTAGATAGTTCTGATAATAAGGATGATCTAGTAGATACAACGAATAAAATTAGACCCGAGAAAAATTTAGACAGCCAGAATAATCTTAACTTGAGTACAGAGACAGCATCAAATTCTTTACCATCTGCAGAATCACGCCTAGGTGAGTCTGTTTCTGGGCAAAGGAATTCTCGCCCGAGTAATGAGGTGGAGGGTACTGCTGGTTGGAAGCTTTCGAATTGTCCTTGGAATTTGCAAGTAATAGCTCGGTCACCAGGATCATTAACACGTTTCATGCCAGATGATATTCCTGGCGTTACGTCTCCTATGGTTTATATTGGAATGTTGTTCAGCTGGTTTGCTTGGCATGTGGAAGATCATGAGCTTCATAGCTTGAATTACCTTCACATGGGCTCTCCAAAGACTTGGTATTCAGTGCCAGGAGATTATGCTTTCGACTTTGAAGAAGTCATTAGGCTTCGTGCTTATGGAGGCAACACTGACCGGTTGGGTATGTACACGTGTTAAAATATCAATTATTTATTCTGTTTTCTATACATATGCACACACACACATATATATATATATATACATATACAGAGTCTCTGCTTCTGCATTTTACTCATTCTGTCTTTTCAGTCATGTACCTCAGGGAGAACTATTCTGTGATATTGCTTTCATGTATTGCATTAGAAAATGTGTGACTGAATAGAAATATAAATTGTTTGCTGGGGATATCCTGGGCCAACCTGAACTTTTTCTTTTGCTGTTGGTCATGTTTTGGTTTTATTTAAAGGTTTATATCTGGTTTATAAAAGTTGTTTCATTGTTATGAACTAATAAAAAACTGCAGTTCATTGTAAGATCGTGTCAACTAACTAATTTTTTTATCTCTTGGTCGCATAATGTAAAGCAAGTATGGTAATGATAAGGTTTAGATAATATTTTTTGTGTGAATAAGGAATTAAATAATAATAAAAAAAACCACTCGTTTTAGGTGTATTATTCACACTCAGTGGTTTCTCAATGTTTTCCTATAAACAGTGAAGCAAGTTCTCAGATATTGTTATCAGGTTTAAGTTCATTACACCACCATGTTTTCTCATATATAAAATTACATTATTCTCTTGACAACCTAGTTGCTTCGAAGATGATATTTGTTTTTTTTTCTGCAAAACATTATAGTAATTGTGCTTTCCCGTGACTTAGCTGTCATTTTATTCACTCAGATGCAATTATTTTCTGATTTCCAGTTGCCCTATCTCTCTTGGGGGAAAAGACTACTGTTATATCGCCTGAAGTTATTGTTGCATCAGGCATCCCATGCTGTAGGTGGGTATTTTTTTTGGCTAAATTTGGTGCAGTTTCTTCTACTTTGTTTTTAGCTGATTTAGAAGATTTACTTGCACTGATTCTATTCAATTGTGTTGTGGAGGCTGAGAAATATTTTGCTAAATTGAAAATTGCTGTAATTGCAGGTTAGTACAGAACCCTGGTGAATTTGTTGTGACTTTCCCAAGAGCCTACCACATAGGATTTAGCCATGGTAATTGATTTTCCTTGCTTGTTGGAGTACTTGATGTTGAAAGTACTTGTTAAATTTGTACTTAGTATGCACTTTTAAAACCAATTAGTTTCCATAATCTTGTATGATCTATAACTTATCATTGTTCATGAGCCGGCACAAGAATTATCAATGAGCAATCACTTTATAGGCTTCCGTGTGTCAATAAGTAGCAGTCCTTTACTTTTCCTTTCAATATCGGCATTTCTTTGAAAATTCAACTAATTTTTACCTTTATGTTTGCAATTTAAAATACAGGTTTCAATTGTGGAGAAGCTGCTAATTTTGGAACACCAAAGTGGCTTACAGTAGCTAAGGAAGCTGCTGTTCGTCGAGCTGCCATGAATTTTCTTCCTATGCTGTCTCATCAGCAACTGATGTATTTGTTGACCATGTCTTTCATTTCAAGGTATGATTACTAGCTTTCTGTTTTTGTGAAAGTTTCATTCATGTCAAATTACGTCTGTAATCTGATCTAAGCAGCATTACACTAAAGGTATGATGATGTTTCTAGTTCGTTTTTTTTTTGGATTTGTTAGGAATATGATGCCAATTGTGAAATAACGCACGAAAGAAAACGCAATAAACAACACACGAATTGGGTAACGAATTGTTTACTCAGTTCGTCAAAAGAATTTTGACTACGTCTGGGGGCGCTACCAAGCCAGGATTTTTACTATATTTTTTGAATAATGTTACAATGAGAGAATATGGCTATTTATACAACATACGCAACCTAATAAGAAAAGGATTACGTAAATGACTAAAATACCCTAAAAAAATTTCGCCGAGAGCTGTTGGATCGGCGAGAGTTCTTCAGGCTCCATAACTCAACAGGATTTGCTATAGTGGAACTTTTGTTAGCATTTGATATATGACATCTTTTATGAATTAAAGTTCTATTTTTACTTGAGAGATTGGAGTCAACGACCTTGTAACATGACATACACATTGCTCTTGCCTCTTGATAAAATTTCAGGCTACCTTTCTAATGTTTTGAGTGAGTGGTGATTGATTTTTGTGAAGCTTGTTAGATTGAACTTCTGTCATGACTGTCTATTATTAGAATCTATAGTTAAAGAGTACACTTTAACTGTTTTCTAGAAATCAGTATTGAAGTGTAAAACTTTATTTAAGAGATGTTGGAGTTTCTAGTACACTTAACAATTGAAAGCTCACTTATGATCTGTTAGAATTTTAAGAAGCCATGTTTGTGAAGTGAATGTGATAATATGCTTAGTTGCATATAACAAGAACAACCAAGGATAATATGCTTTCTTGATTCGGCATACTATTACATTATAAGAAGTAATTTGTGGTTTTGAAGTCCTAAATCATGGTTATTTTGGTGCGTATTGAAAGGCAGTAGACATTTTGATATACCTAACTATGACGTAGCTTAATGAAAATATCCTTTTGCATGTTGTGTACTACATATTAGACCTTCAGTAATTTTGATTCATTCTTACAGCCTATGAAGAGGTAAGTCATGAGTCATTTGGTGGCTGGTGGCATGCAACTCTTGTTTGACTTCTTTGCCATAAACTTTTTCACTCACTTTATAGCTGTCATAAATGGGAAAATATATAATTATGGAAAAGTAGTTTAATAGGATTTAAATTAAATTGTTAACTATATTAATGAATGTATTACATTCATCCAAATTTAATATAAGTTGGTGTACATATGATAAAATCAACTTCAATAAGACTATCCATGTGCTGATAATATAGCTACATACCTGGAAGCCTCTGTTTATCATATATTTGCAGTAGTTGGTCGAAGATTCTTCTATGTAGAATATGCATTTGATAAACTGGATCTGACTTAATTTGCAGAATACCAAGATCCTTAATACCGGGCGTACGAAGCTCACGTTTAAGAAACCGCCAAAAAGAAGAACGAGAACTCTTAGTAAAACGGGCTTTTATAGAAGATATCTTGCATGAAAACAATCTGTTGACCATTCTCCTTCAGAGAAATACATCTTACCAGGCCGTACTGTGGGATATGGAATCATTACCTTCTTCAAATAAAGAATCTGACATTTGCAAGAATGTCGAACCTGCTATATCGGTATCAATAGAAAAAAGTTATACTGAGAATGATGATAATATGAATAACGAGAGTGAGCTAAGCAAGTATATTAGTGCAGTCGGTTTTGATCTTAATGATGATGATTTGGCATATGATTTTCAAATGGATTCTGGAACTTTACCCTGTGTAGCTTGTGGTATTCTTGGTTTTCCATTTATGGCTGTTGTTCAACCATCTGGAGTAGCATCAAAGAATCTTGTGGAATCTTGTGTCCTTTCTGATCTCAATCATGTGGTGGAAGGGTCTACTGAAGGTGTGAATACATAAATTTATTGCCTTTTCTTCTGACTTACATTTTTTCTTTTATGTATTTGGTTGATATAAAATACATTTTCTGCTGTGGCTTTCATAGTGAGAAAATGCCATGTCTGCTGAAATGATTTCATCTGTTTATGCCTTGTGCATAGAGTGTTTAGTGCTGTAATTAGTGTTCGATGTTGATTTTTAGTCACCATTGCTTAGTATTCCTGTCCCATGAAGTCAAGGTGTTTATTCTCAACGATTTCTGTGTTACTAAATGCTAAATATTAATATTTGTCGCATTCAACTGTTAATTATGTGTGGGCAGTTGTCTCGAAAACAAGTAAAAGAATTGAAAAACCTTGAGAAGGTAACATGTTCAATATTTTTCAATTAGATGTGAATGCACTTGGAAATTAGTAATGAAATTGATTAAAATTTTTGTATTGTAGTTAGAAAATAATCATGAATGATCAAGTGAACAAAATGATGCATACTTTTTTGATGGGGGAATATAATGTGATGCGAAGAATCAGCAATTCATATCTCTATTGTCTTTCTCGAGTTCATATTCTTATCAGTATTACTGTGGAGTCTATAAACCAGATGTTAGATACTTGTTTTACCTCACTGCAATTGCATCTTGTATTATTCTGCAAATTGAGTTGCGGATGGAATGATATACGAGTAATTATCAGTCACAAGGGCGATTGATTTTTAACTTGTATCAGATTATCTTTGAGAAAATATTATTACTTTTATTTTCTAAGAATGCACTTACATGCAGAAAACAAGGATAAATTGAATGGAAAAGGCGTCTGTCTAACTGAAGAATCCTCACTGGCCGAAGCAAGTCGATCTACAAGTTCATCCATGGAGCAATTACCAATCCCAGATAATCATTCTTCATCTTTCATGGATAAAACTGTTACTTCGAAAGTTGAAACCGTAAAGGAATGGAATATCTCTAATGTATTTCTAAAACCACGGATATTCTGTCTGGAGCATGCAATAGAAGTTGAACAACTCTTGTGTTCTAAAGGCGGAGCAAATGTTCTTGGGATTTGTCATTCAGGTAAATAGTAGGCTTGGTATTTTTATTGTAGTATGGGTTTGTGTTATATAGTGAGTGGACACATACACACACTGAAATTTAAAAAGTGGCTGAAAATAAGCCATTTTTCCGCTCTTGATGATGCCAAGACAACCCTGTTTTACTTTTCTTGCCATTGTTTTAAGGGATAATTGCGTACACATCCTTAACTTGTTCGGTAATTTCCACAAACCCCTTGAGGTTTTTCAAAGCACACCTCCTGTCAAACAACTTGTAAAGCAGGGTCTGTAATCGTTATTCACTTTCGGGGTGAAATCGTAATATAATTTTTACTAACAAGAAAAGTTATAGTAATTTCTCAAAACTCATCGTGTGTTTTCGTAATTAGGGTCTCAAATACATGGGTGTTTATGTAATTTACCCGTGTTCTATTGTCGTGAAATGTATAACTATTTTTTATGTGTTTTATATAATAAAGTAGATAAAAATAAATCATAAATCAAACACATCCTTCCCAGTGTATACTGATATGGAATCTTTCGACTTGTTTTAGATTTCCAGAAAATAAAAACACATGCTGCGGTTGTTGCTGAGGAAATTGATATCCCTTTTGATTACAATGAGATTCCTCTATGCAATGCATCTCAGGAAGATCTAACATTGATCGATATTGCAATCGACGGCCAGAAACAACTCGGTTTTACTCAAGACTGGACCTCACACTTGAATATCAATTTACAGCACTGTGTGAAGATTAAAAAGAGTTACCCCTCGAAAAATTCACAGTACTTACTGAATTTAGGTGGGCTGTTTTATGGTGTAACTTCGGTTTCAAATTCATCTCGTGTCAAATGGGTGTCAAGAAAATTACGATCAAAGCGCCATCTAAAATATCCATTGCAAAATAAACCATCCGATGGCGTTGAAATTGTGAAGGCGGATTCGAAAGCAAATTTTGGGCATCAAATGACTAAAAAAGATGTCAAGATCATTCAATATTCAAGAAAAAAGTACAAGTCTTGCAATTCTGCACCAAGGATTGAGAATGGCGAGCTACAAATGGGAAAATTTCCATCAAATGAACCGATAGTGGAGGGTGATAGTGATATTTCTTGTCATGATTCACAGGCAAATAAAGTCAAGGTACCCGATGGATGCATAGACAAAAATGAAGGTAATATTTCTGAGAATATACGTGCTGGTTCACCTTCAGATGAAAATAGGGGAGTAACTGAAATTTTGACCGAAGAACGAGCAAAATCGTCGAGTATTGAAGGGCAACAGCATGTTCTGACTGGTGATAATCCCGAGAAAGGTGTTTCAAATGATGCGTCATTAATGAATGAACCAACTTGTACCATGGTTAAACAACTACATGTCCAAAGTGACACACTTTTAGAAAAGGGATCACACAATGATAATGACAAGAATGCCCCTGCACCAAAACCTGAATCGGTAGCAAAGATTGGAAATAAAAGGAAAAGAGACGTGGGCCCGCAAACTCGAGATGAACCCCATGTCGACGGGTTCATTAAAAGCCCATGTGAGGGTTTGAGGCCTAGGTCCCGAAAAGATGCATCGGGCCCAAGTGAGGATACACTCAAAGTGAACAAATCAAAAAAGCCCTCGACGAATCCAGTTACTCGCGTTGATAAAAAACAAAAACAATCTCAGAAGATGTACAAATGTGACTTAGATGGATGCACAATGAGTTTCCATACAAAGGGCGAGCTTGTATTGCACAAAGGAAACCGTTGCCCTGTTCAAGGGTGCCGAAAAAAATTCAATTCTCACAAATACGCTATACAGCACCAACGTGTACATGATGATGACAGGCCTTTGAAATGCACTTGGGACGGTTGTAAAATGTCGTTTAAGTGGGCTTGGGCTAGGACTGAACATTTACGGGTTCATACTGGGGAAAGGCCGTATATATGCAAAGTTGAAGGATGTGGACTTACTTTTAGATTTGTGTCGGATTTTAGTCGACATAGACGAAAAACAGGGCACTATGTGAATGCACCAAAGTGATGACGTTTTTAGCCGGTTCGTTTTGTGGGTATTTGACATAGATGAAAAACAGGGCACTATGTGAATGCACCAAAATGAGACGTTTAAAAAGGTTCGTTTTGTGGGTATTTTGAAGGGTGGAAATCTTGAGGAAATGAACTCGAGAATCGTGTGAAGTAGGATTGATAGTTTTAGGGTAGGAAATGGACTGATCTTGTTGTAAGTAAGGAGGTGTTTGCATTTTGTTGATTTGATGATAGTTTGTATGTGGATCTTGATCTTTTGTGTTCTACTTTTCTGCAGGGATAATTGTATGGATAGTCCAGATTTGTTCTTTAATCCTCTTATTACTGAATTTCTGGTGTTTTTTGTACCGATTTCGGTTTTTATAACGAATTGAATTGGTTGGAATACAGTGTGTTCAAGATTGTTTGAATTCATGTCCTGAGTGTTGAAAATTATGTTTGATGATGGTTTAATTGTTAATCAGATTGAGTTTGAATAAATTTTAATTGAATTGACCTGCATTACCTTTATTTTTATATTTTTTCAGACTTTATTTTACTATTTTTTTTTCTTTTCAGAAGTACTGAACAAACAAACAAGTATTCAAGTATATTTTGATTATACTAGTAAATAACACCTTCAACCAGACGTGAATTATATGATTCCGTTTTTCAATTTAAAAATATTATTAACTTAAAAATTATAAAATTATTGAACTAATAAAGTAGGACCCTATTTATATTTTCTCATCCATCGACCATAATGTTGGGGAGTTCCTAGTGTAACATCATAATTATATATTATGTATATATACTAAGGTTTTTTTTTTTTTTTTTTTGGATTTAGGCCAATCAAATTAGTAGAGATAAATTGCATCTAGCCCTTTATTTATATCACAGATCAACGAACTAATAGAATGAAATAATTTTGTATTTTACATAATTACCCTTGGTTATCTTTTCAAAAGATGATTGAGTCCCTCGGTTATTTGTTCCATCCTAAAGTCCGGCAAAATTCTAATTTTAGTTGCATAAAATATCACGATTCTAGTTTTAGTCTTACACTTTATGAGATTTTAAAAAACATCTCAATATTTCACCGCAAGTTGCAATATTAGTCATTTTTTAAAATAATATTAGTATCATATTGTATTTTTATTATTATAAATTGCATTTTTCCCTTTCAACTAAAGAAGATGTAATAAACACCCTTAAATAAATATTATTTGCCACTCCATTAAAAATAAAATAAAGGAGAATATATAGGTTTAGCCCAGACGTTCGTAACATGACTCAATCATCATCTTTTTCAATCATTTTTTATTTTCTTCTATGAAGTTTATAATGATGCTTGTTTAAGGGGGTGTTTGATACATTTTTGTATAATTTGATTGACAAAATATAATTTTAAATAATAAAAACAAAATATATGACTGACATTGATTAACAAAAAGTTTAATATTGCAACTTTATCAAATTATTGAAACTATTTTCAAAATTTCATAAAATAATTGACTAAAACTAACATCACAATATCTAAATTTACAATGTCCCCAAACTTATGAAGCCTAGTTTCTGTATTAGATCAAAAAGGTTGTTCATTCAATCAAATATTAAATGTCCCGAACATCTTGATATAAAAAAGGTTTGTTCTTTTATTTCTCATTTTGAGATTTTCGTTCAATAGGAGCATTACATATATATATATATATATATAATTGGACAATTGTCTTTTTTTTTCTTTTCTAAATTCATATTCGGGTTTCTTTAAAAGACATTTTAGAGCTCCCAAATAGTTTAGTTCTCTTAACTTAATGATCTATAAATTGATAAATCGGTGATTAAAATTGATCATGGTAATTTTGTAATTAAAATGGATTTACTTAATTATATTTTTTCACTTTTACTTATTTAGCAAATATTTTCCTGCACTTTTATTTAATTTCAACTTGTGAATGAATGCATTAATGCAAACACTACCCATTTTTGTTTTTACTTAATTGTTACATGATAAGTTTATATCCGACATCTTTCAAATTTATTATGGCAAGTTTATGTTAATGTAACTGAGATATTGTGGATAAATCATTAATATATATATATATATATATATATATATATACTGAACAACTTTATAAATATATAAATATTTAAATGACAATAAAATAAATAGGGAAACTAAAAAATTAACAGTACACAGCAAGAAAAATCCAAGTGAATCTTGGAATAAATATTGAAATAAATAAATTAAAACATCAATTTTGGCTGTGGCCATAGAAAGCAACCCTTTTTGTCAGTAATAATCTCAATACCCCAAAAACAGCAAAAAAGTTAAACCCTAAAATCTTCAGTCAAAAACTTTCATTGTCAGTTCTCTGAAAACCCTAAAATTCAGTGACTTTTGATATAATCCCATAATTTTTTTTTTGTAAAATTTTAATTTCCACAGAAAAAATCAAAAAAAGGGTTACCATAATCATTTCCAGATCTCTCATAATAATTACCAAAAATGGGGCATTCATTTTCAGAAGAACTTGCAGTGGTTTCATTTTCATGTCTATTTTTTGCCTGTAAAATTCCAGTGGGGTGAATAGGAAATAAATCCAGTGTTTCTTGATGATGATGATCATCATCATCATGCATTGTTGTGTTGTACATTTGATGTTTGTTTTTCTCAACGATGTTTTCAGTTTCGATTAGTCTCTTCTTGAAACCTCCTGCTGCAGGCAGTGGTACCTTTGGATATTGCTGCTGATGATGATAGAACCCTAAATCATTCTTTGCTTGAGGTATGTAACATGGGCTACAAACAACTGCAAAATAGAAAATAATAATACATGTAACAGATAATTAAATTATATTACATAGAAAGAAATTAAAAGGAGGCAGAATAAATAAATAAATCAAATTCAGGAAATGTAAACGAATTTATATATAAAAGAAAGAAATGAAAAGCCATCTTTCCTATAAACAAGTGACCCTAAGGCATTCAATATTTTTTGTGTGCATTGAATGATAAGAAATTATCATTTCAAGTTTATAAGAACCCTTTTTCTAGAATATTAAAAGAGAATCATTGCATTAGATTATAGATCAAATATCCCATTTAAGTTCATACACATATATATGTATAATTACATTAACAAGAATCCTATAATAGAATATGAAAAGACACTATTTCCATTTGCCATATCGTTTTCAAGAATTATAAACTCTCATCATCTACCAATATATATATATATATATATATGAATCAATAAAACACATAAAATGATGGAATTTAAAATTAGAAATTACCATTGTGATAAGGAGAAAAAACTGGAGTATTAGTGGGATGTAGAAATCGATTAAAATAAGCTAAATTGTCTTGTTTCTGCTTCTGTCTTTGCCTAGCCTTGTGATTTTGAAACCAATAGAACACATTTTTGCCTTCAATATGACCAAAAGCCCTAAGCCTGTTAGTAATCTGTTGAATTTGTTCAGCACTTGGAGTTCTTAAACCCTGCTTATACAAGCTCTCAAGCATGTTTATTTGCTCTTTTGTAGGGTTCCATCTTGAACCTGATCCACCATTTCCAACATTTTGATCACAACCCTCCATTTTTTTTCACTTTTTTTTGCCAAAATAGATAAATTATAAACAAAATTCAAATGGGTTTTTATGTAATCTTTTGTTTTGTAAAAACTATGAAGTTTGAAGGGGTGATGAAAGTTTTATGTTTTTGAACTCAACTTTCTCTCTGCATGGCTTGTTATGTTGGTAGCCCTTTTAAAGAGGGTTAGCCCTAGGAATCAGCCAATCATATGCTGCATATATATGCGTGTATATATATATATATACATATATATATATATGCAAAGAAAGAGATGAAACAAAGAGTCAAACAAGAAAAAAGAGAGGAAAAAACACAGAGTGAATATAGATAGGGTTTTTGCATGCGTATAGTTTTTGGTGCTGAAAAATCTCTGAAAACATGGAGGCTAGCGGCTGAGTATAGGCCTGGCATGCATGAAAAGACTGAAATGCCCCTAGGTAGAAGGGGGGTTTTGTCTTGGGAATGAAAGATGATGGGTATATATAGGAGGGTAGATTAGGGAAAAGGGGTTGTAAGGAGTATAGGGCCTAGGCTTTGGAAATTGCACATATAGAGATAAAAGATTGTTATAAATATGTTTTTATTTTGCACTTGATTAAGAGGTAGATATTGATATTATTAATGACCCTTTGGTGGTGTTGAAGAGAAATATATAATTAGGAGAGCCTTTTAAAATTTGAGATATGGTTTTCTTTTTCTTCAATTTTTATACAAGAAATATTCATTTTTGAATTAAAAATTTTTTGGTCTCAATTTAGGACGAATTATAAATAAGCATAAACATCTATATTATAATATTGTATTTTTTTACGACCATTTATTAAATTATGTTGCATTTTTTTAAGATTAACCTCTTTATTATAAAATTTTTCCCTAGTTTTATAGAGGTTTTACATGTGCTCATATTTTAGCAAATTCTTTAGAAACTATTAATATAAATTCTCATTTATTTTATTTAATTTGTAATGTATTGTGTGAATTTTGTACGGAAATGTTATATTTCTTTGATAATAATATTGCTCAGATTTATAAAAAGATGAACATGATTATTTTCTAAAAAATTTAATATAAATTTGGTTTAATCAAGTTTTTTTGAATTCTAATTACAAAGTAGCAAGTAAATTACATTTACCAGCATAAAAGTAATTAAGGTTATTTATCATACTTGCCGTTGGTGCAGTGAACGTAATCCAAAGTTCCAAACATAAATTACCATTTTTTTTCCATATAATGATAATTAACCATTTGTTTTAATATATGTGATGATTAATTTCAATTGCTCCCTATGTAAAATGGAGCGTTGGTTAATGTATTAATTTTAATATCTTTTTTCGTTCAAGTTAATTTGAAATAAATAGAATTTGTAATGGATTCGAGTATTCTTTGTACTCGATTATTTTATAGTTTATAATATTGATTTGACTTTTTTTAAGAAAAAATGAAGATGTTAGGATGAAAAATTTATTGTGTATTTATTTGAATATGATGAAGGTGGTTGTTAGTATTTTGCTAAAATTTTAAAATTTTGAGAAAGAGCACTCATTTATTGAAAAGAAATTTATAGCCGTAATTATGTTGGTTATATATTTTTTCTCAATAAGATGCTTCGTGGTAAGTTCAAAATTAAGTAGTTTAAACTCGTAAAGCAAACATGTTCTCGAGGTTAAAAAATTAGCAGAGATGGCTAATTAATATTTTTTAGATTATAAAAAAACTCATAATAACTTTACTATTTTTGTTAATCAATGTTTTAGTTACATGTTACAACTAAGCTAAGATAAAAAAAAAAAAAAAAAAAAACCCGCGCATCTTTCCCAATTATTTTGTGATTTTATTTATTTTTATTTAATACTTATTTGGTAAATTTAAAGTTCAGCTTAATTTGTAACAAACAAATATTTGAAAAAAGTCAAAATACTGCCCGGTTTATATTAAACTCAATTAAAACTCATCAAATCAAAAACTATGCTTAAGTAATAGGTTTATTAAATACAATTATTAATGAAGTGAGTGAGTGATAAACCTCATTTTTACGCAATTTTCATCATTCATTTGACACGTTTATTATAGACTCGCATCATATTTTTATCCCGCAAATGCGTTTAATGTCACTTTTGAGTGCCGTAGGGAATTTTTATGTTGCGAAAGAAAAATACCAATTGTAGGTTGAAATCGAGAATGATTTGATTGAAAGTTGCAAACACACAGCAAACGCCAATATACACGGCGTACGAACAACGGAATACACGGCATACGTACGCCGTGTTAAATCGCGCCCGAACAACGAAGGCAGAGAATTTAGGCCATCTCGCGTACGAACGCGGAAACATACGGCGTACGAACGCCATTCTATACGGCGTACAGACGCCATTATAAACGGCGTACAGACGCCGAAATACACGGCGTACAGACGCCGCTCAATACGGTGTACAGACGCCGTTCAATACGCGCGAGGCCCATATTCGGCCCAAATTCGGATTTATGTTCTAGATTAGGTATAAATACTCCTTTCAAACTCTGTTTTAGGGTTCGACTTTTATTTTCCTGAATTGAGTTGTAAAGATCGGAGATCGAGAGACGAGATTCAAGGATTATTGTAAACAGTTTATTCGACAACGGGTTTAATCGAAATTATCTTCTTTAATCTCTTTTAATTCTTGTCGTTTATGATGTTTGCATTATTAATTTTTTATTGTGCTTTCGCATCTATGGAGTAATCCATCGTATTCTGGAACCGGGAATAGCCCGATAATATGTTATCGATATAGATTATAGAACCGTTGATGTTACAGTGCGTATGCTTATGATTTGAATTCTTGATTATTAATGCTTGTGAATTTGCTGGCCACATTTTTGCATGTTCGTAGATATTAGGTGAAAATTCTGAAAGGTGACATCTAAATCGGAACCCTAGAATAGGATCCTAAATCACGAAAGTAGTTTTAGGTCTTTTGAGAAATCGATACACTATCATAGAGATTAATGAATCTGAGTTTAGTCTAATCATCACGAAAGTAGTTGATTAATTAGCTTGGGTAAATTGTTATGCTTCGACAGAAGGTAGTGAGTACAATTGGATAGTGTCCTTCATAAGTAGCGATCGTAATTTCATTGGTAATATAATTGAATTGATAACGTATGTCGTGGTAAACCCCGAGTCCGAAATTTCCAATCGTATATAACTCAAATTAGCTTTCTTGCGTTCTGTTTAGTTTTCTTTACAACGTATCTCGTGTTTTTGTTAGGCTTAGATTACTGATAATTGATAGGCTAGTGCTTGATTATTCAGTCTTTATGGGAACGATACCTTTTGTACTGCACCAAAGCCGTGCGCTTGCGGTTTAGGCACATCAGTGAGGATGTCTTGTAAGTTGTAACTTGCGTATTTATAACTTACATTTTGTAACAATATAGTATTTATATATAACACATAATAGTTGCTATTTGTTTCTAACATTGAAGTTTTAATAATATGAATTTTATTTCAGGTTCTATTTTGTATAGAAATACTCAATTTAGTAATTAAATTTATTTTCGTGTACATTTTTTAACTACTAAGGATTAGTTTGGTACAAAATATACATCTCAAGAGGGTTCACAAACTTATCGTTAAAATCCCTTAATTAATTATAACCAAACTTAATCTTAAACCGAATAAAACATTCAAACCAAACTTAAACAACATCATTTTCAACTCTACAATCAACTCGTATCGACTTACCGTAAAGGGATTTGAGAATTTTTTTTCCGAGATTTTACACTTCAATAAATACGAAATTTAGTACCTTCTGTATCATCCATTTTCATACACATAACAATAATAATTTCACAGGAATCAAAAAGTATTGAACAAAAAAAGCAACTCAAATCTCAATTTAAAACTTAAATATAAGACATTTAAAATGCCCAAAAATTTTTATTCGTGTCGAATTAAACTCGTTTCCCATTCATATACACGCAAATTTTCCACATCTTTAAGCGTAAAATAATGCAAACATTTCGATTTCTTTACCAGAATATTAGAAGCCACTGCAAGAAGTCTTTCACAAGCATGAATTTCATCCAATCTCTCCAAATCGTTACGTTCCAAAGAACGATCTGTCCAAGGCTGGTAATACGACCTGTTACGAATTCATATTATCACTTTAGCCACCCGAAACTTATATAACATCTTATAAGAAATACTGTTTTATTTTCTCCAGAATTTCGAAAGCATAGATTTTAATTAACATCTTATATTGTGATAATGGTAAAATTTAAGGGGGTTTATTAGTTAATAGATATATTAGTTTAGATTATGCAATATATTAGTTTAAATTATGCATATCTCTCATTATCTTGCAGTTGTTTAGATTTATTTTATTTATTGACTAATATGGTTTAATGCAAAATTAACAGAATAAGTGATCTTACCATCTCCAGGCAGGATTTGCTTCTGCGGGGCATCGTATCTTTGAACAAAGAGCCGGCAAAGAAATCCCGAGACCGTCCAAGAAATCCAACTCTATTTAAGAATAAGGACAGTTAGAAAATAGCCATAGTTAGAAAAAAAATGAAAATAATCACTCATTTGTATCAACACATTGTTTCCTTTTGACAATTACTTTATTTTCTGATCAAGTTATTCTCAGAAATTTTGAACTAAATTGAAAAAAAATGGAATACTATTCTTGCTTCTTGAAAACATATGTGATTAACCAATATCTCCAAAAAAAAAAAATGTGTTTTCAATATTTCATCGACACTTAGAGAAACAAGCTGATCATTGATTCTCCATGCAGAATACTATTTAAATGTAATACTATTTTTGCTTCTTGAACATATGTGATTAACCAATATTTAAAAAAAAAAAAATGCGTTTTCAAAATTTCATCGACACTATGAGAAACAAGATTATCGATAATTCTCCATGCAGAACAATATATCCAAGAAGGAAATATGCTAAAATGATTCAGATTAACCGAAACGAATCAAGCACGGCATGGTTAATTAGGGGTGTGTTTGGATTGAGGGATTTGGATCAAGGGAGGAGATTTGAAATGACACCTAAAATGGAGCAATTTGAAATCCACCGTAATTACGGAGAAAGTAGCTCAAAGTGAATGTCGAGTGATTTGAAATCCATTATAATTTGGATACATCCAAACGAATTTCATCGATTTGTTGACGGATTTGAAATCCACAGATTTCAAATACTTCAATCCAAACACACCCTAGAAGTATTTAAGGCATAAAAGCGAACCTGATGAAGAACCGGAGAAAAGTAGGAGACAAATTGCAAAAACAGCTGATGGTAGCAATTTGTGGCTAAACCCGAGCAGCTGTAATAGGTACATTATCGATGCAGCTATTACATCTTCACAGCCATATTCCACATTCTGTCCAAATTCTAACAAAGACTGTAAAGTGTTGAGGTTCGGTTTTGTCGAGAAACTAGCAGAGTTCAGTTTGCTTAAATTGCAAGAAACTTTTCCAAGCACCATCGAGGCAGTAAGCCAACGCAAAAGCTTTGAAACAAGGGAATCTTCGACAGAATCTTCACGGTGAAATTTTGTTGATTCTGATTGGATAGCTGTTGTAACAGCCCATTTCAAGAACTTTGAAAGCTTATCCCGATCCTGCTCGATATATATGACAATATTACCCACCGTCAGTTGAATAAATTACAAGAGAACAATTCGAATAAGCCCAAAATCCTGATAGAATTTGAATAAGCCAAAAATGTAAAAGTTAATGTATTAAGATAGTAAAAAAGAAACCCAAATAAAAGAGAATCATAAAATAATATAAGAGTATTCCTCATGTCACAACTAAATCACAATGTGAAAAGGATCCTCTTAACATTAGAAAATGTACCAAATTAAACATAATAGCAAAATTGCATTGTTGGTTAATTAGATAGGATATGAAGCACCTAAGGCGCCAAGCTCTACAGGGCAGCACATTTAGTCCAATTGCTCATTAAATAATATGCACGTTTGGTCTTTACTTCGCCAGTTCTCCAATGAAATTGGCCAAATGAGTGTCACATGGCACTAGTTTTGTTGATTTGGTAGCAAATACTCAACGATGTGGACCAAATACGCAATGATTTCTAAATTATCGAATTAAACATGAAGAGCTCGTAAAGTTTGGATCAAAGCTGCTGAACTCATCAAATCGGATAAAAAATTGCAATCCCGCCTAAACATAAATGTGCAAAGAATAATAACAATAATTCTCGTGTAGATCAATCTAAATTCAGTGGGCCTTGCAAAATGAAATATTTTACGAGAAATGAGGTCTTTCAAGATGAAATTAGCATAGAAAGAATCGCAAGTGAGACTAAAAAGAGGCGCCTTGTGAGAAACTAATATATTCCAGAAAAGCTATAGACGTTATATAACCCTGCTGTCTACTGTAGATAAACTAAATACGCGATAGTAATTTGTTCCTTAAAACATCTAATGTATTATTAAGCCAAAGGGTCGCAAGATATTTGGAGAAGAAAAAGCATCGTGAACTAATATTACCATTTTCATCAGAGAAGAAACAATAATCAAGGATATATGTTAATTTATGGTAAAATGCGCACAAGGGACGTCTAGAATATACATACACATATAATATATATATATATATATAAGCAGGAGAAAGCAAATAAGAGAGGAGAAATACCATGCGGAGAATAGTCACTGGAGGTGTACTCATGAGAACAGATTTGAGTCCCAAAACCATACTCGAATTGCACCTTGTTTTGCAGATTACTTCAACAGCCTCACACAACTGAAATAAACCCTCCCCTGACAACGTAAAATGTGGTTGATATATCTTTCTCTTCTGTGAAATCTTCAACACTGATGTCAATATTTGCAGAATTGAATTGCACGCAACAATTTTCTCTTTAAATAATTCATCACCACCATTTAGGAGTTTGAATAAATGCGACGAAAGTTCTGAAAGCTGCTCCATAGCATGCTTTTGCAACCACTCAACAATATTTCTAGGCGTTGTGATATAATTTACCACCTACATTTGAAAATAAAAAATTATAGTCATCCACTATAGCCATGCTTTTAGCACTACTAAGAACAAAACACAAGCATAGCCTTAATTGAAATAATCATGTACACCAAAATAGGTTTTTTAGAATGTACCTTTCGGAGGGTTGCGGTGGGATGAAAGGATTTAATGGAAGGATTTCAAATGATTACATATTAGATGAATGTAACATTCACCATAATTCATGGAAAGGGCTCAAAATGAGTATCCATGATTTGAAATCTTTTGTAACTTGAAAGCATCAATATATTGTGGATAAGAAATCCTACACTCTTAAATCCTTCAGTCCAAGCTCAACTTTAGATATTATCCTAAAGACCTAAACTATATATGTTCACACACCCCTCTATCTGATGCCATGCCTGTGACATTCCCAGAAACTAAGCACCTCACACAATCTTATTTATGGTAAAATTGTATAACTCACATCATAAAAAAGTATAACAAATTACTAACAATTTGAATTATTTACTGTATCTTATGATCCTGCCAGATGCTTCAAACACCTGAATGCACATCATGTTCTTCTAAATCTTAGCATTCACTGAGCATTTGGTATCCAGGAAGAGAGATGTATCATGCTATGCTTGGATCAAGGATTTTCGTGAAGGATTGGAGACGGAAAAGGGAAAACGTCTAAGTAATAAGTAAATCATTGGAAGATATTATTCTCGGTGTTTTTATTGCTAACATAAAAGGTCCAAACACAGCCTTAAGGTCTTCTCATGGGAAAAACTGCGATAATCTTAGCAGTTTAAATCAGGGAATTAAAAGAAAATTTGGCAGTTTTGCTATTGGCAAAAGTCGTATGAAACAAAAATAAAATAAAATAAGAAACACAATCGTTTACTTAGAAACATAAAAGATGGTGAAACGAGGAAAAGTAATACCTCTAATATTATAGGCAATTGTGTGAACGTAAACTTTGTCCGGTCTTTGCATTCACTCCCAAATAGAGATGAAACAATAGATGATAACCATAGAATCAGACCACAGTGTTGGACTAAGAACCAAACTGCTTTATGTAACTGGACTGCTTTCTTCACTATCTGCACCACACATAAAATTCATTCGATTTTATCTATAACCAGAAAAAGGAAATGTATACTCGTTATTCTAATTTCTAACTTTAGGTAGACAGGTCAAAGAGAAGGCCTCATACTAGTACGAGAATATTCACATCGAAGACAACCAAAACCATATAGAATTAAAGTTCGACAACTGGAAATTGATAATCAAACAAGAGGACCCCGGAAGTCTTATTATTGACAAGCACGAACCAAGTTTCATTGGTTATTACTTATAAAATTTGTCAGACATGCAATAATGTATGTGTAGGAGTGTAACACCATACCATTTGCAATCCTAAAACCACGTGCATTTAATTGTCTCAAGAAAATCTGTAAAAGCCAAATCAATTACATACACAACAACCCTCCACAACAATTGCTTTACTTACTACAATAATGAACGGAAATTGCAGCAAAAAATTGTCAACTCTTTTCTTCATATAGACATACATGCACGCACAAAAAAAGTCCACGGCATAAGAATTAGAAGTCTTATGTTCGCATAGCTACAACAATGCATTTGACTAGCATCTTGAAAGAAAAGTCAAACTCCAGGGTCCATGACAATTTAAGTAAATTTACACCAACAAAAAAGGGTAAACAGGAATATGCATCAAAGAAACCAAGCACACCTGAATAATAAGCTCCTTTGAATCATTATCTGAAAGAGGAGAAGAATAAAAATTTATGAGGATCTCAAAAATGGAGTTTCTGATATATATTTGAGCATCATCTTCCGTATTCAGCCCTGCATGCAACAATCGAAGCATCCACAGTCTTTCTGCCTTGAAATTAACAGAGCTACTCCAGAAAAAATTCTGGAATAATGGTATAGTCTGTTATTGTTCAAGAGGAAACAGGACAATGTTAAAGTTTGTTTAGGAGCAAATTACAAGGCCGAAAAAATATAAGAATGAAATGAAAGAAACATACCTTCATGTTAACACTAGGAGAATTCATAAGATGCTTGCTTATAGCTAAATAATTTTCATGTGATGGATTCAACAGTACCAAAGAAGCCTCTGCAAGGAATACAGCAATAATGGATGAAATCCTCTGCCATGGTTCTTCTATTCCATTTTGCAAGTACGTCAGTAAGAGACGAAGTCGTCTAACATCCTTCTTCTTTTGACATTTCTGTAAACGAGGATTTTGAATATTTCGAAACGGTTAAAAAATTAATCCACAAATGGATATGAGACGAACTCTTAAAAAACACACGCATGATCACAGTCACGGCCATAGTTAGCTCGTTTTATATTTGTTTGTTTCTTGAAAACTTAATGTTTACTCAAATGATTATTATTGTTAAAAAAAGGTAACATATCATTTATTGTATTAGTATATAATTATTTTATTTTTGCAATTCTTGCTTCAAAAAGGCATGCGTATTTCCGCGCAGCGCCATGCAACCCTTGCCACCACACCGTGCCATTCATCATTAACAACTATTGTCATGGCTAAGAAACAAGGAATATTAGCACTTGAAAGTGTTTATTTAGTTTCTATTGGCCACATCCCTAACATAATTGATTTTGCTAACAATTTATAACATCTCAAAACATTCATCAATCTATCCCTTAACATGGAATAAACAGATTTTGAATGCGAATCAGGAACTTTTTTGTAGCGGTTCGGTATCTATGACAATATCAGACTGTAACAAATAAACATCGAAAGAAAAATCCCACATTATTATGGGAAAGAAAACCATAAGACGATTTAATAATTAAATATTTTCATTTGGTAAAATACTCAAATCATGATTACGTCAAGTGACTAAACATAATTTGACTTTAGGCTAAAACTCCCAAAAAGAGATCTGATTTGAAATTTGATGAATATCAACTATGGTAGATTGAGTGAGGAAGGTGAATGAAGGCCCCGCAATTAAATGAAGTTAAGAGGTTTTTACAAGTTTTTATGGAGGAAGAAACAAGGAAAAACAACTCTGAAAAGGCCACACACGCCAATGATGTTACTGAATTCATAGTAATTTTAGAGTAAGTCAAGGCCAAAAAAAAAATTCCAATTCAGATTGGATCTTGGGTTAGTCCATGATCTAACAAAATCTATCTCAATCTCAAATTTTGTATGATAAAAGAACAGACTAGACCCAAAAAAACAAACAAGGTCATTTTCTGAGAATTTTTTATAATGCTTTTACAAAGCGAGCAATAACAAGTTTTGACAACATTAATAGTTAACCTTAAACTAGCATTGACCAAGAAATGTTAAAGGATTTGGCTTAATCCTTTTAGTGAAAGATTATAAAGGGAAAAAATAGACATTTACTAATATCTTTAATGGCTGAAGAATGTATCAGTACCTCAAGTGCGCTCTTGAACTTTGCAAGTATCTCATAGCCCAATTTCCTCATATCATTATCGGGAGAAGATATACTGACAAACGTTACGGCAAGCAAGCCTAAACTAGCAAACTCAACGGGTTCAATATAACTCATAGAAAGACAATGAATAGAAAATCGGAGGATGAAGACAGGATCATATATCTGCAGCTTAGCAGCACTTGTAGAACGAGCCTGCACAGAAAAAGTAAATTATTATCCACCATGAGAATATATGAAGATATTTCAAAGGTGAATTACAAAATTAGAAAATCAAATGAGCATTCTCGGAAAATACCTCGTGCAAAACTGTAGAACTATCATTTTGAAGCTTGTGGAGAGTGACTTCATTTACAACTCTGTTGTAAGGAAAATAAAGCACAGTTTGAGCACACAATCTGGGGTCCACTGTAATGTTTTCTCGGAATTTTATCTTTCTACGTTCTTCCAAAACGTCTACATTTTCGGGTTCATTCTTGTCCTGTTCCCATTCGTTTCTCACTTTTGAAGAAGCAATGCCCCATAGACAATCCACTTCAGCAACAGCCCCAGAACTTGGCTTATCATTTGACTCGATTTCCAACATTAAATTATATATTTCCAGGTCAACTTCACTACATGTTGCCCCATAAGACGACAAAAGCAGATAGATCAATTCCCTAAAATTTATGCCACAATTAACTTCTCTTTGCTGCACATAGATATGAAAAAGTACCCTGACCAACTTAACAAGTTCAAGCAAATTCAAATATTGCTTAGATGTTACTTTGTGATCTAGTTTATCTGGATCGGTACGAGGAATAACAAACGATTTTAGAATGCTCGGCATTGGAGTAAAAACCAGGCCAAACTGAGTAGAAACAAGTGATTGGCAGGCCAAACGAAAGGACTTTGCAAATTGGGAATGAGCAAGCAATAACTGAATTACTGAAGCACAAGAAAATTTCCCATGAGATAACGAAGTTAGAACAGTTCGTAACATCTTCAGTGTTCTTAGGTCCCCGAATCTATAAAGAAGAAATGACTTAACGAATTGTTCGACAAACGGAAGAGAATTCAACTTGACAAGAGAATCATGCAACTCCGCTGTCATTTCCAATATATTATCCATTATAAAGATTTCCAAAAATCTAAACAACGAAGTCCCTCGATCATTATTTCCAGAGTTATTATTATTCTCTGGGAATGCCTTGATAATCACAATCCAAGAATTGATCAACATTCTTAAAAACCGAATTCTTGCCTTTTCTATATCAGAGGTAACAACTTCTGCAGGAATTACTTTTTCGTCCCCGTTGTCCTTATAATCTTGAAATATTAACATCCTACAAAAGTTTACTTTTGCAACGACTCTGTTCAGAAACTCCAAAGGATGTTTAAGCAAATGAAGTTCAGTCTCACCAGAGTTGTAATCAAAAATATCATCTCCACTAGATGGGCACACAGAAGTAAATAGACTCAATCTCCTTTCAAGCGTCATTATATCTTCACTTAATGACAGACGGTCTCGTACCATAAGGATTGCTTTTCCTAGAAGACTGTCATTAAAATGATTCAAAAATTCTTCTTTGGAATCAGGCAAGAATTCATCGAGTCCAATTTCAAAACTAGTCCCAGAGACAAAGATCTTCCACTTAGAAAAACCAGTCAAGAGTATACGCTCATATGCCGAGATTATACATTCAAAAGGTTTGCAGAGCCGTTCTCCAAACTTGGAACTAATTGAATTCAAGTACAAGAGAACAGTCGGCAAAAGAATCATTAATTCTTCATCAGAAAAAGAGTATGTACAAGTTTCTTCCACCGAATTATCATTAGACAGCAATGGTTTGCTCAATATTTCCAAGAAGATAAATCCAAAGGCCGACATATGCAGGGGGCTCATTTGAACAATAAGATACAACAACTCAGCTTTTGTTCTATTAATCCTGTGCAAGCAGTAGGACAATATATTTACAGGAGTATTCGCCATAACTCTTGACAAAACCATAACCGAATGAAGATGAGAATCTTGAATAGAACTATGCATTTCTACAACCTTTACAGCTTTAAGCAGACATGTATCAGCAATATCCAGTTTAGAACGAGAAGCAATCTCTAATACTTGGAAAAAAATCCGTTCAAACACCGAAACAACAATATTTGTCTCATCCATCCCACTCGACAAACCATATAGTTTACTTTCTGAGTATGGCTGCTTCTTACAAGCTGAGAGAAAATCGAAAGTACAACTGGCTAAGTGCAAACCAACAAAGAGAGCATTTCCTTTTGATGATTGATGAAATGTTGTATTGGAGAAATCAATCCGAGAAAACAACCAGTTCACCAATTCAAGCAGCTCAAAGGGAGATATAAAACGGATCAAACCGTGTAAAGCATAAAATGTTGGGACTAAAGGCTTAAAGTCCATGGTTTTGACACATGCATCAAACTTATTCTTAAATACCTTAAAAAGTTTCTCTACCAACGCTCTAAATGCTCTTGAAATTCGCTTTCTGCCATTTATAACATCTTCAGATACTTTATCGTCGAATATCGGTAACAATAGCTCAGAAACTGTTCTTATCAAATTTAGTACATGGTGATCCATTCTATGAACTCCCTGCTTAGCTAATTCAATAAACATTTCCAAATTCTCCCCAAAGACTGAAGCTGAAAAATCTTTAGTATCAGACAGAGGCAAATTTAGTGATGCTGTGACAGCAGGATGATTAAAGATGATTTCTGCTACTTCCAAAGCATAATGCAGTGGTGGAGGAGCCTCAATATGAGCATGGCTAACAGTGCTTATATTTTCAACCAATAAATGTTTCAATATGCTGTCTGCAACTATAAAACACATTTCAGAAACCATCTCGAGTTCACTCGAGGATTTGACTTTGTAACACAAGTTTGTGTGATTAATCCAGAAGAGCACATTGCATAATGAAGAAACCAAATGATCAGATGGCAGCTCAGTCAGCTTATCCAAAAGCAACTTCTGTAGTGCTGGCTGCTGCAAGATGTGCGAGCTGCTACGTTGTACAATAGATGAAAAGAGTACACAAAATGGAGCACATTTTAAGTATGATGCAAATGCAACGGAAGCAGCTTCCACTGAATTAAGATCAGCTGTTTCTAACACCTCTTGCTTCTTTTCTTTACTATGAATAACACTTCCCAGACCAGTAAAGAACATTTCAGGCCATATTTCCGAAACGTCAGTAAGATAACTTGATTCAAGGAAAAATATACATGATAAAAGTGAGAAAGGAACCTCAAGTAAGTTACATGAGATAGATAAGACCAATGGAAAATTCTGCAATAGCTCAGTGTGTCTTGTGCACATCAATGAGAAGGAAAATCCCATTGTCAACCCAACAACTCCAATATCATTCTCACCAATCAAAACTCTTTCAATGTCACTAAGAGTATCAGTAAAAGAATTACTCAACTGTGTAACTTCCCCAATGCTTGAATAAATGCTATAACACTGCCTATGCAACAAATCACGGGCTAATCGCGATAGAGTCTTCAGCGGTCTCCACTCACATGGACTCCCGGCGAGTTCCAACACATCAACTGTGCTGCTTGAATTCTCAAGTTTCTCAGACAATACACGATCAACTAGAAATGATAATGGACCAGCGGTCACCTAGTAAAGATTGATGATTTTGAGATAGAAGATAGAAGAAAAATTAAAAAGTAGCATGGAGAATTAAGTGAAGATGCTTACCTGGGTATCTAAAAGATACTTGATTGTGTTGCAAACATAAAGTGATACTAATGACTTCTGAGGTAATGTGAAGGATCCCGACTCCGAGCTTAGCAACCGTAAACACTTCTCCAAGACACATATAATGAAAGGGCTGACTTCAGCAGATAGATCTGCCAGTAATATTGTGATACCATTGATATGAAATTATATATATTAATAAAAATGGGGGAATCAGTATAGGTAAACTTATAGCACAATAGAGAAGCAGTAGACAGGAACTTCGTCGTTGAAATTCTTAACACAATATTTTTTCTTGGATACATACAATTCCAATCCTTGCTGAGTTGATTGCTCTGTTTCTTACTACTTGTTGGGGGTGGAGAAAAAAAACATAATTACTTGATTGACATGCATAGCAGCTTGTGATCAAGTCATTTAGGTGAATCATTGAAGAGAATAAGTCAACAAAGTGAGAAACAACGCATCTACCTGCAGGTACGACTAGTTTTTATTTTATTTTTATTTTCTAAACAGACAATAACGTGTATAATGTCCACCCTAACATTTTTAAACAAAATTCATGAGGCAGGACAGCATGGTAAAAAGCAATAAGTACAAAATTATTTCAGTAAAGGGTAATGTAGTCACAAGCATATATACGAACAGATTAAAAACCATGTCAAATGGAAAAAAATGTTTAAGAATTAGGATATTGAACACTATATCGATTACCTTTGCCATCTTCTGAATCATAGCTGTAATGCTTCAGGAGTTCCATATACTTGTATAAATTGTTTCCAGTCGTCGAGACAGCATCACACAGAAACGAAACAATAACTGAAGACAGCTTTTGGAAGATTTCAACTTCCGAGTCCCCAGTGTAAACACGAGTGCTATTATAGCCAGGTATAAAAAAGAACCATGCACAAATTTCCTTCACATTATTGTCAAATGCACCAGTGCTTAACATGGCTGCCTTTGCTAAGAAATAAGCTTGCTCCTTTATCTGTCTGTCTGGTGAAAACATTGACAAGATGATAAATGGATACAGGTGCTTGTACATTTGTGACGGGGTTCTAATAGGAATCACATCTTTAGAAAACTGATTGACGTGTTCAGTAAGCAATTGTAATAGAGATTGCTGCAGCATTGTCGGTAATGCTAGGGGATTGTTCGGTAGAAACTTAAAAAAGTCTGATAATCCTTCCATGGCAGTAGGCAGGGTTCGCTGCAATATAGTAACGAACGAGTTATAAGCAACATGATCAAACATAAGGATAATCATGTAAATGGAGGGGAAGTTTATCTAATAAGTAAGGATCAAAAACAATTTCTGGTTTTTGATCAACAAAATATACGCTAAATAAGACAAAAGTTCAGAACACAAAAGGAGAAGTACAGAAACAAATATGCAAAGAGAAAAATATATGCATATTGTTGAAAATAGCCATTAAACATTCGTCCCCTTTATTTGTTACATTGTACCATTCACCCTACATGATATCTTACTAAAGATTACAATCAAAATAATTCTCCTGAAAATTATCGTACAGGTCAGTAATTAGTATCTGTGTCCTATCAAAGACCACGAGAGAAACAAAGTAAGACGAAATCTGAAGAAAAAAAGTCAATCAGCGCATCTAAATATATTGCTCAGTGAATAGGTAATACTTGGTTAACTGAAAGGCAAGTCAGCAAGTGTTTATACCAACATGCTAAAAGAGAAGAAACTTTAAAGGCCATTTACACACTACAACCACTCTGTAAAAAGAAAATGAAATAACCATCCAAAACCTTATTATTACAGCTAGTTTCAGCTCAACACATAAAGGATGAAACTATCCATACTTCCAATTCAGATAGTTCTGCAAAATTAAATCCTTGACCATGCGTGGACAATTAATAACAATTAGATACAGATCTACAAAGCCAAAACAACTACGAACCAATTATAAAGGTGCCCATGAAGTTCCAATGTTAAGAAAGTTAAGAATATGTTTCCAAGATGAAAAACTTAACTCCACAGTCCTATATTTTCAACAATTTTCACCATAAAAAACTTAATGTCACAACTTACATGATAGATTTTGAGAGCGTCAAGTATCTTGGAGTAAAAAAAGGTATCGCCATCTTGTACGTCCATATGCATGATAGAGCATTGACGTAAACCCCACAAATCTCTAATACATTTCATAGTATCCGCCCCATCCTCCACCTGGTGCTCACCCTTTGAATCCACAACTTCACCATCTTCTGACAAATCTATCGCAGCAGAATTAACCCCAATTACAAGAATATCCACCTCTTCATTATTAGTTTTCAACCTCTTACTAACATTTACATGACGTTCTGAAACTATTTCTGTTTCAGCTTTTCTTTTTGTAGTTGACTCGAGACTCTTGAAGTGGCTATTTAAAGGAGAAAGTAAAGACAAAAAGACTTGGGGATCAGGAAGTAACATCTGGGCTCCATTTTGAATCTCCTGCTTCAGAGCTTCCAAATTATGCATTATTTGATTGTCTGAAGAAGAACAACTGTCCAAACTGTGCACAAGAAGATCCAGTAACTTTAACACCTCCAGTACAAGCTTCAATGTTCCGTGTTTCACTAGAGAATCAGAGTGAAGTAAACCTTTATTGATAACTAATCTGGTGAAAGGGCGTGGTGCAATGCATTTCAAAATATTTTGCATATGTTGAGTATCGAATGCAGGTGGTTTGTCAACAAAACCAAGCCCGTCTCTCACAGAGGAAACAACATCTGCAGCCAAGGAAACAGAAGAAAACCTGCAAAAACCTCAGTCACTGCACTTAATCATCTATTAAGAGATACAAAAATGATTGGTCAGGAATATAAGTGCTCTATACACATAAACATAATAAGTGTAATGTGTATATGTATGTGCATATACACACATACACACACACAGACACATACTTATAATACTGCTTATGTGGCCCAATTGAGTACAATTATTACATCCACATATGTGCTTATTGGGTACCTAGGCCTTGTTTGTTTCTATTTTTCAATTTGATTTTCAAAATCTTGATACAAAATCCTAAATAAACTCAACACAATCTATTCTCATTAAAATTCACAATTTTGCAACTTTACTTTTTCAATCCATATATACTTATCAATCATATATACATCATTTCCACTCACTACTTAAAATCATTTGTTACAACTATACACATCATGTATTATTATTATTTAAAACATTATTAAGGAATAGAATCTCAAACTATAACAAAATAATGCCAAGAACTCTAACCAGTTATCCGATGCAAGATCTTCAAGGCTGTATGGGAACTCATCCAGATATGAAGAACCGAATGAAGGGCATCCTTTCACAATGGCCAGAAGCAAGCCCTTATGGTACTCACTTTCTGTTGGCTTCAATTTTTTCATTAAATCCAAAAGACGTTTCGGGTTCCCACGGAGAGGACTTGGCTGCCTATCCAAATCCGGCATCAACCCATTTACAGGGTCAGTACAAACCATAACCAACACATTATATGCCAACTCAGCTCCATCCTCAAAATCATTCCTCCCTGAAATACTAGCCAACTGCTCCAAAGTAACACTTCCGAATAACACACTCCTAAGACCTGGAGGCACCAATGACTCGTTTACAAGCACTTTATCACGCAAAATAGACAGAACATATACTACAGTCTCTTCATCATCATTACCTAAACCTCTTAACACCCCTGAATACATCTCTTTCTGTTGCAAAACACCCCTCAATAACCTCGGATTACCCAACTCCAAAAACGCCATAGCAAAACTCACAAATGCTTTTCTCGTTGAATAACTCTTCTTTCGTTCATCGACAATCTTCTTCGTTCTCAACCTCACTTCGGCCAGCTTCGGGAAAATCGCCATCTTGAAATCGAAAACCTTGGCCACTTCCCAAGCTAACTGTGGATTACGCAAGACAATTGAGGCTAGCAATAAAAGCACGGCACTCTTCGTCTTGGACTCTTTACTATTCAATTCCTTATAGAAATCCCCCATCTTCTCCTCAATCAGCGTCCGCGCAAAATTATCCAACGTCCGACCAATATTAAAGCCACCATCTTCAGCCCCGTTACTTTTCCAATGCTTCAAAATAGCAGAAACTGTATTTAAAATTTGCACAAACCCGTGTTTGCCTTTGCGAAGTTCCCAAGCTTGCGAAATTTCGACGAGCTTGAAGGATGTTTGAACATATGCACGAAGAAATTCAGGGCCGATGTCGGATTTCAGGATTTTGATGAATTCTTTGGAGGCATCGTGACATAGCTTTGACTCAACTGAGGTCATGTTTCGAAGAAGCTCCTTAAGCTTCGCTTCGGACGCCATGTTTGGAACAAGCTCAAGCTTGGCTTGGTAATTGGTTATGGCTGTGAAATCTGGTAATTTTTGCCCTTCCTTCACTTCCGTTGAGTCTCAAACTCCATTAATATGTTCTAAACCCTAAACCCTGCAAGTGTCGCGGCTAAACATATCATATCAAATGGGCTTTTATATTTTCTTTAAATTGTTTTTTATTTTATTTTTGTTATATTTTAAATTTATATATAATTAACTCTAAACCCTATAAAAGTGTGATAAACATATTATGGCACTTTTATTTTTTTTAATTATTTTATTTTTTTGTTATATTTTAATTTGGGGGAAAAAAATTGAAATATGGATAATAGGGGATTTGAACACTTAGGGCATCTTCAATGGAGCACCATTTTGGTGTTGGAGCACCAAAATGGTGCTCCAATGGAATGGTATATGTGGGCTCCACCCACAACAAATTGTCGTGGGTTTTATTTTTTTTTAATTATTTTATTTTTTTGGTTTTTCAATTTGGTATATGTATTTATAAAATGGTACAATTTGGTCCATTTACAATTAAATCCCTAAATTTTAAAAATGTTACGATTAAATATATATTATTTTTTTATATATATTATCTTTTTTTTATATGTTATGTTTTGAAAATTTTATATATTTTAATTTTGAAAATGTTACGATGTCTTGCTCTGATGCCCCGCTTAGATTTAAGCGTTCCACTTGCTTGATGCATGCATGCAATCTTCGAACAACCTTTTCCAGTAATCTAAATCGAGTTTCTATTGATCTTAGGGGACGCACCTCTGAAGATGAATCTTTGGTATTATTGTATATCTCAGTTATTCGAGACCAAAAATCTGTATTTTTTTTAGAAATACTCGTGATTGGATCTTGAGATACATCTAAGTAAATTTGACATAGAAGTATATCTTCATCAATACGATAGTTTGTTTATCGAGAACTCATTTGTCAGAGGATGTAATGAAATTGAACAAATAATGGGTGAATATATAGACAAATATCATATGTTACACTTATCAAGATTTTTGTCAATCGTATCAAGATTTTTGTCATTCCTATCAAGATTTTTGTCAAATCCTATCAAGATTTTTGTCAAATCCTATCAATATCAAGATTTTTGTCATTCCTATCAAGATTTTTGTCAAATCCTATCAAGATTTTTGTAAATCATATCAATATCAAGATTTTTGTCAAATCCTATCAATATCAAGATTTTTGTCAATCGTATCAAGATTTTGTCATTCCTATCAAGATTTTTGTCAAATCCTATCAATATCAAGATTTTTGTCAAATCGTATCAAGATTTTTGTCAATCTTATCAAGATTTTTGTCAAATCCTATCAAGATTTTTGTCAAATCCTACTATCTTATTCTATAAATAAAGTTGCCATTAAATTTGAAATGAATCACAATCTTTACATTTATTACATATCATTTGTGTTTTCTACTTAAAATTTTAGAAGAAAAATATCTTTCAATATGAATTCTGATGTTGGAGGACCTTCTAATACTCCAATTGATGAAAGTTCATCTGAACCGACATCCCCATCATCATTTTCTTTTTTATCTTCAAATGATGATAGTCTTACTTTGCTCATTCAAAATCAAATTGCGAATCAAGCAATGTTACACAATGTGATTCAAAATAATAATATGGTAGTGCAATATTATGATGATGTGATTCACAACCAGCCTACTCATCGAGGCTCTGTTTCAGGTCATAGAATGATCAATCGTGACCGTGAAACAGCCGCTCATAATTTGTATAATGATTATTTCAGTGATAATCCATTATACAATGATGAAATGTTCGATCGACGATATCGAATGTCTAAAGCTTTGTTCCTTCGCATTGTTGATGCGGTCAAACATCATGATTCATACTTCGAACAACGAAGAGACGGCTTTAGTAAACTTGGATTATCAACTCTACAAAAAACAACAGCCGCAATGCGAATATTAGCATATGGTGTAGCGGCAGATGCAACAGACTAGTATCTTAAAATTGGTGAGTCAACTGTAATTGGAAGCTTAAAAAGATTTTGTCGTGCTGTTGTTGAGATTTTTTCAGAGCGATATCTTAGATCATCTAATGCTAACGATATCGCAAGGTTACTTTACATTGGCCAAAGTCGTGGTTTTCCAGGAATGTTGGGTATGCATTGGGAGTGGAAAAATTGCCCCACCGGTTGGGCAGGACAATACGCAGGACGCAGTAGATCACCATCAATTATTCTTGAATCAGTAGCCGATTATGATCTTTGGATATGGCATGCATATTTTGGTACGCCGGGAATCAATAATTATATCAATGTGCTAGAGTCATCACATTTATTTTCTAATCTTGCTCAAGGTCTTGCTCCCCCAGCACAATATGTTATTCAAGGAAAAGAGTATAATACGGGATATTATTTAGCCGATGGTATATATCCAAAATGGTCCACTCTAGTGCAAACTATTCTAGAGCCACGCGGACTGGAAAAAAAGTATTTTGTTATGAAACAAGAATCATGTTGAAAAGATGTGGAACGTGCATTTGGAGTTCTACAATCAAAATTTGCAATTGTTGTAGGACCTGCACGTTATTGGGAAAAAAGTGTGCTACATGATATAATGACTGCATGCATTATCATGCACAATATGATAATCGAGGATGAACGTGATCTCAATGAACCAATATTAGAAGCGCGACAAGCACCATCTCCAACAGTTGATTCGGCAAATGACCATCATCAATTTCAAGAATTTGTTGCCTGATATAGACAAATCAAAGATAAAAATGCTCATATTGAACTTCGTAATGCATTAATAGAGCATTTGTGGGAGCAACATAGTAATTCACAAGATTAGTGAATTGTATTTTTAATCATTTTTAATTATGTTCTATTTAAATATAATTCGATCTTTATATATTATGTACAATTTTAATTTCGTTGATATTTAATTTCGTCGATAAAATATTAAAAATATATATACTACATATTATTATTATTAAATAATCATTGTATAATTTTATAAGTTTATAAAATATAAAAAAATATTAACTTGTATGAATATGTAATGTAACACCCGTACACATTACATAACGACAATACACATATTATATGTATTTATTTTTAAAATCCTCAAACATATATTTTACATATATATACTCATATAATCACAATAGTTACACGGAAGCGATTAACCATTATTAGTTTATAACCTTCATACGACGGCACACAGATACAACAATATACAACGTCTTGAGAAATTTTCATTTCTCAAGCGAGTAAAAAGAAGTCCTATATGATATGCAAATGATGAGCTGAGGGTGAAGGACTTGGAACCAGCCAACCGACCTTTGATCCATACTTCAGACTTTATGTACGACTTCAGGATCAACTTTATCTACAACAACTAAACAAAAGAATATTGCGTTTGGTGAGTCGCAAACTCAGCAAGTATAATAAAGTAACGAGTTATTTAACATCATATCAGCACATAGAAAATCAGTAAATAATCAATCTTTAATATCATATAATTATTTCATTCAACATCGTTTCACATTGAAGTCATATCTTTCACAAACATAAAATGCACGTGATTTCCATTTTATTTTCCTGTTAATGGCCTGTTATAACCAAGAGTAGTCATGATCACGAAAATGGCCATGGCACTCTGTAATACATATAACACATGGGAGTTCAGTGAACTCGGGTGGCCGTACGGTACTCTGTGGTCCAATCATTTTGGACAATCTTTAACACATGACTCAAGGTCTATAACAGCCATAACAGAGCCTCTTATCTCTGATGAATGCATTTACATATCACATATCTCATTTCCATCATCAATTCATCAACAACATTTCACCATCATAAAGATCATACCATTCGCATTACACAATAAGCCATATTCGTCACATTTATTTCCATCACTCAATTATCACATAATCCACGTTATAGTACCATAGGTTATTCAATCAATACAATTAGGCAATTAAAAGATTCATTTAGAACCATCAATCAAACAAATATCAGTCAAATAACAGTTACCACATTATACTCACAAGTAGTGGATTCCCGATACGTCTTTGCCTAGTTGACGTTTTCAGCTCCTCGATTGGAATCCCGTCCTATTAATCATATTGTGAATCATAAATATACTTAATACAGCACAAAAAATGCAAATGAATGCATGAGTACTTTCCTGACTACCTTACCGGGATTTACTTACAACTAACAAGTCATCCATAAGTTATACTCGCGCGGTTTTACTACATAAATTATAATAAATTCTAGGCTTATGCATATCATATCAAATTATCCCATAATACCATAAACACAGTGGGTAACATGACATAAAAGTTCCAAATTAAATTAACATGTTTGTCACGTTTATTTCATCCTCCAATAATCTGCACCCGGAAACAGTTTCAGCACGGCCAAGGTTGTTTCTAACAATTTTATAAATTCCCCTGTTTCTTCATAAATTCCCAAAATTTTAGTAAACCTTCCTAAGATGTTTATAAATATGGAGAAAATATTACAGACCAAACAAAAATTCCTAGGTTGGTCAAATAATCCCAAAACAGAGGCTGTTTGTGCTTCTATGGAACAAACTGGCAGTTTTACGCTATAATTTTTAGAAAATTCTACATACCTCCAATTGTTACCAAATTTTACAGTGATATTTTTAAGACCCTAAAGTTAATACAGAAAATTCGGCACAATAAAGTTCGAAGGTTTAATTATCTAACTACAGACTTAAACTCGAAACATCAATTCTGAATTTTGACAAACTAAATGTTAAATTATCTAATACATATATGTATGTGCTAAATAACTTCAATTTCCGAAATTATAGGTTCTAAACATCTAAAACCTTCAAACTACATACTAAATCAAAACCCATGATTAAAACAAACAAAATAATCGGTAAAACACTTACTTGTTATAAAAACGTCGATTTTCCTATTTTCCCAAATTTTCCTCTATTTCTTCTTCTTCCTTGCGTATCTCTCTTTCTTTCTTAGTTTGTAGTTAAGAGGTGCTCTTATGTATATATATATATATATAGATAATATATATCAAAGTTGAGGCATGGTTACTAATGATGGCTTTGGTGAAAAAAGTAGTGACAAGGCATGGTAAATAATGACCACTTTGGTGACTAGGCTATATATATATATATATTATATATATATATTATTATATTATATAAATTATTTATATATACGGTATATCTTCTACGTGTCATATATTTAAACTAACCGAAATATGTAGGTAGACACGTAAGTGATGCGTGTGTGCGAAATATATTTATCCAAACGTCGTGTCTGTTTAGACGTCACGCTTATATAATCAGTGCTAAATGCTAGCAAAATAAATGTTTATGTTTATTCTTATGTATGATTTAATGTAATGTTCGGTTTTGAGCTGTGACATGTAATAAAGAATTTAATGTAGGGTATTATTTATAAAATATAAGAAATAATAGTAAATGGGATTAAAAAGGAATATTCTGTGGAATATACTTTTAGTGTGAGATTTAGTGTTATACATTAGAGCAGCATTACTGTAGCATACACTAAAATGGTGCAAAAATTACACCATTTTAGTGTTATCCATTGGAGATGCCCTTAACCTCATGTTCACATTATATATTTTTTTCGAATTGTACTATACTTTGTTTTGATATAAAATTAATAAAAAAATATAATTATAATACAATAATAATAAAAATTAAATAATTTAAATGGGTCAACTCGGTCGGGCAATTTGGCCAACAGCTTGAGGGGTCGATCTCTTAAGGCTCATTGGGCCTAATGAGTCGGTCTTAATGGGCCGACCCATATTAGGCCTGGTGTCACCTTTAATCACGGCCCATCATATAAAAATAGGCTCTGAACCTTTTGCTTAAAATGTTAATCAAATGCTCATATATGGGATTGTGAGTAGGGGTGTTCACGAGTCGAGCCGGCTCACGAGCTCGGCGAGCCGGCTCGAAAATAGCTCGACTCGAGCTCGAAAAAATTCGAGCTCGAGCTCGAGCCTAAACATGCCTGTTCGCCATCTCGCGAGTCTGAATAAAAAAATAATTTTTAATTAATATATATAAAAAAATAAATATTTATTAAATTTTTTATATAAAATGATATATTATAATAATATATTTATAAATAATAATATTTTTGACTTTAATTATAACTATATTTAATAATATATTAATAAATATAAAATTAATTAAATATTTTTATAAAAAAAATTAAAAAAAATATTTTTTTTATAAAAAAAAATTATTTTTTTGAGCTCGAGCTCGAGCTCACATTTCTGCAGCTCGTCGAGCTCGAGCTCGAAAATTATGACTCGAGCTCGAGCTCGAGCTCGAGCTCGAGCTCGAATTTTTTGGCAAGCTCGACTCGAGCTCGACTCGTGAACACCCCTAATTGTGAGTATGATCACAAGTCAAATGATATATGAAAGTTAACAAATTTGTATATATTGTATTAGTTGTAAGTTAGTGCATATAAAGCATTATTCATAAAATATAATGATGGTGGAAATTGAAATTTAGTTCAAATTACAATTATCTTGACCAAATATTTTTCAGATAATAGTAATCATAATGTTATATTTCAAAGTACTTTACATAATTTACTTTTTTAATTATAACTTTTTTACAAACTAGGGAATTTTTTAAAAATCAGTCAAGAAAACTTTAAATACCAATTTATGTCAAATTACCATAATATGTTCAAAAGATAAAAAGTACCATTTATGATTCAAACAATTTGGTTATAAAAGGTCTATATATAAAGCCCTTAACCAACATCTCAATATATATCCACAGATTGTTTTATTAGAAATAATCAATGATGAAAATTTACTTGTTCAAATTTCTTATAATTTCAACTATTATTCTTCAAACAATTGCCTTAGATGAGAAGCTTTTTTGTGTTTTTACACAAAAATGGCATGTTTATATTGCCAATAACCTCCCTCCAAATTCACAACCATTATTGGTAAATTGTGCATCTAAAAATAAAAATTTAGGAGACCATACTCTTACCACAAATCAAGTTTATCATTTTAAATTTTGCGATAATATTTTCAGTACTTTGTATTACTGCAAGCTTTGGTGGGAGCAGAAGCATATACTGTTTGATGCGTTTGGTGAAAATTTTCATGCAACGCTTTGTAAGTCTAAAGGCAGTACGTGTTATTGGGAAGTAAGAAGCGATGGTATCTATTTCTCAAATTACAATCCTCCAAGAGATTTGGAGAAGAAATATGATTGGTGATATAAATAATGATTATTATTTGTTTGTTTATGTCGATTATTATGAATCAATCTCGAGTTTCTAATTAGTTTTTACTTAAATGATCTCGCTATTTAAGTCATTCGTTTTTGATGTTCTAAGTATTTTGTATACGAGAGAAGACAAATTGTAATTTTGACGCATAATTATTTTTCTTCTTGTGCTCGTTCGTTTTCAAGTCTATAAGTTATAAATGTTTAGTGATATGTAAACGTAGAATGTTTTACTAGTTGAAAAGGCGTAAATGATATTGAGCATATTTTCATAATTAATCTAATAAATTATAGTTTAAAAAGAAAATGAAAGATGGTCTAAACATTGAATAAAACAAAACATAAAAGCCTAAGAAGTATGATTTGGTTAATATCAATTTTTCAATTTTTGGTGAAAATGACAAATCAATTTTAATTTTCAACAATAAAATCCAATTTGGTAAAAAACAACTATGAAAAGATAAAGCAAAAAAGAAAATGATATTTATATAATCTCTTTCATATTGAATGATTGTTTTTTACTTTTATTTTTGAAATCTTGTAAATAACTTGAGAAAATCTTATTTAAGTTTACTTACATATCAGCAACACAATTAATAAAAGTGACTTGTAATCTTTATGAATTAATAGAGTATTATCACAACAAGATCAGTAGAATTTTCACATAATCATTTTCCTAATATCCACGACATAAATCATATCACCATTAATGATTTAACAGATAGAAAACATCCATGGACTTTTATATTTTTTTCAATAAGTGGTCAAAAAGATACTATTAAACATAATAGAAAGATTAATAATAAATTTTAGATGACTGTTTTTAAAGTATGTTTTTCTTTTTGAAAAACAAAAATATGAAAAAAGGCATTTGGTTGGGCTTGTTTTTACTTTCTGTTTTTGAAAAACAAAACTCCAAAATCTGCTATTTTGCAAAATAGGTTTTACCTGTTTTTAAGTTTTACAGAATACTTTTACACTCTAAACTAAAAAAAAATATCACTAAAACCCTCATTGAAAAAAATATCTTTTCTCTCTCCTCATTTCACTACTTCTATGGGCAGAGGGTACATGCAAGACACGAACCGCACCCAAAGTCACTTGTTCACGTACAAAGTGTAAGTCTAACTCAACATGCTTGGTACGTTGGTGCTGTACGGGATTAGAAGAAACATAGACTGAGCTAATATTGTCACAGTATACCAGGGTAGCTGTAACGAGAGGACAATGAAGCTCAAGAAGAAGGTTGCGAAGCCAAGAAGTTTCAGCAACAGCATTGGCAACGCCACGATATTCAGCCTCAGCACTAGAACGAGAGACAACAGCTTGGCGTTTGGAAGACCAAGAGATGAGATTGTCACCAAGAAAAACACAATAACCTGAAGTAGAGCGACGAGTATCGGGACAACCGGCCCAGTCGGCGTCCGAATAGGCAATAAGTTGAGAAGACGTAGAGGAAAAGAGACAAAGTCCGTAGGAGAGAGTACCTTTGATATAGCGGAGTACTCGTTTGAGCGCATGCATGTGCTTATCGCGAGGAGCATGTAGGAAAATGCAAAGTTGTTGAACAGCATAGGATAAATCTGGACGAGTGAATGTAAGATATTGGAGGGCACCAACAAGACGACGATATGAAGTAGGATCAGAGTATAGAGGACCGGTGGAGACGGAGAGCTTGGACTGAGTGTCGACAGGAGTAGTGACTGGATTACAAGAAGACATGTTAGCACGGTCAAGAATTTCATGAGCAAACTTGGATTGAGAAAGAAAAAGGCCAGAGGACGTTCTTTCAACGGAGATGCCTAAAAAATAGTGTAAAGGTCCAAAGTCTGTCATGGCGAATTCAGTAGAGAGACGAGTAGTGATGGAAGAGAGGAGAGAAGTGGACGACGCAGTTAAGACAATGTCATCGACATAAAGAAGAAGAAAGGCACGGAGGTGCCTGTGTTGAGAATAAATAGTGATGCATCAGCACGACTTCCAACGAAGCCGAGCGATAGAAGATATATAGCAAAGCGATGGTGCCAAGCACGAGGGGCTTGTTTGAAACCATAGAGAGCCTTTTTAAGGAGGCAGACATGATCGGGAAGGTCAGGGTTAATGCAGCTTGGGGGTTGTTTCATGTACACAGTTTCAGAGAGAGTACCGTGTAAGAAAGCATTTTTAACGTCGAGTTGATGAATGGGCCAAGAGTGAGAGGTAGCGAGACTAAGAACGGTGCGAATTGTAGCGGGTTTGACGACAGGACTAAAAGTGTCATAGTAATCAATACCAGGTTGTTGGGAAAAACCTTGAGCAACAAGACGAGCTTTATAGCGTTCGAGTGAGCCATCAGAGCGAAATTTGTGACGGAAAATCCATTTGGAGCCGACAATATTAGCAGTGGGTGGGCAAAGAACAAGGTCCCATGTACCATTGGAGTGGAGAGCAGAGAGCTCGGCATCCATGGCAGCCTTCCAATTGGGGTCTTGGAGAGCATGGAAATGCGTACGAGGAAGAGGAGAAATGGATGTGGATGTTGAGGCAGATAGATTCAAAAAGTGACGAGGTTTAGTAATTCCGGCTTTGGATCGTGTGGTCATAGGATGATGTGGTGGACGTGAAGACGATAGGGGCACGACTGGAGGTGATGGAGGCACGACTGGAGATGTAATAGTATCACTCGATATGATGTCGGGGGCCTGAGGAGAGTCCGGGTTGGAAAGGTGTACGTTGGTTGAGGGGAGGCTGTGAGGTTGGTCGAGAGCGGGCAAGGGTTGATTGGGTCTGCAACAAAGGTGATGGCGCATCGACGGAGAAGGGTCATCATCGAGGACAGAAACATCGGAAGTGGGTGATGTGGTGGAGGCGTTAAAAGATAAATAAGGGAAGATAGATTCATCGAAGGTGACATGACGTGAAATAATGAGCTTATTGGTGGTTAGGTCGAGACACCGAAAACCTTTATGATGAGGAGGGTATCCCAAGAAAAGGCAGGCTGATGTGCCTAAACCGCAAGCGCACGGCTTCGGTGTAGTACAAAAGATATCGTTCCCACGAAGACCGAATAATCAAGTACTAATCTATCACTTATCAGTAATCTAAGCCTAATCAAAAGCACGAGATAAATTGTAAAGAAAACTAAACAGAATGCAAGAAAATTGATTCGAGTTATATATGATTGGAAATTCCGGAATTAGGGTTCACCACGATAAATATTATCGACTCAATTATATTACCGATGAAGTTACGACCGCTACTTATGAAGGACACTATCCTATTGTACTCGCTACCTTCTGTCGAAGCATAACAATATACCCAAGCTAATTAATCAACTACTTTCGTGATGATTAGACTAAACTCAGATTCATTAATCTCTATGATAGTGTATCGATTCCTCAAAAGACCTAAAACTACTTTCGTGATTTAGGATCCTAGGTTTGAATTCTAGGGTTCTGATATAGACGTCACCTTTCAGAATTTTCACCTAATATCTATGATCATGCAAATATGTGGCCAGCAAATTCACAAGCATTAATAATCAAGAATGCAAATCATAAGCATACGCGATGTAAAATCAACGATTCTATAATCTATATCGATAACATATTATCGGGCTATTCCCGGTTCCAGAATAATATGAATTACTCCATAGATGCGAAGAAACAATCAACAATCAATAAAGTAAACATGATAAAACGACAAGAATTAAAAGAGATTAAATAAAATAATTTCGATTAAACCCGTTGTCGAATAATCCGTTTACAATAATCTTGAATTTCGTCTCTCGATCTCCGATCTTTACAACCCAACTCCAGAAAATAAAGTTCGAACCTTAAAACAATGTTGGGAAGGGGTATTTATACCTAATCTAAAACATAAACCCGAATATGAGCCGAATATGGGCTTTGTACGAAACAGCGCCTGTACGTGATATTGAACGGCGTACGTACGCCGTATAAAATGGCGTACGTACGCCGTATAAAATGGCGTTCGTACGCGTGATGATTCAAACTTTCTGCCTTCGTTGTTTGTACGCGATTTAACACGGCGTACGTACGCCATGTATTTGTCCCGAATTTGGATTTGGTGTCTTCTACAAAGTTGTAGGTCTATGTCTTAGCTTCAAAACCCCACTGATTTGGATCCAATCCAAGTTGTAGAACTCGAGTTATGATCATTTTACCAGGACTGCGCCATTTGGTTCGGAACAAGGCGTATTTATAACTTTCGAGACTTTAAACGTTTGAACCGGATCTTGTCATCTTCACAAAACTTTTAGGTAATTGTCTTAGCTTTCCAAACATATAAGGCTCATTAACATTGGAGGTTTGTAGCCCAAGATACGGTTATATTTCTAAGCAGCGCCCATGTATCTCCTTTCATACGTTTTTCGTTACTTTCTCGAAATTAATGATTTTTCCATACAAACATGTAACAAAACTATTAAACGCATATGAGGTATAAATCATGACATAAAATGATATAGAAAGACTAATCTTAGGCTAGAAAATACGTATAATCGAGGTTTATCAACCCCCCCAAACTTGCTTTTGTTCGTCCTCGAACAAACGGTAAAACAAAGAAAACAAAAACAAAAACTAAAGATAAACTCATTTTCGTAGAGTATACGATTGCACTTAGCATGTGCAACAAGCCTTTAAACCTTTTTGTTACCCAAAAAGGACGAGTTATAGTCTCGTGAGGGTTTGCAGATGATATACCCACAAAATCACAAAATCAATGAATCTTCGCTAAATCGAAATGTGATGCAATCGTACAAAAATCGACGTGAACTAATGACTCGACATATTTAGAAAAAGATCATGCATTTGCTTAATCATTGGTTACATCACACCACATAGTTAAACAAGCTTCTAGAAAGCACTGAATAAAGCCATCTTTAAGCATTATAGTCGAGTGGCGTTTCTAACAAAATTTGAGCGGCGCCCATCCATACCAACTAATCTAACAGATGTTAGGGTCTAACTGGTTCACAATATTGAGCTTTTAGCGTAGGTCACTTATGCAAACGAGCTCATACTTGATAGGATTGTGCAATGTTCGTTCTCTTAGACTTTCTATGGCACCCGTTATCGAGCTTTGGGTCAACGACTCCCAAGCTAGATAGCCATAGGGCGTTAAGTTTTAAGATACTCCTTCGGACTTAATCACTCAAGTGTCAAAGGTCACAGAACGAACTAATCCATGCAGTAGCGATTTTTTTTTTTTTTTTTTTTTTTTTTTTTTTTTTTTTTTTAATATTGTGCCAGAAGACATTGTTCTAAGTTGGTAGACTTGGAGGCCACTACCTATGTGTTTCGAAAACGGGTGATCCACTCAACTCCTATGCCTTGGACTACTACGTATTAGTGACTAGCCAGAAAATTGTAACTAAGCAGATGATATCGCCGACAAAAAAGATTATGCGTTATATGTATTAGAAAGTCAGGTTTTCATATCACCTAGTCAATTGTTGTACGACGATCACAAAGATAAAGCTAGAATCCATAGTAAAAGTGTTATGTCTCCGTAAACAACCCCCAAACTTGAATCGCACATTGTCCCTAATGTGATAAACGTGTGTATGTATTCATGCATAAACGTAAAAAGGGACATAACCTTGGCGAGAGTCGAGACAATCGTCCTGATTTTGCTAGGTATTGTATCCAGAAGACTGTAGAGAAACAAAACACTGGAGCCCAATGATGATGTAGTACTCGAATCGTTGAAGTCGAATGTAGTTCCTTTGATATCCGTAGCTGTTATGAATGAAAAACAAGAGATATGGTGAGAGAGAGGGATCGATGGTTGTGTGAGGATTGTGCTTGAGTGTGTATAAGGATGAGAACAGAAATCTGTTTTTTTTTTTTAAAAAAATTCGACTCTGCGTACGTACGCCTTTTTGAACTGCGTACGTACGCAGCATATATTGGCGTACGTACGCCGTGTATGTTTGCGTACGTACGCGGTTTGCTTAAAAATCACTGCCTCCGTTGATTGTACGCCGATTTACTCGGCGTACGTACGCCTTGTAAATCGGCGTACAGGCGCAGTTATATTCGGCGTACGTACGCGAGATATGCAAAACTCCCTGTCCTCGTTGTTTGTACGCCAATTTAGACCGCGCACGTACGCCATGTAAAACTCGATTTTTTTTTTTTTTTTTTTTTTTTTTTTTTTAGAAACAAAAAGTAAAAACTTGAAACGAAACAAAACAGAAGGAAAGAAAAACAAAAAGAAAACAAAAACAAAAATAAAGGATACATTTGGGTTGCCTCCCAAAAAGCGCTTGTTTTACGTCTTTAGCTCGACGTTACCATGCTTAGTGTAAATCCCGGATCGGACCCGATGACTTGGCAATTCTCCAATCGACTTTAGGGTCTCGATTTTTAGGTAAAGAAAACTCAGGCACCGGTTGAATGTGAGACCTAAATCGCCATTTTTTGAATTTTTGGCGAGAGATCTTTTTGTCATGTAATACTTTGATGCCTTCATCGTTAGTTCTTCCACTCTCATGCACATTTGTCAATGGCGGATTCCCCTCAAATAGTCGAGCAATATCAGCGATAATTTCATCTTCCTCCTCGATCAAGCCATCAATCACCAGTCGTGCCTCTAACGGATCTTTATAGTGGTTCTTAGCAAGCTTGTCCTTGGTTATAGCTTCGTCAATCCTGTAACAAGAGTTCTCGATAGAGCTGTTAGCAACAGATTTATATAGACTAAATTCAACTCTCTCATCCCCAATATTCAAGGAAAGCCTTCCGTTTTTAACATCAATAATAGCTCCTGCTGTAGCTAGGAATGGCCTACCAAGAAAAATGGGAATTTGAGAGTCTTCATCCATATCGAGAACGACGAAGTCTGTAGGAATAAAAAATTTTCCTACTCTAATCGGTACATCTTCTAGCATACCTACCGGATACTTCACGGATCTATCAGCTAATTGCAGAGTAATCGTGGTAGGTTTTAACTGACCCAATTCTAACTTACGTGAAACAGAAAGTGGCATAAGACTAACGCTAGCACCAAGGTCACACAATGCATGATCAAAACTAACGTTACCTATTACGCATGGAATCGAAAAACTACCGGGGTCTTTAAGCTTAGGAGTTAATTTATTTTGAATTAATGCGCTACACTCCTCAGTTAAAGCCACGGTTTCATAGTCCTCTAGTTTCCGTTTATTAGAAAGAATTTCCTTCAAAAACTTAGCATAAGAAGGCATTTGTGTAAGTGCATCAGTGAATGGAATATTAATGTAAAGTTTTTTCAAAACTTCTAAAAATTTTCCAAACTGTTTATCTAATTTCGCCTTAGCTAATCTTTGAGGGAAAGGCACGGGTGGTTCATATGGCGGTGGAGGTACATATATTGGTTCTTTTTCGCTTTTATCAATTGTTTTGTCAATAGAGTTGTCGGGATGAGACGATTTTTTCTTTTCGACCTTCTCAGTTGACTCTATTTCACTAATCCTAGTAGACATTTTTGGATCCTCATAATTAGTTTCATTCCTTAAAGCAATTGCATTACAATGTTCCTTTGGATTTGTCTCAGGTTGTCCGGGAAAGGAACCAGAATTCCTACTTGAGTTACTAGCTTGTTGTGCAATTTGAGTTTCTAGCATCTTATTGTGAGTTGCTAAAGAGTCGACCTTAGTTGCTAGTTGCTTAATTGCATCATTCACTATCTCGTTTTGTTTAGTTTGGGATACTACGAAACTCTCAAGAAGGGATTCTAAGTTCGATTTCTGTGGTGGAACAGGATTGTAAGGCTTCTGTTGGAATCCAGGTGGCTGCCTAATGTTAGGATGTGGAGATGCGTTTTGGTTTGTATTGTACGAAAAATTAGGGTGATTCCTCCAACCAGGATTAAAAGTGTTTGAAAACGGGTCGTTCTTTTGGTTGAAGTTATTCACAAAGTTGGCTTGTTCCATAAAGGGATCTTTAGGTAAACTTGCTAATTGACACTCTAACGCAACATGACCAACCATACCACATATTTCGCACATAGGGGGTGGGGTAGTGACAGAATTAACATGCATATTCATGGAATCTAACTTCTTAGACATAGCCTCTACTTGTGCAGAAAGTAGAGTAATAGCATCAATATCATACTTACCTGGGGTCTTTTGTGGAGTTGATCTTTCGCTTGACCACTGATAGTGGTTCAGTGCCATATCTTCGATTAAGTTGTAGGCTTCTTCGATACCCTTATTCATCAGAGCTCCTCTAGCTGCTGCATCGACTGACATCCTCGTGGTGTAAATCAGTCCGTTATAGAAAGTATGAACGATGAGCCATTTTTCCAGCCCGTGATGTGGGCACAGTCGTAAAAGGTCTTTGAATCGTTCCCAGGCTTCATAAAGTGATTCACCTTCTCTCTGAGCAAAAGTCGTAATTTGATTCCTCAGTTGTGCAGTCTTGCTCGGGGGAAAGTATCTCGCTAGAAAGCATTGCATGAGTTGATCCCATGTTCTGATTGAGCCCGATGGTAAAGAGTGTAGCCAAGCTCTCGCCTTGTCTCTCAGTGAAAACGGAAATAATCTCAGCCTGATAGCATCCTGAGAAACCCCGTTCATTTTCAGAGTGTCGCAGTACTCTAAAAACATGGACAAGTGGAGGTTTGGCTCTTCAGTAGGTGCACCCCCAAACTGATTCTGCTGAACCATTTGCAGAAGGGATGGTTTGAGCTCGAAATTGTTGGCCTCTACAGTAGGCCTGGCGATGCTGGAGTGAAGTGTCTGTGCATTCGGCGCTGCAAAATCCTTAAGACATCTCGCGTTCGCATTCGCATTTGCAGCCGGGTTTGCGTTCGCGTTAGCGTTTGCATTAATATTTACATTCACGTTCTCTTCAGCCATTGTAACTTGTCTAAGCTGAGCTCGTTTCAGTCTCTGTAGTTTTCTCCTTGTACGAAAAGTTTTCTCGATTTCTGGATCTAGTTCAAAATTGATCTTGTTTCGCATACAAGGGAAAAATTGAATCCTGAAATAAAACAGAAAAATAAAAATTAAAAACTAAAAATAAAATAAAAATGGCTTAGTCTCACTAATATATGATAAAAACTAATTTTGACTATTCAAGTCCCCGGCAACGGCGCCAAAAACTTGATGTGCCTAAACCGCAAGCGCACGGCTTCGGTGTAGTACAAAAGATATCGTTCCCACGAAGACCGAATAATCAAGTACTAATCTATCACTTATCAGTAATCTAAGCCTAATCAAAAGCACGAGATAAATTGTAAAGAAAACTAAACAGAACGCAAGAAAATTGATTCGAGTTATATATGATTGGAAATTCCGGAATTAGGGTTCACCACGATAAATATTATCGACTCAATTATATTACCGATGAAGTTACGACCGCTACTTATGAAGGACACTATCCTATTGTACTCGCTACCTTCTGTCGAAGCATAACAATATACCCAAGCTAATTAATCAACTACTTTCGTGATGATTAGACTAAACTCAGATTCATTAATCTCTATGATAGTGTATCGATTCCTCAAAAGACCTAAAACTACTTTCGTGATTTAGGATCCTAGGTTTGAATTCTAGGGTTCTGATATAGACGTCACCTTTCAGAATTTTCACCTAATATCTATGATCATGCAAATATGTGGCCAGCAAATTCACAAGCATTAATAATCAAGAATGCAAATCATAAGCATACGCGATGTAAAATCAACGATTCTATAATCTATATCGATAACATATTATCGGGCTATTCCCGGTTCCAGAATAATATGAATTACTCCATAGATGCGAAGAAACAATCAACAATCAATAAAGTAAACATGATAAAACGACAAGAATTAAAAGAGATTAAATAAAATAATTTCGATTAAACCCGTTGTCGAATAATCCGTTTACAATAATCTTGAATTTCGTCTCTCGATCTCCGATCTTTACAACCCAACTCCAGAAAATAAAGTTCGAACCTTAAAACAATGTTGGGAAGGGGTATTTATACCTAATCTAAAACATAAACCCGAATATGGGCCGAATATGGGCTTTGTACGAAACAGCGCCTGTACGTGATATTGAACGGCGTACGTACGCCGTATAAAATGGCGTACGTACGCCGTATAAAATGGCGTTCGTACGCGTGATGATTCAAACTTTCTGCCTTCGTTGTTTGTACGCGATTTAACACGGCGTACGTACGCCATGTATTTGTCCCGAATTTGGATTTGGTGTCTTCTACAAAGTTGTAGGTCTATGTCTTAGCTTCAAAACCCCACTGATTTGGATCCAATCCAAGTTGTAGAACTCGAGTTATGATCATTTTACCAGGACTGCGCCATTTGGTTCGGAACAAGGCGTATTTATAACTTTCGAGACTTTAAACGTTTGAACCGGATCTTGTCATCTTCACAAAACTTTTAGGTAATTGTCTTAGCTTTCCAAACATATAAGGCTCATTAACATTGGAGGTTTGTAGCCCAAGATACGGTTATATTTCTAAGCAGCGCCCATGTATCTCCTTTCATACGTTTTTCGTTACTTTCTCGAAATTAATGATTTTTCCATACAAACATGTAACAAAACTATTAAACGCATATGAGGTATAAATCATGACATAAAATGATATAGAAAGACTAATCTTAGGCTAGAAAATACGTATAATCGAGGTTTATCACAGGCCGAGGAGCGCGGGTAGAGCTTGTGTGCGGAAGTAGCGGAGAGGTTGGGATAACACAAACAACCGAAGACACGCAAATGGGAATAAGTGGGAGGAGTTTGAAATAGAACTTCGAAAGGGGTGCGTAGAGACAATGTGGTGGTGGGCAAAATGTTGATTAAGTGGACTGCCATGTGTAGTGCTTCAACCCAGAAAGGTGGTGGAAGTGAAGCTTGAAAAAGGAGAGTGCGGAGAACGTTGTTGATAGTCTGAATGCAACGCTCGGCTTTTCCATTCTGCTGCGATGTGTGTGGGCAAGAGAAACGGAAAGAGATGCCATTTTTATTAAAAAATTCATGAAAGGGACGGTTGTCAAATTCACCGCCATGATCGCACTGGAAAGATTTGATTTTTGCATGAAATTGAGTGAGGACATAATTAAAGAAATTAGTAAAAGTTTTAAAAACATCTGATTTATTGCGTAAAGGAAAAACCCATAAAAAATGCGAAAAATCATCTAAAAAAAGAACATAATATTTAAAACCACTTAAACTGGGAACCGGAGAGGTCCAAATGTCAGAGTGAACAATTTCAAAAAGAGAACTACTAACAGAAGAAGAACTAGAAAACGGGAAACGTTTGTGCTTGCCCAACTGACAAGCATGACAAAGAGTACTAGTATTATTTGCATTACAAGAAATAAACTTTTGCTGACTAAGGAATTTAAAAATAGAGTCGCCGGGATGACCAAGTCGACGATGCCAAGTAGTGTGCGAGATGGCTAGGAGAGAGCTGGATGCGGCGGAGATGGAGACGGGAGCAGTGAAAGAATAGAGAGGGCCATCGCTATCCCGACGAATGAGAATGGTCCCAGAGTTAAGGTCCTTCACAGAAAAGCCAAAAGGATCAAACTCAATAGAGCAGTTATTGTCACGAGTAAATTTACGAACAGAGATGAGATTAGTAAATAAGGATGGGGAAATAAGAACATTATTCAAATCAAAAGAATGTGAAGCAAGATGGATAGAAGTATTACCCGTGGAGGAGACAGGGAGTACAGCACCATTACCAACAATAATAGAATTAGAATTATGACAATGTACTATATTACGTAGTGTACCTGGATGATGTGTCATGTGCGAGCTAGCACCAGTGTCCAAGTACCACTGATCATCTGGTTGGTGGAGCTGCATTGCTTGAAAAAGAGATGAAATATCTGTGGAGGTGGCATTGTTGTGAGTCGGATGAGCTTCGGGAGCAGAGTGAGGTGGCGGCAAAGAGGACCAAGATGGATGAGGTCCTAGCAAACCGGCTGGAGAGAGTGACGGAGTTGATGTAGTTGAGGCAGGCAAAGGAGTAGTGTTAGCCCGCTGAGCACTGTGAATGGCGGGAGCGTTGTGAGGTCCTGGAGCAAAGTGTTGACCTAAAACACATGGACCTTGAGGAGTGTGTTGAACCCATTGGAGCGAGTAACCAGGAGGTGGACCAAAATTTTGAGAACCATGTGGATAACCTGTTGGTTGGCCAATGCTGAGAGCCCGATTCCCGCGACCAGGATTTTGCTTATTTGAACCACGCCCCCTGTATCGACCATTATTTCGAGAAGTGTTTCGGTGGTTCGGAGGTGCGGGTGTTTGGGAAAAAAGAGCAGTTTCAGTGGATGACGGGGGTGTTTGGAAACGTTTTTCACGAGACTCATGGAGGAGTAAGAGGTTTCGAAGCTCGAAAAAAGTAGGTAGAGGAGATTTGGTGGTAATAATAGTGACTAAGGGAAGATACGACTCGGGTAAACCTTGGAGCAATTGTAAAGCAAAATCATTATCGGAGACGGGGCAGTCAAGGTCCGCTAGATTGTCGGCTAGGAATTTCATTTCTTGACAATATAAAGAGATTGATAAAGAGCCCTTTTGTAAGTTTCGAAAACGTTCACTTAATTGTAGGCAACGAGAGGGCTTGTTGTTTCTAAAATTTTCTTCAATGGCAAACCATAACTCATGTGATGTGGCATATTCAAGATTGATATTTTTGAGTAATTTGAGATCAACTGTAGAATAAAACCACCGTTTAATAGTTGCATCTAAAGCAAACCATTCATCATCTTGAGGATTTTGGGGTTTAGATAGACCGGTAAGGTGATTGAGAACGGAATAACTACGACATAGATCCATAAACATGCCTCGCCACAATTTATAATTAGAGTCTTGGTCGGATAATTTAAAACCAAACGACGAGTGGACATTGCCAGCGGCGAGGGCAGGGTGCATGGTGAACTTTTGGGTGGTAGGTTCATTGGTTTGTGTAATGTTTGGAGGATGGGTTACTGTATCATCAGACATGGGGCTTGATATGTGAAACACCGAAACACAGCAAAAAATAATAAGAGATACAGAATGAGCAAAAGAATTCAAGGTGAAACAAAATAAGCAAAATAACCTGTCTTTAAGAAAAAAAGTCACGGCTGTAGCAATTTGAATGAGTGGCAATGGGGAGCAGCAACAATTTGAGCCAATTGAAAGCAGCGAGCAATTTGAATGAGTAGCAATTGGAAGCAGTAATAATTTGAGCCAATTTGGAGCATCCAAAAAAAAAATATTTAGCAGCAATTGGGATTGACGGCAAGTGGAGGAGAAAAGAAAAAATTAGGTTAGGCTTGATACCATGTTAAGATATAATTCCCCATGAATAATATTATTGATCAACAAGTGTTTGAATAGAGGATTACAAAGAGAGAAATAAATCTAGGAGTATCAAAACAAATATATGGAAAATAAACAAATATATGGAAAACAATAAAATCTAATATAATCTAACACTCGCATCAAAACACTCCCCCTTGCAAAATGTTCTCGATTTTTTATTTTTTTTTCAGAATAATCAATCAAACAGGATTTCAATATTATTTATACTACAAAATTATTTTGATAAAACTGTTCTACAAAACTATTTTGCAAAACTTCAAAAACAAAAACAATCCAAACAGACCCTAAATATAAATTTTCTAGAAATGAAATTGGAAAAATAATATAAATGAGATTTTACGATAAATTATTGTTTTAATAATTTATAAAGCATTCTCCTTAGTTTTGAAAGTTCATACTCCCTTAAACCTAATTTTCCTAACTTTATATACTTCAAAACTTCATTAATTTATGGGTAAAGTGCACTTCACCTCCTCAAAAAACTTGAATTTTGCACTTTTCCCATAAAAACACAAATATGAGACATAACCCCTTAAAAATTTGATATATGCATCAATTTGCCCCCAATTACTATTTTTCGGCCAAATTTTGATCGAAAATTATTCAAATGATTTTCCGTCAAGAGCATTATCATCTTTATTATTTTTTCGTAATTCTCTCACATGCTCGGATTTGGGTTCAAAATCGTTGTACTCCTCTAATATATCATCTTAGGGTTTCACAATTCACATCATGATCTCATCGTGTATTTGTCGTAAGTTCCTATTTTGATAAGCTTTTCCTTCCATTCTTATATCCAGGATGATATCATAGTGACAATTTTGCAACGCTAAGACGATATGTTAGAGAAGTACAACAGTTTTGGCTCAAATCCATGCATGTAAAAGAATCACAGAAAAATAATAAAGATGGTTATGCCTTGATGAAAAAATTATTTAAATAATTTTCGATCAAAATTTGACCGGAAAATAGTAATTGGGGCAAAGTGATGCATATATCAAATTTTTAAGAGGTTATGTCTCATTTTTTTGTTTTTAGGGGGGGGAAATGCAAAATCCAAGTTTTTCGGGGTGAAGTGCACTTTACCCTTAATTTATTAATTGGTCATATAGATTTATGAGATTGGTAAAGTTGGTCCTGTTTTTTCTTTACTAACAAAATTAGTCCTGTAAATATAAAATTTTGCTAATTAAGAAAAAAGTTCACATTTTTACCAATTTTGTCATTCAATTAAGAGATTTTATCTTTTTAGCCATATAGAATTATCCTCAATTTGACCGTTTTCAATAGTTACATGACCAATTTCGACAGTTAAAAAAATAGGACCAATTTTGCCAACTCAACCTAACTATAACCACTAAATTTGGAGAAATTTTTAAAAATATATTAAATTTAAAATAAGTTTGAAAATACATTAGATTAAGAGGGTGTTTGGCTAAGCTTATAAGCTCTTTTAAACATCTTATAAACTCTTGAAAAGTGTTTGGATAATTTTTTCTAATAAGAGCTTATAAGACCAAAAAATAAGATGTTTTGGTCTTATAAGTTAATAAAAAATAAGTTAGCAAAACCCACCTTATTTCAAAATCTTAAAATTTTGGATATTGTTTATAATTTTAAAAGACACAAATAACCCTAATTACTTTTCTCTTTTCCAATAATACCTTTCTCGAAAAATATTTATTTTAATTATTGCACAAATTCTCTCGTATAACATTTAAAAATATCTTATAAGTCCAATAGACTTATTTTATCCAAACACTAAAGACCTTATTTTTTAAATAAGACCAAATATCTTATAAGCTCTTAAAACATCTTATAAGATGTAAAAACTTATAAGATGTTTTAAATAAGTTTAGCCAAACACCCTCTAAGGGGTTACAAAATATACTCTAAAACGCATTCTGCCTAGGCGTTTTCAGAGGATACTGTAATGTATGTTTCCAAGCAAATTTCAAAATGTTGATTGCTTGTAATTTCAGTAAATATTATAAACTTTTTCATTAATAAGTCTATTTTAGAGTGATTAATAAAATAAACTTTGGTCAATACAATTTCGTATAGCCAAAAATGAAATTATAAATATGTCATCCACAAAATAAAAAGAATATTATATTTATTTACCCCACGCAATAAAATAAAAAATTGAAGAAGATACAATGTCTTATTCGTGAAAGGTTTCATACGAAATGTGGTGGGTGGAAGTTTCATTGCATATAATAAGATTCAGGGCAAAGTGCACTTCACCCCCTCAAAAGATTTGGATTTTGCACTTTCCCCTTTAAAAACACAAAAAAGAGACATTGCCCCTTAAAAATTTGATAGATGCATTACTTTGCCCCAATTACTATTTTTCGGCTAAATTTAATCGAAAATCATTGAAATGATTTTTCCGTCAAGAACATTATGGTCTTTACCATTTATCCATGATTCTCTCATATATCCGGATTTGGGCCCAAAATCGTTGTGCTTCTCTAATATATCATCTTAGGGTTGCAAAATACTCACCATGATCTCATCATGCATTTGATGTGAGTTCCTATTCTGATAAGCTTTTTCTACCATTCTTTATATGCAAGATGATATCATGGTGAGAATTTTGCAGCTCTAAGATGATATGTTAGAGAGGTACTAAGATTTTGGCTCAAATTCATGCATGTGAGAGAATCACAAAAAAATAGTAAAGATGGTAATGCTTTTGGGAAAAATCATTTAAATGATTTCCGATCACAATTTGGCCGAAAAATAGTAATTGGGGTAAAGTGATGCATATAGCAAATTTTTAGGGGGCAATGTCTCTTTTTTGTGTTTTTAGGGGGGAAAGTGCAAAATTCAAATTTTTTGATGGGGTGAAGTGCATTTTGCCCTAAGATTCATTTAAATGTTTACCAAATGCAATTGTCTATATATAATTCTTTAAAAATATATTTGTAATTAAACCCATCGATTTAAAAATAAAAATAAATAAAATAAATGGTATATTGCATTATTTTGTATTACAATATGTGATTAATTTGATCATCAATATTAAAAATATTTGAAATAAACTTTTTGAGTTGATTAGTAGCTGTCAAATTATAAATAGTATAAAAATTATTTTTTTTTTTGGCGAAAATTACTTCAAACTTAGAATTTTAAGATTTTTTTTACAACTTTTTCTAAAGACCTGAAAACAAAACATGTTTTCAAATAAAAAATCTGTTGAGTTTTTTTTTTAGGATGAATAAGGACTAGAAGGAAGCCGAACTATTTGATATTCGATTCGAGTCCAATCTCAACAAGCTCGTTCTAAGTTCAGTTAGTTAATATGTCAAATCAAACTCAAACAATTTTTTATAATTAATAACTTTTGAAATTTGGCTCGAACTTTTAATTGATTAAAAATAATAAAAACATGTATAAAAAGTAAACTACTCGACGATTAAAATTCGTTTAAACTCGACTCAATTAACAATCAAATAAACTCGCCACAAATATTAACTGAGGTACAAATTATTCTCTTTTTCTATATTTCTTTGATAAATATTTACAACCGCAAAATGATGTAATTATACACAAATATAACCTATTTGCAAAAAGGCCCCTATAGTATGTTTTGTTTACAAGTTCTCCTACCCTCATTACAATTTTGTATAATTTGTTACCCGAAACTCGAATAACATGTGAAAAACATACTATTCTCATCTAAATATGAACTAAATTGCTAAATGGATTGATTCTTAATTTCACTTCTTTTGCAGAGTTAACATGCCAAAGAAAGCTAAAGCGCGACAAGCTGCACCCATCGCCATGAGAAGCGATATACGAAGACTCCATTGATGCAGATCATAACCAGTTTTGAGAAGTGCACCACACCTTTGTATCAACCATACACCATAGTATCTGAAAATATTGAGATAAACGTTGTAAGAATCTATGGTTTTGTTTGTTTATGTTTTTTGGATAAAATTTTGAATTTTTTTCGGAAAGTGCGTATTATGGAGATTCGTGTGAGAATTGTGTAATTCTTTGTTTATGTGTTTAAAAATAGGTGAAAAGTTGTAAACATGTCAAATCAACAGTGATATGTTGATGAATGATGTGTAGAGTAATTGTGTCAGTTGTATATAATGATTCTGTGAATTAAAAAAAATATGGATAAAAAATTGTAAAGTATGAAAGAGAAAGTGAAATAATAATTATAATAGGTGATTTGATTGGTAAAAATGTGAAATGATTAATATATATTGATAAGTAGTTATATAGATGATTGAAAAAGTAGAGTTGAAAAAAATGAGAATTTTGTGTATTAAGTTTATTTTTAATTTTGTGATTTAAAAACATGAAAAATGAAAATTGAAACGTAAACCAAAAAGGCGTATACTCTTCATAACAATACGTTGCGAAAATAGGGAATTTCACAGAATACCTCTTTGCATTTGAGACTACAAATGCTTCTAAAGCCCAGCTTGGATAACACAAGCTTGTCAACGTCTTTATAAACTTACGGTCTTTTGGCTGAGTCGAAAGAAGAGTCAAAACCACAGGTAGAAGCACTGAACACTGCAAGATGTTGAATCATCATATCAGATAAAAATCACATCAAATAAATAAAAAGCGTAAATTATGTAGAATGATAAGGGTGTGTTTGGATTGAGTGATTTTGATTTGAAGAGCGGATTTGAATGAAGGATTTCTAAATCAAATGACCCTAAAATGGAGTTATTTGAAATCCACTGGAGAAAATAGCTCAAAATGAATGACAATGAATTTGAAATCCATTATAACTTGAATTCATCCAACAAACTTTGCTGATGAATTCAAAATCCATAGCTTTCAAATGCTTCAATCCAAACACAGCATAACAGTTTTGTCGACTGTAGAGCGTTTAATCACCAGCTGAGACGGGCCCGGTTCTAGGAAGATTGCCAACGTGTAAGCTATACCCGTTACACAATAAACGAGGCATAGCAAGACAACGTAGTTGTCTAAGAAGGAAGATCTTGGATTGCTGAAGAAATAGAACATTGAGAGATAGACTAATGGCTTAATTAGTGTATTGAAATGGTCTATTGTGTCTTTCGCGAAGAAATGAGCAAGACTGCTAATTCCCGAGGCACGTTCCCTTCGGTATTGGAGCTTGTCGAGAGAAAACGTTCTTAGGGCCGCGATTTTGATTAGCAAAGCTGAGAAAATGAGAAAGACAAAGATACAAGTGAGATATATGGAAAATGATATTGCGACTAATGAACATGTTAAAATTACTCGAGTTGAGAATACAAGTAAGTTTGTGTTTGTATTGGAGTTTTGAGCTGAAAATCGAAAATCGATAAAGTTTTTGTGTTTGTGTTTTCTGATTTCTGAAAATTTCAAAACAGTCCATTTTCAATCGAAAACACTTGTACGTTTTCCTTAATAATTACCTATCAGTCACATCCATCACTTGATGCGCCTACCTCTCATCAATAACTACCAATCCCGTCTATTTTTTCGTTCTCACTTTACTATTTTTTATAATCATACAGTCAATTTCAAAATAACTAACTCAATCATTTTACACATTAGAAGTCACACTTGATTTGACACATTTCACTAATTCTAACCAATTTCTAGAAACATAATCAAACTCAATCAAATACACACCATATTTTACGCAAATACTCGTAACGCACATATTCCCGAATAGTTTTCTGAAAGCACACTAAAAACATAACCTAAGGATCTCAAAATCTTTAGTATATCATTTTGAATTATTATTTTCTATCATTACTATGGATTCAAAAAAACACTCAACATAAGTCCTTTGTAATTCTTAGCTCCAAATCTATCCCTCAAATACTAACCGAATTTAATGAAAGTATCAATTATATATATTTGGATAATTTGATATTTTTTCAACTCACAAGTAGCTATGATGGTGTACGTATATCCAGGCGCGCCAAAGCTCTCGTCGTTTGCTTTGGCAATTAATCCCAAAGAAGCACCAGCAAGCAGCAATATAAGATAGTCGATCGTTTGAATTCTAGCTTCTCGTAATCGTTGCTTAGCCATCCTGATACAAGCATTGTCGATCAAAAAACCAACTTAAACAAACTACTAAAAGATCGATTTTTTAAGACAAAAATTAGCTACAAAAATGTAAATTTTTTCGAAAAAAAAGTTTATATCTCAACTTTACCTTCCAAGGAAGTGCCTATACTGTACTATAATGCATGGGGTTCTCCTCCCAGACAAGTCTTTTGACTTGAAAAAATTATTCGTTATCCCATCAAAACGTGCTTCGATTTTATATTTCACGGTTTGCCAATAATCCCCACAAAGAGACATTTGTTTGTTTTCAAAACGAGCGTCGTTTTCTTGATTATTTGAATCGATTCGTATTTCAGAAAACCCTAGTGAAGAAACACTATTTTGCATGTCTTGAGGTAAAGGGTAGCCTTTATGGATCATCCATCTTAGAGGAAGTTCTTCGTAAGTCACACCCGAGCTTGTGCTTAATTCGACCATACCCTCCAAAACGTCGATAAAATAGTCGGGTGGATTTATACGCTCGGGGACGTGAATATCGAGACGTGCGAAGTAATCTTCGACTTCCTTTACAGGGCCGTGGTAGGCCGTAAGACCGCCCTTTGCTAGAAGTATCAAATCATCGAACATCTTGAACAATGCGTAACTGTGAAACGAAACGAAAAGTATTATTAACGGAGATTTTTTTTGGATATAACGAAGTGAAAAGGGTACATTTGAAAAGCGATTCTATTTTAGCAAATCGTGTCTTAGTAGTAATTATTTTAAATTTGAGGCAGGTGTTAGTAGGGGTGTAAGATGAGTTGAGCTGGCTCGATTAGGGCTCGCTCGAGCTTTACTGTGAGCCGAGCTTAGACTTATTTGTTGTTGTTCATCAGCTCATGAGCCCACTCACGAGCTTTTTATTAATATTATTTTTTATTTTTATATATGATTGTATATACTCAAGATTTTAATACTTAATTATTTTTATTTAAAACGTATATTAATAATAATACATAAGTAATATTTTAAATTTTGTATGTCATACAAAATATATAATAAATTATAATATTTCTATTTATGTATATTATGATATGTGTTTCTACAAATTGATTCAATTAAATTATATTTTTTTATATATATATATATATTTTTGGTTACACATATATTATATGTTATATATCTAATTAATATAAGTTAATAAAAATAATTTCTAAAAAGAATTAAAAAGTAATGAAATTAATTTTTTGTTCAAGCTCGACTCGTCTTTAGCGAGCTTGAGCGAGAACATTAAAAATTAGGCTCGTCACGTTCGACCTCCAGCTCGAGTTTGTAAAAATATAAATGAGCTCGAGCTTGAACATAAAAATTTCATCAAGCTCGACTCATTTACACCCCTAACATCACTGTACGTGAAAATGAATCTAGATAGCAAGTGAATTCAATATTTCTCACTAACGGAGTTTCCAAACGTTACCTCGGTTGATGAACGACCATGCAAATATTTACACCCTCGAGAGCTTCACGTCTGAGCGCTATAAGAAGAAGTTGAGACGAAGAGCTGTCCAATCCCGAGGTGGGTTCGTCTAAGAACAAAAGCGAAGGTTCCATTACAAGCTCCAAACCCACGTTTACACGCTTCCTTTGTCCTCCCGATATACCTCGTTTCTCCACAGTGCCAACCAAGGAATCGCGTACTGGCTGTAATCCAAGTGACTCTATTACTCTTTCGACAACAAGAACCTTGTCTGCTTTCCTTAAATCTGCGGACAACCTTAAGAAATTTCACGAAAAACTATGTGTTAGCACGAAAAATGTATGAGAAATGTAACTTTATACACACACAATGATGCCTTATGGTATGCTTGGATTGAAGGATTTGAAATTTATGGATTTCAAATTCGTCAACAATTCCATTAAGGGTGTGTTTGGATTGAGATAGTTGGATTTGGGGAGGGGATTTAGATGAAGGATTTTTGATGACACTGAAATTGAGTCACTTGAAATCCAACATAGTTATGCAGAAAATAGCTCAAAGTGAATGACAAGGGATTTGAGTCAATTATAACTTGAATACATCCAAACAAACTTAATGGATTTGTTGACCAATTCGAAATCCATAGATTTCAAATCCTTCAATCCAAACACACCCTAAGTTCGTTTGAATGTATCCAAGTTATAATGGATTTCAAATCCCGCGGCATTCACTTTGAGCTATTTTCTCCATAACTATGGTGAATTTCAAATGACTCCATTTTACTGTCATTTCAAATCCTTCCTCCAAACACACCCTTAATTCATTCTTGAACTATTGAAATTACCATTTCTGGATATTAGACTGAGTTATTTGTTACAATTACATACCTGCAATTGGCACTGAACCATATATTCTCTTCCACAGTCAAATTCCCATGCACAATATCATCTTGTGGTACAAATCCAACAATCTTTTTATACGAACGAATCGACTCAACTTTCCCATTTACAAGAACTAATCCGTTTATCGAGCAACCGACTAATTTTCCCGCTAGAGCTGAAAGTAGAGTTGTTTTTCCAGCCCCAGATGGACCCATTAGGGCAGTAATTCGACCCGCCCGAATTTCCCCATTCACACACCTTAAAAGATGTTTCTTTTTTTGTTTCAACGTGACCGTTAGATCTCTGAAAGAGATCTCAACCGCTGGTCGTCTCCTGATCTCATTATCGATCGCCATTGAAACCACTCTTGAGAAAGTAAGGTCTTTGTTCTGCTGGTGTAGAGCTTTCTCCTTCTCGAGTTGAGAATATGCATAATGGAAAATTTGAGTATTCGAACGAATATGTTTCACTTGTAACTTTTTCTTCTTGTCCTTATTTTCGGGCTCTGGGTTGAAACCTCCTGAGTCGTCGATGTATTTTTCGAGTTCTTGCATTGGAAGATGATTAGCTTCGGTGTCCTTTCGTTCAGACGTAGAACCATGTTGCTGAGATGTAAACAGAATTGTAAGAGTTCAAATAGAGATGTGAATAGAACTTATGTTTCGTGTTGTAAGAGGATCAAAGTTTCGTTTTTAAGTAAGTTTTGCGATGTTAAATATTAGAAACGTTTCGAAAATATTTCGAAAAAGTAGGAGAAAACCTACAAAATACGAGAAAGAAATTGGAAACAAGTGCTATCTTTATTTATTTTTAAAAATTTAATATTTTTTGCCAAAATTTATACATGTGAACCATTAATAGTTGATAAAATTTCAATAACCAACTAACTGATAATATTGGGTTCAAATTTTGTGCTCATATAACATATATTCGATAAACTCCATGCAACTTAACCTATAAAATATAAAATTGTATTGCAATATATATTTTCAAATTAATAAAATAAAAAATTGTTCAACGGTATGTATTATGTTTTTTTAAAAATAATCATTTAATAACCCATATTATCGTCAAAAAAATTTGTAATATCTTAGGTTTGTTTTCTTATGTGCATATTTGTGTATAAACAAAATTCTTATATGATTTCGTTGATCAATTATTTAGAAACTTGTTTGATTCCATTTTGTAACAATTTAGTGAATTGTTAGATTTATAATTCTTTTCTTTTCTAAAAAAAAAATCGTTCACTATTATACTCTACGCGGAAAAGAATTACAGAACTATCAAAGTTTTGTGGAAACTCCGTGGAAATAATAGAAACATTAAGAGTTTTCTTAAAAATATTGTAATTCAAAAGTACTTTAAAATTTATTTTCCGTAAGATGAAAAACAGAAACTTTTGGAACTTTTGATGGAAAATAGAAAAGAAAATAACCTGCACATTGTGTGTCCCGAAACTTGCATGTGAAAATGAGCGAGAAACTTGAGATTGCAGCTCGTTTGCTCTCTTTCGAATTGCATCTTTTGCAGCTAACCATTTCGCTTGTGCTTGGACATTCTCCTTTACGCTTTTCACCGCAACTTCTCTTGATCTAGCGTATCTTCTTTCGGTAATGCTGATGACTTGTCCATAACAATTGTAGAATATGAATAGAATAACAATAATACCAACCTGGAACAACGAAAGAGTTCAATCGATTAGCTGTGATTTGTATCAATCTTAAGACTAGGAGTCAGTTTTCAGGGCCGAGTTCTTGTCGAGTAAATGATTATAGTATCCTATATTAGTTTACAATGCAATTGTAATCACTGCTAAGTGTTCATTATATTGAATTTGTCTAATAAGGTAAGATGTTGCAGGATAAAATCATGTCTATAGAAATTTAGGTAGAAAATGCATTTTTTGTTACACTAATGTGGTCTGCATGTTTCTTTAGTGCATTAATACGGGGGTGACAATTTGGATACACTATTGTGGGATATGTTTGACAATTTAAGGCAAAAAACAGAGGAAAAGATAAAGGAAAGAAAATCAAAATTAGAAAAAAAAATTACAAAATTGAAAATTGTGGGTAAATTAATAAAAATTGATCAGTTTTGAGTTTTGACCAAAACTAGACAACCTCCCAATTTTAGTCAAAATATTTTCGGGCAAAAATTGAATTTTCCGGCGACTTTTTTACTTACATTGCCAGACATACCTAAGCCATACCTCATATTAAGGTACTCAAATTGTCACCCCCATATAGATTAGTGTACTAAAGAAATGTGCAGGGCACATTAATATAACAAAAATACATTTTTTTTCCAGAGAAACTTACAATCAGCATTAGCCCATATTGCGTTATATTTTGCCTCGTTGTGTTGGAATCACATGAAGTCAATTTGAAGCATCCTGCAAATTCATTTTCTTCATTAGATTGTTCACCAATACTTATACACGAAATACGATTTTAAGCAGTAAATAAATCGTCTCGTTAAACCCAGTTCAACTAAGTACTCACGTGTCTCAACAGTAGATCCCATCCGACAATAATGCCTGAAATTCAACGATAAACAAAAAAATAACCTCAAGATAACGAAAGAAAATAAGTACAATCAAAAACTACTAATAAATTCCTAAATTCTCTAGTATGAATCTAGAAAAATAACTCATTCTTAAATCCCGTTTTTCTAAAACTGTTGATCGAAACATAAGACGTGGTATATAAATAAATACCCGCTGGCACAAGTAATTTCTTGTGTATTAGTAGGACAATATGATCCTGCAGAACAAAACATCGAACCACCTCTACTAACATCTGCCCAAATATTAGCCCCTCCACAAGTATGATTCGCCTTTTCGGCAGGCAATTGATAAGGATATCTGCAGATGAAAAATCGATAAATACAATTGTCATAAAACTATGTAACACAAAAGAGAAATACAATATATGAAATCGAGAAAATTTACTTACGGATCGCATAATCCGGTCGTGCTATTGAACGTTGCTAGAGGGCAATAGGCACCCAATGGACATGCTTCATAAATGGCATACAATCATAACAAAATGTATTAGATATCATCATTTATCAAAGAACTTTCAAGTTTACATTAATATCTATATGTGAATCTGCATTCTTTTTTGTCTATTTTCCGAGAGTTGGTAGGGCAACTGAATCTTGTGGCTTTGGTCACGGGTTCGATTCCCACTGAAGGAACGCATAAGCTGTCAGCTATGGGCAACCTAGGCTGGTTTAACTCTCTTGTGTGGTTTGCATGCTATTACACAAGAGCGAGGTTTACCCAGTGCGCCCCCTAAAAGTAGCGGCTGCGGGTTCCCCCATCATCCAAAAAAAATAATAGCTGCAAAAATAATCCTAGAAAAGCCATATATGTTCTTGCCGAGGAAAATCACAAATTAGTCCCAGGATATCATGATTCTAATTTTAATCCCACATCTTACAAAATGTTGAAAACAGTTCCGATTAAAGTTGCAACGTTAGTCCTTTTTTAATCAAAGTTAGTCCCACACTTTATTTTTGTTAAATTGCACTTTATCCCTTCAATTATACAAAATGTATCATACACCCCTTTTAAACAAATATTATCGCCACTTACCCCAAAAAAAATTAGAAGAAAATAAAAAATAATTGAGGAAGTTGATGATTGGGCCATTTAAAATGTCCCGACTAAACTCATTTGTTCTCCTTTTTAATTAATAAATTATTTTTTAGGGATATAAGAGACAAATAATATTTGTTTAGAGGATATTTAATACATCTGGTTTAGTTGAAAGGTCAAAGTGCAATTTATAATAATAAAAATAAAGTATGTGACTAATATTATTATAAAAAATGACTAATATTGCAACACGTGTAAAATATTGGGACATTTTCTAATATTTCGTAAAAGTGTGGAACTAAAACTAAAATCGTATAGGAGTAAAATTAGAATTTTCCGTTTCTATCCACAAACAAAAGCCTTAAAATATGACAATGAAGATTAAATAGGCTAATTCTTTTACTTTCTATTACATTTTCTGAGAAAAATTGCTATAATTTAAAAAAAATAAAAAATTAGAGAATAATACTAAAAAAATGTTAGCATAATTACTTACGTATCATGCATGTGAGACCCCGAGGGCAGAAGAAGCCCTCACAGCAAGGCTGGCAATCTGTAAATCGGGCTGGTATATCATGGGCCTCTCTGAAATTAATGGGCTGGGCCAGCTCCAGGCCCGTGCTACAAGCCCATCCGGGCTCACAACCCGAAGCCCATGAGGTCAAATTACAGTTCCTGTTGGGCTTCAGGAAAGTATTTGGAGATCTTGAGTTGGCTATGAAATTTGTGAAGTAAAATTTGAGCTCTGCTGCTGTACATAATCTCTGTGGCAATGTTCCTATTTGTACATATATTATTAACAAAATATATCACAAATTGTTGTAACAAATCAAGCTCGATTTTTTTTCCACATATTTTATTCTTTTTTATTAATCGAGTTGATGCTGAACTGGACTTTAAATTTAAAAAAATTATAGAAATTTAATTTGATATGTTAATAAACTGAAGTAAGCTAAATTTTTATATATCACACGATCTTGAATCAAAAAGTTTGGTTCACATCTAAGACTTGTTCACTTATTTGTTGACAAAACGATTGATTTCGAAATTTTCGATAGTAGATGAACATATTCTAATAAAATCAGTTTTGAAATAATCGATTTAACATAGTTAGAAGTAGGAACAAGATAATATATATATATATATATATATACATACATCTTAGGAAAATTTATACCATTAGTTTTATAAGATAAGTCCTTAGCTTTAATGTTAGTATTTTCTAACTTATAAAATCAATCTTACAAACTACATAGGCATAATTAAATTAGAAGTGATTTATATATATATATATATATTAAGTAACACAAAAATAAATAAAACATACGAACTATTTTAATACAAATGAAATTAAACTATTTTGTCGAAAAGAAATTCATAAATGGATTGATGGATATACTTTATTTTTGACCACTAACATTTCATATGGTGCACGTATAATTGAGTCCGATTATTTAATTTGTCATCATGTACGACTTGAGTATCTAGGTTTGAAATTTAATATTTTATTTATACATAAAAAAAAAAAAAAAAAAAAACTCCAGTTAAATTAAGTTCTAACTCATTCTAAGATGTAATTAATTTATTTAGAACACAATTATGAATATGATAATATTTTGATTAACAACACTAAGTTTACTCATAAAAAAAAATTTATAGCACCATTTGATATTGCTTAACTAGCAAGTTAGTTATTGGACTCTTATATTTATAATACTATAGTTGATCTTGTCAAAAATATTAAAAGATAATTTCTGCGCCACCTTCACCCGGCCAGACGGCTAAAGCTTATATAATATTATTTAATTTATAAAAGACCAATCTCAAGTTATTAGAATCAAACAAAATAAAACAAAGATTACACTTTCTATCCAATAATTTCACCTTAGTTAATGTTGGTTCCATTAATTATGTGTTTTTCACATTTAATATTCTAATTTTAAAAATGTCTCAATTAAATTTAGTCTCAATTGAAAAAATCATCTAAAATTTGATAGTCAACTCCGCTAGTCAATATTTTGGCCGAACTTTTAGAAAATAATTTGTGCATAAATAACATGTAATATTATTGAGTAAAAATATTATAATATTCAATATAATCCATATTTAAATGCAGCTGCATGGATCAACAAACATTTTGACAAATAAAGTTGACAATTAATTTTGTAAGAAAATTAATTCTAATTGTGACTAAATGTAAAATATTTTGATAACTATAAAACTAAATGTAACAAAATCCATAACGATTAGGATCAAACTCGATTTTGGTCCAAGTTAAAATGGTGAAAATACAATTTTCCTCGAAAAGAAATAATCATAAAGATTTAATCCAAACATAAGCTTTAGCTTAAACATGCAGTAGAATATAAACCTTGTCAACCCAAAAACTATTGGTAATATAATAAATATCTTAATACATATTACATATATATATATATACACACATACGTATTCATTCATCAATGATCATATATATATATATTCATATATTCTCCAATGATTTTATCAAACAAAAAGAATGGTCGACTAGAGAATTAGTCGTTTATACCTTGAGTTGTGAGAATGCACTGAGACAAGAACTCCAAATTGTCTGAATAATTAAAAGATTTGTTCCAATCAGCTTGCCTGTCATCAAGAATATTTTAAACTCATCATAGCAAAATACAACTAAAAACTATATATTTATATACACATATTTAGCAAATAAAGCAAATAGAAATGAAATATATACATATATATACATGCATATATATATATATATATATATGTATAGGTTAAAATGACTTACGGGTCTGTAACACAGAAACTGGATTTTTGAGCAATCTGACTGTGAACAAGATCAGATGTGACGCCGGAAAGACGTTCGTAAACCAAAGCCGTGAACTGATTCAGAACCGTCGGATCATTCAGCTCTGTACCGTTGATGACACTGTAATCGCTCTCGTTAAATTGGCACTGCACGAACTGCACCAAAACTGCTTGCATGAAAATTACGAAACAAAATAACGTTTTTAGCCAACCCATTTTCTATGGATTTATCTCATCAATTTCTCTCTCTTTCTATATATATGTATATATATATATATGTGTGTGTTTGTGTTTCAGTGTGTGTTTTTCTATCTAGGGAAGAATAGAATTGAAGATCATGTATATATGTTAGGATAAATGACACTTGACAATTGAAAGGGCCCTTTAATTTCTTTCAGTTAGTTTTTTATTTTAGAAAAACAATTATTTTTTTTTTAAATTTTTGGTTAATTTATTAAGTTCTCTAAAATGCTTGACTAGTTCAATAGTCAATTTTGCATAAAAGTTCACATTCCTTGTATTATCGTAATGAATTTGATCATTTCATTTTATAGAATTAATTAAGCTTCAAATAATTGATAGCATACCAATATTTTTGTATTTAAATATTATATCAGTCAATGATTCATTCTCTAGTGATGTTCATAATATTAATTAGTAAATGCAATTTGAATAATCTAATGATTTTTTCAAAAGGTATTCAGATAGTAATTATTTGTAAACAAAATGCAGACATTATGGTTAGAAGTTATATAAGACGATCAAAATTTTAATTAGCATTATAAAAATATATATAAAATAAATTTAATAATGTTGGAAATAAAATTTACCAACTTCCTAGATGAAGTTACATGTACATTGACTTTTAATTAGTAAACCAATATTAAATTCATAAGATTATATCCTGATGTTTCCAGGAAAAGCCAAGAAGAGAAATCTTCAAAATCGATCTTGAGATTATTGAATATTTCCAGGATTTATTTTTTCCTTTTTGTAATGGCTTATATTATATATATTGGACGCATGACTATGATGAAAAAAATTGAATAAAATATGTTCTTAGTTAGATTTTGAAGAAAAGTATATCAAAAATATAATATAAGTATAATTCCAAGTGATATTATTTATTACTAGTTAATACCTATGTTTAAAATGTCAGTGTATAAGGTTGAAGTATTAAATTGTTTTTGAATGACTGTATATACGTTTCTCATGTATATAATTTGAGACTTAATTTGGTTTAATTTTTTATGAGACAATATGGTTAAGAAGTTCTTGAAAGTTTCTTATATAATAAAAAATAAGTTCAACTCTAATTTACTATGTCAATTTATTGATCTAAAAACGAGTTTTTAGTCCTCAATTTTGTGTTTAACAAATTTGTCCATCTTTCAATCTTAAATTCCTAATTATATTAATTAATGTCGACTATGTGGAAATTCATATTGCATGAGCACATCATAAAGACAACAATTAAATAGGTTCTTAAACCTTCTAATAAAAAATAATTGTAGCGATAAAATTTGAAGTGATAATTTTCAAATTGTTACTAAAAAAAGAACAAAGTCATGATTTGGAGATCGGGAGATAAGTGTAAAATATTGGGGGGAAATCTTAATGTTTTTAAATTTTAAGGGGATAAAATTTCAAAAAATCAAAATTTTAGGAGGTAAATATCAATAAATTTAAAACTTATAGGGCAAAAAAAAAAAGATTTTCTCAAAACTTGAAATTTTGAAATATATTTCTCTAAAATTGTCACTACAGATAGCATGGTAAATATATTTATTGTCATTAAATTGCCGCTATAGATGTGTCAGTAAACCTTAATAGTGACAACAATTTTCTTGTCATTAACTATCAAAAGTGACAAATTTGTATACAATTGTTTTTACTATTAAACATGTAAACAAAAAAAATTGTGACAAAGTAGAAATTCTTGTCACAAAAATAAATAATTAACAATGACTTTGACATTATATTTATCATAAAAAAAGAAACAAAATCTTCTATTACACAGTCGTATATATATATATATATTTGTATATGTTTGTGTAACCTTTTATATTATATATAATTATTACACAATCATATATATTTTATTTCTCATTAAACATTTTACTATCCCAATGTAGTAAAATGTATAATTTGTACTCTTGTATGTTCTACATAATCTATGAATATGTTTGGTTATGCTTTTGAGTTTACAATTTAACTTTTTTTTTTAGAAATTATGTATTTACGAAATTTGTGTGGGTTTAATGTGATATGATGTGTGTTTATTTATGTTTTTGAAAAATAGTTAGCAAATTTAAAAAATATATTTAAATGATAACTGGTTGGTTTATAATGTATTAATAATTGTAAGAGTAAATGAATATTAATTAATAACTGCATTAAAGGATATATAGATGTAATGATTGATATGTATTTGTATCGATGTTAAAAAAATTAAGATTGAAAAAATATGAACTTGAGTGAAAATAAATTGGGTGAAACAAATTAAGAATTTTTTTAATCTAAAATCTTAAAAATGAAATTTAATAATATAAACAAGTATAACCTATATTTGTTCTCAGTCATAGTTTTTAGTTTGTTGATTTGTTAGCCTTCGTCTAGCTATATAATATATAGTTTTATCCGAGTTAATTAATGTCAAGTTACGCAAAAGACTATTTCCACTTCTTTACCCTGTCTATTTCTTGATTACAGCCAAAAGTTAGTATATTTTAGTAGAAAAATATTACAAGTTACCCATTAATTGTTCACCATATTAGGGGTTCTTAAAATTGTAAAACATCGCTCTATTATTACAAAAGTTAATTAAATTAAATATTATATACCACAATTTTCATATCAAACCTTAATGTACAAATTATTAATATATTAAATTTATAAAAATTCCTTAATTGTAAAGATTTATTTTTTTTAAAAATTATTTGAAACTAAATGATAAATGTAATACTTTAAAAGGTGCTATTATTAGTTAGAGGAATATAATCCAGGCTACTAGATACTCCATTAAGGTTAAAAAGTTCGTTTGAATTTGTTCGTTTAACATAACAAACAAGTTTGATGATATTTTTCAATTTGATGAGGTTTAAATCTTTGTTCAATCTTGATGCGATTAATTATAAAATAATTAAAATTTGCTTAAAATTATTAAGTTATTCAAACTCGACTCATATTAAAATCAATCAAATCATGTTCAAAATCAATATGAATATTAATTAAACCAATTGTGGATGTTTTCAAATGTTTTCATGAGGCATTGTTCAGGCTTTGTCTAAACATAAACTTGGTCCTCTTTCCTACAACTTGTGCAAATTGGATAGTGTAGTTAAATTTTTTTAAGGTAATTTATTACTTCTTAAAATTATAGGTTCTTTTGTAATGAGATCAGTCAACTTGGTTAATTTTTTAAATAATATATTAAAAAATAGTCATTTTCTAATTTTATTTAACAATAGAAAAAGTAGTAGACTTTTTAATTCTATCTATTAATGTTATAATTATTTAAGATCAACGTAATAACTAAGAAAGCCAAATGAAGCATAATTTGTAGGTAGAAAAATGAACATAGGTTTGGGGACAAATGTAATAATTAATTTGCAACTATTTTAGGAAAAATGTTTTCAACATTAGTACACGATATTGTAGTCTCAAATATTTTAATTTCTTTAGATATTTTAAACATGTTTTAGGAAGGCTAATGATTCAATATACAATTTGCAATATATATATATATATATATATATATTATAACCTACAAAATGTATCTAGTTTTATAGTTTCATCCCAAAACATCTTCTTGCTGCAATCAAACAGATGTTAATAAAAATGAATCTTCTAAATATTTTTCTTTAGCTATTCGAACGAAAAGACTTTATAATCGTGACATAACGAGTAACGTTTAAATTCACTTCTTTTGGAAAGTTATCATACCAATAAAAGCTATTATACGGCAAAATAAACCAGCAAGAATTAGCAAACATAAACGAAGACCCCAATGATGGACGTTGTATCCGAACCTATGGAGTGCACCACACCGCGTCAAGAGCCACACACCGAAATACCTGAAAAAAACGGAAAATATTGTCACTAAAATGGTCACCCAAAATAAGGGGTGGCAATTGGGTTGAGTTTGGGTCTGGTCCATTTGGGTTGGGCTTAAAGTGGGTTGGGTCCAATGTCAAAAAATATGCATTATACTTGGACCCAATAAGGATCCAAATTGGACCCAATAAAGACCCATAATGGACCTAATAAGGACTTATTATGAATCAAAATGGTGTAAGGAGTTGTTGTAGAGTGTAAAATGTAGATTATTGACTCAAAGATGAAAATATGTTGGACCCAAATCGAGCCCAATTTAAAACCCAGTTTGACCCAAATGTTATTAAAAGTGGGAATATTGCATTTTTGGTACATCAATGTGGCCTGCACGTTTATTTAATACACTAATATGGGGGGTGGCAATTTAGGTACATTATTGTGGGGAATGTGTGGCAATTTGAGTACAAAAGTTGCCGGAAAATTCGATTTCCGCCGGAATATTCGATTTTGACCTTCAAATTGGGTATTTTGACTTAATTTGGGGATTTTGACCTTCAATTAGGGTATATTGACTTTAATTTTGAGATTTTGATTTTAATTTGGGTATTTTGACTTCAATTTGGGGATTTGACTACAATTTGGGAATTTAAAATAGGTTGATTAATTGTATATATACATACATATATATATATGTATACATATATATTTATGTTTGTATTTATACATATATATATATATGATTCATGTTTGTATTTATACGTATATATATATACGATTTATGTATGTATATAAATATATATACGTGTATATATATACGTATATACATATATACATATATGTATATATATGTATATATATACATTTATGTATATATATATCTATATGCGTATATTTATATATATATAAATGTATATATGTACGTATATATATATATATATATATATATTTGTGGTGGTGATTTCATGTTTGTGTGAGGAAGAAGAAAACAATGGTGGGTTGGGGAAGAAGTAGACAATGGAGGATTGGGGAAGAAGACAAAAATGGGAGGGAAAAAAAGGAAAAAAGAAAATTAAAATAAAAAAAATAATTATGAAATTGAAATTTGAAATTTCCCTCCAAAATAGTAGTCCACGTCAGCATTTTGGGTCAAAATTGGTCAAAATCCCCAAATTTGAACGCACGTAACCGGCACATGTCATTTTCCGGCGAAAATTGAATTTTCCGGCGTAATTTGTATTCAAATTGCCAGACCTACCCCACAATAATGTACCCAAATTGCCACCCCCCATATTAGTGTATTAAATAAACGTGCATGCCACATTGATGTACCAAAAATGCAATATTCCCTATTAAAAGTCAATCCAGTTCACACTAAAATGCTAAATGTTAGACCCAACCCATTGAAAACTTAGTTGAGTTTGGGTTGAAATATATGTATGGATCCAAATTGTCACCCCTACCCAAAATCAACACATAACAGTAAATTGCAATATTGTCCAGTAGGATAGGGTTTATTGCAATTTTAGTCCCCTTGTTTCCAAAGTTGCAAGAATAGTGGAGCAATTTTTTCATGTCATAATGGTGTCACATCATATTGTGAGATGACAAGTATCAATTTATTTCAATTATTATTTACAGTTTATTTTTAAATGATAATTAGTTTATTTTTAAATGGACACTTGTCAATTTCACAATAATGTGACACAGCATCGTGGGATAGAAGATCCATTCCGCAAAAATAGTCAGTAGCTTCCTTTTGCAATTTGTTTCCAACCGTTAAGAAAATGGATGGAATTTCACAAATGAGATGCACATGCCTTTAATGGGTTATGATAGATTGAATAAATTGCATATATGCCCCATAACTTTTACAACGTTAAAAGCCTATACGTTAATAAAAAAAATGATTCCTTTTGTTGTTTAACATAATATGGGTTTTTTTAATTAAATATACACATATTAAGTAATGGTCACGTGTTAAGACACATGACCAAGCTAACGGTTCCATCCAAATTTTCGAAATCGAGATTAAAACATGCAAAAACATGGACTATTGGACTAATTCAGCAACTTTGTAAACAACCGGCCCAGAGTTGCAAAAGAACATTTCCTAAGGGACCAATATGCAATTTTCCCGAAAACAAAATTGACTCTAACGGGTGAAGTTCCATTAATTATTGTAACTTCGTAAAGGATAAAGGCATACCAAGACCGATTAGGCCTTACCGTCATTTAGTACCGTTCTTGCTAACAAACTACGTCTAATTTCACTTTTTGATGTTCTAAATAACATGCTTTAGTTTCGTGCATGCGAGTCGATCTCTCAAGACCCATAACTAAAACAAGACTCTAAATACCGCAATGCAATTTCTTCAGATTAATGTACCCAAAATAAATCAACTTGAGATGATAAAAAGCATTTGTTTTGCAATCATTTTTAGCCTTAAAGATCTAGGACCAAAAATAGAAAGTTTATAGACAGCTTAACGTACTTTTCAGAATTTGCGATAACGAATGCCTCTAGAGCCCACTTCGGGTAGCAAAAGTTGCCTAAATCCTTCACAAATTTGTTCCCATTTACTTGCGTCGTGATGAGTGTCAACACCACGGGAAGTAGAACCGAGCACTGCAAAAGTGAAAATCAGATGTATTCTCACGGGAAAATTGCTTTTTTCATCCCATAAGTGTCACCATGTAGACTTATAGTCCCGCGCTTCTCACTTTTAGTCTCATAATTCGTCAAACTTATCAGTTTTGTCCTTTGACCAAATTCCGTCCAAATTTAAACGGAACCATGCACGTAAGTCGTGCGTGGCCGTTACTGCAAGGTAAAAACGTGGGAATTTGGGGGGAATTTGGTCAAGGAATGTCACGAGGAGACAACCACACCCTAAATTATTGTAAGTTTTCTTAAAAATTGTTGTGATTTTGTACTTTTTAGGGAGAATTCCCACGTTTTTACCTTACAGTCCGTTTAAATTTGGACGGAATTTTGTCAGGGGCCAAAACTTATAAGTTTGACGACTTATGGGACTAAAAGTGAGAAAAATGAGAAGTGCGGGACTAAAGTGTACATGGTGACACTTATGGGACGAAAAAAGCAATTTACCCTATTCCACTTATACAAAATGATAATGGCTATTAAGTGAAGAAATTTCATTTACCAGCTGAGAAGGACCGGGTTCAAGAAAGATGGCCAATGCATAAGCTATACCGGTTACACAATAGACGAGGCATAGCAAAACAATGTAGTTTGAAGCAAAAGACGATTTTGGATTACTGAAAAAATAGAACATTGAAAGATAGATAACGGGCTTTATCAGCGTATTGAAAAGGTCGACTGTGTCTTTGGACACGAAATGAGCCAAGCTGCTAATCCCGGACGCACTTTCTCTCCAATATTGTAACTTGTCTTGAGAAAATGACCTTAAAGCCGCAATCTTGCATAATAGAGCTGAAAAGAATGGCGATTTAGATATTAAGCTAAATTTAGTAACAACTATATAAATGTGTAATATATCCATACGGGTCTATGGTAGATAATAGGGGTGGCAATTGGGTTGAATGGGTTGGGTTTGGGTCGGGTCCATTTGGGTTGGGCTTAAAGTGGTTGGGTCCAATTGGGTTCAATGTCAAAAAAATATGCATTATAGTTGAACCAAACAAGGACCCAAAGTGGTCCAAAAGTGGACTCAATTGTTGTAGAGTGTAAAATGTAGATTATTGACTCAAAGTGGAGAATAGTTTGAACCCAATTTAGACCCAAATTGGGACAACTTTAAGACCCAATTGGACCCAAATATTATTAAAAGCCAACCCAGCTGCAACTAAAATGTTAAAATGTTAGAATCCAACCCATTGAAAACTTAGTTTGTTTTAGATCCAAAAATATATAGATGGACCCAAATTGCCACACCTAATAGATATACAGTAAGTAGCCCATAAGCAAACCTCATCTTAGAAACAAATCGTTTCTTGTTCTACAACTAAAGCCGATAAACAATATTCTTGTATATTTTATCAACATATATATATATATATATATATATATATATATATATATATATATATATATATATTCTTCTAACTTAGGACTTAAAATGTCAGGTTTAAGATATGTAATAAAGTGAAAGTGAATCATAAAAAGTGGATATCAACTTCAAGTATAAGGAAATTGAGAAATTAACAAACTTACAAACAGCGATTATCGTATATGTATAAGCTCCAAAACCGAAGTTTTCATCACTCGCTTTGGTAAGCGATCCCAAACAAGCCCCAGCAATTAACAAAATCAGATAATCTACTGCTTGTGTTTTAGCTTCTCGTAACCGCTGCTTACCAACCCTGTAATTGTCCATCAGATTAAGAAAATTAGAGAACAATTTTCTCGATATGGATCAGTTTTAAATTAAGATCCAACATTTATTCAACCCGTGGCTAAGCTTATAGTAAAGTGCCTATAAGCTCTCTTATCTTATAAGCTCTTGAAAAATAAGTTCTTTTATGGTGTGTTTGGATTGAAGCATTTGAAAGCTATAGATTTCAAATTCATCAACAAACCCATTAAAACTTGTTTGGATGAATTCAAGTTATGATGGATTTCAAATCCTTGGCATTCATTTTGAGCTATTTTCTTCATAACTATGGTGGATTTCAAATAACTATTTTTATAGTCATTTGAAATACTTCCTCCAAATCCCTTCCTCAAATCTAAATCACTCAATCCAAACACACCCTTAGGAGAATACAAGTTCTTGATAAGCTTATTTTGAGATGAGAACCATTAGATTGTTCTACCAAAAAGTTAGCAAACACTTTTTAAGAGCTTCAAAAAGCTGATTAAAGAGCTTATAAGCTTAGCCAAACACCCTCGTAATCCAACTCTAAACTTTCAAATATTCTATTTATTATGCTTTTTAGTTACGTACCCCCCGAGGAAATACTTGTACTGTGAGAGAGTATTTGGAGTTCTTCGGTAGGACAAATCAGTCGACTTCAAGAAATTACGCCGTATAACATCTCTCCGCCTCTCCACATTGGCTTTAACATCTTGCCACACTTCCCCAGCAAAGGATTGTTCTTCAATGGCATAATCAGGTAAATCGTGATTATGATCAATATTCGTAGTCGAAAAAGAAGGTCCAACAGTGTTATTAATGGCCATATCAGGTGATACAGGATAACCATTATATATCATCCATCTAACAGGAAGTTCTGTGTAACTCACGCCCGAGCTTGAGCTTGTTTTAATCATTCCTTCTAAAATGTCGATAAAATAATCAGGAGGATTAATGCGATCCGGTACAATAATACCAAGGCCAGAAAAGTATTCTTCGACTTTCTTCACGGGTCCATGATATGCAGTGAGGCCTCCTTTTGCTAAAAGTATCAAATCGTCAAACATCTGAAATAACGCGTAGCTGCAAAATGAAATGAAATGGTAAATTATCGAAGAAGGTGTTACTAAAATTGAATTTGAATTATTCTTGATATAACATGATCACTATAATAGAAATAGAAACAAATGTACTAAAATCATGTCAACATTCCTAGGGATGGCAATGTAGGATCGAAACCCGTCCCATTCATAAATTTTAAGACCTGGACCTGTCCCGGACCCGGTCAATACCCGGACCCGTCCCATTCCCGACGGGTCTTTGGCAAGTCCAGTTCCTACCCGGTGCATCCGGTAGAGTAATAATTTTAAGTTTTTTTTATATATGATGTTCTTACAAATACATTCACAAATACATTCAAAATAAATAAAACAATACAAAATTAATATAAACACCAAAAACACATCCAAAAAGATAATTACCCGGTACTTAAATACAAATTGTTTCACAATAAGTACAAATTGTTTCACAATAAGTACAAATCTAAGCTGATAAAGTCATATCCAAATTTTAAAACAAGTACAAATATTAAATAAACCATCAACCATAAAGTTTCTATTTGAAAAATAGTAATTTTTGTAACATTTTAAGTAATTAATATAATAATAATAAATTATACATATAATAAATTATATAATTAATGGCCGAGACCGATTCCGGGTCCAGGAAAGGGAAGGGTATCTGTCGGACTCGGACCCGGTCCCATTTTTAGGACTCATTCCCGGTCCCGTCAGGACGAGTCCAAGTCTTTAAATGTCCCGGTCCCATTGTCATCCCTAAACATTTCGCATCTGTTTGAAGAATGAAATAGACTAGACTTTTCTGAATTCCTAAAATACGTCAAAAACTACATCCATTTATCGTTATTAGGGGTGGCAAAATGGTTCCGGAACCGTGGTTTCAACCCAATTAAAATAGTTTGGGTTGGGTTGGTTTCTAAGAAATTATTTTTGGTTCCAAGTTGGGTCCAACTAATTTCAGGTTAGGCCCAAACCGCTTGCCAATAATCTAAATTATAAAGAACAAAATGTAAGGTATTGAGTCGGGTTGGGCTTGGTTCCCTTTCGGGTTGACTTCGGTTCCGTTTTGGGTTGAGTTGGTTCCACCTTAAAACCATTTAAAAACCTAACTCATTTAAGAACCGAACAGTTAGAACCAACCCAAACCCACCCGATTGCCACCTCTAATCGTTATCGATTTATTTCGAAGAGGGTCAAAAGGGAAATCGTTTTGAGTGAAAAGTGTAATTTTGCAGAAAAAATCGATACATACAAGGACCAAAACATAGTTTAAGGTTGCAATAAATACCTTGGTTGATGAACAACCATGCATATATTCACCCCCTCGAGAGCCTCTCGCCTAAGAGCTTTAAGAAGTAGCTGTGAAGATGAACTATCCAAGCCAGAAGTTGGTTCGTCTAAAAACAATAATGATGGCTCCATAACTAACTCTATACCAACATTTACTCGTTTCCTTTGGCCTCCAGAGATACCTCGTTTTTCGACTGTTCCAACTAACGAGCCTCGTATTGCCTGCAATCCTAAGGAGTCAATCACCCTTTCAACGATAAGAACTTTGTCGGGCTTTGGTAAATCTGCAGAGAGTCTTCAAAATTTTATAATGTAAATAATGCAGTTAATTTGGAATTTTTCATGTTGTAATTGTTTGGTACAGAGTATGTATAAGTTATTCACACGTTAGAGAAATTATTTTAAATGTAATAAAACGCAAAGATCGAGTTCATTTGAGCATGTGGATTGCCTAAACGAACTCAAGTTTACAAATAAGTATCAATCTTTATCTAAAATCATGAAATTCAAGATAAGGTAGTTTACCAGTATAATTTAATGACAGTAATCAATCATTTTACTTTGAATCTTTTGTATTATGGGTGGCAATTTGGGTCCATAAGTATATTTGGACCCAAACCAAACTAAGTTTTCAATGAGTTGGGTCCTAATATTTTAGCATTTTAGTTCCAACTGTGTTGACTTTTAATAATATTTGGGTCCAATTGGGTCTTAAATAGGGCCCAATTTGGGTCTAAATTGGGTTCAACCTATTCTTCACTTTGAGTCCATAATTTACATTTTACACTCCACAACAACCCCTTACACCACTTTGATTCATAATGGGTCCTTGTTGGGTCCAACTATAATGCATATTTTTTGACACTGGATCCAATTGGACCCAACCTACTTTAAGGCCAACCCAAATGGACCCGACCCAAACACAACCCAATTGCCACCACTACAGTTTGTATTATCAAGTTCAATATTATTAATTTAACTAAACTAAAATGACTCTTTGCATAATAGATGTGAACAATATTGAACATCACATACCTGCACCTTGCGCTAAACCATAGATTCTCCTCCACAGTCAAATTTCCATGCACGATATCATCTTGTGGCACAAAACCGATGATTTTCTTATACGAATGTATAGATACAGATTTCCCGTTTATTAATATCGAGCCACTAACCGTGCATCCTACTGATTTTCCAGCCAATGCAGAAAGAAAAGTAGTTTTTCCAGCTCCAGACGGGCCCATAATAGCCGTAATTCGGCCTGGCCTTAGCCTACCAGTTACACACCTCAAAAGCATTTTATGTTTGCCTTTCAGAGTAACAGTAAGATCCCTGAAAGCAATCTCCATTAATGGCCTTTTTTTGGTTTCTGTATTTGTAGCCATGGAAATTATTCCTGAGAAAGTAAGGTTCTTGTTATGCTGCTGTTGAGCTTTCTCTCTCTCGAGTTGTGAATACGCGTACTTGAAAATCTGACTGTGAGAATGAATTTCTTTTTCTTTCGGGATTTTGTTTTTCGTATTTTTGTTCTTGGATTTGGGATCGAAAACTTCGAAACTGCTCGATGGATTCAACTCATCTGTTGTTTCATTTTCTGTGTTCGAGATTTTGGATTCGTCGGGATTTGAGAGGCTTTTCTTAGAAAATTTTTTGGAAAATTGAGTGGATAATCCAACGGCATGCATTTTAGCAGCGTCTTTCGATGATCGCCACCTGGCACGTGCTCGTGTTTTCTCTCTTACAGTTCTTGCAGCTGCTTCCCTCGATTTGGCGTATCTCCTTTCTCGTGTTGTAAGAATTTGATCGGAGCAGTTATATATAATGATCAGAATTGTACTTAATGCAGCCTGCCAAAACAAAAAAGGAAAAACGTAAATATGTTAGGAATATAATGCCAATGATGAAAATAATCACTCGAAAGAAACAGTAATAAAAGAACACGAATTGTTGACCCAGTTCGTTAGAGAATCTGACTACAGGAGAATGATTACGTAAGGACTAAAATACCTCTCAAAAAGTTTTGGCGGCCCTCCTCCAGGCTCCATAACTTAACAAAATAAACAGTAAAACGATATGTAGGAAAATAGAATTATATGAATGAAGAACTTACAATAAGCATAGCTCCATATGCATGAATATTTTGACTCTCTGTTCTTGAATCACATGTAGTCAACCTAAAACATGCTATAAATTTAGCATTAGGCCAGAAAACAATCGTTAGGTAGTTTCTCAATGATCAACAGCAAAATATATTGTTTTTTAATACATAAATTATCTGAAAACTTACATTTTTCCTCAGTCGAACCCATTGGACAGTAATTGCTGAGAATTTAGGAGATAAATATTAGCACTTACATAATATAAGCCAGTTTTATCTCAAAACAGTTAAATGAAATGTAGAATGATAAAAATTGCCCAAAAAAAATCAGAGTTTTAGGACAGAAAATCATTACCCACTGCTGCAATTTATTTTCTCGGTATTTGTTGGACAATAGGAACCCGCCGAACAGAAAACCTCAAGGTTAGAACGAGCATCGGCCCATATATTTGCGCCACCACAAGTATGATTTGGATGTCCCCCAGGAAGTTGGTAAGAATATCTGAAGATTATATATATATAACTATATATATTGTACTAGAAAAATGAAGATCAAGAAGCATCATTACAAAAATTAAAACTTACGGTTCACATCTGCCCGAAGTTGTATTGAGGGTAGCAAGTGGGCAGTAGGAACCCAATGGACAGGCTACAAAAATTCAAAGAAAATTTCTACATTAGTAATTTAAAGAGACATAAATGTTAAGACATAGAGTGTGTATTATTCATGGGATTAGTTCAAGATTCAATCTTAGGTATGAAATGATGTTCATTATTAATCTTTCACATGTTGTAATGAAAGAAGAAATATAAGAGGATTAGGCCTTAGGTGTATTAGTCCAGTTGATGTAGGCTGAATGGTCGAACCATGTAATTCCTTTTCGCATTCTTCTTCACATTTACCTTTAATTTCTTCTATTATCTTCAATGTTCTTATTTGCAATTAATATCATAACAATAAAGATCAAGAGTAGGCTTGTCAATGGGCGGGGATTGCCCTAACCAGACCCGTTCAATAGAATATGTATCCGACCCTGACCCGATGACACTAGTTAGTTTGGGTCCAGGTCAGGTCCGGATACAAATTTTACCCGCGGGTATTTTGCCCGGAAAATACCCGAATTTTACCTGTTGAAAATACCTGCGGGTCTATACCCGAACAATACCGAAGTTTACCCGTGGGCATTTGCGCGACGTGGATCCGACCCGAAACGTGCCCGGCCCGTCGGGTCTAACTTTTTTTGGACCAGTCGGGTATGCAATAGGGTCCGGATCAGGTAAAATATTTTTTTGTGGGTATTTAGTGGGTCTAATTTGGATCTGGATATTCCCCGCCCATTGATACCCCTGATCAAGAGATTGAATATGGAAACCGATGTCTTCGTTAAGAAGACTATCGTGTTACTAATAAACACTAAAAACTACATAATTCGTCTTTGTATTCTTCTTCACATACATATATTTTTCTTCTTTTATCTTCAATATCCCTTTTCACAATTCAAATCATAACGATAAAGACGCTAAACCAATCGAAAATTGACAAAAAAACATCGAAAACTAAAAAGGTTTTAGACGACTTACGAATCATGCAAGTGATACCCTTCGGACAAAAAAAACCCTCACAACAAGATTCACAACCAGATCCTCTTGCAGGTATCTCCCAAATATTTAGATCAACTGGCTCCACACTATCAGTACTACAAGCCCATCCCGGCTCACAACCCGGAACCCAATTAGACGTATTACAATTCCGGTTAGGCCTCAAGTAATTTCCCCCATTTTTCAAGTTAGCAAAGTATATTTCTACTTCTGCTGCTGTGCATAAACGTAGACTAACGTCTGTATTTGAATAAAAACAGAGCTTTAGAACATCAAGTGTTATAAATTAACACATGTAAAGACTTGTAAGCATGTATAAAGTGTTATGAACGAGTTAAGCTAAAGAAGAACGTTAAAAGTAAGACTAATGGTATATGCAACTATTTAGCTATCACTTTATCCGATTTTGGTAAGAAATGAATTAATAAGCGCACTTTATTGATTTTTCGCAATTCATGTTTATCGTGGTAAATAGATACTTTACCATGTAAAGAATCGGTGAAGAAATATTGAAGATTATCCAGTGGTATATAATATTACTGGACTCGCACAAAATAAAGTTACGTGTAACGCCAACTTCTACGGCCGCATCAGAGATCTCGTCGGTTTCAGATTACGGTTACAAAGGTACATGCTCCACACATTTATAATTAAAATCTAAGCAACAATTAATATTATTAATGACTCGATCCGCAAGTAGATGTCCTTCTAGCATAAGGCCTTTATTTGTTTATATTTTTGAATTCAAAATTTTAAAAAATTTCGATCACAATATCACAAATAAACTTACACAAATTATTCTGACCCAAATTCACATTTTCTCAACTCTACCTGTTCAATCCTCTACGTAATTGCACTTACCTATCAAACCACTGGATATATCATTTCACACATTCCTCAATCAATATCATTTATTATAATCATTATTTCTCTTTCATATTTTATAATTATTAATCTATATTTTTTATTCACATAATTAACATAACTAACACAATCATTCAACACATCACCATCAGGCATCAATGCATCAACTTATTACTCTTGATTTGACACATTTTATAATATTTCATCAATTTTTAAAAAACATAAACAAACACACACAATACTCACATGAATTTTCATAAAACGTATTTTTCGAAATATTTTTAAAATCCAAACTCAAAACCATAAACAAACATAGCCTAATAATCTAATATTTAGCTCACTAATTGGTGGGGTTTGAATTGACGAGAGAACTAATCAAAGGGTGATTGAACTTTACACTCATTCTCACTTGATAAAAATGATGATTGTCATTCCATTAAAACCAGATTAAATCAATTTTCCAGACCCTTTTTTCTCAAACTGTAAACTCATCAATTACCCTAAAACTTGATCAGCAAACAAGATTAATCTAGCATATAACCAAGCAATCTTGTCTTTAACCAGATGAATTTCATAATAACCATTTTTTCCAATCAAACAATTGAATTTATTCTTTTTTCACTGAAAATTGAGTATATAGATAAATCAAATTTACCTCCACTTTTTGCAAGGCAAGCAGTCAAGAAGCTCATATCCGAAGAATAGTTAAAAGCTGAATTCCATTCATCTTCCCTAAACATTGTCACAAAAAACCAAAACCAAAACCAAAAACAAACACATTTTTTTTTGGGTTTTTTACCTTCAATAAATTCATGAAAAAATAAAATGGGAATAATGGGAGATTAATTAACTTACGGGTTTTGAATGCAAAAGCTGTAATCTTGGACAAATTTACTCTGGAGAACATTGGAGGTGAGAATATCAAGCCTACTGTTCACAGTTTCTGTGAGAAAATCATGAGGCGGCAACTGGGGTGGAACACCAATTTGGCACTGCACGAACCGCAGGAAGATGAACTTGATGACACAGAATGCAAATGTGGATGAGCCCAGATGCCTTCTGATCATTATTTCTGGAGCTGAATTTTGATTCTGAAATTTGTTTTTCTGGGACAGTAAAATCCCAGTGAAAACTTGAAGTTAAGGATGAAATTGCTAGTTTGTTTCGTTCTTGGGCATTTGTTCATTCACTTTATGAGATACAGTTTTGTACGGTTTAATCATGAACGAATTATGAAATTTGTACTTGAAAAAACAAAATTTGATCAAAATCTAATGTGAATCATGAGGTGAGTGACTTATATATAATTAAAGTGTTATTATATTGCGATATGATCTAAAATCGTATTAATTCTATCTAAATAGAGTTTTTAAAATGGGTAATTGATTATATAACAAGTCTAATTCACTTCTATTAATAATTGTAATTAACTTATTTATGAATTATATTTAGATTCAGTTAAATGCTTAAATTAATTTATACTTTAGTAAATTAAGTAATAACTGTAGTAAGACTTATAAAAATAGTGATTTTTTATATAAAAAAATATCTGCTATATTTGCTCATATTTTGGATTTTAAAAAAGATTAAATACAAAATATATCACTATATTTTTTCTCATTGTCAGTGACAATTTGTACTTAAATCTTTTCTTTTAAGTATTAAATTAAATCATACAAAATATGTGACAAATATTTCATTAGATGTATTCCATGTCTTAATTATCAACATCAACGACTTGCCGGCACGAGGACATAGGCGTCAATTGTCGTCATATAATTTGATCCTTCGATAAATAATACACACAAATTAACAAACTTTTATTTAATTAAATTTTTCGCATTGTTGCAGCTTGCAAAACATATATGCCAATTCTACGTTAACTACTATATTTTTGTCACCAAAAACAAACAAATAAAAAGTATATTTTAAGTTAATGGATTATCGTTATATTTATCCTTTTAATTCGATAAAATATAACAGAATTTCGATCCTTCCTATAGGAATTATTGTGATGGAATAATATCCCTGCATAAATATTATAAATTTAAGTAGAATGTTATGGATAATCTTAACTTCGTTATCGAGAAATTCTAACTCATAATTGAGTTAGTCGCATCTTAAAGTGAATTAACTATGAAAGCTCGATTCGTGATTCGTTCAATTAATGTTTGCTTGAGTTCGGCTTAAAACTAATTATTAAACTAAGAACAAAAACAATTCAATAATAATTCAGACCAACTTGAACAATATCTTGTTTAGCCCGATTAAATTAATTTAGTTATTAGTTACTGTTTTTAACCCTTAAAAACAATTACATGACATATGCATTTTTACCTATATATGATTAATTTGGATTCAATTGAATTCGATGTGAACCAAATATTTTTTATATCAACATATTATATAGTATTATCAAAGAAATATATTTTTTGGCTTCATGCACGACTAATTCTTTCTTCTCTAGGAAAAGGAACAAGTGTAAAGTTACAATAGCATGTGCATACATGGCATATATATGTCACAATTGAACCAAATTGCATTCCAATATTAAATATGATTATAACATTTATTTAATGCTGACTTTGAATAACATATAAAGAATTTCCAACCAATTTAAGTGTAATAATAGATATTCATTTTGGGCTATAATATAAAATATGTTGAAATCAATGTTACGTTCAGTGGGTTTGAAATATCTCTAGACCACAGGGCGTGACAATTGACAATTAGTATCAGAGTCACTCACTAGCTAAAAATTTCGGAAGCTAAGTGGGTGGCGAGGACGTCCCTCCTTGAAGCATGGATGATTGTGATATCCTTGTCCCACATGGGATAAAAAAATGGTAAATCAAAAAAATATATAAAAAATTTCCTAAGAATTCAAGTGTAATAATGAATATACATTTTGGGTCGTGATAAAAATATGTTCAACTCAAAGTTACGTTGTAGTAGGTTCAATTGAAAATCTCTAGTTCAACGGTCTGGCGAGGCCGAGGGGTGACACTCCACATAGGTGTAATCACATTGATGAGTACGGGATATAGTATCAAGGTTATATAGTATAGTAATCGAGGCAACAAAAATCGAGTACCCAGAGATCATCTATAACAGATGGAGATGAGAAATGTAGTAAAGATAGTTGAAGGAGAAGGATTATTGATCCTATAATAAGAGATGTTAAGTGTTTAGGGTTAAGATAGTTTGAGTTATACTAGTATAAAATATGCATTTATATGTTACAATTGCACAATTTCTATAAAGAAGACTTTTAGATTGAAATGTAAACTAGATTTTCCTTGCGTTTTCTGGAATGGGAATTGTATATATAATTTGGTTGTAAGCATAAGATTGTATATTATAGCTAATTGTACATTTGAAATAATATTTTATACAACTAGAATCGTACAAATGAAATAACGAATTGGAATAGAGAATCCGAAATGACATTGATCAGCTACAATATTCTCTACACCTTGTTTTGTGCTTATACATCAGGTCACTCGATATTAAAAAGGAAAAAAAAAAAAAGAATTTTTCGAAAAATTATAAAATTTTATTAACATGCAAAAAAAGTTATGGAAAAAAAGAGTTTATTTGCCTATGCAATTTGTCATAAGTATTTTAAGTCAAAATCTATTTTCATTTCCATGGGAAAACAAATGCAGGAGAATGTTATTCTATTAATGCAGCTGATTATTTGAATGTGTGAATGCATATGAATGATCAATCAATCTCTCTTAATACTCCAAAACAGGGGAATCAAAATAGCACATTCCCTAAACACAAAACACAGCATCAACTCGGAGACAATTTCATGAGAAAACAGTTTAAAACCGAAAAATTCTACAAACCAACACGAGTATAAACCAACCGCTACCCGTTATTTCAATTTATCGTTGCTAAACTTACAAAAATTTATCAAGAAATTTTCGCCAATTCCCATTTTCAAGAGAATTTCGATAGAAAAACATCGAAAAAAGTACCTCATTCATTCCTCAGAGATATCATTCAGTAACTTCTGACCTTCCTCACTCAATTCCACATTCTCCATCTTAATTCGACGACGCATAATTGAACTCTTTTTCCCAGCACCTGCATAAGTTCTAATCAACGATTCAAGCACTTCACCTCCCAATTCATCTTTCGATTTCAACAAAATCTCCAAAAAACCCTCCGCCCCGTCAACATCCTTGTTTTCCTCAAAATGTTTCATCAATTTTCCGACAATTTCATGTGACGGGACCCACTTACCACCGTCATTCTTACCAGCTAAAATCGCCTTATCAACACATTCCACAGCTGATTTAATCTCTCCATTTTTAAAATAATAGTCGAAATAAAGCTCCCAAGTTTTCGCATTAGGCTTCGATCCTCTTCTCCAAGCCCGTCTCCTTTGTGTTTCAGCTTTCTCGAACGAACCCTCTTTCAGATAAGCTCCAATAAGAACATTCGCGATACGAATATCGTAAGTCGAGCAATTCGAAGCCCACTCCTTAAAACATTTCTCAGCACCAGGTAAATCGTTCAGTTTAACCAAAACTTGTATCATGTTTAAATAACTTATATTTGCAGTTTTCGAAAAAGCGAGCTTTAGGGAACGCCAAACACGGTATACCTCAAGAAGATTTCCAGTACGTCCGTATAACGTTATAAGGAATTGGTAAGCAGATAGTTCTTTTGTGGCGTTTCGACTTTCCAGTTCTTTAAGTGCCTTGTCAGCTTTATCGAATAATTTGGCGTCAACATAAATCGACGCCAAATTACTATAAGTCGTCCAATCTCCAATAACTCGACCGTCTCTTTTCATCTCATCGATAACTCTTTCAACCCCGGATATATCGCCGACATCAGCAAGTGACCTCATCCAAATATTGTATGTATATACATCTGGCATGATATCATTGGCTTTCATTTCCTGGATAAATGGCGGGACCATTTGGGGCAGCCCGCTTTTGAAGTAGAGGGTCATGAGGCTGTTATATGGCATTGAACTCAATTCTAAATTAAGCTCTTTCATTTTCTCGAGTAAAGCAACAGCTTTTTCAGTCATTAACTCTTTGCAGTAACAATTAAGAAGTGCGCCATAAGTTAGATGATTTTTTGAGGATTCGGGCAGATTGATGAAGTAGGTTTCAGCTGCGGAAATGCCTCTGCTTTTTGCAATTAGATCGAGATGAATTGCTTGGTCGCTAATTGTCTTGTTGATTCCTCTTTTTTCCATAGTCTCTGACAGCTATAGTAAACAAATGACGGATTTAAACATTCGGAGGGATTAGTAAGGAAAAAAGATATTAAAGAACGAAGATATATTATTTGAGGGGGCGAAAGGTTGTGATGCAGAAACCTTAGGCATTGTTTGCTTATGTTTTGAAAATCTATTTTCAAGTTTTTAAATCACAAAATTCAAAATAAACTTAACACACCAAATTTTCATCCAAATTTCCCTTTTTTCAACTCTACTTTTTCAATATCCTATATAACTACCTATCAATCATATATACAACTTCTCACACATTTACCAATCAAATAAATCATTATTTCACTTTCTGGGATCAGTTTTCCTTCTTTTTTGAAAGTTCTTTGCAGTGTTCACAGTTTATTGATTTTCTTCAATAATATAACTGAAATAACAGTTTAATCATTTTCACTCAGGATTTTCATCCTGTCACTTAGCACATACACTGAAATGAATGGACATTCAGACTGCTCTATTTAGGTATATATATATATATGTGTGTGTGTGTGTAAGCATGCATCATTAATCAAATTTGTAAACAGAAACATAATTTCTTTAAGAACTAAGAAATTTCTTTAAACATATCATGCGAAATGCAGATGAATTATTAACCCGGAACCAAAAATAATTGAGCTTGGGCTTGTTTAATCCAACCAAGCGCAAACAAGCTTTAATGATAAAAACATGAGCCGGGCTAAAGCAGTTTGATTTATTATACGTTTTTATTATTGTCTAAAAGGCGACCTTCAGAACATATCAAACACTAACACTAATTCATCATATCAACATGCATCAGAAATCAAAATTGCTAAAAATTAGAGGACAACAGTAACAACATTTATACAAAACCCAAATGAAAAAAAAAAACTGATACATTCGCCAAATCATACAAAATGCAGATGATTATTATTATTATTAACACGAAAAAAAATAAAAATCTTGGGAAAGACTGTACCTTAATCGCGGGGCCATAGAGCTTGCGGCTGCGAAGAAGATTGAGCGATTTACCAACCTCCCATTTGAAAGCGCTTTTACGAGACTTGAGAAAGTGATTAAGCTGCTCCCTAACGCTCTGCTCTTCACCGCCATTTTTGAACAGGTTCTTGTAAAGTGCCTCTTCTAAGTACCTCTTAGATGATCTCTTCAGGATGCTCTTCTTCTTCACAAACTGCTGCATAAACGCAGATGACGCCATTTCCTTTTCCTGTCAAATTTTTGATTCCGATTTTGATTATTGGGGAAAAGTATAAACCCTAGAGTGGGATTTAGGAAGTGAGAAAATGGTGAGGGGTATTGTGGGAAATTCACTCGAATATTTGCGAAAATATTTTTATATATAAACAATTAATTTACATAAAATGACAAGATTTTTAGTAAGTTAATTAATGGGGAAAAAACATCAATAAAAATTAGAAACCAATAATTTGGACTAATACAAGTAAGGTTGTCGGAGATTACTCCGAGCCAAACCCGTTCAATTTAAACTTTAATTGACTCTTAGGCTCAGACACCCAGACCCAACCGTGACCCGATGATATTTGGTAGTTCGAGTCTGGGATGGATCTGGATCCAAAAATTATACGCGGAAGAATACCTTAACATTATTCAAAGTTTACCTTTTAACTGGCTAATAATACCCGAAAAAGATGGGCTTCAAGAATTTAGAAAATGAAACCATAATTATCAAAGTTTTAAAGCCAAATTTGAGTGTACTCCAGAATCCAAAGATCTAAATTATAAATCCAAATCCAAAAATTTAATTATAAATAAAATATCAACAACTCTAAGGACATGATTGGTATGAATGAATGGAATTAAGTGGGAACGGAATGGTATAAGGAATGGAATGGAGATGGGAATGGAATGATATTGATTTCATAAATCCTATGATTGGTATAGTGCATGAATGAGAAATGAAATGAATTCGAGATATGAGATTTTTTTTAATTATGTATATTCATATATTTGAGTTATTTATTAAACTCGAATACAAATTTGAATCCAATCTAATTCTATGGAATTTAAATAATTTGAGATTTTGAACTTTTTATTTTAAAAAAAAATAACACGGGACATGATGAAAAAATGGAAAAAATTAAATGAAAAATGGGAAAAATATAGTTATTATATAATGATTGAAAGAGTTATATATGTAATATTGTCTATATAATAATTCACCCTTTCTAATACTTTTTTATTGATAAACTAGTTTAATGATAAGATATTATTTATTAAACGCAATATTATTTTATATAATTTCAATTCATTTTTGTATTTTTTTTCTATTTTTGTTACATTTGAAATTATATTTATTATAATTAAGTAATTCTTATTGACGAAAACATTTCGACTTAGTACGTACGAAAAACAATATGTATTTTTTAGTTATTTCAATGCATTTAAATAATTTTTTAAAATTTTTAATAATTTATATTATTTTTAAAATAATTTGTGATTATTAATCATAAGTCCAAAAAATATATATATTGCATTCATCAAATTTTCAAAACTTTTATATTGGTGTGAAGAAAATAATATCATAAGAAAAAAAAAATATAATTGATTCTTAATAGGCAAAGAATAGCCAAACTCAAGGGGTATGGAAGGAATCACTATTCCCATATATTTGGAAATATGGATTCCAATGGAATGAGCATTCCCAACAAAAAAAACATACTAATCATTAGAATAAAAATGAACATAGGAATGCCCATTCCATTCTCACCTCATTCCAGTATACCAATCACGTCCTAATTGAACTACATTAAACCTTGACATTCTCTTAATTATATTTATCATTAATAAAGAAAGTGTTGACATTCTCAATGACTTAACCGACCAAACAGTACACGTGTCCACGCGCCCCAACCGACCCATGGAGCAAACCCGTGTCCCTAATCCACCTACTTTTGGGTGAACCAATTAGATCGAGCCAAATGAATTGTTGATATATTTGTTTGAATTATAATTAATTTTAAAATTTATATTTTGACCTTTTTTGATAGTTTAATCGAAGCGAAATACAAACCGAAGTCGAGTAAATAGACTTTTTAAAAAATATTTTTATTAATTTTTTTGGCTAAATAAACTTTGAATTACAATTAATTTTCAAAACTTATGTTTTAATATTCCTTTGACTAATAATAATCCAATCGGGCTCTATAAAATTTCAATTTCAACTAAATTAAATTCAAATAACTTAGGCCTCAATTGGTTGGCAAGTCCGTCTCTGAGAATTTATTTTCATGATAAAAATGAGAATTTTATTTGAATGATAAGGAATATGATTTGAAAAAAGAGATTGGATGGGATTTTTTTAGAGAAAAATAGGTAATTATTTTGGTTGATGTGATATTTTTTGTTGTGAGAAACTTGTTTGAGTTAATATTTAAAAATAATCTTAATTAAATATATTTAGTCAAACTCGTTGATTTAGACATCAAAAAATAGTCACAATGGATCTTATTTTAAATGTTGCATTATTTTACACTAGAATATATAATTAGATTAATTTTCGCCTTTGAAAAATAGTCGGAATAACACATTTAATTTTTTGTATTAACTGTCAAATCATGAATAGTAAAATTCAATTTTACTCATTTGTTGCTTTTTTTCAAATTATTTGTAATTTTGAGAAAAAATTTTGTAAGAAAATTTTTACGACATGTCAAACAAATAGATTTTCGTAATTTTTTTATTTTAAAATATTTTTTTGAGAGTAGAGATGACCATCTAATTGAGGGTATTAATTTTCTTACACAAATTATTTTTTATAAAATTGAATTGAGCTTCAAAATTTATTTTCCACAAAAAATGACTCAATAAATTTATCATATTAAGTAATTGACTCAAATAAATTTTTAATGATATCTTACGGGAAATTCTATCACAGACCTAGCCTAATGGAGCCGGTCAATAAGGACCACACATTTAGGGAGGGTGGGTGGTTTTTCACCTCCACCACCCATACAAAAACCACCCACCACCCCCTAAATGTGTGGTCCTTATTGACCGGCTCCATTAGGCTAGGACTGTGATAGAATTTTCCGATATCTTACCGGAAGTGGGACCCGCAAAGAACGGCCATTCTCCTGAGACAAGGAAAGATGACGGCGGCAGCCACCGGATTTTTCTCAGCTTAACCTCTTTTCATCCCTTTCCCATTTGGTTTTGGGATAAACAAAGCGACGTCGTTTTTGACCCTTTCTAATCGAATAATTAAAAACTACTTCACAATAATCGTGCTCAATTTTTTGAACTTATATTCATCTCTGGGTTTCTTCGCTTCCAATTCACCTGTAATTATTGAGCAATACACTCGCACAATTGGTATGTATTTTAATTTTTAATTGGGGTTTTCAGGGTTTTTCATATTTTTCATGTTTCATCAATGTTGGTTTTCTAACTCTTGATCGGTAAGAAAATTGAATCAGTTTTACTTTTCTTATTTTTCCTGGTCGCTATAATGATTAATCCGAGGTGGGAATTAAGATGTTTACTATCGCTAATTTTAGTTGTGTTTTAACCTTTGATTAATGTTTTTTGCCTCTTCTAATTTGGTGTTAAGGTGAAAAAAACCAAACTTTATGATGGTGAGCTCTGCAATTTATAAAAACTTTGGATTATCTTTATTATACTTGAGATTATTGGCAAGGCTTTAACATTATTTAAGGAGAAAAATAAAAGCTTTTTTTAGGCCTTTGTGCAATTCGTTTCACATTAGTATGTGCTATCTTCTATAGATGGATTACGAATCGAAATTTATGGTCCGACATTTTTCTAGTAGTAGATCATGGTTCTTATGCAAAAGCGAGAAACTTACTCTGATCTCTTTGCTTCGAGGAACGATAAATGCTCTTGTAAACATTTTAGGATCGTTAAGAGATTGAGCTCAAGCAAGCTTTTTATGGTATTGTTTACTTATTAGTGTTCTTGTATTATAATTCTTTTTCCTAGTCAAGTGGTTCAGAGTTTAAAGTTGTATAACGATTACAGTCTTCCCTCATCTAGGAAGGCAATATATTGCAGCTTCCTTTTCGCACTCCATACAATAACTTGTTCGTGAATTGTTCATGGGTAAAAGAAGCAATGGGGGCTGGTAGAAGAACAGAATGTTCCAACCACCTATTGAGTGGTCAAACTTTCTTTTTGCATGCAAGTCCTTTCATGATGAGAACTTGGAAAGGTCAACTGTCATCAGCTCGAGATTTTAAATGTGGTCAAAGTGTCTAAGTTATTATAAGTGTGGCTGGTAATGTACCGAATGTTCACAGTCATTCTTTTTGAAGTAAATTCGGAAATGCATTTAGATCTCAATGCGATTTATGACGTCAATTAGGGAGAAAAATTTCCAGAGGAAGTTACTAAATGATTTTGAGCAAGACCTATGGCAAACTTATTAAGAAAACATATCTATTTAGATGGCATATTTTTCTAAATTGAGGCTGAGGATCTAGGTTTACGAGGTGATAGAAAGTTTTATTGTTCAAACTTCAAAAGAAACCTATTGTGTATCCAAATGAAAATGAAAAGTGTGAAATAATAGACTGTATATCATATATATAATATATCCATGTAATAGCTTGATTGTCGGTTTTCTTTTTTTCTTTTTTTGCTTTGTCTGTTTTTAGCTATAATAGTCTAGATTTTCATTGATATGCCATATTGATTAGAAGGGAGTATAGAATGCAGTTCTTTACAAAATTGACTTGGTATATTTTCATGCTTTGTCAGCAGGAAGGTTGCTTTCTCATCAATCCACAACATATACTTCTATTATCCGTAAAGGTTTTTGGTTACTCTTTCGCAAAGTGCTTTCTTCAGATCTTATATAAAAAACCGACCATACATCAGATGGATCCTGATGTTGTTCGATGGGGCCTTCACCTTATCGACGTTTGCTCTCTTACAAATGACGGTTCCCGAGAAACTATTACTTGTTATGAGAAGGATTTGTCCCACACCGAGTCTGTGAAGGAAGGTTTTTGTAACAAAACAGTTTCTTTTGTGGAAAACGATGAAGTTATCGCTTACGCTCTTCAAGAAGAATTAACAAGGGTTGCAGCTGCAGAGAAATCGGGATCAGGGGAGCAACATCAAAAAGAGTCTATTCTTGCTCAAGATTGGTTCAGCCCTTCAGGAAGGCATTTGAATACTGGTAAGGAATGAAGGATCGTAACGAGTCTAGATTTAGCCTATCTGGGGAGCTTTGAAATAATATATGGGTGTGTTTGTATCGAATGATTTGGATTTGAGGAAGGGATTTGGAGGAAGGATTTCAAATGACTCTAAAATGGAGTAATTTGAAATACACCATAGTTGTGGAGAAAATAGCTGAAAATGAATGCCAAGGGATTTGAAATCCATCATAACATGAATTCATCCAAACAAACTTAAATGGATTTATGGATGAATTTGAAATCCATAGTTTTCAAATCCTTCAATCCAAACACACCATACGGGTTTTGAATGTTTTGATGTCCCCTGTCCCATTTATATAATATATACATATTTATAAATGTTTATGTATGCATTTATTTGATATATGCATATATATGGCAAGTTAGATATATAGTACATCTCTGTTTTAATAAAACAGAAAAATTTAAAACCTCCTAAAATGCTGATTTCTGTACAAAAGTATAATCGATTAGTTCGTAATCTAGTAGACTAAGGGCAATTAAATCCACAACTGTATTAAGCTTAAATTTTGTGTTTTTTTATTGGAAAGTTGGTGGAATTGATTTGTGGATTATAAAAATATTAACATGCATTCTTTTGGATACATACAAGTTAATTTTGAGGGATTTTGGTAATTTTCCATAGAATTAATAAACGGTCTATACTTTGAAGAATTATCATTTTCGGGTGAGGGTCGAGATTTTTTACCAGAGATAGAAGATGAATCAGTTCTTGACGGTGAGTTGGGCAAAAGGCTGAATCAGATGGTCCCTGTTCCTGTAAGTTTGCCTTATTTGTGTTTAAGTAGAGAAAATATCTTCTTTAGTATTCATTTTAACTTTGTTTTCTTGATATATTTACATCGTATTAAAAATTCAATTTATCGTTATATTACTATAGTTTAACATATGGACCTTAACTTCAATGTTGTTCTTGTCTCTATTGTAGCACGTTCCGAAGATTAATGGAGAAATACCATCTGTTGATGAAGCCACATCAGATCATGAAAGGCTATTGAACAGGTCTTGCGGAACATCATTTTTGTTACTTAAACGTTTTTTTTTTTTTTTTTTTTTTGCAATTTTGTCATCGATATTTAAGTGGTTGTATAGTTAAATTTCGGTAGTAATGCCATTAATTTCTTTTGAATAAGGAGTGATATTTATAATGCATCAAATTTTTTTATTTTTGGGAAATTGAAGCTTATTAATAGGAAGTAATTTGTTTAAAACTCTTCTCTCTTTCAAGCGTTAAATTTACTTGGTTTGATGTTTTCTGTCAAATGAAGGGTTTCTTGAGATAAAAGTTCTTATTTACTCATTTAATTACAGAAGGAAAAATTACGAGGTATAATGTAACTATTAGATTCTATAGTTAGAGATATTTGGCAAGAAAAATTATTGCATTGTACACTTCACTGCCAAAGCGACAATTTCATCTTAGTTGAATCATTAATAGATATAATTAGTGGTCAAGTGGAATAATTGTTGAAATTTTAATTTATATAAACAGGGTAATATCCAAGCACGGGAAAAGGTTTAGACGCTTTCTTACATACTAATTTCAAATATTCAGTTTTGATGTGTGAATATGAACTTGTTTTATATTTTCTCCTTTATAATTGCTCTTTCGAATAATCATTTCTCATTTGTGTAAAGAAAAGTTAGCGCAATGAGTCTCGTGATGCATAGATTGTGTAATATTAGAACGAAGAAAACGGATCACATAAATATCCCGTAGAATTTCCAATTTCTTCCATTATTTTTCTTATAAATTACGGTTTCCTAATTCTTGCTTCTTTTTTTTTTTTTGTATTTATCAGAATGCAGTTGTATGACTTAGTTGAACTCAAAATCGCGGGAGATGGTAATTGTCAGGTTGGTTCATTAATATCTCTATACTATATATTGGTACAAATTATTGTCTCGTGGTACAACTTGGGTAAATATAAAATTATAATTATGGCTTTCCCCTGTATTTTCGTATTTTCTTTTAGCATCACTATTGAAACTCGAAAGCAAGAGGAGAATATTTTTATTTTTCTTTCAAAATATACCAAAAACCCATTGCTTTCATTTTTCGTGGCCATAGGTTGATCATGAACAAGCTTTATAGTAAATAGGACTTCAATTTGAACATGCATCAAACTGTCGTTTTATCGATGATTCACGTGTAATTTAATTGACATATATATATGTATATATTTCTGAGATCTATATTGTATTTGGAAATTTTTGTATCGAAATTGCTGAATGTTTTTCTAACTCTTGGTACTTGTTACCTTATTTTTCTGCAGTTTCGGTCATTGTCAGATCAAATATACCGGACCCCAGAACATCACAAAATCGTGAGAGAACAAGTGATCAACCAGGTTTACTTTGATTTTATGTTATATAATGATTTGATCCACTTGAAAAATTCAATCATTTATTTTTTGTCGATTTAAATTTCGACCCATATTCTAATGCTGGTTTTGTGACCATCAGCTCGAGTCACAACCGGGTTTCTATGAAAATTATGTCCCCATGGCTTACGGTGAATACTTGACGAAAATGAGCAGGTAAAATACCATCTAAGCCAAGTTTTTAGAAGGTCTCGGGTTCTGTGTTCTAGGTCAATCACAACCGTCCGTATGGTTAGGGCTGAAAATTGAAACCAAGCTACTCTATACTCGATTGATAAAAGCTCTGTTCGATAATTTACCAAACCAAGCTTGAATTGCTTTTTCTGGTCGATAAATTTTGAAGCTCGGCTCGATCAGCAAAAAATAATAAAAACATGTACAAAATATTCAAACTACTCGAACTCGACTCGTGATCGGCTCGATTAAAGCTCTGGTCGATGAACCATTAAACCAGGCTCAAACACAATTTCGAAGCTCGATTGTAATTCAAACAAGTTTGAATATCTATGCGTTCAGCTCGACTCGACTCATTTTCGCCCTTACGTATGGTAAATAACACGGACGGGGTCCACCATACATGCAGACGATTGTGATTATCCATAAGAATCATTCCTAAAGCCTCGTTGCTTCTTAGTATATATAACAAATATTGGTTTTATTTTTTTTAATTGTATGATTAATTTTGCATGATTACAGAAATGGGGAATGGGGTGATCATGTCACATTGCAGGCTGCTGCAGACTGGGTATGTTTTTTTTTTTCAATGATCATTTTTCTTGGTAATTTTTGCAAGATTTGGGAGATAATATAAAAATTAGTATGGAATTCTCACTTAAATTTTGGTAAGTTTTTGCAATATTTAGGCGAGATAATGTGTAGCATTTGTAGTTTACGAAACGACAAAGAGTGTGAAGGGTGTGTGTATTTATTTGATATTATCCATATACCCGATTCTATCAAAAAGAAATGAGTCCAAATTAATTTTAAGCACTAATGAATGGTTTTGCTCGAGAGTTACGAAAAATTAACTTACTTAACCGAGATTATCTTTTATGATATACTCTATATGTATGTTTTAATTTACACTAAGATTAGGCTGAAAACCTGGTTTTGTGTATATGTTTTTGAGATGAAATTTTTTTCGGGAATTATGTACCGTGGAAATGATAGTTGTTTGTTTATGTTTTTAAAAATATGTTCAAAGTTGTAAAATATGTCAAATCAATAGTGATAGGTTTATGGATGATGTGTAGAATAATTGTGTTAGTTGTATATATAATAATCATGTGATAAAAAATAAAGAAATATAGATAAAAATTTTAAAGTGTGAAAGAGAAAGTGAAATAATGATTGAGTTTTAAGTTTATTGGACTTTGTGATTTAAAAACTTTAAAATGGATTTTGCAAACATAAACAAACAAGCATTTACATGAAAAATCGAAATTACGTCTTATGAAAATTATCATATCAATCTTGTTCATTCTGTGATTCAGTGAGTTGTAAATAGTTGTTGTGATTATAAGTCTTTCTTCTGCTGCTCATTCAAAATTCCCTCTACATTCGTGGTATTCTCGCTTGATTAGTTGCTAACATTTTCGTAATATATGATCATTAATGTATGTCAGTATGGAATCAAGATTTTTGTCATAACGTCGTTCAAGGATACATGCTATATCGAGATTCTTCCACAAATTGAGAAGTCACATAGGAGTGAGTACTGTTTCAATACGTCGTTTTTTCTTGTTTCTTTATGTTTTTTTCGATTTGACAAATAGATATCTGGTCTAGTTTTATATAAATCTCAGAATATACTTCTCTACCCCTTAAATATATAATTCATGGATCAAGTTTCAAATTTTATATCTTTTAATAAATTGGCATTTTTCCTTAAATATAAACTTTATTGTGTATGCAGTTATATTCTTGAGCTTTTGGGCTGAGGTGCACTATAACTCAATATATCCATTAGGAGGTAAATATATCTTTGTTGCTAGCATATTCCATTTTATGTCATTGTGGGTTTTTGCATTTCGGGTCTATAATATTCGCCACTAAATTCCATTTCAGTCCCTCTGATTTAACGCGCTTGCAAAAGGAACCCCTAAACTTTTAGTTTTTCAACAATTTCAGTTTATATTGGTTTATTGCTCAAACAATTCAAGGGATTGAAACTGTAAAAAGTTCAAAATAAAGGGATCAAACTGTAAATACACTAATGTTTCGCCATTTTTCTGTATGTAGAACTACCTCTAGTAGAGGGAAAGAAGAAGAAACGATGGTGGTGGAAATGATATTCGTCGCCATTTGGAATGATCGTTCCATTTTTTCGGCTAATTTAACTTCATTTTTGATGCCTAGTTCTGATTTCTGAGATGGTTATTTGTATTTAGATAACAGTATAGATGGTAAGAGGCTGTTCCCTACTTAATATAACTATACTAGACTCCCTTGTACATAAAACTTTTAGTGGCCTATATGCTTTATTTCAACTTTAGTCCTTTTAATTCGATTTATTTTCATATTTAGCCCTCATATTTCTATTGGAGAAGTGGTCCTTGCCATTTAACATTATCTCAAATGATTGTAAATGGGATAATTACAGTTTTTGTCTCTAATCTTGTCACTTAAAATACTCTTAAAAGGAACTCATATAAAATGTTTAGCTCAACTCGACTCATTCACGACTCATTCATTGGCCTAATAATACCAAGTCATTATTATATATTCAGTCTCTAAAGCTTTCAGAATGTATCAGATACATATACCAGAATTTCAGCTAAATCCCACTTAAAATTACACCACCCTATTTGAATTAGGATGAATGATTCCATTCAAAGAGAGACCATAGAACAAAAAAAAAATTCATAAAATTTCGAAAAATTCATTCCTGTCTCGATTTATCAGTTAGCGGATATGTGCAACTATATACCTCAAGGTCTTTACAGCTTACGAACTATATACATAAATAGTGACGAATAACGAGCATAATATACATAATAATCAATAAATAGATAGCTTATTCCCAGAAAACCTACTACAAGACAACCTCATTTTTACACGTCTCCACAGGAAAACGATTTCTCGGCCACCATTGCCCTTGTATGTACAGAAGTCTAATCTGTTCTTCAAAATTGGATCATTTCAACAGGAATTAGAGGATAGCCCTCTATGCTTTTCTGTAAATGACAATTAAAATGTAGTTAGAAATGAGTTAATTAGAAAAGGAGATAATTATACTTTTTGGTCCCTCAACTTTACTCCAAATTCATTTTCAATCCCTTTGGTCTGGCACTTGTCGAGTTAGTTAATCTTTCAAGTTTTTGACAGACCAAATCCATCCCTTTAATTGCCAACAGATTGAATTATATATCCGACATCTTAAATTTTAAATAACTTTAGGGTGTATTTGGATTTAAGGAGGGAATTTGGAGGAAGGATTTCAAATAACTCTAAAATGGAGTAATTTGAAATCCACCATACTTGTGGAGAAAATAGCTCAAAATGAATGCCAAGTGATTTGAAATCCACCATAACATTAATTCTTCCAAACAAACTTAAATGGATTTGTGAATGAATTTTAAATCCATAGTTTTCAAATCCTTCAATCCAAACACACCATAAAGGAATCTTAACTATAATGTTTTCAGTGTTTATGTGCAGCTTTATAAGTAGTTACTGAAATTGAGCATATCGAGAATGCATTTTTAGAAAATGAGAATACAAGGAACCATATTTGTTGAGGACAGAACCGGGAAGATTAAAATTGAATTAATACCAAGATGAAGGACCAAAAGTTTAATTACCCGATTAGGAATATTAGAACTGCGATTGACAGAAAAAATGGTGTAATTGTAACAAGATTAACTAACCTCCAGTAGCAACGAGCTTCTCAACACGGGATACAATATGTTTACCATAAGTATACCTCTTGAGTGCAGTCAAGTGAACCTTTATGCGAGACAGAATTAATTCACGACTACTATCATCACAAATCTCTAGTACTTTCTGCACCACGTAGTTTCCAAACGGGTCTTTCATCATAGCCTGACATGTACAGTTTTTAATACATTTCAGCATTCACTATAAATATTATACAAGTTACCATAAAATTGACTTCTCAAGGAACTAGTGCATACTGCAACTATAGAATTGCTAAAAAGGGAAGGGCAATTTCTTTATTTCTTCGGGTGGTGTCCGGGGGTTAGTGAGGAGAAAAGCACATATAAGAAGGAGAAAGACTGATTGAAGTCTAATAATCTTCTAATTTAACCTTCATCTCAATATGGTTTAACAGATACGGAAGGAAACAATCGAGCAGAAACAGGTTCCATTCTATAAAAGATATGGTGATAAGATAAGACTTTTTCAACACAAATCTGAATCCGCTTGAATCAACATGGAGTTCTAAATGTGAATTGAAGAGGTGAAAGTTCTAAGTATCTTGACATCATTCGTATTACCGTAAAAAAATTAGTGGTAGAGAGTTTTGTAATATCTCGTCGCTACTTGGAAAAGTATTGGGAAAAAAGTTTACATTTTAAGAAACGGAGGCTTCTTCATGGGCTAGACGAAAAACGGAAACAAATTTGGTGTAAAAGGAAGTGTTAATTACCCACAGGAAATGTGGCGGATTGAAAGTAAAGAGTGCTAATTTCTTCCACTTGAGGAAAAGAAAAGGAAACAAAAATCACAGATTACATATGAACATTGTAAGATTTTTACTTTAAGAAAATCTCGAGTCAAGAGATTTCATAAAAAGAAATATGCATTGAAGATGCCTAAATATGAAGAGATATAAAGTCATACTAATATATTCAAGGTAAAAGAAATTTGAAGAGCTAAGGGTAGCAAACTGCACTGCAACACACCTGTAGCGGCTCGTTTTCAGATGTTGAACCAAGCATCTCATTCACCAAAAGCTTACGCTCTTCTGGACCACCAAAAGTCAAGCACTTTTCAATAACATTCGAAGCGAATTTTTGCTGACTCATCTGCACAATTTGTCCAGCAAGCTTGCTAATAATTGCGGACCGTTCATGTGGCTTACCATGTTGCAAGACATGCTGAACAAATAGAAAGTAGATTCAGGCAATAAGGGTCAGGATGACAGAAATTCATTTCTGTAAGAAAATAATATATAGAATGCTATCTAGAAGAATACACAATCCCATTTGACAAATTACAAAATAAATAATTCAATTAACTACAAAACGTAAAAAAATTCTTGTGCTTCTCATGCTTTAAGAAAACTGAAGGATCATGCACTAAAGTCAGATTGAATAACAACTATATCACCACATCGTATCAGCTCTCATGAAGCATGCTTATGGGTGTAAACATTAATAAATGACAGTAAATTTGCATCCATTGTAATCATACATTTTTCAGTTACTTTCAAAATGAAGTACGTCAGGTTTAAATCATTAATCTGTCAAGTAATCTGTGGGAAATTTAAGGTGGAAGGCAAAGGAAAAGCAGGAAATTGAGAAAACTGCTTGTAAGTACCTGAAGGACGTAATTCCCATATTGATCTTGCGCAAGGTAACAAACAGAGCTCATTATTTCATCCATAATGTTTGTTTGAGTTTTTGGATCAACACAGTGCTCAAGAACCCTCTATTGATAACAAAAAAAAAAAAAATCATTGCATGCATAAGTAAATTGCACCAAAAAATCAAATCAAAAAAAACATTCTAACCTGAATGACACGACAGCCATAAGGATGTGTGGATAAAGTCACAACTTGCCCGAGAAAGGATGATATTATAAATTGGATTCGATCTTGAGGAACACACTCGATGCATTTCTGGATTACGTGATTACCATTTTGATCACGAACACATTTCATCACTGATTCATTAAGCTCAGCTACCATCTGAGTCTGCAGATCCACATCAACCACTTCCAAGGCCTGTGATTAAAAAGAGCAAGAAAATGACCCAATAAATCCTACAGTAACCAACTAGCTCATAATAGTGCTAATATCCATCATTCATCAATATTATCATGTTGATAATCAAAATAAAATTACAAACTAATAGAAACTAATAAAAAGAGAATATAGTAGAGACACTCCCTATAATATGTGAGGCAAATGAAAATGAAAGAGCAATAAAGAAAGGCTTGTAATTTTCCCAACTCATACACTGTATCCACACCATGAAGATCTTGAAATATCCATAAAAAGAAAAACAAGAAGATACGTTTCCCTGGTAATATAGCTAAAATTTGATCAGACTACAAATCAGTTTAAGGAAATTATAGTACATAAGTTATGCCCAGTATTTAAAGGTTGAAAAATTAAAAACTTACACAGAAGAGTAATTCATGGGATATATCTTCACTAACAGCCATTACAATAATCATTCCTATCAATGTCATTCTGTTTTCGTTTTACTTAATTTCTTTCCCGCTGTGCTTTCCGCTATCTCATGTTTCCAGATATAAGTGAATTATCTTCTTTTTAGAAGTTTTTTTAGTAGAACTATAAGTTGGACAAAGTAATGACTTTATACAGGATTTGCTTCAAATTCCTCTAGCAGGCTCTTTCAATGGAATATTATACTGATCTTGTTCCGTTTCCTCATTTAAAGACAAAGAGGAGTATGGAAATAACAAAAGATATTCAAATATATCAGCATTTAGCCCTTTTAAAAATATAGACTATCGTAGACTGTGCACTTATTTAATGCAACAACCATATGAAATTTCATGTCGACAAAGTTTCCATGAGAAAAATTAAAGAGATAAAGCTAAAGAATGAACCTTTTGTATTACTCTGCAACCATACATTTGTAGACTGAGAGGCAAAACATGACCAATCAGGTGCCTGGCTAACTCCTTTCTTTGACTTTCAGTACCATGCTCGAAAAACTGTTCATTCAGGCAATAAATACCCTTGTCATTGTACCACCCAGCCACACACATAGATAAAAAATCCTATATGAAATGATACCTTTTGTATGACATAATTCCCAAAGACATCAATCATCAAAGTGCGAGCATGAGGAATGATCTCTGTGAATATCTTCATCTTTTCTTCATCAGTAGCAGTCTCTAGCTTCTGCTGAATGAAACGACTTCCATACTGATCCGTACTACATAACAGAACAAAACAGAGAGCTCAGCAAACAGGTAAAATAAGGCTGTATTCAGATAGACATATTTGAATTGAACGAATTACTTGAACAAAGGAAATCAAATGATTCCAATATGAAATGACTTCAATATTGAGTTTCAAATTCATCACATTATGGAAAAAATCCAACTCAAAATGGTCAATAAAAGATTTACAATCCATAGTAAATGAAAATCATCCACTAAAGTGAAAGAAATTTGCCATGTTTAAATATCAAACCCGTAGCTCTAGAATAATGAAACAGAATACATATTTATGTTTGCTCGTACCTGAACTCAACGACATGATTAAGAACGTCCGAAAGTTCCAAAGATTTGGTCTTATTGTTCTTGACCACCTCTAACAGAGTTTCAGGCTTCCCTTTCACATTATTTCCAGTTTGTGAATGCAACGAACCAGAGGATTCCCCCTTGATACTTTTGTCAGTTGGGCAAAATCGTGCACTTTTCTCATTTTGAAACATAGGACTTCCTGAACTGACTGTGGAATGAAAAGAATTGATATTCCCATTTCCTTGATATGAGGGACCAAATGAAGGGTTCCCATGGTACTGATGGTTAATATTGCCAGGTTTATGTAAAAACTGTGAAAAATATTGCTGGTTCTGCTGCATAAGCAAAGCCTCCAAATAAGCCTTCTCTAAACCTTGCAGATCTTCATGGCCATGCGGACTACCAACATATCTTCCTTGAGAAGAATTTCCTGGAACACGAAGATAGTGATACTGATCTGGATCCGCAACAGGAAAATGCATTCCTGCCTGATTGCCACTTCTCTGATTATGTCCAGTAGCACCACTCAAAAGTGAACCTATGGAAATTATAAATTAAGTTACAAAAAAACCCATAATGCTAGAAAAGATTTTGTTTTTGAATCAAGGTTCAGGAAAAGGTAGAAACCTGCAGTAAGATCATTATTGAACATCATATCAGGTTTCTGATTAACTGCATATCCACTACGTCCAAGACCAGAAACATCCATACCAGGATAACTATTGCCCTGATAGAGGATTTTGAGAGCTTCAAGACTTGCATAATCAGAAGGATTAAGTTGAGGGTGACGATTAGTAGGAGAAGATGTCCTTCCTGGAGAACTCATTTGGTCATGGGTACGTGAGTTTGAAATATCAAGGCCTAAAGTTGATCCCTTATTCTTAGACAAATGAGCATAACTGATGTTATCAACCAACTGATCTGCTCTAGACTTCTCAAGATAGTGGGGCTGCAAATTATGTTTATGACCAGCCATCCTCATTTGCAGAGAAGAATTCAAGATGTCTTCATCATGACGTTGACTTTTAGAGACGCTTAATCCAGATAGTGAACCAGCAATATCAGCCAACTCAAAGATTCCAGATGAAGGAGCATTAGGGGCTGAGCTGATACTCTGAGAGCTAGATAAGCTTGTAAAAGATTTTTGAGGAAGCATAGCTTCAACAGATTCTACTCTGTTTTGTATTTCTACAGCATTGGCATTAGAGATTCCCGTTGAACACCAAACATCACCAATAGAATTCTGGCTAGCAGGGCGTGAAAGATTTGATTTGGGTCTGCTAAGCCCTTCCTGGTAAAAACACAGAAAATTGCATGAAATAAGAAAGATAAACTAAGTTTTTGAATTGCATGCATAAAGTAAGTATATGAAATAAGAAAGAAAAGGACATTTGTATTATCTATTCAACATTTCTCTTTAAAATGATATTGAAAATCGGCACATAGAATATATAGTTATTTGGAAATTTCTGAAGTATACAAGGGCCTTACTTCCCAAGAATCACAAAGACTGATTTCAGGAGGAAACCTTTTTTCATGATTAACAAGCTACAATTTGCATGTTATCATCCTTTTTTTTTTATCAAGGTAATGTTTAATAATATGTACGGGGGAATGATAAACTCCTAATATGCGCATTCAATTCTACACCAAAAAAATGCATAGAAAAGAAAAGGCTAATAAATGTGATGCGAGAGGATGGGTGTATTTAATATCCAACTTGCCAGCAGGCTGAAAAGGATAAAAAAAAAAGTACATGTTCTTTGAAATTTGTCTATTCTGTGGTACTATTAAGAAATCATTGAAATCAAACATAAACAGAATATTTTCTAGCCATCTGTTATCGTAAAGCAGCAGAAGAAGAACAATGAACTAGTAGATATGTTAGATATAACACTATAATTTGATATAGTTGTCACCCAAGTTGAGTTTCATATAAGAATATGTACCAAAATTTGGCATCTCATGAATTTAGACAAGTTATAGCTGGAAACAGAAATTGAAGCAGAAGCTTCGTATAATGATGCACGAGCTGATTCACCGAAACATTCTACATAGCCACATCAGATGTAATGTGTAATAAGGGGTACAGAACATTGTGAAGCTTTGTAACTTCAAAATCGGTAAGAAGTACCTAGATTACTTACTTTTAAATGTTAATTTCTAAACGACAAATGCAGCACAATTTTTAATCTTTACACTCTGTTTGGTTCAAGGAAACTGCTATGGAAAGGAAAAGAAAACATAAGGAAAATTATTTTCCCTTGGTTTCTGCAGAAAATGAAAAGAAAGGAAACATGAGAGGAAATCTAATACTGTGTTGAGAAGATTCTATTTCCCCAGCATTTGGTGCGGAAAATAGTGCAAAAACAAAGACATCTTCTCACTCCACGTACCCAGCTTCTATCTTTCTCAATGTGATATATTATTTTTTAGTGACATTTGCAAAATTACTTTTTCAGGAAAAAATTAAAATTAATATCTTAGTTCTATAGTTATTTCTTTCTTTTGCTGTCATTTTCCTTCGAGTTTTCCATAAGTTTCTCTACACAACCAAATAAACTTTAAAATTTGGATTTCTCTTATTTTCATTTCCTTTCCCAACGATTTCTTTGCTTCACCAATATCCTTGAACCAAACAGAGTGTTAAGCCCACCAAGTTTAATTCATGCATTAGAGAAACATAGGAAATACGCTAACAATGGAGAAAAAAACGAGCAAAAACCTGAAGGATATCAGCAAAACTCTTCCTTCTACCTCCCATCCCAGAACTTGAGGCCCCACCTAAGGTGACCGAACCTCTATCATGAAGCTCAGCAGAACTTTTCCTCGAAATATTCCTTAATGCAGCCTTTCTCAACTCCACCAAGTCGTCTTCCGCTTTCTTAACAGACAAGCCTGGCTGCATCGAGAACAAAGACGTTCTCACATCGTTATCAATGGAATTCTTATCACGCCAATCACCAATACCACCCAAACCGAACCCTGCTGCACTAACCCTCTGGGCAACCCGCCAATCCTCTTTGGAAAGCAACGGTGGGGGCAATCTAGGATTAAGATTCTCATTCGAATAATAATATTCCAAGTATGCAGGGTGTGACCTGATTTCTTCTTCTGTCAAAAAACCAAGGCTAGTAGCATTATTATTACCACCACTGATTCTAGCATTATCATCAAATTGCTCGAAAATCGGATTCTTAAACAGATTTCCGGCTGCACGCAACGCACCATCGACAGTGGGAGGTGCACTGCCACTCCTATTGATATTCAAATCCATCTCCCTCTCCAGAAATATTCGCCGATTCTGCTGCTGTAGGAGCAACAATTCGAGTTCATTTTGTAAGCTAGAATTGCTGCTATCTGCATTGCAATTAGTACTTGATCCTCCTTTCATCATAGTTATTATACTATCCCAACATTCAATTTTGGAAGGCGTAATAATAGTAGTTTCCTTCAATTCACAAATATGTATATGCTCCCAAATTGAACCCTAATTTAACCAACAAAAAAACAAAATAATTACAGAAAATAGACCCACGATCAAACCCTAATTGCGATCGAATTCAATCAAACAACAGCAAAAATATCACAATGCACCAAAAAAAATTGAAACTGGATCAGATAAACTGAATAAATCACACGTAATCTCATTAAATTAAAACATGAAATGAAGAAATTTGAAAAAAAAAAAACACACATTCTTGTAAGTATTTAATAAACATAACCGTACAATTAAGGCATGCATAAAATATGGACAACAATAAAAACTGGGGAAGATGAAAAACTTACCAGAAAAAAGGACAATTATGAAGGAATTAAATTGGGACGAAGATTTGTTGGTATTAATTGCTAATAATTATGGATTAGTGTTGTTTCACGTGTGCGAAATCGGAGATGATTACAGCGAACATGGTGGAGATTTTTCGAAACTGAGAGGAGAGAGAGAGAGATAGAAGTGTAACTATAATGATATATTTTTCTTTTGACAAAGATTTTTTTATATGTTAGTAAAATCAATATAATTAATAATATTTTTTTTAATTGTTATTATTTATTTTACATTATTATCATTATTATTCTAATTATACAATTATTGAGATTATTTCGAAATTTGCACCATAATGTGTTGGATGGTTATAGGTTTGTTACGTGCATGGAGGAATTTAACGACGAGAGCGTCGTTGATAATGTCAAAGTACGTTTATTTATAGTCGAGTTTTTTTATTTTGTATACTTACGTGTATAATTATATACTTAGAAATATTAAATTCGACCCTAACATAGAAATATTAAATTCGACCCAACATAAGTTGATCCATTAGAATAAACTCCATTTTTTCGATACCAAAAAAAATTCTTAAAACTTGTAATTGTGATTGAAGGATTTGAGGTACTTATAACTCTTAAAAAGTCTTGATTTAAGCATGTTGCATAGTGTTATTTTTATGAACTTTTGTTTAAAAAACATTTTTTTTGGCAAGTTCTAGATATATGACAAAATTTAAATTCAATATTTTGTTTAGGTACCAACAATAATAAACCATATAGAAAATTTAAAAAATAAATAAGGAATATAAAGGCACAAAGCATCTTTTGATTCTAAAATTTCTTTTAAATGGATATGGATGAAAGAAAGTTGCAATATTACATACTAGCCTACCAATTATGAATAGTGGGCCTAAGAGGTCCTTTGTTTTAACTCTTAAATCCAAAAGCATGTATAGGGTGTCGATTGTTTATTTATTTATTTCGTTCTATCTAATATTTTACAGTCATAAATTAACAAATATTAAAATCGCGCTTTGTTTTCCGGTTGGGTTGGTGCGGGTTAGGGCCGTTTTTGGATTGTGATACTCGTTTTTTTTATTTACTTAAATTAAATTATTCATTCAGTGTTAAATTTTAAGTGTATTTTTCAAAATTTTATAATATATTTTTATTTATCATTTATATAGTAATACATAATTGAAATGTATAAAATGTGACTTTCAAGAGTGCTCTAGAGCAATTAACTCCAATGTATACAATAGTTAATAAAAAGGAAATGATTAAAACTATTTTGGCACTATATACAAAATTTATGACTCATAAATATGTTGTTCTCTATAGTGACACAATGTCAACATGGTTAATCACTATACAATTTGATGTGCCTAAACCGCAAGCGCACGGCTTCGGTGTAGTACAAAAGATATCGTTCCCACGAAGACTGAATAATCAAGTACTAATCTATCACTTATCAGTAATCTAAGCCTAATTAAAAGCACGAGATAAATTGTAAAAAAAACTAAACAGAATGCAAGGAAATTGATTTAAGTTACGTATGATTGGAAATTCCGGACTCGGGGTTCACCACGATAAACATTATCGACTCAATTATATTACCAATGAAATTACTATCGCTACTTATGAAGGACACTATCCAATTGTACTTACTATCTTCTGTCGAAGTATAACAATATACCCAAGCTAATTAATCAACTACTTTCGTGATGATTAGACTAAACTCAGACTCATTGATCTCTATGATAGTGTATCGATTCCTCAAAAGACCTAAAACTACTTTCGTGATTTAGGATCCTAGGTTTGAATTCTAGGGTTCTGATATAGATGTCACCTTTCAGAATTTTCACCTAATATCTATGAACATGCAAATAAGTGGCCAGCAAATTCACAAGCATTAATAATCAAGAATTCAAATCATAAGCATACGCGATGTAATATCAACGGTTCTACAATCTATATCGATAACATATTATCGGGCTATTCCCGGTTCCAGAATAATATGAATTACTCCATAGATACGAAAGCACAATAAACAAGTAATAATGTAAACATGATAAAACGACAAGAATTAAAAGAGATTAAAGAAAATAATTTCGATTAAACCGATTGTCGAATAAAATTGTCTACAATAATCTTGAATCTCGTCTCTCGATCTCCAATCCTTACAACTCAATTCAAGAAAATAAAAGTCGAACCCTAATACAAAGTTTGGAAGGGGTATTTATATCCCTAAGAAAGAAAAGGCAGAAAATAGGGCGGGTCTGAAACGGCGCGGCGCTCCAGCGCTTAGCGCTGGAGCGCTAAGCTCTGCCTTGAGCGCTCTAGCGCTAAGCGCTGGAGCGCTGGCCTCTGCCTTGAGCGCTCCAGCGCTAAGCGCTCGAGCGCTCGGGGCAGATTGTTTTTGCCTTCGGTGTCTTCTACAAAGTTGTAGATCTATGTCTTATCTTCAAAACCCCACTGATTTGGATCCAATCCAAGTTGTAGAACTCGAGTTATGATCGTTTTACCAGGACTGCGCCATTTGGTTCGGAACAAAGCGTATTTATAACTTTTGAGTCTTCAAACGTTTGAACCGGATCTTGTCCTCTTCATAAGACTTTTAGGTAATTGTCTTAGCTTTCTAACCATATAAGGCTCATTAACATTGGAGGTTGGTAGCTCAAGATATGATTGTATTTCCAAACAGCGCCCATGTATCTCCTTTCATACGTTTTTTCGTCATTTTCTCGAAGTGAATGATTTTACCCTACAATCATGTAACAAACCTATAAACGTATATGAGGTATAAATCATGATATAAAATGATATAAAAACGACTAATCTTAGGCTAGAAAACACGTATAATTGAGGTTTATCAACCCCCCCAAACTTACTTTTGTTCGTCCTCGAACAAACGGTAAAGCAAAGAAAACAAAAAAAAAAAACTAAAGATAAACTCATTTTCGTAGAGTACACGATTGCACTTAGCATGTGCAACAAGCCTTTAAACCTTTTAGTTGCCCAAAAAGGACGAGTTATAGTCTCGTGAGGGTTTGCAGAAGATGTACCCACAAAATCTATGAAATTTGAGCTATGTCGAGATAATACAACTTATAAAAATTAACAAAAGACTAATGGCATAACATCATTAACAATTAAGCTCAAAAGTATGTACATATCTCTCAATTTTGTCATATATTAACACTAAGAGTCGAATTAACTTCCAAAGTGGTTCATGCAATCATAGGCATTATAGTCGAGTGGCATCCTTACCAAATTTTGGATGTAATCCCCATTTTTATTAACTTTCAAATTCAAAGGCACTAAGTTTAATTGGCGAAAATACACACTTCAAAACTAAAGCTTTTAAGAACTTTTGACTTTCTACACAGTACGTGTGGATTTCTGTTTAGCTCATTAGACCATGTGCAATGCTTGTTCCCTTAGGCTTTCTATGACACCCATGTAACGAGTTTTGGGCCAACGACTCCGAATCTAGATAGCTTTAGGGCGTTGAGTGTTGAAACACTCCTTTCGGACTTAATCACTCGAGTGTCAAAGGCCACGAAACAAGCTAGGTCTTTATTTGAGTTAGCTTCACACTGTCATAATAATCCGACACATCAATATTTTCAAATTTTAAGCATACATTATGAAGTGTAAATGTGACCATGGAACTCTATACCTTATGAGAATTTTAGTTAATACCTTTGGGAATTACTCCTTAAGTGTCTCAAGATGCAACATCCACTCAACTCCTCTCCCATAGATTATGTGTAAATATATAAAGAAGCAAATCCTAATCTTAGGTCGTACGTCGACATGAGCGAAAATCGAGATATGCTTGTTCCATTAGTCCAGATTATATTGAAGTCATGCCATCTATCTTAAGTTAATTCTAGCAAATTGTACAAATTGACAAGCTAAAACTCATAAAAGAAAAAAATGCATGCCATATGAATAACTCAAACGCCCCCAAATTTTAACGAAACACACTCAAACGGTATATATATGTTAAGTCGAATTCCACCCCCAAATTTAAACTACAACATTGTCCTCAATGTTATCACACATAAGTAGTGGGAAAGAAAAACTTAACCAAATGGGATGTTGAAAAACATGCCCGAATACCGAAGGAGAATTTTCGTTCCAAGTGAAGGTAAAGTAACATCTTTTTCATCCAACGTGAGCTACTCATGTACCCTATGCGACAAAACAAAAACAAAACAAGCAAAATTTTTTTTTTTTTTTTTTTTTTAAAGAAAATAAAAGAAAGAAAGAATATAAAAAAATAAAAATAAAACGCTTGGGTTGCCTCCCAAGAAGCGCTTGTTTATAGTCATTAGCTTGACTTTACCATGTTAACTTAGTGTAAATCTCGGATTGGACCCGACGACTTGGCAATTCTCCAATCGACTTTAGGATCTCGATTTTTAGGTAAAGAAAACTCAGGCACCGGTTGAATATAAGACCTAAATCGCCATTTTTTGAATTTTTGGCGAGAGATCTTTTTGTCATGTAATACTTTGATGCCTTCGTCATTAATTCTTCCACTCTCATGAACATATGTCAATGGCGGATTCCCTTCAAACATTTGAGCAATATCAGTGATAATTGTATCTTCCTCCTCGATTGAGCCATCACTCACCAGTCGTGCCTCTAACGGATCTTTATAGTGGTTCTTAGCAAGCTTGTCCTTGGTTATAGCTTCGTCAATCCTGTAACAAGAGTTCTCGATAAAGCTGTTAGCAACAGATTTATATAGACTAAATTCAACTCTCTCATCCCCAATATTCAAGGAAAGCCTTCCGTTTTTAACATCAATAATAGCTCCTGCTGTAGCTAGGAATGGCCTACCAAGAAAAATGGGAATTTGAGAGTCTTCATCCATATCGAGAACGACGAAGTCTGTAGGAATAAAAAAATTTCCTACTCTAATCGGTACATCTTCTAGCATACCTACCGGATACTTCACGGATCTATCAGCTAATTGCAGAGTAATCGTGGTAGATTTTAACTGACCCAATTCTAACTTACGTGAAATAGAAAGTGGCATAAGACTAACGCTAGCACCAAGGTCACACAATGCATGATCAAAACTAACGTTACCTATTACGCATGGAATCGAAAAACTACCGGGGTCTTTAAGCTTAGGAGTTAATTTATTTTGAATTAATGCGCTACACTCCTCAGTTAAAGCCACGGTTTCATAGTCTTCTAGTTTCCGTTTGTTAGAAAGAATTTCCTTCAAAAACTTAGCATAAGAAGGCATTTGTGCAAGTGCATCAGTGAATGGAATATTAATGTAAAGTTTTTTCAAAACTTCTAAAAATTTTCCAAACTGTTTATCTAATTTCGCCTTAGCTAATCTTTGAGGGAAAGGCACGGGTGGTTCATATGGCGGTGGAGGTACATATATTGGTTCTTTTTCGCTTTTATCAGTTGTTTTGTCAATAGAGTTGTCGGGATGAGACGATTTTTTCTTTTCGACCTTCTCAGTTGACTCAATTTCACTAATCCTAGTAGACATTTTTGGACCCTCATAATTAGTTTCATTCCTTAAAGTAATTGCATTACAATGTTCCTTTGGATTTGTCTCAGGTTGTCCGGGAAAAGAACCGGAAGTCCTACTTGAGTTACTAGCTTGTTGTGCAATTTGAGTTTCTAGCATCTTATTGTGAGTTGCTAAAGAGTCGACCTTAGTTGCTAGTTGCTTAATTGCATCATTTACTACCTCGTTTTGCTTAGTTTGGGCTACTACGAAACTCTCAAGAAGGGACTCTAAGTTCGATTTCTGTGGTGGAACAGGATTGTAAGGCTTCTGTTGGAATCCAGGTGGCTGCCTAAAGTTATGATATGGAGCTGCGTTTTGGTTTGTATTGTACGAAAAATTAGGGTGATTCCTCCAACCAGAGTTAAAAGTGTTTGAAAATGGGTCGTTCTTTTGGTTGAAGTTATTCACGTAATTGGCTTGCTCTATAGAGGGATCGGTTGGTATACTAGCAAATTGACACTCTAAGGCAATATGACCAACTGTACCACATATTTCACACATAGGGGGTGGGGTAGTAACAGAGTTAACATGCATATTCATAGAATCAAGTTTCTTAGACATAGCCTCTACTTGTGCAGAAAGTAAAGTAATGGCATCAATATCGTACTTACCTGGTGTTTTTTGTGGAGTCGATCTTTCACTTGACCACTGGTAGTGGTTCAATGCCATATCTTCGATTAAGTCATAAGCCTCGTCTATACCCTTGTTCATTAAAGCTCCTCCAGCTGCTGCATCGACTGACATCCTCGTGGTATAAATCAGCCCGTTATAGAATGTATGAACTATGAGCCATTTCTCCAACCCGTGATGTGGGCACAGTCGGAGAAGATCCTTGAATCGTTCCCAAGCCTCATATAACGATTCCCCATCTCTTTGAGCAAAAGTCGTGATTTGGTTCCTTAGTTGGGCAGTCTTGCTCGGTGGGAAGTATCTTGCTAGGAAGCTTTGCATCAGTTGATCCCATGTTCTGATGGAACCAGTCGGTAGAGAATGTAGCCAAGCTCTCGCCTTGTCTCTCAGTGAAAACGGGAATAATCTCAGCCTGATGGCATCCTGGGAAACCCCGTTCATCTTTAGAGTGTCACAGTACTCTAAGAACATTGACAAGTGGAGATTCGGCTCTTCAGTAGGTGCACCCCCAAACTGATTCTGCTGAACCATTTGCAGAAGGGATGGCTTGAGCTCGATATTGTTGGCCTCTACAGTAGGCCTAGCAATGCTGGAGTGAAGTGTTTGCGCATTTGGTGCTGCAAAATCCTTAAGACATCTCGCGTTTGCGTTCGCATTCACATTTACAGCCGGGTTTGCATTCGCGTTAGCGTTTGCATTAGCATTCACATTCTCTTCAGCCATTGTTACTTGACTCAGTTGAAGTTGTTTCAGTCTTTGTAGTCTTCTCCTAGCACGAAAAGTTTGCTCGATTTCCGGATCAGGTTCGAAATCGATCTTACTTCGCATACAAGAGAAATCAAACTCCTGAAATTAAAACAAAAAAACGAAAATTAAAAACTGAAAATAAAATAAAATGGCTTAGTCTCACTAAAATGCGATAAAAACTAATATTGACTATTCAAGTCCCCGGCAACGGCGCCAAAAACTTGATGTGCCTAAACCGCAAGTCCACGGCTTCGGTGTAGTACAAAAGATATCGTTCCCACGAAGACTGAATAATCAAGTACTAATCTATCACTTATCAGTAATCTAAGCCTAATTAAAAGCACGAGATAAATTGTAAAGAAAACTAAACAGAATGCAAGGAAATTGATTTAAGTTACGTATGATTGGAAATTCCGGACTCGGGGTTCACCACGATAAACATTATCGACTCAATTATATTACCAATGAAATTACTATCGCTACTTATGAAGGACACTATCCAATTGTACTTACTATCTTCTGTCGAAGTATAACAATATACCCAAGCTAATTAATCAACTACTTTCGTGATGATTAGACTAAACTCAGACTCATTGATCTCTATGATAGTGTATCGATTCCTCAAAAGACCTAAAACTACTTTCGTGATTTAGGATCCTAGGTTTGAATTCTAGGGTTCTGATATAGATGTCACCTTTCAGAATTTTCACCTAATATCTATGAACATGCAAATAAGTGGCCAGCAAATTCACAAGCATTAATAATCAAGAATTCAAATCATAAGCATACGCGATGTAATATCAACGGTTCTACAATCTATATCGATAACATATTATCGGGCTATTCCCGGTTCCAGAATAATATGAATTACTCCATAGATACGAAAGCACAATAAAAAAGTAATAATGTAAACATGATAAAACGACAAGAATTAAAAGAGATTAAAGAAAATAATTTCGATTAAACCGGTTGTCGAATAAAATTGTTTGAATCTCGTCTTTCGATCTCCAATCCTTACAACTCAATTCAAGAAAATAAAAGTCGAACCCTAATACAAAGTTTGGAAGGGGTATTTATATCCCTAAGAAAGAAAAGGCAGAAAATAGGGCGGGTCTGAAACGGCGCGGCGCTCCAGCGCTTAGCGCTGGAGCGCTAAGCTCTGCCTTGAGCGCTCTAGCGCTAAGCGCTGGAGCGCTGGCCTCTGCCTTGAGCGCTCCAGCGCTAAGCGCTCGAGCGCTCGGGGCAGATTGTTTTTGCCTTCGGTGTCTTCTACAAAGTTGTAGATCTATGTCTTATCTTCAAAACCCCACTGATTCGGATCCAATCCAAGTTGTAGAACTCGAGTTATGATCGTTTTACCAGGACTGCGCCATTTGGTTCGGAACAAAGCGTATTTATAACTTTTGAGTCTTCAAACGTTTGAACCGGATCTTGTCCTCTTCATAAGACTTTTAGGTAATTGTCTTAGCTTTCTAACCATATAAGGCTCATTAACATTGGAGGTTGGTAGCTCAAGATATGATTGTATTTCCAAACAGCGCCCATGTATTTCCTTTCATACGTTTTTTCGTCATTTTCTCGAAGTGAATGATTTTACCCTACAATCATGTAACAAACCTATAAACGTATATGGGGTATAAATCATGATATAAAATGATATAAAAACGACTAATCTTAGGCTAGAAAACACGTATAATTGAGGTTTATCACAATTACAAGTCTTTCAACTAGAACTTACTTTATTGTATATTTATAATATTATGCAACATCTAAAAAATAATCTAACAACTTAAATTTGAAGTCTATAGTAAGACCTATAAATTGTATTCTTTTCCAAAAACTAAGAAAAGACAATTTGTCTTTACTTTATTAAAAAAAAAAATCACCAAATTCAATGAAAAATATTTTCTTCTCATTAATAATGCAATTAATTTCATAATAAATACAGCATTTATGAAAACTTTGTTGAAGAATCCATAGGGTAACAATAACATTCAGTAAAATATATCATATGCTTATAGACAAATTCTCATTTAATAAATTCTATGTGCAATATCATTGTGTTTTACTAAAAATAAATTTCCCATAATTCATACATTTCTAAAGCTCATAAAAAGACCATTTATCTATAATGTTTTAGATTAGCAATAAAATTACACATAATCCAAACTCAAATTTCCATCAATTTTGATCCTTGAAAATCAAATCCAAATCAATCAATCTCCACAAATTCTGATTTATCTAACTTGCTGAGATATGTTTTCTAGTATTCTCAATACTGTTTACACAGTGAAAAATCATAAATTTTTGTAATCAAAATTGTGATAAACTAATAATATTCATGAAATTGAAATAAGAGATGAGAAGTAAAAAAAAAAAAAAAACACATCCAAATATCAGTTCAATTCCTGGATGATTCGAGAGAGGGCTGAATATGTTCCAAATGCAGACGATATTACGCCTACCCCGATTACAAATACACACATCGTTACCTGTGGGAAATTTTTTTTGTTAAAAAGACGTAAATATGTGAAAATAAGTAGTTAAATTAAATATGTCAATCCGCTTTTTAACATATGAGATCGATATTGCAAAAAAAGAATTTTAAAGGATTAGTTTTGCAAATTTGGGAAATCGATATTGCAAAATTCGTGGTAATCGAGAAAGTTGATTATTTCGCTCATTGTCTATTTTATGGAATGTATAAAAGAAATTCTATAATATTTTCTGAAGAAAAAATCTCGTTTATGTCACATAACGGATGTTTAGCCCTTTTTTAAGTATAAAGTCAAAGATATATATATATATATATATATATATATATAATTTTTACATTTCAACCATAGTTGTGAATGGCATTCATGGCGCACCCTTAATGGCACCTATCTTTGATATGGCGCATGCCATTAACATCATTCTCACCATAGCGTGCGCCTTAAAGCCCAAAATGGCGCGTCATTTCAAAATTCAAAATTAAATAGTTTTTTTGGGTCGAATCAAATAGGTAAATTGGGGACAAATTTGATTACAAAACCTTTAAAACGTCAAAATTGGGCACCAAATTGAATAAACGTGAAAATTGGGCTCCAAATTAGAATAAACCCTCACCATTAGTTGTCAAAACAAAGTTAGCAGATTTAGATTTAAATAATTAGAGTATTATCCCTAAACTTAGATTGTTTCTTTATTGTTGCGTTGAAAAGCTTGACATGAGTTCACTTTATTTTTTCTGTTTGTTTTTGAAAATCTATTACTTATGGTATATCTAACACAACAATCGATATTTTGTTAAAAAGCTAGCATATTATTGATTATATTAATACATATAATTATTTTATTTTTATAATTTCTCCTTGTTGCCACGCCATTAATAACTATTTTATTTTTATAATTCCATTGTTGTGACCCGTAAAATAAGACATTTATATAGAGTGAAGAAGAGAAATATATGTATACCTGGATGTAGTTTATTTTCCCCCTTAAGATGCTCAAGTAGCAAGCACATGGAAGAATCAACGTCTGCCAAAGGAAATCTCGATTAGTAAAAATACATAAGTTGCTAATCGTAAAGGCGATTTTAAAGTACTTACCACTAGCATTGTTAGTAAAGAACCTATCAATGCCATCACCAGACCTGCATGAAAGAAAAAAAATGTATACAATAATAATGACATAAAGAAATATTTGACGTATATGAAAAACAAAGATAACAAAGAAAAATAGACAAATGTAAGGACGTTAAAATATATTCATTAGTCTTGCGTTGGATCTCTATTGCCTTATGCATTATCTTTTCCTTGTTTCTGTATTTTCCTAATTTAGTTAGATTTACCTTAATTGTCCAATTTTGTAATATATATCTTTTATCATTATTAATGGGGTTTTATATTATTCAACAGACTCGAATATGAACCAACTATGCAATTTTTGTATAAAGCCAATGAAGGGAACTTACCGAAGAAGGGGATGCTAAGACCAACAAGCAACGTAGAGATCACCAATGCCGTCCTTATGAGTATGGAATACATACGATGTTTGGCTTGGCTCGACGGTATTAATTCCTCAAGACTCATTGCCACCGGAGATATTGTCAATGCATACGTGTTTATAATTAAGGAATAAGCAAATTTTTCCTTCTTTTTCAAAATTTCAACGATATAAAAATCACAAAGCGATACGAAAGGACAAATTAAGAAAGTCACATGAACTCAATGTGATAAACTTTCGTTGTTTGGAGTCGAAAAATTTCATTGTAAATAATGATTTTCATTTTTCAACGAGTTTTCCAAACGGGCTATCGGATTAATGGTGAAAAAGGATATTTTGTAAATGGATTCACTACCTGCAAAAGAACAAGTAAATAAACAAGTTATTACAATGTAGTAGAAAAATATTTGTCATACACTCGAGATTACTTCAACTTGTGATAGTTTTCACCGAAAAATTTCCAAATTTATTCATAACAACCCTTGAAAGTGGGGATTCGGAAGCTACAAAAGAAGAATAAATAACTTACTGTAGTCCACACAGCAATTTTAGACGCAACTAAATGATGGGGCATGTTAAGGGTGAATTGCGATTCTGTCGATTCTCCAAACATCATGTATCCAAGAATGGCAACTCCAGCGTACAACAAAGTGCAAAGACCGAAGCTGCATTATGCGTCGATTCATCAGCTCGGAATAGTAAATAACTCAGTAATTGTACGATAATAAATAATAAACAACAGTCGCCCGTCGTCGACTAGGTCTGTAAGGTGAGTCGAACCGGCTCATGAGTTGGATGAGCCAGCTCGAGCTCGAGATATCACGAGATCGAGCTTTTTCGCGAGCCGAGTTTGAGCTTACTTATAGTTGTTCATAAGCTCACGAGCTGGCTCGCGATCTTCTTAGTAGTATTATTTTTAATTTATATAATGATTGTAAATAGTCAAAATTTTAAAACTAATACTTCAGTTTTTATTTAAAACATATTTTGATAATATATAAGTAACATTCATATCATACAAAATATATAATAATAAATTATAATATTTTTATATGTGTATGTTGCGATGTGTATTTCTACAAATTAGTTCAATTAAATTATATTTTTATGACATATATTATATAATATATATCTAATTAATATAAGTTAAATAACAATTTTTAGGAAAATAAAAAGTAACTAAATTAATTTTTTGTTCAAGCTCGACTCATCTTTAGCGAGCTTGAGCTTGAACATTAAAATTAGGCTCATTCCGTTCCCGAAAAATATAAATAAGCTCGAGTTTGAACATAAAAATTTCACCAAACTCAACTGAAACTCAGTTCGTTTACACCCCTACGGTCGACCAATCAGTTTGACTAATTGCACGATAATAAATAACTTCGTAATTCTTTTTTCTCCATTTAATTGGGTAATGTTAAATTGTAAATACATTACTATGAAAAACTTAAATGACTAAAATTGTACTAATAAAAAGAATGAAAAAAAAGATATATTAAAAAAAATATTACCTAGTTAGAAGGACAGCAGGGAACTGGCTCGGTTTCTCCAACGATGAATAGATATTGGGAAAAACAGCATGGCCCGAGTAGCAAAAACCGTAGAGACCGATAGCCACAGGGAGAGTCGAAAGGTTCAAATTTGACGTACTTTCTGTCTGAAAACCGATTTGGTCCACTAATCCAGTCCAAAACAAACTAGCAACCACCAAGATTGACGCAAGAACTCCTCCAGCTGATAATGTCGAAAGATATTTAAAAACAATTGTATATGTCTAAAACCCGAGCTAATTACATTGAGAAGTGAATTTCACTTGCCATTTGATTTGTTCATATGCAAGGAGGAGTGAATAAATCACAAAAAAAAACGATAAAGACTTGCTTAAGGGCTAAAAAACGAACCTACGAATCGATACTTGGTTCAAGATCTCGATTATTAAAAGCCCATTTGAGCTTTTGGTTTATTAAAGTAACGAGCAAAAGCTTGAACAACTTCTTTTTTTCAGATAGTTTTAAAACTTGGCTCGGTTAATAGAAAATGATAAAATAAGTGCAAAAAAGTTAAACTATCAAGCTCGATTAAACTAATAAGAAAACGTCTAAAATCCGAACCTGAGAGGTAGCTAAGAACACTCAAGTCGCGCAAATAAACAGTAGGAAGAACAGCCAAAGTGGTCAGTAATGCAAAGAAATGATGGGAGTTCAATTCGAAAGCTCCAAAATTTAAGTGCACATTTGGAAATAAAGACGACAAATTGTCACTCTCCAAGATAATATACTCCACACAAGAAGCCTGCAAAATTTCGCACGATTTGTAAGAGAGCTTCATAACTGATTTTGTGAACATTCTCAGTGAGTCGAAAGATATACTTACATATAACTCCACGTATAGAACAATCTGCATGCACAAACAAAGTAGACGAGAAAATAATATTAGCAATCAAATATTACATGGTTATGTAACAGACTAATAATAGATAATGTTTCTTAACTAAGTTTTGGTATTTCTTGCATCATTAAAAATCCAAAGTATAAGAAAATGTAATAACGAGACTTACAGATATGAGAATACGTCCCGTAGTACCAAAGGCAGCCTGGCCAATATCCGGGTAAGTTTCGAGCCCGGGTTGACTGTTCAAGCAGTTACGTAAGAGAATTCCGGTGTAGAAAGAAAGAAGAGCAAAAGTCAACAATATGGAAAGCGAAAACCATCCTCCTTCTTTGACAGCATAAGGCGTAGAAAGGATTCCAACTCCACATAGGACATTCATGCCTGCATTAAACCTTTGTAAATCATTTCCATGTCATAAATATAGATACCGAATCAACAATATGGCGCTCGTTAAAAGGAATAAAATAACATTTGGTTTTTATAACCTTATTGATGCGGGATCAAATGCGTATCGCGTGAATTACACGTGGGGATGAGACACGACATACTAGTAAACGTTTTAATGTATCGGGGGCTGTGCTCAGTAACTTCGAGCTGCCTATGTAGCTATTTTGATAGGATTAAGCCTCTTTGTAGTTTTCAGATATTATACTACTCGATCTTAGAAGACTCAGAGAGGACTCAGAGGGTATTTTGTGTTTCTAGTTTTTAGATTGTAAACTATATAATCTGATTTTCATTAATTAAGGCTGTTACAGCAAGCCTTATTGGGCCATGGGCTCCCCCTATTGGATCGTCAGCTCAGTTCTCGTTCTCATTGCACGGCCCATGAACGTAAAATAGTAATGTTGCACTTATATAAATTATTTTATTAAATTACGGAAATACCCCTGTTCATAAATGGGACCTATCAAGAGTAACGCAATTAGAGATAACATACCATTTAGTACCGCTTGTCCATATGAACTCCGGCGAGAATTCGGAAGTTCATGCGAAATGGACGGTCGTTTATCAAGGACCGATTTCCTTAAACTAGATTTCCTCGACAGTTCAGGCGGAAGCAAATAGCGAGAGCTTCGTCTTTCTTTAGATTTCTCATCCTCGAGATGCGGTAGAAAAGGCTTACTTAGAGATGGTAATATCTCGGGCGTACGCCTCCTTGAAAGGGTCGACGAAAGAAACGAGCCGCTTAACTGTGCAAATGATGATGTCCCGAGAAACGTTATACTTGGAGATTGTACACTACCGAATAAATCAATCGATTGCCTGCAAAACCAATTATTGTCGACATAATTAGCAAAGTTAGATCAAGAAAAGTTAATCAAACATGATCAATGATAAACACATTACTTTAGTGTATATGTGAAAAGTGAAAATACTTTCACACCAAATTGCCCGAAATCATGCCATGTCAGCACAATGTGGGTCCACTGGTGACGTTACATGATCATGCCATGCCGGCACAATGTGGGCCCATTGGTGACGTTACATTATCGTGCCATGTCAGCACTATGTGGGTCCACCGGTGACGTTACATGATCATGTCATGTCAGCATAATGTGGGCCCACTGGTGACGTTACATGATCATGCCATGTCAGCACAATGTGGGGTCCTTGGAGACGTTAAATGATCATGCCATGTCAGCACAAAGTCGAGGTTGAGGTGAAGTAAAGCAAATCAATACTTGAAACAAGTGAAATTGCGTAAAATTCCAATCTATATCAAGAAATTCTTATAACCCTCAATCAGAGTATACTATCTCTAGCCAACAAATCTTCGTATAGGCCTTTCCAAAATCGACTCATTCATCGTAAATTAAGAATTTTAACACATTAAATCATCAAATCATATTCACAATGTATAATTCAAGAACAAAGCTAAAATCCCAAATACAATGACACATTTGTACCTGTAACTCTGAGGCCAAGAAGGGGCCATAATCTTGCTCTGTTGACGATTTTCGTCATTAATATCATTCGAATAATTGGAAGAATCAGAATTATTTCCATCTTCATTATCTTCATAGGATTTATCATCATCTTCATCACTCTCTATGTAGAAACTCTGTTCCGATACCGAATTCTTCATTGTTTTGCCTCTCCTTTAATTAAGCTTCAAACATATATACACATATATATATAAGTAAATCTAGAGCTTGATTAATATCAGCACCATTAAATCATTCAAATGGATCTGGCAGATATGCATGTGCATTTGTGCAGCAATGATGGAAACTAGTGACATTAATATGATTTATTTTATCAATAATGTATTAAAGTACTTCAATTTTTCATTGGTTTTATTGATTGAAATTCAATAAAAAAAATATATTTGAATTGATAAAATTACGGCTAAAAAAATGGTGAATATATACAAAAATAGCTAGAGGACAGCAATAAAGAGTCTGTTTTACCTCTGAAGAACTTTTTCCCAAAAAAGTCTTACAACTGAATTTATATTTTCAAAGCCATTTTCATATTTAGACCCGAAATTTCAGATTCACCAAGACATATATACCAAGACATATATATATACATACACATTTATACATATATATATATATATATATATACCAAGAGAAGGAGAGATTTCACCTCTTGATTTGTTTGCCAATTCTGAATCACCTCTACAAATCTAAAGAACAAAACCCAGAATTTAGAAAAGGGTTTCTAAATCTTGAATGATTTTTTTGTGGGTTTTTTCTTAATGGGATGTTTTATTTTGAAATATATATATATATATATAGATATAAAGATAATGGAAACATGAACAGTGCGGATTTGTGATATGACAGAAGTGTGTGCTTTGGCAACTTACTATCTTCAGTTTGTCATTTTCTTTTCCAGAAATTATTCAACTTTTGAATGCTGACGTGTAAAATTGGTAATTTTATTGTTTAAGAGGAGTATTATGACTGGCAATGAACTGTAAATGAGTAGATTTCTTATATTCAAAATATATATGTAAATGATATTTTATAAGAGATTGTTGATTGGTGATAATCAATCTCATATCTATTTTTTTTTTTTTTTTGAGTAAATTTCATATATGGATTCTATAGTTTTACTTTGGTATTGATTTTATTGTCTTTTAAAATATTCTTAGTATGTTATTCAATTTACATTATATATTCACGTTGTAAGTAATATCAATTTACATTATGTATTCACGTTGTAAGTAATATCTTGACATAATGATATGATTAAACGTCGAGGTAATGAATTTGATATCAATTAGATTTGTGAGCAGGGCTGAAAATAAAATAAGATATTCGACTCGAACTCGATAGTTAAAGCTCATTTGAGTTCGGTTCGACAACTTACCAAATCAAACTTGAATAAGTATATGATAAATTTTGAAACTCAGCTCGATTTAGTAAAAACATAACAAAAACATATACAAAATAATTAAACTAGTCGAATTTGAATCGTGATCGGCTCGATTAAAGCTCGTTTGAATTCAACTCGATTAACAATCAAATCAAACTCAAACATAATTTTTGAAGCTCGATTGTAATTCAAAGAAATTTGAATATCTATGTGTTTTTCTCGATTGGATTCATTTACATTTGATCATGTTGATTAATTATAATTGGTTAGTTATTTAATGAAATTATTTGAGAAGAAACAATTAATTATGCTTGTGTACTTATCATATTAAGCATTAACTTTATTAATTTTTATAATTTAAATTAGGAGAAATTCAAACATACTATGAAATTTGAGATTTATCAGGAGGATTAGATATATTACTCAAAATGAGTGTCAAATAATTCAAAATAGTAATAAATCATATAATAAGTGTTATAAATTTAAAATCTTAGCTCCAATTAACTTAAGAGAACCTTTTAAGAATTTGCCTACTGCTTTGATGGGCTTTAGCCTTTAGGATTTACTTTGTTCCTTCTTTTTGTTATAATTATTTCTGATGTGATGATATACAGTATACTTCTTTTCGTAAGAGAAAAACAAGTTTTTTTTTTGACAATTTGATATTTAATAGTATTTATTTGAAAAATAAATAAATATATCCAAGATAAATTCATAGCTTAAAATAACCAAAAATAGACGAAGAGGATTTTATACACACATTGTTTCTTTGAATCGAGATGTATGATCAATTCGAATTGACGTTGAAATATTATTTATTGAGTTTTTATGTCAATTGTGTGCTAATCATTAAATATATTAAAAAAACTGAATTTTCTGAGAATTTTTTTAGTGGAATACCAACAAAATGATCCAATCAGACAAATGAGTCACCAGCTTTTTGAGGTGTCAATACAAATTAGATTTTCAGATAATAATAATAATAATAATAATAATAATAATAATAATAATAATAATAATAATAATAATAATAATAATAATAATAATAATAATAATAATAATAATAATAATAATAATAATAAAATGAGTATAAAAAATGAGTATTATCTTGACACCCATTCTACCCCTTTTTACAAGTTGAAAATGTATAAATAGCCAAGTTGTTGAAAGTAAAGTTATTATTCCAATTAATTTATTTGAATATAATCTATTTTTCACTCAATATATGTTGGTTCAGTTAGTAAGAAATGAACCACTTCTTTCACTATATTTTGAATTCGATTCTCTCTACTACTGTGACGGCTGAATTGGTAAGTATTTTATAAGTATGACATTTGTATACGAGCTATACAAGTGTCCTAAAAATATAAAAGAAATTATAATCATTATTCACAATTTTACTATTTTAAGGGTGATCTTTTTAATTTTGTGTTATGGCAGTTACTATTGAAGTGAATTTTAATAGTATTGGAGGCCCATGGTATGATTGAAAACAACTGATTTTTTTGTCAAAATAATTCAATCACGTCCAACTTTTGGATATCAATGTAAATGAGATAAAGATAATATATTAAAAACCATATTATCTCTACCAGTTCATGAATTGGAATATATATAAATAATACATATATATATATATATATTGTATATGAGGGACCAGATCTGGGGAACTTAGTGGGTGACAATAATTTAATAGCAATAATTGAAAACAAGATTTTTCTTAGTCGAGACTCCACATCTCAAAAAATCATTTTAAATTGTTCAATTGTCTAGGTTCATAGCATAACATAACAGATTATAGTTGGCATTTCGTTCTAAAAAATTATAAATAATTACTATTGATATGATAATGTTTTTTATAAAAATGCGTTTAATCTATTATATATTATATATTATATATATTATAGCAAAGCGGTGTAGGACTCACTTTGCTAATACTAATTTTCTAGAATTTTGAGTTTTTTTAATAAAATGAAAAATTCTTATTGGTTGGTTTAAATTTTTTAAATTGATTACTATTCTCAAATTAAATAATCAAATTAAATTACTTTCCTATTACATTCACTTGCAACCGAAATGGGAAGAGTTACAATTTTTTGATAGTGATCATTTTAATGCAAATGGAAACACCAAAATTTACTACCATGTATAATTCTTAGTATATCTAAATAAAGAATGGTCTAAATTCATTCACACTTAAATTGATTCACATTAGGCTTGAAAGGAAAGTGCAAATCTCGGGTATCAATTAGTAATACTTACTAATTGATTTTATATTGTTTTAAATAAGAAAACAAACTTTGAAGTAAATTACAAGAACGAGAAACCCTATAGAAAAAATTCTTATTCATACTTTTGGAACTGTACAACATAACCTACATGTTGAGCGAAAAAGGCCAGATTCATTGAAGGTATGCTGAAGTTTTTTTTAATTATATCTAAATCAATAGGTTTTATTTTCATTTAATTTTATTTCATTCATGCATTATTAATCCGCTATTATTTTACTTTTTTGTATATCATATTATTGTTTAGATTATTGGGAAGAGCTTATTTAATTTTTATTTCCACCTTTTTTTATTTTAGTTTTTCCTCCTATTATGTGCCGTATGAAACATATAATTTTCTTTTTATGTTTTTGATAACTAGATACATGTAAAACATTCGATATGGTAATCTCTAATATATATACTTTTGCATAAGCTCATTAAAAGTACCTTCACAATTATCTTTTTTACTTTTACACATGTTTTTGCCTATAGTTTGTTCTCACATTTTGTAATTTTAGCTGGTATTTAAGTTTTGAACATCAATACTTATTTTTCACAGACTACTTTTATTTTAATAACCCAAAAATATAATCTTCTTTTATTTTCATAGGAGGTTGAGTGGTGGATTTATTGACTATGCACATCGAGTACAAAAATCATTGTTAGTGTTACGATTTTATTTTGTTAAGTGAGTTATGGGATAACAAAATGATATTTTTTATTTGAAATGGGCGTTTGACCCAATTTTTTCTACTTCAAATGAGTTCAGTTTTAATTTTTTAGAATTTGACCCAATTTTTTCTACTTCAAATGAGTTCAGTTTTAATTTTTTAGAATTTGACCCGATTTCTTTACTTCAAATGAGTTAAATTTTAATTTTTTAGAATTTTATATCTTTTCAATACTTAGATTGAATGATGATTTATCTCAATCGTGATAACCAATAAATACGAGCTATGTTAAGAATAATATACGAGCTACAATACTATTTCTTTAATTATATTTTTGTTTAATAAGATAGACCTTTATTCGAAACTGTTAAGTTGTGGTAAAAAATTATTTTTTCAAAATTTTGAATTCTTTATTTTTTTTGGAAAAAATCAATGATTGATAACTTATCCATAAAATTAATGCAAAATTTAGTTAGTATATCTAGGAAAATCTAATTATCGTGAATGGCTTATGATCTTAAGTTCAAACAATTATAATTCTTTTTAACCAATTTTTAATCAAGTTTAAAATTATTTTAAGGTAAGAATTATATAATATTTTTATGTGAAACGCCACATATTTAATTTTTATTTAAGTTAATGTAGATCGTACATAGCACGAATTACAAAGCGTATTTTAATATCATATATATTATATTAAAGCGGTATGCTGCGTTCAATGCCAATTTTGATTTGAATCCTGAATTCTTAAAAATATAACTTTTTTTTTTGTTTTAAAAATTTTATAGGTTGCTTTAAATTTTTAAATATTGCTTTATTATATCAATCACATAAGCAATATCCTTTCATACTTTCTAATGGTAGTAATAGTCAACCGAAAAGGAAAAATCAATTTTAACTCTTCATATTTCGATTAGTAATTTCCATGAATTACTCTATATAATAATTTCTAACATGTTATTATGGATTAGTCAAAGACTAATTTATATCAATAAAATTTGCAAAAAGAAAGTAATTAAGATTTGCATTGCATTAGCAAAAAATTAAGAGTATGAAAATCAGCAATTAATTTTATTTTTTAAGAATTTGATCAAAACAAATACAATACCATTTATAATTATATTTCTCCTTTCATTTTCTCATACAATTGTACCATTGATTTTCATCATTTCATTTTAATTTTTTTCACTTTAGATTCATTTATCTTCATTTCATTTATTTTTGAATTCATCATTTGTATTTATTATTATTTATTTGGTGTCTCTTTTCATTATATTATATGTAGGATTTTATAGTTTTGTTCATCATTTCTCCGTTTCATGAATATATATATCATATATAATGTAACCAGTAAAAATTTAGAAGTTTGCCATTTAATTATATTAAAATTATTTATATTTTCACTCGATCAAATTCATATCAATTTAATATATCTTTATCATTTTGTTAGTTTTCAGTTCTCACAACTTAACCTCTTCATTTTATTTTTTGACTTTCAGTTATTTCCTTTTTCATATCCAATACTTTTCTTTGATATCTTTTCATAGAAAGATCAAGAGGAATCATTATGTTATTTTAAATAATTTTATATTTTATTTGTGGACTATAATCATTTGCATTAATATGTCTTTGTTTTATAGTTATATCATCGTATGCACTTTATTCAAATAATTTCATTTGATATATATTGAAAGGATAATGAGAAAATTAAGTTAGTTTTATTGTACGATTTTTTTTCTTCCCTAACTATGTTGGTGTGTATTCAAGCTCACTAATGACAAATTTCAATTAATTTTACTTTGTGGCCGTAGACAAAAAAATATAAAATTAATTACATAATATGTTTTTTAATTTGGTAAATAACTGTATAGTATAATCAATCATATCATTAAGTTTGATATGTAAAAAATTTCATTAGAACTTTGAAACTAAATTCATTATTGCATTAAATTTTTAAGGATCTTTCATCATTCGAGTGCTTTCACATTGTACAATGTCTTTCTATTTCATGAATGTATCTTTTCATTCATATTTCGTATAATAGATGAAAGATCAAGTTGATATAATTTGAAGTTTGAAAGTTAACAAAAAAAAATTATTCTAAACTTTTAGCATGTAAGTGGTAGCAAAAAATATCAGAGGAACATGCCTAATTAATGAATAAAATTATAGTTGTCTATAAAAATTTTAAAAATATATATATTGAAATATCTCTTTTTTCTATAAATTTTCAAGTATTAAAAGTTTGGATATATCGTTGATTCTTAAGATATGCAGTCGATTCTTAAGGAGTGGGCATTATTGTACGATCAACTCTGTTATTTACTTTTCTATACTAATCTAAATTAGTTTTCAATTTTTTTATTGCTATTTGTAAGGTCTAAGCCTCTACATGAGTCTCATCATAATTACAACAACTTATGCATATCCATTTGTAGTATCTTTAATCTAAATAACTGTCATATTTACACTTGGAATTGTAATATTCTCTCAAAATTTAAGTTGTATATAAAATTTGATGGACTAAAGTGAGATAAGAATAAAATTTCAAGGATAATACAGGAGTGGTTCAAGTTTTCTAATTTGTTCACCTTTCTATAATTTTATGTTTCACCTTTCTATAGTTTTGTATTTATGATTTAATTCGTTTTGTATAGCATTTGTATTGTATATTTTTATAAAAATAATTAACTATATGAATAATAATAATTATAAGAAAATATTTTAATAATTTTCCGTGCATAGCACGGGGTACACTCTAGTATCAATTATTTGATTGAAAACTTTATTAGAACTTGTTTGGAGAAATAAATATTCCAAACTTGTTGATTTTTAATAATTTGGAAAAGTGTATTTGTGTTTGCAGAAATATCAAATGTGGTTAGAATTGCTAATATATGGAATGATTTCATATATTGATTCTATAATATATGATTCTATAATGATTTAATCTTTTAGTTTCATATAAATATAATATTCATATGAATTTCTTTTTCTCACAAAATATATGCACGCTAGTTTATGAATTTCTTTTCCTCACAAAATATAATATTTCAAATTCAGTTTTGAAAAATGTCATTCCAAAAATAAATAAAACAATACGGCAATACCTTTTATCGTACGGTGGTCTATGATTATCTAAGAAATTAATCGTATTTTAATATATTTTATTTTATGTTTAGTTAAACTATTAGACCCCTTAAATTAGAAGATACTTGAAAAGCCCATAAGAATTTTCTAGGATCTCATTATCAACAAATATATATTAAACATGGGCTTGTACTAATATGCATTATTTCGAACAAAATAGCAAATCCACGTCAAATAACATAATATGCAAGCATTCCGCCTTAACGATACATATTTAAATCTGAATTTGTAAATATATATATATATATACCGTATATGTCTGGCATACTTTACACTTTACATCTATATATACACTCAGATTATATATATATATTAATATAAAATTAAATCTAAATTTTGTGCCGATAAATATTGAAATTCGATTTTAAAAGTATAATATGTATGTGTTTATTCAAATTTCAAAAATATGCATACATATGTAATATTAAGTACAGAATTGACGTATATTTATTCTCGTATTAAGTACTCCATATATATATATATTCAGATTTAATATTTAATATTAAGGATATGTTTAATATTTTTTAAAGATTCTATAAATTTTATAAATTTGTGTATATATTCAAACTCATATAATATATGTTTTGATATTTACTTAAAAAACTAAAAACATAAGTATAGAAGTAAAAAAAATAAAAAAAATAAAAAATGGTAATTGAGTTTAGGTCCAGACCCAATTTAGACCCGACATAAGGACTGGGCTTGGACCTACGCGCACATTTTTTAATATGGGTCCGAATTTAACCCACTCATTGACAAGCTTTTGTTTTGACATTTATATTCAATATTGTCAAATTTATATGTTCATTTATTTAATTGTTGATGTTACATTGTTAATTTGCAATTTCTTCGTATATATGATTAGTTCTTGACATATTTCTTGCGATGTCGAAGAAAAATAGATAAGAGGAACTTTGACTTGAGATAAACATATTCATTGAATTAATTAATTGTTGACATAATCTTAATGTAATAGTTTCTCTTTGAAAAATTGAATGTTTTTTTTTTCTCATGGACTGGGTTAAAAATAAAAATTAAGTACCAATTGAACTTATCGATATATTTTCAACATAAGCTGGTACTCAAATGCTCTAGTCACTTACGTATAGAAGATATTTCTTATTTAAATTTATGTACGTGAAAATTTAATTGAAAGAGATTTTTGTAATTGATTATGATGATATTTCAATAAATTAGATTTAAATCTTTCACCCGAATATAAATTTTAATGTGAAATTAGAATAAAAAGTTTCAAAAAAAAAAAAAAATCTAATATAGCCAAGTGGAGATCTACTTCTCATCTAAAAGGGTTGCAATTGAGATCTTCCAAAGCAAAAGTTGATAGTAAGTAGAGTAGGTGTTGAATCTTTGATTTGTTCTCGTGGCAAGATTTCACCTTGTTGGAAGAAATAAACTATAAGTTCAGCTACTACTTCCACGTGGACCAATCTAATTCATCCATATGTCAAACCAACATTTGGTGGATTTTAGGGCAACAAATCGTCTTTATATATATATATATATATAATTACGGATAGTCGGATAGCGAACTGTAAAATATCTCGGGTCCAATTAAATCGACTTATTATATATCATTTGACAAAGGTTATTGGCATATCGCAGGACGACAACAACAGATTTATTTCAATTAAATTTAATTTATTATAAAATTGCCCCAATAAAAATAGAGGCTTGTTTCGGAAAGCCATTTGTTGGTTCTACGTGTAGTGAAATTAAATCGGTTATATAACAAGTGAAATTTGTTAATCAATTTTATTTATGCTTAAAAACATTATTATGACTTGCATAAGTCATCGATTATGTAAAAAGAACACCGAATTTAGCAAGTTGAGTAATTACCTGAGCGATCTTGGTGTTTTTCCAGAATTTAGAGCATTTATATCACCGATTTTTCAGCTTCTCTACTTTAGTAAATTATTATCTATATTATCACTTTATTCATACTTTTTAAATCAAGAGAAGGAGAAAAATTGATGGTATAAAAACGATGGTATATAACATTTCTCTTTAATTAATATCAAAATTGTATAAATTAAATTTTCATAATTATTGCTTATTAAGGTGTAGCCAATTAATATTATGTTCAATAGCTTAACAATAGATGATTTCCAAATGACTTCAAATTTGTGCCTAGATTTTAATAATTATTATGATGATAAAAAGAGAGGCAAAATCAATATATTTCAATAAATGTATTGTTTTTCTTCTTTCCAATTTAGGATATTATTCTTGTGATTCCAGCAAGAGTTACTTAATTATATCACATGTAATAGGCACTTGACCACCACTTTTATATCAGCTGAGTTGTATCAATTTATATTACATCACATTCTTTTAAATCTCAACTCGAAAAAAAATTAAAAAGAAAGAAAATAAATAGTCAATTTTTTTATTTTCCAATTTTTTCGGTTGTCGCCTATAATCAATCGATCATACAATAATTTCATGTATTATATCGCTCATGTAATAACTATTAAGAGATAATTTAACAAAAAAAATTCATGATGCTCGTTTTAAGTTCGACTTTATAATTCCTCACTCTTTGTGTGTGTGTGTATATATATATATCATATTATAAGTATATAGATATTCCTGATATATATTTTTATGACCCAAAAATATTAATTATCCCAAGAATTGTTTTAATAATTATCATAGAATTTAAGTCAAAGGTACAAAGTCAACCAAACATGAGCTGGAAAACTAGGTTATGAGCTGGTAAAATGTCCAACTTTTTTTCAGCTCTTCACGAGTCTATTTAATGCTTAGGCACTTATTTAATCACTTTATCAATATATATATATATATATATCGACATACATGCAAATATATATTTACATGCAAAGCAAATACATATAAAACACAAAATTTAATTTCATCAAAATGTTGTATAAACGTCCATTCTTGATGACAATTTTAATAATTGTCATCATAATATTATTATCTGTTTGTGCTGCTAATGGCTCGAGGCGTATTCTGGGGTCGAAAATCGAAGATTATACGACGTTTAAACCGAAAATTTCGAAAGAAAAACATGGGTTCGGAGGTAAAGAAGTCGAAAATTGTATGCCGAAAGGGAGAAGACATTCTTCTGGCCCGAGTCGATATATAAATGTCGAACCTCTCGATTCAACAAATGATGATCATGATCAAATCAATAATCCATGAATATATATATATATATATATATATATATATATATATATTTGATGGGGAAATTTTATTGAAATGTAAGATTTTATATGTATTTTGCTTCTTTTACTATTTTTTATTTCATTTTGTTTTGGTTATATAGAAAGATGGGATATATACTTCACAATGATGTGATAATCCATTGTCTATTTTTATAAAAGATACGTATTTTACATAAAGATAATACTTTTTAAGGTATAAATGCGTTTTACGTTCATTTTTTTTACTCATTTTTTCGTTATTTCTCTTTCTTTTTTTCTTGCGATGGATATAATTATGTTTTCGGGTTTAATATAGTAATGTCTCATCTAACAATTTACGATTCCACTTGAATACTATCTAATTAAGACGAGTCGTTAAGATCAAAATGTAATTGCAATTAGAATTGAAAATTTGATATCTAATGTCGTGCTCCAAGATTGTATGTTAATAGTAGTAATAAAAATAATAATTAATAGTTAATAAATAGTAAAATTCACGTGAATTATTGTAAGGCTTTAAATATAGTCCAATGTTTGACTCGTACTATTCTTATGATGTTGATCCCAACAAGACTTTGAAAAATAAGATTTAACTTTTAAGTGTGCACCGATTGTAAAAATTCATACAATCTTAACAAACCAATAATTTATTGTTTAGATGAGAAATAGTGATTTTTATATTAAAAAAAAAAAACTCTGAAATGCTTTAGAAGGTGATTCATAATATTGATTTTTATAATATCGGTTTTGGATTAGCTAACTTATATTATTTCGATACATAATGAATGCTAGAACTCTTACCCTACGTCTTGTGGAATATGATTTTCTATTTTAATTTTCTATTCTATCTTTTATTCAACGTATTTAAATGTTTGACACATTTATTCACAAATTCACTTATTAAGAGATGTTTAACATATGTAAATATTTTGACACGTATTAAACATCTATATATTTGGAATAGAAAATACAATTTGAAATAAAAAATCTTGTCCCATGTATTGTACCTACGTTATTAGTGGGGAAAATGCTAGCGGAAGTATTTAGCTGGCTTTAATACTTCCTTCGTTTTAGAAAATATATTCATTATTTCAGTTTTGTTTGTCCTGAAATATTTATCCCATACTATAATGTATGTATTTATTGTCTAATCTAATTCTATTACTCTCTATTGTAACTAAAGAAATATATAGTTAATTCATTTCTACCGTAAAATGCAATCACATTAAAGAAAGATAGTTTGATATATGGATATTGACTATAGTATGCGCGTCTATATGATGGATTTTGTTGCACTCAGCAAAAAACCATAGTATTATTTTAAAAATGTGGAATAATGATATTAAAAGTATTATTAAATATATATATTATGAGTTATGATAAAAATATTTCATTGCATAATAATAATTTTTAATCAAAAAATTATTTTTAAGCTATAAATAATAACATTACAATTTTTTTATACAAATTTAGTGATAGTTTAATGTAACAAATTTAGTTACAAAATACATGTCATTAATAATGAACATAACTTTCTTATCAGGAATTATCGAAAGTGGCAGGCTTGTCACTATTTAGTTTGTGAAACTACATTTATTAACCAGATAAAATTTCCGTCATCTTAATATATATATATATATAATATCTTAATATTTTTATAGTAAAAATTGTTGGGAAAGAGTGGCACTAATTGTAATACCACCGGCACAGCGGAAGTGAAAAAATTCTTTTCCCACTAACTGGATAAAAATGGGATAAATCAAGTTGATAATATGTAGAGTGAAACGGGCGATAAAAGAAAAAAGAGAACACGAGTTTTTACGTGGAAAACCCAAATCGGGAAAAAACCACGGGACCGAAGTCGAAAACCTCCACTATATCAATAATGGGCTTACAAATCCTCTCTAACACAATAGGGGATAACAAATTCTTCAAGAGTGTATCTCTTGGATTACAAATACATCAAGTTTATAAAACTTGGAATAGTAATAGAAAAATAGAGTATTTTCCTCTCGTATATTTTCTCCTTACTATTTTCTCTCTTCACTCGTAAGAGTGGATTTCTCTCAATCTCTCTCGATTGGATTTCTCACATCTTTTCTCTCTGTTTTTCTTATGAATTTCAGAAATGAAATGACCTCTATTTATAGGGAATGAAACCGTCAAATGAACAGTGATAAACCGTCATATGCACAGTGCCAAACCGTCATATGAACAGTGCCGAACCGTCATATGAACAGTGCCGAACCGTCAAATGAACAGTAATCCGTCAAGTGAACAGTAATCCACTGAGGTGGACCCCATCAATTCTCCCCCTCCAACTCATGTGGGGGCACAACCAAGCCCGCTTTGCTTCGACAAAGTTAAAGCTTTTCCCTTGGCAAAGATTTTGTGAGCATATCTGCGCCATTATCATCGGTATGCACTTTATCCAGGTGCATCAACCGTTTGTCGAGAACATCCCGAATCCAATGATATCTCACATCAATGTGTTTTGACCTTGAGTGAAAAGTTGAATTTCTACTCAAGTGAATCGCGCTTTGACTATCACAGTAGAGCGTGTAATTTTCTTGCTTCAAGTTCAATTCTTCTAGAAACTTCTTCAACCACAATAGCTCTTTACATGCTTCAGTTACAGCAATGTACTCAGCCTCTGTTGTGGACAATGCTACACATTTTTGAAGTTTAGATTGCCAAGAAATAGCTCCCCCTGCAAGTGTCATTAAGTATCCTGATGTAGACTTCCTTGAGTCTATATCACCAGCCATGTCTGCATCGGTATACCCATCTAAAATAAGTTGGTTATCACCGAACCTCAAACATAGTCTCGAGGTGCCTCTCAGATACCTTAAGATCCATTTCACTGCTTCCCAGTGATCCTTGCTAGGATTTGACAGAAAACGGCTAACTAAACCAACGGCATGAGCAATATCGGGTCTAGTACATACCATAGCATACATCAAACTGCCAACTGCAGAAGCATATGGTATCTTTTTCATCTCTTGTTTATCTTCCTCACTTGTGGGACATTGGATAACACTGAGTTTGAAATGACCAGCAAGTGGAGTACTAACCGCCTTAGATTTACTCATGTTGAATCTTTCAAGAACTTTCTCAATGTATCGTTCTTGAGATAACCAGATCTTTTTGGTAGACCTGTCCCTTGAAATCTTCATTCCAAGAATCTGTTTAGCTAGCCCCAAATTTTTCATTGCAAAAGATTGCCCAAGTTCTTTCTTTAGCTTGTCAATCTTGTTGCCATCATGTCCTACGATTAGCATATCATCTACGTATAATAGCAGAATAATAAATTCTCCATCTGAGAATTTCTTGAAATATACGCAATGATCCGAGCTGGTTCTCTTGTAGTCATGGTCCGTCATAAATGAGTCAAATTTCTTGTACCACTGTCTAGGAGCCTGCTTTAGACCGTACAAGCTTTTCTTCAACCTGCAAACTAGGTTTTCTTTTCCTTTGACTCTGAACCCTTCCGGTTGCTCCATATAAATTTCTTCATCTAAGTCACCATGAAGAAATGCGGTCTTCACATCAAGTTGTTCGATTTCCAGATTGAGACTAGCGGCAATCCCTAGAACAACTCTGATTGAGGACATCTTCACCACTGGTGAGAAAATTTCGTCGAAATCAACACCTTTTTTCTGATTGAAACCCTTCACAACCAGCCTTGCTTTATATCTGGGTTGTGAGCTATGTTCCTCATTCTTCAACTTGTACACCCATTTGTTTTTGAGTGTTCTCTTGCCTTTAGGCAGCTTTACTAAGTCATAGGTGTGATTTTCTTGTAAGGATTTCATCTCCTCTTTCATAGCCTCCAGCCACATATCTTTCTGATCATGTGATATGGCTTCTGAGTAAGTCTCGGGTTCTCCCCCATCACTGAGCATCACATACTCATGTGGATTATACCTGGTAGAAGGAATTCTTTGTCTGGTGGACCTTCTAACCGTTGACTCTAGTGGTGGAACTGGATCATCAGTCTGCACAGATGGCAACTGATTATCGACTGGCTCAACATCAGTTATATCATTTTGCTCATCTTGTACATCTCCCCCGTGATCCTGAGTCGTACGTGGAAGAACTGGGTCTAAGTCATCAGGAACGACTTCTTGAGAAGATTCTATCATCTTGCTCTATTTTGTCTCGTCATTAGATGTTTGTTCCTCCAGAAACACAACATCTCTACTTCTGATAACTCTTCTGTTCACCGGGTCCCATAGTCTGTAACCAAACTCTTCATGGCCATAGCCCAAGAAGATGCATGGTTTGGTTTTGTCATCAAGCTTGGATCTTTCATCTTTTGGAATATGAACAAATGCCTTGCAGCCAAACACTCTCAAGTGTTTGTAGGAAACATCTTTCCCCGACCAAACTCTATCCGGAATGTCACCATCCAAAGGAGCTGATGGAGAAAGGTTGATCAAATCAACTGCAGTCCTCATTGCTTCACCCCAAAAGGATTTAGGCAATTTTGAGTGGGATAACATGCATTTGATCCTCTCACAAATTGTCCTGTTCATCCTCTCCGCCACACCATTGTGTTGAGGCGTTTTGGGAACGCTCTTCTCAAGCCTGATACCATGGTCACGACAGTGCTGTTCAAATGGACCCTGGTATTCACCGCCATTGTCTGAACGAATACACTTCAACTTTCTTCCAGTTTCTCTTTCCACTTTTGCGTGAAAATCTTTAAAGACCGTTATGACCTGATCTTTAGTTTTCAATGCATAACTCCAGACTTTTCTGGAATAGTCATCAATGAATGTGACAAAGTACACTGCACCACCAAGTGTTTTGTCTTTCATGTAACATACGTCAGTATGTACCAGGTCCAGAGGATGTGTCTTTCTAGAGGGATAGAAACTCTTGAAAGCAACTCTGTGTTGTTTTCCAGCTAAACAATCAACACAAGTTTGAAACTCTGTACCCATCACGTCTGGGAGGAGTTTCTTCCTGGCCAAAAGTTGTAAGCCCTTTTGACTCAAATGTCCAAGTCGTTTATGCCATAGCTCAATGGAGGCACTATTGACTGCTGCTGCATTCACCTCTCCATTGGATAATTTTGCTTGCATCAGGTAGAGCGAGTTCGTTTTCTTACCCTTTGCAGCAATAAGAGAACCTTTGGTAAGCTTCCATTTTCCTTCACCAAAGTTACTGACATAGCCATCATCGTCTAGCTTGCCAGTGGAAATAATTCTTTTTCCGACAATCTCTCTCGTAGTGATTTGGACCACCACAATAATGGCATTTAAAATCTTTCTTGACTTTGGACTTTCCTCTAGATTTGTCTCTCTGGTGCTGAGGACCTCTGGTTTTGTTTCTTCCTCGTCTGTCAGAATTTTCAGTCACCAACGCATTTTGCTCGGTACTGAACGCCTGCTCCTTTCTCCTGGACTCTTCGTTTAGAAGGCAATCTTTGACCACTTGCAAAGTCAAATCTCCATTTGGAGCGGAATTGCTGAGCGACACGACGAGTGTGTCCCAACTATCGGGTAGTGAACTGAGCAACAATAAAGCAATCACTTCATCATCAAGAGGTATTTTCATGGTGATGGATTGATTTATTAAGCCCTGATAAGTATTAAGGTGCTCCGTCATATTTGCACCTTCCTTGTACCTTAGTCGGACAATTTTTCTAATCACAGAGGCTTTGTTTAAAGCATTTTTCCTTTCAAACATAGCCTCGATATTTTTCCATAATTCATCCGCTTTTTCCTCATTAGCGAAATGATGAAAAATATTGTGATCGAGAAAACGTCGAATGTAACCGACCGTTTTCCTGTGCAAGATTTTCCATTCGCCTTCACTCATTTCTTTTGGTTTGGATGCATCACCAAGCAACGGCAAGAACAAATCATTGCAGTATAATAAATCTAACATACTCGGTTTTCAGATTGAGTAGTTAGACCCGTTCAACTTGAACATCCCGCCGATAGACGACGATTCCTCCATTTTTGATCCGTTAACTCAACGTGGCTCTGATACCACTTGTTGGGAAAGAGTGGCACTAATTGTAATACCACCGGCACAGCGGAAGTGAAAAAATTCTTTTCCCACTAACTGGATAAAAATGGGATAAATCAAGTTGATAATATGTAGAGTGAAACGGGCGAGAAAAGAAAAAAGAGAACACGAGTTTTTACGTGGAAAACCCAAATCGGGAAAAAACCACGGGACCGAAGTCGAAAACCTCCACTATATCAATAATGGGCTTACAAATCCTCCCTAACACAATAGGGGATAACAAATTCTTCAAGAGTGTATCTCTTGGATTACAAATACATCAAGTTTATAAAACTTGGAATAGTAATAGAAAAATAGAGTATTTTCCTCTCGTATATTTTCTCCTTACTATTTTCTCTCTTCACTCGTAAGAGTGGATTTCTCTCAATCTCTCTCGATTGGATTTCTCACATCTTTTCTCTCTGTTTTTCTTATGAATTTCAGAAATGAAATGACCTCTATTTATAGGGAATGAAACCGTCAAATGAACAGTGATAAACCGTCATATGCACAGTGCCAAACCGTCATATGAACAGTGCCGAACCGTCAAATGAACAGTAATCCGTCAAGTGAACAGTAATCCACTGAGGTGGACCCCATCAAAAATCTTATCATTAGTATCTTATTTGTTCTAGTATTCCTGCACTCTTAGAAATAAAATATTGATAAATATCATACTATTGTGATACATATGAAATGAAAACTTAGGACATGATTGGTATGAATGAATGGAATTAAGTGGGAATGGAATGGTATAAGGAATGAAATGGAGATGGGAATGGAATGATATTGATTTCATAAATCCTATGATTGGTATAGTACATGAATGAGAAAGGAAATGAATTCGAGATATGAGATTTTTTTTAATTCTGTATATTCGTATATTTGAGTTATTTATTAAACTCGAATACAAATTTGAATCCAATCTAATTTTATGAAATTTAAATAATTTGAGATTTTGAACTTTTTATTTAAAGAAAAATAACACGGGACATGATGAAAAAATGAAAAAAATTAAATGAAAAATGGGAAAAATATAGTTATTATATAATGATTGAAAGAGTTATATATGTAATATTGTCTATATAATAATTCACCTTTTCTAATACTTTTTTATTGATAAACTAGTTTAATGATAAGATATTATTTGTTAAACGCAATATTATTTTATATTTTTTCAATTCATTTTTTGTATTTTTTTTCTATTTTTGTTACATTTGAAATTATATTTATTATAATTAAGTAATTTTTATTGACGAAAATATTTCGACTTAGTACGTACGAAAAATAATATGTATTTTTTAGTTATTTCAATGCATTTAAATAATTTTTTGAAATTTTTAATAATTTATATTATTTTTAAAATAATTTGTGATTATTAATCATAAGTCCAAAAAATATATATATTGCATTCATCAAATTTTCAAAACTTTTATATTGGTGTGAAGAAAATAATATTATAAGAAAAAAAATATGATTGATTCCTAATAGGCAAGGAATAGCCAAACCCAAGGGGTATGGAAGGAATCACTAATCCCATACTTTTGGGAATATGGATTCCAATAGGAATGAGCATTCCCAACAAAAAAACATACCAATCATTAGAATAAGAATGAACATAGGAATGCCCATTCCATTCCTACCTCATTCTAGTATACCAATCACGTCCTTATATATACATTAATTAGCTTGTAAGCCCATCTCCACTCCATGCCAAATTGAGTTTCATTTTTGGTGCAAAATATTTATTATTATTTTTAATTTCTTGTAATCTTTTCTATCGATTTAATTCATTAAAATTTACAAAATTATAAATATGTGTAATTTAGTCCTAAATTACATAGAAGAGAATCTAAGTCGTACAAAAAAATGTGTTTGATATGAGTCGGCATATCCGTATATATTATTACACGTGAAAATACACATAAAGAGCTAGAGAAGACAACACCTTCCCAATTTGTGTTGATTTGACCTAACACACCAAGTCCTTTAACGATTATTTCAAATATAAAGATAATATTAGTGATAATAAATTAATAGCAAGTGGATTATAATTTCAATCTATATAATTTAAATTGGTGTATCATTTTATATCCTATTTATTACTTACAATATATATAAATTTGTCTCTTAAGTTTACAATGACATGAATATTATTCATATCGTGATTATATGAAAATAAAATACATTCCGAAAAAAATGATAAGAATTTGTAATTAATTATTGGTATTCTCAAAATTTGAGCAATTACGCAGTTTTAGACTGGGGAATAATACACTTTAGACTTAAATGTAAGCTTCTTCAAAACTCAATGAAAATATTTGTAATTTATGATATATAGCAAGGGTTTAAATATCATGAAAAATTTATTGCTCGAACCCAAATATATTATAATTGAACATAACTAATCACATATTAAATATGATTAGCGGTTGTATTAGGTTGAATTTACTTCGAACTAAATTTTTTGTTCTTTTTCTATTTAATTGTTTAGCCTTTTTGATCTTTTTAATACATCTATACACTTTTTTTTAATGAATTGAATTTAAATAGCAAAAAGTATTTTAATCAATTATGATCTAATATAAATAGGTCATTTGACGGGATTAGACCAAACCCTTCTAAGTTCTAATTATTGCGAGGTTCACAACAACAACAATCTTGAATTTATTTTTAGTTTAGTATTTATTCTAAATTTATTTATGCATTGGAATATAATTAACCGATTATCTAAAAGAAATTCTATTCTCGTAGAATCATTAAGTGTACTAGTTAAAAAAATAATTGAAGATAATTTCTTATATTAATACGTTAAGTTCTCGAGTTGCCTCGAACCCTGATATTACCCATACCCTTCCTGGACCTGGTAGGTACCTGAGTAAATCCAGATCCTACACAATGGGCTCGATAAAATTATAATCTTGTGTTTTTTAATCTATCGTATTTTCACAAACACATTCAAAACAAATAAAGCATCGAATTAATGTATATATAAAAGAACACAAAATTTAAAATCATCTTGTACTTGAATTTAAATTCATTTTACAACAAATGTACAAACAAGTACAAATTTAAATAAATACAATTTATTCAAATTTATAAATAAGTATAAATATCAAATAAACCAGCATTGAGTTGCTACTTGAAAAGTTGCAACTTATATTATAATTTAAGTTATAAATTAGATATTTATAAAATATAAAATATATAATAATGACGGAGTCCGGGGCAAGTAATAGCTAGACTCATTATCCATCTCGAACCCTAACCGAATTTTGAACTTTAATACCAAAATTCAAATCGTCCTTATTTATTCAGACTCATACTTGATCCTATTAAAATAAATCAGCGGATTTTCGCTTTACCCAATCCAATAGAGAGTGTCTCATTTACATTTTACAATCATAAATCTAAGTCCAATATCTCATTAATTAGTTGAGTAATAATCTTAATTATAATTAATCATCCATTAATGCTTCATATATAGCTTAGCCACTTATCCATAAACTTAAAGCAAATGACTCCAAACAAACAATTTTCTTTTACCTTTTTTTTTGTTGAGAAAATCAATAGATAAAAGAAAAATGTATAAATTAAGGGACAAAATTGGTTTTACTTATTAAAAATTGGAAAGTTCCCAAAAATCATATATACAAAACAACTACCAAAAATCCTCATCCCATATTATATACCCATCACCTGCAATATACATCACCACTACCCACCGCCACCGGCGCCGCCGTGCTCCGCCCCATGAAAGAAGAAGAAGAAAACACAATGAGATCATTCCGGCGGAGATGCCGCCGTCTCGTGAAGGAGCAAAGAGCAAGATTTTACATCCTCCGCCGCTGCGTCGTCATGCTAATTTGCTGGCAAGATTGCAACGAATCTTAATATATATATATATTCATTAATTACTCATTATTAATTAATCTTAGTTTTTATTTTTATTTTTCCTCTTAATTCTCAATTAAAAGAGACAAATATATAGCCTATTTTGTTATATTCCAACTATTTGAACGTTTTCTGGTTCAGTTCATTTTTAGTGTATTTTACAAAATGAATAATTAATTATACAGACGTAATATACTCACGTTATAAAATATACATTTAAAATGTTGTTGTTAGCAAACCCTTTTTGAGATTTTTCTTTTATAATTTTTTTTGTAGTATATTAGTCAATTTGATGAGTTATGTATATTAGAAAATTTGAGAAAATTATTATATTGATTTATGTACAAAATTTGCCAGGGATTAATTATACACAATTAATTATATAATTAATTGTCTTATATCAATATATCTATACATACATATCACATATGTAATAGCCATGTAGATTATCATGCAGGGTTAGAAGTAGACAATCAAATGTAGCAATTAAGGTACACTTCATTAACTGCTGCACATTAGCCTTTACTTAGGCCAAAATTTTAAATAAGATTTAATTTGACTGAATATAAACATAATTTTATATATATAGAATAAGTGATTTATACGTAATATATTTAAGTTTAACTTATTTATTTTATAAATTACATTTGATTTTGATGTGATTGAATATACACTAGAATTTTTTCATACTTAGATGAGCTGGTTTCATGTCTTCTTATGCCTTTTAAGATAATGAAGTTTTAATTTTTAATCTCATATAAACATAATATATATATATATATATATAGAATAAGTGATATACACAATATTTTTAATTTATTTTATAAATTAAATTTGATTTCGATGTGATTGAATATACACTAGAAATTTTTCATACTTAGATGAGCTGGTTTCATGTCTTCTTTTGCTTTCTAAAATAATGAATTTTTTTTTTTTAATCTCATATTTATTTTTGTGCTCTTAATTCGTTTCAAGATTAATTGGGATGGCTAAACTTTCTTATGTCTGAAAATGTATTGTGTCAATGAAACATGTCACATTTTTCTCTATTTGGAATTCGATATTGAGCTAAATTAATTTATTCCAAAAACTATAATCTTTTTTTTTTATAAAAAAATTCTAGATAATCCAACACGATAAACTCGAATTAAAAAATGAGTCATGCATACAGATTTTGGAAGACTCTATAATAAGAAAGGATGGCTACTAACTTCGAAAAACTCTAAAACTAGGAAAGAACACTAGTAACAACATAATAGTACAATACTCATAAATTTTTATATTAAAAGTGAAAATTGGTACAATTAGAACAATGAATTTGGGATATATAATCTTCTCCAAAATGTACATTTTTCACTTTAACGTTTTGTGGGTAGAAAATGATAAGAGTAAGTATATATATATATATATATATATATATATTTATGATAAGGGAATAAATAGCAAGAGAGTTAAATTAATTTAAAATTGACAGATTCATAATAGAGAAGGTATAATACGCATTCTTTCAAAGAAAATCGAAATCGTAATCGATGCCACAAAATTCAGCTGCGTAATCAACTCTACTGGAGATTGTCCCAAGTATGTATGGTTTTATTTTATGTTAGATTAGTTTAATGAAGTAAGTCTCGTTTTTATTATTAGATGATCTAACAAAAAAGTATATCCTGCACATATATTTCTCAAAACTATCTACATCTGTATGGAAGAAATATATACATATAAAGATAACATCTTTAAGGTGTGTCTAGTCTATCATAAAAGAATCGATTTCTACCCATAAATAATACAACAAAAATAGCTTATAATATCTCATTTTCAATAAATTCGGAGTGACATATATATCATATATTCAGATTTATGATTTATGAATAATAAATGGGTGGTAAAAATCGTCAGCATACCACAAATATATGTTGGAAATCTTGATTGAGTAAATTGTGTTTAGCACGATTTATCTAAAGATTTAAGTGAATTTCGTATATCGAAAGTGGAATGTCTTTGGCTCAAATTATTCTACGTTTCGAGTAGATAAATTTAGAGTATTTAATTACTCAAATCCGATTTCGGGTGAATGAGAAATTAATTAACAAAGTGTGTCACTTAAAACGTTGTTCATAATTGGAATCAATTTATCGATTGATACATAAACGATTAAATGATCATAAATCATACAATCGACGGCCGCGATTGTATGAAAGAAAGTTCATTTAGTTTGAGGACTAAAATGTTCAAGTCGAAAAATTGAGGGACCAATTTGAAAGGACGTTCGAGATTGAAAAGTTTTGGGGTCAAAACATAATTTATAAATGTTTTGAATGTGTGCAACTTTTGGAGGTTTGATGGAAGGGTGCTTGTCTAAAGGACATGACTCTCCTACAATTTATGAAAAGTTGTAACTTTTATCTAAAGGACATAATTCTCCTACACTTTATGAAAAGTTGCAACTTTTGTCTAAAGGACATAACCCTCCTACGATTTATGGAAAGTTGCAACTCTTGACTCAAAACTCTTCATTATCTATAAATAGACCCTCCATTTGTGGAATTAAAACACACCAAAATCATTTTCTCTTCTCTCCTTTTCTCCTAAATACTAATATGAGTATTTTGAGAATTCTTTGCATATTAAATGTCTAGAGATGCATTTAATTCATACGAGTCCATAGAGAGAGTTTGGAACAATATTTTGTTCGCTAGACTCGGGAATTTGTAGTGGTACTATTGCCGAGACGCCGTCGTTGTATCTTGGGAGACAATTGCCGTATTCCGTAACCACCAAGAGCGGGGCAATATTGTCTTAAGGAGAGCGAGTAATCAAAACTCGTGCCTCGACGTTTCATTTTGCATCTTCATAAACACTGCCCGTTACGCTCCTACTAGAATTTTCCCAACAACTTAAGACAATATTTTTTTAGTGTTTCTTGAAGATGGTGCTATGATGGAAGATGATGAAATCAAGAGATAAAATTTTATTTATTATCATAATTTATAAATTTTAATTATTTTATGACTAATTCAAGTTTGAATATTTTTTGTAGTAAAATTCAAACCAAATGAAGGGAGTTGCGAACTCTATGGTGTCAAAGATATGATCCAATATATGGAAGCAATTAATGGCGAATTTTGGTTACGAAAACCAATTAATGAGATAAGTTCATTTGTATGAATTTATCATTTGCTCATGTGATTACATATTATGTTGAATAATATTAAATATGATTTAATATTGAAATATGCAACATTAATGATGTAATTCGCCAGATGACATTGAGCAAGCATGCGATATGTGATTTAATATTTCATAATATTTTATCATGGTAAATTATTCTTGATAAAGAATAAATATTTGTGCATGCTTAAATATGACTTTATTTTGCGATGCATATAAAGTAATGATTTGACAAATTTCTTTCGCCTTATGAATAAATGCAATAAGTGTGATTCTTTATTATATTTGACACTCTTTATAATAAAACTTGATCACAATGAATGAAGAAATGCATTATTTAAATAGATGATTTAAATTAGATGCATGTTCTTTTCGTGTGATAGAGATGTTTATTTAAATAAGTCAATTTGTTTAAAGAATAATTATTGCATTATTTAGAGTTTTTTGCCTACAATTTTCACTATGAAAGTGATATAATTTGTGAGGAAAAACGAGATGTGGTTTCATTTAGCGAAAGAATATTGAGTCTATTTTTAAGTAATTTAAAATAGACATTATGAAATGTCGTCACTATAAACCAACAAAGTTGCAAAGTGAGAATGATTCTGAATGTTTCATATTGTGAAACATACTTCCCTTAGAGATGAAATGGAATCGACATATTGTGAAATATACACAACTTAGTCAAGAATAAAGGATGTTAATTATCGGAGTAAAATCGAGAAGGTCGATTAAACGTCCAAATTAAATCCGAGAAAATGACTTTAAAGCTACAAAGATTTTGGTTAAACCAAAACTAGAGCTAGGTGTACTGACAATAGTTGAAATGAAGATAAATCATTTCCGTTCCGAGGGAACAACCACTAAAATGTGGTAAGCTGAATCATACTAGTAATGATCAAAGTCAATCATTGATTGACAACCCGGACCATGTAATTGGTGGGTGTTTGTCTAGGATAATCCAAACCATACAATGATGGTTCATTGTGTAGACAACTCGAAGTACACAAATGGTTGGTAATTATCAAGATAAACCGAGCTAGACAAATGGTGGGTGATCAGGTCACTAAAACCAAGCTAGGCAAATGGTGGGTGATTAAGTCACTAAAACCAAGCTAGGCAAATGGTGGGTGGTCGAACCTCACGCTTGCGGTTGTACTATCTAATGCCTATTATGAAGGACAACTCGGCAAATGGTGGGTCGACACCGGTGTTGCACACCGATAGAATATCTAAGACCAAGAGTCTTGATTAAGGAATGGTGGATATTCTTAATTAGCTAGATTTTGTGTCACTAACCCCGATTATGATCATAAGCCGGCAATCGGAAAGACACAAGTTAGCATGTAAAATGGTAATCTTGACATATACGTTGAAGATATAAAACCATTAAGCAGTTGATCTTTAGTAGTAGTGTCTCTAATGATTGTGTAAAATCAATTGAGAACATATGGATCCAAATGTATGCCTAAAAGATCAAATATACTGCATATCTGGAGGAAGGGCTTAAAGACTACAAGTTAAGAACGGACATAGTGGAAACCCAACCTTGTTGACTGGAGATCCCAAGATCTTGGTTCAATGGGACAACTAAATTATGAAAGTTCAGAAATGCACTTGGGGAGTATAATACTCTTGCCCATTCCTAGGATAATCAAGTGCAACCTACAGAGTGTAGCAAAAAGGTTAAGCTGTGACTTTTAATGACTCCTATCTGTCTAAGTGTGAGACGCAACAAAGTGGGGTATGGTAGGATACTCTTATAGGAGGTCACCTATGTAAGTGTGAAGTGGGGCCGCTTCAAATTGAAACACTTATGAATCCAAGTGGTGTTCCATGGCCAAAACGGACCCAACCGAGAACAAAAATTGTTAGAGAAGTTATTGTGTGAGTATCATTGTCTTGGTTTACACAAACGGCTGACCAGTTCAAGACATCGCGTTCACTGGGGAGCCAAGTAAATCCGATGGTATTTCACTAAGGAAGGTTCAAAGCCAAAAACTACCTATCCTGATGCAATAGATTTTCGCCCGAACTCTCTCAGCGTCTGCATAGTCTGCATATGCGTCTGCATAGTCTGCATTGGAATTAATTTCATTCATGGTGGGTATTGTTGGAAATCTTGATTGAGTAAATTGTGTTTAGCACGATTTATCTAAAGATTTAAGTGAATTTCGTATATCGAAAGTGGAATGTCTTTGGCTCAAATTATTCTACGTTTCGAGTAGATAAATTTAGAGTATTTAATTACTCAAATCCGATTTCGGGTGAATGAGAAATTAATTAACAAAGTGTGTCACTTAAAACGTTGTTCATAATTGGAATCAATTTATCGATTGATACATAAACGATTAAATGATCATAAATCATACAATCGACGGCCGCGATTGTATGAAAGAAAGTTCATTTAGTTTGAGGACTAAAATGTTCAAGTCGAAAAATTGAGGGACCAATTTGAAAGGACGTTCGAGATTGAAAAGTTTTGGGGTCAAAACATAATTTATAAATGTTTTGAATGTGTGCAACTTTTGGAGGTTTGATGGAAGGGTGCTTGTCTAAAGGACATGACTCTCCTACAATTTATGAAAAGTTGTAACTTTTATCTAAAGGACATAATTCTCCTACACTTTATGAAAAGTTGCAACTTTTGTCTAAAGGACATAACCCTCCTACGATTTATGGAAAGTTGCAACTCTTGACTCAAAACTCTTCATTATCTATAAATAGACCCTCCATTTGTGGAATTAAAACACACCAAAATCATTTTCTCTTCTCTCCTTTTCTCCTAAATACTAATATGAGTATTTTGAGAATTCTTTGCATATTAAATGTCTAGAGATGCATTTAATTCATACGAGTCCATAGAGAGAGTTTGGAACAATATTTTGTTCGCTAGACTCGGGAATTTGTAGTGGTACTATTGCCGAGACGCCGTCGTTGTATCTTGGGAGACAATTGCCGTATTCCGTAACCACCAAGAGCGGGGCAATATTGTCTTAAGGAGAGCGAGTAATCAAAACTCGTGCCTCGACGTTTCATTTTGCATCTTCATAAACACTGCCCGTTACGCTCCTACTAGAATTTTCCCAACAATATATAGCGTATAATATATCGAGTTTGTTGACCCGATATAATATAAAAATATTTTCCGGATATATGAGAGATGACGTGGAGTAACGTTAGCCGACCACGAGAATCCTTAGGGAAGTGTAACGACGTCGTACTAGGAAATTCAGGCGCCTAAACTTCACCGCATAGATTCTCACATGTGGGCCCCTTCGTTTGTACTTGTGTTAATTGAATGAAGTGTTAAAGTCACTCACAATTCCTTAAAGTCACTCCACATACTATTTTAAGGGGCTTTTTTGATATAACCCCCGAGGTATGTAGCTTTGGCAAACAACCCCCGAGGTTTGAAATTTTGGTAAACAACCATTTCTAGTTAGTTGACCATTAGTCAACAGTTAAGGTCATGGGCAAAATTGTAATCTAATAATTCCAAACAAAGATATTAATTTTCAATGTATTTATTTGGAATTAATAAAATTAATATATTTATTTGGAATTATTAAATTACAATTTTGCAAATAAATAAAATTAATAAAAATTAATATATTTATTTAATATATTTGTTTGGAATTATTAAATTACAATTTTGCAAATAAATAAAATTAATAAAATTAATATGTATTTATTTTCAATGTAATATTAATATATTTGTTTTGGAATTACTAAATTACAATTTTGCAAATAAATAAAATTAATAAAATTAATATATTTATTTAATATATTTGTTTGGAATTATTAAATTACAATTTTGAAAATAAATAAAATTAATATGTATTTATTTTCAATATAATTCCAAATAAATACATTGAAAATTAATATATTTGTTTGGAATTATTGTATTACAATTTTGCCCATGACCTTAACTGTTGACTAACGGTCAACTAACCAGAAATGGTTGTTTACCAAAATTTCAAACCTCGGGGGGTTGTTTGCCAAAGCTACATACCTCGGGGGGTTATATCAAAAAAACCCTATTTTAAGTAATTAAAATGATTACTAATATTTCTCTAATTATTATTTTTTTAAAGAGTATTTTATAACTATTTTGTGAAAAATATAAGAAATAAGATTCAAATTTCTCTCATGCATCTTTTGGAACATTCTCTTAATAATGTGCGATGGATTTTATTCTTTAAAATTTCAACGTGGATATTGGAACTTCGATATGATTTTATTAAACTCGTTAATTGATATGTGTTACTAGTTTACTTTATAGTAAAAACCAAAATTTATTTTTTGCTAAATGATAAAGAAATTAATTTAATTAACATCAAAGGTTTTATAAACTACAAACAAAAGTAAAAGTAATCGTCTAGTATGAGCGGACTCAATATCTAACTAAAATTATAGCTAGTATTTAGTTTAGTTAAATTAATAAAAATAAATTGTCAAATTTGTACATGTGGCAAAATTTAAATAAAAATTGAGTGATTTTAATGAAATGTGGAGTGCCTATATCGTAATATATTTATCATATACAAAAAAAAAAAAATCCAATTTTTGGCCTTTAGACTCGCTTTCGCGTTTCAGTTAATGTTAGTATGAAATAATGAATGTAATTGATGGATAATTATTTTGAAGAATGACAAAGTGAAATATGAAATTACAAAAAAAAAAAATTCACAAGGTATTATTATCTTATCATTTCCAACTAGAAAAGTAAATCAAATTCTAAACAAAAAATTCAAACAATTAGAAAACCCTGAACAAACTAAGAGTTAATAATTTTATACTAAAATTAAATTCAACCAATTAAAACATTAATGATGAAGTTGGAGGGTCAACTAATAGCTAGTATCTAAAAGGCAAATGAAAACGAAATTTCAGCCAAAAAAGGCCCCAACATTATTTTGGAGGTTGTTAAATTTAAAGTGGGTTAGTCTAATCATACCAGCCATATATAACATATTATAAAATATTTATATATATTATGAAAAAAAAAATCAATAATAAAAAAGTTGTGAATAGTTATAAGAATAAAAACCATAGTAAGTAATTGGAAGTTTCACATGTTCATTTACTTAAAATTTTTTTAACTCTATATAATCGCACGCGACACAACGTGAAAAATATTATTAGTAAATTAGTTGTTTGAGAATATTGTATATTTAGTCGATCATAATATTATGATTATAGTTTTAGTCTCACGATTTATGAAATTTTAAAAATAATTTTTATAAGATTGCAATGTAGTACTTAGACCTTAGTCCTATACTTCATTATTGTAATTTAAAATTGAATTGTGTGTTTTAAATTATACAAAATGTATCAAACATATCTTTAAACAAATATCATTGCCACTTGCCCTCAGAAAAACTTGAAGAAAATAAAAGGTGTTTGAGGAATATATATAATGATTGGACCATGTTATGAACGTCATGCTATATGTTATTTTTTTTAATTTTAAAATTATTTTTCAGGGGTAAAGATAAATAGTATATGTTTATGGGTTGTTTAATAAATCTTGTTTAGTTGAAAGCAATTTATAGTAACAAAGTAAAGTATGACACTAATATTATTTTAAAAAGAGATTGATATTGAGTGAAATATTAAAACGTTTTCTAAAATTTTATAAAATATGAAATTAAATTAGTATTACAATATTTTATGAGAGTAAAATTGAGATTTTGTCATATAATGTGTAAGAAAAATATAGACTTTGTATATAAAGAAGTCCTACATTAATCATTCATAAAAGGAAAAAGTTAGATTGGACCCTTAGACTACCTCCAATAGGTAGTTTTTGAGGAAGTATTTGGCCAAAAAGCTACCAACTAACCTCCAATAGCTAGTTTTTGAGGAAGTATTTGGCCAACAATTTTTTTTTTCACTTCCTCCTTTTCTTTCACTTTTCTACCTCCAAGTGACAAATGTCACATTTCTATTGGACCTTAAAAATAATTAATTTTTTATTTTAAAATGACAATTTTAGGTTTAAAATAATTTTTTTTTTACCAAAGTTTCTAACTTTTCAATATCTATAAACAGACACCAATATTGATATACTTGTAAACATTAAAATTTAATTATAAACATTTGTAAAATTGAAAGGAGAGAGAATGAATATATAAAGTGGGGTATATGTTATTGATGTGGATGAAAGAGAAAATTGAATTATTTTTTGAAAAATTAGCTATTGGAGAGTGATAATTTTTGAAGATATTTGATGATGTGGAGTATGAACTTGATTATGTAGTAGGGTATTGGTAGTTTTTGAAAAACTTATTATTGGAGGTAATCTTATGGAAATTAGTTCGTGTGGCAGAATAATTTAGAGAATTGCTGATGACAGGAATATTTATTTCGAAATAATTCTTTTAAGTGAAATGACCAAAAACATTGAAACGATATAAGTGAATTTTGTATTCTTTACTAATGAAATGATTTAATTTATTTATAGTCACAATTTAATATTAATCCATCTCAATAATATAATTAAGTAAAATAAATTCAAACAAATATTTTGCATTCGCAATAATATAACTTCAAAATCACGTGCCACCACCTCTTGCTGTTTGAGTTCCATCACAACTTAAAAATCAGTCGTAATCATAATAAAGTATCACATATTAATTACAAATATTATTAAATAAATTATTCTTAATAGCTATCGAAAGTTCAGTCTCGATAATATTTATTATACATATTATATTTAAAAAATATATATATATATATATATTATCAACCTCATACATATTATAAACAAATATATATTTTTTTTAAATTAAATTCTCAAAAACTATCAAATTAATTTTAAATCATAATCCCACGGTCAATGGGATAAGGTTATGACAAGATGGGATGATTATAAAGTTGAGAAAGAGTGAGGCAAGAAGTATAAGCATGCCTAAAATGAATGGTAATATATGGTTTATCATGTGGGATTGTCCCCTAGGAAGTTGGTTAGTCAAATCAAATCAACCAAATATTACTCACAAAATACTGTCAAAAAATACGATAGATCTGATTCCACATTTTTTTTATGATTATATACTATACATTTTGAGTTGGTGGTGATTAGAGTGTGGTAAAAATTAAACAGGTAGTATATACAACAACAATCTGTTAAATTCGATATAACATAAAATTTTATATAAAGTACAATATTTGTGAAGAAAAATTCTATTTATGACATGTATTTTGAATTTTCTATTTTAAAATTATATTTACAAAGAGTATTAGTAAACCTCATTTTTATATCATATATGACTTCTATTCGGCCACGTTTACCATCTGTTTGCATTTTATTTTTTTACCTCACAATGCGTTTAATATCAATGTAAAATGTCACAGGGAAAAATTATAATTTGCATTGGAAATGCACAACTATATAGAATCGAGAATGTTGCTTAAAATCGAGATAAAAATCAGTTTAATTAAACGCCGCGTTTAAAACCACGAAGCTGGCGCATATGTATTACCAATTTTATTTATGAAAAGTATTTTGAATTTTCTATTTTAAAATTATATTTACAAAGAGTATATATATATATATATATATATATGTACACCAATCAATCAATTTCATATCGAGGGTTTTTATTACCCAATTGCTTAAAAAATATGTAGTGCCTTTCTTTCATTAGAAAATGTGAACTAACTTATTATTAAGGTTGGTGAAATTGCACCAAATGATAAAAAAAGTTACAATAATGTTAATGTGGACCATATTGTTATTATTATTATATCTTTGAATGAAATTTTGTTTGCCATATTCTAGCTTGTATGTTTGTTGATTGAAATGAAATTGTGTAGTATGCAATGCATGCATATTTATATCACATGAATATACAATTTTGTCACAATTGTTTGTTCATTCTAAGTGGGAAATGAAGTGGCTTTGTCTGGCCATTGATTAATTTGGAGCTTTTGTCTTGCCCAAAAAAATATTTGGATACAAAAATCTCATTCTTACTAAAATTTAATAACTTACAATGTCTTAGGTAGACATATTAGTACCAACTTACAAATCTTCGACATCGTTTTAAGGCCATCTCCATCCCACAATCTAATTTTACATCAAATTGATGTAATTTTTGCAATAATTTATTGTTTTAACAGTAAATTTATTATGACACACAACTTTATTTCTCACACCAAAATGAATTTCTCGAAGAATATTTTTTTTTTCACTTTTTTCATATTCTTACAATCTTTCATATAACGCCTAAAAGTTTTAAGTTTTATGCATTTTCAACCAATAAAATATATTTTGTTATTGATATTATTACATTATAATTCAAAATTAAATTGTTTTTATATTAATAATTAAAAATTATTTTAATTCAATACTCATATTTCACAAAATAACAATTTGAATTATAAATTATGCACTTTATTCAAGTTTTGATGTATACTTTTATTGAAAATAAACGAACATTGAAAGGATTAAAAGGATAAATAAGAGATGAAACACTACTCCATTAGTGATGTAGTGAACAATTAACGCATCACTGTAAAGGTGTCAAACGGGCCTTAACATGTTGATTTGACTAGTCTGTTAAAGCCCATTTTCTTAAGGGCCCAAGAGGATGTGACCCCTTAAGAAAACCAATCAGGCCTAAAAGGGCTAGCAGGCCTAAATAGGTCGATTTTGCCCCTTAGTAAAAAGTTCGAAATTGATTTAGATAAAAGTATATAATAATAATAATATAAAATAAAAATTAAATAATTAAACTAGATCAAACTGGCACACGAGTCGAAATGGGCTGGGCCAATTTGGCCCAACAACCTTAAGGGGTCAGGCCTTTAACTATTTACGAATAATCATATACCATGGCGGATAATTTATTGGCTGAAAACTCCCTGTGAAATAATTTATTGGCTGAAAACCCCCTGTGAAATAAATATAGGCTAAAAACCCCCTGTGAAATTTTTTCGTTGCAAAAAACCTCCTCGATCAGTTAGGTGAGCTACACGCGCCGTATGTGCGTTTTTTTGTGATTATTAGACATTAAATGACTTATTCATTTACTTTTATGCCCCTTTTATGTATTGTACTTATATATTCATTTGAAATACACTTTTACTCATGTTTACACAAAAAAACAATATTAAAGATAGTTTTTCATAAAATGTTTCTTTTATTTTTAGTAAATATGCCTCATAATATTTAAATTTTAGATCATTAACATATAAGTACTCATATATTCATTTGGGATACACTTTTACTCATGTTTACACAAAAAACGATATTAAAGATAGTTTTTCATAAAATGTTTCTTTTATTTTTAGTAAATATGACTCATAATAGTAAAAACAATAATTACTTATATATTCATTTGTGATACACTTTTACTCCTGTTTACACAAAAAACGATATTAAAGATAGTTTTTCATAAAATGTTTCTTTTATTTTTAGTAAATATGCCTCATAATATTTAAATTTTAGATCATTAACATTATTGTTTTTACTATTATGAGGCATATTTACTAAAAATAAAATAAACATTTTATGAAAAACTATTAATATATCAATTGGGGATAAATGCAAAAAAAACTCCTGTGAAATAATTTATTGGCTGGAAACCCCCTGTAAAATAAATATAGGCTAAAAATCCCCTGTGAAATTTTTTCGTTGCAAAAAATTAAACCCCCTCGATCAGGGTTTTTTTTGCGCGTGTAGCTCACCTAACTGACCGAGGGGGTTTTTTGCAACGAAAAAATTTCACAGGGCGTTTTTAGCCTATATTTATTTCACATGGGGTTTTCAGCCAATAAATTATTTCACAGGGGTCATTCCATAAACCAAATGTCTCGCCCAAAATCTTGTCCATATTTAAGTTATAATGTGCATGATTTGAATGAACGTTTGCTTTTTTGTATAATATTATTACTTTGTAAAATCACGTTTTGAGAAAGCTGAAAAATCAAGTTGTTGATGTAGAACAAATAACTTAAAAATTAAGAAAGTAATATAACCAATATTCGATTCATTAAAGATCTCTTTACATAATAACTAAACCTCAATTTCCATGGGTTTTAACAAGATGACAAGAAAGGAAATAACATAATATTAATAGAGTACTCAACTAATTTTTTTTAATTTAGGACTAAATCAATCACTATACATTAAGATATTTCAAATTCAACATGTACCAATCTTTTACGATTATATATAATTATGAATTGAACGAATTTGATTATGAATCTTATTTTTTTTCATTAAATATGTAATAATTGGGCCATAAATACCATGAGCTATTAGGTGAGTCTTCTAGTATAAAGCAACATACGATGCATAGGATTATTCGATGATAAATCCATTTAAATTGGTTCTACATACAATAACATATTAGGAATCAATGTACATAAATAAACCATGAAAATTAAAGAACACAAAAATTTACCTGGTTCAATATATAATACCTATAACTACAAACTACACTAAAGGTTGTATTACTTTGTATCGAAATGATATATATTACAAGAGAACAATATCAAAATGATATATAACATCTAATTGGACACTGATTCACTCAACTCTTACCAAGTAGAATATTGTTCATTCTTAATCAACAATATCGTAACCAAAAAAAAAAAAAAACTCCTTGTGTTATGACTTAGGTTAGTTAAAATATAATGGGCTTATCCTTTTTATGTAATCAGCCATGATGCATGGACATAAGACACGGGATATGGGGTACGATACGATACTGACACGAGACACAGTATTTAAAAAAATGATTAGGACACAACACGACTCAGACACTGTTATCAAATATAGATGTATATAATATTACACATATATATTATTATTAATTTACGCTAAAATATATAAACTTGACTTTTCATTTAAATTTCAACATAATTGATAAGAGAAATAAACTACGAGAATGAATGACTGTATATTGTAAAATTTGTATTTGATTTGCAATGTTTACATGTCTGAAAGAAAAATTAATATTTTATTTTTCAAAACCACCGAAAATAATTAAAATAACTATCAAATGTCATATAAATAATTCATAAGTGTATTCTCTTTTGAAAAAATTATATCAAAGAAATTTATTTTTAAATTTTACGATTTGAACTCATACTTCTTCATTCTCACACAAATCACATTGTATTTCACATGTATATTACACACGCCCCTAGCCGCATCCAATAAGGTGTTCAAATTTTATTTTATTTTGTTTTATTTAAGGAGATGGATTTTTCGCGGTGGACAGGTGTCAGAAAGTGTCAGTGCAGTGTCGTGTTCAGATGGAATTTCTGACATAATACGTTGTAATTTTTTAAAGTGTGAGTGTAAGGATTTAATTAATTCCCAAGCTCATGAACTTAGACCTAATATCTGGGTCTAGTATTAGTGGGCTAATTTGACTTTTAACTTAGTCCATTAATTAATTAATTAGCTTACATGATCGAATGATGTATTATTTAAATAGGTCCGATGTTAATTCCCAACTAACAAAAATACAAAATGTGTTCTTTATTATAATAATTTTATTAAATAAAATACTAATTATAATTAATTTTATTAATTATATTATCACTAATCATTTGCTTTAATTATTTAATTCAAATAGTTAAATTTGAAAACGTGCTATCAACTAATTAATTAATATCATTGAAAACTATAAAATAATTCCTTGTTTTCACACTAAATATTTTTAAAAACACGACTCTTTAAGTCTACCCAATTAGCCATAGGAATAAAGGATGTGAGTGTCACATCATAACCTAGCTAATTGAAATCAAAATGAATAGATCATTATGTATTTTATTCCCATAAATCATGTGTATGAACTCTTCATTATTATGTATATTTCAAATGAGAGTCATGAAAAGGTCAAACACAACACTCAATAATTATCATAATGCGATAAAATTCTCAATATATCGTTCGTGTTCCACACAAGTTAGTTTGAACAATCTAAAAATATATAAACAGTAAGACAACTTGTTCTTCAATTTCTTCCAAACTGCTTTTATAACAAATAAATACATAAATTATAATTATTACTAGCGTGAATCCCGTGCTATGCACGATAAATTATCAAATTAAATAATTTTAAAGTAATTATTTATCTCTAATTCTTCAACAATTATGTATTATAATCATACTAAACTACACAAAATCATCCATCAATATAGTTTATTTCTTCAATATTGAGATTCTGTATTAATTAGCATTGTTGACAACATACTTTGTCCATCAAATTTCCTTCTAACATTTTAAACCCTATTAACTTCATTTCATTGTGTATGATTCATATGATTTAAACCCTATTAAGTTCATCTTAAACCCTATTTTTACACCTACTAATCACCAAAAAAAATTGATCTAAGAGTCATCATGATAAAGTGAAGGCTAACATTGACTTATAACTTGTAAGCACATCAATTTAAGTACTTTAATCAAAATATAATGTCTAATTAGAGTCAACCAATGTACTATTGTATAAGTTAATACTCAATAATTTAGTTATTTCTTCAAATTATTTAAAGAACAATGAACAACCTAAAAAATATTGAATATAATTTAAAAAAAATTTATTCAAAATTATTGTAGTAAAAAAATGAGTGTACTATTTAGAAATAGTATGATATCGTCAAAGTGGTATACTTGAGCATAAATAGTGTGATTGAGTCAAAGTGATTTGGAATCTGTATAAATTTCAAAAATATACCACTTATATTAAATATCCATCTCGGCCTAATATGATTATCATACTGTAAAAAATCTCAATTCAATTTCCATGTAGCATGTCTCAACATATGCACTCTTTCATTTGAATCTGTACCATTTTTACTTTTCCCCTTGATTAACAAAAACAATTCTTTTTAAATTAAACCGAAGGAACAAATTACACGATAATCAAATAGAACTAATGAAACACGTTATTTTTTAAATTTCTCTACTCTTTGAGGCTTAATGGGTCATTTCATCAATGAGAAAATTTAAGAATATCAATATCAATTCCTCAACACAAATTCAATATCTATTAACACATCAAATATTATGAATTGTAACATCTATTATCTATGATATGAAATAATTTGTATAATTTTCACAATGATAATTTCAACGTAAAAAAATTAAACACCCTAAGAAAATTTGATAATTATATAAAATAGTAAAAAAAATGAAAAACTTACAAAAATGTTAGGCCATGGTAGCACATAATCTAATCAAGAATGAATCAAAGAAATACTTGAAATATAAGCTACTTTTCCAGGAGACTTCATCACGATTCACAATAAAGGGCATAGAATTATCTTACATGCAATAACGATAACTAAATGGTAAGATTTTTCTTCTACTCTTGCTTCTCCTCCCTGTAAAGAAGAATAGTGAAGTTAAACAATTAGATAAACTTTCAGAATGTCATAAACATTTGAAAAATAAATGTGTGGGAGAAAGTTGTGTGCGCTACGTGTAATATAATATTTCTTCATGTATGAAGATTATAATAAAATTCTAGTATGTTAAATTGACATCTATTATCTATTCTATTATATATTATATATATTATAGCAAAGCGGTTTGTTGACCGCAATGCAAATTTTGACTTGAAATTCTAATTTTCGAGAATTTTGAGTTTTTTTAATGTAATGAAAATTTCTTATTGGTTGGTTTAATTTTTTTAATATTGATTATTCTTCTTAAATCAATCATTTAATTCTAATTGATACTTCCCGAATATAGTATACAACCGAAATGAAAAGATTTTAGTTAGGATGTGCCTTTAAATGGAAAGGCTCAATACTTTCTTAAGGTAGTATACAACCGAAACGGAAATATTAAATTAGGATTTGCCTTCAAAACAGAAAGACTCAATTTGATCTCACATTTAGTTCCCAATTAAGAATAACCAAAATTTTCTCCCAATATTTGGCTATCAATTACCAAATTACTATATAATATATATATAATCGAAATTATATATATATATAGTATATATATTTATTTTCTCCCAATTTTTAGCTATCAATTACCAAATTAATATATATTATATATATTAATATATAATCAAAATTATATATATAGTATATATTACCAAATTTTTCTCCCAATTTTTGACTATCAATTACCAAATTACTATATTATATATATATTATATTCGAAATTATATATATAGTATATATATTACCAAAATTTTCTCCCAAGTTTTGGCTATCAATTACCAAATTACTATATATTATATATATATATATATTATATAATCAAAATTATATATATAGTCTATTATCCATTATATATATTATAGCAAAGCGGTCCATTGACCGCAATGCTAATTTTGATTTGAAATTCTAATTTTCTAGAATTTTGAGTTTTTTTAATGTAATGAAAATTTCTTATTGGTTGGTTTAATTTTTTTAATATTGATTATTATTCTTAAATCAATCATTTAATTCTAACTGATATTTCCCTAATATAGTATACAACCGAAATGAAAAGATTTTAGTTAGGATGTGCCATTAAATGGAAAGGCTCAATACTTTCCTAAGGTATTAAACAACCGAAACGGAAATATTAAATTAGGATTTTCCTTCAAAACGGAAAGACTCAATTTGATCTCACATTTAGTTCCCAATTAAGAATAACCAAAATTTTCTCCCAATATTTGGCTATCAATTACCAAATTACTATATAATATATATATAATCGAAATTATATATATATATATATATAGTATATATATTTATTTTCTCCCAATTTTAACTATCAATTACCAAATTAATATATATTATATATATTAATATATAATCAAAATTATATATATAGTATATATTACCAAATTTTTCTCCCAATTTTTGACTATCAATTACCAAATTACTATAGTATATATATATATATATATTATATTCGAAATTATATATATATAGTATATATATTACCAAAATTTTCTCCCAATTTTTGGCTATCAATTACCAAATTACTATAACCAAATTACTATATATATTATATATATATATATATTATATAATCAAAATTATATATATAGTCTATTATCTATTATATATATTATAGCAAAGCGGTCCGTTGACCGCAATGCTAATATTGATTTGAAATTCTAATTTTCTAGAATTTTGAGTTTTTTTAATGTAATGAAAATTTCTTATTGGTTGGTTTAATTTTTTTAATATTGATTATTCTTCTTAAATCAATCATTTAATTCTAACTGATATTTCCCTAATATAGTATACAACCGAAATAAAAAGATTTTAGTTAGGATGTGCCATTAAATGGAAAGGCTCAATACTTTCCTAAGGTATTATACAACCGAAACGGAAATATTAAATTAGGATTTGCCTTCAAAATGGAAAGATCTCAATTTGATCTCACATTTAGTTTCCACTTAAGAATAACCAAAATTTTCTCCCAATATTTGGCTATCAATTACCAAATTACTATATAATATATATAATCAAAATTATATATATATATAGTATATATATTTATTTTCTCCCAATTTTTAGCTATCAATTACCAAATTAATATATATTATATATATTAATATATAATCAAAATTATATATATAGTATATATTACCAATTTTTTCTCCCAATTTTTCACTATCAATTACCAAATTGCTATATTATATATATACATATATTATATTCGAAATTATATATATAGTATATATATTACCAAAATTTTCTCCCAATTTTTGGCTATCAATTACCAAATTACTATAACCAAATTACTATATATTATATATATATATATATATATATATATATATTATATAATCAAAATTATATATATAGTCTATTATCTATTATATATATTATAGCAAAGCGGTCCGTTGACCGCAATGCTAATATTGATTTGAAATTCTAATTTTCTAGAATTTTGAGTTTTTTTAATGTAATGAAAATTTCTTATTGGTTGGTTTAATTTTTTTAATATTGATTATTCTTCTTAAATCAGTCATTTAATTCTAACTGATATTTCCCTAATATAGTATACAACCGAAATAAAAAGATTTTAGTTAGGATGTGCCATTAAATGGAAAGGCTCAATACTTTCCTAAGGTATTATACAACCGAAACGGAAATATTAAATTAGGATTTGCCTTCAAAACGGAAAGACTCAATTTGATCTCACATTTAGTTCCCAATTAAGAATAACCAAATTTTTCTCCCAATATTTGGCTATCAATTACCAAATTACTATATAATATATATATAATCGAAATTATATATATATAGTATATATATTTATTTTCTCCCAATTTTTAGCTATAAATTACCAAATTAATATATATTATATATATTAATATATAATCAAAATTTTATATATAGTATATATTACCAATTTTTTCTCCCAATTTTTGACTATCAATTACCAAATTACTATATTATATATATATATATTATATTCGAAATTATATATATATAGTATATATATTACCAAAATTTTCTCCCAATTTTTGGCTATCAATTACCAAATTACTATATATTATATATATATATATATTATATAATCAAAATTATATATATAGTCTATTATCTATTATATATATTATAGCAAAGCGGTCCGTTGACCGCAATGCTAATTTTGATTTGAAATTCTAATTTTTCTAGAATTTTGAGATTTTTTAATATAATGAAAATTTCTTATTGGTTAGTTTAATTTTTTTAATATTGATTATTCTTCTTAAATCAATCATTTAATTCTAACTGATATGTCCCTAATATAGTATACAACCGAAATAAAAAAAATTTAGTTAGGATGTGCCATTAAATGGAAAGGCTCAATACTTTCCTAAGGTATTATACAACCGAAACGGAAATATTAAATTAGGATTTGCCTTCAAAACGGAAAGACTCAATTTGATCTCACATTTAGTTCCCAATTAAGAATAACCAAAATTTTCTCCCAATATTTGACTATCAATTACCAAATTACTATATAATATATATATAATCGAAATTATATATATATAGTATATATATTTATTTTCTCCCAATTTTTAGCTATCAATTACCAAATTAATATATATTATATATATTAATATATAATCAAAATTATATATATAGTATATATTACCAAATTTTTCTCCCAATTTTTGACTATCAATTACCAAATTACTATATTATATATATATATATTATATTCGAAATTTTATATATATATATATAGTATATATATTACCAAAATTTTCTCCCAATGTTTGGCTATCAATTACCAAATTACTATAACCAAATTACTATATATTATATATATATTATATAATCAAAATTATATATATAGTCTATTATATATATTCTAGCAAAGTGTTCCGTTGACCACTTTGCTATTTATCTTTTTTCACATAATTTTGAATTTTTTTACTTGTCAAAAAAATTATTAAATTCATTGACTATGTAATTTAAAATTTTTAAATTTTATTGATTAGTTAATTAAGATATGAATAAAAAGAGAAAGTAAAATATTTTACATTTATGATTGATTAGAATTATGGTAACCTGTTATTTTTTAATTTTAAAATCAACGAACTAAATTATGGTAAGCTTTAATTTATTAAAATTGTAACTTCCATAAATTTTGAATTGGTGACTTTCTATGTTTAGCCAATTTCTATACGAAATTTATGGTTGGATTGGTTATTTTACTTGAAATGCATTCAAATTAAACCACTTTATTTTCGAAAACATTAATTGCCCGTTAACGTCGCTAAAATTTTAAATTTCAAATCTTTTTTAAAATGGCAGGACATGATAATTACTCTTTATTAAGCTACAAATTCTAATTCAAAACAATTCAATTTTCTTTAAATTTAAATTCAAAATCAAAAATAATTTACTAACCACTTATATATATGTTTTTCGGATCTCTCCATCCATAGTTTTGGAGAAGCCTTTTCGCCCATGGTGTTGTTTTGTTTTGCCTAGCAAAGCGGTCCGTTGACCGCAATGCTAATTTTGTTTTGAAATTCTAATTTTCTAGAATTTTGAGTTTTTTTAATGTAATGAAAATTTCTTATTTGGTTGATTTAATTTTTTTAATATTGATTATTCTTCTTCAATCAATCAGTTAATTCTAATTGATACTTCCCTAATATAGTATACAACCAAAATGAAAAGATTTTAGTTAGCATGTGCCTTTAAATGGAAAGGCTCAATACTTTCCTAAGGTAGTATACAACCGAAACGGAAATATTAAATTAGGATTTGCCTTCAAAACGGAAAGACTCAATTTGATCTCACATTTAGTTCCCAATTAAGAATAACCAAAATTTTCTCCCAATATTTGGCTATCAATTACCAAATTACTATATAATATATATAATCAAAATTATATATATATAGTATATATATTTATTTTCTCCCAATTTTTAGCTATCAATTACCAAATTAATATATATTATATATTAATATATAATCAAAATTATATATAGTTTATATTACCAAATTTTTCTCCCAATTTTTGACTATCAATTACCAAATTACTATATTATATATATATATATATTATATTCGAAATTATATATATATAGTATATATATTACCAAAATTTTCTCCCAATTTTTTGCTATCAATTACCAAATTACTATAACCAAATTACTATATATTATATATATATATATATTATATAATCAAAATTATATATCTAGTCTATTATATATATTATAGCAAAGTGTTCCGTTGACCACTTTGCTATTTATCTTTTTTCTCATAATTTTGAATTTTTTTACTTGTCAAAAAAATTATTAAATTCATTGACTATGTAATTTGAAATTTTTAAATTTTATTGATTAGTTAATTAAGATAAGAATAAAAAGAGAAAGTAAAATATTTTACATTTATAATTGATTAGAATTATGGTAACCCGTTATTTTTTAATTTTAAAATCAACGAACTAAATTATGGTAACCTTTAATTTATTATAATTGTAACTTCCATAAATTTTGAATTGGTGACTTTCTATGTTTAGCCAATCTATATACGAAATTTATGGTTGGATTGGTTATTTTACTTGAAATGCATTCAAATTAAACCACTTTATTTTCGAAAACATTAATTGCCCGTTAACGTCGCTAAAATTTTAAATTTCAAATCTTTTTTAAAATGGCAGGACATGATAATTACTCTTTATTAAGCTACAAATTCTAATTCAAAACAATTCAATTTTCTTTAAATTTAAATTCAAAATCAAAAATAATTTACTAACCACTTATATACATGTTTTTCGGATATCTCCATCCATAGTTTTGAAGAAGCCTTTTCGCCCATGGTGTTGTTTTGTTTTGCCAACGCGAGTGATCATGATGAATTGCAGGAACGTTGCATTTTTTCTTTGAGGTTCAAAACTCGATTTATTTATGTATTTTTCATTAGTAATTTATTCTTTTCATGTTAGACAGTTGATCTAACATATTGCTCCACCATTGCAATCAGAAGTGTCTATTCCATGGTAAAAGAATGTAATTTATTCAAAACTACATCATATAGCCATCTTCAATATGGTTTTTTGGCATAATGTTTTGTGTTATTTCTTTGCTATTGCAGGCTGGACTCTTATATAAATACAAGAGTTGAGTAAAATTTTACCGAAAAGTTTATGGTAAGTATATTTTCTATACTAAAATTCAATTTAAGTCTTTATTCAATCAAGACATTATGTTATATATATTATTACTTTGTATATACTTTTTACTCACCACCATCACTAGTGTATATATATACATATATAAATGAAGAAATCACATAGAAAGGGTGGTGGTTCTTAATGGCACCCGAGAACTGGATTCTTGGTAATCTCTATTATGTATATTTTTGGTGTTATATATTTCTCAATCTATCAATAACTTGATTTTATGTATGTGTATCATACATATGCACTAATTTTTAAATTGTATTCATGGATTAATTATTTTTATATATTCTGAAAATAGTTGACGAGTACGATATTCTCTTGAAGTTTGTTGGTTGTCATTATTTTATATTCTACATTATATTAATAATTAAATTAATTTATATGTTGAGAAAGTCTTAGTTGTAAGGTTTGTAATTTGTATGATAGTAAGAATCTCTTTGTTACAATTATTTGATAAATTTTGAAAATAGATTATTACAGTTATGTACTTCGTTTTTGTTTTTCGTATTCATTTTTAAATATATACCAATCAAAAAATGCCATACCATTTTTCGTATCCTTTGAAAATTGTTGTGCACCATGTTTCAAGATGCTAACACAATACTAAAGTTTGGTTGAGAAACTGTCACTAGCAAAGTTAAATTCTATGTATGAAGTGTGATACTATTGTATTAATATCGCTTAAGATAAAAATTTATTTCGAATATTTATAGTTGACATAAGTTGCAGATTAATCTTTATAAATTACTCGCATAGATATACCACTAAAATAGTGAAATTTTGAGGTAGGGGTGAATGAATAAATAATATATAACGAAGCGGAGTTACATTTGTATTTGGTTCTTTTGATTTTCTATTCTTGCAAACACAAGGCAATTTGCTTTGCAAAAAAAACAACAACTTTTTGCTCTATAAGTTGAATTTACATAAAACTCAACTTTTACACAAATTGCAATCAAATATAATAGATAAAAAGAATCTGAAAAATCATTTTATCAACAAATCAAGTTTTTGTTTATAAGTTGAATTGACACAAACATTAACTTTTATACAAATTGCCATTTTAAATATAATAGATAAAAAGAATCTGAAAAATCATTTTATCTGAATCAATCAAAGTTAATATAAAAATTTCACACCCTTGGACATTTATTTTTCCTCCAATTTTTTCAGTGTTATTTGATTATTTTGATAATTTACTTAGTGCTTGCACATTAATAAGTATATCTAAATTTCAAATAATTATATTTTCCCAAATCTAACTATTATTTATCTACATAAAATTCATGCATCCGTGCATAGCACGGGTATTAAGCTAGTACTAATTATAAAGAAAGGTAATTTAATTATGGAAAAGACAATTCTGCACGTTACTAAAAAAATAAAAGGAGATGGTAGAAATTCATAAACATATTTTTATTTTCATGGATCTTAATCAAATTAAGATTGAATGTAAAATACAGTCATAATAAACTTAAATGAAAGAAAGAGTTGTATACATTAAACAACATCGTTGGAGAGAAAAATTGAAATAACATAAACAATTATATTTTTTTATCAATGACAGAAGCAACACTATGATGTACAAAATAGTAAACTGAAAGCTAGTGAACAATGCATGCATGTCAAACATTTTTGAAAGAAAATATAACATTGAATTCCGGAAGATAGATACTATAGATTAGTTTATACCTTCAAAAATTTTGTCTTCTTTGTTCTGCCTGGAGTTCATCATAATTTTCTTCAAAAATTTGGTCTTCTTTGTTCTGCCTGGAGTTTATCATAATTTTCTTCAAAAATTTGGTCTTCTTTATATTTGGTATTCGAAATCAATTATATATATTATACAGTAATTTTGTAATTGATAGCCAAAATTTGGGAGAAAATTTTGGTTTTTAATTGGGAACTAAATGTGAGAACAAATTGAGCCTTTCCATTTTAAGGCAAATCCTAATTTAATCTTTCCATTCTGGTTGTATACTATATTAGGAAAGTATAAATCTCGAAATCAATTATGTATATTAGATATAGTAATTGACTAATTGGTATCCAAAAATCGAGAGAAAATTTTGGCTATTCTTATAATCTTATTAAGGTGATGAGAATTAAATTTGTGAGCAAATTGAGCCTTTCCATTTAAAGGCACATCCTAACTACATTAGAAAAGTGTCAATTAGAACTAAATGGTTGACTTAGGAATAATAATCAATATTGAAAAAATTAAAGCAACCAATAAGAAATATTATTGTATTAAAATAATTCAAAATTCTAGAAAACTAGAATTTAAAGTCAAAATTAGCATTGTGGTCTACGGACCGCTTTGCTATAATATATATAATAGATAGATAATAGATAATAGATAATAGATATATTATAATAAGAATGTAATTATAGAAACAAAATAATCATTGATAATAATAGTATATGTCTAAATAAGATAAATAATATTTCATACAACTTTTATTCAGTAATATCTACGAAATTTGAGGTGGTCAAAATACTTTTATTGAAATTATGTTGTAGAAACATATATATTGTGTCAAAAATAAACATAATTGACATATTATCTAAATTATTACTAGCTGGTACAATTATGGTTATCATCACTTTTTTGAAATTGGCAAATGAATGGAGATTTGCCTATAATATACAGTTATAATCTATAGATCTAAGGACATGATTAGTATAAATGAATGGAATTAGGTGTGTATGGAATGGTATAGGGAATGGAATGAAGATGGGAATGGAATGTTATTAATTTCATAAATCCTATGATTGGTATACTCCTGGAATGAGAAAGAAAATGAATTCAAGAAATGTGATTTTTTTTTAATTCTGTATATTCGTATATTTGAGTTATTTATTAAACTCTGAAGAATCTAGAAGAAGAAAATATTATCGAATTGAATAAAATGTTTTACACTTAGTGCGTATACAACTCTGTAAGGTGGGATTATGACAATAGCACTCATACCAAGATACTAACCACTATATATATATCACAACTCAACTTAACAAATAACCCAACTGTTAAACACAAAATAACCAAACTAATCCTTTTCACAACACTCCCCCTCAAGCTGAGAATGTGGCCTATACATATCAAACATGCCAAGTTTTGTAAGCAGATGAGTAGCTTGGCTTTTTCCAAGTGCTTTGGTAAATACATCAGCTGCTGCTCATTTGTTGGAATGTAATGAGTAGAGATAACACCTTGCTGAATTTTCTCCATAATGAAGTGGCAATCCACTTCTATATGTTTAGTTCTTTCATGGTAGACTGGATTTGCACCAATCTGCAAAGCTGAGCAACTGTCTGAGAATAACTCTGCTGGTTTGGTAGTCTTGATTCCTATGTCCTTCAGAATTCCCAGAATCCACAAAATCTCACAAGTTGTTGTTGCCATAGCCCTGTACTCAGCTTCTGCAGAAGATCTTGAAACAACTCCTTGTTTCTTTGTTTTCCAAGATATTAAATAATTCTCAATCAGCACAGCATAGCCTGTTATGGATTTCCTGGTCATGAGACATGTGGCCCAGTCTGAATCACAATATGCTCTTACCTGCAAAATACTACTAGAAGATAGGAGTAATCCTTTTCCAGGATTCCCTTTGATGTATTTTACAACTCTATAAGCAGCTTCAAGATGAGACTGTTTAGGCTTATGCATGAATTGTGTGAGAACATGGACAACAAAACTTATGTCAGGCCTGGTTAGGCAAAGATATAGAAGTTTTCCAACAATCTGTTGATACTTAGTAATATTGTCAAGCAGTCTATCATCAAGATTGACTTTACTAATTTGATCATATTCATAAGAAGTCAACCTAACATTACTGTCCATAGGAGAATTAACAGGTTTAGAAGTTAACATACATGTTTCACTGAGAAGCTCAATAGTGTACTGTCTTTGATTTAAGCAAAAACCAATATCAGACCTGGCAACTTCAATGCCTAGAAAAAAACTTCAATTCTCCCAAGTCTTTCATGTGAAAAGTGGCATTAAGATACTCTTTACAAGCTTTAATCATTTGTTCATTGTTACCTGTGATCAAGATATCATCCACATACACAAGAAGAATCACAATATCACCCCCCTTGATTTAACAAAGAGGGAATAATCATTTTTTGACTAACAGAAACCATGATTGTCAAGAGCACTACAAAATTTTTTATTCCACTGTCTTGGGGCTTGTTTAAGCCCATACAGTGATTTATTAAGTTTGCAAACCTGCTGACAGTGTGGGTTAACAAACCCTGGTGGTATATGCATCTATAATTCCTCAGTTAAATCACCTTGAAGAAAGGCATTAGTAACATCCATCTGATAAATAGGCCATTTATACATAGAAGCAACAAAAATGATAAGCCTAACAGTGACATGTTTAGCAACAAGGGAAAAAGTTTCAGAATAATCAATACCTTCCTTCTGGTTATACCCTTTGGCCACAAGCCTAGCCTTATACCTATCTATGGAACCATCACTCTTGTACTTAATGGTATAGACCCACCTACAACCTATGGGTTTTTTATTAGGAGGTAAATCAACCACAATCCAAGTCTGATTAAGTTCTAAAGCATCAATTTCCTGTTTCATGGCAGAAATCCATTTAGGATTCTGACTGGCTTCCTCAAAGGATTTAGGAATAACAAGTTCAGAAACAACAGACAAAAGAGATAGATACTTAGGTGTAAGAGAAGAACAGTCCACAAAATTAGATATAGGATATTTAGTGCCTTTAGTCTGATCTGCAATTTGACAACTGTAAGTAACATATTCTGGGAACCAATAAGGTGGTTTAATAGTCCTAGTTGATCTTCTAGGATTGATATCAGAAGGTATAGGCTGTGCAACAACATCATGCAACTCACCAGAATTTTCAGATTCATTATGAACATCACTATTATTTGCAGTATCATGACTATCCTTATGAGGTTCAACTAATTCTTGAAGATACAAATTGTGATTAAGAGAAACATCCTTAGGGGGAACAACAGGTTTATAGTCCAAAGCAAAAGGAATAATGGACTCATAAAACATAACATCTCATGAGATCAGGAAACTTCTAGTGTTAAGGTCTAAGAGTTTATAACCTTTCTGTGTGACAGAGTATCCAACCAAAATGCAGGGTTTACTCTTGTGTTTGAACTTATCAGGATGAGGAAAAACTTTAGCATAGCACAAACATCCAAAAACCCTTAGATGATTGTATCTAGGTTCTTGTTTATTTAAACACATAAAAGGAGTTTGACCCTTTAACACCAAGGTAGGGGTTCTGTTTCTCAAATAAACAGCAGTTTGTACACATTCTCCCCAATATCTAGTGGGAATGTGAGAGTGGAATTTAAGAGCCCTAGCCACCTCTAGGATATGTTTATGTTTTCTTTAAACAACTCCATTTTGCTGTGGAGTATACACACATGAACTTTGATGTTAAATCCCATGTGTTTTAAACAAATTTGTACATTCAGTGTTAAAGAAATCAAGAGCATTATCAGATTTTATAATCTTAACAGATGTACCATACTGATTTTGAACATATTTGAAGAAATCTCTTAGGATAGACACAACATCAGATTTAAATTTCAGTAAAAACACCCAACATTATTTAGAGAAATCATCAACTAAGGTAAGAAAGTATTTTTCCTGATTATATGTAGGTTCCTTATAGGGACCCCAAATATCCATATGAACAAGTTGAAAAATATCAGAAGATACAGAAGTACTCACAGGAAATTTACTTCTAGAGTGTTTTGCCAAAGGATAAATAGGGTAAAATTTATTAATCTGAGATCCATGTGTAGTATAACCTAATTGAGGTAACATATTCAGTTTGGCAAAAGACAGATGTCCTAGCCTATAGTGCCACAAATATTATCAGTAATAGTGCTAGTTTTATTACAAAGAGAAGTAATGATAGTCTCATTGTTCAGCTTACAATCCTTAGAAGGTGATCTCTCAAGATAGTACAGACCATTGCTCTCTTTACCAAGTTCCTTGGTCAACCCAGTCAAGGTCTCTTGTATTAAGCAAACTTTAGGATAAAAAATGATCTTGTGTTTATTTTCAGTAAGCAGCCTAGATACAGACAGTAAGTTAAACTGAAACTCAGAGACATATAGGACATTGTTCAATTTCAGATCATTTCCTATCCATATATTCCCTATATGTGTTACTCTACTTAGATTACCATTAGGCAATTTAACATACTTATCATTAGTGCATTTTACTACATCTTTACCAAAGAAATCAAAATTATATGTGAGATGTTGGTTTGCACCAGTGTCTATAATCCAAGCATGTTTTTTATTAATATTACTGCAAGATAGATTAACACATATACCTGCTAGTTTCCCGGAATCACAGGTTCCTGATTACTGCTTGGTTCTGATTTCTGGAGCAGTTTCATAAGCTGCTGGTACTGTTGAGATGTGATAGCAGGTGGATTAACTTGATTACTTTTGGCATCATTCACCACAAAGGATTCAGTTGAAGCTTGATTTGCACTGAACTCTCCTCTGCCTGAATTGTTTCTGCCCCAAGAACCACCTCTTCTTCCTCCTCTTCTTCATCTGCCCCTACTAGGAGGATATCCAATAATCTTGTAGCAGTTTTCTTTAATGTGACCGGTTATGTTGCAATGATCACACTTAAGTAAGGATTTGTCTTGATTGGCATTATAGGAACTGGCAGTATTCATTCCAAGAACAGAACCTTCTTGAGTAGGAGGCTGTACTCCTATATTCCTTTGTCCTTCTTCGTTGCAAACGATGGAAAAGGCTTGACTATGTGTCGAAAGAGGCGTCATCATAAGTACTTGTGATCGAATGTGACTGTAACACTCGTTTAGCCCCATCAGAAACGTCATCATCTTCAGTTGATGTGTAAACTCGATATACTCTTTGGTTATCTTTTGAGCCGGGGATGGTATGAGAGATTCATACTCATCCCATAGATGTCTCAGCTTTGAGTAGTATTCGGTCACCGTGTCGGATCCTTGAGTAAGAGTGTTGATTTGTCTGTAGAGAGTGTACATTTGCGCTCCTTTTACTTTATCGAACCTTTCTTGAAGGTCTTTCCATATAGCGGAGGCATCCTCCAGGTATACAATACCATGCACCAACTCTCTGGACAGGGATCTTGATATCCACGACTTCACAAGTGCATTACACCGTTTCCATAGGTAATGCGAAGGCGATTCCTCACCTGGATCCACACATGCACCAGTAATGAAGCCAATCTTGTTCTTGGCCTCCAACGCCACTCGCATTTCTCTTGACCAGATCTTGTAATTTTCACTGTCTTTCAGTGTTTCCGTGACCAGATCGATGTTTGGCGAGTCTGCCGGTGAAATATAGAGCGGATCGTGAAAGTCGATTTTGGATGAGGATGAAGACAGCACCATTGTTGATTCATTTCCATCTGCAATGATTGAGAACAAATCTGAACCTTCAGATGTTCAATTTTAGAGATTGGTGAAAGAAAAAGGTTTATCGGCGCAGCGGAGCGATCGATCGGAATTTTGGAAAAGATGGCTCTGGTGCCATGAAGAATCTAGAAGAAGAAAATATTATTGAATTGAATAAAATGTTTTACACTTAGTGCATATACAACTCTGTAAGGTGGGATTATGACAATAGCACTCATACCAAGATACTAACCACTATATATATATCACAACTCAACTTAACAAATAACCCAACTGTTAAACACAAAATAACCAAACTAATCCTTTTCACAACAAACTCGAATACAAATTTGTATATATCCAATCTAATCCTATGAAATTTAAATGATGTGAGACTAAACTTTTCATTTAAAGAAAAATAACTCGGGACATGATGAAAAAGTAGAAAAAGAAAATAAAAGATGGAAAAAATATAGTTCGTACATAATGATTAAAAGAGTTATATATGTAAAATTGTCTATATAATAATTCACCTTTTCTAATACTTTTTATTGATGAACCAGTTTAAGCATAAGATATTATTTGTTAAACGCAATATTATTTTATATTTTTTCAATTTTTTTTTTCCTATTCTTGTTACATTTGAAATTATATTTATTTTAAAATGAAGTAATTTTTATTGACGAAAATATTTTTGACTAAGTAAGAAAAATAATATGTAGTTTTTTTTTTGTTCTTTCAATGCATTTAAATAATTTTTTGATTTTTTTAATAATTTATATTATTTTGAAAATAATTTGAGATTATTAATCATAAGTCTAAAATAAAAAATATATATTGCATTCGTCAAATTTTTAAGATTATTATATTTAAGTGAAGAAAATAATATCACAAGAAAAAAAAATGATTCTTGATAGATAAGGAATAGCCAAACCTAAGGGGGTGGAAGGAATGAGTATTCCCATACTTATGGGAATATGTATTCCATCAGGATTGAGTATTCCCATCAAAAAAAATACCAATCGTAGGAATAAGATTAAACCGAGGAATATGTAATTTACTAAAATAGAATATGTAATTTAGTTTCTCAAATATGCTATTTGATTTATAATATACATGAGTTTAATAACCCCATATATCAACAATTTTTGAAATAAATTTTAATATAAGATAGAGGATATTATGTAATGTATTGAATATTTTTTTTTACAATAGAAAAGGAGGTCATGAATATATGATTTGATTGGCTTAACCTATAGAATACATACTACAAAATATCATAATGTCTCATTATTATTTTTCATCATTTAAAAACAATACAATAAAACTTGATTATTTGTAAATAAAATTTGCGAGTTCTATGAATATTTAAAAAATCACAAAAATAATAAAATGCTCATAAACCATCTCAACCTATATTAGTAATCTTAGTAGTATTTGGTATATACTTACATTTTATTCAATTTTACTGAATTTAATATTAGCAGCCAATCACAACTCAACCTAATATTTTACATATTATAATAACAATTGAGCGAATATAGGCAACGAAACATGGGTCAACTATTGTATTACCAATGCCAAATTGCCAATCAATTTATAATGCATGAACTCATGAACACGAATACACCAATTCTTAAAAAATAAGGATTATTATAAACTTATGATATTTAATGATTATAAAAAGAATACATATGAAAACAAGAAATATGTACTAAATCAATACAAGAAAATACATATCATTCAAATCTTGAAAAGAAATAAGTTTTTTATATTTTTACACACAACGGGTGTGCTTTGTCGACTATTATGACTGAATTGAACATTATAAATCAAAGAAAGTATTGCATTTTTTTTTTTGTGTTATAGCTTAGTTCGATTTCAGCTTTGATCCCTTTTATTATGATTTTCTCACATTTAGTTTTATAACTTTCAAAATATCTCATATTTGATTCTACTGTTCAAAATTTAACAGTCAATAATCAACACTTTGACCAAATTTTTAGGAAGATTTTATGCGTAAGACACATATAATATTCAAGAAATATCGTTATTTGAATATCATAATATTAAATATAAGGGAGAATTGCATTGACCTCCCCTGAAGTATGAACATTTGGCATCCACACCCTTCACCTTAAAAATATTGGCACGGACCTCCCTCTTTCATTTTTTTTTCATTATATTAATTTTGTAATGACTAAAATACCCTTCACCTTTTAATTTTAAAACTTAATAATCACTTATTATGCATTTGAGGATGGAAAAATATCAAAAAATTATTAAATAAGAGTTTTTCACAACTAAAATATTCTCATTAATGTAAGAAGAAGAAGAAACTTTTTATTTGTGAACCTTTTTATTACATAAAATTACTTAAAATATTAACTTTAACTATCTTACTACAGCAATACATGAAAAAAATGTGCTATTATTTAATTATGTTTATTTTATTACACTATTTTATTGTTTTTATGACAATACATGAAAATGTTTTAGATTTTTTTCAAGTGTTTTATATTATAATTATTATAAATTAATATTTTAATGAATAATTTATGGTGATATATGAATGTTATTTATTTTCAACTAAGACATGCTACATATAAAAAAATGAGGATGTTTAGTTTACTCTTAATAAATTTTAACATTATATTTATGAGATAGTAATAAATTTTTTTTTAAAATATTACCATTTAAAATATTTTTATATTTATTTAAGAACAAAAGCATGGTGATATATGAGAAGTATATTTACTTTTTGTAATAGTTTTGTTTTAATTAAATATACTATAAAAGTAGCACTATTTTTTGAGAAAGTGATTTAGTTTTATCTAGGAAGAAGCATATTTAAAATAACAATTAGGCATGTAAATTTTTTTTAGGTTTATAAAAAATATTTGGGTTACATTATATACTTAAGCTATAAGATTTTTAAATTACGAAGTGAATTCATTATTATTAATATGATATTTCTTTAAAGAGTAGAGTTATATTTGAAAAAAATTATTTGTGAAAGGTTTATTTATTTTATTATGTCATTTAATAATTTTTAAATATTTTTTCATTCTCAATAATATTATAAGTGATAATTAATTTTTAAAGGTTAAAAGGTGAAGGGTAATTTAGTCATTATAAAATTAGTATAATGCAAAAAGTGAAGAAAAGGAGGTCCATGCCAATATTTCTAAGTTAAGGAGTGTGGATGCCAAATGTTCATAATTTAGGGGAGGTTGATGCAATTTTCATTAAGTAATCAGCATATTAGTATAATCAGACATGAATACTTTAAAAAAATTCATTAAGTGTTGACCACTAAATTAAATAATAAAATATTTTATTATGTGATTAAATATAAAAAAAATTAAACCCAAATTCAACTTAGGTAAATAAAAAATAAATATATCTTTTTGTAATTTAAAAAAGAGAGTGCCACGTGGACAAAATGTACGACTTCCAAAGCAATATAAAGGCTGCAACAAGTCCCATAAAATTTATTCCATTCCCGCAACACTCTCTTTGATCCTCTTATTACAAATTTATTCCCCAAAATTCATTCATTCATTCAAATCAAATTTTGCGATCACTAAACCCTACCAATGGCAGCCTCAATTCGCCTCCGTCGTCTCGGCGCTCTCACCGCTGTCGCCGGTGGTGCCTACTTCACCGTCCTCACCAACACTCCAATCGCCTCCAGCGACCGCGGCGCAGTTAATCCTCTCACCACCGTGAAGCAGAAAATCTCCGATCCATTCGCCGCCGTTCCACCGCGCGCCGCTCAGGAATCGGCTCTGATCGGCTCCAGCGCGACTAATCCGCTCGACATCCTCGTTGTCGGCGGCGGCGCCACTGGCTGCGGCGTCGCACTCGATGCCGCTACGCGCGGTCTTCGCGTCGGACTTGTTGAGCGTGATGATTTCTCTTCCGGCACGTCGTCGAGGTCTACTAAACTCATTCATGGAGGTCTACATTTTTATTTTTATATTTTTTTGATAAATTTGCGTGAACTGTTTTTTGTTAAACTGTACGTTGAATTTTGAGAGTTGTACCGTGTTATGCCTCGTGTTAACTTGAGGCGGCATTAACGACCTTTTTTTGTCCTGTCATGTATCATCTGTGATTCTGTATAAGGATGGTTTTTACTCTGATTCTTCACGTGAACGAAAATACGGAATTATTAGTCAAAGAAAATTATGGTTATAAAGGCAGTCAATGTTGAAAAAGTATTTTATGGAATATGAACTTAATGATATCAGATACATTTATTTTTTGCACTTTTTTTGTTTTCACTTTTGAGTCTAACTTTGACAATTTGTGGAATGCTTCTAGAGATTTGCTCGAGTCGACTATGCTGTTATTTGTTTTTGGGTTTTCGATTATGATTTTCTTTGTATCTTATTCATTAATTTGACTACTTTGTACATTTGTTTTTTTACGCATAAATTGAATAAGGACCATTATTTACAATAGCTGAGTTCATTTTTCCCCCTCCTTAGTTGGTTCTGAATGAGCTACTTCGGTCTAGATGAGCTAGAAGTTCTATTGTAATCTGGGATTTTCCGCCTTTTTTACAAGTCGATTCGACTTAATTATCTCGGAGATAAACTTTTTTATATCCATTATTTTGTCACCAATGGCATGCCTTTGATTTCCTAGACGACGTCATAAGTTTTTAAGATTTTTTATTTCAGGAGTTCGTTATTTGGAGAAAGCTGTTTTTAACTTAGATTATGGGCAGTTAAAGCTTGTTTTCCATGCCCTCGAGGAGCGTAAACAAGTTATTGACAATGCCCCTCACCTCTGTCATGCTTTGCCATGTATGACGCCATGTTTTAACTGGTTTGAGGTTATTTACTATTGGGCGGGTTTGAAAATGTATGATTTGGTAGCTGGTCGACGCTTGCTCCACTTGTCCAGATACTATTCAGCACAGGAGTCAGTTGAACTCTTTCCTACTTTAACAAGAAAGGGCAATGATCGGAGCTTGAAAGGAACTGTGGTGTATTATGATGGACAAATGAACGATGCACGACTGAATGTTGCATTAGCATGTACTGCTGCTTTAGCAGGTGCAGCTGTGCTTAATCACGCTGAAGTGATATCTTTTCATAGAGATGAGGACACTGGCCGGATAATAGGCGCTCGGATAAGAAATAATATATCTGGTAAATATTCATATCATTTTACTTATGTGAATTAGTTGCACTACTGGGTATCAGTACTTTCTTTTAGGAAGATCAATTTTTCCTTTTCTTGGACGTATTAATGTTGTTGATCTAGTATTTTTTCGTTCATGGCGTCTTGTGATTTTCAACCTCAAATGCGGATGTTGCTTGATTCATTTGAACACATCCTGATCATGTGGTGCACGTTACTTCTGATGGAGACTTCACTAAAATATAGTTACATCATTTTGGTCATCTATATAGCTTGTCACTGCATGGGCCATGCGGACTTGATGTCATCCCCACCTTCCTCCAGTATATCACTGGCAGTCCTTCGTGAGAGCGGCAATTTTTTTTTTCTTTTCCACTAAAACATCTGAAAAAGTTTTGTTTTTCAACTTATGGAAAGAAACAATGAAGTAGTTTCGAAATTATACTGTTTCAATGGAAACTGTTAATGTTTTCATGGTTTCCACGAACCAAAAAGTTGAGAGTTTCGTAGTGCCATATCGAGAAGAGTCTTTTAGGAAAAACGTCAATTAAAGGAGAAGAAAAGAGTAATAAATCTAACGACCAATCAATCAATATTAGAAACTTCGTTTATATGTAGATACGCACACAACAAACCAAGAAGTAATTAAGGACAACAGGAGGTGAACAAAGGAACAAATATAGTGAATGAAGATAATGGAGCCAAAGACAAGGAAATTATGCTCGAACTAGTCAATTATAAATTTATTTCATGGAGTAGCAATTATTTGTCATGCATTCATGCTACATAAATATGTTAATATCACACCTTTTTTCTATTAATTTGCAGATGTGTTTGAGACCTTGGTATCATTGGTACTAACTTCATTGTTTTACGCAAAAACACTTTTAGAGCTTTATATTTCACAAAATTACTAGAACTTTGCCAATTATATGCTCTATGATGCTAAACTTGAATCTATTACTAACACTTTGCTGGATACTAAAATTTGATCTATTATTGGTGTAGATGCGTATGACCTTTTGCTAATAAAAGAAGGAAACAACTCTCATATACTTTCAAATTTTTCCGTCTTGTTTCTAGCATTTTGCAAGTTATCTATGATTTTTTCAAAATGTTTCCGACACATTTCTGATATTTAATAACTCAAAACTTATATTGGTAACGAAATTTTAATCCTTGGCTCTTTTGTGTTGTCCATCATCATTAAAATCAGAATGACAATTGTCAATCGTTTTTGTTACAATAATTTTGGTTCATAAGCATCAAAGAGATTGCTAGGGTAATTTTAAAAACTGTCATCCCTATCTGAACATATTATTGTGTTTTTTTATGATATATCCTTTTTCACTTTCTTAATTTGGTTTTTATGCTATATCATGGTTGACTTTCATATTTTGAATGTGTTTGTTTTATGTTAAATTTTAAATCACTTTCTTAGTCTAGATTTATGAGTTGACGAGCTTCTATTGTTGGTTTTACTTGTGAAGTTTTGCAATAATTGTAAATTACTTCTTTCGAAGAGACATTTAATGCGATTGAATTGTCCTTTGAAGTATATTTTGTCAATGTGTGCAGGCAAGGAATTTGATACGTACGCAAAAGTTGTCGTAAATGCGGGTGGCCCATTCTGTGATTCTGTGAGAAAGATGGTTGACGAAGAAGCAAAACCAATGATCTGCCCCAGCAGCGGTGTCCATGTCGTGCTTCCTGATTATTATTCCCCAGAAGGAATGGGCTTAATTGTTCCCAAAACTAAGGATGGGCGTGTTATATTCATGCTTCCATGGTTAGGAAGAACAGTTGCTGGCACTACAGATTCGAACACTAGTATTACAATGCTACCAGAGCCTCATGAGGATGAGATTGTATTCATATTAGATGCAATCTCCGATTATCTTAATATTAAGGTTTGTGGAAATTCATGAGCTTTAGTTCTCTAACATGTTTTAATTTTTTATTCTCACTTTACAATTTTGCTTGGTATCTTGCTTGGTTTTTTTTGGTAAGATATTTAAGGAAATATTATATGAATTAGGTGTCCATACACCATATACCAGTTATAGTGACACCTCATATGTTTGATAAGATATTATATATGGTCCATGAAACCAAATAACCAAATGTAGTGAATGATTTCACACTTCACACATTATTTTCGTGCATTTTTTCTTTCTCTATTGTTTTTTTTTATTTTTATTGAATTCAATCAAATTCAACTCAAAAGGCTTCGGCTATGTTTGTTTATGTTTTTGAGATAAAATTTTGAAATTTTCTCGGGGATCGCGCACTATTGAAATTCATGTGAAAATGGTATGTGTTTGTTTATGTTTTTAGAAATAGATTAAAAGTTGTAAGACATGTCAAATCAATAGTGATAGGTTGATGGATGATGTGTAGAATAATTATGTTAGTGGTGTATATTATGATTATGAAAATAAAAAATAAAGAAATATAGATTAAAAAACGTGTAAAGTGTGAAAGAGAAAGTGAAATAATGATTGATTTGATTGGTAAATGTGTAAAAAGTTGTATATATGATTGATAGTTAGTTATATAGAAAATTGGAATGTAGAGTTGAAAAAGGTATAATTTGGATGAGAATTTGGTGCGTTAAGTTTATTTTGAATTTTGTGATTTAAAATGTTGAAAATGGGTTTTGAAAACATACACAAACATGGCCTTCATATTTATATTTATGTGTTGCACACTCATCGTGTGTGCTGTAGTGGCTAGTCTATATAAATGCTTCTAGGTAGATATTTACGAGAGATTTCTAAGTACTTTCTCGACTCTTCCTACGCTCTTATAGAAATCTTCCAACATATTTGTTATTGATACGAACGTATGTTCTGGGGAATCGGAAGAAGGAAAAATTGATTTACGTGGTCTTTAGTTTTATTTCGGTTAATGATTTATTTCCTTGCAAATTAGAGTTTTAGTTTCCTTTAATTCTAGAGTCCTTTTAGGGATTTAATTCCTTTTGCATTAGAAGTCATATCCTTTCCTTTTACTAGTAGGAGTCTGTTAGAGTAGTATAAATAAAGCGTCTGCCTTGTGAAATTATTATCGAACAATTTTGAGAAATAAGAATTTCGGCTTTTAGCTTGGGCAAATCTTTGATTTGTAGTTTCGCGAATTTAATTCGTAACAATTTGGTCCGACCTGCCGGATCTTATTCACCACCACCATGACTCGTTCCCACGAATCTCGCTTCACGTCCCTGGAGGAAAATCAAGAGAAGGTTATGCAAGAACAAACACGGATGAACACCGAATTGACGGCAATCAGGTCACGAATGGATGACATTCTTGCTGCCATTGCAGCCCTGAAACCGGAAATTCCGAGCAACGATCCAATACCGGGAACCCCGGCCTCCGTAGCAGGGGCTCAGAATTTCAATTCTGAACACCAGCCACCACCTTCACCGCTTAATCCACAAACGCGAGGAGGCACTCAAACCACCCCGCCGCTTCCTGTTTTTGATGGTACCTACCCGCTGGGTTGGTTATCACGAGCCGAGCAACACTTTGAAATTCATGAGACGAGGGACGACCTTAAGCTACAACTTGCTTTGGTCGCTATGGAGGGATCTGCCCTGCATTGGTTTCGATGGATCCGACAACAGGAGCCACAACTATCTTGGTTTTCGTTTACCGACGAACTCGTTGCACGTTATGACAAGCGCTTGTCGGGAAACGCGTATGAACGCCTTGCGGCGTTACAGCAGGTCGACTCGGTGGATGAATATGTCGATCAATTCCTGCTACTCGCCAATCAAGTTCCAGGCCTGGCGGATGCTCTCTACTTAGGTTTATTCTTGAAAGGTCTTGACATGGCGATTCGCAATCGAATTCGTATTTTTGATCCTCAAAACCTGAAGGCGGCTATGAACATGGCCCGTAGTATTGAAGCGGAACTACAAGGACACGACGTCGGAATAAGCCGATATCGAAGGGAACAACTGATGCCTAATCCAAATTGAATTCAGGGGATCCTTCGAGAACTAGTAATGCGCCTCGACCTACACAAAACGGATTGTCGCCCAGTTATCATCCACCGGACCCGGGAATTCAAGCCACAAATAGGTCATCTGTTGGTGGACCTATAACCTCCTCGCAATCCAATGCTCGAACACCAAACAGGAGATTAACTACACAAGAATATATGGATTTACGGAGTAAAGGGTTATGCTTTCGATGTAAACAACCATTTGCACCAGGACACGAATGCGCAAATAAGCACTTACGAGTCATGATAGTCGACGATCCGGAAACCGAAGAAGGGGGCATCGAAGTAGTCCATACAGTGGATGAGATATCAGAGGATACACCTGAGATATCGGAATCGGGACGAGTCAACTTGGATGGATAAGGAAGAGTTTACGGAGCAATTTCCACATTTCAGCCTTGAGGACAAGGCTCATGTTAAGGAGGGAGAAATTGATACGAACGTATGTTCTGGGGAATCGGAAGAAGGAAAAATTGATTTACGTGGTCTTTAGTTTTATTTCGGTTAATGATTTATTTCCTTGCAAATTAGAGTTTTAGTTTCCTTTAATTCTAGAGTCCTTTTAGGGATTTAATTCCTTTTGCATTAGAAGTCATATCCTTTCCTTTTACTAGTAGGAGTCTGTTAGAGTAGTATAAATAAAGCGTCTGCCTTGTGAAATTATTATCGAACAATTTTGAGAAATAAGAATTTCGGCTTTTAGCTTGGGCAAATCTTTGATTTGTAGTTTCGCGAATTTAATTCGTAACAGTTATGAGTTTTACCAATTCTCTATGCACCCTCTACGACTGTATATAGGTTTGTTAATTGAGGTTTCTCTTGCAAACTCCGAGTCCTGGAAAAACTAGAAGTTGCTGACAGAATTATATCATGTACACCTTTGTTATATGCCTCCATCCCAATTTTTATGCAGTTAGTTCTGCGCACTAAGAAGTTTTAGATGAGAGTTTGAAGAAATAAAAGTTCAGACTATAGCTCTTAGAAGTTAATGTATCACACCATAATTTTAATTGGAGTATTTTTGGAAACTAAATTTTGACTTTAGGAAATGAAGTCTTGTTTAAAGTTGTTAAAATAGGAATAATATATTTAGGCAGATATTTAGATATTTGATTGATTCAGTTAGCTAATTTAGACGATAGCTTTTGTGTATAAATAAGGTGTTATGATTGAAGGAATAATATAAGAAAATTACTTCATCTTTTTCTACATGGTATCGAGCTAGGCCTTTTTTTCCGAAAAAAAAAAAAAAAAAAAAAAAAAAAAAACAGAAGAAAACCCTAATTTTTTTCGAAACAGTCGCCTTTTCTTCCGATCTGCTGCGTTCCTGTTCCTGTCTCATCTCACCGCCAACACCAGTAGAACCGCAGTCCTATTTCCGGCCGATCCTCGCCGGTTTGGTCATCGTCCGGTCAGCGCGTGAGGCTCACGCGCCGGTTAAATGATTAGGCAGCTTTTTCACGCGCCGGCGCGTGAGAACTCGTGAGGGCGCGTCTGGGTTTCCGGTTGTCACCTACGGCTTCGCAGTGGTCTATTCTTGGTCGGTTTGATGTTTGTTTTGCATAATCGTTACCTCTTCTGATCCGAGTATCGTATTTTTTTGTTGTGCGCGACGGTTGTTGCGTTTGTTTATTTGGGCTGCTGCGTTGTAAAGAAATTTCTAGCCTTAATTTGTGGTTCTGACGGTTGGAGTAATATGGGTGGCCAACCGATGTTTAACGTCTCTGCATCTGAATTTGCTCGGTTCCTTCGGTATAAAGACACATCTAGCACGTCATCTCATTCTATCACTACCATCGCTGAGTCAGGTACTCCACATACGAGCCTCCTTTGCTCTTCCTCACGATGGGTAATTGACTCGGGTGCGTCAGATCATATGACGAGTAATTCCGATTTATTTACTCAATTTACCCCACACGTCTCTTTGCCTAAAGTAACGTTAGCGGACGGTTCTACGTCTAATGTTCTTGGTTCTGGCACCGCTCATCCGACCCCTTCTATTTCACTCTCACATGTTTTACATATACCTGATTTCTCTTTCAATTTAATGTCTGTCAGTCAAATTACTCGTACTCTAAATTGTTGTGTCACTTTCTTTCCAGATTATGTTTGTTTCAGGATCTTGTGACGAAGAAAATTATTGGTAAAGGACATGTATCAGGAGGTCTCTACATTCTGGATATTCCAGAGCAAAAGTCCAGGTCTATTTCTTGCTCGGCTGTCGTAACCCCTTTTGAGGCCCACTGTCGGTTAGGACACCCGTCTCTACAGGTACTCAAGAAACTTTGTCCTCAATTCTACCATATCTCATCTTTAGATTGTGAGTCCTGCCAATTTGCCAAACATCATCGTCTACCTTCTGTCCCTCGGGTCCATAATAGAGTAAAGTCTCATTTTGAGTTAGTTCATTCTGATGTTTGGGGCCCCTGCCCCGTTGTGTCTAAAACTGGTTTTCGATACTTTGTTACCTTTGTTGATGATTTTTCTCGCATGACTTGGGTTTACTTTATGAAAAATCGCTCTGAGCTTTTTAGCCATTTTACTACGTTTTGTGCCGAGATTCAAACACAATTCCGCACATCTGTTCGTATTTTGCGAAGTGATAATGCCAAAGAATACTTTTCTGAATCTTTCCAGTCTTATATGCTTCAACATGGCATCCTCCATCAGTCATCATGTGTTGACACACCCTCTCAAAATGGTGTGGCTGAACGTAAAAATAGACATCTGCTTGAGACAGCTAGGGCCCTCTTATTTCAGACACATGTCCCTAAAACTTTCTGGGTTGATGCCGTCTCCACTGCCTGTTTTCTCATTAATCGCATGCCCTCTTCAGTTCTTCGTGGTGATATTCCTTACAAAGTCCTACAGCCTACGAAACCTTTGTTCCCTATTGAACCCCACTTGTTTGGTAGTACTTGTTTTGTCCGGGATGTTCGTCCACATGTCACTAAATTAGATCCTAAGTCTCTCAAATGCGTCTTTTTGGGTTACTCTCGGTTACAGAAAGGGTACCGTTGTTATTGTCCTACACTTAATAAATTTCTTGTCTCTATTGATGTCACCTTTATGGATCATTGTCATTTCTTTCCTACTTCTACCCGTACCGACGGTCATGAGGCGAATGATAATTTGTTGGCTTATGAAGTCACCTATCGATCTCGCACTCCAGCTACTCCACATTTACCGCCTCCAGCACCACCACCATCTCGCCCACCTATTCATCAGGTTTACTCCAGACGACAGACTTCTCCTATTACATGTCCTGCACCGGTTTTGCCTTCGTCATCAGATTCAGTAGACAATGATCCTGATCTTCCTATTGCTCTTCGTAAAGGTAAACGACAATGCACTTATCCTATATCATCGTTTGTTTCATACGATCATTTGTCATCTTCGTCATGCTCTTTTGTTGCCTCACTTGATTCTTTATCTACTCCGAAATCTGTTAATGAAGCCTTGTCTCATCCTGGCTGGCGTGCGGCAATGATAGAGGAGATGAATGCGTTAGATGTTAATTCTACTTGGAATCTAGTGAATTTGCCTGCAGGTAAGAAGGCTATTGGCTGTAAGTGGGTTTTTGCTATTAAAGTAAATCCTGATGGATCTGTTGCTCGTCTTAAAGCTCGTCTAGTCGCCAAAGGTTATGCTCAAACTTATGGTGTGGATTACTCTGACACCTTCTCCCCGGTTGCTAAGCTTACATCCGTTCGTTTATTTTTGTCTCTTGCTGCCACTAATGATTGGCCCTTGCATCAGTTAGATATTAAAAATGCTTTCTTACATGGCGACTTACTGGAGGAGGTTTATATGGAGCAACCACCAGGGTTTGTTGCTCAGGGGGAGTATGGAAAAGTTTGTCACCTTCGAAAGTCTCTTTATGGTTTGAAACAAAGCCCCCGTGCTTGGTTTGGTAAATTCAGTCAGGTAATTGCAAAATTTGGGATGAACAAGTGTAAGTCTGACCATTCAGTATTTTATAAGCAGTCTTCAGCTGGTGTGATTCTTCTTGTTGTATATGTGGATGATATTATTATCACCGGAAGTGATGCTATGGGAATATCGTCTTTGAAATTATTTCTTCACAGTCAATTTCACACTAAGGATTTAGGGTCATTGAGGTATTTCTTGGGAGTTGAGGTGACAAGGAGTAAAAGAGGCATCTTTTTATCTCAGAGAAAATATGTCCTTGATTTATTAACTGAGACAGGAAAGTTAGGGGCTAAACCGTGCAATAGTCCTTTACAACCGAACTTGCAACTCACAAAGGATGGAAACTTATTCGAAGATCCGGAGAAGTATAGGAGATTGGTTGGCAAACTAAACTATCTCACAGTAACCCGTCCGGATATTGCATATGCTGTTAGTACTGTGAGTCAGTTTATGTCTTCACCAACTATTGATCATTGGGCGGCTTTAGAACATATTTTGTGTTACTTGAAGGGGGCTCCTGGACGAGGCATACTATATAACAATTATGGTCATACTCGTATAGAGTGTTTTTCTGACGCAGATTGGGCAGGATCTAAACTTGACCGAAAGTCCATTACAGGCTACTGCGTGTTCTTTGGAGGAAATCTAGTTTCGTGGAAAAGCAAGAAACAAAATGTTGTTTCTCGCTCGAGTGCAGAATCGGAGTATAGTGGCTCAGTCCACATGTGAGATAATGTGGATATATCAGTTGTTAACGGAAGTTGGTATTAACGTTTCAAAGCCAGCAAAACTTTGGTGTGATAACCAAGCAGCTCTCCACATTACCTCTAATCCTGTGTTTCATGAACGAACAAAACACATTGAGATTGACTGTCATTTTGTTCGAGAAAAGGTGCAAGAAAATTTAATCTCTACGGGATATGTGAAGACAGAAGACCAACTAGGAGACTTGTTTACTAAAGCTCTGAATGGGGTTCGGGTTAATTACCTTTGTAACAAGTTGGGCATGATTAACATTTATGCTCCAACTTGAGGGGGAGTGTTAAAATAGGAATAATATATTTAGGCAGATATTTAGATATTTGATTGATTCAGTTAGCTAATTTAGACGATAGCTTTTGTGTATAAATAAGGTGTTATGATTGAAGGAATAATATAAGAAAATTACTTCATCTTTTTCTACAAAAGTCTTGAAAAGGAAACAGGAGTTATATATTTAGGAAAAATGGAGTACTTTTTTTGGGATTTGTCATGTTATATCATAACACTTCCATCAGAGGTCTATGATTCCCTCTTTAGTGCTTCATAGTCTTGCTCATTCTATTGAAAATAACCTGGTTTTAAAATTTTGCTTCTTTCATTCATCATAATGTAGTTCTTCAATTTATTCATGCTTATAGGATACCAAGACAGTGCTAAATTATCTAGTCAATTTAAGAAGTTGTTTCTTGCCTAACAAACTTTTACCTTGCAGGTTTCATTGAACTGTTTTTAGTACAACTTACGAAAATTAAGTTAGTTTTAATTTAATTCTTTCTAATTTCTATATTACTCAACTTTTACCTAGTAGCACTTACGGTGACTCTTCATTTAATTCTTTTTCTTTTCAGCCGTATGCTTGTTCCAGTCATTCAGTTTCTGTTACGACTTAAATTTTAAGAATGATCATTTAGGTGCGACGGGAAGATGTTTTGTCAGCTTGGAGTGGCATTAGACCATTGGCTATGGATCCTAAAGCCAAAAGCACCGAAAGCATATCCAGAGACCATGTTGTGACTGAAGACTTTCCTGGTTTAGTTACAATTTCTGGTGGAAAGTGGACTACATATAGAAGGTCATATATTAAATTGGCTAATATAAAATTAACAGAAATCTTATATCTTTTACTTTTTTTGTTGCTGAAACTTTCTTTCTTATCAAAATGAGTTCAGTATGGCAGAGGATGCAGTTGATGCAGCTATCAAGTCTGGAAAATTGAGCCCAGTAAATAAATGCATGACATACAATCTGCAGCTCGTAGGTGCGGCCGGGTGGGACCCATCATCTTTCACTGTTCTAGCCCAGCAATATGTGCGTATGAAGAAGTCTTATAGTGGGAACGTTGTTCCGGGTGTAATGGACACTGCTGCGGCCAAACATTTATCACATGCTTACGGTACTTTTGCAGAACGAGTAGCTACAATTGCTCAGGTTTACTCTTCCTCTATGATTAGTTTTCTAATGTTGCCTTCTTTTTGCGCATATGTTTTCTCTTTCGTGATGAATCAAAGGTCTGATAATTCTACTGAAGTTGAGCCACATGGCTAGTTAATTGTTTTGGAGGTGGTGTAATTTTAAATAGTTTCTACTATAAGTGGATCTATACTGTGTTTATTTTTATTGTTGATAAACAAAAAAAGCTACTTGCTAAAAACTTGTTTGACCTCTGGTAAGTAAAGCATATAGATCAAGCTTTTATAAGATTTGAAGCTTGAGCTTGATTAGTTAGAAAATAATAAAATGTATGTAAAATATCAAACAACTCTGAGTTTGCTCGTGTTCAGCTCAATTAATGCTCGTTCAAGCTCGACTTGTTTGGCAATCAAACCAAGCTTCAGAACAATTGATGACTCGATAAAATGTTTTAACCAAGCTTGAGTAGATTCAATTTGCTTATATCTCGACAAATATGTAGTTTTTAAAATGCACTCACCTTTTTCCTTCTCCTATTTGTTGTTGGCACTTAGGATTTGACCATTGTGGACGATATTTTTCAGTTGTAATGAATAGGAAATGTATTTGTTACTATTTTGATGTTTCTTCGGATTATAACAATTTAATTCCCATTTGTTTTTCTTAAAACTTTTGCCCTTCAGAATGAAAATCTCGGGAAACGACTAGCCCATGGATACCCTATCCTAGAAGCCGAGGTTGCTTACTGTGCTAGGCATGAATACTGTGAATCAGCAGTGGACTTCATAGCCAGAAGGTCTCGTCTTGCTTTTCTCGACACTGATGCTGCCATGAGGGCTGTGCCTCGTATCATTCAAATATTGGCTGTTGAACATCAATGGGATGAATCAAGGCAAAAGCTCGAAATGAAAAAGGCTGAAAAATTTCTCGAAACGTTCAAATCATCAAAAAATGCTCAATTTCATGACGGCAAACACAACTAATTATGTAAGGCAATATCTTTAAAACATTTCGATAAATGTCGTAAAATTTAAGATTTACAGTCTTACTTTTCTGATATTCTCTTATGTATTGCAGGGTCGTAAAGATGCTCAATATCGAAAGAGCTTATTTCAGCCTAACATTTTATTGGATACTCTTTTACTTTTTTTTTTTTTTTTTAATTTTGGGGAAAGGTTTATAGTCTATTCTTGTGAATATTTTTTGTGAGTATTTCACTTTGTATACTACCGGAGAAGTAGTTTTGCTCCTTATCAACCCCGTCTCTGCATATTTTTTTTCTTTTCAAATATAGATAGTTGCTCAATGATTCATGGGCAGTTCTGGGACTCCATGTCTTAGCAATCACACTTGTTCGTGTATGATGGATCGTTGTAGGTTTCAACGGTTGTGATTGTTGGACAGATTGGAGTTTCTAGAGCTAATAAGAATAATTTGTGGTTGTTGCTTTGGTAAGTAAGGTAATAGTGATCTGTGATCATCATTTGTAACTACATTGCTTAGCAATTTTTGCAGATTAGTGAAAGGACATCACAAAAAGGTAAATTATTTTGCCAAAAGTTGTTTTATTTAGAACAAAATTGCAGGCTTTTAGTTTCTTGATGTATGCATTTTATTTTTAAAAAAAAAAATTCTATTACTTCTATTGAAGTATAGGCTTGTTTTTTTCCATGAATTTTCAATGACTTTAGGCATATTTTTCATTTGATGAAATCTGCACTTCTTTTTCTATGGGCTGCATTATAAAAGTTAACCACATGATCGAGCCGAACGCATAAATGTTCAAGCTTGTTTGAATTACAATCGAGTTTTGAAAATTGTGTTTGAGCTTGGTTTAATTGTTCATCGAGTCGAGCTCGAGTAGTTTGAATATTTTGTGCATGTTTTTGTTATTTTTTTGATAATCGAGCCGAACTCGAGTCGAGCTTCAAAATTTATCGAACAGAAAAAAATTATTCAAACTTGATTTGGTAAATTATCGAAATGAGCTCAAACCGAGCTTTTAGCGATCGAACTTAAGTCGAGTATCGAATAACTTGTTCAATTTTAGAACAATTTTCAGCCCTATACAGATGTCTGCATTTGTTATAATGTGTTTATTCTATGAATTATAACTTTTGTACGTACAGTAGAAACTCTATAAATTAATACTCTTGGGACCACCAAAATTTATTAATTAAAAGAGTTATTAATTAATCGATAAATTAATAATTATTAATTTATATATTAATTAATATTTTATTAATTTATAATGAAATATTCAATTTACAAACACCATTCAAACTTTCACTTAATTATAGTACAATGCATGTACAATAATTAAAAAATATTTTTTATATAAATACAAGATAATAATGCTAACACAAATAAATCATACACACACGACATGCCTTCTAATCTTAAAGGTGTGAAAAAAACAATAATGATCGACGAGATTCGAAGAGCATTATGCATGCACAACAAGGATAATCCAAGTCTCACTCAAAAGCAATTGTAAGAATGGATGTTAGCAATTATGCAAGCACAACAAGAATAATTCAAGGACAATTGCAAATTGATTTGCAAGGTGAAATTGATTTCAACAAAAAACAAAAGACAATTGAATCATTTTTCAAAAAAAATTCATAAATCATTCATGTAATATGTAGTATATAAAGAATTATTAATTTATATTTTATATGGGACCTATAGAAATTATCAAAAATGTATTATCTTATAATTTTAGCGAATTATTAATTTAGCACCCTATCCCCGAGTCGGGACCGGCCAAAAATATTATCTTAGAGAGTTTATTAATTAATCTAGTATTAATTTATCGAGTTTCTACTGTATTCATGAAAATGTAATTGTGGAAATGTTTCAATTTTTATGTTAATGATAATGAAAATAGGGCCTTGTTCTGTTCTTCATTTTCATATGAAACGGATTCATTTCCTATGAATTTAAACAAAACAAAATACAATATTTTGATGAAACTGTTTGCTACGGTATTGATAACTTTTATATGACTTCTTAGTATTATATACTATTATAAAATTATGGAAAATTACTAAAATCCTCTTGAAATAAACTTTATACTACAAAAATCATGATAATATTTTTTATTTAAAGAATTTACGACACCAACTTTTCTTTCCGGAATATCAAATATTTACGGCCGACAAATTTACGAATTTAAGTACTTTTTGAGGGTAATTTGCACTTTACACCCTGAAAAGAGGGCTAATAGGCACTTTGCACCCTAAAAAAGAAAAAATAGCACAACGCACTCTGGAATTAATTAAGTTTTGGCAAGTTGCACCCTATTTAATTTTTCAACCAAAAATTTCATTTTGAAAGGGTAAAATCAGCCATGAAATACCAATAAATTTCTAAAGGCAAAATAATCAACTTATATTAAAAATACTATATGCTACATTTATGGAGGTTTTAGCAAAATAAATAAAAAGTTCTCAAAATAATACGATTATAAATCAAAATAAAAGTTCCCCATTTCTAAAGTTCTCAAATATCGTCTTCAAATTTTATATTTTTTAAATTTGAAAAACAGAAAATTGCAGCTTGAATGTGGTTTCAAATTTCTTATTTTGAAAGGTAGAACGGAAGGGATTCGCATTTTTTTTTTTAAATATTTTTACTCTTATTGAGATGAGATTTTGAGTAAAAAATTAAATAGGGTGCAACTTGCCAAAACTTAATCAATTTCAGGGTGCGTTGTGCTATTTTTTCTTTTTTAGGGTGCAAAGTGCCTATCAGCCCTCTTTTCAAGGTGCAAAGTGCAAATTACCCTACTTTTTGATGGAAATAATTTAGCTTTATGGCCTCGAATCTTCGAACTCAATGATAATCACGCAGAAAACGATAAATCGAAAGCGTACCTGAATCCATAGCAATGGATTTGGCTTTGGTTATGTCTTCCAGTTGATCGTACCCTGATGAAACCTTTCTTCAGATGATGGGATTCCAGAGAGAAAGGAGAGAAATTTTCGTCGTACGTCAACTGGGGACCATAACCTCTATTTATAGCTGAATTAGGATTTATTTGCAAATTAGCCCATCATAAATTGCAGTTCAGTCCTCAAGGTCTCTACACATATAAAATATAACCCCATACCAAAATAGATGACCTGGGCCTATAAAACTTAACTTTGATCACTTAATTAAGGCCCATACCTTATTTAATATATGATATACAAATTAAACTGCAATGCACACACGTCTGCGTGCCCGAATGCTTATAGTTATGACATGCACATAATATAAGTCCACAAAAATATTCCAACACTTTTAACTTTGTAGAGTAAAAGTTGAGCAATTTTTCTTAAATTAAAATGGGTCTATAATTAATTTTTAAATAAAAAGACTAAGAATGATTAAGTTCATAAACTATTAACCCTGATATAATTTTTGAATGAAGAATTTGTAGATCGGGTATGAGATTAAGAAATATTGTTATGAGTTTTTTGACATATAAATTTTTCTAAAAGAATTTTCTATTTTAAGAACATAATAGCTTCTAATTACAATTTTTAAATTTAAAATTGTATATGTTCATTTCAATTGAAGCAAGTCAATGTCAACTATGGAGAGTTGGTTTCGAAATCAATACTCATGTGAATACATATATGAAACATAGTTATATTATATAGTACAAATATTGAAAATCAAAAATATTAAAAAAAATCACTGCAAAAAAATAATAAATAATTTTAACTCTCCACATAAAAATAAAAAAAGCATACTCCCTCCCTAATCAAATTAAACATATATCTATCAGTACAAGGACCAAAATACCCCTATCACTTAAAATTATTTGAACTATATTTTCTACTTTTTTATTTTCAACTTTCATTAAATTGCAATTTGCTCTATGGATTATAGTATATTATATTAGTTGTACTCAATACCTAATCTTCATTAATATTCAGTTAATACCAATTAATTCTGTAAGATTCTAAATAATTTAGTCAACTCCACCGCATGTAGTAAGAAACCCACAAACATTCCGGTGTTCGACAAAACCATTTCCGTCGGAACAAAGCAAACTCATGCACTAAATCATCATTTCTCACTTTTTGGGTTCTAGAAATTGAATCGAAAAAACTGAGAAAATAATCAAAATGGGTCGAAAGCCAGGTGAATCGGAGCCCACAAAGTGGGGTTCTTTGATCATCCTCTTGATGGGTTTGATTTCATTTTCTGTAATCTACATTTTCATGTCATCTATAATGACCCCACCATCATCATCATCATCATCATCATCTTTACCAGTCAATTCAGATACAAATACAAAGAGGGTTTCTAGAATTATTGGAGGTGGGAATGGGGAATGTTGTAAAGGGATTGAGAATTTGGAGCTTTGGGGGGCTGCTGTGAAATGGGGCACAGAGTTCAAGTTCAATTCTTCTCAACAATGTTGTAAGGCTTGTAAAGATATGTGTAAAGGGAATGATGGGCCTTGCCTTTGTGATTCTTGGGTTTTTTGTGGGAATAAGGAGACTTGTGGTGACAAATTTGGTGAGGTTAGTTTTTTTTAATTTTATTTGGATTTTGTTTTGTTTGTTTGTAGTTTATGTTGATTGGAGTTTTGGGATTTGGTTTGTTTATTTCTTTGTTGAAGTTTATGATGTGTTTGGTGGAGCTTGTATTTGAATTGTACTCTAAATCATGAAGTTCTTGTGGTGTTCTTTAATGAGTATATGCCATGTGACTCGAACGTTCTTCGTCTGCCCTTAAATTGCATAGTTTAAGGAAGATAAGTGTCTTAGTAAAGCTAACTATCTTGATCATCGCATTGATTGTCTCTGAAATGGGGTGAGTTTAGTTTGTTTGGATTTATTTTTTTAAATCATGTTGATTGAATTTTGGAATTTGTTTTGTTTGAATTCAAAGTGTAAATCATGTAGTTCTTGAGTTATTTTCTCCTACTATTATGTACCATATAACTTGAATGTTCTTCGTCCTCCTGTAAATTGCATAATTTGAGGAAGATAAGTGTCTTAGTAAAGCTTATAATCTTGATGATCCCATTGATTGATGTTTATTTCAAGTATAAATCACGTGGTTCTTGTGTTATTTTGCTACTAGAATATACCAAGTCATTTGAATGTTCTTCCTAAATTGCATAATTTATGGACAATAAGGCCTTGATTGTCTGCGAAATATGGTACTGGTGCGGCTTAATGTTTAATGTTATTTACTTTTTTGGGCAAAATCGTTGTGTTTGAAGATACACAATCGAAATTGCTTTGAGAAAAGGCGATGTATAAAAGTGTAGATAATGAACGTTTTAAGCCTACTAGTTTGATGTGAATTAGTCACTTTTAGAACAAATCCGCGAAAATCCCAACCATTCATTAATGGATGGCTGTGATTATATCTCCCAATGTTAGTCCTTTTTGATTATTCGTTCGAGTTATTTAACCACGTGATTAAACAATTTTTTCCTATCTTTTAAATTGTTTCAGTGTTGGTTGAAGAAACAGAAAGATGTCCTATTTCCTGAGAAGCAGGAAACAAATAATAAAATCATGTGGACTTCTGGCCTTGTTTTTGGACGAGGAGAGGTATATATCGATAATCTTTAAATCTCCTTAATTATATTTTCTATTTCAGTTTTGTATATTCATGTGCTTATAATTGTACCATATATTAATATTATCCCCTGTTTGTTTGTATATTTGGCTTGTTCTCAAAAGTCCATCTTTTGCCGAGTCTGTAAATTTTCTTTTTCACTTTAGTAGGATTAACAATTCAATCCTTGTTTCTCGTTGAAGGGTATTGTTGAATTAGAGACAGAGTATGGTACGCTTCACATCAAGGTACGTTTTTAATTATTTTGCCGATTTGAACTCGATGTTGGTTTCATTTGCCTAGAGTTTTTTGTTGGAAAATGGAGATTTATAGATAGAAAAATTGTAATTCGCCTACAATTTGAGGATAAGCTGTATTGAAGAAAATGGAGATTTATACAACTTATCTTGATTTCATTTTCTTCTACTAACATGGAGGGATGAAATTTTCTATTCCAAATCTCTCCTATTCCACATATTCAGTTTTTTGACACGTATAATTTACAAATGCAGTTATTAATGGATGTTTAACATGTGTAAATATTTTGACACGTATCAAACATCTAATATATGGAATAGAATAGAAGATGGAGCAGCATTTGGAATAGAGAAATTCACTAATGATTTTGGTGATTTTATTACAGCTTTTGCCCGAGTGTTCTCCCAAATCAGTTGCATACATCCTTGAGTTGTTGGCTTTGCGCCATTGCGCGGGTTGTTATTTTTATCGCGCTGAAGGTCGAGGCCAATCGTGGGACGTGAAAGGAAATCACATTAAAGATGTAAGCCTACAATTTTTCTTGTTTTTCTTGCTTATTCCATGCATTACAATTTTATCGAGGCTACCTTAGATGGGCACAAAGTATTTTCTTAGTTCAGATTAGGGCTGAAAATTGAACCAAACTACTCGATACTCAGTTCGAACTCGATAATTTACCAAAACAAAGTTTGAACAACTTGTTGTGTTTGATAAATTTTGAATCTCGACTCGAGCTCGACTGGATTAGTAAAAAAGACAAAAGTATGTATAAAATATTCAAACTACTCGAGCTCGGCTGGTGATCGGCTCGATTAAAGTTCGTTTGAGCTCGGCTCGATGAACAATCTGACCAAACTTAAACACAATTTTCAAAGTTCGATTGTGATTCAAACAAGTTTGAACACCAATGCGTTCCGCTCGACTTGACTTATATCTAACTCTCGGGCCATATATAAACATTCTAGGCATCGTTTGGCCCTCCATTCGCTTTGATTCAAGGAACTCTAGAAGCCCAAGGAACGACATTCCACGAGATCCAAACGGAGCATAACCCGATTATAAGGAGGGGTTCGGTGGCGTGGGTGGGGTCCGGCCCGGAATTCTTCATAAGCCTAGCTAACCATCAAGAGTGGAAAAATTCGTACACGGTTTTTGGTTCGGTTCTTCCGGAAGATATGGCGATTGCGGAGAAAATAGCTGAGCTTCCCACAAAACCAGAGGTATGGAATAATATTAATGTTTCAGTATTAGAGAAAAATGTGCCTTTGAGGTTTCAAAGAACTAAGATTGATGATGGTAACTAAATAGTTGCCTAAATGCTTCTTTTATGTAACTTTTCTTTACAAATTTTACTCTTCAAAAATAGTTTTGTAACATTTGATTTTGAGTTTTGAGGGAAATAAATATTTGATTAGTTATTATACATTGTGAAAAAAAGATATAATTATTGTACATTTTTTGTTTTGTGTTTGAGTTATTTTTGTTGTGAAGTTAATCATCTCTTTATATTGTGAATCAAAGTGATGATCATATAATTGTCAAACTCTTGTAGTTGGAATTAATGCAAAATATTAATCAAGTGGACCTAATTAAATATATAAGTTGGACAAGAATCAAATACCTAAATTTGAGTGATAAATTCTTATAATTAATTTCTAACTTCATATATAGTTATTGAAAATCCCACATTCCTTCATAAGTTTTGTGGAATAATTCTAATTTATCTATCCTTATAAGTTTTAGAGATTTCTTCTGTGAATAACGCATATATAATATAACTAATTATTATCTATAATTTATGGTCTGGTATGGTTTTTTACCAGTACGAGTTTTATAAAATCAAAATCATATCAACATAATAATGAATGTCTTGCCTCGACTGGTCATTTTCTTATAATGCATCACTATAATTATTTTTGAAAAAATTAAAAAAATCTCCCTAAAATAATTTCTTGTGTTAAAAATTTCCATGAAAATATTTCTATAAAAAACATTCCACCAACTATAAAAATATTTGGGTTCATAAATTTATGAACTTAATCAAGCTGAAATAGAAATTAATTTGTTGTATTTAATAAATTTGTTTAAAGTTGCATACATAAGAGCTTCGGAATTTTACATAAACTTCCCATTTTCTTTTTCATGTAATTGAACTAACTTAGAGAAAAAGTGTAATGTCTTAATTACCAAAATTGATTTTCACTTTTAAAATCAATTGATCATAATTTAATTATCTAATTATAGTACTCTTTATTTATTAAACCTAGCTTAGGCCTTAAATGAGAAAATGTGTAGATTTATGAGTTTACCACATAATATCATGAGATGAATAATTTTTAAAGGATCAAGGAGTCTTCCCTCATCTAATAGTATTAATTACACCAATTGTGATAGTTAAAATTTTCTTAATTTTTCGAATCTAATATTCTATGATGAACCAGTTTTATTAAAAATCAACGGTATATGATATAAATAATACTTAGAAACAACGAGTGTATTAAAATTGATCAGCCAAACATATATGTGTTTCGTGGTAATAACAACACTATTCTTCCTAAACAAACTGTATATCAGGAGTAACTTTAGTAGAATCAGTTCGTTATAAAATTACCCGAGAAAATAATTATATGGAGTAACTCCAGTAGAATCAGTTCGTTATAAAATTACCCAAGAAAATAATTATATGCAAAATTGAGGTCATTGAAACATGTCAAATTATATCGCTCATCCTAGGTTGGTATTGGCGGACCCAGACCCAGACCCAAAATTTTGGATTTGGGTTTGGACCCAAACCTAATAATTGGGCTAGACTTAGACCCAGATCCAATGGGTCTCATGTGTGGGTCTAGGTTTAAGTCATTCTAATACGATGAGTCTCATCGCAAAAGATATGATCGTAAAAAATTATCAGACTTGTTTTTATCTAACGTTATATGATGGATTAGGTGAAATAAATTTAGTCCATCATAAAATAATAAGAGATGAATAATTATTAGATGGGACGAGTATTTATTATTGTCGGTATTAAATCCTAAAATGACCAATATAAGGGGAAGGGGAAATAATCAAATAATTGTACAAATATATGTATATATATGAAGAATATTACTACACCCTGTTTTTGTGTGGCACCCCATGTTGATTGTCACATGTTTACCACCTATTTATACGGTCACAATAATACAAGTGATATAAATAGTAGTAGTACAATTTTATATCACAAATTTAATAGTAATAAATTACTATTATTATTATTATTAAAGAAATGTTGACTTTACGCCTTGATCAGACCTCATTCTTTCTGCATCACCACTCGGATCACACACACAATATATATATATATATATATATATATATATATATATATAATATTCTAACTTTTCGCTTTGGACTATATAGCAAATATTTTAATTCACCTAAAATTTAGGTCTTAAAATTAGTTAAAAAATGCTAAAAAATATATGCTAAAATATATATGTTAAAAAAATAGGTTAATCACCCTTCTATACCAAGAAATACGTGTAATATTTCATTTTATATTAATAATATGTATTTCTTGGTAAAGTAATATGTATAGCTTTTAAAAATGTTTGGGAAATATATAAATATCAAGTTAGCATATTAATAAATGAAAAAAAATATAAAAACGTTCATTTTCTAACGGGTATGGAATTTCACGGAGGGTTTAGACAACATTGAGGGTATGATGCCTATTTTTTTTTTAACAATTTTTTGTTTTTAATATTTTTGATCTAACACATGGGTATTTTATAAAAAAGGATTCTTAAAAACTATTTTTATTAGCTGAACATATTGTATGTATATTTAGACTTAACTAGATATATTGATGTACTTAACAATAAAAGAAAAGAAATGTTACATATATATATATTGATAAATATTAGAAGATGAAACATAATTGTGATGTATTAGACGACTATTAAGCCTATATTGCAAAATAAATAGTACTCCATAAAATCAATAGTAGATTGAGGTGTAATCGTGTAATGAGTCGAGTTGAAAGTTTAAATGTACAATTTTTTTTTTAAAATTACAATTAAATTTTAAAAATTGTGTTTGAACTTAGATTGATTGTTAATCGAACTGACCTCACACAGGCTTAAATCGAATCGAACACAAATTGAGCTTGGATAATTTTGATTATTTTGTATATGTTTTTTTTTTACTTTTTACTAATTGAGCTAAATTCGAGCGAAACTCCAATAATTATCGAATTCAAAAAAGTTGTTCAACTTTAGTTTGATAAATCATCGAATCAAGTTCAAACAAACTTTTAACAATCGAGTATTGAGTAATTTGATTTAATTTTTTAGTGATAATAGTGGAATATTCTTATAAGATCCATTTAAATATTGATTCTCCAAATTGGGATAATAACAATTTATTATATAATATGATAAAATTTGTGAGGGATCCACTAAACATAAATAATCATAATTATATTCACCTAACAAATTACTTGATTTAAACTGCAAATCATTATAAGAATCAAAAGTTTCGTTTAGAAAATGATTTAAATTAAAAATAACACATTAGAAACAATTAAAAATTAAATAAAAAATAAGAGGTGGGGGAGTGTGGCAAGTGAATTCTCCAAATCAATAATTTGAGATTTTTGGCTTTCTTGTTTATTGGCAGACTGACAAAATCGTACCAATTTTTATGACATTTATATTCACCAGAATTTTATCACCAAAAATGGGTCCCACTCTATATCTCTAATATTTGGCTCCATTATAATTTCTAACATAGAATATTAAATATTAGGGGTCAATTGTATGACACGTTCATTTACGAAAAATCTTTTTCATGATAAAAGTAAGGAAAAAGTATTTTTAATAGTAAGAAATATGATGTGAAATTTGTGTTTGGAGAATTTTTTAAGAGAAAAATATGTAATGATTATGGTTGATGTGATATGTTTTTTATTATGAAAAAATTGTTGTAATTGTTATTTGAATATAATTTATAATAAATCATTTTAGTCAAAATCATCGATTTAGATGTCAAAAGATAGCCACAATGGATCTTATTTTAAACGTCGCATTATTTTACATTAGAATATGTGATTAATATAATTTTGGAGTTGAAAAATAGCCGGAAAAAACTTTATAAATCGATTGTGTGAACTGTCAAATCATAAATAGTAAGAGTAAATTTTTCTTTTTTTTTGCAATTTTTTTTTAAATTATCTAAAATTCTGTGAGATTTTTTTAAAGAATTTTTTGGTAACATACCAAACAATTGATATTTTTTAGAATTTTTTGCTATGAAATTTTTATTGTGGAATGGAGTTTCCATTCAATTGAGGCCTCAATTATGCATGTCAATAGAACCTCTCATTGTTTTTTTTTGGTTACCCTCTCATTGTTACACTTACCCAAAAAGTTGGTAAATTTTTCTATTATTAGGGGATTAGTTGTTCACGATTTAAATAACTGATCGAATCGAACTGAATTAGAATTAAATGTATCGATTAGAATCTATACTGATTTGGTTTGGTTTGTTTTTTTTTTTTTTTCAAAAGTTAATTTTCGGCTTGATTCAATCTTAGCGGTCCGTTAATTAAATTGAATCTAAAAACGACAAAATTGAGATTAATATATAATATCAAATATAATAGGAGGCCATTTCAATTTTTTTTAAAACATCTAAGTTATAATGAGTTTTAAAGATTATAAATGTTAATAAATAAAATTTAAATTGTTGGAAATAAACCTAAATCCAAAATAACCCTAACAATTTTTTTGTTTGAAATTCAATTAACCGAAATTAACCAAATTAATTCGGTCATAATTGAACCGACTCGTTATCCACACAATTCGATTACAAATAATAATTTTCAACAAATTGAATTTTTGGTAAATCGATATTTTCGATTCAATTAAATTTTAATGAAAACCCCAAATTTTAATTTTTACCATGATGAATGGTGATTTTTTATATATTATCCACGCCTCATTCAATCGTTAATTAGGGTAACTCAAAGTAGAGTTGCTTGAGCAACTGAATTTTGTGACCTGTTTAATTCCATTTGAAAGAATCTCTATTTGGCTCCTCTGAGCATGTCATGGTAACTTAAATTGATTTAACTCTTGTGCGTACAAAAACGAGATTTTCCCGATGCACATTCTAAAAATAACGTCTGAAAACCGTTAAAAAAGTTAATTAATTAGAATTGATTTGAGATTATTACATGTGATTGACATATGATTAAATAAAAGTTTCTATATAACCAAAAAAATTAGCCAAAACCGAATAAAATATTCTATAATTTTGATTTGAAGTTTAATTCGATTTATATAGTCAATCCGCAAACACCCCAACTCAACACAACCATTTGAAAAGACAAAGACAAGAAAAGAAAAGGAACAAACACAAAAATCCAAAGGAAAAAAATAAATAATGAAATGAGATGAAGATGATGTGGATGAACAGTATGCCAGCAGTAACAAACGCGGGAACTAAGTAAGAATGATTCTTTGAATCAATCGTGCCGGCCTCAAATCTCTCTCTCTCTATCTCTCTCCTTTTCACCATTTCCATTTCCATTTCCATTTTTGCTCAACAGAGAGATAGAATTACAGAGAGATGGCGTCTATGGGGGGAAATGGCGGAAGAGCTTCTTCTTCTTCTTCTTCTTCTTCTTCTTCGCTGCACAAGTCTTCTGATAAGCCGATTAATACTTCTTCTCTTAGAAGCAACAACAATGGCGGACAGTCGCATTCTGTTCGACCCAAAGCGTCTGCGGTTTCATCCAATTCAAGACGCTCTGTTACGCCTACTCCCAGAAATACTGATCCAGGTTATCCATTTCTCTTTCTCTGTCACATTATTGTTTCAAATTGATTATTGATGTAACTATGTTATTCTTCTTTTTTGATTATCATGTTTGGAGGGTTTTGTGAAATAAGGTGATTGACACAGAAAAGATTCATAATTGTTTGTGGAAAATTTATTGTTTTGTTTTGCTGAGTTTTTCATTAGGTTGTTTGTAATGTTGAAAATTCTTGTGGCCAAATGTATTATAATGCATTCAATTGAAAGGCTAGTAATTGTATTTATCTTACTATAGTAATATTTACAAATCAAAGTTTGATTTTTGACAATGATTTGGCTTCATGAGAATATAAAAACGAAAAAATACAGACCAGTTAGGCCGAGAATCATAATTGTGTTGTGGGAGAGCAAATGAAATGAAAGTTCTTTGGTTGACGATTATGATGCTCACTGTTTTGGATTTCTTTAGTAAAGGTCCTGTGTAGTTTGCTGAACTAGATTTCACAAAGTAAAAATTTTAGGTTGAATCAGGATAATGAATGTCTAGTTCGTAAAATTATGTAATAGTGGTTCTTGGCTTGAGTTGTACAAGATTGGTGTTCGGTTGACTACAGCTTTTGGAGTTTTCAAGTTGACTGATGAAAACAATTTAGCGAGTTTGGTTCACAAAGAGATTTTGTTAAACAGCATAAATGTCGTGATTTTTAACAAAGCTTTGGATTAATTCTTCTTGTTATGAAAAGGAGAATGAAATGTTGGTAAGAGTTTTATTTTCTTTAAGATAAAGGGTTCTATATATCTATCTTTCCACAAATTTAGAATGCACTTCACCTTCCAAATGCTGATTCATTAAAAATCAATTTGAAATCAAGATCTGAAAGATACATTTCAGAAAATGTGTTTTAAGTTTTCCAAATGGGTCCTTGTTCTTCACATAGTTCATTGAAGTTCGTGGTTTATAATGGTTAGTCTGCTGCATAAACTATGTGGTAGGCCAAAAAGGCAGAATTTGCTTTAATGGTGATAAAAGTACATTTTTCTTGTTCAAATATATTTAGCATCCATGCAATTTCTCAAACTAAATATATATTGAGTCATCGACCACATTCTATTTTAGAATTAGGATGAGATATATGTAAATCTCAATGTCTTTTTTATAAAAATAAACAACAAAAAATACAGTAATATCCATCTGGTTTGTCCTCGAATATTAGCATAAAGTTTCAACGGTATGTTTATCTTATCATGGTAGTGGTAGAAGACTGATAGGCATTGATTTGAGGGAGCCCTTATATCATCAATATCATGTGTTCATATTTACAAAATATAATTTGGCTCATAAACATTTGCCTTTTTTTTTTTTTTAATCTTTGTCATAGAATCTGAAAGAGTGAGGGTTGCGGTTAGACTTCGACCTAAAAATGCTGAGGATCTCTCCGATGCTGATTATGCTGATTGTGTGGAAATTCAGCCTGAGGTATATATACCCACTTTTCTGAGTCTGTTTTTCTTGTTGGTTAATCTGAAATACATTTCATTACCATACACTGCGACAAGTCTTATGTGGTTAGGCCACATTTGGATTGAAGTGTTTGTGGGCTAAGAATTTCAACCATGATAAAAACCATTTAACATGCTTGGATAGCTTCAAGTTGCCACAGATTTTAAATCATTTAGCAGCCATTTGAGCTATTTTTAGAACCATTATGCTGAACTCGTATCCTCCACTCGAAATCTTTTCCTGAAATCGAAATCTTCCATCCAAACGCAACCCAAGACTATAATAATCTTGTTTCATTGATGAATTACTCAAAACTCTCTCTTTATTCCAGCTAAAAAGATTAAAACTGAGAAAAAACAATTGGAGCTCTGAGGCGTACAGATTTGACGAAGTGTTTACTGAAACTACTTCACAAAAGCGTGTTTATGAGGTGGTAGCAAAGCCTGTTGTTGAGGTGATCTGTACAATCCCATACACACTATATGCTCTAACATTTTCTTCAAAACAAATCTTGTAATGGTGTGTTTGGATTGAAGGATTTGAAAACTATGGATTTCAAATTCATCGACAAATCCATTTAAGTTTGTTTGGATGAATTCATGTTATGATGGATTTCAAATCCCTTGGCATTCATTTTAAGCTATTTTCTCCACAACTACGGTGGATTTCAAATGACACCATTTTAGGTGTCATTTCAAATCCTTTCTTCAAATCCCCTCTTCAAATCCAAATCACTAGATCCAAACACACCCTAAAGGTATTCTAAGGTTACTTTTGCAGAGTGTGCTTGATGGGTACAATGGCACAGTCATGGCTTATGGTCAAACGGGCACGGGCAAGACTTACACACTCGGAAGATTGGGTAAAGATGATGCATCTGAGCGTGGAATTATGGTTAGAGCTTTGGAGGACATAATAGCCGGCACATCTTCATCTGATAGTGTTGAAATCTCTTATTTGCAGGTAACGAGATTATTACATTGTGATTGTGTACTTGTTTTAGTTGGTTTTAATCAGAGTTTAATTGTCATTGAAAGTAAATGTACCTGTATAAATGATACAATTACATTGAATTGTTTGCGAGAATTTGCATGAGATATATAAATCCAATACTCCCTATGTTTCAAATTATTTGTCCTCCGATTAACGCTGGTTCGTGAGCAAAATCCATCCTTTCAAGATGGTTGTCTCCTCGTGAAGCAAAATCGCAACATTTTTAAGAAAACTTACAATAATTTGGGGGTAGTTGTCTCCTCGTGACATTCCTTGACCAAATTCCCCCCAAATTCCCGCGTTTTTACCTTGCAGTAACGGCCACGCATGACTCACGTGCGTGATTCCGTTTAAATTTGGACGGAATTTGGTCAAGGATCAAAACTGATAAGTTTGACGACCTATGGGACTAAAAAAGTGAGGAAAGTGAGAAGCGCAGGACTAAAAGTGTACATGGTGACACTTATGGGACGAAAAAAGCAATTTTCCCGTCTATGTTTAGTCCTAGAACGAATGGAAGGATATGGTAGTAGTTGCACTACTTCTAGTGGTGTAACAATGTTATGAAGTATTACAAATATGATTAATTGACCTTTTGCATTTTCATATAATCAAATGCTCAATTGGATTAAGAACACTATGCTTAGATAACGCTATTACATTATGAGTGTAATACAATTGTAATGAGTCAATGATTATACTTAATGCTTTTGTGTTTAATTTTCTCTTAGTTTTACATTTGTATTTGATGAAGACGAAACGTATTTTTTCAACAGTTATACATGGAATCTATTCAAGATTTGCTAGCTCCAGAAAAGATTAACATCCCAATTGCGGAGGATGCCAAGACTGGGGAAGTATCAGTACCTGGTGTGGAGATAGTCAAAATACGGAATCTTGATCACTTCTTACAAATATTGCAACTTGGAGAATCTAATCGTCATGCAGCTAACACGAAGCTGAATACAGAATCATCGCGAAGTCATGCGATTCTCATGGTACATAAGTTTCCATATCATAGTCTAAATCGCCATGCAAACTTTTAGTCTCTTATTCAAATTTAATTATTATTATTATTATTATCATCATTATCTTTTGTGTAGGTTTATATTCGTAGATCCACGGATGAGAAAGAAGAAATAAATATTCATCAACAAAAAGATACTTCGATAGATAGACATGGACGCCGTGTCACAACTATACGTAAAAGCAAGCTGCTGATTGTGGATCTCGCAGGATCTGAACGAGTCGACAAATCTGGTTTGATCTTTTAGTCCCTTTGTCCTAAAGTGAATTTTTTCATTACCAATAGTAGCCTCGCAATTAAAGTAATGATTTAAGACAACTACCTTTAAGTGTAATAGAGTAAACTTATACAATAAGTTCACTTTTTCAACTTTCATATAATCTTGTTCCCTCATTTTACGTTATTTCTTGTCAGAATATGTCATGATTACGTAACTCAATTTATTACATTTCTCTTTATTTTCGAACTTAAATGAATCTTTATTTCTTCTTTTTGGTGTGAGTTCTATATAAGTAATAATTTATTTGGACTTGTTCTTTGCAGGGAGTGAAGGTCATTTGCTTGAGGAGGCCAAATTTATCAATCTTTCTCTTACTTCTTTAGGAAAGTGCATAAATGCATTGGCCGAGAATAGTCCTCATATACCAATTCGAGATTCTAAGTTGACAAGATTGCTTCGCGATTCATTTGGAGGTTATGTCATTTCCTCGTTATTCTCTATTTCATCTTTTTATATGGGAAATATTAAAGCCTAAAGGTGGGCTTTGTGTTAAAAAAGAAAAAAACACTTAACCTCCTTTCGACGTTAATGTTTTCTATACTTATATATTCTTGTTACTTGAAGTCATAATTTAACAAGGATTTTACTTAGAATCACTGCGTGTGGCTCGGGTGAAATTTCCGACTTGGTCTACGCTGTAACTTATTAAAAATAAAATTATTTCATAATTGATGTACGTGATATAAATTCTTTCTTTTTTGCATATAGAATTTGAATTATCTTTTTAAGGAAAAGATGTTTCTAATGTTCTATTGTTGTGTAGTCATTTCATTGATTATAAGCAGTTAGTACATCAGTTGAGAACAAGCCAAATTTCTGATGATTAATTTTATAGAACACAATTTAATTGATATCTCGCTTCTCATTAAATTTTAATTCGCATTCCACTAGAACCCTTTTATTTTGCAAGAGTAGGATCATAAATTAAAATTTCCTTTTACATAAACTTACATAAAGTTTAACAAAACAGGTTCCGCACGAACGTCTCTCATAGTAACAATTGGACCATCTTCTCGCTACCATGCAGAAACTGCAAGTACTATAATGTTTGGACAACGGGTGAGTTTATCCTTTACGCTCAAATAAGCCTGATTCTATTCATCAAAGTTAGCGCGTAAAAAATCCTTGTATTTTTTGCTAATAGGTTTTGAATATAAATTTGTCATTGATATTTACAGGCCATGAAAGTTGTAAACACGGTGAAGCTGAAAGAAGAATTTGATTACGAAAGCTTATGCAGGAAGCTTGAGACGCAAGTTGACCATCTTACTGAAGAGATTGACCGGCAACAAAAGTTAAGGGAAAACGAGAAGAAAAAAATGGAGAAAAAGATTGAAGAATTTCAAATTTCTTCTACCGAAGCAGAAAAGCGTTTTATTGCTAGATCCGAGGTACTTGTTTTGTCGTCTTTTTTACTTTAAGATATTGCTTTATGTTACGTTTAGTTGAGCTTGTAAACTACTCGTTCTATATCATGCATTTACACTTTATAGATTTTATGTTCGGATAAAACATTTTGTGTCCCTCATCTTTGCTGCTTCATTTAGTTTAAGTCTCTTAATGCTTCGAAAGTTTAAAGTATAAAAGGTTGAACTTAATAGACGGAAACTTTACTATTTACAGTGTTAACATGTATGCATGTGAGCAGTTGGGAAAATTGCTGTTTTAGTCCACAACTTACACTATGTTCAGTTTTAGTCCCAATATTATGAAAGTCATCATTTTGCATCCTATATCTTTAAGAATGTGCCATTTAGGTCCTAAGTCCAAAGTCTGTTAGTTCTTGGCGGAAGTAGAACGTGCTTTTCACGAGGACAGTTAATTGAGCAATTTATAATACAGTTAATTGAGCAATTTATATTACATGATATTGGACCAAATTTGCACAAGACCCAAGTCGCGGGACCAAAATTGCACAAAGCTCAAGTTATGGGACCAAAAATGCACTTAAGGTTTTGTACAATTTTCCCATATGATAAGCACATGCTATTTTCGTTTAAAAAGTAACAGAAATTGCAATTTGGGATCAAAATTGCACATTTTTAGAGATATGGGATGCAATTTGGTGATATCCATAATAGTGGGACCAATTTCACACATGACTTAACTTATAGGACTGAAAATGAAATTTTCTCTCAGCATTGTAATTAGTACTTAGTGTTGTTCAGACTGCGAGGCCCATTTTTGATTTAATAACACAATAATATAAGGGATTAAATTTGACGAGAATCAAATCAAGTGAGCTAAAATTAAGTTAGTGTCAAAGATGAGAGACCAAGCTGAATTTTTCGCTCGTTAAAGAAATTATATACAAACTATTATAATTCTTCATGCCATGAGTTGTGTATTATGAATGTTGTCATTGCAGTTATTACAGAAGGAGAATGCTCGATTAACATCTGACGTGAAAGATTTACTGCATGAGTTAGATAGCCAGAAACAACAGAACAACGTGCTGCTTAACGAGATTGTACAGTTGAGAAACAGTGTGAAGAATAGCAAGGTACTACTTGCAAAAGCAAACTAGCCCTGGAAATTGTTCTTAGATTCTCTTGCACAAATCAGATATTACAATTTGGGTTATGACATACGTATTTATTACAGGTTTTGGAGGAGGAAAATACTCGTTTGGAAATGGAGTTGAATGATGTAATGAAAGATTTGAAATCCCAGAAAGATCAAAACGATATCATGCATAATGACTTTGTGCGCCTAGAGTTGAACTTGAAGCAAAGCAAGGTATTTGAAAGATGTCAACTATTTCAATGGTTTATTTCGTGATGGTATTTTTGGTAATACATTTTAGATATCGAATCTCCAAATCTTGATGTCTCTGATACATTATGCACGATCAAAATGTTATGTAAACCTACAAATAATAAGAAAATAACACAATGTCTTTTGTCAAATCATTAATGTCTCAATTTATTTCCTCCCTGAAAACCTATCATGAAATTTTCTTTGCATTTCACGAGTTCACGTGGGAAATTTTATTATCAAAAGTTTGGGTAGTTTAACTTGTGTAAAGAATTTGCGACATGGAACATAGGGTACTACGTGAATTATACTGTATTAATCTTGAATTTCCTTTTATATGAGAAAACAACTCTTCTCGACGTAAATGTTTCCACATTTTGAATTGCATACGCAAAAAGGTGGCAATAAAAGAGCTCTAAATTTGTGTAGCAAAAGCCAGAAAAAAAAAAACTCATCGTCGTAAAAATGAATCTCGACCAAGATTGTAAACAAAAATCATAGCGATATTTCTAGTTTTCAACTTAAGATGCAAAAGATGATTTTGCATCTTCTAAATAACTAAATGCCATTGCTTTCATTGTTAGTAGAAACATCAGCTAGAGAGTTCAACGTATCAGAAAATTCTTGCTGATACTACTCAGATGTATGAGGAGAAAATAGCTGATCTGGTGAATCAAATAGAAGATGAAAATGCGAGATCTGTTAGTGCTGAAGAAGAAGTGAAAAGAATGAAGAAGCAAATCAATGATATCCAAACGTCGATAAAGGTACATCATTACATACTAAGCACTGAAATATTCCAATAAGCACTAAGTAACATACGTACTATAGACTTAAATAGTAAGACTTTCAATCCCAAGGGATCAAAACGGTGAAAATTCAAACTGAAAGGACCGGAGCCGTAATATTTTGTGTGCACGTGAGCAATCCCATTGGTGCTCAATGGAATTGTGACAATTAGGATCATTTTCTTTTAAATTAAGAATGAACGTACGAAGGGATTAGATTTGATGAGCGTTGACGAGGGGATGAAATGTGAATTCACAACCAAAAATGTTATTGTCCCACTGAATATTATATAAGGGTGTGTTTGGATCGAGTGATTTGGATCTGAGGAGGGGATTTGCAGCAAGGATTTGAAATGACACTAAAATTGGAGCAAATTGAAATCCACCATAATTGTGAAGAAAATAGCTTAAAATGAATACCAATGGATTTGAAATCCATCATAACATGAATTCATTCAAACAAACTTAAATGGATTTGTCGATGAATTTGAAATCCATAGTTTTCAAATCCTTCAATCCAAACACACCATAAGTTCACTCAATCTATTACACCAAAAAATAAAACACATTATCCTGCTCTTATTAGATTAGAAATAATCTGATATCTTCTTCTCTGTAACAGCAAAATCAGGTGGAGAATTCTAGACATCATAAAGAACTTGCAGACACCACTAAGATATATGAAGAGAGAATTGAAGCTCTTAATCATCAGCTTCATGATGAACGTGCTCGTGCTGGAGGAATCGAAGAAGAATTGAAATCTACAAAGAATCTTCTAAAAGAGTATCAAAATTCAGTCAAGGTGAGTTGTCCTGATATATCACAGTCAAGAAAATCATAATTGGCATATCTTGCTATAAATTTAACGTTCTTTTTTGTTTTGATTTGATTATACATTCATTCCTTGGAAAGTTTCATATCAATGTTATTGAAAAAATGTCGTTTAGTAATATGGGCTTCAGTTTTCAGATTCGGGTAATTTTTGAATGAAATTATTACTTTTTTCTTCAAATGATTACTTTTCTTACTCTAGATTAACGAAGCGGAAGAGATTGATGAACTTCGGATGAGGTTGAATGAAATGCATGAGCTGCACGAGACAACTGCTAATGAGCTTCGATTGTTAAGCGTAGAATATAAGAATCTAGAAGCAGAAAAGGTATATATAGGACAATATAATTAAACATTGCACTTGATCCCTTATTAAATAGTGAATATAACAAATTTTACATTCTTTTTAACCACTCACACAAAAGCATGTGCAAGATAACAAATGTTTCACTTTTGTACTGAGTTTATGCTATTACATGCTCGTGTAAAAAATCAGGAAACACTTCAAGATGAACTTCATGCTGTAAGACAAGCACTTCAAGTTGAGGAAAGGCGAAGAAAGGAAGCTGAAACCGAGCTGAGTAACATAATGAAGGTTGTTCCAGAAAATGAAGATGCCTTTGAGGTAAACGAGATTCCCCATAATACGACATACAAGCATCATTCTTTACAGAAAACTGCATTTTTGGTACATTAATGTGGCCTGCACGTTTCGTTGGTACACTAATATGGGGTGGCTGAGTAAACTAATGTGAGTTATGTGTACGTGAGGTATGTGTTGGGTCCCCCCATGTGGGGGGAACTGTTCATTCGTGGACAAGAAAATGGAAATTTGGTAAACAATTTGAAAGTTTGCAGCCGTAAATGTTTGAAAGTTTTTTTCAAAGTTTGGGGCTGCGTAAATGTTTGAAGAAAGAAAACAATATTGGACGGAAGAAATTTAGGAAGAAGAGGTGGAGAAATCAGATTTTTCATCCTCCGTTTTCTTTATAAATAGAGCTCATTTCCTTTCAGAAAATTCATAAGAAAAAGAGAGAAAAAAATTGAGAAATCCAATCTAGAGAGATTGAGAGAAATCCACTCTTACGAGTGACGAGAGAAAATAGTAAGGAGAAAATATACGAGAGAAAAATACTCTATTTTTCTATTACTATTCCAAGTTCATAAACTTGATGTATTTGTAATCCAAGAGATACACTCTTGAAGAATTGATTATCCCCTAATAATTTAGGGAGAAATTGTGTAAGCCCATTATTGATATAGTTGAGGTTTTCGGCTTCGGTCCCGTGGTTTTTTCCCGATTTGGGTTTTCCACGTTAAAACTCGTGTTCTCATATTTCTCTTTTCTCGCCCGTTTCACTCTACAATTATATCAACTTGATTAATCCCATTTTTATCCAGTTAGTGGGAAAAGAATTTTATCACTTACGCTGTGCCGGTGGTATTATAATTAGTGCCACTCTTTCCCAACAGTATGTCTGTCAATTTGAATATAAAAATTGCCGGAAAATTCTAATTTGGCCGGAAAAGTTGATTAATTTTGACTGAAATTGCGGATTTTGATCGAAATTGACACCAGAAAATTGCATAAAATTGGGGTTTGGGGGTAATTTTATAAAAATTGGTGGTTGTGGAAAATTGCATAAATTTGGGGGTTTGGGGTGACTTAGTCAAAATTGGCCAAAATCGGTTAATTTTGGTCAAAGTCTGATTTTGTTTTTTCAATTTTGGTCAAAAATCAATCAATTTTCCAGCGAAATAAGAATTTTTCGGCGACTTTTGTATTCAAATTGCCGACATACCCCACATTAGTATATCAAATTGCCCCAAACAATATTAGTGTACCAAAGAAACGTGCAGACCATGTTGTACCAAAAATGCAATTTTCCGTCATTCTTGAGATAAGTAACATTCTATACCTTAATCTTTTACAGGAGAAGAAGTTACATATGCATGAAAGTTTACGACCAAAAAATCTCCATAAGACTAGTCGGTCCAGAGAAACTATCCTCAGCCAAAGGAATACAATCACCAAAATATGCGAGGAAGGCAAGATTTCTCGAAACCTGTTTGTATAATCTAATGTTGTCAGTAAAATCCCAAGTGTTGACGAGTATATTATAAATGCTCTTTGTTTCGTCCTAGTATTATTAAATTAGTTCATTTCTTTCTCTGGGTGCACTAAATCTGTTGATTTATGCATACAGTTGGGCTCGAAAAGATATTATCATTGCTCGAATCTGGAGATTTAGATGTCCAAACCCATGCTGTAAAGGTCGTAGCTAACCTGGCTGCCGAAGGTATGTAAAAATTGGAGCTTGATGTTTGAATCGACTTTTTTCTTATTCTTTTTCCTTTTCCCTTGTGGTCCAAGTTTCTTGTTGCATGTCACTGAACACCAAATCTTCCAATTATTTATTGTCCAATGCATTAGAATCAGTTCTTTCAAATGCATTAAATGGTGCTAGATTTGTACATGGATATATTTCTCCTTAAAACTATGGTTGCCCGTATATCCCATTACACTAAATGATGCATGATACAGATACAACAATGTTCTACATTTATGGGATATTTAGTTTTAGATGATAGTATGATTAAGTGAGTGTTGTCTGTTTTTTCTTAATGATAAATGGTAAGTGCTGCTAACTTAAGATTTGTTTGATTTGATGTTTCCAATTGCAGATATCAATCAGGAAAGAATTGTGCAGGAAGGTGGTCTAGATGCACTTCTTATGTTGGTGGAATCATCTCAGAACACAACAATACTAAGGGTTGCCTCCGGTGCCATTGCAAATTTGGCAATGAATGGTACTCACAAATCTCATTTAGGATCTATACTTCAAATTCGTGTTTCTCTCATTTACCATCTAAACTTCAAATCGGTGTTTCATCTTGTATTTGTATTAGGGGTGGTAATTGGGTTGAATGGGTTGGGTTTGGGTCGGGTCCATTTGGGTTGGGCTTAAAGTGGGTTGGGTCCAATGTAAAAAATATGCATTATAGTTGGGACCCAATAAGGACCCATTATGAATCAAAGTGATGTAAAGGGTTGTTGTAGACTGTAAAATGTAGATTGACTCAAAGTGAAAAATAAGTTGGACCCAATTTAGACCCAAATCGGTCCCAATTTAAAACCCAATTGGACCCAAATATTACTAAAAGTCAACCCAACTGGAACTAAAATGCTAAAATGTTAGGACTCAACCCATTGAAAACTTAGTTAGGTTTGGGTCCAAATATATGTATGGACCCAAATTGCCACCCCTAATTTGTATTATAAATGTATACGAAGTGTATATAACCAACGTCAACTCTATGACCTAGGAAGAGCACTTTGCATGCATCTTTGATATGAATATCATATGAAACATTAAGTGAAATAGAGAATCTAAACAAAAGACTTAGGATTGCTTCGATTTTCTTTTCGGATAACATCTATCTAGAGGGTTGGATATGTAAAAAACCACTAGCAAGTTTGGGTAATGAAAGTTGCTCTTGAATACTCATGAAAACATACTTGTGTGTTTTCAGAAAGGAATCAAGGTTTGATAACAAGTAAAAGTGGGGCCCGACTTCTTGCAAATGCGGCTTCCAAATCGGATGATGCTCAAACTCTTAGGATGGTTGCTGGAGCCATTGCAAATTTATGTGGAAATGGTAAGCTCAAAATGGTATTTTTTGTCCATTCATTTGGAATTTGGTTGATTTTTTTATGTTCTATTTCTGTATTTTGAGGGTTTTAAGCCCTTTTAGTAAGTACTTGTCCAAATTAGCCCTTATCCTTCCACTTGTTTAAAGTGAAGACTTGCCCATCAACTCTATGTTAACCACTAATGGAGAAATTCCAAGCGTTCGAAGAACTAAACTGTGAATAGCTAAAACTTTAACGTTTAAATTATAATATTTTCGATTTTCACGTGCACACATGCAAGCAGTTCCATTAGTAAATAACGGTTTTTCAGACAAGGTTAACTTCTTATTTTATAAATAATGAAGATAATAGATGCTAACTTGATGAGGGATGAACTGTTAACACTTGAATTGATTATTATATACTTATATGATTATATGAATGTGGTTTTGTATTTGCAGAGAAATTACATGTAATTCTGAAAGAAGATGGAGCTATTAAAGCTCTATTGGGAATGTCTAGATCTTTGAACACTGATGTTATTGCTCAGATAGCGCGTGGATTGGCTAATTTTGCCAAATGTGAATCTAGAAGAATAATGCAAGGTCTTTACTACAATACATCATAAAATTTACTTATTTATATTAATCTCGAGTTTATATTTTGTCTGAATGAATTATTGTTCATTAGGACGTTGGAAAGGCCGTTCTCTTCTAATTGAAGATGGTGTATTGCCGTGGTTGGTTGCCAACTTGAACACGAGTTCAACTTCAACGAGGCGTCACATGGAACTAGCTATTTGCCATTTAGCTCAAAATGGTAATGGTTTATTCTCAAAAAAGTTTTATTTAAATTGTTGGAATTTTCATATGCTCAATGAAGAACTAGGAGATAATTGATCCATTTAAATGTTTGATGATATTGTGGGAAGTAATCACAACTTACATATTGTTGAATGTTCAAGATCTTAAATGACTGATGTGATAAATGAAAAATGAATATGAACATTAAGAATACAGTAAGTTTTTTAACTAAATAACGAACATCGTGTTAAAATGATGCAACTATTCAATATGAAAGAGAAATCGTTTTTTTCTCGTTTGCCTATTTACATGTTTATATTTCGGGATAATTACATTTTTTATTCTTTCATGATACTTATTCCATTCATCTGATATTTAGATATGCTTTGTTTACAGAGGATAATGCCGATGATTTCATAACCAGCGGTGGCTTGAAAGAACTCATCGAAATCTCAGAAACATCTGCTAGGGAAGATATACGCAATTTGGCAAAGAAAACGCTTAGGTCGAGTCCATCGTTTCGAGGAGAATTGCATGCAGAATGATGATGTTTCTGAATACAATTTTCCATTCTCTGATATGCATTTAGTTGTGCTAGTTTATATAAGTGGCATATATATTTGGTAAATAAATGTAAATAATAACAACCAAGAATAGTGGTAAATCACAAAATTGTAGCAACATGTAAACAATTTAGTAACTCTTCCCAGATTTTGGACACAAATTGTTGGCTTGCACAAAATATAAATGATAAATTTTCTTTGGTATAGAATAATCATGGGTTTTTTTGCTTGTTTTCTTCTCCTCAATTGATTTGATGTAAAGATAAGATTTTCCAAAATAGTTGAAGAACTGGCACAACAATCACTCAAAATTGAATTAGTCAAAAACTTTTTGTTAAATTAGAAAGCTTACTAATGAACATTGTGTATGAATACTATTTATTTCTAATACATTTTAATGATTGTATGAACCCTTTCATTCTTAAATAACTATAGGTCAAACCTTTCCAATTTTTACAGTACGATGGTTGGCTATTAACGGCCACCCTTGATTCAACTCACCGGCCTTTTGAGCTGGCAAAATAGAAGAACCAAGTTGTCTTTTATATGTTATACATGTCGATATACAATAAGTGATTGGTTATATGTCAGTAGTTATATACTAGCCTTGTTAGTGCACCTATGATTATTAAAATACACAAGAGCGAGTATTCTTTTATCACTCACCCCATATAATCCAATGTCCTAAGTGCACTAGGACAATGTCTAATTGAGTTTTATGAGTCAACCTTCAAAATTTTGAGCCTAGATTTTGGACTCAAAATTGAGTCCAGGCTTATCTCGGCTCACAAACTTGTCGAGCCTAATCAAAAGGCTCAAACTCAGTCCTGTTCAAATTTCATGAAGTTCAATTTATATATAAGCGCACAAAGCCAGTGAACTTTTGGTAGACTTTAGCTCAATTGATAGTAGTAAGAACAAAACTGGCATAGAATTTTCAGTCATGTGTTATCTCGTAATTTTGTAATCAATGAATATTGTAAGATTATAAGATGCTTATTGTATATCTAACTATACAATGCATGTCCACTCTCAATTATACACTATCAATTGCATAGAACAAACCGAATTTCATCTGAGTTAATACTACCATGCTTGCATCAAGCACAACTATCGTCAGATAGTCTCATATTCAACATCATGTTCCAACATCTGAAACTAGTGTAATTTTTAGCTAGGTCTAAAAAATAAACCAAGTAACTCAAAACTCAACTCTAAATAGATGCCTAAAATCGCACCTTAGACGAACCTGGCAACCCAAATTTCAACCCATTTATGCCAGAAAACCAACTAAAGAGTGAGTATTAACTTCAACAGATATTTCACTCATAGCACAGTTGAGCAAAAGCACATAGAAGCACAAGAGTAAAGATAGTCATTTATGTGCTCCCTTTGTGATGCAACACAAAACACAGCAATTTATCCCAAGTGTTGCAAGAAATACACTTTGACATATTACATAAATAACTACAAATGAACAATCTTGATTTCATATCTACAGAACAAAATCCAAAACCGGTACCAAAGAAAGTAAAAAAATGAATCAACACGAGAAAAGAAAGATGAAAGAGCTGAAAGGGCTCAAATCTATGTCAGTATAAAGAATTACTCACACAAATTACCCGAAACATATACTGAAACTTAGGGAGATATGGATTTGTAGCCTCCAACATTTCTACTAAATTTTTTAATTTGTGCCCACAACTAAACAAGTACTCTGCTCAGGAGAAATCAATGTACAAAACTGCTTAGAGTCGTTAATGGGCCAGTATATCTGCAATACGATCCTGAGCATCATCGGGGATTTCCCTCCCTGGGACCTGGACCTTCAAAAGATTTGTGTACCTGCCAGCAGAGATGTTAAATTGTAAATATGAACAGCAAATTTAATCCAAATGATGGTTTTGGATGGATGGAAGGATTTGATTTAAGGATAAGAATTTCAATTGACTTAAGATTTAGTAATTTTGAAAAAACAGTTCATAATGGGTATTAAATACAGAGTAGTGCATTGTAATATAAAATTATTAAAACAAGTTCCAATGAATTTGTTTTGAAATTTCTTATCTACAAATTCTTCAATCCAACCGCAACCTAAAAGTTTTCAAGTTATCGGTATAACTCACTCTGCAGTAGTGAAAAGGTACTCGTGCTCTGAAATAAATGCCAGTAGCGCCTGTAATAAATGATATAATTGTTGTGGATCAGGAAAAAAAAGAAAACAAAAAAGCTAATAGTATATACCCCCAAAGGAAATATATATAGGCAATCAATAGTTTCATATGAATTACCTCAAAAGGCATGTTTAACAATTCATAGTAAGTTCGAACACGATCTAATCTCATCTGCACAACTTCACTATTAATTGAAGAGATGGCTGCCAAAGCCTAAAAGAGGTTCAGGAGAGAAAGTCAGTTACATTGGTTCATGCATTTGACAAATGATAAAGAAATAAGAAAGCAAGAAAAGAAAATTAGGATTTTGATGCTGGCAAAAAGTGAATATAGGTTACAGTATGATTATATGCATATTTAGAAAGTTATCGTACCCAATTTTGGTTTACTTGATTAAATAATCAAACATGGAACACTTGCAAATCATTTTAATTCATATCCATGTATCAATATCAGCTTTCACGAGAATTTGAATTTTCGACCAATACAGCATCAGACTACAAAAACCACAAACCTGTTCCACTGCAATTGAATTACGACATATCTGCTGAACACCAAAGAGGTTGATAGACTTCATTTCAGCCAAAGCCTAACAAGGAAAAATAATTTAACATTTTATCTTTAGTCAACAATATTGGACCAGCAGAACTTTCAATGCAAGCACAGTTGATAACAAACCTTTATGGATGTGTTTGCTGCCATACTGCATATTCCCCCAAATATGTAACTCCGTTTCAGATCCGCAACAAATGGTTGCATTTCCTCATCTCGACGTGTTATCTATGTTACATAAAAGGAAACTTAACTGCCATGGTGTTTCAGTTATTTAATAAGATAGCTTTTATGATAGGTTGGTGAATGAAGGTACAAATCGAAACAAACAGCTTCTTTTCCCCATAAAAATCTGATTATAAGCAGTAACGGCGAAACTAGCAAAAAGACAGCTGATGTAGAAGACTTGAAAATAAGAATCACCAAGAAGATAGCTCTGTGTGCATAAACTTCTCCCAGAAAAAAATGTTTCTAATGTTACAAGCAACTTTATTAATTCTACATGCACGAGAACTATCACATCATTTTCCTGCTTATTGTATTTTCTCCCTCCCATTCACATTGACTAGTTCCGTACCATAAATTAACTCCATTACAAAGTTTTTAACCAAAAAAAAGAGGAAATTCTTCTGAGACATGAATCCGAAACTATGCTTGCTAGATGTTATCAATATTCCAGGAAAGTAAGTCAAGCTTAGGCCAGATAATTCAATAACACTTGGGCTTTTCTGAATGATGCTTGGGATGTTACCCTTGAGATTATTTACATTTTGAATATGGATTTCAATACTAAAAAAACGTGATTTAAGGAAAGAAATACATAATTTTCATTTCTCAGTATGAAATTCAAAATAAGGGGCAAAAACAAAAGAAAAAATTAACCTAAAAATAAAGGTTTCACCTTCGAAAAAAAAAAAGAAAGCTTAGGTTTACATACTGCATTTGAAGATAGATACGTACATATCAGCAAATTAGCACAAAGTGAGGTCTCACCTGGGAAGTTAATGAAATAACAAAATCATCAGGCTCCTCTGCATCTTGGTCGTCTAAATACTCCCTATTTGTCATTTCCTATACAAAATTCACATGTTTGGCCAAATGAATTATTTCTTTTGTTAAAAACAATTTCCAGGTAAAGGGACATAGAAAATGTCATAATTTCTTTTTACACAGAGATACAGATACAACATACCTGCATATGAAATATAGTCTCCAACTGCATCTCTATACGTAGAACCTTAAGGCAATCAATTGCCAATTTTCTATATTCTTCAGCAAATGATGCGAGATCTTTAGGAGGTGCACTGCTTGTTCTAGTATGATGCAAGGTTTTTTTCCCCGTTCCATTTTCTTCTGCGTGATCGTAAGTTTTGGAAGATGATTTCCCAAGCCTGATCTCAAATAAAAAACTAAAAGTAAGCCACAAAACATGAAAAAAAGTATTTTGGAATTAGTCACGTTAAGGAGAACACCGTTTGATTTAAGATACAAAATTACAAGTTGAGTGTTATTTGACTATCAACCGAGAATATGTAAAACCAAATCTGCCCATCCCAATTCTTCTCAACATATTTCACATCAGCTCTGCCTACAATTTGCTTTTGATAATTTGAATACATATTCACTTTATAAACTTGATTTGACCTCCATCATTTACAAGATTTGACAAAGGTCAAAACCATGAGGATAGACTTTTAATCAGGAACTGCCAGAAAATATAAGTTAAACTAATTTATGAGGGAAAACTACCAAGCTAGATCAGGTTATCAAAGAATATCGCAGTCTTGACCTACTTCAGTTTTTAAATGTTAGAAAATCAGCAGTGATGGCCAGCACCAGCCCTAGAAACAAGATTGGGTAAGTTGAGAAAGACAATAAACAAAAGCTTTCTCAATTGCAGCATAGCCACATAGTTTGCCTGCCAAGATCCCATAGGGATTTCATAACTAATAAAAAAACCAATCATAAGTTATTAAAATACCAACTTGCCTTTCTATCGAGTCTGCAACATACTCCAATGAATCACTAAGTGAAGCCAATAAAATAATTTTGTTATCATCACGGATCAGGTTCTCCTGCGTAAATAAGCCACAAAGTATTACATACTAAAATCTCTGACATTTGAATTTAATACATCATTCTGTGCTTAGATATTTAAAGATAACAGCTGACCAGAGGATCACTACCTGCTTGATAGGCCTCAAATTCAGTAGTATATCACTTAATTCATTTTCTACTTGAATAGACTCAACGTTCGAAGCATCAGTTTCTGTGATTCCTTGATCTAGTGAATTCGGTAAACATGCACTGGCAGGATCAAGTTGCAATAGCCTATCAATATCATGTCTCCCAATAAGCATATAGCTCTGCTTCTCAAGAACTGCCTGATATTCCAACCAAAAAGAAATTAGTAGGAAAATAGTAATCATTGATGGATCACATTTGAAGCATCAGAATAAAGGAAGGCTACATCAGATTTGCTATCATGCCATATCTATTTCCTTCAATTTTCATGATAATGACAAATTTAAAGGGTTTTCTTTCGAATTTATAGGATAAGGTTAATAAAACATCTTGTTCATTAAACATATTTCATCAATTAAGTTCAAGGTTTTTGTTTTAACAAGTTTTCCAAATTCTTCTGAGGTTTAGGACAAAATAGGATGTGTTGTTGGTTGTTGAAGGTGCTAAGCGCCTACAAAGAACTTGTGTGTGGTTGGATGACCAGAGGAAGATCGGATATGTAAAACTGAGGGCTAGGAATACCCGATAACAAATCGGTCAACCAAAGGTATGAATTTATGGAAGCTTAATTGTATTTCGAAAGCATATGTCTAATAACTACATATCTTGCGGTAAAACTTTTGTTGAAGGCAGGGACTACATTTGTCCACAACTTGAGGTCAAAATCTGTCAAGCTGTATTATGAAAGACGAAATGTGTTTTAGCCATAAAGATAAGGGATGGAAATATAATTTTCTCATTAATTCTCTCTCAACCTGGAGACCATAATTTCTTCTAATCTTGTGGACCGTACTTCTAAGAAAAACAAGTATCATCTAAACATTTCTTCACATGTTACCCCCTCCCCCCCACCCAAGCCCGTCTAGATATGCATTCAAGCGTGACAAAGTTGCATAAGGCACAGGTGGACAGAAGGATAACCAAAAGAAGCAAAAAAATGTGTGAACATGAAAAGGCAGAAGCTAAAAAAATGCTTGGTATATATGTTAAATAAACTTCTGAAATATGAAAAACAGTTATCAAAGAAAATGTCCATGCCTCCATATATGAAGTTCGACATCTTTCATATGATCTTTCTAGGAAAGTTTGCACGTAGTTGATGAGATCACCAGCAAATTTTGGCATTGCTTGAGCCCAACCAAGTACCTATAGGGATGGTACAAAATAGAACGAGTATAAACAAACCACTAGTGCCTCTTCTTATAATGACAAAATCAAACTATGAAATCAAGAACACCTCTTTTGCTAAGAAATCTATTGCCAATAATCCTTGTAATACAGGTCGTCCCTTCTCAACTGATGGAGTGTAAGAAGCAACTGCATTAGCTCGAGGGCGAAATGCAGCTGGACCTGTTTAGAGGAGAAAACGTAAAATTAGGACAAGTTGATCAAATATCTGAAGAGTATATTGGCAATCGTTACAAAAGCAGCAAAACAAAACATTTTACTAAGCAGAATATTTATCATTCATATTAACTATAACCAAATTAAACTACAATTACTCTCACAATAAATATTTGCACTTCACATGTTTGCTGTGGGTATAAATTATAACTTAACTTTTAATCCTAATTCGATGTTCTAAGAATTTAACGATATGTGCTACATTCCAGATGTACTGAGATTCTCATGCAAATAGCATTCCACTAGCATTAAACATAGGACTCCTGCTTAGGCTGGAACGGAATGCACAAGCATCCCAATACTTAAGAAAATACAATGGTAATGGGCAGACTTGGAAACACGTTGACGACATGCAAGAGGCATAACACAGATACTTGGTAAAGTATCAATTGAATTTAAATGATATCAGATTTAATTTCAACTACATATGTATCACTAGATGGTATATATCATCCAAGCCTTCTCCATTTCCCGAGGAGAGTAGAGCATACATGAGCGATGTAATATCTAAAATGCTGAAGCTATCATGTTGAACAGAGATCATTTGTAGCACTGTAACTCTATTGCAATGAACCATGATTTTTCACACATATGTAAATGATAATATTGTGAGGCATATTATGCATGCATGTACCCACATTAAGTGTCTCCAAGATCTAGGTTGCCTACATCATGAAAAAAGATGTGTCATGAATGTTTATACTGTTAACGACGCATGCTGTTCGGTGCTGAAATTACAGTCTATCAAATTCGATTTCCAGTTTTTACCCTTCAGATAATTAGTGGGTTAGGTGAAAGAATGAAACTAAAAGCAATTAACCTTCAGTGCATAATATATCAACAGAAATTTGGTGTCATGGAAAATTCTGGAACTCAAACAGGTAACTAATATAAAGGAGAATATATCACAAGGCTTACTTGATATGGCTTGCTGTACGCTTTTCCTATAATCTACAAACATCGTTGGTAAAAAGTGATCCTTCACAAAGTTCTCCGTGAACGCAAGCAATCCATCATTACTGCAAAATATTATTCAGAGGTATCAGGAAAATAATTGGCATGAACTTACATAATGCAGATTGAGTGAAAATAAGAATCAAGAATCAGATAGGATAAGGCACTATAAAACAAAGAGAGTGATAGAGGCAAACAGGAGATGAGACAATTGAGCGAAGAAAAGTGAATTTAAGACGAAATAGAAAACGAGTACAGCAAGATATATATTCTAGAAACCTAGATACATATATAATAGCACCAAGCAAAATGTTTAATTTTGGACCCTGTAAGTATGATGGGTTTTTCTTTTGCATATATGTATTTCCACTCCGCACCAGAAAATAGTATGTTTTATTCTTATCAGTTATTCGATTCAAGACGCTGTTTTGTGGAGTCACAAGCTCAAATAATTCTGGGCACATGTCACCTACAACCAAAAGCGTCACCAGTCATTGTACGTGCATGACTCCTTGAAATGTTTAAAAGATTTCTCGACTCCATAAGTAGATTCCTCTCATGATTACCTTTTCTTGCTATAATCAACTAGCTGAACCAGCCTTACAAGGGTGTTTGGTTAGCTTATTCTTTTAAGAGCTTATAAGTTCTTAGGTCTTATCTTAAAAATAGGCTCTAGAGTGATTACAAGAATAAGCTCTAAGGGCTTAAAAGGTAAAGTAAGGGCTGATAAGCCTGTTCGTGGCAGAAGGACCAAAAGGAACATGATACCAATAATATCACTTGAATAACAGTTTGATAACATAATTTACGTTTACCTGAGGGCTTGTACTTGTTCTACTTAACAGTATTTTGATAAATTAAATGCTATTAGATACTTATTCATTACAAAATTTTCATAATATGAAATTCAGATTTCTATTAATACAGTTATATATCTTTTATCACATCATTCTATATTTTTGTGTACAAGTGTCTATCTATGCTTGTTTATGCAAAATATAAGGTTGTCGGGCATTCTATTTATATTGGTATATATGGATTTCATTAGAATCTGCATAGAAACATTTTAGAAATATTCACGAAAGTTGAGAAAATATGAGATAGGTTAGCTGACAATGTCGTTACGATGTCGACATAAATCCCAGCAATCGTACACTAGAGCAGGTTTAAGAATTCCTTTTAATGCACTCACCCAAGTTGGGAAAGCTTTTGAGGAAGCATTGAAGCAACTTTATCTGTAAACTGCAGATGTAAAAGAAGGATGTTAAAAGATGCCTTGTTGTGGGGCAGTTACAAATTAGTGTGCACTTCCTTTTCTCCTCAACTTTAACCATACCTGGAGTACTGGCCTGTACACTGATGCTGCTAAATATATCCCTTGCTCAGGTAAGACAGCTCCAGTCCCATAACCTTCTTGGAGTACATTTGGGCCCCTTCTGCTCCACCCTTGGCGAATAAGGTCAGCCCCTAGTTGAAATTAAATGGTAAATTAATTTATCCATAGAGTAAAATGGCCATAAGCTGATAGCGACACAAGAAGGAAAATACACAGGTAGAACTAGTTGAAATATGCATCTTACACATCAAGCATATGTTTCTAATATCATAATGCAACTGAAATCAAACTTTCTGTACTTCTGTTTAAGTTTTATTTTGCTTATCATATCTTCAGATGGAAAATGCTTAAAGAACACAGCTGAACAACATGAGGATCTAGATATGGAGCATAGTTGACAAGCCTGAGTAAACTAAGGCGTAGTAAACCAGTTACACTTCCTCCGAGAAGTGATCTGGTATGGAGCATTATAAAGAATAACAAGTAAAGCTATATATTTTCCAAGTACATGTGGGTACTTCAATTGCTCACTGGATCTCAATACACAACAAAATTATTTTAGGTTTTTGACAAGGATATCCTTGATAATTGTGCTTTGAATTTTTCATCAGACACCACTTGCAATAATGGTGAGTTTTATAGAAAATTAAGACCAGAACGAATAGCATTAAAACAAATAAACATCCACAGCTAATTATTTCAGTATGGGCTTTTTCATATTTTTATTACTGGTAAATATATTATAGAGAACAGAGCTCTTTTCAAACTTCTATGAGAAACTAAGTTTCCTTATTCCACCTCTGGACTCCCCAAGCATGTCCTTACAAACCAACCATAAAACCACCAACCTCTAGAGAGATGGCACCACTAGCAGGAATTGACATGACATTCAGTTCCCAGATCATGCAGAAAGACCTTCAAACTGTTTCAACATCTCATCTTTAGTGTGTTAATACGCTAGACGGATTCCTCATCCTACTATATGTTAATCAGTTAATATAGACTCTAGGTTATATCACGTTCATCTTAATAAGAGTCACACCCCATGTCACTTCCATTGTGAACTTTGAACAGAGAAAATACATATTTGAGCTAGGTTCTTTGGGAACATATACATGACATCATGTAGCATTGTCTTTATCTTTTTAGCATATGATTAATTATAAAGTTCGCAGAAGTTAAAGACTGATGCCAGCAAGGATGTCCTGTGTGTAATTCAGAAAACAACAATGCCCTTTGGCACTTTACAAGAGGTGAGGAAGAATAATAGCAAGATCATAAAAAATTTCCTCTTACCCTGGTTAGGAATTGAAATACTAGCATCTGTGAAGCGAAAAGCAAAACTAAGACCATCTTCTGATCCATCCCTGAAGCCAAATTGATCAATAGAATCATTACATTTATGGCCAAAAACATGAAGGTAATCTTATGATTTGCGTCACCAAGACCCCATGAGTTAAAACAGTAAATACAATAACAAATAAGCTTCCATTATGATGCTGATAAGTCCTTCCTTTCAATAAAATACTGTTTTTACCTATCAAAGCAGATTACTTATCACTTAAAGGCTGTATAACAGTTATTATCCTCCTACAAATGATTATTAAGTCTGTCATCAAATCCCATTACTTTCATAAATCACCTTTCCCACCCCACTAAATTTCGCATTGAATTAAATAGTAACAGAAGAATTCCAAATTTCTAGCCAAATACTCATGACATCAGATAAAATATATTTTGCAAGAATTGAGCTGATATATGTATTATGATACTTAATTATAACACTGTCCAATAGGGATATGTATTGTGATACTCAATTAACAATAACACTATCCAATGGGAGTCACAAAAGAATTAAACTAAATGGAGAATGCCTAACAAACACAATCCATACAAATAACGCGAAGGTGGTTGGAAACTGAAATACCCAAAAGTTAAATTGAAGAAAATGAAACATCAGTAAAAGGAAAAATCTATAGGATGCTGAAAAATACCAGATGCAAGATTATGACTATGTTCACTTGCCTTTTATCTTTAGAGGGAGCCTTTTTTGCGAGCCTAGCTGTTTGTACAGCGGCATCTGCAGAGGCAGCTTCAGGAGTAGCTCGTAGGATCTCGCATATAAGTTGTTGACACTCACTCTACGATCATGCATAGGAGATTATAATATCATAGTAAACATGTGCACATCCAAGTTGAGGTTAAAATACAAAACGCTACTTCAAATTAAAAGACAAAAACCTGTAGAACAGTTAAGGAAAAGCCAATTGTATAGCCTCCAGTATCATGAGAAGCATCAGAATCATGATTCCAATTGATATCAGAAGCCATTGCTTTCGGTGTGTTCAAGTCAACTTGCTGCGAAGACTTTGATTCAAGAAGCTCTCCAACAATAACATGATTCTCTGAAACATATATTTAATATCAGAAAAATAAAAGGTAACTGTAGGAAATACCAAATATGTATATATAACGTACAGCAATTTATTTGAAATATCCTACCAAATATTCGAACAACTGTATCCAGTATAGAATCAAGCAGTTCCTTTGCTGCAATTTGGGCTGTTCCAGCAGGAGACATTACATGGGAGACAGGGCTTGCTGCTAATAAAGCTCCAGTTAGTGATATCCCATTCTGACGTTTTTGTTTTGGTAATTGGTGACTCTCCAGCCGCCCTTTTAGATAGTGTAGACCTGTAACCGTAGGCAAGGCAGAGTGGCCGAGACCAGGCCTTTGCCCATTCACACGTCCTGCCTGAGCTTTGATCTTGGTAGTAATAATTTCATGGATTGTAGGGCGTAATCTTTGGCTGTACAGACAAGAAACATAAAGAAGTTAGAATAGCACCAGAATTGACATGTAAATTATCCAATAAAGAACACTACTCAAACTAACAACTATGATGGTTTATTACTTTCAGAAAGGAGACACTTCATCCTGCTCAAATAATCCAAATGATGATCTTCATTTAAGTATAGTCACTCTGATTCATATCGATATCATACGCATTCTTATACCAAGAATCAGAACAATGTCAAATTACAACATAATGAAAAGCTTTTGCCAACCGAAATGACATAAGTATGACGCCTGTAGCTAGAGTGTTGTATGCTAAGAGGTACAGCATATCTTTGACACTAATCACTATCAAAATGCATCTGCAGTTTCTGCACAATCAGTTGCAATACATCAATGATATCAGATCTGATTTAGAATGCAATAGTTTTGCTTAACTGTTTCGTATTTTGATCAACTATGTCATTAAAACACCAGTACAGTGAGGGAAAGGACATCTCCGCCTCAGACATGTGGCAGATGCATATTGCAATTTCATTGCTATACTATATGTTAATTGAGACTATCAACTTTGGTACCCCGGATAACACTCAAAGCAGAGACCCTGAGGTAATATAGAAGTAGTAAAGCTGAAGATACAATCTAGAGAGAGGGAGAGAGCATATATATTGTTCAAAAATTGCCCATGACAACTTACCATATCATAGCACCTGCAGCAGCAACTTTGCCGAGCATGCAGAGGCACTCAACCATAGTCTGTAAATACTTCACATGCGGTGGGGCATCACCCTTTCTCATTGCTTCCTGCATCATTTTTGAATTAACAATTTAGTTCACTAGAAAAGATAAACAAATTTAGTGTCAAGAACTGTGTTTGTACTGGATGTATAGCAGCTTACAATAAATTCGTCAGGTGTGGACTCTGATAGCCACATTGGAATTTGACGAGAAAGAATTTGTGTATCCCTTGCACCATCACCACCATTGGCCCTCATTGAAGGAGTATATCCATCGGATATAGCATCATCATGCAAATCCATCGTGCCATCCTCATTATGGCCATCGAATGAAGAGCTGCAACCGAAATTAGAAAGAGAAAAAAGTCTCAGCTGAAGAATTGTAACTCTGAGAGATATGCTAAATATCCATCTCACTTGTGCAATGTACTTCTAAAGATCCCCCCAAAATAGACACATACTAATGCACAACAATTTTAACTCAACATCGACAATGCTCATAAAACGAAAACAATGAGCTCAAAATAAGGAGGAAGGAGGGTACACTTCTGATGTTACGCAAAAGCAAACTCTGTGTTTGGGTCGACTGAAGACAAAAACCTAAGCTGAGAGAAACATTCTAAAAAATTTTACATCTAATTCACAAATGAGTTTTGACTGTGATGGAACTGGAGGATTAGAGCAGCCCCAAACAAATAGGAGGTCAGAGAAAAACCTCCCTGCTTAGAAAAAGATCATATAATGGTACTATAAATGCTATTAAAAAATTGTTCATTTCGTCTTATTTAATCCATCACCTATCATATAAGCTATATGATGCAATTGACGTCATGAGATGAATCTAATCTGCGAAGCTTGTGAACTCAAAGTGGCAGAAGCCCATATTGGAGTTTCACGAAGTGAGATATGAAGCAATGATAACAAATTAAGTCAATTCGGATGTCATACAAATTTAAGACAGCGTTGACAGTCAAAAAGCCTAAGGAAAAACAAAATCTTGCAGAGTTGCATCTAGAAGTAAGGCTTTATCTCACCCTCCATCAACTGAACTGGGTCTGCCAGCACCATGTGTTCCAATATTACTTTCTCCCTTCAGCAACCTGGTTCTTCGAGAGAGAGTGTGTGAATAATTCATGGAAAATGAAATAGCTGTGGCAGTTGGAATTGCATCATCACATTCATTTATACTTGAGACCACTGAGCTGTCACAAGGAAATATGGAAAGCAGAAAAGCAATGGGCTTAGCCAAACCCAAGAAATGGTATAAAAAAAAAAAACAAAGTTTCCAAACAATGAAACTGATTTTCAGGACAATAAAAGCAAATGCATCTTGAACAGAGAGTTCACATATGTTAGATCTATCTCGGTACATATGCGACAAGTGCAATTGCTTCTCTCCTGAAAATAAAAGGAGTTATACAATATGTATGGTTAAGAAGGTAGTAAGATGGATTCTGCACTTAGATAATCATCAGGGCAAATGACTTCTCAAAATGTGAATTGATAATCAATTTACTACATTGCAGGTTCAGATTTTATTGAGGACCGGTAAATAAACTATATACCTGTAATCTCCTTTATTGTAGAGATGGGCATGTAAATCCTCCAAAACCTTATAGAAGATTGCTCCTCGCAGCTTTGTCAATTCAGACCGGACATCTTGAAGAGCACCAACCTGAGCCAAATAAATCATCACCCATCTGATAATACCAAATTTGCATACCGTCCTTTCCTTTCGACTTGGAATTATAGAATCAAAAGAGAAAACCTTCTTGGTATTAATTCTCCACAACTGTAGTGCTCGTGAAGTAATATAATGGAGTTTTTTGGGGCCAAAAGGAATAGCATTGGCAATTTTCAAGGGCCTGATGTGATGTTTAAAAATAGCATGCGGGATTCTCTCTTCAAGAAAATTCGGGCAGGGTTAATTGAAGTGGTAAAGGCCTACTCGAAGAAGTTAGTTTCCTCTGTATGAGTGATTAAAAGATTTTGGCCTAGTTAGATAAAATTGCGAACGGCATAATCGCAATAGATGTCAATGGGTTAATTGTTGTTTTAGGGCCAAAGTCACAGCATAAAAATAAGCAGTTATAGCTCGACTGCCTTATCAAGAGGACACGTTTCGGGCGTCAAATTCAATGCTTGAAGTCTAGAATCTGAACTTTTGACCCAGATACAAGGTGAGAAGAGAACACATATTGATGGTGAAGTTCTACATTAGCCAACACTAAAGGCTTAGCAATTGAGATATTTAGCAGCCCTATTGTGAAGTCGTAGGACACAAATCTTGAGAAACTAAAAGAAGAAACAACTAACCGTCTGGAGGCCCTCTCTCTCAAGCATTAAAGTTGACTGAACATGTAGTTGTACAGCAGCATAAAACTGCTTTTCAGCAATGAGCTTCTCAATACGAGCTGGTACCTATGCATGTTAAAAACATATGAAATAAATAATTACAAAAGCACAAGCCTGCAAGAGATTGGATGGTAAGAACGTCTCACTTGTGCTTAGTGTGGAAAAGAAACATACTTGCTGTTACTACTAATAACAAAAGAAACAGAAGTAGAATTACTACATGCTGTTATACTTTCACATAGCTCTATTTTGCAAGTTTGCTATGTAGGCATTAAAAGGGCAGTCAGACAATTGGCAAGAAGGCACATAGATGTTGACCATTTTGCAATAAAGTTCAGTGATTGCTCTTCCAGAGCAGTTAGATTCCACCAGAACCACTAATCTCCCACAAGTATCCTTCACCATTTAATATTTTATTACGAGGAACGAAACAACCAAACCTAGAAACACCATCAAGTAACATATGGACCAGTGAAATATATCCCAGTTAATGGACAGGTTGCAGGTAAAAGGCCTAGAAGTATGTAAAATAGAAAGGAAAATTTATGATTTAGCTACAACAACTTTCATATAAATTGGATTGTCAAATCTAACTTCCATCACTCTTTCTGGAATTCCTAGCTCCACTATTCAACCCATTATTAGCAAAACAAATAAAAGTGAAACTGAGTAAAATGTCATGAGTTCACATTGTAAGACCAAATATATTCTCTTATTTGAGCGACACAGAGCAGCACAGATAGCATAAAAAAGAGAAATAGTTTGATGTTAATGAGTTATACCTATCATCAGGCATTAAATTGGTTCAATTAAGTTAACAATAGAAAAACAGAGAATGCAGTATCAGTTAGAAGTTCAAAAAAAAATTATCAAAACAAAAGAAGAAGATTATCCATATTCATCAGGTGTGAGGACCTGTTGGTGTTTGACTCATTGTCTCACAACGCAAAGTGAAGTCTCCATAACAGTTCAAAAACATTAAAGAACAGAAGAATATTTAAGTTGAAGAACTCAAAAAAGTGTCAGTACAAGGAAAAAGACTGACCTTGGCTATGGCTTCAATTTGGTCTAACAAAGAGATTATGTGCCGCAAAGTGACGGACCTATACCAGAACTGATGCAACTGCCTATTATGAGCACCAAGAAGCTTTTTCGCCTCTGCTAAATCAACCTTTAAAGCTCCAATGCTTTGAGCAGATTCACTGAATAACCGCAAAATCTGAAGGACAAAAAAATATTAATGATATCATAGACACATACACAAGTTAAACTAGGTTTTATCCACTATAGTAAAAATCAAGGTATCATTCAACTCACAGCAAGCAAATTTCTTTAAAGGAATAGCATGTAAACTTCATCAAAAGTTGTTACCATAGCCCAGAGTTCCCAATGCAGAATAAAAAGTGGCGATGTCACAAGCAAACAAGATGCAATTTCCAAAGATCATGACCTTCAATACCTCATGCGTAGTTATCAAGGATTGCTAATATCTTCATCTTATCTTGAGATGAATACTCCAAATCATATAAGATTTATTGTCGAAAAAACAAAATTCCTGAGGAGATGCAATTGGTCCTAAGTTTTTTAACTTTATATGGAATTTTTCTTCTATTTTTACTTGGCTTACTACATCTTCTAAATAAGGCTCCCCTGTTTCTTACGCCTATGAAGGATTCATAATGCTTTTGTTCTTCTGGAGTTTTAAACATGAACGATGCTGAACAGAAAAAGGATGCAGTAGAAAAGACTTTCAAGCTAGTTTTTCTTCACATCTTTTAACCTAGGCGCTTAGGATCAATAGCCTATATTTAATTTTTTTGCCATTACTATATAATTCTAGATATCAAACCCAGACCTCAGGTCTGTTGGCCAAAGAAACGTGAAACACCTTGCTTTATAACTTTGCCTTATAAAAACATTGTAATATATTAGAAGCCATATTTGTCCCATGTTGTTTCCAATTATGCTTAACTAATTCTTTTCTTCTAGGTCTATTCACATAATTTTGCTAATTCCATACAGGAAGTAGAAATGCTAGCCATTTTAGGAATAGTAACCCTTGATATGCAAATTAAACATCTCAAGCAGAATTTGAGGAGAAAAGGAACAATCTATACACTCTAGCAGATATGTGGACCTAATCAGAAAGCATTTTAGCAATACATGGGATGCATCAGAGGGAAACACTAAAGGATGAAACATTGAGAAACCTGAGAATAATTTTGAATTGCTTTATTAAAGCCACCATGGTATGCATGAACAACTTCATCAACAACTTCTTCAATGATATCACTCTGCTCCTTTAAGACCTGAACTTCTGCTTCGCGATCTTTTGATGTCAAAATGTGCACAACATGGGGTAATGAATCAAAACGCGCTGCAACCCAAGTGTCATCTATTTTAGAAAGTTCTTGCTTTAAATACTGCAAAAACCATAAGAAAAATGACTTTCCAATAATCCAATCTTTAACAGTGGTTCAAGAAACATATGTAAGCATGCATCACAAAGTATAGCAGCATGAAATGTCCAAAATTGAAAAACATTTAATGGAATACATCTCCGCAGAGGATGGAAATAGACAGATACAGAGCCAGACAAGTTATAGTAGAATTTGCTTCTAGGGTCCTCCACACTTTTCTAAGAACAGACTTAGCTGAAGTGGCAATAAACAGGTGTCCATATGCGCGTCTTCCCTTTTTCCTAGTCAAATGGACTAAATATCTTCCTTAATTATTTATATTATACATATAGATTTAAGATCACTACTAAGTCAGTCACCTCTGGATCTGAAATTTCCTGATCATCAAACAGTGGACATAAAAGTTCCAGGAAAAGTAACTATCAAGCCATTCAACAATGTAACATCTTGTTAGCATCTTCTTCTGAGGACTCTATAGTAAGTGCAATCACATAAGCAGATAATTCCAGGCATACGTATTTACTAGTACTTACATAAGAAAATGGTATCAAGTAACATATTAAAAAACCTTCCAATCTATGCACATTGGAGTTAAAATTAACTACCATAATACACTCAAATGTATCCATGAAAGTATTGCATCTTAGAAGTGTTAAATGAAGTTTTCCAATGCTAAAATCAACTGTCTAAATACAGTTTTTAATGAGAAAAGTCTGTTAGTGCATCCACTATTGCCAAAACAATGCTGTAGAGTCCCCTTAAAATAATATAACATGAAGTTGCCAACTGAAATTATATTTACCATATAAATTCTTAAAGCACCATCCCCTACATCAATAAATTCTTCCCACATATTAAACCCATAATGCACCTAAACTAACTTGCTAATTACTAAACTTCCCTAAATAAAGACTTTCACATTGAGTACATCACATATTCAGGAGAAATCCTCAACTCATACCAACTATGCTATACATAGGAATAGGAAAAATCTTGGGCAGCCAAATGTAACCATATCAAAAATATAAGCCTTATCCTGATTTGAATTTTGATAAAATCTGTAAAAGATCCGGAAAACAAATGGATATAGAAAATTCGTCTGCACAAAATTAACCAAGTGCAAAATCCGAACATTAATCCTGACCGTGGAGAACCCAAACTACAAAGCTGAAGTTGCAGCTTCACAAATGACTCAATAGTGGTTTCCTTGAGATCAAAATATATAGAACAAAGTAAAAAACAAGATAAACTGAAACACAACAAATGCATCAATTAAAAATACCAATCTCTTCCATAATATTTCCCAAAGAACTTCATTTCTACCAGACAATTACAGTAAATTGGCCCGCATAACTATCTCAACCATGGAAAAATGATCATATAACCTATCAAAGTCATCCCATTTACTTCATAGATAAGAAATGACAGCTAAATCAAACCTAAAACATATATACAAAAATTAAAATTATCACAGAAAGAGAATAAAACTCACGGATTTGTCCCGTGAAATTGGAAGCCCATCGAAGATTGACATCACTCAAACCACAATCAGCTCAATCTCTTCTGTCCTAATTAATTAATTAGATACAAATCAAGAATAAATCAAAGTGCAATATCTTGAAATTAAACTAAAATCAAACCTTTTCGTAATTAAATACGAGAGAAAGCATGCTTACTGGATCTGTGAAGTTATTGGGTTGCTGCTGAAATCTCGATCGGATAATTTATTCCCAGTAAATAAATATGTTTTATTTCAGTTTACAGGTATTTAATTTCTTTTTTAAAAACAAATTGATACTAATATATATATATATATTAAAGGTCAATTTACCCGATCGCTGCATCATGGTGTTGTACATTGTGCAATGAGACGTTTTTATCTATATTTGAGTAATAAAATTTCTCCTCTCTCTATTTTTTCTCAATTATGTCATCATTTGTCACGATGACAATTGTATAAGTCTAAGAATTAGTATTTGAATAAAGTTCAAAATGTGTTATTGTTTAATTATGTACTTAGACATTTTGTTTTCTTGAGAATTAAAATTTCATTTTAAGAGACAGTCAGTATAATGATAATAAAAAACAAAATACAATAGAGTTGGTATATTCAATTTCTCTTCGTTTAGTGATAAACTACCGAAATCATTTTTTAAGTATTCTTACTATCACATTTCAATGTATCTAAAAAATCTCGTAATTTCATCTCATGTAAATCTTAGAGATAAACTCAATAGGATATCAATGTAATTTAGCAAAATGAGGGGTCTTTATGTAATTAGTACTAAAGTGAGGGGCATGCATATAAATATGTTGACTGTGGGGATTGATTTAATTCGTGAAAGTTTAATAGAAAAAAAAAACCAAATTTTACATTAATTTAATTCTCATAAAATATTAATGATTCGTCGTGAATTAAATAGATAGTTCAATTATTTTAACCAACTACTTCTCTTAAATAAAGTTATTTTTGCTAGACATCGATAATGTATATTTACCATAAAAATATAAGTAATGTTCGTTATACAAATATCATCAATTGAAGGAAACACATAGCGAGCAATATATTAGTTTAGACGGGCTCATGTAACCGAGGTTGTTGAGTTGCTTGGATACCTTGAAACTAAAAAGAATAACCAATAAAAGAAAAATAGAAAATTCTAAAATCCTTAATAATAAATTATAAGTCAAAAAAAATTGATCTAAGAATTAAATTTTGTGAAATAAAAAAAGGAGTAGTCACCTTGACTATCAATTGAGTTGAGCCTACGCCATATTTAAAGTCGTATTGTTTGATCCTCTAATATTTGAGTGGAACCAAATTGAGAATTTAAGAAATGTTGAGTTTGAACGTACAGATTAAACACTATAATTTCATAATTTTATTTTTGAAAATCCAATAATTGGGAGTTGAATATTCAGAATTTCAGATTGTGAAAAAGTATATGATTTTAATCATTATATTTTATGGTCACCTTTAATAAAATGGTTAACAATGAATTTTGATTTGTTTGATTTGTATGGTAGTGGATATGACTTGGAAGATGGCTATGTTTAGTTTTATTTTGGCCATGTTTTGGCCCAAATTTCCCACCAATACTTGTTTGGTTTGAATAATTTTGGCCAACCAAAATCTCAATTTTTGGCCAAAAATTGTATTTGATTAGACTACTATAATTATCTATCATCTCACTTCTTTATCTTACACATTCTCCATCACTTCACTATTAATTTCCCTATTTCTATCATTCTCTCTGTTTCTCTCTCTATACATGTATATATATACTTACAATTTTAATATTATAATATAACTTTCAATCATTATTTTATCAACAAAAACTTCCATGATTTGACGAACAAGTCATATATGTTCCCTTTAAAACAAAACCCAACAATATCACACCAAAAAAAACATTCAAAAATTAATTCCCAACTTAAAACCAAACACAATCCCACCAACAATGCATGTGTCCCAATAAATTTCTCACCAACAATTCTCACCAAAATACCCAACCAAAACAAAACCAAACATATAGTTTTCGTCCCGAAATTTATGTCATGTTTAATTTTAGTTTTATTCATTGTGATTTTCTCACATTTAGTCTCGTAACACTTTTCGTCTTATAACTTAAGTTCAATTTTAGTCTCATTCATTATGATTTTTTACATTTAATCGCGTAACTTTCAAAATGTATCACATTTAGTCCTACCATCCAAAATCAACGGTCAACTCCATTAGTCAACATTTTAACTAGACTTATTTGAGTGATTTTATGCATGCGAGGCATGTGATTCTAAATAAAATATCATATTATTGAATATAATCCACGTTTGAGTGTTTCTACTCATTAATACTTCAAAAAAATCGATTGAAAGTGTTGACTAATGGAGTCGACCGTTACATTTTAAACTGTGGGACTAAATGTGAGACATTTTAAAACTTATGGAACTAAATATGATAAATTCATAATTAATGTAGTGTTCTTTTGTTCGCTACATTACCATTCGTCTTTTCACCATTTCATGTTTTATTGCATAACTTTAACCGATTCTTCTTAATGTTACCAATTTCAACATCATATTCTTATTGCTTTGGGGGAAATTTGCATTTTATGTCCCATAAGTTTTTGGCCTTTTTAATTTTGGTCCCATTTTTATGGAATTCTCATATTATATGTATAAGTTTAAAAATTTCTCACATTTGGTACATCAAAATTTAACTATTGATCCCGTTAGCTAATACTTTGGCCAACGTTCTTGCAAAAAAAATATACATGAATGCATTGACACACAGATTGTATTCAATACTATGACACATCTATTCAATATAGCTTGCAACTTACACAAAAAATCCCCAAAAAAAATTGAGCAAAAAGTTGATTAACAGAGTTAACAGTTAAATTTTGAATGGAATATTTGATTGGAACCAAATGAAAATGTTCTAAAGTTATAGACATAATATGAGAATTGTAAAATGAATAAGACCAAAATTGAAAAGATCGGCCAAAATGAAATAGGTTATAAGACCAAAAATACAATTTTCCTCGTTCTCAACTATAAAGCCGGAAAGTTTCCCTCCTTTGGGAAAACTTGAAGCAGCGTCATGTTACGATCGATACCAATCGATCCTAAATCGCAATTAAAAAATTAATCAACACTTAAGTAATTCACTCAATAAACGCACAATCATTCAATAATTTAATGAATTTGAGTATATCATATTCTCCAATTCACCAAAAATTTGTCAAAGATTACACTTAGGTCGAGATTGGCAATAATAGTCCTGACAATTATTGCCAATCAAAACACCATTAACAGGAAGATTAACTTCTCAACATCGATAGTCACTCTCTCACCATAGGAGTCACAATCTACGATCAATTTGGAAAGCAAATTGACGAGTAATCGCTCAATTTAGAAGAGAAGAAAAATGAACTGAGAAAGGGAAAATTGACTTGCTAGATTCTTAAAAAAATGAGCCAATAACTCTCTTCCCGCCAAAATCATCCATATATAGCTCTCGTTGCCCACGTGTGCACCTCTTATTGTTCGTCTGCTAACCAATTTAGCTATATTGACAAATGAGTTAGACATTCGTCGCGATTTATAATATGGCTGAGAAGGTGGTAAAAAACTCAACACTCACATCATAAACTGATACTACTTTCTCGCATAATCACCACTCATGAAGCCATTGAGAAGCGTCTGCATGGTCTGGAACAAAACAGGAGTTTGTTAATAACATGAGTTTTCGTATTGACTGATAATTCACCATGGCCTCAAAGATTTTTCAATTATTGTGGGACACGTGCATGGTTTTATCACATATGGAATACTCATTATACGATATATGATTTTATTTTTAACCATTTATGATATCAGGTACCATCTTCAACACTCGTAAAGCACGAACCTCTGTAATTCATGCAATTAATCAGGTGTTACTTCCTTATTTGCCCATCGATGGTCTCAATCGTACTTTTTAATATTAAATTTAGCGAGTAATTAACCTATATGCATTTACTTTGCAAAATGACTATTAAGGTTAAGGAGATTAAAAATGATATTGGTAAGGGATGTTAAAAGAGTCTTTGAAAAGCAATAAAAATAAAGCAAAATATTTGATATAATAACAAAATGGTACAGCATATGCTGATACACATCTATGAATTCAAATACTGAATGCAAATCCCCCAAATAAATACACCCGCAAAGCAAAATCAAACATTTCAGTCTGAAGATTGGATTAGAATTGCTGTGATGGATTCATCGTCGAATCAGAACCCTCATCCTCATGATCATCATGTTAGTAATCAGTTCCACTTCACCATTAATCCACCCTCCCATTCATCAAGCCCTAATCATCCTTATGGTGCAGCTGCGCAAAACCCTAACTTTAACCCTAGTTTCACCCAAAACCCTAGTTCAATGTCCAATTCAGTTCAGGAGCACTTCATGTCGGTGCCAATCCCCAAAGGCAAGAGACGTGGCAGGCCCAGGAACACGATTTCGCCTTTAGATCAGGTAAAAAATTCTTCATCTTTGCCGTATAATAATAACAATGGTTTATCTTCTAGTTCAGGGCATGTTATCACTGCCCAGATGGAAAAAATGAGTAATTTAAGCTCGAAAAATCATGGGTCTAGTTCAAATTCTGCTAATTTGGGTAAGAAAAGTGTTGATGATTTGTCGGATGAGATAATTGTGATTAATAAGGAGGCCACGGCTGAGGCATTGATTGCATTGACTGTCGGGTTCCCTGCCGATTCGCTTACCGAGGAGGAAATCGATTATGGGGTGGTGTCAGTGGTAGGTGGGATTGAGCAGGTTAATTACATATTGATAAGGAACCATATAATTACGAGGTGGCGTGAGAATGTGTCGAACTGGGTGAAGAAGGAGACGTTTGTGGATATTGTTCCGAAGCATTGTTGGGCTCTACTTGACTCTGCTTATAATTATTTGGTTTCATATGGGTATATTAACTTTGGTGTGGCACCCGGAATTAAGGAGAAGATATTGATGGGGCCAAAAGAATCGAAGGTGATCGTGATTGGGGCTGGGCTTGCTGGGTTAGCTGCGGCTAGGCAATTGATGGCTTTCGGGTTTAAGGTGATGGTTCTCGAGGCTCGGAAGCGTGCTGGAGGTAGGGTGTATACAAAGAAACTCGAATATGGGAATGGAATTGCGGCTGTGGATTTGGGTGGGAGCGTTTTAACAGGTACTTTGGGGAATCCACTTGGGATTTTAGCGCGTCAAATGTCGTTTACACTTCATAAGGTGAGGGATAAATGCCCCCTTTATAGAGTGGATGGGACGCCTGTGGACCCTCTTTTGGACCAGAGAGTGGAGACTTCTTTTAATGCACTTCTCGATAGATTAAGTAAGCTCAGGCTGTCAATGGGAGATGTCTCACAAGATATTTCTCTTGGGGCCGCGTTGGACACCTTTAAGGAGCACTTCAATGAAGAAGAGACGAATTTGTTTAATTGGCATCTTGCAAACTTAGAATACGCAAATGCGGGATTGGTTTCAAAGCTGTCACTTGCATTTTGGGATCAAGACGATCCATACGATATGGGAGGGGACCACTGCTTTCTGCCTGGTGGAAATGGGAGACTTGTAGAGGCATTGGTGGAAAACGTCCCTATTCATTATGGTAAGGTTGTCCAAGCCATTCGTTATGGTAGTTATGGAGTGCATGTTGTTGTTAGCGGGGGACAGGTTTATGAAGGTGATATGGTTCTTTGCACTGTTCCATTGGGGGTTCTTAAAAGTGGTTCAATCAAGTTTATCCCTGAGTTGCCTCAGAGGAAGCTTGATGGAATTAAGAGATTGGGATTTGGCTTGTTGAATAAGGTTGCTATGCTCTTTCCACATGCATTTTGGGGAACTGATCTTGATACTTTTGGGCATCTCTGTGATGATCCTTACCGTCGTGGTGAGTTCTTTCTCTTTTACAGCTATGCTACTGTAGCTGGTGGTGCTGTTTTGATTGGTTTAGTAGCAGGAGCAGCTGCTTACGGGTTTGAGGAGGAGGAACCTACTGATTCTGTGAACAGGGTGATTCGGATCCTCAAAGGTTCGTATTTATTGACTTTTGTTGTTTCTAAGTTGCATTTTCCTTTTTTTATTACTATTTGACCTTTTTGGAATAAAGGATGTGTATTTTTTACGTTCATCTATCTATGGGAATACCTGCATGCACTTTGACTTGCCGTTTTCTGGACGCTAGGTTAGTACATAATGGTGTTAGATATCATCATATTATAATGGGAAAAGTCAAGTGCGAAGGAAAAAACAAAGGTAGATTACATGGTCCAGTCACTAGATCTCTATCCACTAGTCATGTCATAATGATCACCTAACTATATTAGTCACTTCACTTGTTGAGAATAATAAATGGAGAAAGAACACCCTAAAACTCCAATTACGTAAAGTTAAAATATCATATAATTTCTGGATCTCTAAAATATATGTAACATTCAGCTTTTGATTTTTAACGCTCCCTCTCAAGTTGAACATGGAGTCTTCGACTTGGAAAATGGAGTTCAATTTTCTTTCAAGTTTTCGATTAGTAATTGAAGGCATGGATTGGAGCAGAAACCGTGCCCTTTATATACTGGATGTAGAAGCTAAACAGGTAGGATTAACCTGCTCTAATACCATTTTGCAATATCATCATATTATATAGAGAAAAGTGAAGATAGAAGAAAAGAAAGAATATGTAGTCACACGTCCTTCATCTACAAGACAAATGGCCAAAGGGCTATATCTTATTCATCCACCTTGATGTCAGAGTACGGCCACATGTTTATATAGTTAAATTACACATGTTGTGCAATAAAAACCAACTAAATTAATCCAAATTAAATCATTTAAAACCAGAAATATCACAAAATGAATTCGACATGATTTCATGATCTTGATTCTTGAAAATATATGTAATAATCAACTTGTATTTATATGTAATATATAATCAGAGCATGCCAAAAAGACATTTCATTCGTACTACTGTAATAGAAATCTCAATATGAAAATTAATTGCTTAAGAACTGATATTGTTCTAACTAGTTTTGTTAATAAAGTTAAATTATATGCTTCAGGATTATATTATTCTCTATTTGAACTCTTTAACTTATGAGCTGCTCTAACATGATGCCTGATCTCTGTAACAGATATATACGGCCCACAAGGCATTGATGTCCCACAACCTATCAAAACTGTCTGTACAAGATGGGGCCGTGACCCTTTCAGTTGTGGTTCTTACTCTAATGTTGCAGTTGGGGCTTCAGGAGATGACTATGATATTTTAGCGGAAAGTGTGGGAGATGGGAGACTTTTTTTCGCTGGCGAGGCCACCACAAGACGATATCCAGCAACCATGCATGGTGCTTTGCTTACCGGTTTTAGAGAAGCTGCCAACATGGCGCATTACGCTAGAAACAGGGCTTCCAAGTTAAATATCGAAAAAACCCCATCGGAAGATGCATATACTTGTGCTTCGATTCTCGAAGATTTATTCAGGCAGCCTGACGTGGAATTTGGCAGCTTTGCTTTGCTTTTCGGTAGAAAGGATGCTGATTCATTGGCAATTATGAGGGTCACTTTTGGCGGGCAGCGAAAGAAGCCTGATCCGCAATATTCTAATAAGTTACTTTTTAAGCAGCTTCAATCTCATTTTAACCAGCAGCAGGAGTTTCACATTTATACTCTTTTATCGAAGCAACAAGCCCTTGAGCTGAGGGAAGTTAGAGGCGGTGATGACGGTAGGCTCATTTACCTCGAGAAAATTGGAGTGAAGCTGATTGGAAGAAAGGGTTTGGGCCCCGCTGCAGATTCTGTAATTGCTTCAATCAAGGCTGAGAGGACCAGCAGAACGAGTAAGTCTTCATCATCTGGTGGGTGCCCACCTACGGGTTAGGCCGATTTTTTGTTCGAACTTTCTACTTCTCATCTGAAATGGATATTGTTGAAGATACTATGCATTTTCCCTTTTCCCATAATAAGATATTGTGGTTTTTTTATTTTATTTTCATGGAATAGGTTATTACTAACTAAACAGAAATTGACTTCTTAGAAATTATAAAAGCAAAGGCGGTTGTCTTACCACTGTTCCTGGATAATGTTTAAGATGTATACATTGAGTATATAATAGATAGGGCTTAGGTGAACAAAGTGTGAAAGAGCTATACCATGTGTTGGTCGAAATGAAACTAGCTACTATTAACTAGTAAAAGGTTCGAGGATTAGAAGATTGTGATTGCGCAAAGATTTTCACCATGTGTACTGATTAAGGAAGGTTGAAATGTCAGGAATATGAAAAATCAGAGATGCTGGATATGATCATAGTCCTAAGCCTCTGATGCTCCAGTAGTAATGAGTTGAGTCCTAGCTAGAGAATAGCAAATAGTGGTAAAAATGGTTTACCTAGATGAAATTGGAAGGGTATATATTCTTTCCTTTTCTGCAAAGGTGTTCTAACTGTTCCATGATGTGTAAAATGAAGATTTATGTGCTGTATCTCCATTACTCAGTTTATTTTATGTACTATGCTTGAAAGACTAAATGTCCATTTGTCATAGTAGAGTTGTCAATGTCGTTAAACTTAAATTTGAGTATTTCAGGAGTACGTGGAAAGCATGCATGTTTATGGAAATAGGTATTACATTAGTTAAGTTGCTACAACTTTCCTTTTTTATTATTGCATTTTCCTTGCATGCAAATGCTATTGTCTGATTGCTATCTGTATGTTAGGATGTAAAATTGATCACATCCAAATCTATTGGGTCAAGTTGTTGAATTTGCATCAGTTTGTTCTTGATATAGACTGTTTCTAAATGACGAACTCCATTAATTTAGCAACATATATGCAGTTCTTGGATAAATTGCAACTTACCACCCATATACTCAAATGCTACTAAAATTTGGTACAGGAAGGTGTTCATAGTGTGGTATCATGTTTAGTGTTAGTTTTACTTTTATATGTCAAAAGGATTTAAGGGCAAAAACGATAAGTTTTGCAAAATGTCTTTTAAATAATATTTTGACAGACCCTGAATGTGTGTAGATAAATGTTTGGTGGCCAAAGTCGACAAACGATGATATTTCACCCCACTTCTTTTTCCAAATTAAGGATGTACAGGAAAGATGTTATCGATACAATATGGTCCAAAAACGTCAAGTTCTAGAATTTCTGACACATAATTGTTGTTATGTAAAACTAAGTGCACGTAATCAAATTTTATCGGTTATGGCTCATCCATAGTTGTGGCCATGGCACGCCGCGTTCATGGCGCACCCTCAACGCGATGAACCATGGCATGACACCTATCTTCCATATGGCGCACGCTGATAGTAATTAATTCTCAACACAAGAACAAGACGTTCTTTCCTAGCTTCCAAGCTCGACTCAATTCAAAATTCTTCAATAATGCAAAAACAATATCCCAACAACCTATTTATGCTAAACCCTAATCTCATAAGAGTCCGGCCCGTAAAGCGGGAAACATAAACATAAATGAACTCAAAGTAAATAAATGAATGTAAATTAAAAGCAATTATACTTAAGCACGATCCGGCCCACGAGGCCCAAGCCTCTGCTGATAAACATGGATGATCGGTGGCTTTGCCCCATTTCCCACCGTCTGCTGCTCTCTATGAACTCCATCCGTCTTGAAAGACACCTTGTCCTCAAGGTGGAAGTCCGGAAATTGGCTCTTAAGGTCTTGAGTGTCCACCTAGGTTGCCTCGTCATTATCTTTGCCGCGCCATTTCACTAAAACCTGTGGCATGCCCGTTGGAGTCGCTCGGTGGTCTAAGAACGCTTCCGGCTCAAAAACGGTGGAACGCGTCAGCTCGAGACTTGGGGGTAACTCACATTCCACCGGATGTATGGGACACGTGAAAGGCGGGGTGAATACGGCTCGTTGGCGGTAACTCTAGTTGATATGCCGCGCCTCGAATTCACTTAGCGATCTTGAACGGGCCGTAATACTTGGCCGTCAACTTGTTATGTGCCCGTTCTGCTAAGGTGGTCTGGCGGTACGGCCTTACCTTCAAGAAGACCGACTCGCCCACGACGAATTCTACATCTCGTCGTTTCGCATTGGCATAATGAGTCATCCGTTGTTGTGCCCTGCTAAGATTCCACTTTAAGTGTTTCAATATGTCATCCCTTGACGACAGTAAGGTCGCTACGACTGCCACTCGACATTCTCCCGGCAAAAACTGTTGAAGGGACGGCGGAGGCCTCCCATACACCACCTCGAAGGGCGTGGTCTTAGCCGCTGTCTGAAAAGAAGTGTTGTACCAAAATTCAGCCTATGGTAGCCATCCTAACCATTTTCGTGTTCACATCGGAGGTAAGTCTCCAATACCCTATTCAAAACCTCCGTTTGTCCGTCCGTCTCCGGATGGTAAGCAGCAGAACTTCAGTTGGGTGCTATGCAATCGAAATAGCTCTTTCCAAAATGAACTCACAAAAATGGGATCTCGGTCGCTTACGATCGAACGAGGGACCCCGTGGAGACGTAAAATCTCTCGTACAAAAGCCTCGGCCACAGACCGGGCCGTGAATGGGTGTTTGAGGCCAACGAAATGTCCGTATTTGGATAACTGATCCACTACCACCATAATGCACGATATACCTTGTGATTTCGGGAGGCCGGTTATGAAATCCATGGAGATGTCCTTCCAAACCCCCGTCGGAATCGGTAGCGGCTGTAGCAGCCAGGCCAGTGCCGCCGTTTCATATTTCGTTTTCTGGCAGATCAAGCAACTCGCAACGTAATCTCGAACCCTTCGAAACATCCCCGCCAATAAACACTACCCGCGAGGCGGTGGTATCTTCGAAATGCACCCGCGTGACCGCCCAAAGGGGCGTCGTGAAATTCATGGAGTAATCGTGGAATCCATTCCGAATTCTCGGTCAATACTAACCGTCCCTTGTGAAATACTCGACCCCCAATTAGTGAATACCCCGGTCGACTCTGTGGGTTTTCGCGAAGTTCGCGAAGATCCCGTAAAATCTTCCCGACGAATTCATCCCGATTTTGTTCGTCGAGTACGGCTGCCAAATCCGGCCAAACCGGGCCACTCACCGCAAACAATGTCGCCCCTACATTAGCAGTTTCGGTTCGACGTGATAGGGAGTCCGCCGCTCGATTCGATCTCCCAGTTTTGTAGCAATTTCGAAATCATAACCCAATAACTTCGCCACCCAAATTTTGCTGCGACGGGGTTACAATGCGTTGACTCAACAGATGCTTCAAACTGTTATGATCCGTCCGTACCGTAAATATGCAACCGATGAGGTACGGCCGCCAGTGTTGGATGGCTAGTACGAGCCCCATCAATTCCCATTCATAAGCCGATTTTGAGATCGTCCGGTCAGTTAGGGCCTTGCTAAAGTAGGCTAGAGGGCAGCCCCTGCATTAATACGGCGCCAACGCTGGACCCCGAGGCGTTGCATTCCACCACAAAATGTTCGTCAAAGTCGGGCATTGCTAAGACGGGGGCTCGCGTCAGTGCTCGTTTAAGCGTTTCGAACGCTTCTTCGGCAGCCGGTGTCCACACAAATTTACCCATCTGTTCCTTTTTCAATAGTTGCGTGAGAGGTCGCGCAAACATCCCGTAACTCTTCACAAACCGCCGGTAATACCCCGTAAGTCCCAAAAATCCTCGAACAGCTCGGACCGAGGTTGGTCGCGGCCATTCGGTTACGGCCTCGATTTTGACGGGGTCCATTGCCACTCCCCGGGCTTAAATAATATGCCCTAAATATTCCACTTGCAGGCACCCAAACGAGCATTTCTTTCGATTGGCCTTGAGGTGATTGTCACGAAGGATGGATAGCACTTCCTTTAAATGGCTCACGTGGTCGGTCGAGCTCCTGCTATATATCAATATGTCATAAAAAAAACGAGCACATACCTCCGGAGTAGCGGCCGGAAAAGATCGTTCATGGTTGACTGGAAAGTGGCCGGGGCATTAGTTAACCCAAAGGGCATCACTAAGAACTCGTAATGCCCGCTGTGTGTTCGAAACGCTGTTTTCTTCACATCCTCGGGCGCCACCCGGATTTGGTGGTAGCCCGACCTCAGATCGATTTTCGAGAAAGTTGCCGCCCCGACGAGTTCATCCAACATTACTTGTATCACGGGAATTGGGTATTTGTTGGGTACGGTGACTTTATTTAACTCGCGATAATCGACGCAGAATCGCCAGCTCCCGTCTTTCTTTTTTACTAGTAATACGGGGCTCGAGAACGGGCTGGAACTAGGTTGTATGATTCCTGCGAGTAACATGTCAGCTACCAGGCGTTCAATCTCGTCTTTCTGTGTGTGCCCGTAGCGATAGGGTCTCACTAACACCGGGCCCGCTCCGGTTTGGAGAGTAATTTTGTGATCGCTACTCCGCTGCGGGGGTAGCTCGGTTGGTTCACCAAAAAGTTCCTCGAATTCGGCCAAAGTCGTGCTGATCAGACCCTCATCCCTGTCGTTTCCCTCGGTTTTCGGGTTCGGTTCGTCCATTCCTGTGTGTGTGAGAACCACCGGCCTAAACTCGGCGTCCGGTAATCCCTGTAGTGCTCGGAGTGAACCCGGGGCTCGGCATAATGAAGGATCCCCTTGCAGAAGCACGGCTTTGCCGCCCCACTCAAACGACATAGCCATCGTGTTCCAATTAATGTTGACGTCCCCTAACGTCGCTAGCCACGTCACTCCTAGTATGATATCGACTCCGCCCAAGGTAAAGACATAACAGTCTGCGACGACCACAGTGCAGGGCGCAAATTCGATCTCCAATGCCCGACATACCCCTTCAGACTCATGTTTCAACCCGTTGCCCAGTTGGAACCCAAACTGTCCGGTGGTGTGAATGGGTAGCTGTAATTCTCGAGCTATCGTGTGCGACACGAAATTGTGGCTGGCCCCAATCAGTATTGTGATCCGTTGACCGTGTAAAGAGCCATAGAGTCCCATGGTGCGCGGACCCGATAACCCCGCTAGGGAATATAGGGGCAAAGCTGCTTCTTCCAATTGAGCCTCGTCGTCAAGCTCGTCCCCCCCTTCCGATATTTCGAGTTCGGTCAGTTCGACCGGCTCGGCTACATCATCCTCGCTTACCAGTAACACTCTCAACTGCTTATGCGGACATACGTGTAACGGGGTGTATGGCTGCTTGCACCGAAAGCACAGCCTCTTGGCCCGAAGGTCAGCGAATTCTTGCGGGGATAACCGGCTAAATTGTGTACACGACCGGTTGATTGTTCTGACCCACCTACCCGAGGTCCCTGACCTCGTCCCAGTCCCCCGCCGCTAATCGGGGGTCGCGAGTTACTGCCGCTCGAGACCTGCGGTACGCTACGGGAAAAAGTCTGATTTCGGGTGACCCCAGCGGAGCTACGGAACGGGGCTGCAGCATAACGGTCTCCTCGCCCAAACGTGGATTTCCGCAAATCTACCTCAATGTCGCGAGCTATGTCTATCGCGGCGTCCAGCATTCGAGGTCGGAAAGGTCTCACTTTATCGCGTATTTCCTCCTTCAGCCCATGCATAAAGTACCCCAAGTAATGTCCTTCTGCCAACCCTACTTGATTAGCCCTCTGTGTAAACTGATTTACGTATTCGTCAACACTCGCCGTTTGTCGTACTGTCGATATACGCTCATACGGACTTCCTGTATAGCGTTCATCAAAACGGGTCGTCAATGCCTGCGAAAACTCGGCCCAACTGATATCAGGGGTGCGTTGTAGTAACCACTAACCACTGATACCAATTATGCGCGTTACCCTCCATTGCTACCATCGATACGCGAACCTTCTGTTCCTCGTGAACCTCGTGTATCGAAAATTGTTGTTGTGCTCTCGCTAGCCACTCTAATGGATCACTTCCGTCGAAGGTGGGTAGTTGGAGTGGGGTCGTTGCCGATACTGGTGCGGCGTGCATGGCGGGTCCTGGCGGTATGACGTGTGTCGCACCAGCGTGCTCGTCTATCGGGCCGTACGACGATGCCGGGGACGCCGCAGGTGGTGCTCGGCGGCTGCCTCTGGATTGAGGGCGGCGATCGCCCGCATGATGTCCGATAGTCGCCGCCCGCATGATGTCCGATAGTTGGGCTTTGACAGCCAACTGCTCCTCTCTAGCGGCCAATTGTCCCGTTCTCGCGCGTCGAATGTTTCAGTTCCTCGGTCAAAAGTGCCAGCGTTTCGTCCACCTTATCCAATCGATCGGTCGTTGATCGGGTGTTGGCCATGGTGACAGGTCACAATCCGGCAGGTCGGACCAAATTGATAGTAATTAATTCTCAACACAAGAACAAGACGTTCTTTCCAAGCTTCCAAGCTTCCAAGCTCGACTCAATTCAAAATTCTTCAATAATGCAAAAACAATATTCCAACAACCTATTTATGCTAAACCCTTATCTCATAAGAGTCCGGCCCGTAAAGCGGGAAACATAAACATAACTGAACTCAAAGTAAATAAATGAATGTAAATATAAAGCAATTAAACTTAAGCACGATCCAGCCCACGAGGCCCAAGCCTCCACTGATAAACATGGATGATCGGTGGCTTTGCCCCAGTTCCCACCGTCTACTGCTCTCTATCACACGCAATTGGCACCATTCTCGCCATAGCAATGCGCCTTGAAGGCCGAAATGGCACCTGACGGTGTCAAAATTAAATAGTTTTCTTGGGTCAACTAGTCAAAAATAGGTAAATTAGTGATAAATTTGGGATGCACAACTGTTAAACCTTCAAAATTAGACACCAAATTGAAAAAACCCTAACATCTTCAATATTTGGCTCCATATTAGAAAAAACCCTAACATCTAGTTGTCAAATCGAGTTAGCATATTTGGATTTAGATAATAATTATCCTAAGTTAGATTGTTTCTTTATTGTTGCGTTGAAAGGCTTGACATGAGTTTTTATTTTTGTTTGTTTCTTGAAAACCTATTATTTATGGTTCATCCAACACAGTAATTGATATTATTGTTAAAAAGGTAGCATATTATTGATTACATTAGTATATATAATTATTTTATTTTATAACTTCTTCTTTGAAAAGGCGTGCGCGGTGCCGCGCCGCGCCATCGCCACGCTGCGCCGTGAGACCCTTGTCGCCACGCTGCGCCGTGAGACCCTTGTCGCCACGCTGCGCCATTCGCCATTAATAACTATGTGGCTTATCATTTTTATTTACTGATTTGGCACTGTAGGAGAAGTAGTATGGAACTAAATGAACTTATGAATCTAACATTGTTTGCTTTCTTTTCAAGGTATGTTGAAGTCATCAACAGCTTCTGCTAAACCCAAAACAATTAGGTATGAGCGGAAACCTTCGTTTATAACAAAACGTATATGGCTTATTTTTTTCCTTTGTCTCATGCATCATTTGTCGCCTTTTTTCTACAGAAAAGCTAAAATTGTGGGCAACAGCCGCAACCGCAAAAGATCATTAATTCCAAGTACAAATGCCGAAAGTAGAGTTGGCAGCAGTGGTATTAATGTGGAGTTTAGGACACAAGCCAATAGTAATGACTCGGCTCGTCCAAGCTCAGATATCGCGGTAAAAGAACAAAGCAGTATAGGGGTAATGCGGCATTATAATGGCTTAACAACTCCATTTGGTTCTAATATTGGGCCAACAGCATTAAACAACCCCCCACAGGATATTGGTCTTGCTAATAACTTGATTACTTCAAGTTCGAATAATTTAGGGAGTTTATTAAACACTTCTAGTACCCAATCTCTAGCAAACTTAGGTGTTCATATGGATTTTATGGGTAATAGCAGTGGTTATGATAATCAGAATTTTGGCAGCAATGATGGTTTGGTTGCTCCTCCAAGGTCTGAAATTGGGAATGGAGTAATAAGCAGTAATAGCGGTGTGGAACAGCCAAGTTCGGTTCTGAGTAGCTATAACTCTCATACCCATGCTGGTGATATTTCAGATAGCATGGGCAGTGTATCTATTCAAGAAAATATTTTTGAAGATATTATGAATGAACTGCTTCCTTCGTCTAATGCAAACTCCGGTACTTGGCAATTCCCAAGAAATTTTTAGGAACTGAAATTGGTACAAGGCCCATTTCTGTTCTGGTGAGTTTTTACTTTACTTTGTCCCGTTTGCTTTAATTTACTCGCTAATGCTTTCTTGTGGTTATCTCAAGCCCTTGGTTATCGTCTTTCTGCTGTTTGCAGCTTTCATTTTCTGTATATTCAGGTATATTTATATTCAATCTCTTTAATCAGCTTAGTTAGGCCATCTCCAACCCATTTTCCCATTTTGCACCAAATTGGTGCAAAAATTTGGTGAGTAAATTCACTCCAACCCAGACTGCACCAAAAAATATCTTACAGAATATTCCATTTTTTCCATCTTTTTGTTAATCTTATAATCTTTCACAAATAAAACCCAACATTTTTACGTATTGTACACTTTCAACCCAAAAAAAAAACTTTGTTAATAAAATTCACAAATAATAAAATTATTGTATTATTAAATGATATTTAATAAATTAATCAACAACTATATGTATTATTTAATGATTAAACTATAATTATAATATAATTAATTGTTAAATATGTATTTTATATAAGTTATAATACAAATTTTTTATAATTAACTTATGCATTGAAATTAATGTTTAATTGGATAAAATATAATACATAAGATATAATTATATCTAAAATAAATTGAAGGCGTAAATCGAAAATAATTCAAACTTATAAGGGACTATATTGAAAATATAAATAAAGATAAAGGACTAAAATAAAAGGCAAAAAAGAAAAAAAGGAAAGGAAATCCACGCCCGAAATGGCGCAGATGTTGTTCATTGCGCCAGATCGCACCCCAGGGCCAAAAAGTGGGCCAACCAGCGCCAATTTGGCGCTGGTTGGAGATGGTCTTAGATATCAAAATAATATTTTGCTGAGTTTTATTTCCTTTTAGATACGAAGATCTTTGAAATTAAAACCGACTTCAGTATTTGATATTTGATTGGCTGTGCATTCAGTTTATGGCTAATGACTTTTTTAGCATGTGGAAAATGAAGTATACGCGCAATTACTATATTTTTCTGGTTTAAACAATGACTGCTTACTTTTCTAAATGATGGTTTTGAATGTTAATGTTTTGTAGTGTATATGCGAGAACCGGGGCTCTCGTCGTATACTACTAACTGTCAGTATTATTATATTATATCATCTATCCCTGACTATTATTCAGTTTAATCAAATGAATGAAGTAAAGAAAGAAAGTCAAACCTGTTGTACACATAGAAGATACCGTTGAGGAAGTTCATTGTTTCCATACATGATTATGGTTAACTAGTCACGCGTTTCTTGAGCATTGTTGAAATTTACGATTTTATCCTATTTAGAAACTGGATTTTTTTGCATTATTTCTATGAATGTTCTAATTTTCACTTTGGTCGTTGATTGATGCGTCTTTTACAAACACTAATTGTCGTTTCGTTCTTATTGTGGTGCATTTTAATAGCTGGATTATCTGAAATTTGGATCGTGTTATTTAGCTGTTTTCTGGAAAGTCACTAAACTTTCGTTTTACTTGCTTTCTTTGGCTAATTTAAGCTGGAATATCATTGCAGTGTCATGGAGGGAGGAGATTTCGTATTTTTGGCTGCCATTTTCATCTAGGATTTCATGAAAAAGAGCTTGGTGTATGGAACAATTGGTTTATCCAACTCTGGATGCAGTGAGGATGAGTATAAGTGTTCATCATAGTTTCCTGAGTATGTGATAGATGCCGATTTCACCAACATTCAAATCGAATAGTGTCATGGTTTTGGATTTTTTTTGGAAAAATTATGCTACAGTATCTGAGTGGGATTTGAGTAATTGTTTACTTAATACTCCAAACATGATGATGATCTTTCAAGTTTTGGATTTTTTTTGGAAAAATTATGCTACAGTATCTGAGTGGGATTTGAGTAATTGTTTACTTAATACTCCAAACATGATGATGATCTTTCAAGTTCTATTGTTCTATTAACTTGGAAATGGGAGAAGGATTTTTTCTGCATTGTGTTCTGTAATTTGCTAAGCATTATGGTGTGAAAGTTGAGTCTTGCCCTAGCTTTTGAAAAAATATTGAGCAAAATGTATTTTCTACTTATTGAAGTATTCTTTTTGTCTCATTTAGATTTACTAGAAAATAGAAAATATCACGTGCGTCACGCACGTGGTTAGCACGTGATTTTTTTAAAAATAAATTAAAATAAATTATTATTATTAAATAATTTTATAATTATTTAATTTATTATTAAATAAATCAAAATTTTATTTTAATTGTAATTTCTAGTGGCTTTTAGCTTTTGAATCTCATTGAAAACATAAAACTTGTTATGAATAAATTTACAAAATTGGAATAAAATGAGTCATATCCTAATATAGGTCAAATTTAATTGTTAATTTATATTTTTCTCTCAGTTTTTTTTAATACCTTATATCTGAAAAGCTACGGACATGTATGTTTGCAAAGATTATTTCTTTTATCACAACTTTCTCAAAATTTCAAATATAACCCATTTTCAATCAAATTCATTTTCGTTCATATTCATTATGTTCATGTATAACTACTTATTAATCAACATATATTACATCACATTATTCCTCATAATTTCACATTGTTGCATTACATTATTCCTCATAATTTCATCATATTTCTCATCAAAAATTTTATATAAACTATTTTTTCTTTCTTTTTTGATATTTTATAATCACATGGTCATCAGAAAAATAACAAAGCAATAACTTACGCGTCTTCATAAATAAAATTACATTTGATTTGATAGATTTTATCAATCCCAATTATTTTGTAAAAACACGAACAAAAACATCCAAAAGTAATCATTGCACTCAAATATATATATATATATATATATAGCTCGCAATTTTCAAAGAAATTTCTAAGATACTAATCTCAAAACATAAAACACTATAAACTTATAAACTTAAAATATCTCACATATATTGTTGTACTTTTCATTTGTAATTTTAAATACTGTAGAAATCGAAATATTTAATTCTACTTTACTAAATTGTTTCCTACTATTAAGAGATTCTCCCCCCCTTAATTGGCCTATATAATATTTGTTTTATCAATTTTTTGAACAACTTTTTTATCTATTTGAATGTAAAATAAACTTTGATAAAAAAAATATTAGTATTTTCTCTAGCATGTTTGTGTATATGATCATCAACCTATGTATCTTTTTAAAATTTATTTTAAACCATTTTTTCTTCCTTGTACTCCATATATGTATATTTACTTTTTTTTTTCATTCTACATCATTTTTTACCTAATATCTGAAAAACTTTATATGCTTGTTTATATTTGCAAATTGTTTATAGCAACTTTTGAAAATTTCAATACCACCCATTTTAACAAAAATAATTCAGTCACTTTTTAATATATAGTTACTCAATTACCAATACGTTCATTACTTCACAATACTTCACATTATTTTTCATTATTTCACACTATCTCACATAAACAGTTTTATTTGTAAACTATTTTTCTTTTCTTTTCTTACTTTATTCTTTTTTTATCACATAATCATGACAAAAATAACAAAGCAATCACTTACACGTCATTCATTAATATAATCGCACTTGATTTGACACATTTCACCAATTTCAGTTATTTTGTAAAAATATGAACAAATCAAAAATCAATCATTTTACGCGAATATATAATGCACACTTTTCAAAGAACTGATAGGAAATTAATTTCAAAATATAAAACACTTTTAATAGATTGAGATATCTGTCACATATTTTCTTATATTTCTTCATGCATAAAAAAGTTTTAAAAACAGATTGTTTTTATAATTTTGAGTAATGTAAAAACCTAAATAATTAAATTTCTTTTACTAAATGATTTCCTATTATTAAGAGTTTTTTTTCTTAACCGACTGTTATTATGTTTGTTTTATATATTTTTGAATAACTTATTTTATTTATTTGAATGTAAAACTAAACTTTTGACCAAAAAATATTAGTATTTTACTTTAACATCCATGTTTCTGTATAAGATATTAATCTATGTATCTTATTAAAATATATCACTGTCGTTATTCTTCCTTGTTGTAGAAATCTAATTTTTTTAATAATGTTTGATATACAGTATCATTTTTCAATATAAATATCTACACCGTCATCATCATCTAAAGGAATCATTCTTCTCAATGACACTCTCTTACATAATCTCTCTGTTTTATCTCCTACTCTTGATGCCCCTCAATCTTTATTCCAAAAATGGTACCCCTCGACATCTCTCCATTACTGTTAACCCTAATGTCGTGTCTCTCCCACACAAACTCCAAACCTAAACTTCATGCAAACCCTAACCCTAATTTCCCATCCCAGAGTTGCCACCATATATTACACATCTGTCGTAGTGATTTCATTTCTAACCTTATGTTGCCTACCCTCCGGACCAAATGGGTGCCTCCAACTGAAACCCTAGCCCTTTAGTACTACAAATCCAAACACCAACTTCCTCATCCCTATCTTGACGATATACCACACCCAAAACCCTATTAAGTCATTTCTTCCTCGCCATCTCACCTAACCCAACTCTTGTTGTCATGTCACTTCTCAAACCCTATCTTTTGCCCATCTTTTTCATGAAAAATTCTAATTTGCATGCTATATATTTTCCACACCTTCCCACTCTATCTTTCACACTAGAAATTCCCTCGTCTTTCGCCCCGCTCTCATCATAATCTCTCCTTCATGCAATGTTTTCAAACCCAGCCCGTTCAATGAACCGGAAAAATTACCGGGTCACGGGTTACTGGTTCAACCGTTGGGTCAACCGTGGTTGAACCGGTAATGTTATAATTATATAATAAATATATTATATTAATACTATAATAAATTAATAATTATTATATATATATATATCATATATTTTAAATTATATATTAATATAAATCAAATAATATATTTTATATATATATATATATTAACATAATAGCAAACAATGGTACACTATCTCATAATACAATAAAACAAATATACAAATATATTTAAAAGAGAATATATAAGGACAAAAAAAAACCCCTACTTTTATCCCAAACCCTTAATGCACATTACAGCCGCCGCTAAGCTCTCCTTCTTCAACTCGTCTCCTCTGTTATCATTTTCTTATCTAATTTTTTGCTTCTTTTTTCTTTTATCCTTTAATCTTTCATTTATCAACAATCCATTTCTTCTTTATGAACTATATCAAGCAGCAAACTTTTACTACGATTTCTTCATTTAATTTGTAGAAACTATAAGGGATTTCAAAAATGTGAAAGAGAAGAAAAGAAACAGCGGCCTAACCCATTGACCCACGACCGGTTCGAGCGATTCAGCGGTTGAAACGACGGTTTGAACGAGTTTTGACCAAAAGTAACGGGTTTTGACCAAAAACGGTTTTCGCAGTCAACTCGGATCGTTTTTAAGCCCGGTTCCCGGTCCGACCGGTTCGACCGTCCGGTCCGGGCCGGGTTTCAAAACATTGCCTTCATGTTCATAAAAACAAACTCAACTCAGACAACTATCTCTTGTGGAAATATCAATTAGACCTTATGCTTCGTAATTATAATTTACTTGACTAGGTGGATAACTCAATTCTATGTTCCTCACCTCGCATCCTTAACTCTATGGGGAATCTTTTCCTAAACTGGCGTACAATGCATGGCCATGCATGAATCAATATTACTTTTAATTACCAATCAGTGATCTTCTTGTACTGTTTGTGATGTTTATGTGATGATTTCTTATCTTGGTGTACTAAAAACCACCAGGCCATTTCTCTCATTCTAGCATTGAATCAAGTGTCGGTAAATTGCAGATAATGTTTCGATCCAAATGCTAGTGGAATTATTGTTAAATGAACTTGACCACTATAAATCAAGAGTCCACGAGTCTACTTAATTTGTTACTATACTATGTATGGGTTGCAAGAATTTTTTATTCGAGTATAGATACTTGTAAATACGAGTTCAAAAAAATCAAATGTTTTCATTATATTAGCCCTAGAATACTTATTTTACTATTTATACAAAGTCTTATTAATACAATGAAAGTCCTACTACTAAATAATTTTCTACTATATCTATATATAATATAATATCTAAATATGTTCACAATAATATTATGTTCAAGAATATAATTAAACTCTAGATAACTAAATATTTTTATAGGCATGGTATTGTGAAGAGTTTGAAATATAATTTATTTATTTAATAAATAGTATCTTACTATCAATATGTCTCTTTTCTTTTAAAGATTATTTTTGCTATATAAATGATTTCTCGTTACTATTAGAATTCTTTTATATAATAAATTCAATTATTATAATAATGGTACCAATATGTCTATTTTCTTGTAGAGATCGTTTTTGCTATATAAATGATTTTTTATTATTAGAATTCTTTTATATAACAAATTCAATTATTATAATAATGGTGGGTATGAAAGTCTATGTGCACATTATATAGGAGAGAGATTATAATTATAATAATTTAATTATTATACTGTATTATCATTATTATGTTATTTAAGTTTTGTTTCTTAGTATTCTTACAATATTATATATATTATTAAGATTTTTTAGTTTGAATTGGACTTATGGAAAGAATGAAATTAATATTTTTGCCAACTTTGATCTTCATATCTTTTTTAAATACCCTTAGAATGACACGTCTGTATTTGAAATTTATTCAAATTGAATGGTGGGTATGAAAGTCTTTTCATATAATTTAATTATTATATTGTATTATCATTATTATGTTATTTAGGTTTTGTTTCTTAGTATACTTAAAATATTATATTATTTAGATTTTTTAGTATGAATTGGACTTATGGAAGAATGAAATTAATATTTTTGCCAACTTTGATCTTCTAAACATCCTTTAAATTTGAGCTAATATTTTTTCAAATACCCTTAGAATGACACGTATGCATATGAAATTTATTCAAATTGAATGGGAGCTCATTCTTTTTACTGTTGTCTAGGAATATCATGTAGGAATATTATTATTATTATTATATATATTACCTATTATATTTATGTTTTGTGATTAGTACATTTATAATATTATATTATTTAGATTTTATTTATTAGTTTTCTGATTTTATTAGGTATTTAAGATAAAGTGAGACTCTATTTTTTAATAAATTAAATAGTGTTATAATACTAAAAGGTTTTTAGTTCTAATTACTAAAAGAATTCTGAATTTGAATAAGGGTATGTTAGTCTTTTCATATAGGACTAAATAATTTTATTATTCACACATTTATATAGATAATAGTAGTTGATATATTTAATTTTTACTAATACATATAAATAAAATATGTTGATATTCATATATATATGTACATGTGTATGGTTTATGTATACTTAAACAACAAAATGGTATATATATAGTATATATATACAGTAAAATATATTTATATATGTTCTATACGTGTATATAAATAGTCTATGTATAAATATATACAGACACATAATCTATAATTTATATTCTATATCCTTAAATATTTATATGTAAAATTGATTTACATATATGCACTATCCATATATATATAGTTATAAGTATACATATATTTTTAAATATTGTATATGAATATAAATTCCTTATAAATATTAAATATATTCAATAAGAGGATGGAAGAAAACAAAAAAAGATAATAGGAGATAAAATCTGGTTGTGAAAATAAGTAGGAGATAGAAAGATAAAAATTAAGTTTTATTTTTGGCCAAAAATTATACTTTTTTCCTGGCAAAAAAATGGCCAAAATTTTACTAACCAAATACTATTGGCCAAAATTTCTGACCAAAAATGGCTTACAAATAAATCCAAACATAACCTATAATTTTGTAGAGTTAGAGCTCTATTAAGTATTAAGCTCATCTTAAATAACATGAAATATAATAAAGTAATTTTTAAAACTAGCTCATAAAAACCCACGGCCACGTGAAAGAAATGTATATTATTAGACTTTTCTTTTAAAGACAATATTCAATTTTTTATGTATCATTTTTATTGGGAAAGACTCTAAATTTTAATAATATTTTCTTAGATGTTACTATTCATTAATAAATTTTTGAAATAAAACATAGTAACACCACTTTTATTCCTTCATTGAAAATTAGTTTTTATTATGCATTTTATGTGATATTTTTTATTTTGAGAAAAAATGAGAAGTGTAAGTTGACAAGAAATAAGCACGAATATGGAAAATTCTAAAGTGGACCGAGAGTGTTGGTCTCGGTCCCCTTAGAACTACACATATTCCCAAGTGTTGGGGTGGTTTTTCCCATGGGTGGGTGGAAAAAACCACCCCAACACCTGGGAATGTGTGGCTCTAAGGGGACTGGGACCAACACTTCCAGTCCACCAAAGAATCACCCCACGAATATGTAAAATGAGCTAATCTCGTGTCCATGCTATGACAACAAAACTAGCTCCACCAGAATGAGCTAATATACTCATCTCCTTAACAAATCAAAAATCGAAAAACTTACTATGCAAACATCAGATAAACTCTCTTGAATACGAGATAAAAAGGTGAATAGTTATAAGTTGCGGCAATTGTGTTAGTTTAGTGCACATGATTACAATTTAATGAATTTGAGTATATCATATTCTCCATTTCACCAACAATCTGTCAATGATTACAATTAGTTCAAGTTGGCAATAATAGTCTTGAAAATTATCGCCAATCAAAACACCATTAACATGAAGATTAACTTCTCAACATCGATAGTTTCTCTCTCACCCTATGATTCACAATCTACGATCAATTTGGAAAGCAAATTGATGAGTAATTGCTCAATTTATAAGAGAAGAAAGAGGAATTGAAAAACGGGAAATTGACCTGCTAGATTTTTCAAAAATGAACCAAAAACTCTCTTCTCGCCAAAATCATCTTTATATCGCTGCTAACCAATTTAGCTATATCGACAAATGAGTCGAAAAATGAGTCAGACATTTGTCGCGATTTATAATACGGCTGAGAAGGTGGTCAAAAACTCAGTACTCACATCATAAATTGATATACTACTGTCTCGCATAATCACAACTCATGAAGCCATCAAGAAGCGTTTGCATGGTCTGGAACAAAACAGGAGTTCGTAAATAACAAGAGTTTCATATTTATTGATATTTCGCCACGGCCTTAAAGATTTTTCAATTAGTGTGAGACACATGCATGATTTGATCACATATGGAATCCTCATTATACAAGATATGATTTTAATTTTAACCATTTATGATATTCGATACCATATTCGACACTCATATACCTCGTTCGTTTACAGACGAATCTCTGCAATTCATGCTATTAAACAGGTGTTACTTCCTTATTCGCCCACCCACGATCTCTATCGTACTTATTAATATTAAATTTAGCGAGTAATTAACCTATATTTATTTACTTTGCAAAATGACTATTAAGGAGATTAAAAATGATATTGGTATGGGATGTTAGGAGTCAATAGAATATGGATGAATTCTATTTGGAAAGCAATAAAAATAAAGCAAAATATATTTGATATAATAACAAAATGGTACAGCATATGCTGATACACATCTATGAATTCAAATACTGAATGCAAATCCCCCAAATAAATACACCCGCAAAGCAAAATCAAACATTTCAGTCTGAAGATTGGATTAGAATTGCTGTGATGGATTCATCGTCGAATCAGAACCCTCATCCTCATGATCATCATGTTAGTAATCAGCTCCACTTCACCATTAATCCACCCTCCCATTCATCAAGCCCTAATCATCCTTATGGTGCAGCTGCGCAAAACCCTAACTTTAACCCTAGTTTCACCCAAAACCCTAGTTCAATGTCCAATTCAGTTCAGGAGCACTTCATGTCGGTGCCAATCCCCAAAGGCAAGAGACGTGGCAGGCCCAGGAACACGATTGCGCCTTTAGATCAGGTAAAAAATTCTTCATCTTTGCCGTATAATAATAACAATGGTTTATCTTCTAGTTCAGGGCATGTTATCACTGCCCAGATGGAAAAAATGAGTAATTTAAGCTCGAAAAATCATGGGTCTAGTTCAAATTCTGCTAATTTGGGTAAGAAAAGTGTTGATGACTTGTCGGATGAGATAATTGTGATTAATAAGGAGGCCACGGCTGAGGCATTGATTGCATTGACTGTCGGGTTCCCTGCCGATTCGCTTACCGAGGAGGAAATCGATTATGGGGTGGTGTCAGTGGTAGGTGGGATTGAGCAGGTTAATTACATATTGATACGGAACCATATAATTACGAGGTGGCGTGAGAATGTGTCGAACTGGGTGAAGAAGGAGACGTTTGTGGATATTGTTCCGAAGCATTGTTGGGCTCTACTTGACTCTGCTTATAATTATTTGGTTTCATATGGGTATATTAACTTTGGTGTGGCACCCGGAATTAAGGAGAAGATATTGATGGGGCCAAAAGAATCGAAGGTGATCGTGATTGGGGCTGGGCTTGCTGGGTTAGCTGCGGCTAGGCAATTGATGGCTTTCGGGTTTAAGGTGATGGTTCTCGAGGCTCGGAGGCGTGCTGGAGGTAGGGTGTATACAAAGAAACTCGAATATGGGAATGGAATTGCGGCTGTGGATTTGGGTGGGAGCGTTTTAACAGGTACTTTGGGGAATCCACTTGGGATTTTAGCGCGTCAAATGTCGTTTACACTTCATAAGGTGAGGGATAAATGCCCCCTTTATAGAGTGGATGGGACGCCTGTGGACCCTCTTTTGGACCAGAGAGTGGAGACTTCTTTTAATGCACTTCTCGATAGATTAAGTAAGCTCAGGCTGTCAATGGGAGATGTCTCACAAGATATTTCTCTTGGGGCCGCGTTGGACACCTTTAAGGAGCACTTCAATGAAGAAGAGACGAATTTGTTTAATTGGCATCTTGCAAACTTAGAATACGCAAATGCGGGATTGGTTTCAAAGCTGTCACTTGCATTTTGGGATCAAGACGATCCATACGATATGGGAGGGGACCACTGCTTTCTGCCTGGTGGAAATGGGAGACTTGTAGAGGCATTGGTGGAAAACGTCCCTATTCATTATGGTAAGGTTGTCCAAGCCATTCGTTATGGTAGTTATGGAGTGCATGTTGTTGTTAGCGGGGGACAGGTTTATGAAGGTGATATGGTTCTTTGCACTGTTCCATTGGGGGTTCTTAAAAGTGGTTCAATCAAGTTTATCCCTGAGTTGCCTCAGAGGAAGCTTGATGGAATTAAGAGATTGGGATTTGGCTTGTTGAATAAGGTTGCTATGCTCTTTCCACATGCATTTTGGGGAACTGATCTTGATACTTTTGGGCATCTCTGTGATGATTCTTACCGTCGTGGTGAGTTCTTTCTGTTTTACAGCTATGCCACTGTAGCTGGTGGTGCTGTTTTGATTGGTTTAGTAGCAGGAGCAGCTGCTTACGGGTTTGAGGACGAGGAACCTACTGATTCTGTGAACAGGGTGATTCGGATCCTCAAAGGTTCATATTTATTGGCTTGCATTTTCCTTTTTTATTATTATTTGAGCTTTTGGAATAAAGGATGTGTATGGTTTACGTTCATCTATCTATGAGAATACCTGCATGCACTTTGACTTGCCGTTTTCTGGACGCTAGGTTAGTACATAATGGTGTTGGATATCATCATATTATAATGGGAAAAGTCAAGTGCGAAGAAAAAAACAAAGGTAGATTACATGGTCCAGTCACTAGATCTCTATCCACTAGACAAGCACAGAGGACTACATCTTATTAACTCTCTCCTGATGTCATGTCATATTGATCACCTAGCTATATTAGTCACTTCACGTGTTGAGAATAATAAATGGAGAAAGAACACCCTAAACTCCAATTACGTAAAGTTAAAATATCATATAATTTCTGGATCTCTAAAATATATGTAACATTCAGCTTTTGATTTTTAACGCTCCCTCTCAAGTTGAACATGGAGTCTTCGACTTGGAAAATGGAGTTTAATTTTCTTTCAAGTTTTCGATTAGTAATTGAAGGCATGGAGCAAACACTGTGCCCTTATATACTGGATGTAGAAGCTAAACAGGTAGGATCAACCTGCTCTAATACCATTTTGCAATATCATCATATTATATTGAGAAAAGTGAAGATAGAAGAAAAGAAAGAATATGTTGTCACACGTCCTTCATCTACAAGACAAATGGCCAAAGGGCTATATCTTATTCATCCACCTTGATGTCAGAGTAGTGCACATGTTTATATAGTTAAATAACACTTGTTGCGCAATAAAAACCAACTAAATTACTCCAAATTAAAGCATGTAAAACCAGAAATATTACAAAGTGAATTCGACATGTTTTCATGATCTTGAAAATATATGTAATAATCAACTTGTATATATATGTAATATATAACATGCCAAAAAAGACATTTCATTCGTATTACTGTAATAGAAATCTCAATATGAAAATTAATTGCTTAATAACTGATATTGTTCTAATTAGTTTTGTTAATAAAGTTAAAGTATATGCTTCAGGATTATATTATTCTCTATTTTAACTCTTAACTTACATAATGTCTGATCTCTGTAACAGATATATACGTTCCACAAGGCATTGATGTCCCACAACCAATCAAAACTGTCTGTACAAGATGGGGTCGTGACCCATTCAGTTGTGGTTCTTACTCTAATGTTGCAGTTGGGGCTTCAGGAGATGACTATGATATTTTGGCGGAAAGTGTGGGAGATGGGAGACTTTTTTTCGCTGGTGAGGCCACCACAAGGCGATATCCAGCAACCATGCATGGTGCTTTGCTGACCGGTTTTAGAGAAGCTGCCAACATGGCGCATTACGCTAGAAACAGGGCTTCCAAGTTAAATGTTGAAAAAACCCCATCAGAAGATGCGTATACTTGTGCTTCAATTCTCGAAGATTTATTCAGGCAGCCTGACGTGGAATTTGGCAGCTTTGCTTTGCTTTTCGGTAGAAAGGATGCTGATTCAATGGCAATTATGAGGGTTACTTTTGGCGGGCAGCGAAAGAAGCCTGATCCGCAATATTCTAATAAGTTACTTTTTAAGCAGCTTCAATCTCATTTTAACCAGCAGCAGGAGTTTCACATTTATACTCTTTTATCGAAGCAACAAGCCCTTGAGCTGAGGGAAGTTAGAGGCGGTGATGACGGTAGGCTCATTTACCTCGAGAAAATTGGAGTGAAGCTGATTGGAAGAAAGGGTTTGGGCCCCGCTGCAGATTCTGTAATTGCTTCAATCAAGGCTGAAAGGACCAGCAGAAAGAGTAAGTCTTCATCATCTGGTGGGGGCCCACCTACGGGTTAGGCCGATTTTTTGTTTGAACTTTCTACTTCTCATCTGAAATGGATAAATTGCAACTTACCATCCATATACTCAAATGCTACTAAAATTTGGTACAGGAAGGTGTTCATAGTGTGGTACATGTTTAGTGTTAGTTTTACTTTTATATGGCAAAAGGATTTAAGGGTAAAAACGATAAGTTTTGCAAAATGTCTTTTAAATAGTATTTTGACAGACCATGAATGTGGGTAGATAAATGTTTGGTGGCCAAAGTCGTCAAATGATGATATTTCACCCCACTTCTTTTTCCAAATTAAGGATGTACATGAAAGATGTTATGGATACAATATGGTCTAAAAACGTCAAGTTCTAGAATTTCTGACACATAATTGTTGTTATGTAAAACTAAGTGCACGTAATCAAATTTTATCGGTTATGGCTCATCCATAGTTGTGGCCATGGCACGCCGCGTTCATGGCGCACCCTCAACGCCATAGTTGTTAATGGCGCGGCGTGGCGACAAGGGTCCCATGACGCGACGTGGCGACAAGGGTCCCATGACGCGACGTGGCGATGGTGCTGCGAGGCGCACGCCTTTATTAAGGAAGAATTAAAAATAATAAACTAATTATATATACTAATATATCAATAATATGCTTGTTTTGTTAACGATAATATGATAATCCATAGTTGTAAATGGCGCGCCATGGCGCCAACGCGGCGCCATGAATCATGGCGCGGCGCCAGGCTTCAACTTGGCGCCCGCCATGTGCGCCATGGCGAGCGCCGTAAAGGCGCGCCATGGCGCGCCATTTTGAATAAAATGGCCAAAATTGCTCACAATTGGTCAAAATTGAAGGTGACCCATTAAATTGGGGATAAATTGGTTGTAAATTGGGTATTAGACAATCAAAAATAGGTTAAAATAGGCTAAAATTTTAACCTGAATTGGTCGAAATTGGTCAAAATTGAAGGTGACCCATTAAATTGGGGCTAAATTGGGAATTATACAATCAAAAATAGGTTAAAATAGGCTAAATTGTTAACCTAATTCCCAATAAAAAAAGACATTCAAAAAATTTGAATATTATTGATCATATTGCTATATATAATTTTTTATATATATATAATTCTTTCTTCAAAAAGGCGTGCGCCGCGCCATCTCTACGCCGCGCCATGGGACCCTTGTCGCCATGCCTCGCCATTCGCCATTAACAACTATGTGATAATCCTAGATAAATAATAAATAACAAGTTTTAACAAGAAACTACCCATTAACAAATGAAGCAATATATCATTTATATACAATTAAGAATTATAATTATAATGATCATCCTATAAATTCCAATTTTTGCATAATCTTATATAATTGTAACATCTTTATTTTATATAATTATAATTTTAAATGTTTTATAATTATAGTCTAAAAATTAGAAAATAATTAGTGCTTTTATTTTCGTCACATATATGCCAACTCATGAAAAATGTCTTGTTGAGGTGGTGGGGATAATTAAAAAGATAAATTAATTATACATATTAATACAGTATAGTATACTAGTTTTTTCAACCTTATGGTCGAAACTGAAGGCCTTTTTTTTGGCCAAAATAATTGGTCTATTAATCAAATAGGGCTAAATTTGGGGTCAAGTTGAAGGATTATTTTTGCTAAAGATAATTGGGTCAAATAGTCAGATTTGACAAATTTGGGTTTAGCATAAATTGGGTCGAAATTGAAGGAATATTCCAAACTTAATTGAGTGAACTAGTTAAATAGGGTAAACTTGGCATTTCCAATCTTAGGAAAATCACCTAACTTCAATACCCTAACTTTCAAACCCCTCTCTTTGCGCCCACAAGAGATGCTTCACGCCTTCTTCCTTCTCTATCTCCCAATACTAAACCTAACTAGTGGTTTTGCCGGCTATCCTAACGTGTCTATCGCTGTCGCCGACGCTACCCTCAAAACTTTGAAATGGCGCGCCATTTCATGCCTCGAAGGCGTACGCCATGGCGAGAATGGCGTTGTTGGTGTGCGCCATATAGAAGGTAGGCGCCACGCCACGAACCATGGCGTGGAGGCTGCGCCATGAACGCCTTGCGCCATGGCGTGCGCCATGAACGCCTTGCGCCATGGCGTGCGCCATGGCGCGCCTTTCACAACTATGCTCAACGCGATGAACCATGACATGACACCTATCTTCGATATGGCACACGCAATTGGCACCATTCTCGCCATGGCAATGCTCCTTGAAGGCCGAAATGGCGCCTTGACGGTGTCAAAATTAAATAGTTTTCTTGGGTCAACTAGTCAAAAATAGGTAAACTAGGGATAAATTTGGGATGCACAACCTTTAAACCTTCAAAATTAGACACCAAATTGAAAAAACCCTAACATCTTCAATATTTGGCTCCATATTAGAAAAAACCCTAACATCTAGTTGTCAAAATTGAGTTAGCATATTTGGATTTAGATAATTAGAGTATTATCCTAAGTTAGATTGTTTCTTTATTGTTGCGTTGAAAGGCTTGACATGAGTTTTTATTTTTGTTTGTTTCTTGAAAACCTATTATTTATGGTTCATCCAACACAGTAATTGATATTATTGTTAAAAAGCTAGCATATTATTGATTATATTAGTATATATAATTATTTTATTTTATAATTTCTTCTTTGAAAAGGCGTGCGCGGTGCAGCGCTGCGCCATCGCCACGCTGCGCCGTGAGACCCTTGTCGCAGTTGCCACGCCGCGCTATTCGCCATTAATAACTATGGGCTCATCATTTTTATTTACTGATTTGGCACTGTAGGAGAAGTAGTATGGAACTAAATGAACTTATGAATCTAACATTGTTTGCTTTCTTTTCAAGGTATGTTGAAGTCATCAACAGCTTCTGCTAAACCAAAAGCAATTAGGTATGAGCGAAAACCTTCGTTTATAACAAAACGTATGTGGCTTATTTTTTTCCTTTTGTCTCCTGCATCATTTGTCGCCTTTTTCTACAGAAAAGCTAAAATTGTGGGCAACGGCCGCAACCGCAGAAGATCTTTAATTCCAAGTACAAATGCCGATAGTAGAGTGGGCAGCAGTGGTGGTATTAATGTGGAGTCTAGGACACAAGCCAATAGTAATGACTCGGCTCGTCCAAGCTCAGATATTGCGATAAAAGAACTAAGCTATAGAGGCGTAATAACGCCTTCAAATTCACATGGTTTTGCTAACGTCATTAGTGATACCAGATGTTCCTTGCCGCAGAATATGGGGCATAATAATGGCTTAACAACTCCGTTTGGTTCTAATATTGGGCCAACAGCATTAAACAACCCCCCACAGGATTTTGGTCTTGCTAATAGCTTGATTACTTCAAGTTCGAATAATTTAGGGAGTTTATTAAACACTTCTAGTACCCCATCTCTAACAAACTTAGGTGTTCATATGGATTTTATGGGCAATCGTAATCAGAATTTTGGCAGCAATAATGGTTTGGTTGCTCCTCCAAGTTCTGAAATTGGGAGTGGAGTAGTAAGCAGTAATAGCGGTGTGGAACAGCCAAATTCGGTTCTGAATAGCTATAACTCTCATACCCATGCTGGTGATATTTCGGATAGCATGGGCAATGTATCTATTCAAGAAAATATTTTTGAAGATATTATGAACGAACTGCTTCCCTCATCTAATGCAAACTCCGGTACTTGGCAATTCCCAAGAAATTTTTAGGAACTGGCCCTTTTCTGTTCTGGTGAGTTTTTACTTTACTTTGTCCTGTATGCTTTAATTTACTCGCTAATGCTTTCTTGTGGTTATCTCATGCCCTTGGTTATCGTCTTTCTGCTGTTTGCAGCTTTCATTTTGTGTATATTCAGGTATATTTATATTCAATCTCTTTAATCAGCTTGCTAGGCCATCTCCAACCCATTTTCCCATTTTGCACCAAATTGGTGCAAAAATTGCACCAATTTTGCGCAGCTACAATAAATTCACTCCAACCCAGAACACTATTCCTGCACCAAAAAAGAATCTTACAGAATATTCCATTTTTTCCATCTTTTTTATGATCTTACCATCTTTCACAAATAAAACCCAACATTTTTACGTATTGTACACTTTCAACCAAAAAAAAAATACTTTGTTAATAAAATTCACAAATAATAAAATTATTGTATTATTAAATAATTAAAAATTATTTTAATTGTGTTTTTTTATTTAATAAATTAATCAACAACTATATATATTATTTAATGATTAAACTATTATTATAATATAATTAATTGTAAAATATGCATTTTATATAAGTTATAATACAATTGTTTTATAATTAACTTATACATTGAAATTAATGTTTAATTGGATAAAATATAATTACATAAGGTATAATTATAACTAAAATAAATTGAAGGCCTAAATCGAAAATAATTCAAACTTATGAGGGACTATATTGAAAATATAAATAAAGATAAATGTCTAAAATAATAGGCAAAAAAAGAAAAAGGAAAGGAAATCCATGCCAGAAATAGCGCAGATGCCACTGTTCATTGCGCCAGATCTGGCGCAATGAATGGCACTGGTTGGAGATGGTCTTAGATATCAAAATAATATTTTGCTGCAGTTTCTAATTCCCAAATTTATTTCCTCTTAGATGCGAAGATCTTTGAAATTAAAACTGACTTCAGTATTTTATATTTGGTTGGCTGTGCATTCAGTTTATGGCTAATGACTTTTAGCATGTGGAAAATGAAGTATACGTGCAATTACTATATTTTTCTGGCTTAAACAGTGACTTCTTATTTTTCTAAATGATGGTTTTGAATGTTAATGTTTTGTAGTGTATATGCGATAACCGGGGTTCTCTTAGTATACTACTAGCTGTCAGTATTATTATATTATATCATCTATCCCCGACTATTATTCAGTTTAATCAAACGAATGAAGTAAAGAATATAGCGTTGAGGAAGTTCATTTTTTCCATACATGATTAGGGTTAACTAGTCACGCGTTTCTTGAGCATTGTTGAAATTTATGATTTTATCCTATTTAGAAACAGGACTTTTTGCATTATTTCTACGAATATTCTATTGTTTGGGTTGTTGATTGATGTGTCTTTTACACTAATTGTCGTATATACTGGGTGACGTATGAGTCATCCTTTTACCCGTTTCGTTCTTATTATGGCGCATTTTAATAGCTAGATTATCTGAAATCTGGATCGTGTTATTTTGCTGTTTTCTGGTAGTCATTAAACTTTCGTTTTACTTGCTTTTTTTTTGGCTAATAACTGGAACTATCATTGCAGTGTTCATGGAGGGACGAGATTTCGTATTTTGGCTGCCATTTTCATCTGGATGCAGTGAGAATTAGAGTATATATGATAGACGCCTATTTCACCAACATTTGAATCGAATAGTATCATGGTTTTGGATTTTTTTTTCTTTTTTTTTTTAAAAAAAATTTTGGTACATGATTTGTACAGTGGTTTTCTGTGTGTGATTAGAGTAACTTTTTTTGTTTACTTAATACTGCAAACTTGTTGAAGATCTTTCAAGTTCTGTTGTTTCAATCACTTTGAAATGGGAAAAGGATTTATTCTGCATTATGCTCTTCTGAAATTTGCCAAGCATTCTGGTGTGAAAGTTTTGAGTCTTGGCCTAGCTTTTGAAAAAATATTGAGCAAAATGTGTTTTCTACATTTGAAGTATTCATTTTGTCTCATTTAGATTCATAAATTTTATGAATATATAAAAAGACTAATTTTACTAGCCAATTTTTGACTATTTAGATTTATAAATTTTATAAATATATAAAAAGACTAATTTTACTAGCCAATTTTTGACTATGTAAAGGATGTGAAACTTTTATATGAATTTAATTTTTTGCCTTTAACATTCTTCAATTGGAGTTTATGTTTTGATATAATTTTAAATATCACCTACCAAGTAGATATTGAATTAAACTTTTATACTAAGATTACAAAGAATATTTATCGAATGTTATATATAATATTTTTAATTATTATTTAAATGTCTCAATCATCATTATCTAATATTTTTGTTAGACCATCTCCAATCAGTGCCAAATTGGAGCTAGTTGGCCCACTTTTTGGCGCCGGGTGCTTTAACCCGAGGCTATTCACCGCGCCAGATTTGGCGCAATGAATAGTGTTGCGCCAGATATGGCGCAACGCTGTTCATTTGCACTATTTTTGGCGTGATTTTCCTGTTCTTTTTTTTTTTTTTTTTTTTTGTGTTTTTTTAGTCCTTTATCTTTATTTAAGCTTTCAATGTAGTCCTTTATAACTTCGAATTATTTTCAATTTAGACTTTTAATTTGTTTTTAGTTATAATTATAGCTTATATATATTATATTTTATACAATTAAACATTAATTTCAATGTATAAGTTAATTATAAAAAAATTGTATATAACTTATATAAAATACATATTTTACAATTAATTATATTATAATTATAGTTTAATCATTAATTAAAAAATATATATAGTTGTTGATTAATTTATTAAATATCAAAATACAATTAAAATAATTTTTAATTATTTAATAATACGAATTTTATTATTTGTGAATTTTATTAAAAAATATATTTTTTTGGGTGAAAGTGCACAATACGAAAAGTGTGTTGGGTTTTATTTGTGAAAGATTGTATGATTATTAAAAAGATGAAAAAAATAGAATATTCGTAAGATTCTTTTTTGGCGCAGTGAATAGTGTTTTGGACTGGAGTGAATTTACTGTAGCTGCGTTAAATAGTGCAATTTTTGCAACAATTTTCTGCAAAATAGGTTTTTGGGTTGGAGATGGCCTTAGTAATGTGATAAGATATATATTTTCCTTTCAACATGAGTTGATACAATAACTACTTCAATTATAATTGTAATAATAACTAAATAGGTACATACGTTTATATTTTAAATAATATTATCTTACTTATAATGTGGTAGAAACATACTTAATAAGCAATGATTTTATCATGTTACTAATGACCAAAGTATAAAAATATATCCAACTAGCTTAGTAAATCTAATTTTATATTTTAAATATAGTTTGTTCGTTCTCAACTAATAAAATTTGCAACTTTGGGTAATCATTCTAGTAATTGTAATTTCATATGATAATTATAATATTTAACATGCACACTAATATTATTTTTGAATATTTTATACTTGTTTTTGCGTAGTAATCTGAAACAATAAATTTTTTTATATTTGAATTTAGGAACTATTGTTAGTTTGATGCTTTTGTAATTATTATTTATTAACTATTAATTATATTAAAATATTTATTAACTATTAATTATATTAAAAAAAAATTTAGCCTATGAAACAAATCAATATTTTTCTAAAACAATAGTTTATAAAAATAAACATATAAACTTGAATTAACTATTTAATTAATAATTATACTAAATAAAATTTTAAACTATCAACTACATTGATAGTCACAAGATTATGCTCAAATATTGTCATTATATTTGAATAAATCTCAACTCATCTCATAGTTGCTGTTGGCTTAAATCAAACTTCAAGCTTTTGTCTAGTAGTATAGATTACAACTTCGCTATTTTTCATTTTAAAACTGATATTCTAATAATAACATAAACATGTTAAAAATTTGAAAACCGAAATTAAAAAAAAGTTGAAAAACCAAACCGAACCGAACCAAACCAAATCTGTTTCCTTTTTTTTCCGGAATTTGATTAAAAACCGAACCGAAATTTTTGGTTCGATTTTCGGTTTGTAATTTCGAAGAACTGAAATTTCAGTTACCGAACCGAACTGATGCACACCCTAATCACACATGTTCCATTTCAAGAACCAAAACAATAGTAGAAAACAAGTAGAATACTTGAAATAGTGCCACAAACCAACATGAAATCTTCACTAAATACTACATTTTCCAAGATTCACATAACTATGTTTCATGACTGATAATATCAAATGATTTTATTTCATCTTTTCTTATTATTTTTCTGATTTTTTTTTTTCTTCCCCACAATACAAAGGTTAAGAAATCGCTGTCGAAAACATATCGCCATTTACAGAAAACCGAACAATCATACCTTCTCATTACTTGTCCTTCCCAACCATTCTTCCAGTTTCGATTCTTGATCAGCCTTAAACTCCTCGTAATTCTCATACAAGGCCACAAACTTATGATGTGACAATTGTGATTCTTGAAATTCACTTTCAATCTCACCTGACAATGGCTGATCTTCAATCTCCACCATTTGATCAGTTTGAAATGGAGGGCTGAGATCGACCGACACTTTCTCGCCCTTTAACTCATTAGCCCTTTGTTTCGTTGACTTGAAAACACTCGATAGATAACCACTCGAGCTCGAATCACCATCGTTCTGTGTATTACGGCGCCAGCTGGCAGGTGCCCACGAGCTAGTTTTCCCCAAAAAACCCGAGCTCGAATTATATATCAATCCTCTTTTCGGTTGTTTTGTTGATATAATAGAAAGGGATTTTTTAATTTCTCTAATCATATCATCGGCAATTGGAAATCCACATTCCTTCATTGATCTTACCATGGTAATAGAATCTTCGAGATCCTCTGTATGCGAAGCTGTCTCATGGGATTTTTCGACAATATTATTTTTGAGATTAATAAGATTTGGAGCTGCATTTCGAGTGTGCTGTTGAATATAGAAAAGGCCCACAGAGGGTTCGTTTGCCACAAATTTAATCATATCTGCCATGTTTTCGGTTATTTCCACAAAACCATCAGCCGGGGAAAAATCATGCATTTTCTTGAAGGCAATTGGCTCATCATCACTGCGTAAAACAAACGGGGAAAATACGTTCAAATTATTGCGTGAGCAAATGAAAATAGCACAATTTCAAATGTATTCTCAGGAAAATCGATATAGAGCAATAAATTGTAGGGTATAAAAGATTGTTATAGAAGCCGATTTTAGATGAATTGAAAAAAATATGTCTATTTTTACATGACTGCCCTCAAATTAGATAATATCTCAAATTAGTATTAAAATTTCTATCCTACCTTCTTTAGTAACAAAACAAAGCAAAAATGGTTTTTCTTTTATTTTCCCTATCGATTTCGTTGAACCAAACAGACGTTAAAAGGCGACAAAAAGGAAATAAGAAGTCATAAAGAGAGACAAAGGGGGTATAAAGTTTCATATTAGCTGTTTTTGGATATTTAACGCAACAATCATATTAATTTCTTTTAAAGATAAGAAACTATTAAAATGGTAAAGTTTGGATACCGACGAAAGGCTTTTACGCAGCTGGAAAGTAATGCATTAAAACATAAATGATCTCTGCATGTCAATTGTCAGCTTGAGAATATTCACGACTCGTACAATTCTAACTTAGTTGAAGTATGAGAAAACTCGAATGACAAACAAAACATGCTTACATTGATGAGTGTAATAATTAACATGATGTGTCCTAAAACATAAGCCACGTGTATCTTGATCCCGTAAAATGAGATTAATTAATCAAACTAACAAGTAGAAGATATGCTCATTCAGCAGAACAAAAGATAAACTATCCTTTTACTTCATTTTTATTTTTAAATCGAAACATCCTAAAATAGTCTTATTTCATTTTGATTTTTGAAAACACTAACTCTCAAAAACTATCTTTAAGGGCAATAGTGCAAAAGTACACATACAACAAACTTTTCAACTTTCATTAAAAACTCTAGTTTGGGCCAAACTAAACCCATTAATTGCGGATGTGATGATTCTATAGAAACTGGCAGAAAATCGGATACTTTTTCCATACTAAAGTATCATTCTAGTCTTCTTTTTATAGCAACACAATCAACTGAACGATATTTCATCATATCCCTCAAAAGGAAAACATAGTCTCGTTTAACACTCCTGTAAGATAAAAACCGACATTTTCTAAAAGGAATTACAAGTTCGAAATATATCTTACTTGAACATAGATCATGGGATCTAGTGATGAACTTATTTTGCAGATTTGCATCCAATCTAACAACAGAAAACCTGCAAAGCCAGTACAGAAATCAGTCCTTAGTAATCATTCTGGTACTTATTTCCCAAAGGAAAAGATTGATGAGTCATAGGCTTTGATATTAAATTCTTTTCGGTTGTACAGCTTGTTTGTGGATCAAAGGATTTGAAAGCTACGAATTTCAAACTCATAAACAAAATCACTCAGCTTGGTCAGATGATATCAAGTTACTATGAATTTCAAATTATTTGATACTCATTATGAGTTATTCATTTATCATTATAGTGGATTTCCTAATTTAGTTTTTGGTTATCAACAAATCCTTCAATCCAAGCACAACCCTTTAAAACAACTGCATAATTCTTTCATTTTCTGAGAGAAAAAATTAATCTTCCCCAAATTCATAGACATGGAATTGGGGCCTTGGATTTGGATATCACTTATCAGAAAATGAACAAAGTTATCAGATTTAAAAGAACTTAAAGTGAAACTTGACCAAATTCTAGCATAAGAAACTTGATTTAACAGATTAAATGTTTGCAATTTCAATGTTACTTACAAAACAGAAACAAACAAAAAAAGGGGCTAGTTTTATTGCTAATTCATTAAGACCAGAAAAAAGGAATTTCCAAAAATTCAAAGAAAATTTGATGCCTAAAATAAAATCAAAACAAGCTTACCCCACAAAAAATCAGCGCGAACCCGTTCGTCAAAATTGTATCTTTAGCTCAATAGAAGGAAAAAAGATCAAGAAGAAACATAAATAGACATAAATGCACAGAATAATATTAAATCAACATAGAAAAAATAGTGTTAAAAGAGAAGAATTGGAATAACTTACAACTGAATTGCTTCTTATGCTATCCACTACATTGTTTGTTGATTATATATGTATATATATTTATATATACTGATCTTATACAGTCAGCATATATATCTTTGTAGGTATGAAAATGATGGTGTGTTGATTTTGTCCCCTTTTGGTCCAGATGAGTTTGCTTTTTATTTTTTTCTGAGTTTTCTTGAAGGAATGGTTGTTATCTACAAGCCAAAATGGCTATTGCCAGAGCAGTAGTTGTTTATTTATTTATTTATTTATTTATTTATTTATTTTATTTATTATTATTATTGTTATTATATTTAATAATTGGATACGATGGTATTGACTACTCAAATTGCCTCGGTTGGTAAAATTGTATACGGTCGAGTTTGAGTAATATCACATGTGCGTTTGACAAAATATCAAATTCGAAATTACATAGTTATATTTCCAAACCAAACAGTTTAACTCGATCGAAGTTCAACATATCTAGAGTAGCGAGTTAACGAATTCTTGAGTTATAATAAGCATTCTTTTATTTTTCTTCTAGTTAAAACTTATAAATAAGTTATAAAAATTACTGAAAATTTAATTACAATAAGATGTTAATGGGGCAAGACAATATCATATGTCATTACCAAATAAAAATTATATAATCGAAATTAGTAAAAAATTAAAACTCTCTAATATATGACTAAACTAAATTATTATTTATATTAACCTTAAATATATAAAGAGTATATGTTTCCTTCATTAGGATAATGATACTTTCTTGCAAAAAAATTGTTAAAAGTAAGGTATTTAATTTATTTATCATAAAAAATGAAAACATGTTACATAAATATGAATAAAACTATTATATTTAAAGAGTATATAGGTATATATTATTAAAGTATGTGCAATCTAATATGCCAATATTAATGCATATAGTGTAACAAAAAGATGGAAATTCAAACGATCAACAAATAAGGTGATCTTCTGAAACCAATAAATATTAAATAACTAGGTGAATAAGTATATTATGATCATAATGATTTATGTGGAGAACTTCAATACATTTGTTCAAGATTTCTAAGCAATTTATTTCAATGAAATTTAAAAAAATTACAATTTAAAGAGAGGATATTTCCTGATATTTTGTTTTTTATGGCATGGAAAAAATTATCAATACAAAATTGGTAGTGAACAAGAACAAATGTCTATATTTTTCAGTGTTTTCTAGAAACTCGTATTTTGTAAAATGTGATGAATATGCACTACATTATGTGCAATCTTTTACTATGCTGTTTATAGTTAAAAGATGAGAATTTTTTTTATGTTGCAACCTTTTGGCCATAGAATTGAAAAGGATTTAAATATAATTGATGGTTAACAAGCAATTTGCACTGATTTATACACTTGTTTTTTTTCGTACGCCTAACACCCTTGTACAAATCGTACATTTTGAAGAATTTGCACAAAGTTGTCCTTTAAAAAGTACATCGCCTTCATTCCTCTAATAAAAGGCTAAGTAGGGAATGTGGTAGGGAAAATTTTGGGAGGGGAAAAATAATGTTTATGTGGGCCCCACTTAAATAAAAAGAAAAATAAAAAAAGGCAGCCAATGGGACGCTGCCATGCGTTCCATCCTTTTTTTTTTTCTTTTTTTGTAAATCGTTTTTTTGAGTATTAATTATGCAAAATTAAATTTTTTTTCACTATTATTTTTCTTTTTTCAAGTTCTATAAATAGAGCCTAAGTTTGGGTCATTTGTACACCAATTTTTTTTGAGGTTTTTACTCCATATTTTCATTTAAATTTTCAATTTAAGGTTAACCTTCAATAATTTCAAAATTAATATTTTATTAAAAAATAAATATTTTAAATATTTAATTAATAAATATACTATAAAATTAATTTTTATTAAAATTAATTGTAATTATAAAATTAATTATTAAAATTAGTGATGTGGATAAAAGAGAAAGTAAAAAAACTTTAATTAACTAGCTGCTGTGGAGTTGAAATGAATGTGATAGAGAATGTGGTAGGGAATCTGACGTGGCAGGAAAGAGAAAGTGAAAATTTGACTTGCTGATGTACATAGCCTAAGTCACCTATCCAAAAAATATTTTGTACACGGACATAGCATGATAACTAGGGTGAAAACATTTATCAAGGTCAAATTTAAACGCCTGAAAATTCACTATATGTTTAGAAACACAATTTTGATTTTAAGACACTATTATATCGTTTAATTATTAAATTTAATATGAATTTCTCTGATTATAATTTTTAGTTCCATTTACACAAATCCTTAAAAAGGGAATAACTTCAACCTACAAAAATGCCCTATCTTCCATGGATAAGATGCAGTTCTAGTGTTAAATTCACAAGAAATTTTCTCAATACCAAGAATTTCTTATGTCTAACAACAATATATATTTGGACAACCCAAAACATACCGAAAAAAGTACAAATCGCCAATTACTCGTATTTTCCACTTAATAAATTTGTAAAAATTCTAAAAAACATCAATTTCAATAGTCTTATCATTTATCGCTCTCAAGGTGAGTCGGACAGCTTATGAGTTGGTTGAGCTAGCTCGATTGGAGCTCAAGCTTTTTCGTGAATAGAGCTTGAACTTACTCGTTGTTTAATAAGCTCATTAGCTGATTGCGAACTATTAATTAGTATTTTTTTAATTGTTATATATGATTGAAAATACTCAAAATTTTAAAATAATAATTAATTTTTATTTAACATATACTTTAATAATATATAAATAACATTATAATTTTTGCAGTCATGCAAAATATATAATAAGTAATTATAATATTTCTATTTTTGTATTTGTGATATGTGTTTTTTACAAATTGGTTCAATTAATTATATTTTGGTGACATATATTATGTAATAATATATATATATCTAATTAATATAAGTTAAATGAAATTAATTTCTCCAAAAATTAAAAAGTAAGCAAATTAATTTTTTGTTCAAGCTTGACTTGAGCTCGACTCGTCTTTAGAAATCTTGAGCTTGAATTTTAAAAGTTAGACTCGTCACCTCCTAACTTGCAAAAATATATATAAGTTCGAACTTGAATCTAAATTTTTTTTATCAGACTCAACTCGAGCTGATTCGTTTACACCTAATCTCACTCGTTTACACCTAATCTCACAAAGAGAGATTAATGAGGATAGATTGGCTAAATTAAGGATATATTGGTGATAGTAACTAATATTGGTGATATTAGTGTCTTTGAGTTTCATTTTCTACTTTTAAAAATCCCACTATAAACTACTTTTATTCAAGTTTATTATTTCTCAACTTTAAATTTTAATTTTTTTTATAAATTTCTATCAGTAGCTGCATTATTCATCATTTAATAATCAATTAAAAGTATTTACTTTGTTATTATTTTTTATTATCTTTCTCCCTCACACTTTTAAATATATATAATTTTTATTTACATACAAATCAAATATAACGCAACCGACCACTATAATTTATTATACTTGAACTAAATTCTCAATAATCAGTTGACTAAGAAGAGAATAATTAATTTCTCAATTACAACATTATTTTATCACTTATTTATTTGTTAACATAAAATATTAGGGTGCATCTTTGGGAACCTGATAAAATCATATGAAGGAATTAAATTATCTTTAAAAACTGTCATTTGTATATTAATATCTAAAAAAACTATTGTATATTAATATCTAAAAAAACTATCATTTTAAAGACAAAATTATTTTTTTTTATAATAATATAAATAGTATAGATAAGGAACTATTACAATTTATTTATTTAACAAAACTATTAAAATTTTATCATTTAATAAATTATCATCACAAATTTCAATTAATTTTTAAAAACATAAATAAAAGAGAAATTAGGAGGACCTTGCTTTTTAAAAATGTCATCTTTTTAAAGATAGAAAAGAAAGAGAAAAATAAAGTCTGGTTATGGCGGCTTCCTCCTATATTCCTTCACTAATCTCCACCCAATATTGTCTCAAACAATTGCCCTTTAATTTTCTAAAGTCATCACAAATTTCATCTTTTTCTTCATCACCCAGAAATTCTTCACATTTGAAGCTCAAGCTGAAGCACACAATTTCAAGGGCTTCTTCTGAAGGTCATTTTCTTACCTCTTTTCTTTATGTGAGTAAATAACATTTATTTTTCCTTTTTTCCAGTTTTTTTCATCTGGACTAATTGCTAATTTCCCCCCTTCATTTAGTCGCTCAAATTAATGTGTTTGTGGGTAAATTTTCATGTTTTTTCTAGAGTTAAATTTGACAAAGTATCAATCTTTCATTCAGTTCTTACTATTGGGTTTATGTTGCTGTCAATTGATAATCTAAAACAACTATTTAGTTTATTGAAACTCTAAGAACTTAGGAAAATACCAAATTTGCTCTAGATTTTGATAAGTCAAGATAAAATAGAAAAAAGGGTAATTATCCTTCATTTTTAATTTATCATTAAGTTGTCGGTTTATCCGTGATACATGCATATACATATTTATACTACAAATCCATGAGTAACCTATGAAGAATATAAAGCTTTAACATCGGCCATTTTATATAGATTAGTCATGGATATTTTCGACCAAATTGTTAGGAATAAAAATTGATAGAAACATAATCTATAACATATATATATATATATATATATATATATGGACTCACATTGTTAGGAATAAAAAGCTAATAAAAAGTTTTGATGCAAAAAAGTATAAAAAAGTACCCAATTAAACACTGAGAGAAAAATGACACCTAAATGTGCTACCATATAGAAGCAAAGAAACGAACACCGATAAGCTTTCGGTCTATTTAACATCTTTTAAGATTAGAAACTTCCATTTTTTGCACAATATTTTCAATTAAGATTGATGTGTTGTTTGAATTTCTAAAATTAGATTTGCAAGAATTTTCTCCGCTTTTAGTTATTCACTAAATTGTTTTGGAGGTAATTAAGCTATAAGTCTCGATTTTGAAATAAAGATTTTCGTATTAGTCTTCAGAAAATTTTAGTTTGAGATGCAGCTTTCTTGGACCGACTAAAAACATAGCATGCTCTTTCATTCAACGCTTTATTTGAATCTCTAATCTAATGATCAGAAATTTTAGTGTAACAAAGGCAAAGCAAACGTAAAATGTATAAAGTATAAAATGTAAAACCAAAAGTGTCATCACTTCGAGTCTAGAACAATGTTTCGTGTTTTCCTCGTAAAATTTAATATCCATATTCCATACATAATATAAAGAAATATGTTCATGTGGGAACCACATATATGTTGCTAGTTCTCAACTCTAGCATGTGAAGAATGATAACTCATTAGAATTTTCCCAAAAAATATTCTAGCAATAAAAAAACATAAGAACAATGCAGTGTGTATTTAGCTGATTTTGGATCTTTTATCTAATTTATTCTAGAAAATCCTTTTCATTGAATTTTGATTGTTTAATAATCAAAAGAAACTTATCATGATCATAATGTCTTTGTTATGATGGATATATCCCGTATATATGTCAAAACATTAAATGTCAGACGAATTTTTGCTTTTAGATATTAAATTTCAGAACATATAATATTTGTTTCAATATGAATTTGTTGTTCCGTGTAATATTAGCAGATCTTCCTGTGGAGTTGATTGAGGATTCCAAATTTGTCCCCTTAAACTCTGAGGATCCAAAATATGGTCCACCTGTAAGTTCTGGTCAGTTCTATACAATTTGTTCGTTACATCATTTTTTGTTTCTCGTTATATTCTTTAAGTCAAAAGATTGAAGAAAAAATGACAAAAAAAAAAAAAAAAAATTACACTCTTTTACCGGTTTTGGCCAAGCTAAATAAAAAGATGGGATTAATTTCGATAAAACAGTAAAAAATTCAAGAACGACTAACATAAACCCATAAAAGCAAAAAAATAAACATTGTTTTTAGTACCTATGATTTAAAATGTCAAATCTGCAAATTGATGTTTAGTCATTAAATTTGTAGTAACTTATAATTTGATTCGTTCAAATGATTTTCATCGTTATTTTGATAACAATTAAAATGAGTTTTGACTTTACTTTTACCAAGACCAACAAAATAAAATACAACCTTCGTCGTCACCTATTAAAGATAATTAATATTTTGAAAATGGTAGCAAATATGATCTCATTTATAATTGTAAAAAGCGACTTTGTTAATATTAATTCATATTTATGTTTAAATGAACATAAATTTGCAGTATTTTTTCCAAGAATATAGGTGAATGATGAAAGTGGAGTTTAACATTTCTGCAATTTTCAGGCTTTGTTGTTACTGGGATTTCAGGTAGAAGAGGCAGCAAAGGTAATATATGTATCGTAATACGAGTTTTCTATTATTTCACAACGTTATTTGGTTTAAATTTCTGATACATTATTATTTAATCAAATAAAATACCACAATTCGACATTTAATTATGAAATGGTTATAATTCATTCCTATATTCAAATTTGTTGATGGAAATGAATGCTAAATTTGTTAAATTCGCTTTATATCATGTCGAGAGAGTGAATCACATAATTACGATGGATAACTTTAAGCATTTATCTTTTACAGATACAACAGCTTCTGAAGGAGTTGGATGGTGAATTTCTTCAGGTAAATATCGATTCTTTTTTTTTTTTTTTTTATAAATTTGCAATATCTTGTTTGGTTAATACATATGAATTTCTATATCTTTTTAGATGATATTATAAACCGGCATTCTTATAAGCATCACAAATATAACTTCTTCCAAATTCGTTTCTTGCTAGTCTATTTATTTCACCAAAAACATTTTACAATAATCGTCAAAATCTCTTTCTCCTATCTTGCATCAAATTTGGCTTTATATTTGTGTAATTTCTATAACATTTTCTCGTCAAAGGGTTTTTTGTATTATGTTTGTCTTATCTGGTGCATAGCTTCTACTTTTTCGTTTGTTACGATTATCAATATAGAATTTACACAGTTCAAATGAAAAAAAAAAAAAAAGAAGAATGATGACTTACTATTTAAAGAATAATGTTTTAAATTGCAATTGAAATTGTTTGATGCAGATTATTTTTTGTACTGAAGACATGATAAACCGTTCACTGTGGGAAGCGGTAAACACCAAACAATCAAATTTAGAAGCATCGAAGGTTAGATTTTCTGCATTCTTTAATCATCTGTAATAATTAATTAACTAACTAGTAGCTTTATATGATTTAAGTAGTATATGTATATTAGTAAAAACAATATTAAAATTTCAGAGAATATGTAAAGAAAAAGAATAATTTTAAGGAATAAGATGTTAAGTAGACTGCCAATAAATGTCGCCTTGTACTGTTTTCCATTTATAGAAACTATATCTACTTGTACTCATAGAAAATTAAACATTTACCAGATTTCTAATGTAATTCTGGTATATACAAATTTATTTTTGAATAATGTGAAAAGATATACTTACTTCTTCTACCTTCCAATTGTTCGTTTATGGGGATAATTTTTTTTCATTTAGACAAACGGAAAATTATCGTACTAAAATGAATATTGTTCGATTTTATTGTCAGCTAAAAAATGATCTTTTTCTCTCATCAGGTTGCAATATCGCTACCACGAATTTGCTTCCTTTCGGGTCTTACCGGCGAGGAGATGATGATGTTCATTGACGCCTTTCCAGAAAGTGGTAATAAATAGTTCTATAATGCTCACATGTTGTCTTTGAAATAATGCTCTACTAAATTTACGATTTTTTTTGAAATTCTTTTCTAATATCGACAAAGTTCTGGCATTTTACTACTCTGATTAGATAACAATAGTTTATTGACGTTATTTCTTAGTTTTGAGTATCGTTCTTACATTATATGTACTTTTTGCAGGTTTAGAACCTCCAGCTTTTGCAGCCCTTGTTCCAAATAGTGCTGATAAACCTTTGGCAGAGTTAATTGAAGAGATTATGGGGGATCATGAAATGCTAGTAAGTTTTTATTTCACTAATTTAGTACAAAAAGAAAGAAAATTTAGATACGTCACTTTTTTCTTCAAAATATTTGAACTACAAATATTGAAGTCGATGCACGTGGATAGCATTATTGAGTTTAATTTTTCTCGTGACCGAAAGTTTATATACTTTTTCTTGAACATAAAAAGTCGAGTACAAAGAGCCAAATATGTTCCCGATAAGTGGATAGTTAGTAACTTGAGATAGGGTTCAAATCTTCTCCTTATAACTAGGGCGTGTTTGGATTGGAGGATTTGAAAGACATGGATTTCAAGTATATCAATGAAGCTTGCTTGTTTGGATGATTTCAAGTTTTTATTGGATTTTAAATTCCTTAGCAAAATGAGCTATTTTCTCAATTACTATGGTGGATTTCAGATGAACTCAAAATTGTAGAGTTATTCGAAAAGCTTCTTCCAAATCGACTCCTCAAATTCAATTTCTCTAATCCAAACACAACGTTATATTTTTGTAGTTGTCCGGATTATCAACCAATAGTTTCCTTTTCTATATAAAAGCTATATAATGAGATGCACGGACACTTCAAAAAATCACGTGTCATGTCGTACACCTGATCGGACACGACACTCGTCCGACACTCTCCGGCACTGTGTCCAATATGAAAATAAATTTGTTTACTTAAATAAAATAAAATAAAATAAAATATGAACACCGTAATGAATGCAGTTAGAGAGTATGTCTACTATGTATGCATTATTTGCGACACTTGATGTTATTTCACTTATTTTTTGTGATTTTAAAAACTGAACATTTATTTTTCTTTCAAACATATATAACTTTACAAATCAAGTACAAATTTATAATTTACAATAGTCATTTTTATAGTTTATTTATCGAGCCAGTCATATTTAAATTAGAATGTGAATACTAATTTATATATTTTAACGTAAATTAATGAACAGATATATGTATATGATATATATATACACATTTTATTAGCAGTATCGAGGCCGTGTCGTGTCGTAATATTTTTAAAATGCCGTATTTCGTGTCCGTGTCGTATCGTGCTCCGTGTCCCGTGTCCAGTGCATCATAGGCTATATTTGAGTTACATTTTCGCGAATAATGCTTTTTTTTTTTTTTTTTTGCGGACAAATGAATTCCCATAATTTCCTCTTATAGTCTGGAAGGCAAACATAGCTACAAGAAGGCACAACACAAAATTCTCGGGAGTTATTAGATCGTTATTTCCAGCTTCTGTGTACCATCAATAGTTAAGTTTCGATTACAACAGGTTATCTTATCTGATCATATATTTGATTTGGGTTCGATAGAAGGAATGTAAAAGACGAGTTCATACTCCGAATTCTTGTAACATTTTGAGGCTGATCTTAACAGAAATGTTTTTAACATTAGGGAAATTATTTGCTAGTGAACTTGAAATGTCTGAGTCCATTGTATATAGAATACATTCAGTTATCATATTAAAAAAATAATGTTATGTTATTGCATATAGAAATAGAAATAGATATTATATTCTCTACATTATTAGAAAGAACGATACCAAAAAAGAAAGAAAATAAATGGATTTACTTGTGTGGATATAAGCTAGAAAAAAGGATGTTAGTGTCATATTAAGAAGATACATGGATTATTGGTCATAAGTATGAAAATGCTCAAAAGTAATACATTAATGTGATTTTAAAAAAAAAGTATGTCACCTTCATATAGATTAAATTCAAACTTCAAGATGCAGTTCTAATTACTCATTTATGATAACTAGTAAAATTCACAGTGCCGTGACAATTAATTTTATATATTGAAATAATATATATTAAAATAATTAGAAATATTTAAAAGAAATTTTGAAATAATATATAAAACCTATAAACAAATCAGTCATTCAAATATAGTCAGTTTTTTTAACTTATTTGATAAAGTACATGGTTACAATCATATGAAAAATTGGTTTTATGTTCAATTAATTTTTACATATTTAATTAGTGTTAGTTATAAACATATTAAATATCAGCATTTCAAATAGAATATAATGTATAGTTAATGAATGTGAGATTGTAGCTAGTTAAAAAAAGAAAAGAAAAACTTAAGTAGTCTTCGTTTCCTGTTTAAAAGCTTTACCTGTTACTCCATTAACCAAATTTATGAATTTTTGACCAATTAAAATTTTAGATTACCAATTTTCTCATAATTAGTTTTAGGACAAAACTGTAAAACTTTCCTATATATAGTTTCATATCAAAAGAATAAACAGAAGTATATATGATCTCAAATATCTATCCTATAATATTTTTATTTGAAATTAATAATTTTTCAATCAAATTATTCTTGATTTAGATCAAATAGAAACCTTAATATTGTGAACTTTCTAATTTAATAAATTTTTATAATACGAATTTTTGTTAACTTTAAATATTTCAAATGTTTTTATTTAAAGGAAAATGACTTCACATCTTAGAGAATTTTCTAAAATATGAGAGGTGACAATTATTGATAACAATTTAAAAATAGTTGGGGATAAGAAAAGTTTCAATTATCACAAAATTTATAAGAGACCAATTATGAAAAGTATTCTTAATTTTTTTTGTCTTCCAAAGCATTTCATATAGAAATGCTTTTTACAATTAAAAAAAAAATATTAAAATAAATTTATTAAAGACTTAAAAGAGCTAAGATATATAATATATTTAAAGCATTATTAAAAAGACATATAATCGAATACTCAAAAGAGATATAACCAAATAACATAAAATTTCCACTAACTTTCATGTGATACACTAACATGCATGCTTTTTATACTTTTGACGTCATATAGAAAAATAAAATTAAGATTTTTTTTTGAAATTGTTATTAATGTCATTATTAAGAATCATTGTAAGTCACCATAAAATTATTTAATTACATATTATTCAAATTATTATGAAAATAATGTATCTTGACTTATATTTCACTAATTAGGAGGAGTACTTCTCATTTTAGTTAAGTTAAAGAATATTGTATTAATAAAGTTCATTTCACATGAACTATCAAAACCATTAAAATTTTCTTAAAAGTTAGAAAAGTTGAAACATATTAAAATTTCTATCACTACCTTTTAGACTGCTAACAATTTTCTTATATGAATAATATGTATTGTAATTATTAATAATATATGCTGAAGATGATTTAATCATTTCTAAAATAATGTAGCAATTACTGAGAAATAATTTTCTGATTAATCCATATTATATTAAATTAGCTTTATCTACTAATTAAGATAGTTGTTAGGAATTTCTTTGTTAGAAGTTTTGATGATGACAAGATAGACAAATATGTTAGACCCTGAAAAATATAAGTTTATTTTCTTAATAGAATATCATGTATTAAGCAATAGAACGTTATTATTGAGTTGTAACTTTTAGAGTAGGTATTTTTCTATTTGTCTTTTTGTACTGTTGTATTTTTTAAACGCTTGTAGCGTTAGTAGAATTCTAGGTGAGTTTATTAGTGTGAAGAGGTTGAAGATCAGCATTCCAATCGATACGCAAAAGTTTATCCATAAAATCAAGTAACTCTCAAGCGACACCATATTGTGGTTTGAAAAGTTTGCCTCAAAAGATATCCTCACATGAGTTTTCCCTCCTTAAAGCCATTACTTTCCTTTCATAACGCAAATTTTCAAATCGAATTAGTTGAACTAACAACCAATGAAACTCTCGTATGGCCAATCCAGTCGAAAAACTAATGGCACGGTATGCAATAACTCGTAAACTGTGGCACTAAATGCGTAAAACTCGTCTATCTCAGGACTAAAAGTGCAAAACTCACCTTTTATTTAATGAAAGTATACAAATCTCCTCTTTATTCCACATAGTAACAACTAGGTCTGTCAGTCATATTAGACATTCACTTGCTGTAGCATGATTTAATGACATTTCACATTCTAAAGTAATATGGGCATCTTTACGATCATGAGTTGATGTCACATTCATTATCTTTTACATTGATTTTATGTCCAATGTGAAGAATCTACTTTATATAGTCTATATGTTCTATTTGAATCCTTCAACTTGAGGTTGCTGTATTTGTTTGATTTCATATTTTTATGTCGATTCGAAATGGTGGATTTGTTGGATCTTTTATGTTCATGTTATTTTGATAAAAAGTACTTCCACTTTCACGTACCTTCATGTTTGATTATGTCGTTTATATATAATTCTTGATATATAACAATGGGAAGTTGAACTTAAAGATATTGGGGTTTCTAATTTCAACATGACTTTTGAAGGTTGCATTCAGAAAAGAATAATTTCTTTTCTATCAGGAGCTAGCAACAAGCGCTGATATGCCTTCTGATTCAGAAGGCCATGATACGTAAGAAATTAGAGAGCAATTTTAATAGTCAACACTAAATCTCACTTGTTAAAAAGATAATTTGTAACCCTTCATATTATTGGAATATCCTAGAAGAATCAAGAAAAGTGTCACAAGAAAGTACACATTGACCGACTCTTAGTATTTTGTAGTCTAGAATTTAAGGATTAAGATGTTAAATAGATCGCCCAAGAAATTTCGCCTAGCACTGTTTTCCACTTATAGAAACTATATTTACTACTTATAGAAAATTAATAATTTACCAGATTTCTAATGTAATTCTGGTATATACAAATTTATTTTTGAATAATGTGAAAAGATATACTTACTGTTGAAATAATAATAATATAATAATAATAATCTAGATTCATTGTTATGTCTACATTCGTTTGTCATTTGAAGAGTCATGTTCAGGTTCATTGATTAAATCAAGAGTCACCTTGGAGTTGAAGAGTCAAGCACTTGAAAGGCCATAAGTCAAGTAGTTTAAGAGTCTTTTAATCTTAGCCATTAAATTGAGTCGATCTTAACCGTTGATTCGGACTTTGTATTAGTATAAATAGGGATCTTGTCTTTCATTTGTAATCATTCAAAAAAATGGAGTTGAATTGAAATATAAAATACAAGTTTCCTCTACTCTCTTCACAAAAGTTTTTCAATTATTTTCTCTCCATATTCTAACAAAGTGGTATCAGAGCCAATTTTGTTTGGAGATATTCTCAATTTTGAAGATGTCAAACGGAGCACCTTTGCAAGTTCCAACTCTCACCAAAGATAATTTTGATAATTGGTGTATACGAATGAAGGCTTTGTGTGGAGCCTATGAAGTTTGGGATTCCATTGAAAATGGAGTTGATGGAAATGAAGCAACCGCCAAGAAGAAGGATCAAAAGGCGCTTGCACTCATCCATCAAGGTTTGGATGAGAAGATGTTTGAGAAAGTTGCTAGTGCAACTACGTCCAAACAAGCTTGGGATATTCTCCAAGCTTCATTCCAAGGAGTTGATAAAATGAAGAAGGTGCGTCTCCAAACATTGAGAAGTGAGTTTGAATCTCTACGCATGAAAGATTCGGAATTGGTATCGGATTACATTTCAAGAGTTTTGGTTATTACTAACCGAATGAAAAGATATGGAGATGAGATGAAGGATAACCGGATCGTTGAAAAAATCCTACGATCATTGGATGCGAAATTCAATTATGTTGTCGTCGCCATTGAAGAGTCCAAGGATTTGGACACCATGACCGTGGATGAGCTTGCCGGATCCTTGCAAGCACATGAAGAAAGATTGAAAAAGCCGGTTCAAGAAATACCGGAACAAGTTTTGAAAGCAAAGCTAACCTTAAAAGAGAAGGAAACTCATTATGGCACGTCTCAAAGAGGTCGAGGACGTGGTGGAAATCGAGGGCATGGCCAAGGAAGAGGTCGTGCTCGTGGAAATAATGGGAGAAGCGACAATAATTTTCGCAGCAATGATGAAGGACGACAAAATTTCAACCATGGAAGAGATCGTGGACGAGGTAGAGGTCCGAGAGCATCGAGAGGAGGAGGAAGACAAACTCAACAAAGATATGACAAGTCAAATATTGAATGTTACAATTGTCATAGTTTTGGCCATTATGCTTCGGAATGTGCCTATGTCGAAGAGACGAGTAATCTTGTGGAGAATAACAATGAAGAGGTCCATCCCACCGTGCTACTCGCTTGTAAAAGCAATCAAGAAGAAGAAAATAATCAATGGTACCTTGACTCTTGTGCAAGTAGTCACATTTGTGGAAAGAAAAGTTTGTTCGTGGAACTTGATGAGTCCATCAGCGGCAATATCACTTTCGGAGACTCTTCACAAATTCAAGTGAAAGGAAGAGGTAACATTTTAATACGCTTGAAAGATGGTAGTCATCAATTTATCTCCAACGTTTACTATGTGCCGAAAATGAAGAGTAACATCTTAAGTTTGGGATAATTGTTGGAGAAAAATTATGACATTCACTTGAAAGAGAAAAGCTTGACAATGAAAGATGAAAATGGAAGGATCCTAGCCAAGGTGCCAATGACAAGAAATAGAATGTTTTTGTTAAACATTCAAAGTGATGTCCCGATGTGTTTGAAATCTTGTTTTAAAGATTCATCTTGGCTGTGGCATATGAGATTTGGGCATTTGAATTTTGATGGCCTAAAGTTGATGAGTAAAGGAAGAATGGTAAAAGACTTACCCGCCATAGACCATCCAAATCAACTTTGTGAAGGGTGTCTGCTTGGCAAACAAGCAAGAAAGAGTTTCTCGAAGGAGTCGATGACGAGAGCTCGATATCCATTGGAGTTGATACATTCAGATGTATGTGGGCCTATCAAGCCATCATCGCTTGGTAAGAATAATTATTTTGTACTTTTTATTGATGATTACTCTCGGAAAACTTGGGTGTATTTCCTGAAGGAAAAATCGGAGGTGTTTGAAACCTTCGAAAGGTTCAAAATTATGGTGGAGAAGCAAAGTGGTTACCAAATTAAAGCTCTTCAGTCTGATAGAGGTGGCGAATTTACATCAAATCAATTCAAAGTATTATGTGAAAAGAATGGTATCTATCGCCCCATGACGGCTCCATATTCACCACAACAAAATGGTGTAGCCGAGAGAAAGAACCGGAGTATTTTCAACATGGCAAGGAGTATGTTGAAAAGTAAAAATATACCGAGGGAGTACTGGGCCGAAGCCGTTTCTTGTGCCGTCTACTTGATGAACCGCTGCCACACTAAAAGTGTTCATGGAAAAACACCACAAGAAGGTTGGAGTGGTTATAAATCAAGTGTTTCACACTTGCGGGTATTCGGAAGCATTGCCTATGCACACGTACCAGATGAGAGAAAAAGTAAGCTTGATGATAAAAGTCAAAGGTATGTATTTATTAGTTATGACGAGAACTCAAAAGCATATAAATTGTATAATCCTTGCAATGGAAAGATCGTGATTAGTAGGGATGTTGAATTCGATGAGGAAAGTGCATGGGATTGGAGTACTTCACATGAAAAAATTAATCACAATCCGCTCATTGTTGAAGAAGAAGAAGATATGGTGCAACCTACCACTCCACCACCATCGCCTCCACCACAAAATACACAATTTGATGAAGGGAGTTCAAGTGAAGGGCCTCGAAAGTTCAGAAGTCTACAAGAATTGTATGACAACACTGAGGAGATACGAAATTTAAGTGAATTTACACAATTTTGCTTATTTTCTGAAAGTGAGCCAGTAGATTTTGAGGATGCCATTGAAAACAAAAAATGGAGAGATGCAATGGATGAAGAAATTAAAGCCATAAAGAAAAATGATACGTGGGAGCTTGCATCACTTCTTAAAAGCAAAACCACTATTGGAGTCAAGTGGGTGTACAAAATCAAAAGAAATTCCGAAGCTGTGATAGAGAAATATAAGGCAAGGTTGGTTGCCAAAGGATATAAGCAAAAGGCAGGAATTGACTATGATGAGGTATTTGCCCCAGTTGCCCGTCTTGAAACTATTCGTTTAATAATTTCTTTGGCAGCTCAAAATTATTGAAAAATTCACCAAATGGACGTCAAATCTGCATTTTTGAATGGTGTATTGGAGGAAGAGGTGTACATTGAACAACCGTCGGGTTATGTGGTGAAAGGACATGAAGATAAGGTCCTAAAATTGAAGAAGGCTCTCTACGGCTTGAAACAAGCCCCTCGTGCTTGGAATAGTAGAATTGACAAGTATTTCCAAGCAAGTGGTTTTACTAAGTGTCCACATGAACATGCTCTTTATGTAAAATTGGAGAAAAGTGGTAATATTTTAATTGTTTGTTTGTATGTGGATGATTTGATTTTTACAGGGAACAATTCGACGATGATTAATGAATTCAAGAGAGCTATGTCCAATGAGTTTGAAATGACGGACATTGGTTTGATGTCCTACTATCTTGACATCGAAGTAAAACAAAGAGATGATGGTATTTTCATATCTCAAGAAGGATATTCTAAAGAAATTCTCAAGAAGTTCGAGATGGAAAATTGCAATCCTGTTAACACCCCCGTGGAGTGTGGAAAATTATCAAAGCTCGGAGATGGTGAGAAGATTGATCCCACACTTTTCAAAAGCCTTGTTGGAAGCTTGAGGTACTTGACGTGTACAAGACCAGATATACTATATAGCGTTGGACTTGTGAGTCGTTATATGGAAGTTCCTAATACTTCTCATCTGAAGGCGGCTAAAAGAATTCTTCGATATATCAAGGGAACGCTTGATTATGGAATCTTATACAAAAATTCTCAAAAGTATGAGCTCGTTGGTTATTGTGATAGTGACTGGGCCGGTGATATTGATGATCGGAAAAGCACTACCGGGTTTACTTTCTTTATGGGAGATTCCGCATTTGCATGGAGTTCTAAAAAGCAACCTATTGTGACTCTTTCTACATGTGAAGCGGAATATGTGGCTGTTACTTCTTGCATTTCTCATGCTATTTGATTGAGAAGCTTGTTGAAAGAGCTTCATCTACCACTAGAAGGTCCAACAGAGGTACGTGTTGATAACAAGTCCGCTATTGCATTGGCAAAGAACCCTGTGTTTCATGAAACAAGCAAGCATATTGATACTAAGTATCACTTTGTTCGAGATTGCATCACCAAGAAGAAAGTCGAGCTTGAGTATGTGAAATCTCAAGACCAAGTTGCAGATATTTTCACCAAGTCGTTGAAGTTTGATACTTTTCGAAAGTTGCGGATGTCTCTTGGAGTAATGAATCTAGCTTAAGGGAGGATGTTGAAATAATAATAATATAATAATAATAATCTAGATTCATTGTTATGTCTACATTCGTTTGTCATTTGAAGAGTCATGTCCAGGTTCATTGGTTAAATCAAGAGTCACATTGGAGTTGAAGAGTCAAGCACTTGAAATGCCATAAGTCAAGTAGTTTAAGAGTCTTTTAATCTTAGCCATTAAATTGAGTCGATCTTAACCGTTGATTCGGGCTTTGTATTAGTATAAATAGGGGTCTTGTCTTTCATTTGTAATCATTCAAAAAATGGAGTTGAATTGAAATATAAAATACAAGTTTCCTCCACTCTCTTCACAAAAGTTTTTTCAATTATTTTCTCTCCATATTCTAACACTTACGTCTTCTACCTTCTAATTATTCGTTTATCGGGATGATTTTTTTTTGATTTAGACAAACGGAAAATTATCGTACTAAAATGATTATTATTTGATCTTATTGTCAGCTAAAAAATGATCTTTTTCTCTCATCAGGTTGCAATATCGCTACAACGAATTTGCTTCCTTTCGGGTCTTACAGGCGAGGAGATGATGATGTTCATTGATGCCTTTCCAGAAAGTGGTAATAAATAGTTCTATAATCATTATATTACAACTAAACTCACATGTTTTCTTTGAAATAATGCTACTAAATTTACGATTTTTTTCAAGATTCTTTTCCAATATCGACAATTTTTTTGTCATTTTAATACTCTGATTAGATAACAATAGTTTTTTGACGTTATTTCTTAGTTTTGAGTATTGTTCTTACATTACATGTACTTTTTGCAGGTTTAGAACCACCAGCTTTTGCAGCCCTTGTTCCAAATAGTGCTGATAAACCTTTGGCAGAGTTAATCGAAGAGATTATGGGGGATCATGAAATGCTTGTAAGTTTTCGTTGCACTTATTTAGTGCAAAAAAAAAGATTTAGATACGTCACTTTTTTCTTCAATAAATTTAAATTATAAATGTTGCACGTGGATAGCATTTTTGAGTTAAATTTTTTCTTATATAATTTTTCTTGAACATAAAAAAGTTGTGTACAAAGAGCCAAATATGTTCCTATAAGTGGATAGTTAATAACTTGATATAGGGTTCAAATTTCTCCTCATAAGTAGGGTGTGTTTGGATTGAAGGATTTGAAAAACATGGATTTCAAGTATACAAATGAAGCTTGTTTGGATGATTTTAAGTTTTTATTGGATTTTAAATTCCTTAGCAAAGTGAGCTATTTTCTCAATCACTATGATGAATTTCAGATGAATTCAATTGTAGAGTTATTCGAAATGCTTCTTTCAAATCGACTCCTCAAATACAAATCATCTAATCCAAACAAAACGTTATATTTTTGTAGTTGTCTGGATTATCAACCAATAGTTTCCTTTTCGATATAAGAGCTATATTTGAGTTACATTTTCACGAGTAATGCTTTTTTTTTTTTCCGACTAAAATGAATTCCCGTTATTATCTCTTGTAGTCTGCAAGGCAAACATAGCTACAAGAAGGCACAACACAAAATTCTCGGGAGTTATTAGATCGTTATTTCCAGCTTCTGTGTACCATCAATAGTTAAGTTTCGATTACAACAGGTTATCTTATCTGATCATATATTTGATTTGGGTTCGATAGAATGAATGTAAACGACGAGTTCATAATTCTTGTAACATTTTGAGGCAAAGCTTTAACAGAAATGTTTTTAACATCAGGGAAATTAGTTTGCTAGTGAACTTGCAATGTCTGAGTCCATTGTATGTAAAATACAGTCAATTATCATATTAAAAAATAATGTTATGTTATTGCATATAGAAATACAAAATAAATATTATATTCTCTACATTATTAGAAAGAATGATACAAAAAAAAAGAAAAGAAATGGATTTACTTGTGTGGATATATGCTAGAAAATGATTGTTAGTGGTATTTTAAGTAGATACATAGATTATTGGTCATAAGTATGAAAATGCTCGAAAGTAATACATTAATGTATTTTTCAAAAATATTTTTTATGTTCATTTAGATTAAATTAAAGATTCAAGATGCATGTGTATGAACTCATAAATTATGACAATGGATTAATAAGCAAAATAAAAAGTCAATTTATCTTATTAGTTCTAAGTACTCATTTAAGATAATAATGCTTCCATCCCAATTTTGAAGGTTTATTTTGACCAAATTATAAGTTGTGAATGAGTTATGAAAATTGTTCATAATGGTTAATCATTAGTGGTAAATCATTGTTTGAAATGAATGGTTTAGAAGAAGAATAAAGGTTCATTTTAAAGAAAATGAAACTATATTTTGCCATGTTACTAAAAAGAAAGCAAAAAGTGAGTACATATGCAACACTATATTCATTCATCTAAAATAATATTCCTTCCATCCCATATTAATAAACTAATAGTTAGATAATTTGCTAATAAATTAACTTACAAAGGTTTTTAACATAAATATCATAATAATTTATTACAATTACGCATGTGGCTGTTTCTAATATATTAAATATTTAAAATTCACCAGTGATCAAATGTGTAAAAGTTGATACAAACACAGAGATTTAGGACATAAGTCATAACCTACTCTATAATACTAATATATATATATATATATATATTATATATGTATAGATACATAATCTATCACCTTTACAATCTGTTTGATTCGACAAAATTGTTAGAAAAAAGAAAACAAAACAAAGGTAATACCATTTTCCTTGTTTGATCAATAGGGAAATAAAAAAAATCAAGTCCGTGAGTCATATTAGACATTGAATTGTTGTAGCATGATTCAATGTGTTTGTGAACATTTCACATTCTACAGAAATATGGGCCTCTTTACGATCATATTCATTATCTTTTACATTGATTTTATGTCCTAATGTGAAGAATCTACTTTATATAGTCTATATGTTCTATTTGATCAATGATGAATGCTTCAACTTGAGGTTGCTGTATTTGTTTGATTTCATTATTTTTATGTCGATTCGAAGAATCGAAATGGTGGATTTGTTGGATCTTTTATGCGCATGTTATCTTGATAAAATTGTACCTTTACTTTCACTTACCTTCATGTATGATTATGTCGTTTATATATAGTTTGTGATATATAACAAATGCAAGTTGAACTTAAGATATTGGGGTTTCTAATTTCAATATGACTTTTGATGGTTGCATTCAGAAAAGAATAATTCAAAAGTCTGATATGCCTTCTGATTCAGAAGGCCATGATATGTTAGAAATTGGAGAGCAATATTAATACTCAACACTAAAGCTCATTTGGAAGTAGTCCTGGCATTGGGTGGGTCGTCGGACCTGAATCTAGACCTAAACTCAGACTCAACGGGTCTCCCCATGTCACAAACCCAATCATGTGGGTTTGGATCTGGTCTGGACCCAATTCTTTTTTCTTTTTTTCTTTTTTGTTGTATTTTTTTTATTTAATTGTATTATCGATGCTTAAAAAAAATTCAAATAATAAAGTATAACTATGTTTGTTTATGTTTTTAAGTTAGAATTTTGAAAATTTCTCGGGAATGACGTACCATCGAAATTCGTGTGAAAATGGTAGATGTTTGTTTATGTTTTTAGAATTAGGTTGAAAATTGTAATGTGTCAAATCAATGATGATTGGTTGATGTTTAATGATTGAATTAGTTGTTTTTGTAATGATTATTTAAATAAATAAATATATATATATGAGTGTGTAAAATAATGTATATATTAAATGTAATTGATGAATGTGTAAAATGATTGATGTGTTAATTGATAGGTAGTTAGCATTGGAGATTGGAAAAGTAGAGTTGAAAAAAGAAAATTGAGATGAAAATTTGGTGTGTTAAGTAGATTTAAGATTTTGTGATTTGAAATCTTGAAATTGAATTTCAAAAACATAAACAAACATAGCTAATACATAACATCTTATTTGTATACATTATATTTTCGAAAATCAAATGAGTTTATACTGCATTCAAGAAAATCTCAAATAGTGCATCAACAATTTATTTAAAACTCATTAATAAATTCAAAACTTGTCAAAAAATAAATAAATAGGTATTCATCATTCTTCATATAAATCTTCATTTGTATTGACAAAGTATTGAACAAACAATTTAATGTAGTCTACTAGTCTAGAGAGTTCTTCTACTACTTGGGGTATGAGGTGACAAACTCTAGAAGTGTAAGTGTTGGACTACATAAAATAGCTTATTAGGTTATTGGATCTTAATTGGACGTTAAGACTGAATTTCAATAAGAATGGTAGAATTAATAACGAATATAAGAAACAATTATGCTCATACCTCCTCACTTATTTTATAATTACCAATCACCACTTTTTAAAAATTAGAAAGAATCACACGTTGTGCACGTGGTTCAATAATGATAAGTTAAATTGAAGTACATATATTTTTATTTTAAGTACGTGTTATTCATTTTCAAAAACTTCATAAATGTTTTAGAGGAAGGTTGGCCATTTCTAACTCTAGCTTTAATTTATAATGTCTTTATAATATAGATACACAAAAGAGCGTAATAATATTTTATATAAAAATAGATTCATCAATATATTATGATATTATGATATAAACATAATATTATAAAAATAGATTCATCAATATTGTAAAAATAGATTCATCATAGACATAATATTATAATATTATAAAAATAGATTCATCAATATTACTTTAGGAGCTCCAACTTTATTTCTATATTTAAAACCGAACCCTAGAGATTCAAGCTATCTCAATGCAATCAAAAAAATCTATTATCATTACAAATGTTTTCTTAATATTGTAACTTTTATATTAAACATACATATAAACTAAGTGATATGGCATAATTTAGCTACGAAGTGCGGGCTACGAAATGACTATGCTTTGACCAAAGTCAACTTGTCCTACCCACCTCGTATACCCGTAAGAAGTCGGGTTGGGTATTACCGGGTTGTCGGTCGGGTACTCCTGGATATCCAGCCCGACAATCCAATTGATGGGGACGGATGTTCTCTGCACCTCTACGAGCTGTTCAAATATTACGATCTGTAATATCATTTTAGAACTACGTTTGACTTGATCCTTTACGAGGTACGTAGGCAGCTTGTTATACGAGTGTAGTTTTAAGAACATCGACACGAATATTTGACTAGATCATTTTGGCGCCGTATGTGGGAAACCTTACAACGAGGTGAGCGAGTCACCATGGAAAAAGAACACCGACCAGGAAAAGAGCCGTGTGTGAATGAAGCAGCTTCAGAGAAAGACGAGCAAGAGCCTAGGGACATCCCTAGGGCAGAACCGAAAAGATTGATAATGATGACCGAAGCAGAGCTTGATTGTATGATGCAATTTTTTTTTCAGGAATGGCTATCGAAACTACCGACTACACCAAATATCGGAGTGAGCCATCCTCCCCCGAGTATCCCGAGAGAGCAATTCTCAGAACTTGAACCAGAAAGAGAACAAGAGAAAAATTACCACGAGAGAGATACTCGGAGACGACAATTCCCAGAACTTGACCCACAAAGGGAACAAGGGGAAGATCGCCGCGAGAGAGGGCCTCGCCGTCGTATTTTCCATGACGATGATGAGGGGCAAGGATCTTTTGGACGGTATGCAACCCGAGAGAAACTCTACGACACAACTGAAGATTATGGGGAAGCTGAATCTACGGAGTCTAGGTAAGAATGAAGAAAATGAGATGAGACAGAGGAAAATACCCGTGAACATGTCGGTTATGCAATGAAGGAACAATCTGTTCAGTGGGGAGATTTTATCAGAAACCATGCCGACGAATTTTAAAATACCCGACTTACACAAGTACGGAGGGATCACTGATCCATGTGAGCACCTCGTCACATTTAAAACTCTAATGACGTTACATGGGCTTAGTGACGCCCTTAATGCGGGGATATTTGCTACTACCCTTAATGGGCGAGCACAAGATTGGTTTATAATTCAGGTCCCAGGGTCCGTTACTTCGTATGAACAACTCGTGCGAAAATTTGAATACCATTTTGCGAGTAAAAGGCGAACGAAGAAGTCAGTGTCACATCTGCTTGGGATAAAACAGAAGGATGACGAAATACTCAGAGAGTTCGTGGACCATTTTAACTTTGAGGCACTGGATGTGCAGGGCATACAACACGAGGTGGTTGTGCAATTATTTGTGAACGAATTAAAAATGGGGCCCTTAGTGGGTGCGCTAACTCGTAACCCCCCTAAGGACCCAGAAGAAATGATGGTAGTGGCACAGCAGTATATCTACGAAGATGAGATGTATAGAATGAAGCGAGCAGAATCGGCTTTACAGAAGCAATCGAATGACAAGAGTCATTCAAAACAAGATGATGTGCGGCACGAAAAAAATGCAGATCATCAAAGAACTCGGTATGAGAACTATACCCGGTTGAACACGTCGCGGACGAAGGTCTTTTTGGCTATTGAAAAGTCAAAACTTCCAATTGAACCACCTAGAAAGATGAAATTCGACCCAAAAAGAAAAAATGTTGGTAAATATTGCAAGTTTCATCGAGACACCGGGCATGATACCGAGGAATGCTACCAATTGAGGGATGAAATTGAGAGACTGATCCAACAGGGGAATTTACGAGACCTTATAGAGAGAAGTCGGGAGGTAGATCGATCGACTCAGGTACATGATAATCGAAGGCAAGGAACGGATGAAAGGAGGGAACAAAATCAGATGAGGAGTAATCAGAATCGGAGTGATGATAGGCGAACAGAGGTGAACAGACAACAAAATAACGATGGGGGACAAGATGACAATCGTCCAAGTTATGGAGCTATTAGTACGATAGCTAGAGGACCTACAAACGGAGACTCACGAAATGCTAGGAAACGATATGCGAGAGAGATGGTTTCATATGAACCATAGATGCACGCCGTATTTAATGTGACCACCTCATTAGATACAATATCATTTGAAAACTAGGATTTCGAGGGTGTGATTAGCCCTCATAACGATCCTATGGTGGTGACACTCGATATAGCGAACTATGCCGTCCATAAGGTATTAATTGATAATGAAAGTTCGGCGGATATCATATTTTCTCAAGTGCTACACAAAATGAATATCTCATTGGATGGTTTACGACCCGTAAATACGCCCCTTGTAGGGTTCGGTGGCTCAGAGATCGTCCCACTAGGTACGATTGATTTACCTACATCAATGGGGAACGAACCAAAACTAAAAACCATGATGATAAGATATTTGGTAGTTGATTTTCCCTTCGCGTACAATGTGATTTTGGGTCGGCCTGGTCTAAACCAATTTGGAGCAATTGTGTCAACCCCCCCACCTAAAGATGAAATTCTTGACAGATGCGGGGGTAGGGGTCGTTAAATGTGATCAAAGAGCAGTAATGGAATGCTATTCTACCTCGCTGAAAAAGCCTGTACGAGTGGAGGTCACGAGGCAATCGAAGGGCACAAATTAGATAGTTGCATTTGGAACTACAAAAAAGAAAGAACCAGAGAGAAAACGGGTTAGAGTTGAACCTGAACGAATCGTACCCGCAGAGCATGGGGAAATAGAATTGATTCCTGGAAACAAGGAAAAAGTAACAAGCATAGGTACCCAAATGTCGGAGAATTTAGAATGTATGATGATAAATTTCCTCCGGAACAACATTGACATGTTTGCCTGGCAGGCTTCGGACTTCAAAGAAATCAACCCAAAGGTGATTCACACAAATTAAATCTAAGTCCTTCGGCAAAACCGGTAAAACAAATACGAAGAAACTTTGGTCCGGATCGTAATAAGATCATAGAGGACGAGGTGAAGAAATTATTGGATGTTGGTTACGTCAAAGAGATAAATTATACAGAATGGTTGGCAAATGTTGTGTTAGTACCAAAAGTCACCGGTCAATGGAGGATGTGTATAGATTATACAGATTTGAACAAGGCGTGCCCGCGTGACCCGTACCAACTACCTCGTATCGATTTACTAGTGGACTCAACGGCGAAATGTGCTCTCTTGAGAATGATGTATGCGCATCAAGGTTTTAATCAGATAAGAATGGCACCCGAAGATGTAGACAAGACTTCGTTTGTGACAGCTAAAGGTGTTTATTGTTATAACGTGATGCCTTTCGGATTAAGAAATGCTGGAACCAATATCAGAGGCTCGTAAATCGAATGTTCAAAGAGGAAATTTGCAAAACAATTGAAGTATATGTGGATGACATGCTAGTTAAGAGCAAACACGAGGTGGATCATATAAAACATTTGGAGGCATCTTTCACCATAATAAGGCATTATGAGATGAAGTTGAATCCAAACAAATGTACATTTGGAGTACGAGGTAGGAAGTTCTTAGGGTACATGGTTACACAACGAGGTATCGAGGCGAATCCAGAAAAGATCCAAGCGGTGTTGGATATGCAATCACCAAAATCGATAACTGAGGTACAAATGCTAACTGGAAAAATGGCCTGAGTCATTTCATCTCGAGGTCTGCTGATAAAGGACTTCACTTTTTTAAGGTGTTGAAGAATGTGAACTGGTTCGAATGGACGAAGGAGTGTGAAGAAGCCTTTCAGAACTTGAAACAATATTTAATGTCCCCACCATTGCTCACAAAGCCTGTGGAAAACGAGCCACTTTTTATATATCTCGCAATTTCGGAAACTGCAGTTAGTGCGGTACTAGTTCGTGCAATTGAGGAGGAACATAAACCGGTGTATTACATAAGTAAGACGATGCTTGGAGCTGAAAGGAATTACACGAGAATCAAGAAATGGGCTTTAGCATTAATAACTGCAGCTAGAAACTACGACCATATTTCCAGTCGCATCAAATTATAGTATTCACAGACCAACCTTTGAGGCAAATACTGTCAAAACCAGACATTTCGGGTCGTCTCGTGAAGTAGGCTGTCGAGCTCGGGGAATTTGCCTTGAAATACAGACCGCGAACAGCGATCAAGGCCAAGCATTAGCGGAGTTCATCGTAGAAATGACGATAGAGAACGAGCCAACTAAAGAATCCATTCGTTGGATGTTGCACGTTGATGGGTCTTCCACATCCCGTAAAGGGGGTGTGGGAATATGGTTGCACGACCCACAAGGTTGATCCATTGAATGAATTGCTTGATTATATATATATATATATATATATATATATATATATATATATATATATATATATATATATATATAAATGTATACGATGTACAAATGAGCGAGGCCTTAGATGTTTTACACAAGGCTGTGATCATTTTCGAATTGATTCTAACAAATAGTTTAATCATGACAGGTAAAGATTACGAGTTTGCGGTAAAACTCGACTTTGAGGTAACGAACAATTAGGCTGAGTACGAAGCCTTGATAACAGGTATAAATCGCAAATAAATGCGATGAATATGAATGTTAAACTTTATCAAATGATTTGTGAACGAAGCCCTACTAACATGATAAAAATTGGCAAAAGAATTGAAGGTCGAGACAGTAGATGTCTATACAGATTCACAACTCGTAGCAAGTCAAATCAGCGGGGCCTACGAAGCAAAAGAGCAACACTTGATAACATACGTAGCACATGTAAAAAATCAGATGGAGTCATTTGAGAGGGTTAGAATATTCCAAATCCCTCGAGAGGAGAATGAAAGGTCGGATGCCTTGTCAAAGTTTGCTGGTACGACAACGGGGGTGAAGAGTAGAAAAGTAACCCTATTCGTAGCAGAGAAGCCGCAGTTGGAAATTTTAGCACGAAAAAATGAAGTGATGGTGATAGATGACGAGCAGGAATGGAGATACGAGGCGACGAAGTACTTAGTGGACGGAAGGTTACCTGAAGATAGAAATGAGGCCCGTAGGATCGTTTATAGAGCTTCAAAATTTGCCATGTTGGAAGGGAAGCTGTACAAACGATCCTGAAGGGGACCATTATTGCGTTGTTGGGGTACAGATGAAGCATTGTATGTCATGAAAGAGATACACAAAGGAAGCTGTGGCAACCATTCAGGAGGTAGAGCATTAGCCCAGAAAATTCTAAGGCAGGGTTACTATTGGCCAACATTGGTAGTGGATTCGTTTCGATTTGCTAGACAATGTAGGGAATGCCAAGTACACTCGAACTTGTTACATCGACCCACTATGGAGCTAGAACCGATAAAGATTGCTTATCCTTTCGACCAGTGGGGATCGATATTTTAGGACCATTTCCACTGGCTTTGGGACAAAGGAAGTTTATGATCGTAGCAATCGAGCACTTTACAAAGTGGATAGAGGCAGAAGCCGTGGCAAAAATAACGGACCATGAAGTCATGAAATTTATTTGGAGGAATATTGCATGTCGATTCGGGGTGCCTCGGATATTAATATCTGACAATGTGATGCAATTTAATAGCAAAAACGTGGTAAAATGGTGTGAAGGATATAAGATCTAACAAAAATTCACTACACAAGCTAATGCCTAGACATAAGTGGAAAATCGGATCATCCTTCAGCATTTAAAAGCTCGACTCGATGGGAAAAGGGTAATTGGGCAGATGAACTGCCGGGAGTGTTATGGGCTTACCGAACGACACCTCGCACATCTACGGGAGAAACCCATTTTTGCCTCGTATATGGTTCTGAAGCAGTAATTCCATTGGAAATTGGAAAGATGTGCCGTAGAGTTGAAAGCTACGATCCTGTTGAGAATATAGTAGAGAGAGCATTTGAACTTGAGATTATCGATGAGACAAGAGAACGAGCATATGTTAAAATGTTGAACCAAAAGAACGCCATGGCTCGAGGCTATAATAAAAAAGTAAAACGAAGACAGTTTCAGGTCGGAGATTTGGTGTTAAAAAAGGTGAAAGTATCGAGGCATGTTGGAAAGCTTGATGCGAATTGGGAAGGCCCATACAAAGTTGTGAAAATATCCAAGGCGGGTACATACAGACTGCAAGATTTGGAAGGCAAAGAGTTGCCTCGTCCATGGAATGTCCATAACCTCCGCAAGTTTTATACTTAAGTGGTCCCAAATGGGAACATCTCGAATATTATTTTGGTACTATAGTTTTTGAACGAGGAGCCTTCAGAATGATATTTTCTTTTATTTAGAAAAGGTCGACACGTTAATATTGTATAGAGCACCTTGTAAGGTATTAAGTTTCGTTTTGTACTTCAATGGTATAGGACACCTCGTAGGCCACTGAAAGTTTTTGTACATCAGTGACCTCAATAAAGTTTAAAGTTTTCGTAGGCCACTGAAAGTTTTTGTACATCAGTGACCTGATAAGGATGATATAAAGATTTCGTATGAGGACTTGCTTAATTATCTTGTTGAAATTATCTATGAAATTATGACCATTATGAATTGCAGTAAAAATAACACTGTTAAACATTAAATTAGATATGAGTTGAAAGTAAATAACTGAGAGTTGGTTACATAAAAAGAAATGCGAGAACAGAGATAATAGTTTAAGACATATAACGAGACGAACAAATTTATGAACCCTCGTTCTGCGCGGCTTCCTCAGAGGCCCCCTCGGGTGCTGCTTCCCCAATCACAAGCCCCTCATCAACATCGTCGGTTCCAAAATCTTCGGGACCAAGACTTTTGAACTCAGGGTAGTCAGTAAGGTTGGTTGGAAAGCTAGCAATTGAAGCGCAAAGAGGAACTGTAGCAACTTGTTTCTTAATATCAAGCGGATCGAACTCAGGCACACACAGACCATCTTTTTACATGTAATCTATGACCTTCATGAAACCATCATATACGAAGTCCTCCAGGGGCTCGAGTAGTAAAGCCTCGAATGTGGTGGAATTTTTGAAGTCACGAGCACCCTTGAACCGAGCCTCGTCCAACATCCTCTTATACTCTTAGAATGCCAGGAACGCTTCACGACCCTCGCCTAACCCAGTTGCATATCGTCGTTCAGCGGATACGAGGGCAGCCTTCAGCTCGTCTCGACTTTTCTGGAGTTCAGCCTTCAATGCGGCATTGGCTGCCTCGAGCTTAGTCATCTTAGAAGTAACTGACTCGGCTTCCTTCGCAAGACGACTAGCTTCCTCAAATTCAGCCCATGACGTGTGCGATACTCGTTAAACTCCTTACTCATGTCGGCATTCTCATGCCTAAGATATGAGATGTTAAGGACCAGCTGATGAGCCCCTAAAGCAGCCTACGAAATAAAAGATAAAAAACGAATCCATAGTTAATACTTGAGGATTATGGATAAAACGTGAATTGTACGAATTAAACGGAGACATACCTTGTATAAACCCTCATGAATCACATCTTCAACCGAAGTGTGAGGAAGGTTTATGAAATGAGCCTTGTCCGCGGGCAAGAAAACATGACGTAGCAGCTCCGAGGCAACCTTCACCCCGTCTGATGACATGGCTGAACCATTATAGGGAACTCTCCACTCCGGTATGTATCTTGGCAGCTCGCGATAAGAAATGGGAAATTCCTTATCCCCTTGTTGACTGAGACGATCTTGCATGAGGAATACCTTATACCGACGGATTATCTCGAAGTTCGCCGTCGGTGACAACCCAACACCCCTACTGAGGAGGGTCTGCAAAGGGATGTCGTACCTCATTTTATTTCGTTGTTCGGCATGAGATGGGGAAAGTTCACTCGTAGGTTCAACCGACTCATCGGACAAATGGACCACAGGTGGTACGGCTCGAGAAGTCCCTCCAAACCCACTTCGAACAGTTGCAGGGGATTTGCCCTTCTTCGTTGCGGCTGGAGCTCGAGGCCCGTTGGCAAGTGTCTTGCCACCTTGCGTGGGTCGAGGTGGTCTTGACGAGCCCCCAACACCTGTGGAGGAGCCAGGTAAATGCTTACCAAGGACCTTCAGTAAACGAGCCTGCTGTTAAACCATCCCTATGAGACAGAAAATGAGAGTATATCAATCAAAAAATACGAGTTGAAATATTTAAAAACACCCTCATCTTACCAGATTTTTTATACGGGATGGACGTAGGGCTGATACCGCACCGTACATGTACGGGCTCGGCGAGAAGGACTTGAGGGTCATAATACCACTTGAAGTGCCTGCTTACGAAGTTAGGACCCCAGGTGGGATTTCCGACGTCCTCTATACAAGGCAAAGTGAGCCTCCACTTGCGTGGAATTTCCCAATCAGCTTGATCCGAATAACCTATGTAGAAAAATTTGTTTTTCCACACTCCATGTGAGGAAGGGGAAAAACTAAGGACACGAGTCCTAGGTGTACGAGGTGACAAGTAGAAAAAACCCTTGTCACCAGACCTGAACGACATACTCGAAACATATTATAGAAGTTTTGGAAGTTAGGTTCTTGTTTCCAAGCTCGCATCAGAACAATGAAGCTGTTGATATGACGGTATGAATTGGGGAGAAGTTGGGTCAGACATAAACCTAAGTAGAAGAGAATCATTTTGGTTATGGGGTGAAGAGGAAATCTAAGCCCACAAACAAGATGGGCACGATGAAAGGTTCTATGTCCTACCAGGGCGATGCATACAATCATCCGAGTCAGGAGCAACAAGGTTGAACCCCTCGGGAATATGATATTGTCGTTTGATTAATTTTAGGTTATCATCAATAAGAACTGATGGACAATCGACCCAAGAGTGAGCATCTGGTGGAAGATATTCATAATCAGGGTTGTCATCCTCAGAGTTTATCTGGTCCACTTCGTAGGCCAGGTAAGAATAATCGAACTCATAACTCGAGTTCGAAACTTGAGCACCATTCAACTCGGCACTGGACCTATCCCTCGTAAGAGAATGTTCGGATAAATGAAAATCTTGTATCAAGGGACCTAGTTCACCTAACGACACGGTAGGAGAACCCGATGGTAAATCTAAATTACCTAACGGATCACTGGACTCAGGGATGTTAGACATGAAGACAAGTGACGAATAACGAGAAGACGAAAAATGCTTAACGAGAAGAGAACATAAAAGATACCTAAAGTAACGAGATGAAAGAGACGAGGTGAGTTGAGAGACCCTGGATGCCAACAAAATACGAGCAACTTTGAGAAAATTCTCTCTCTTAAAAATGGTAAAAATGCTGGAGTGAGAATGAATCAAACTGACCCAACTATTTATAGTAAAGTTGAGCGGGAAAATGAACGGACGAGATTGAATCAAACGTTCAAAATCAATGGATCCGATTGAATGACTGTCCGAATCATCGAAATGGATTGGTCCTTAATAAATGATCAAATATATCATTACTTAAAGAATTTATGGATTGAAAATGTATACATTTTTAAATAGAAAAAAAAAATTCTAAATATACACAATCTTTTAATCTGACCAACTAGATGCCCTAGCATTAGAATGGAAATTGGAGTAAGATCGAATTACAAACCGTCTATGTGAAGACATTTATAATACGATCTGGGGGACTAGATAATATGGCATAATTTAGCTACGAAGTGCGGGCTACGAAATGACTATGCTTTGACCAAAGTCAACTTGTCCTACCCACCTCGTATACCCGTAAGAAGTCGGGTTGGGTATTACCGGGTTGTCGGTCGGGTACTCATGGATATCCAGCCCGACAATCCAATTGATGTGGACCATTGGTTTTACGACAGATGGCAATTGGGTATTTAACCAAGCGTCACATCATGAATAGTACAATCAGGAGGCTATAAATACTTCATTCAATGCTCATTGGTGGGGACGGATGTTCTCTGCACCTCTACGAGTTGTTCAAACATTACGACCTGTAATATCATTTTAGAACTACGTTTGACTTGATCCTGTACGAGGTACGTAGGCATCTTGTTATACGAGTGCAGTCTTAAGAATATCGACACGAATATTTGACTAGATCACTAAGTCCTCACACATATATTACACATAAATAGATAATTCTGTTTGAAATCACAAAATATACAAATAAAATATTTGTCATTATGTAACACTTGTACACATTATATATTTTACACTATTATGTAATTTGTAAATATATTATTTTTATGCAATTATTTAGATAAATAATAAAAATATTCTATGATTTTTTAATTATCTCTACTAAACATTAAAGTATTTGGTGATACCGGAATATCATGCATTGTGAAAAAAGGTAAGTTTTCATATTAATTACAAATGGGGAATTCTGTGATTTGGTAAGAGAGATGAATGAGAATGGAGCCCCTATAAAAATTTTTGGAGTTCCAATTTCAGGAGATTTTAAAGGATTAAAGTAGTTGTGTTTATAATTTGTTTTCATATTAGATATAAGATATTATCAATATCTCAAAAAATTATTATGTAATTTTAGTTTCAAGTACAATTTCTTTTACAATTATTCATTCTAATATTAATAACATGTGAACTTCTGGATATAGAATAATAATTTATTTCTGCAATCATGTTATAATTTTGAATTATGTATCCTTATATACATCCTTATGAAATATTTGTATTTGAGAATAGTAATTCATTATTTCTATAATATTATGTCTACGTAAAATTGGTGGAAAACGTGCTATTTAAAGTGAGTTTAACTTTTTATTATTTAAATAATATTCCCACTTGGTTATTTTATAAGATTCCCACATGCCATAGGCAATAATATAAAAAAATCAGTATTAAAAAAATGTCTAGACACCAATTTGACTACACTAATTTAACTACAATACTAAACACAAAAGAAAATTACATGCCGCGTGATTAATTTTGTTAGATTATTTTAGCTTATACAGAGTTTTATATATAGATTTTGCTTTATTAGTTTTCTACTGCTATTAGGTATTTAAGGAACTCTATTTTTCTATAAATTAAATAGTGGTTTAATACTAAAAGGTTTCTTGTTCCAATTGTTAAAAATAATTTTAAATTTGCATAAAAGTATGAAAGTCTTTTTCATATAGATGGTAGATTAAACAATACCTCCATCATGTGAAGACTTTTCTTACAACCCCTGTGTATTTAATTGTTTTTACACCGTACCTTCTTTAAACTTTACATATAGACCCATTGGGAGGTTTTTCGATTGTTAGACATTAAATTAAATGAAGGGCATGTATATAATTGTATTTTTCATGATAATAGATGTAAGTAAAAAACCAGAATCTAGAATAGAAATATAATCTGAGGTGGGCACTTAAAATAGATGTGAATTAGTGAAAGCAAGTAACGTGGAGGAGGAGTGTCAACTATTTCATGCAGACAACAAATGACTTCAAACTGGCACAACCACTCAATGTTGGATCTCAAAACAAACAAAATTATATATATGCATATATACTGAATGGACACCATAACTATTTTAGGTTTACAAACAAAAAACAGTTCTTTTTTTGTCCAATAAAAAAAAATAGCCATAATTTATTTGGTGGGCCTTTTGATGAGAAACTATGATCTTATTATGAAATGGGGAGCAAAGAAGATGCCTTTGGATGATAGCAATGATGATTTCCTCTCTTTAAACTCCACCAAATATTGCCATGAAAATCGGGTTTTTTTACCTTTTATTACATATTTTCCCTCCAAAATCTCAATTCCTCTGAGCTTCCAGAAGTAGGGTACGGAGTAAATGGCGAATATTTTTTTATTTATTTATTATTATTACTATTGTTATTATAATTATTTATTTATCTAATTTTTTTGGACGAGCTCCTATTACGCTTCTAATGGCGATATATATTGTTACAAGACAAAAAAATGCGGATTAACTTGTGGGTGAGATTATACTAGCACTAGTGCACCGAATCTCATTAGAACTTAAGTAAGCGAGCTTGGGACACACACAAACTACGTGCATGGATTGAAACCGAACTTTTTCTTTAATAACTTTTTATTTCTACCATAGGGTTAGTTTTGATGAAATTAAATATGAGACAATCCAAAAGTGTTATGGCATGAAAATGCAATTTACCCCAAAAATAATCAAGCTAAGCTAAGCCAAGCCAAGCCAAGCCAAGCAAGAGCTCTTGAACTTTAATCTCATTCGTCACCGCCTAAGTCACATAAGTCGGGAGTGGGAGCTGGAGCTGGAGCGGAAAAATTGGCAATTTTGGTATAAATTATGCTAGAATATTCAAATTTGATCGAAAAATATAACTGGCAGAAAATTAACTTGAATTTTTGGGACTTTTTCTTAACTAGAGGGAAAATTGAATTTTAATTTCGGATTTAACTCGAATACTTTCAAGTATTCATTTTATTTATTAAAATGATCATTTTTTTTTTAAAAATTCGAATATCAATTTTTTTTTTAAATTATCAAGTGAAGCCTATGGCTATTAATTCGATTAAGCCTATTATAAACCGACAAAGGGAGCTAAGAGGATTGCACAAGGGTCGCTCGTCCCTCAAGGTTAAGCCACTAGGAAGTACTAGTGGTAACAAGATCACGTGAATAAGTTGTTGGGATCGCCTAGACTCTCAGGTGAAACCTCGCAGCGGAAATAGAGTTCAAAAATTTATTAGAGACGTTTCACCAAATTAAACGCCTAGCATTTATGTACAATTAAAATAAAAGCGTAAACGTACCGTTCTTGATTAAATATCATAATTTAATCAACCTTCTTGATTTTCCTTGATGACGAATACGAATAACACGTGATCATCAAAGGTCTTGAGCACCCCAAATGTTGTGCCTTTAAGCGTTGTATCCACACCTTGAACGTTTCCCTCGCTAGTAATAATCGTGTTAGCGATTCAGAATTACACCTTGAACGTTTCCCTCGCTATTAATAATCGTGCTAGCGATTCAGAACTACGACTATGTATAGGATCGTATGTAAGTGATGGAATATGAATTCTTCCAACTTGAAGAATATGAGAGTAATAAAACTAAAGAAGAAACCCTAAGTATTTTGGAAGATGTATGATTGAAGATTCGAATCACACATCGAATAGTATGAATATGTAATTCAATGCATTGTAAAATCGCACGAATCTTTCTCTACACATTAAAGTACACTCTCATATGAAGACATCCATATATATATATATATATATAGGTACGAAAGAATTTGGGTTAGGAAAACACTAATTTTCGTCCATAACACAAATCCTAGTAGAAAAGGGATTCTAGGAATCCTAATCCTACAATACTTGTGTCTAATGTGTTCCATATGCATCCACATATCAAATCCCCTTATTTTAGGAACTAATTCCTTAAATCTGGATTCTATAATGCAATAAATCTCCACCAAAATTCAAAGGTTACTTTCCTAATTAAATTGTCTTCTAATAATTTTATTTCAACCCATTAATTAATTATATTAATCTCCAAGACTAATTAAATTAATTAACTCTCAAGATTTATTAATTGGGCTTTCATTAATAAATCCCTTGGGCCTAGCCTATTAATTAATCAATCTCCGATTAATTAAAAAGTCCAATTAATTAATTCAAGCCCAAGACTTAATTAATTAATTTATTCCATCATGAATCAATATTCAATATTAATTCATATAAGGCCCGATTCGAAATTGGTCATCTCGTACATACAATCGGGAAACTTATTCAAGTTTGTGTGTGACCCCTTAGGTTCATGCAGTGAGACCATTTCCCAAATGGCTCGGTAATAATTAGCCAATCATTACCTCAATTAATCATTATGCCAAATGATTAATCTTGGTCATGAATTAATCACCAATTAATTCATGACTCTCACAGATTGAGTTCGATGTCTAGCAACGTAGACCCAACCCCTAGATTCAAATGATTATAACAGACCTCTCCTGATCACGATCGTAGCATGTGTCTCATCCTTCTGTCAGATCTCCCGATTAAATCTAGGATTTGATTACCAGTCGAAATCCTACTAATTCAATCATATGACTATGTCAATTGGCGAATGACGGCTTATGTCAACTAAGCAAGGATCACACACCTTCTTATTGACTTGCTTTGGCCAAAGACTTCAAGTCTAGTCATTCCCAAGACAGCATAGGAGATTCACTAATCATATATTAGAGACAGATTCCATCTTGGAATCGCCTGCCAAATCACATAACCAGACTACACCCAAAATAGGCCCATTGTATGATTATCCTGTAATCATGAACTAAATAAAGTGCAGTGGGTCATGCATTTGAACAGCCGCGATTCTTCAAGTCGTGAGGATCATCACAAGCTTACGTGACCGTGGAATTTCATATTCGACACGTCCACCAATATGAATTCCACTGGGGTTGCTCAATTCACCATCCGCGATGTGAACCCTCATACGTTGCATAGGTTCCCAACCAATACCCATGGAACAAGGTACATTCCTCCAAGGAAATGCAACGTACAAGCAAGTCTTGACGAGTCATTGATATCCCTATCTCAATAACTCTATGACTTGGAACGCTTTTAGGATTACAGCCGTTCGAGTACATCCCATAATCACCATCCAATGCATGACCGTACCCATAGCTCTATGTAACCCAAGGGACTTTATTACATATATGTTAAGACATAAAATATATAATAAAGAAGATGCCATATAATAAATAACGATTTAAACAAGACTGTTCTCGTAGTGTCGCTAAGTATTTAGCAATCAATTGGCTTGCCGGGCACCCAACACTAACATAAGTACACAAAGATACATAACCAAATTAGCGGTCATCGACATCTCTAAATAAGTATTACAACCCGATTTGGAAAAAATAAATTTTTTGAATATGTGTTTATTCTAGCATTGGTTATGTTAGCCTTACTAAGAAGGATCACATCATCCGCAAAAAACTAATGAGGGAGTAGGAACCCCATCCGCCTACAAGGTTGCACATGCTAGATTATCTTCAATGGATCTGGTATGTTACACACTATACATTTTGGTTTTAAGTGTTGATAACCAACAATCCCAGATAAAATGTGTGATTTATACCGCACTAAATCTGAATATCCAATGTGGTGTACAGTTTTCGAAAGAATACAGAGATAGGGGGTCTCTTTTTCTCAAACCATATGGGTGAACAATTTAGTTTAGTTTAGTTTAATTCTTTTTGTCTCTATCTCTGTCATATATATATATATCATACTTTTTTTTTTCTTTACTCTGTTTTTCATTTCTTCCTCGATTTCTCTAACCTTTCTATTGTATACATATTTTTATTTTCAAATTAATTTTATTTTGTTTTTCTATTTATTTTCTTTATTCTTTGATAATAGAGCCATAAATTCTTTTTCTATATAATTTATGATACATATCTTGTTAAAATCACAACTTAAAGAGAGAGACAAATAAATATCAAGCAAATCTACGTATAGTGAACAATAATAACCATTAATAATCAAATTTGGGATAATATACACATTACCCTTCGAACTATAGACCGCATAACAAATGTCCCCTCCAAACTATCAATGATAATATTTACCCACTAAAACTCATTTAGTATAACATAAATTTTCAGTATTGCCTTCATTAACTAATGTATATTTTTTTGTTCTTTTTCCATCACTATTCTTTTCATTCTCTTTTTCTGCAGTAGACTTTGGACATTTTTTTTTGCTAAATAGGCTCTAGCTAAATTCAATACTAACCAAATTTACTAAAATCAATAGTTATCATGAGGAAAAAAAATAGATAAATAAGACCAGTTAGTGATATTGTTTAAATCATTTTAAATCTTACTGATTTATGAGAAAGTTGTATTAATTGATGGTAATTTATAGTAAGATGATAATAAAATTAAGTACTGAATTAACGAAGTTAATGAGTTTAGAATCATATATTTTGAGAAGTATTTCTTTATGTTAAAAGAAAATTTGAGAAGTTACAATAGAAAAAAAGAAGCCAAATTTAATGCTTAGAAATAGATATTGGTATCAAATATTTAAGGGGGTAAATGTCGCAGTAGTAGTTTACGGAGTAATTGTAATATACCTCATAGATCAATTTCACAAAGTTTGTTTTACCTAAAATTTGCTTATCTACAATGATAAACTTATGTAATAAACGTAAAAAAAACGTGGGAAGGCTTTCTCTACACTACAAGAAACCAGGGTATCAGAGACGGGTTTTTAGAGACGGACGTAAATCCGTCTCCAATTATAGGGTATTTGAGACGGATTTAATGACGGACATCCACGCCGTCTCTCCTTGGCGATGGATTAGCGAAGGATATAATATCCCGTCGCATTTCTAAAAATGAATACAAAATTAGAGATGGATATAGCAACGGTAGAAACTATGGTCGCTAAATCCATCAGGCTAATTTAACAAACAAAAATTAGAGACGGACATTATCGTTACTAAATGTCAAAATTGAGACGAATTTAGAGATGACTATAGAGACGGAGATAAATTCAGTCTCTAAAACGGTCACTAAACGTTGATTTAAGAAACAAAATTAGAGACGGGAATAATCGGTCTCTAACTGTCGCAGTTGAGACGGATTTAGAGACGAAACTAAATGGGGTCACTAAAACCGTCACTAAATGTTAATTTAAGAAGCAAAATCAGAGATAGAAATAATCGGTCTCTAAATGTCAATGTTGAGATAGATATAGAAAGGATTTACAAATCGCTTATAACATTAACGGAATCTGATTTTTTTAAAAAAATTGTTTATCCATCAACATTATAAGGCTTATAAGTGAAAATCATTTCACCACATATCGAGCACTATCGATGAATTATTTTTAGCTCTAGTATGCTCGACTCGATTTCAAAAAATATAAAATATATCACCTTAATGTTAATAATAAGATAGAAAAATAATATATTTAATATTGGGGCACTATCGATTTTAAAAATTATATTCTTATTATATAGATAAATATAAAAATAGTAAAATATATATAGTATTATATCATGTATTGTAAATAATTTTGAAACATATAAGATATTTTACATTTTGTTTTTAAAGAAATCGTCTAAAAACCTAGACAATCAATCCTATACCCTAAAATTACCCCAAAATTAACCCTAAACTTACCCTAAACCTTGAAACCTCTGTAGACTAATGTGATTTACTTGAGAGAGTTCGAAAGAAAGAAAGAAGAGGCCCAGAAAAAAGTTGAAGTTCAAAGAAATATGCAGGAACTTGTTCAGAAAATGCTTTAAGAAGCGGGACTTCCAAACCACAAGTATGCCGGTGGATCTGAGTACGAAAAGTAAATTTGTTTGAATATTGATTTATTGTCTGTTACTTTTGGTTGAAGGCTAAATTTGGAATGAGATAATTGTTACTTACAAATGATATTGTGCTAATTATTTTCGGTGATATGAATGACTTGTTTTTATTATGTAGAAGCGATTATGATGTTGTGTTAATTATTTCAGGTTAATTTTATTGGATTAATTGTGATTTATAGGTTTTTCCTAGATTTAGAAGATTAAAACATATTATTTATAATCGATATGTGTTGCTTTAGAGACAGATTTGGTGACGATTTTAGAGACGGAATGACAGATAAATGATAGAGACGGATTTCTAAAAAGACTTCAGTGACGGATTTAGAGACGAAATTATAGAAAAATATTAGAGACGAGTTTAGAGACGGAATAGTGGCGAGGGTAGACCAAAATTAGAATCCGAATTTGAGACGGATATTGAGTCGAATAACCACAAAATTTTGTGACGGCATTTGAGACGGAAATAGGTTGATGTTTAGTGACGGAATTGGTGTCGTATTGGAGACGGAAATAGGTTGATGTTTAGTGATGGAATTGGTGTCGGATTGGAGACGGAATTTAGAGACGAATTGTGTGTAAAACTATAGATACCGATTTAGAGACGGATGTGATTCCGTCACTAATATTAGCGACAGATACTGTTCTGTCTCTAATTAGCGTCGACCGTTTAGCATCGGACGGTAGCGACGGAAAATATCCGTCGCTAAAGACTTCTAGTGAAGGAAATAAGGATATCAGAGACGGATATGGCTGTCTCTGATGCAGTGTTTTCTTGTAGTGCTATTTTAATTATATATAAATATTTAATCATGTATCATTTTAGTGAATATATAATTAATGGGCTAAATAATTTTTTTCATATCAGTGTAACCCACCTTTTTCAATACGTAAGCTTATGGCACAATCTGTTTCTTTTTTCTAGTGAGTAGATCATAGTGTTTTTGTATAACTCAACGTTGTATTATTATCTATTCACTAAAGAGTCATAATATAATTATACTTGTTATTGTTGTGATATATAGATATTTCAAAGAATTTTTCTTCTTTGTTTTTGACTTTTTATCATTAAGATCAAGTCCAATTAAATTCGAATAATATAGGTAGATCAATAATGTGAAAAACAACTTATACGTACTTTTATAATAATATAGATATAGATATACATTGATTTATATATTTTATCCAATAACAACCATAGGAAATTTGAAAGACTACGTACTAAGTTTTATTATACAATAATCGGAACAAAGATATTTTAGGTAGATCAAAAATATGAAATCAACTCATACTTTATAATAGTGTAGATATAGATAGATATTTCTTTATATATTTTATACTTAATAACAACTGTGGATAATTTGAAAGACAACCATATTTATTATACGAATAATAATAATTATAGATAGTTTGAAAGACAATCATGTTTATTAATATATAATGATATATTTAATAACAAATCACTTATCAAGTGTTAAATAAAAAAAAAACTCTTGTGAAACAAGTATAGCCTGAAAACCCCATGTGAAATTTTATAATTGCACACTTTCCAATTCCATCAATTTACTTTAACACCGTTAGTTTTTTACATAATATACCAATTATACCCTCATATTTAACTAAGTAAAAGGTTATATTTTATTCATTTAACTGTCCATCATATTCTAACTGCTAAGACAAGGAACCCAACCCAAAAGTGATTTTAGGGTTTTGAATGTTCTTACAATTTTGGACAAAAAGTAGAGATTAAAATGTATTAGATTCGAAGTATTACAAAAGGCGTCCTGATATTCTCTTTTTTTTTTTTTTTTCTTGCAATTCAAGTTTGTTTGCTACTTGAAGAAGAAGAAAAGACAAAAGGTTAGGGTTTTTGTTGAAACTTTATAATCTTTATAGAATTTACATTTTCTGAAATGTTGATTAAATTATTATAACTTTGTAGTTTTGATGTATTAAAGTTTTTAATCATTTTTCTTACACAGTTTTGATGTGTTTTTCATAGTGTAAAAGTGTATAATCTTTGAATTTTTTTAAAAAAAAATTAGAGCAATTTTATGAAGAGCAATTCTACCCTAAAAGTAATTAAAATTAATTGATTTTACAGCATAACATTTTTATTAAAAAGAAAAGAAATGGAAGAAGTATTTTATGAAGAACTATTTTTAATATTGTTTTTCTGTGTAAAAATGAGTAAATATGAAGTTAAAAGGAATATATAAGTACAATACATAAAAGGGGTATAAAAATAAATGACTTAGTCAATTAATGTTTAATAATCACTGAAAATTGCACATAAAGCGCAAATAGTTCACTAAACTGATGGAGGGGGTTCTGTGCAATAAAAATATTTTACATGGGTTTTTTCTGCTATATTTATTTCATGGGAGGTTGTTAGCCAATAAAATATTTCACAGGGTGTTTTTTTTGCATTTATCCCCACTTATCAATCAATAATTAAGTATTGAGGTAAATATGTTTTTTTTTACAATTAGAAGAAATATTTTGAAAATCTATAGAAGTATAGATAGATATAAATATAAATTAGCATCTAAACAACGTACATCATTAATCTCGTGAAGGTCACATGTTTTCTTTTCTTCTGTCTTTGACATAGTGGATCTAATAGTTCTTAAACGGAAAACAGTCATGTAACAAAACATGAGACAATTATTATGTTTGTTTCTTCTTGATAACAATATTATTGAATTTTTATTAATCTGATTGAGTTTGAACTTAGTGGCCTGTCTAGTGTCTCTTAAAGACAAACAGTGTTTGGTCTAAATAAGATGCCAACAACTTCACGTGTTAGCACATCATCTTGTTCACTTTGCACTACTAAAACTTTCTTTCTTTTGACACTTCAAAATCAATAATAATTGAACCATTTCCTTATCTGATGCCATTAAAATCCAAAGCCAAGATCCATAGATATTTTCTTTGCTCCCCATTTCATAATAAGATCAAAGTTCCTCATCAAAAGCCCACCAAATAAATTATAGCTATTATTTTTATTGAATAAAAAACGTACTGTTTGTGTTTGTAAACCAAAATAGCTTTGGGATCCATTTATTACGTATATAATATAATATATTTAATATTGTTCGTTTTGAGACCCAACATTGAGTGGTTGTGCCAGTTTGAAGTCATTTGTTGTCTGCATGAAATAGTAGACAACACTCCACCTTACTTGTTTTCAGTATTGGACATCTATTTTAAGTCTCCATCTCAGATTATCAATCTATTCTAGATTTTGGTTGTTTTATTTACAGCTATTCTCATGAAAATTACAATTATATACATAAACCTCACATTTATATAGGTTTAATTTATCCACACCGTTCTCAATGGTAGACTTTGGGTCTTAACATAAATCACAATTATGACTACTTAAAGAGATGAAAATACAACGGGTTGTAAGAAATAATTAGAAGATGAACTAACTAGTTAAATAAGAGTATTATGGCCTTTTTATGTTAGTAGAAATAATCATGTGCTACGCACTATAGTTGTATAATTAAGAGGTAATTGAAGCAAGGAAATTTATGATTGTGTAAATCAGGAATATGCTTAAATATAAATTTTAGTTAAAAAAATTGCATTAATAGTATATTTATAGATGTTTAAGAAAATAAGTAATTGTTAATTTTATATATTTTTGATACTTTTTTATTTGTTTAACTATTATCTCAGTTTCTTTTGACAAAAATAATATTATTGATTTTAGTATGTTGATGTGGCCGTATTTGTATTATATTAGTTTTTATTTGATTTTCTTGTATTTTCGGTTTAAATAGAGTTAGTTGTTTAGATAAGTAGAAACTCATACCACATTCTTATTATGAGATTTTAGAGGATCAATAATTATAAGTATCAGATTACAAAAGAAATTAGTGGTGTTTATGATTTGTTTTTTATATTAAATATAAGTTATATTATATGTCAAAAAAATTATCATGTAATTTTAATTTCAAATACAACTTGTTTTACATTTGATATTCATTCAAACAACCCAAAAAACAGGAGAACTTCTAAAATATAGGATAATACTCTATTTTTGCTAATCATATCATAGTTTTGAATTACATAACCTTTTATACATCCCTATTGAATATTTATATATGTAAAAAGTAATTCAACAATATGTTCATAATATGTATGAAAATTGGGATCAAAAGTGCTACATTTGAAGTGAGTTTAACTTTTGTTATTAATATGATTTTTTTGGTTATGCATCTAATTATTAGATGGTTAGGTCATAGGTGTGTTAAAAGAATAACTAATAATTAATAATGGTGATGTCTTAAGGAACTTGGATATTTTGTAAGATTCTAATAAGCCATAGATAATAAAATAAAATAAAATTCAATATTAAAAATAGTTTATAGACTCCAATGCGACATGCTTGATTTTGTTAGGTTATATTAGCTTATTTCTTAGAGTTTTATATTATTTAGGTTTTCTTGTATTTGTTTCCTAATTCTATTAGATATTAAAGGTAAAATGAGATTTATTTTTTATAAACCAAATAATGGTCTAATCTTAAAAGGTTTTTAGTTCCAACTTTAAAAGTATTTAAAATTTAAAAGATCTCTTTGTGGAAAGTATAAATAATATAGAATATAGATAATGGTGATAACTTTTCAAAGCTCTCTTTGTGGAAAGTTTTTTAAGTGTCTAAAGACTCGGAATTGTTTGCTCATGCGACAGTTACAAGAGATTATGGATGTGTTTGGAAGCACTTTTCAAATGGGCTTTTGGAGATAAAAGTCCATTTGCAAACATGTTAGTTGTTTGGTGAAAAATTCAAATGGACTTTTAGAATAAGTCACTTTTTTCAAAAGCCCATTTTGGAGAAGTGTATATTAGTGACTTTTGAAATTTTTATTCCAGCACTTCTTGAGAAGTTATATAAAAAGTTAGTCCCACCAAACACTTTACATTTCTAAAAGCACTTATTTAAATTGTCCATTTAAAAAAAGCCCATTTCACAAATGGACTTATAATTGAAAAGTGGATCCAAACATATCCTATATGTTTTTTATGTGGGTTGATATCATTATGTGCTTCATCGGTTCTTCATGCAACATAAAAGGTAAAAAATATGGATTTTTAAGTTTATTTTCCTTATATTTTGTGTTTCAAGATTTTAGAGGTGACGTTTTTAAAATATTCATATGAAACCTAGAAAGCTCTTATTCATCAAATCTTTTGAACAAGTTTTCAATATTCTTATTGAAGTTCATCCTTGGATAACAAATCGACGTGAATATTATCCAAATTATTTGATTTTTCATAAAACAAACAAACTCTTTTCTATGTGAAACCTCATAATTTCTTTTAAACTGAGTGCCAAGAAGCAAAAGGATATCTATCTTATTTTTAAGTGAGATAAGTAACTACTGAAGATCTTGGAATTCAAATAAATGAGTGACAAATAAAAAAAAAACCGTGACCCACCAAATTAAGAATTATTAAAGAAGATGATTTGGAAGATTGAGGATATTGAAAGGGCTTTCAATGCTATGGATTCTTGTGGAAATAAATTCCAAATAATTGTACACGTGGGAATTTTGGAACTTTCTGTAAAATAGAATGCCAGCTGGTCGTATATTTGCGAAGCGGAATATATCTTCTATTTTACAATAGTATACTAAAATGGTGTCACATCATTGTGGAATTGACAAATGTACATCTAAAAATAAAATATAAATAATAATTCAAATTAAAAAACATTTGTCAATCCCACAATGATGTGACACCATTTTAGTATACTATTGTGGGATAGAACATCCAATCCGGTATAACTGTTTTTTTTATCCCAAGATAAAATTAAAAAAGTAAAACAAATATAGTAAATCTCAAAATGTGAAAGAGGTAGAGGTGTAAATAAATCGTGTACGACTTTAGCCGGTTAAATTTGTAGATTCAAGCTCGAGCCTATGTATCTTTTATTGAGCTTTAAATTGACCAGACTAATTTTTTAAATCTCAAGCTCAATCTCGCTGCAAATGAGTTGAGCTCTAGCTTGAACATAAATTAATTTAATTTTTTTTACTTTTAAAAAAATATTTTTATGTAATTTATATTGTAGACATATATATATATGTGTGTGTCAACAAAGACATAATTTAACTGAATAGAAACACATATCACAACATATATAACTTAAGCTTGAACATAATTAATTTAATTTCTTAGAAAATAATTTTATATAATTTATATTGTAGAAATATGTATGTATATATAGGGGTGTTCACGAGTTGAGCTCGAGTCGAGCTGGGCGAAAAATTCGAGCTCGAGCCACAGTTTTCGAGCTCGAGCTCGACGAGCTGCAGGAATGTGAGCTCGAGCTCAAAAAAATAATTTTTTTTAATAAAATAATATTTTTTTTAAAAAAAAAATATTTTTTTTTGTGAAAATATATTATTAATTTTATATTTATTCATATATTATTAAATATAGTTATAATTAATGTCTAACATATTAGTATTTATACATATATTATTATAATATATCATATTATATAAAAATATATGAATAAATATTTATTTTTTATATATATTAATTAAAAATTATTTTTTTATTCCAGCTCTCGAGCCGGCTCGCGAGCTGGTGAACAGACATATTTAGGCTCGAGCTCGGCTCGATTGAAAGCTCGGCTCGATAGGCTCGAGCTCGAATTCGAATTTTTTCGAGCTCGAATCGAGCTATTTTTGAGCCGGCTCGTCAAGCTCGTGAGCCGGCTCGACTCGTGAACACGCCTATGTATATATGTCACAAAAGACATAATTTAATTGAACTATAGAAACACATATATTTTGTAATTTTTTAATTACGTGTTGTGCATTATAAAAAAACTAAAATGATGCTCAAGTATTATTAAAATATATTTAAATAAAAATTTAGGTACTAGTTTAAAAAAATGACTATTTATAATTTTATATAAAAATTTAAAATAATAATTATAAAATTTAAAATTTGAGTTCGTAACCTAATAAACAGCTATAAGTAAGTTCAAACTCGAAATATTTAACTCGAACTTGTGATACCTCTAGTTCGAACCGGATTTCAATTTGAACTTACTCGACTCACCTTACACCCTTAATTATATTTATATTTTCCTAATTTAGTTAGGTCTACCTTAGTTTTCAAATTTTATAACTCGTTATTTCTCTCATCATCAATACTATTATTAATAGGTTTTATATTATTTAATACAGTATCGGTACAATATCAAAGTCATGGCTTTAAGTCATGGTATTTTGATCCTTAGCTTCCAGCCTTCCGCCAAGTTACTGACCCCGTTTGGGCAACCTATCTTTTCTTTTGTCTTATTTTCTCTTTTTCTTCTATTATACATAGTAGTACTATTAAATATTTTTTTAAAAACGATCCATTATCTAGTTTTTATTTTCATTATACGTTTAATTTTAATTTCTAAATTTTCTTTAAACTACAAAGAAATGTAAGATATTATAAGATTTGATTTATTTTAATAAATTTATTTTGATGAGTATTTTATCAATGATCAGTAAATAAAACAAAATTATTGCGCAACTTAAGACTTCAAAAGGAAGATACCAATAAATCTTTGGTGATATTTAACTTCACCGATTGTTCAAATATTATTATTGGGGTATTATAGTTTCCGGTGGAGGTGCACGTGTGCGGATTGGAAAAAAAATACATCGATCAGTATAGAATTTCATGAGATGGAATATAAACATAAATAATATATTCCATGCGGTGGAAAATCGTCTCGAGGGACTAGCGTAAAGGCAAGATCTGGATGAGTCCATAAGAGAATCACCTCCGGGAGCAACCAACCTTTATGATCGGAGACCTCGTGAAAAAGGTTAAATGGATAGGAACAATCTGTAATGCGTGATTCATAAACACAATTTTGAGGAGAGTATTCTATAAGATGCCTCATTCCCAATTACTAAGGTGAAGTGTTGTCAAAAGTGTGATGTTAGGTTGGCTTTGACTCCTTAATGAGACTAAGGCGGGAAAGTACGCGGGGTTGAGGTCACACGTACCATTGGAGGTTTCACCTAAGTGAGAGTGTCCTGAGGGGCGGGGCTATGGATTTTTGATTGACCCTAGAGACCTCACGAGAATTAAGATCAAACACATGGCCGGTAAACACGCTAACCCACAATAACCATATCCTAAAGTCTATATCGTGTGTGTAGTAACTGAAGTTTGAAGGGACGTAATTCAATGCTTAGTCCATTATGCCTCTCTCAAATGGATATTACTATCGCTAAGTGTAAGTTCAAGCCCAGAAGGTACCTAAACCACTTTCATGATATAAAGTTGCCACCCATCACTATAATTTTAAATCTCGTCTGGGATTTTTGAAAATTAAGATTTAAAATTTCTTTATTTAATATTTATTTCCAAGACTGATATTTTATTAAAATCTCACAGTTAGTGTGTCTATTTATTTATTTATTATTATCAACTTATAACCTCATTACTGTTGTATTTATATAATTTCGACAATCATTAGTGGACCTAATTAGTATTTGATTTACGATAATTTGTGGTGGTCCATTAATCTTTTAGACTTGGTCAAAATTCATTTCCTATGTAAAGGGGTCATGGTCTACTTTATTTTAACATATTGAGAGAGACACACTTTATATGTATTATTTTTTGTGAGATTATTTTTACATTCTCCATAAGAGTGTTTTGCAACATGACTAAGGATTGGTTCATCGTCTCATTGTGGTCTTGCACATAGGATGAGACATCGTTGTGAGCTAATGGGGTTTTATTTTGGAGTCGTGATCAACTGTCAAAAGCTGCACGTATAGAGACAATCCTAACTTTAGAAATCCTAACTTTAGAAGAACATCATGTGACGTGACTCTCCATCAGTGCAATATCATATTTTATTTCATATACATTATTTCATGATTTATAAGAATATTTTAGAGTTGTTAATAATATAGTTTTACTTGTATTCGAGTAAATTAAATTTATTAAAAACACAAACCACAAAATATATCAAAAACATAATTGAAAAAGTGTAAAAACTCATAAATGTAGATATTTAATGGTGTTATCACTTATTAAAATTTAAATTATTTGATAATTCAGACAAGTTAGTGACAAATTCAAAAGACGTGACCCACCAATTCAAGAATTATTAAAGAGGATATTGAAAGGGCTTTTGCATCATTCCAAATAATTATACATGTCGGACTTTTGGAACTTTCTGCAAAATAGAATGCCAGATGAACATCTACAAAACTGTCCTTATATTAGTCCTTTTAACTTTAGCAAACCTCTATAGCCAAATATCACACTATTATTAATAAGTATTTTCCATTTATCTATTTGTTTGTGCTTGAATTAAGAATAAAACATAATTCACTTGTGTATTTATGAATCAATTTAATATTATTTTTGTTTCTATTGTCAGATAACTCATTATTTGAGTATTTTGAAGAGCATTTAAGTTTGGATATATTAGGTCAACTAAAGTCATATTAGCCATTTTTAATGTATGCTACTTGGAAGATATCTCCTTTTAGTACATGGTTTTGTAAAACTCAAACATCTTCTAATTCTCCTAACATGTTAAAATATTTAGGAAAATGTTCCTCAAGTGATTATATATATCATATAATAAATTATGGACTAAATTAAGAATATAACACTAGCTATTATAGTATAAACTTATATTTGTAACAATTAAATTTTTTAAATGACTTCATTTGACTGTGATATAGTTTGATCCTTATTAGTTATTCACAAATGAGTTGATATTATAAGTTAAATGTTTTATTTTATACTTGTGATGAAAACATCTCTTAATAGTATGAGAGTGTTGACTTGTTTAGACAGTTTCTTGTACGATTTTATTCTTGACATTTTAATTTTAATTAATTATATGAATATTACGTTAACATAAAAAAAATTGAATATATATCATTAAAGAAAACATAAAAAATAACATACCAATAGACATGGGAAAGTTTTACAAGTTGGGCGCCATTTTTATAATTTTATTTAATAATAATAGATGTCCCTCACGGTCTTGTGAGATATACATCAGTATTTGCTATTGTAATGCTAACTTTATTTTTCGAAGGGTTGATCTCATTTTAGCCATGAAATTCACTCATATTGATAATGCATCAATTACAATATATAATACAATGCAATCACACATACATACTAACATATTTCGGAAGTATCTTACACAAAATATTTATTTTATAAATACATATAATTCATTTTAATATATTAATCTTTCCACATAGTAAATCTTTCACACTAATTACAAATCCATTAAATCTTTCATAATATTTAATTTTATTAATAATAAACGTGCACTTACCTATTTTATTATAGGAAAAATCTTTCCTTACAGGTCTGTAAGGCTTAAAAGCCTTACAGACACTTCTCAGCCACATATTGTGGCTGAGATTAACCGGCAACTTGCTTAGCAAGTTGCCATGTATTTAATTAATATTTTTTTATTATCTCAAATAATTAAATATTTTATAGATTAGCCATATATATGTATATATCTATAATGATTTGCTCCATTTATGCTTCATATATATTTCATCTTTGAGATTTGCTTCAAAATAATCATTACTCTATTTCAAAATTTAGATGTATATTTCTTTAAAATTAAGCTAAAAATCATTATTATTTTTTATATATTAAACGAACATAAAAATCATATTTGATAAATTTATGTAACTAATATCATAAATAGAATAGATGAATAATTATGTAATTTAAGATTATCGAACTATGAAAATCTATCGAACTATGAAAATATATCATTAAAAATCTACGTTGATAGTTTTAATCGAATCGATCATTAGTCAAGCTCAAGTAGTTTGAATATTGTGTACATATTTTTGTTATTTTTGCTAATCGAGTCGAGTTCAAGTCGAGATTCAAAATTTATCGAATAGAAAAAATTATTCAAGCTTGGTTTGATAAATTATCGAACCGAGCTCGAGCCGAACTTTCAAAGATCGAACCCGAGTCGAGTATCGAATAACTTCGTTCGATTTTCACCATTAAATTCACCAAGTATAAATAGATATTTTATTTAGTAATAAAATATATAGATTTATCAATACAAATCATACCTTAAATTAAGGGTTTTAATTATAATATAATTTTACTTAATATGATTTAGGGTAAATTTTTAATTAAGAAAATAAGTGGGCATTTGTATAAAAGAATTTGTTTGTAGGTCATGACCGGCTGTTAAATCTAATCTCACAGATTTCTGTGAGATTAGCATGATTGTTTATTATAATATGTACTATATATTATTGTGTTCCAAATATTTTGAAAATTTGAATTTCAAAATTAATATTTATTATTATTTAGTTAACTGCATTATAAATATATATTGTATAAGATAATGAATTGTTTGAAAGTTTATACTTCAAGTTTAATATTGTGTTAATTAATAACCTTAATTAGGAATCACATATATGAATTAGGGGACTTTTTATATATAACCCCGAGGTATTTAGCATTAGCAACCAACCCCCCGAGGTATGAAATCTTGGTAAATTAATAACCCCTTTTGTTAATTTGATTGTTAGTCAAACAGTTAAGTTAATGGGCAAAATTGTAATTAACGTAAATCAGATAATAAAAAGAACAATAATTACTTACACTACATGATATGGGTTGCTATTAAATATTAATATTCTCTTTTTATTAGATATATAGCTAATTTTCCTATTGTTCGTCTTGTAAAATTCTTTCTAGCTTGACTTATTATATATCAAAACAAGTTTGAACAATCTTTTGTGTGTTTCAAGTTTGAAACTAGATTAGAACTCTAATTGATTATGTGAAGAATGATAGAATAATGCAAATAAATCAAACAACTTGAGAGCAATTAATATTCAACTCTATTCAAGTTCATCTGAGCTTGATTTGATTAGTAATCAAATCAAACTCAGATATATTCTTTTTATTTAATTTTACCTTCAAATTATTAGATAAAATAATATAATATATAAAATTTTTTAGATAAATAAATAAACATTTGAAATTGAGAAAAACTATTGTTGTATAAAAGTGAATTAAAATTTATTTATTTATTTTTGTTGTTCCTTGTTTTTATATGTAGATTACATTTTTGCCCATAAACTTAACTGTTGACTAACGGTCAACTTAAAATAAATGGTTCCTTACCAAGATTTCATACCTCGGGGGTTGTTTGCTAATGCTCAATACTTTGAGGGGTTATATACAAAAAGCTCATGAATTAGGAGTTAGTTATTATGTTAGAGGTCATACATATTCAAACAATTTTATTTAATAATCAATTTCAGCTTTAACTTTTTGGCGTCTATTAATATTAATTACTTTAGTATCTAATATATCAATTATGTAAGTTCTTAAAAACATTATTTTAGTGAGTTATAAAAAATTATTTTTTTATAGCTCATTATTTAACAAGATATATATTACATATCTAGGAATATAATTTCGAATTTCTCTTTAACTCAAGTTGCATAAGTGAAAGGATATATAGTGAACTTTTATTTTGTATCTTTTTCAAATGATTAACTTCTACATGAAAACATAAGCCTATGATTGTTTATATTTTCAGTGGAAAATTTTAAAAATTCTTGAAAACTGTCAAGTACAGTTCAATATGACATGTAGTATTTTATTTATATTTTTTAAAAATTGGTTAAAAGTTGTAAAACATGTCACAATAGTAATGAGTAGTTGATGCGTAATGGGTTAAACAATTGTAAAGTATGCAAGAGAGAAGGAGAAATATTAGTGGAGTAAATAGTTATTAATTGATGATTGTGTGTGAAATGATGAATGAGTGATTGATACACAAGGGATTAAAAAAGTAGACTTGAAAAAAGGTGAATTTGAATGAAATAGTTAGAATAGTGAATTTAGAATTTTTTGGTCCAAAATATTTAATTTGAATATAAAAATGTAAACAAACATTTCAGATACTTCAACTTATAATCAAGTATTATCATAGATAATAATTAATTTATATCAAATAAACGTTTATTAGATGGATCATGAGTAGTTAAAAACTAAAATAATATGCTTATTACTTTAGGAAAGAACATTTTAAAATAATTTGTTTAAATTGAAACATATAAATTTATTGAGCATATAACTTGAAACTTAAATATTAAGTGTAAATTTAATTAATAGTCCTGAAATTTTTAATATATATCGCTTTGATTTTTAAGTATCAAATAGTACGCTATGGTCCATAAAGTTCAATTTTAATTTTACATGGCCTTTTTTTAACATATTCTAGTGGATTTGGCATGACTGATGAGCATGTGCATCTGAAGTACCATTTTTAATGGCAAATGTGAGATTCATATCTTGTTGTACATGTTAGGTGAACATATTGCGCGATTTATCCAAAATACACAAAAAGTTATTAAAAGGGCAAAATTGAAATAAAACCTGAACTTTAGAAAATGATCAAATAATATTTGAGCTTAATGATAAAAGTAATACAATAAAAAATTTCAAGGATTATTAATGACATTAGCCCGTATATTTCTTTGTTATTACATATTCATATCAATAGTACCATCACAAATTTATTTGTACACATGAATTTCTTAAACTTTAAAAGTTCGTAACATTCAATAATCATATAACTGTTAAATATATTTATGTAATAGAATTTTTTTCTTAAAATAACATAAAATCTGAAGAATAAGTAAAATGTTTATACAAATTGTTGATTGAGCCCCTCAATTTTTAGAATATTTGGTCAATAAAATAATTTCATCAAATGATTTCATAATTTTTCAATTAGAATCACTTTAGTCCACCGATTTTCACTATATTGATTGAGCCCTTGAACATAAGTATTACTATGAGTGTGGTCCATGCTGTCGATTTTCGATTAATATTCACATGCATGCACATGATTAATTTTAAGAGTAAAATTGTCAACTCAAAATTTGAAATGTAATTAGTGATGAGGATAGTATGAAAGGTCCGAATGTAATGATTAATAGGTAGTTATATAAGTAAAATTAAAAAGTGATTTTTACAAAATGCATTTTCAATTGAAAATACGGGTATATAAAATTTTTAGAAAATTATGATTAACAAATTAAAATTTTATATGTTGAATAGCTAAAATGCTAGCTATTTTAGTGCATTAAGGGCTATACCCTTATGCTCTTATCCGTAAAACATTTCATCATATGCAATTGAACCTTTAACTAAAAAAAAAAAGGAAGAAAAAGATAATTATTTAAAATAGGCTAATGTTTCGTTTTTAGAAATAGAATTAGCAATTGCAAGTTGCAAGTTGCAAGTTGCAACCTAAAGTACGATAAGAATAATTATCAATTTAAGAAAAAAACATTTTGCATTATGTTTTAATTATTTCTGTTACTTATAATGCATTAGCTTTTACGTACATACAATATGTGCTTTACCGCTTCTTTATTTTATCATAAAAAATCAATAAAATTTAATATTAAACAAGGAAATTACATATTCGATATTACCAAAACAAACTAAAAAAAAGCATCATCTATGTCAATACATTGTATGAAAATAAGGTTCGAAATAACTTCCATCAAGTGTTGTGACTTTAGAAAATGAAGATAAAAAATGAATAAAGATAATAAGAAACAAAAAACCTACACATAAATATACTTTATAAGTGTACGAAACTCAACAAGAAAAAATAAGAAATGAACCGTCAAATTCATCAAAATTGAATAAAATAATATAGAATGAATCACAAATTTATGTAAAAGTTTTTTATTTCATAATTATTTCAGTTTTAATTTTTATTGACTTAGATTTTCAAATATTTATGAAGCTTTTCATGTCAATCGGTAATTTTGATTTATTGATTAATAATTATTTAATTTAATTATTATTTAAGATTTGATGCATCAAATTCACTAATATTTACATATATGAATTATTTAATAATATCATATAACTCACATATATATGAATTATTTAAAAAGGTCATATGACTCACGTGCTTTGCATGTGTTGTTTACCGGTCTTTCAAAAATAAGAAACAAATTTTTTTGTTGGATATGATGGTATTTGTTGGTTCCAAGTATCAACGGAAGGGTTTAAACAGTCATATGTGTAGTTGAGAGAAATATATAATTGAATATCACTGAAGAAAAATAAAAATAATTTTTAAACAACGTTTGGAAATAACATCATGAGTTATCAAAGTTAAATGTTGCCTTTATTATTTTAAATATTATTTCAACAATTATAATTTTGTAAACATCTCATAATATTGTATACCAAATACCTTGATACATTATATAGTTAATGTTAATAAGATAAGGTTTATTTTAATATGATTTTGGCTTTCTTTTTTTTTTTTTTTTACCAATAATGAAATCCAAAATGTGATGACAACTAGAATCAAAGTAAGAAATAATTAAAAAGAGATATTCCCCTTATATTATTATCACTATTTTCTCTTGGAATTATAGGTTTATACGTCCACCATTTTGTATTTCACGTCCCTAGGTTTCATTACCTCAATATTATACTTGAAAAATATAGATCCAATAACAACTAATTAAATTAAGAACTATATTAGTTATGAGTATGACAACCTAATGTGATTTTACGGAAAATGTAGTTAAGTTCTGAATAAACACACATTGATTGATCATAAGAAGAAATATGGTAAATTTGCAATAGAAATTTAAGAAATAAAATAGACTAGAAATTAAACTACTACGAAATATCAATTTTTCAGCCAAAATAAAAATACGAACGCAAGTATAGTACACAAAGAATTCATATAGAGGAGAAAAATGCGCAGTTTACATTAGGTTCCAATTTTCATTAAACTTAAACTTTTATTTAAATCAATATTTAATCTTTAAAATTATTATAATTTATTGAATAATTATTCACTTTAGTTATATTACTATCAAAACCTTGAATACATAACCTTTCTGAATTGGTCAATTTGTTAGACATAAATTATTTTAACAAAATCATATGGTACATATGTAACACACGTGTGGTTTACTAGTCTATAATAAAATTATGAACAAATTTTTGTGTTTCTTCCTGTTTGATAAGTAAAACCCCATAAAGAATATGTATTACAATCGTTCTTATATATAGTTACAAAGAGAAGAATAAAACCCTAACCAACTAATAATATGGAAAGATATATAAAGATATGAAAAAGATACAAAGAATATATGGTGAATCTATATAATTATGCTAACAGCCCCCGTACCACCGAAGGGTTCATTCGCACGCTTGCAAGATAGCCCAAAAATTCAAGGGAATGATTGGATAATTGGTTTATATAAATCCTTCTTGGATGAAACCAAAGCGAAAAATACCATTGCCAAAAAGTGACAAGGTAACATTTCCATTTATTCATTAAAAGAGACGTCCCTTTTGAAGCCAGAATGGATTTTCTTTGATACCTAACATAATGCATGCAAGGTTCCTTGACCAACCATAGGTTCTCCCCGCAGTCGGATCAGGAGGTTTTCGAGTGTTCAGACTGGAGCGAAAATCGAGAAATAGTGGCGATGGCAAACCTTTGGTGAAAATATCCGCAAATTGATGAGTAGAAGGTACATGCAGAACACGGACATCGCCAAAAGCAACTCGTTCCCTAACAAAATGAATATCAATTTCTATATGTTTGGTACGATGGTGCTGGACGGGGTTGGAGGCTAAGTATACGGAGCTGATGTTATCACAATAAACAATGGTACTGATGGAAAGGGGACAAAGTAATTCGAGGAGCAGGTTTCGAATCCAAGTGGTTTCGGCAACAGCATTGGCAACAACACCACGATATTCAGCTTCAGCACCGGAGCGAGAGACAACGGATTGGCATTTTGAAGACCAAGATATTAAATTATCACCGAGAAAAACACAGTAACCGAAAGTGGAACGACGAGTATCGGGACAGCCTGCCCAATCGGCATTAGAGTAAGCAATGAGACGATCAGTAGATGAAGGGCGAAGAGAGAGACCATGAGAGAGAGTTCCCTTGATATATCGGAGGATTCGTTTAAGAGCGGTAAAGTGAGGTTCACGAGGGTCATGCATATGAAGGCAAATTTGTTGAACGGCATAAGCAATGTCCGGGCGTGTGATCGTGAGGTATTGTAATGCGCCAGCGAGACTACGATAAAGAGTTGGGTCAGACATAGGAGGGCCCGATGCAGGTAACTTTGATTTGGTGTCGACGGGAGTGGTGCAGGGATTGCAGTCTAAAAGAGAGGCTCGTTCCAAAATTCTCGGGCGAATTTGTGTTGGCAAAGAAAAAGGGACGAGGGAGTTCGAGTGACAGAGATACCGAGAAAGTAATGAAGGTCACCAAGATCAGTGAGAGAGAATTCAGACGATAGAAGCTTAGTGATGGATTGAAGAAGAGCATCAGATGAGGCAGTAAGGACAATGTCGTCTACGTACAAGAGTAGATAAGCCATATGCGAGCCGCTGCGTAGGATGAAAAGAGATGAATCACATTTGCTGTCGGTGAAACCAATACGAGCGATGAACGAGGCAAAACGATGATACCAAGCACGTGGAGCCTGTTTAAGGCCATAGAGTGCTTTACGAAGGTGACAAACATGATGTGGGCGTGTAGAGTCAAGAAAACCGGGAGGCTGTTTCATAAAAACAGTTTCAGGAAGAGTTCCATGGAGAAAGGCGTTTTTGACATCGAATTGATGAAGAGAACAGGAGCGAGAGAGGGCTAAGCTAAGAACGGTACGTATAGTAGCAGGTTTGACGACGGGGCTGAAAGTTTCATCATAGTCAAGACCGGGTTGTTGGGAAAAACCCTGAGCAACGAGACGAGCTTTGTAGCGTTCTAGAGTGCCATCAGAGCGAAATTTATGACGAGAAAACCATTTTGAGCCCACGATATTGCAAGAAGGGGGTGGAGGGACGAGTTCCCAAGTCTCGTTCGAGTGAAGTGCAGAGAGTTCAGCCTCCATAGCGGCTTTCCAATTTGAATCACATAAGGCTTGAGTGTAAGAGCGAGGAATAGGTGATAGAGGACTTTGTGCAAAGAGATTAAAAATATGACGTGGACGAGTGACTCCGGCTTTGGAACGAGTGATCATGTGATGGTTGGATGGAGCCGTGGGTATAGGAAACGAACGCGAAGTGGGTGGCAGTGAAGGTGACAGCGACGGGAGAGGATTTTCGACAGGGTTAGGTTGTATGATTGGGTCCCGAACAACTACAGAGCACGGGAAGGAGGTTCGGAGAGAATCAGCAGGGTCTGGATCGGGTGCGAAACAATCATAGCTAGGCGGTGAAGTTCCAAGAGTAGTCGGGTAAGGAAAAGAATTTTCGTCAAAGGTGACATGACGAGAAATAATAATTTTGTTTGTGGATAGATCTAGACAACGATAACCACGATGATCTTGAGGGTATCCTAAGAAAACACAAGGGGTGGAGCGAGGGGAGAGTTTGTGATTAGCTGTGGCGCTAAGATTCGGGTAACATAGATAGCCGAAAACTCGTAGATGATCGAAAGTGGAAAATTTATGAAAAAGAGCCTCGAAGGGTGTGAGAAACGAAAGGGTTGAAGTGGGAAGAAGATTGAGTAGGTGAGTTGTCATTTGTAGAGCCTCAACCCAAAAGGATGATGGAAGATTAGATTGAAAAAGGAGGGAACGGATCATATTGTTGATGGTTTGGATGGTGCGTTCAACTTTGCCATTTTGTTGAGATGTGTAAGGACACGCAAAGCGAAAGACGATGCCATGTGTTTTAAAAAAATTATGGAACTAATTATTATCGTATTCACGACCGTGATCACAGTGGAGCGACTTGATATTGCGCTGAATTGAGTGCGAACGTATGTGTAAAAATTACAAAAAGTAGCAAAAACTTCAGATTTCGATCGAAGCGGAAAAACCCATAAAAAATGCGTAAAATCATCTAGAAAAAGAATACAATAGCGAAAACCATTTAAACTAACAATAGGAGATGTCCATAAATCAGAATGAATTATCTCAAAAGCATGCGAAGTTTTTGACGATGAACTAACAAAAGGAAAACGTTTATTCTTGCCTAGTTGGCAAGCATTACAAAGAGAATCAAAAGAACTATTAGACTTAATAAAATTGCGAGAAGCTAAAAATTGAAAAACAGATTTTCCCGGGTGACCTAATCGACGATGCCAGATGGTGGAGGAGACAAGAGTAGAGGTGGGTGGTTTATCAGAAGGACGGACAGTAGTTGAGCGAAAAGGATAAAGATCTCCAGTGCTGTTACTGCGATATAGTAGGGTGCCGGACTCAAGGGCCTTCACAGAGAAACCAAAAGGGTCAAATTCAATAGAGCATTTGTTATCGATTGTAAATTTGCGAATGGAAATAAGATTTTTTAGGATGTGGGGAGTGATAAGAATATCATTGAGTGTAAGTGTGGTAGAAGGGGTGTGTAAAGTTGAATTTCCGGAGAGGGAAACGGGAACTATTGCACCATTACCAATCATAATAGATTTTGAATATTCAGAAGTAGGAAAAGTCACAATACCTATATTTGAGGATATGTGAGCGGATGCACCAGAATCTATGTACCAATTTTCATCAGGTTGTTGAACAATCATTGCTGAGAAAAGACTGTGTAATTCCATTGGTTGAGGGGCGGAAGCGACGCTGGATGACTGCTGAGGCGGTGGAGCTGGAGGTAGTGGTGACATTGGATTCGGGTAGTGAGAGTCGTGAGCTGTAGGGAAGTTCCACGGTTGTGGGCTAGGAAACGGGGTTTGAGGTGTGTACGGCTGCGGCGGAGATGGACCATAGTAGGTGTATGGTGAAGGTGAAGTTTGGTGGGCCATGTAGGAGTTATGATAAGTAGGAGACGAAGGTGGATTTTGATGTGGACGAAAAAACGGCATGGATAGGCGAAAGTTTGCAGGCAGCATAGGGCCAGAGTTTGAAGCCCAAGATGAGGGTCGGGGAACGTGTGAGTTGTAGCCTCGGCCTGAACCACAATAGAAATTTTTATTTTTATTTTTACCTCGAAACTTTGCATTGTCAGGGCGGGGCTGATTTTGGGAGTATAAGATAACTTGGGGATCGGGATTAGGAACGGGAACGGCTACGTGATTATCTCTAGACTCGTGAATCATTAACATGTTTCGAGTTTCAGAAAAAGAAGGAAAAGGAGTCCGATTTGTAATGACATCAATAATACTATTATAAGAATTAGGCAGATTATGTAAAATTTGAAGAACAAGATCACGTTCAGAAATAGGTGAATCAACATCTTTCAAATTATCAGCGATTCGTTTCATATCACGACAAAACTCGGAGATAGATAGAGAACCAATCTTTAAATTGCGGAATCGTTCTTGTAGGTGAAGAGAACGAGATGGCTTATTGTTATTAAAAAAAATTTCAAGGTTATCCCAAATTTGTTTGGAAGAATAGCCATCACCGCTTACACTATCTAAAAGATTGGCATCAACGGAATTGTAAATCCAAATTTTTATTTTGGAATCTAAAGAATACCAATCTTCATCATCATCATCGGTGGGTAAAGATTTTTCGGTGATGTGACCAAGAACTCGATAGGTTAGACAGATGTCGGTAAAAATAGTTTTTCAAAGCTTAAACCGAGCATCTTCATCGCTTAATTTGAAATTAAAGAGATGAAAAACAGTGTTAACGGAATAGGCAGGGTGAGGGGGTGTGTGTGTGTTGTCGGACTGTTTGAGAGGGTTGGTTTCGGCCATAACAATGCAGAGTTTCGTAGATAAGAAATAAAAGATAAAAAAATTAACGTAACGTGATTCAAAAGAAAATACCTTAAATCCGGAACACAGGATGAAATCGGATGTGAAGAGCCGAGACGATAACAACAATAATAAAAAAAATCTGGAATGGAAAAAAAATTCGTCGTGGGGCTCGACTGGTTTAGTAGGCGGATGAGGAGATGAGAATTCTCCTTGTATTAGGTTGATACCATATTTGATAGGTAAAACCCCATAAAGAATATGTATTACAATCGTTCTTATATATAGTTACAAAGAGAAGAATAAAACCCTAACCAACTAATAATATGGAAAGATATATAAAGATATGAAAAAGATGCAAAGAATATATGGTGAATCTATATAATTATGCTAACACTTCCAATTGTGATTTTACACTATTACCATCTATAGTAGAGAAACTAAAAATAATATAATTTATTTAGTAAACATAAATTTCACTACTTCCCTCCAAAATTGATGTGTCCACCCCACATTGCATCAAATTGATATGCACTAATGACAGCTAAAATTAATCTAATCCATAACTTACAATAGAAGTCTAAAATTCTAACCATTTGTAATCGATGTTTAAATTGTTTAGAGTTGTATGTCCTATATCACCTTGTATTGAAAGTCTCTTAGTCTCCTTCTAAGCTTTTGTAATTGTTTTATCAACTTCCTTTTATTTAATTTTATACGAGCAGGTTGTGTCATTCTTTCTACCTTGAGTTGCGAAGTCCATTCATCAGCTAGACTAATTCTCCATATAATTGGGAAATAAATGATCTTAAATTTAACATAGAAATTAATTTAATCAAATTAAAGGGTCTGTTAATACAACACGCACATACCAAAAATAAAATCACATACTTATATGAAACTTTTAAATTCATTTGAGAACATTATAATAAGTATTTCGTCTTATCTCTTTTTTATTATGGTATTTAAATGAAACGTGGCTTCAACATAATAAACAAATACATGTAGATATTATAACAACATCCCGGGTATTCTATTTGAACATCTTGGATAGATATACATACGACCAGGAACTACAAACGGTTGTAAAGACGAAGCCACAATTAAAAATAGAATGTGAAAATTACGTGAACTATGTCTTTTATTAAATTCTTTTTAAAATTGAACAATTCACATTCACAATAGTAATATAATTTGGTATTAAAATCCACAAAATATACACATTAAACAAACTTGTGAATTACTATTTTCAGCTTGTACATATTTATTTTATAAATATTTTTTTTATTATTCTCTCTAAAGAGGACAATATTAATTTATTATTATTGAATTATTTCAATCTTAACAAAAAGTTTAAAAATAATAAATCATAGATTATATATAATATAATACTATATATATTAATAAATAATAATAAAAAATTTATGTTTGACATAGGTTGAACATGTATAGATTGACTTGATTTCAAAAAAAACTCGAGCTCGACTCAAGCAGGCTTAACCCAATTACCGGTCTGGCCTTTGTCAGAATGGACATTGCGCAAACAAAACAAAGTAATTTGATAAAAAAATTATTTCAATTTAAAATGCAATTAAATAAATCTTGAGAGAAGAAATATACATACAAATAAACTAATTAAATGGGATTTAAGAAAAAATAAAATACCCTGCAAGTGACATTTATTGAAATTAGTTCTATTCTACCAATAAAAATGAAATAAGTTATAGCTACAAGTTATGGCCTTAGGAGCAAGAGTTTACCGATATCAACTTTCTGAAATATTAATGTAATGTAATAAACATGACATATGATTGAAATATTATAATAAACATATTGAGTTCAAAATAGTCTGAAATAAATTTTTATGATCATTGTTAATGGATTAAAATAAATTATCTTGATGAGCTCGATTTATTCTTGTAAGATAGTAACCATTAATTACACCGTATCATCAAATTCTTTACCAATAAAATGAAGTTATTCTCTATATTATCTAAAGTATTGTCTAAAGTTCCATTCTTATGGTATCATCCAATAATTTTGGTCAATATTGTCCTGAAAGTTGAAACCCATTTGATCAAATTTCTTGTCGTTAGGGTTCAAAAGAGAAAATGACATGTAATGAAATTAATTTGCATAATGAACTAATAACTAGATGAAACATCTTGGCTTTTTCTTAAACTCGACAAGCTGTTGCACAAACAATAACTCTGTTAATGTTTGCACATTGAGGTTTGGATTTTAATGATTCAAAATTTGGATCACTTGTCACAGAAATTCTCGGCGGTGGTTTCTTATTCAAGGATATAAATAATATTAAAAGTTAAACTATTCAATTTACAATCACCAATTAATTTGGTTATATGATGATCCACTTATATTAAACATATACATTAAACAAATTTTAGAAATATTAATTCACATTCATTTAATTTAATATTAAAATCTACTAAACATATACATTGATAAACTTGTGAATTATTCAGTTCAAGTTCATGCACGTTCATCTTATAATAACAATTTTAATAATAACTACTATGATTTATTATCAAATAATATCAATTTATTATTATAGGTTAGTTTTATCTTAATAAAAATTAAAAAATGTACGTAAATCATTCCAGATTGATACTTTTAGAATAGTTATACTATAATAATTATAATATAATAATAATAACTATAATCATGATATTTATGTTACAGAACATTTATTATATTATATATAGATTACATCTCAAATATATTCTAACGGTACGAATGATTTAAATAATTTGTAATTTTTTTGTTAAAACTAAATAACTTATAATAATAAATTAATATTATCCATAAATTGAAAAGAAAAATAAATGTATATGAACTCACTTATACTAAATAAGCTTGTTCAATGTATATTAATATGAATGGTTTACAAGAATATATGAATAGTCCAAGTCACGTATATTATATTATTATTATGTTATTTTATTTGTTATCTATATCTATAATCTACATATATAATATTAATTTATTATTATAAGTTATTTAGTTTTAACAAAAAAATTACAAATTATTTAAATCATTCGTGCCGTTAGAATATATGTGAGATGTTTGTTAATTATTCTATTTTTTCTTATATACTGAATTTAATATTTAAATTGAAACTAAAACTAACCCCTACTTATCATGAACAGTAAGTTCTACATCTATAAGAAAATATAAAAATTAAAATACATAATGATTTTGGACTTTCAACTAAAAAACAAAACCTTATCGACCCTACAAATTCGACAAGAATAGATTATTACATAGGGACATATATACATATTTGTTTTATTTTCTTGTGAACTGCAGACATTATTTGCTGTTTGTTTGTGTGTGTGTGATGCTTCACGTGGAACCTTTTGTTGTTTGCTAATGAACCAATGGGTCTGTGAATTGTGTTTTTTAGTGTATGTATATTTGCAGTAGATACAGGCAATTAAACTTACGTGTGTTTTTGGTTTTTTTGCCTTTTCTTTTAACATATATACAACACTTCTAGATTAGGTTTGTGTAGGGTATTTTACCTGCCACATGTCTGGCCCTTCTTGTTTTTTGCTTATTTGATTAAGGAAAGTTTATGATATAATTATATTCATGTAGAAATATTTAGGAATAATTATACTTTTCGTACCCTAATTTAGTTCAATAGTAACTTTGATATCATTTATTATAATTTTCAAAATGTTGTATATTTAATTTATTGTCCAAAATTTAACCCTTAATTCCTTTATGACTAAATTTTTTAGGAAGATTTTGTGCATGAAATACGTGATATTGAGTAGAAATACTGTAATATAGAATATGATGCGACTGTAAGTGTGTTCATGTAAGAATTTTCTAAAAAAAACTCGATCAATGTGTTGACTAATGAAGTTGACCGTGATATATTTTGGACAGTAAGACTAAATATTAGACATTATGAAAATTATGAACTAAACATGAGAAATTTGTAGGAATTTGCCTCAATTTAAACTAGAACAAATTAACTTACAGGACAAAAAATGCAATATTTTCATTAGAAAAATATTATATAAATGATAAGCAGAAGTTTCGAGAACTTCTAAAGTTATTTTTTCCGTGAATAATAAAGATGATGGCCACCTTGTGTTGTTCTTTTCTTTGTTTTCCATTTAATATAAGATAAAGATAGAAAAATTAGCTCTCTAAATTTGTGTCCTTTGAGATTTTATACGGCATTAAAATTTTACTATATAAATTATAATGAGAAGATTCGAGAATTTCTAAAAATTCTTTTCTATACGAAGAAGAAAAATCATGGCTACCTAGTGTAGTTTTATTATTTTCCATTTAATATAAGATAAAGATAGAAAAATTAGCTCTCTAAATTTGTGTTTTTGAGGTTTGATACGAATAATTTATAATCATTTAAACATAAATTTGTGTTTTTGAGGTTTGATACGAATAATTTATAATCATTTAAACATAAATTGCAAAGTTCCCATCTAACCCTAAAAAATAAAAATAAAGCATAGTTGTCCTTAATTTTGAAATGATCCTCTAAAAATCTAAAAAGGCATAGTTATTTTTGTCCTTGAGTTTCTATTTTAGTTCACCTCTTTCCCTATATATAAATGGCCTTGGCTTCTCTTTCATTACAATAACCCTCTCTCTCTCTCTCTCTCTCTCTCTCTCTCTCTCTCTCTCTCTCTCTCTCTCTCTGCCTCCCTCCCCCTCCCCCTCCCCCTCCCCCTCCCCCTCGCCCTCTCTCTCCATATATATATATATATATATGTAACCATTTTCTTCACAAATTTCTCTTCCAATTCACAAACACATCTAATGCAATGACTATCCCTTGCATGATACACAAGAAAGGCACCTCTATGTCTCACCATGCTACTAACAACCACAAACAAGACCAACAAAAACATCTAATATTCAATTCTTCAATCATTCAACACCAATCCAACATACCCCCACAATTCATATGGCCTCATCACGAGAGGCCCTCCGCCGGAAACCCACCAGAGCTTCACGTCCCCCTCGTCGACATAGGCAGTTTCCTCACCGGAGACACCACCGCCGCCACTAAAGTGGCGGAGCTGGTGGACGAGGCTTGCCGGAAACATGGTTTCTTCCTAATAGTGAATCATGGAGTTGATGCCAATCTCATAAAGGATGCTCATCATTACATGAATGATTTCTTTGAGCAATCTCTTGAAAATAAGCAAAGGGCTCAAAGGAAAGTTGGTGAGCATTGTGGTTATGCTAGTAGCTTCACTGGAAGATTCTCCTCCAAGCTTCCATGGAAAGAAACTCTTTCTTTTGAATACTCTTCGAATAAGGGCTCTTCTAATATTGTTGAGGACTACTTTGTAAAGACCTTGGGTCAAGATTTCGCACACTTAGGGTATGAAACATGGTACTAATTGATAGTTATGGTTAGTATAATATGCATGGAAAAAGTAACTACTTTTAAACCTCTTACTTTCTTATTGGCTGAAAATTCTTGTAGAGACTTAGTTTGGTCGAATCAACTAGCTCGAAAGCAAGTATTGTTGTACTTTTCTCGTGATTGGTTATTTAGTGATTACTCTCTTCGCACTGTATTCCAGTCACATGATAGGTATACCTTACTCGCTACACAGTGGGTCTAGTTAGACTCATTCATACTGAGTTCGGATTAAAAATCTCCTTTATTTAAATGGGTGTAGTCAAATTAGGCTCGTACACGAATTCCAGTATAAAAATTTTCTTATAGTAAGTGTATGACTAGACATAAGATACTTCTATACCAAAATTACTTCGTGTTTCAAGCCAAATGGTCAAAATCATACCATGTCAGCTTTGTCTATTCAAATGCTGATGTAGTATGATTCTCACCGTATGTCTTGAAATAGGTGTACATACCTAATAGTAATAGTACTTTTCAAGATTGTTAATCATTTGAATGTGTGTGCAGGAAAGTGTGCCAAGAGTATTCAAGGGCAATGAGCACACTTTCATTAGGCATCATGGAGCTCCTAGCCGTGAGCCTAGGGGTGACTCGGAGTCATTTCAAAGAGTTCTTCGAAGAAAACGAGTCGATAATGAGATTGAACTACTATCCACCATGCCAAAAACCAGATCAAACCTTAGGCACTGGACCTCATTGTGATCCAACATCACTCACAATCCTCCACCAAGACAATATTGGTGGACTCCAAGTGTTTGTGGATAATGAATGGCGATCCATTACACCAAACTTGAATGCTTTTGTTGTCAACATAGGTGATACATTTATGGTAAGTTCAACTATCATTCAAATCTCCCCTTCATGCATTCACCAATATGAAATACTTCTTCGTAAAATTGCAAAACTCGTTCTTTTAAGCAGACTTGTAAATTGTGGTACCGTCAATTTAAGAACAACAATTTTGAAATATCGGGATTTGAAGACAAATTCATCGAAGTAAAATATAGAGGCTAGATTTGTATCCGTTGTTAGTGACAATACATTTTACTTGCTAATAGCACATATTACATGCACTTACTGAACAAATTAAAGATGTGATCGACACAATACATTAATTGGACTCAAATTGTCGCTTTCACTCTAACTTACATGACTAAATTTGTAAAATCACCTAGCACAAAGTTACAATTTTAGACTTATAAGTTATGACTAAATGACTTTTGTCATCATGCGATGTTTTTTCCCTCTTGAACTTCAAAAATATTAATTAAAGGGTCGCACATGCACATATTCGACAATTTTTTGGATTTTTGTCAAAACTTATCCTACGTACATAGATGATTTGACCCGATGATATCACAAGCTAACTCCATCAAAATCACACATCTATCAATTTTTATTCAAAATCCACTCTTTAAATCCAAATCCTGAATTCAAAATAAGAACTTAAAAGTTTTTCGTTTTTTTGAAACACATATAGGCACTTTCAAATGGGAGATACAAAAGCTGTTTACATAGGGCAGTGGTGAACAACAAGTGTCCAAGGAAATCTCTTGCATTCTTTCTTTGTCCAAAGAAGGATAAGGTGGTGAGCCCACCAATGGAGTTGGTGGATTCCAATAACCCAAGAATATATCCAGATTTCAAATGGATATCACTTCTCGAGTTCACTCAGAAACATTATAGAGCCGACATGAATACCCTCCAAATTTTCTCTGATTGGCTAAGCCACAATCAAATGCTCTTGTAATTATTTTTATATATGTCACACTGGATCCAATAAATTATGTGATGAATTATAGTTTTTCCTTTATTCACACGTCTCGATTGAGATTTTGTTAGTTTTATTACATGCCCTCTTAATTAAGAAGCAATTAGGTTGTAATGATGGGAAAAATTAATACTCAAAATTGTTGTATTAGTGAAAGTGTAAATATTGTTTTATTATTAATTGAAGCTTATGAAGAAATACCTAGTCGGAAATTGAAAAATAATCTTGAATAAAAGTTTATATAATATTGGAGTAATGCCATTAGCTCATTCAAATTTTTCGAATTTTTTCACTTTTATAAATTACTTTTTTTATATATTTTGCACTACTTTATTTGAAGTATTATGGTTTTTACACTATTTTATCTAAACTTGTTTATTTTTATGATTTCTTATCTTATTATACGAGTTTTTATACTTTTGACATTTTTGGAATCTTTCATATAATTTCATTACATACATTACATTTGATATTGTAAAGGTAATTACATCGATCAGCCATGGTTACTAGGTGAAAAGTAATTGTTAAAAGTTATCGTATAATTTTAAGTAAAACTCATTCATATGGACAAAATTAAAATTGGTTAATTAAGGAATATGAATGAGTTTTGTAATTTTATGACAAAAGTATATAGTGGATGAGTAACCATATTTACACATATCTTATCTTTTATTCTACATAATGGAACACTAAAGATTGTGGTATCCTATGTAGACTCTTTATTGAAAAGGGTCATTACATTTGTCTTGATATAATTGATGCTTACTTTCTCTTCTTTCTCTTTAGAGAAAAAGATTTATCTCCACTTAAAATGCACTAATACGGAACACGGAGTACAGAACACACTTAATATTAGAGACGAAATATAATTTTTATTTCTATCTCTCCTATTATAAAAGTATGATTTTTTTTTCTTTTACATTTTTAATCTACTAAAATACCCTTATAAAATTTAATTTTAGAGGCAAAAGAGTCAAACTCAAACAAATTAATTATATTAAGACTTTACTTGGATGTAATTTAATTATATAAATAATTTTTTCACTCCATACTGCCGCTAAGCAAATTATATCACAAATTTAATTGTAATTATTATCTTGACTCCGAGCAAATCAATCTTAGTATATGTAAACTTCATTAAATTATGCAGGTATTAAGCCATGGTATTTACCAATCTATATCTAGTTTATTTATATTTATTCCATTGTATTATATCATATTAAGTATATTATATTATATTATAATTATAATATTATATACAATTATAAAAGAAAGAATTGTTTATACGTTTTTAATGCATTAAGGTAGTAGTATAGTAAGGATATACTTTATCACATGTTCTTATTCTAATGAATCCGATTAGAAGAAAAGATACTGTTAAAGATAGTATGGAAGAAGAATTTGAAATACCTAAGAAGGAATTACTAAACAAATGGACAATCCTTAAAGTTGAACCTAGCATGATACATAAGTTAGGAGCTTTTGAAAAAATTGAATTAAAACAAATAGTTAAAACTACTGAAAAAACAATTCCTCTTCAAGAACAGGATATGATGATAAAATTATTTGACGATAGTGATCTACTTTCTTATAGACATTCTTCTAAATTTATACATATAAGATTAGTGCAAATTGCTTTTAAACCTCTAACCTTAGAGGGATTACAAGAAAGTTTTCTAGCAGTTTTAAGAGATGGTAGAAATCTTAATTGGAAACAGTCTTTAATGGGAATCATACAAACAAGCTTGGCTCATGGTCCAGTTTATTTTGATGTATATCCGAATTTACGACTTTCACTATTTGATATAAATATTTTAGATACTTTGACGTTAAATGTTAAAATTCATGGTTATATAACAGAAACAAAAGTTATAGCAATCTGTTATAGAGTCTATTTATAAACCTTCATTTACTTTGAATCCACAATGTAAAAGGGTTGATAAGCCTTTAAATGAAAATATTTTAATAGAATGTAATTTTAGTAAGTCAAATATTACAACAAAAAGAAGAATAAAATGGGAAGAAATAGATTTTCCAGACAATTGGGTTATTGAAAAAGCTATAACACCACAACCAACAATTCAAAAATAATTTAATAAATGTAATACATACACTAGAAGAATCAGTAACATTACAATTTGAAGATATTAGAAGATCTATGTCATCTAGGCTTAATAGGTGCCAATCTATGTATTCACATATCTCACCCTTAGTTTATATGGTTGAACAACCTTTTATGCCATCTAGGGCTTCGACGTCTCAAATTAGAGAAAAATCTGTTACAGAATATTCAGATGATGATAGAATTGAAAAATTAATAATTGACAAAAATAACATTGTTAAAGGAATAAAAACTAGTGCTTTTAACACTAAAGAAGCGGATATAATCGAATCAGAAATGAATTTTCCAATATAATGGTTTTAGAAACAAACATTGATTTTAGTCCTGGTTTACAGACAAGATAAATAATAAGGGCTGACTTTAATACACCCAAAAAATGGTTTTTTGAAAATTTTAATCAAGAAGAAAAAAATTATATTCAAGAAGAATTTTATAAATTTTGTGCTAAAAAGAATAAAATAATATTATTTGTTCCTTGGTTTGTCTCTACTTATTTTGAATAATATATTTATGTTTTAGAAAGAAATTATAAACTAAATAATGAAAAAAATATTAAACCAACTATATCCTCCACAACAATCATTTCAAATTGAGAAAAATGAAAAAATTCATAAATTCTTAGTCCTTGTTTGTTTATGTTTTCAAAGTCCATTTTCAAGTTTTTAATCATAAAATTCAAAATAAACTTAACACACCAAATTTTCATCCAAATTTTTCTTTTTTCAACTCTACTTTTTCAATCCCCTATATAAATACCTATCAATCATATATACAACATTTCACACATTTACCAATCAAATCAACCATTATATCACTTTTTCTTTCATACTTTATAATTTTTTATCTATATTTCTTTATTTTTTATTCATATAATCATTACATACACAACTAACACAATTATTTTTACACATCATCCATCAACCTATCACTATTGATTTGACATATTTCACAACTTTCAATATATTTTTAAAAACATAAACAAACAACTATCATTTTCACACAAATTTCCATAATACACAATTCCCCATAAAATTTCTATTGGAAGATAATACATTGCCAGTAACATGCATGTAAACATATAAATAAAATAATAGATATAAATCTTTACTTCAATATTTTATGAGAACAAATTACATCACTTCATAATAGGGTTGAACAAGTTATTAATGTTATAAATAAAACTCAACCCGTACGAGATGATATTCTGAATAAAGAAGATGTAGAAATTGCTACTCCTATAATCCAGTCACCACCTAAAATAAAAGGATTTAAGTTAAAACTTATGAAAGAATTAGAAAATTTTCTAGAAGAAAAATTTAAAATTTAAAATTTAATACTCTTGATAAAAAACAAGAGAAGAATTAATAGAAAAACCTAATTATAAAGAAAGTTTATGAAGATCAAATTAATAAAATATCAAAATGGGCAAATAAGCATACTACCGGGAAATGTTATTACCCAAGGCCAACACCTGTAGATGTTCTAGTAGAAGAAACAGATAATATTATATCAAATAGCTATAATGGACATCATATTTATGAATGTAATATAGATGGGTTTGTTCATCAACAAATACATAATACAATTCATAGAATGTTAATGTATTCAACTAGTTGTAAAACTAATGGTAATACAGATAAAAATATAGCAAAAATGATAACCTCAGGGTTTACTGGACAATTAAAAAATGATGGTGGGATAATTATTTAACTCAAATGAACGATATAATATCTTAAATACAATTAAATAAGAAGGAAATGATCTGAAAGAAGATGTTGTTTATACACTGGTCATTAATATTGTTGAGCATTTTACAGGAAGGTATATAGAAAATAGTAAAAATATTAGGACTCTTTTACAAAATCTTAGATGTAAAAGACTTACAGATTTTAGAGGGATAAATACATTTTTCGTCATGTTAGACCCAATCGCAAAATCGATCCCCCATGTTATGCCCAATCGCAAAATCGATCCCCCATGTTATGCCCCCTACATATTGAGTCCCTCAAGTTACAAAATTTGGACACATTTAGTCTCTCCCCGTCAATTTACCATCTCTATTGGTTCGCGCATGTGCCACGCACGTGATATATGATTTGGGGGGAAATCGATTTCAGACTTCATTTCCTCCAATTGATTTAAGTCTTAATACATTTTCCCTCAAAACCCTAATCCATATCCGCAAATTCTCTCATTTGTTTTGTTGTTTCCTTCAAAATTTCCTCAAAACCCTAATCCATATCCGAAAATCAAACAAGTTTTCAATTGCTTTGTGATTTCTGTTCACCGTAACTTCGATTATGCAATTTGTAATTTCTATTTGGTTTTCTTCAATTGCTTAGGGATTGAAGCTTCTGAACACCAAATCAAAAAGGTACATATCAATTCCTTCAATTTTATTATCGAATTTGAAAATTTTATTTTTTATTAAACCCTAATATAATCAAATTTCACTTAAATTTTGAAGTATGGCTTCAAATGGGAGAAAAATGAAGTTGGTGGGAAAAAACGAGTGGAAAAATCGGAGGAAAATTGAGTCTTAAACCCTAATTGGAGCCAAAATCGATTTCCCCCCCAAATTCACAGACATGTGAGTGGCACATGTGCAAACCGTTAGTTATGGACGGTAAATTGACGACAGAGACTCAATGTGTCTAAATTTTCTATGTTGAGGGACTCAATGTGTAGGGGACATAATATGGGGACCGATTTTGCGATTGGGTGTAAGTTGATGGACGGGAAATGTATTTATCCCGATTTTAGATGGTATAAGGATACTATCTTGAGTAAAGTTATGGAACTTTCTGAGTGTAATAGTACTCATTGGAAATCTAAATTCATAGATGGTCTTCCAAGCTTATTTGCAGAAAGAATTCGTAGAATATTAAGACAAAATTATAATAATATTCCTTATGAAAGTTATACTTATGGTACACTAATAGGAACATTCATACCAGAGGGATTAGCTCTTTGTAATGAAATAAAATTAAATCAACAAATAAAGTGCCAAAATTTGGTAGAAAAAAAACAATTAGGACAATTTTGCGATCAATTTGTCGTTGAAAGAATTCAGTCGACTAGTAAAACTAAAAAAATCATAAGATAATGAGACTTATGAGAAAAGAAAAGAAAAGAAGATACTCTAGTAAAAGGTTAGAACAAAAGAAAGAAAAGAAGAAAGGTAGAAAGAGAAAAAAAATGGGGTAAAAGAAAATTTATACTTTGTAAAAAATGTGAAAAAAATGGCCATTATGCAAAAAAAAAGTGTTGGGCTAAAAAGAAGATTAATAATCTTGATATAGATAATAATATTAAAGATGCTCTTCTAAAAATCTTATTAAATTCAGATGAAGATTCAAATTCTAAAAAAATGATATTTTAGAAAATGAATCTATTTTATTGGATTCAGAATCAGAATGTGAACCATAATGTTGTCCAAAGAAAAATTATGAAAGCGACAATTTCAAGAGTTAAAAATAAATGTACTAACACATAATAATGTGATAGAACTTTTTAAAATAATAAAAGATCAAATATTAAGATCTAAATAATATCAAATAGAAAATACTCCAAGTACCTCTAGTAACAATAGAAAATTAAGAGATGAAATATCAAGTCCAGAAGGCCCATATATGATGTCGGAAGTTTATAAAAGAATAAGACAAAAGAAAATAGAATAAAATCCTACTTGTACAAATGATATTATAATCGAAATAAATAATCTTAAAAAAGAAATATCAGATTTAAAACAAAAAAAAATAAAAATTTAGATTACAGAATTTCTAAATTAGAGAATTCTTCAAAAGAATTTACAGTTCCTCCTGAAGAAGATATTGACTATACAAAGATGAATGAAAATTTTCTATCTACTTTAGAAATGGTGATATCACATAAATGGCACATAAAATTTATTCTTTTAATAGATGATTATTATTCAAAAGAATTCATAGTTCCAGTTGATAATTGAGCAGATTTAAATGTTGTATAGGAAACGCTAATATCTACCAGATATTTTCATAAAACAACACATACATTATCACATGCAGGAGGCAATAAATTACAAATAAATTATAAGCTTTCTAAAGCAAATGTATGTATTAATAAAAAAGTGTATACAACTGAGTTTCTTACTTGCAAAAGATATTACTAATCAAGTTATACTTGGAACACCATTTTTAACAAAGATATACCCATTAAAGAGGGTAGATAAAGAAGTAATATTAGGAACTTTTAAAGAAAATAGTATTTTCTTGAAATTTGTTACTGAACCTTTTACTAAAATATTACATGAAATTTATGAGAATATTTCTTCAAAAGAAAATCAATTATACTTTCTCAAATAAGAATTACATATGATCACTATAGAAGAAAAACTTCAAAACCTTAAATTACAGGCTAAAATAAAATTATTAACAAATCAATCTTCAATTGGAGTTTGTAACGATCATCCCAATGCTTTTTGGGATAGGAAGAAACATATTGTTTCTCTTCCTTACGAAGAAGATTTTGATGAATAGAAAATCCCTAAAAAGAATTCAGAATATTTAGAATTATATAAAAAGGAAATAGATTTTTTATTACAAAAAAGTATTAATAAGTCCTTCATAATCTCCTTGATCTTGTATAACTTTTTATGTTGATAAACATAGTGAACAAGAAAGAGGAGTACCTAGATTAGTAATAAATTATAAACCTCTTAATAAGGTATTAAAATGGATTAGACATCCTATTACAAATAAAAAGAATTTATTAGATAGATTATATGATTCTATAATATTTTCGAAATTCGATTTAAAATCGGGATACTGACAAATTCAGATTAATAAAAATGATAGATATAAAACAGCCTTTAATGTTCCAATAGGACATTACGAGTAGAACGTTTGGCCATTTGGATTAAAAAATGCACCTTCTGAATTTCAGAAAATTATGAATGATATTTTTACACCTTGTAGTGGTTTATTATTGTGTATATTGATGATATTCTTGTATTTTCTAAAGATATTGAAATGCATTTTAAACATCTTAGAATATTTAAAGAAATAATTATAAAAAATAGTTTAGTGATATCTAAATCACAGATGTGTTTATTTCAGACAAATGTCCGATTTCTGGGCCATAATATAGGAAACGAAAAAATAATTCCTATTAATAGAAGTATTGATTTTGCTAATAAATTTCCTGATAAAATTATTAATAAAACCCAACTTCAGAGATTTCTTGGAAGTCTAAATTATATTTCTCTTTACTATAAAGATCTTGCTAAAGATACCGCAATTTTATATGATAGATTAAAAAATTAGCTAGAACTGTGGTCAGACAAACATACCCAAGAGGTTAAGAAGACAAAACAAAAGGTTAAAACTCTATCTTGTTTAATGATAAGAAATCCAAATTAGGAGAAGATAGTGGAAACGGATGCTTCTGATATTGGTTATGGTGGGATACTTAAACAAGTAGATCCCAAAAATAAACAAGAATATCTTGTAAGGTTTTATTCGGGAAAGTGGAATAATTCTCAGAAAAATTATGCTATCGTACAGGTTATTGAGATGTTCTCATAAACTTGCGGCGGTTGTCATGTTTCTAGGGCTCGGGGCGTGACAAAAATAATCTTCCTGATTTTTTAACTAGAGAATATATGCAATTAATTTGGCAGGGATGTACTCTTGAAGTAGAGGATCTTCCTCTTATAGAAGAAGAAGAGGTAGAGGCAAACAACTAGAAATTTTGACGTACATGGAAAACAAAAGCTAATAGCTTCAGACATGTCAAATGACAAAGAATACCAAGAATTCTTGGAATATAAAAAACAAAAGGAGGGTAATACCCCCAACTCAGAATCCAAAGGAAATACCCTACTTTTTCAGCAATAGTAGGAAATGAAGAAAATGAGGAAAATAATACTGCATTTGTTATGAATAAAAAACAAGAAGTAATTCTTCTTGTGGAAAAAAAGGCCTCTAGATTGAAAAATGATCCATGGATACTAATGGAAAGATACATGGATAATGCATCATATGCAGCTCGAATTTATAGAGTCCGACAATACTATGACAATATACTCATTAATAATGGGTGTGAAAAATCACATTTTTCAAGTGGACAACAAGAAGTATATAACTTCAGTAAAATTATTATTCAAAAGATCATAACTCTAGATGAATGGGGTATTTCTCCACAAAGGACGAGAAAATTCCTTTATCCCTTTAATAAAACCCATGTTAAATATAATTTTCTGGACTATCTTGATGCCTTTAACAAAGTTATTTTATATGAGAACAATAAAAGAAAATATTCATGGCATCTAAATATTTGTTCTGAAGTTTATAAACACGATATACTAATATGGTTTGTAAAATGGTGGAAATATTTTGGTACCTCAGTAAAAAATTTACCAGAGGATTACAAAAGAAAATTTTGAGCGACGGGTGAATATTTCACCTACAGTTTTACAAAATTAAGAGAAAAGTCTTTGTTTAGAGGGAATATATATCTTCTTTATACTTCTTCACTGAATTTTCAATCCCATGGATTTGAAAATAAACACCCATATTTGGTTATGCTGAAAAAATGGTTCCATGCTTGAAAAGGATTTCACATTCGATATGACAAAATGATAAGAGAAAACCCAGAGACAAAAAAGTCATATGGCATAGACACCATGTGTCCAATAGAAGAAAAAATTTCAAAAGATGAAGAACAGAAAAAGCTAAAATTACAGAAGAATCACCCTCTCCATTCGAATATATCTCAAGAAAATTAAAAATACAATCGGAAAATCTATCAAGAGAAAAAATTATCGAGACATATGTTGAAGAAATGAAAAGAGATTGGTTATCAAAATTTGAGGATGAGACAATGTCGCAAAGATCTGATTTTGTTTTAATGATGTCTACCAGTTAAAATGATTTTCAAGATGCACATGATCCGAATGAGACTCCATTAATTGACGATGTTTTTAGAGCAATAAAGGAAGTACTCATAGAAAACTTCAAAGACAAAGGAGAATGTTCTTCTTTAATATGAGTTATCCACCAGGATGAAGAAAAAATCAAGATGAATTATATAATAATATATCTATACTTCAAAAGAAGTCATACAAGTGGGAAAATATTGTGATGGAATGATGGAGAGCTTACTAATAGCTCTATAGAATTGTACCTAAGGAAAAAATTTCCATTTGGATTTTACGGGTGGAATGACCACCATATTGATAGGCATCATTGCCTTTAGACTTTAAAATATTATTATTACATGTAAGACTTCTAGATATAAATTATTGTAATTTAGAATTTAAGTGTTTATTTTGTCTTTTCTTTTGTATGATACGTCTATATATTGAACCATGTAGTTGTAATATAAGTTTGGTTTTGGAGAAAAACTCTTCTGATTCCTAATAAAATTCCTCTTATAAAAATATTGAAATAGTGCAAGTTTCAGAAATAAGATTTTAAAATTTTGTAAGTTTTCTCTTTTCCTCTCTCTCTCTATTTATTTATCAAGGTTTGTATATTTATTGTGATAAATGACTAGCCTTATAGGCTAGAACTTTTATGTCATAAATTATATCTGAACTATATGAATATCCTTATCATGAATTGATTTCATATTATGTGATTTAAGTAATGTAATAATTAAAATAATAAATGAGAGGTTTGTGAGAATTGTATCTAGCATGCTTTGGGTTTCGTAAGGCTGGTTTCTTGCATTGATAGCAATTTTTAAGGCCATGTTCCAATGCTTTTGTGCATATATCAGTCTCGAAATTCTAAACTGATGATGGATACTATTTTTCTGTAACCAGAGATTTCAGCTCTATTCCTCATATTATTTTACTATTGTCAAAAGAAGTCTAATTATATTAGAACTCTATTTACTTATAAATAAGATGTTATTCTAATATTTCCTATAGATAAGATTACTCTTATATTATTTACAAAAAAAAGTTAGAAAATTATTATTGCCACATTCATGCTATCACAGAATCTATTTTTCTATTATAAAAGTATGTCTGTTTTTTTTAATCTTTTATTTACATAAAATATTTTTATATAATTCATTTTTTTAATGACAAAAAGAGAAACCAAGTTTCAAGTATCTACAACAAGAAGTATAGTTACTTTAAAACTCTAACCTAAAATTCATAGAGTGTGGATTATAGAGTTATATATATATATATATATATCATATTTATGTATTCATTAATTTTAAAAAGAAAAAAAAGAGAAAGTTATGTATATGTATATATATACTAGCGTGTAGCCCGTGCTATGTACGGGTTATATTAATTTAATTTTGATTTATAAAAATGAATATTATTTAGTTTAATTTTGAAAGATTATAATGTATAATTATTTTTATTTGAGAATAAAGTTGAAGACCCATTTTTTAAACATAATGATACAAATGTATATTATTTAACTTATATTAACTTAACTTTGATTTATAAAAATGAATATTATTTAGTTTAATTTTGAAAGATTATATATAATGTATAATTATTTTTATTTGAGAATAAAGTTGAAGACCCATTTTTTAAACATAATTACATAATGATACAAACTAAATACAATTGTAATAAATTAAAGCTCATTAAACTCCAAGACCTTTTTCGTAAACACCAAGTTAAGAAATGCCAATTTATTAAAAAATTTAAAAGAGTAGCAATTTAAATTTGAGAACGATCAACAACTCTCTTACAATTTTCCTTTCATGACAATCTCCATTGAAATGCTAAGAATTCTAATGGGGAGCAAATTTTGGTCTTGCCATTTCCATTGCAAATTGTAGTCAGAATATAAGAGTAAGAGTGATGCTGCTCAAAAACATAAATTGAAAAGAGAGAAAATTAAAACAAAAGAATAACTTAATAAACTTTTTCCAAATTTGTTTGAATGTCATAAGTGAATGAAAATCAATACATCGATAGAGTTAAATAAAAAGTGAAAGATGAGAACAAAAAGTGAAAAAGTATGTATTAGCTCTAACAATTCAGAAAAGTAGTACATCAACTTTTACATAAACATATTAAACTGATACAGAATTAAAACTGAATGCTCTTCGCACTCATGAAAATACAAAAAAGAGATAGAGATAATTAAACTAAAAAATGCGACTAGAAAAATTGAAAACTCAAAAAAAGTAGAATTAAAATAAAAGCTGAAAAAATAAAATGGCAAACGTAGAAAAATAATCTACTACTACAATTTTACAGAAATGAGAGCATAGTGCATCAACTTTTATATAAAAATATTCAAAATTTAGGTACGAATATTATATATACATTGGAACTATTCAATGTTTTTCAACTGATATAATAAAATAAAAAAAATGATCCAAAAAATGATGAAGTCCAATGAAATAAAGTAAGTGGTTGAACCATAGAGAAAATAAATTATTGAAAAACGAATCTAATGTAAATTTGAAATTTAATAATAAGAAATTATAAGTAATATTAATTGGCTAAATTTGAAATTTGACACTCAAAAATTATTGGGAGGTAATCCACAAAGTCAAACACCACACTTAAACATATAAGTTAAAGATGGAAACAAAAATAGGTATAAAAGCGTATAAATAAATTCTAAAGTGGTTAGTGCATAATTTCAATTTCGTGAGAAGCAACAATAAAAAAATCAATTGTATAATCAACATACTTTGTAATGCAACTTATTTCACTCTATTACATCAATATAATTTGAGTAAACCAAGACTAAAATTTAAATATAGGAAAAACTAATGTTTGCACTTTGAATTACAACAAAAAAAATCAATTGTATAATCAACATACTTTGTAATGCAACTTATTTCACTCTATTACATCAATATAATTTGAGTAAACCAAGACTAAAATTTAATATAGCAAACAATAAAGTTTGCACTTTGAATTATTCAATTTACCGCATTTAGATTTTCAAACTATAAAGCATAATGAAATTGTGCTTCAACTTGACTTTTTATGCCTTATCGTAGATATTTTGGATTTAGGAACTTAAATACGATAAAAGTGAATAACTCAATAGTGCAAAATGTATTTTCTATGGGAGTAACACGCTTTGTAATTTGAATTGTTCATAAACTTTAGAAACAAAAAGGGGAATGATTATGAACTAAGTAAACAACTTCAGAAAATAAATGGATCCTTTCCCCTAAATCGAGCAAAAAAAATGTCAAAATAAGAAGATTAATAATGGAAAAAAATGAGAGAGGATTCTCTCAAACTCAACATAATTAAAACAAAATTAATATAAAATTTCAAACTATAGCAAACAAATTATAAATCCATAAAAATGGTCGGATGAAGAAAAATCTAAAGATAATTAGTCGAAAATTTTTATTATTAATCACAATAAATATAAAAGTAATGGGAAAAATATAAATAAATTGAGAAAAAATTAAACAAACCAATAAAATGATTAAAAGTAAATTAAATCAAAGAAAATGTAGGACATAAACATCAAAACTACTGAAAGATATTAAAGATTTAAAAAGAAAAATGAAAAAATAAAGAAACGGATTAACCTACCATGGTAAAATTGAGTGAAATGAATCAAATGCAAATCCCCTCATTGAAACATATGCAAAATCACGTCCGTATAATACTTTTATAAAAATGAAAGCTTAGTCATGTGAAACCATATTAATTTGCCTAGAAGAAAATATAGAGGATACGGGGAATCAAGAAATGGAATTGAGAAAGAAATAAAATATTACTCTTCAGAATTGTAAATGACGGAATTTAATTAAGAGTAAAAGCATTAGATATGGAAACTTTCCTAGTAGTCAAATATAACCTTATATTAATTGATATGCTAGAGATATATAAAGAAATTTTGACTAAATTTGAATTTAAATATCAAACTTTTGAAATTTATTGTTGTGTTTTTATATGTGCAAATCATCTCAATAGAGCATATTATGTAAATCTACGTATATTTGGAAAGGTTCAATTATCATTAATCAAAAATGAAACCAAAAATATTAATGATAATAAATATAATTAAATTGAGTTACCTAATAAGAATTTTTCTATTGAATAAAAAAAATCAAAATTCTAGAAAATTAGAATTTGAGTTAAGCAGTCAAAATTAGTCAAATACCGCTTTGCTATAATATATATAATAGATAATAATAGATAATAGATAGATATGTTTGTTTATCCATATACACGGTAATAATGACCAAAGATTTGTTCAAACTATGTAGTATTTTAACTATTAAAGATTTATTTTTACTTTATAAGCAAGAATAAATACTGTAAACCCTATGACATAATAGATATTTTTCTAAAAAACACATCAAAAGATTGCAATAATCCTAAAAAATGGCGGCTACACATCTATAATTATTGCTCCATCTAAATAACATGTATTTTACTTTAAAAAAATATTTCTATGTATTTATTTATGTTTATATATAGTATATTTCAATTGACTATGGTAACTTTTAATTCACTCCGGACGATACATATTGATAATTTCGACAACTGACAAATTTACAATTCAAATAGACATAAATGATTCACGTTATTGATTATATAAAAAGTTATATATCTATTCTATATAATAGGGTCAATTATAATTTTAATTTCATTGTTCACAAAATTCTATAAATGGCCTTATATAATTATTTCTTTTCCATTAGTGCCATGCGGTGAAAAAACTGACGTAATTTCACAAGTAGTATGCACATATCTTTTAAGTTCTTAGATTACATTGGAATAATTGCATGAATACCTCTATTGGAATAATTGCATGAATACCTCTGACTTTTACAACATTAAATGCTAAACATTAATAAATAAAATAAGGTTTTTTTTTTTTTTGCAAGTATTACATAATATATATGTATCTTTTACAAAAATGAATGCAAATAAGCTATGACGCACGGACACAAGACAGGTGACACGGCGCACCACACGACATGGATACAAAATACGGCATCTGAAGAATATTAGGGCACGACACGGCCTCGAAACTGCCAATAAAATATGTATATATATTATATATCATATACATATATTCATTAATTTACGTTAAAATTTATAAATTAGTTTTTTCATTCTAATTTAAATATAACTGGTTAGAGAAATAAACTATAAGAATGACTATTGTACATTATAAATTTGTATTTAATTTGTAAAGTTATATATGTTTGAAAGAAAAATGAATACTTCAATTTTCAAATCACAAAAAATAAGTGAAATGACATCAAGTGTACAAATAATGCATACATAGTAGACATACCCTCTGACTGCGTCCATTACGGTATTCATATTTTAATTTTTTTATTTTATTTAAGAAAACAAATTTATTTTCATAATGGGCACGGTGTTGGAGAGTATCGGTCGAGTGTCGTGTCCGTTCAGGTTCCGTTCAAGTGTCCGACACGACACACTGTGATTTTTTGAAGTATCCGTGCATCACAGAAAATAAGGCTTTGTTTGTTTGCCAAGGGAATAGAATCAAAATAGGGAATATGATTCCCAAAAATCAAATAATCTGGTTTGGTATTTTTTTTATTTGAGGTATTGTAATTACCAAATCATGGTAATCATAAATACAATATTTTAATGCCCTTACTACCCTTATATCAAATATAATATAAATTCAATAAAAATAGTTATTTATTTATGCATTTCATTTAAGTTATAATTTATGAAAATAATTTTGTATTTTTAATTTATTTAGAAGATTTTTATTGTTAAAATAGATCGTGATTTACAATTTTTTGATATTTACTTATTGAATAAAATTAAAAAATTGTTATGTTATTTTTGTGATAGTACTTTTGAAATGGTTGTTGGTCACATATAATTAATATATTTTATTTATTAACAATAATATGTTTCCGACTTAAAATAATTATCAATACATTAGTATATGAAAAATTCATATATGTATCAATTTTTCTAAAACAATACAGTAAAACCTCGTTAAATTAATACTCGATAAATTAATAACCTCGCTAAAACTAATAATTTGTCCAGTCCCAAGTTGGGACCAGTACAAATTTGGGACCCAATCAATAAAATTATAAGATAATAATTTTTTTGAGATCCCAGTGTATATATATTGGTCCCGACGAAACTATAAATTAATAATTATTAAAAATAATCCATATATATATATGATGCACTTGAATATTCTTAAGACAACTTAGTAAAATAAGAATCTACTGTAACTTGTTTTTTCTTGAACTTCAAATCTATGTTGATCTCATCTTTAAATCTCCTTACTGCACCCAATAGTTGTGGTGTTGTCTTCTCGTACTGCAACAAAAAGTTATGAAGAGTTGTTGATGCTTGCAATGCTTCTTTTAGAGTGACTGGTTGCAAAGCTATTGAATCATCCTCTGATTCATCATCTTCCGGATTATGAATGACATCGGCCACTATCTCTTTTAGACTCTGAACTTCGTGACATTGATTATTTTCACCCGGAAAGTCGAGCAACTGATTCACATCCATTTTGTGGTGATATTGCATACCAGTGATCAAATTCTCAAGCTCACAAATGTCTTCTCCAGGAGTTGCATCATTTGCACTTGAGTCGCTTTGACTTTCCGAGCGAATTTTGCAGTGTCGAAAGCAATTTGCTATTGCTTCTTGATGAACATTTTCGGTCCAAGCTGACACTGTCATATTGATAACATCCAAAACATTGATCTTTTCTGGAGATGGTATGTCTAACTCATAGCCTTCCAAAATCTTACGGTAAAATCTTTTGCGGTAATACATTTTGAAGGCTCTTATTATGCCGGCATCACATGGTTGAATTTTTGAGGTCATGTTTGGGGGTAGAAAAAATAACTCGATGTTTCGTAAACCTTGAATATTGTTTGAATGAGCTGGACAGTTATCGACTACCGAAATAATTTTTCTTCCATGCATTTGTTCATCCAGCCAACGAACATATTCTTCGAAAAGCACTCCAGTCATCCAAGCTCTCTTGTTGGCACGGTATTGACAGTTCAAGCTATTCATATTGACATTCTTAAAACAACGGGGCTTTGCATACTTACCAATAATCCATAGAGGAATTTTTTCAGAGCCATCTTCATTGCAACAAATAACAATTGTCAACCTCTCCTTATCTTGTTTTCTACCTTCAAGTTGCTTTGTTGCAAGTGAATGATCAGCCTGTAACCTGTAAAACAAACCAGTTTCATCCATATTAAAAACATCTTTCCTTGGAAATTGATCAATTTTTTTCCTAATGGACTCTAATTTATTCTCCATATCATGCATGTCGACTGATCCACTCTCTCCGAAACGGCGATATGATTTGATACCATGCCTTGATTTGAATTTCTCAAGCCAACCTTGTGAAAGGCGATGATCTGCGGGATCCTCTGGATGTAAAAGCTTAAGCGCCTCATTCGCCTTCTCTAAGATTAGCTCCCCGGTTATATTCACACGCTCTTGATGTTGGAGAAACCACTCATAAACAACCTTCTCAAGGTCCGGATACTTGGCTGATTTCTGACGCTTAGACGACCCACCTTTCTCAAAGTCAGATGATAGGAATTCTGCAGATCTCTTAAGAGTGTTCGAAATTGTTGCTTGGCTAACTTTCAAATTGAAAGATTTTTCAACCCATTTCACCAAATCATTCTGAGTGCATCCAGGTTGATCTCTCTTATACTCACATAACATCTTTCGTTGTTGGTTGGTCATGGTTGATTTTTGAATTCCTTTTAGATGAGTGGCCATTTTTGTGTGTGATTTACCAAGATTCCAATGGATAAATATATAGTGCTGACTTCTATCCATGATTCAATGCACAAATGTTAGTCCAATGAACCATATTTTTGTATTTTCCAAAGCCAATTAATTTAAACAAGCCATTCCAACTTCCACGTGAGTTTGTGTTCATGGAATTCTACTAGTACATTTGTATTTTAACTTAATTTTCATCAATAACTATGCATGTATACTTAAAGTTATTCAAAGAATTTGGAACTTTGAAGGTCAACTGTGCATATACGTTAAAACCTCTTTAAATTAATAAATTATTAATTTATCGATATAATAATATCTCTATAAATTAATAAAATTCTCCGGTCCCAACATTATTAATATATAGAGGTTTTACTGTATGTAAAGAAAAAATAAGCATGTTCAGTTTAATTATCATTTTTCTAAAAGAGATAATGCAATTGAACTAAATTGATATCGTATTTATTTTTTATTATTTAACCAAATTAAATATATGTGTATATACACTTATGTATATATAATATCACATATTCTACTATGGTTGAAAATTTGTAATTAGATTATACAAATATGGTGTAAATTAAGGGTATTTAAGTCAAAGTCTTTAATTTTAGATTCAATTCTTTATTATGTGTGTTTGAACCAAACATAAAAAAGGAAAAAAAAATATAATCCTTACCCAATTTTTTTGTAGACAAGCAAACACTATTATAGATACCAGAAATCAGATTTTTAGTAACCAAATTATCAGAAATCTTATTCCCATTTTAGATTCTATTCTCTGTCAAACAAACGGAGCCTAAGTAATTGTCAAATGAAAAACACGTGGCCAAGCAAACTGTATCGTAAATTTTTAATAACTGGGACTAAAAATTATAGATACATACCATGCGACTACTTTTTGCAAGTTTTTAGTTAAAAATGATATCAAAGTTACAAGAAATTCATATAGGACTAATACCACAATTTTCTTTGATTATATGAATGTTGTTTATATTGAAAAAAGTTGAATAGGAATACAAAAGCTAGCATATATTTTTATCAAACATTTTTATTATCTAAAAAATGGCATGAGTCCTTCACTCGTCTCCCATTAAATTATTTAAAAATCACTTTTCATAATCTAACATTTTTATTTTGTTAAATGAAAAATTATTTCTTAATGTACTCCATAATCTGTGGTTGGAGTTAATAAATCATTCTTTATTAATTAAAAAAATTAAATAAACATTTTATGAGTGAGATACAAAATTTTAAGGGTAAAGTGCACTTCACCCCCTTAAAAAATTTGTATTTTGCACTTTCCCTCCTAAAAACACAAAAAAGAGACATCACCCCTTAAAAATTTTATATATGCATCACGTTGCCCCAATTACTATTTTCTGGCCAAATTTTGATCGAAAATCATTTAAATAATTTTTTCGTCAAAGGCATTATCATCTTTACGATTTCTCTGTGATTCTCTCACATGCATGGATTTGAGGCGAAACTGTTTTACTTCTCTAACATATCATCTTAGGGTTGTAAAATTTTCACCATGGTATCATACTACATATAAAGAATGGCATGAAAAAACTTATCAGAATAGGAACTCACAACAAATGCAGGATGGGATCGTGGTGAGAATTTTGCAACTCTAATATGATATATTAGAGAAGCACAACGGTTTTAGGCACAAATCCGGACATGTGAGAGAATTACGGAAAAATGGTAAAGACGATAATGTTCTTGACAGAAAAATCATTTAAATGATTTTCGATCAAAATTTAGCCAAAAAATAGAATTTGGAGGCAAAGTGATACATATATCAAATTTTTAAGGGGTGATGTCTCATTTTTGTGTTTTTAGGGGGGAAAGTGTAAAATATGAGTTTTTTTAGGGGGTGAAGTGCACTTTACCCAAATTTTAATATTAATTATTTTTTGCAGTAGTTGGTTTATGATTTTCCTTCTCTTACTTACAACTTATCTCTAAAATATTATATCACATGGAAGAAATAAAGTTAAATGGATAGATTTGGATTTCTAATAGTAAATGCAAAAATAAAAAATAATTGTTATGATTTAGATTTAATTATATTAACTATCCATCTTATTTGATATAATTATACTCAATTTTCTTATTTTGAGCACATAACCAACCCCACACCCTAATTATAAAATTTTATAATTGCCCCCCATACGTTAGAAAATTGATGGAATTTTCTAAAACCATCAAATATATTTTTCAGTTTTTTCTATTTTGCACTTTCTTTTTTGGACTTTCTTTGACCAAAAAGTTTTTTGAAGGGTGAATGTAATATTTTTAATTAAGTGAATGTAATTGTAAATTTCAACCCTTAAGTATATGATATCATAAGAAAATTTGAAAATATATATGAAAAAGGTTTAAAAAAAGTACAACACTAGTATGGGTAAATGTATAATTTTATTATGAGATAAGACAAATTTATTTGCATAAAAATAATCATACTTACATTAAATAAAGAGACTAGTCAGTTTGATTAACTTATTTTGATTTTTTTTTAAATGAGAGTAATATTATCATTGTACATTTTGTGACACTTGACAAATGATCATTAGTTAGAGAGTGTCAATGTATCATAAGAGATGGTTAAATGTCCTAAATAAGTGGACTGCAATACCGAATAAGAGAAGTAGTTAGTGCAATTAATTCTATTTTTTTTTTAAGTTTTTTGTTATGTTCAATCATTTCTCATTTATAACATATTTCCATTACAACACAAAAACAAACATTAAATATGATTAACTTTGAATGTCAGATTAATGTATTAAATTTGACAATACTTGAGGTATAAAACAATATAGTAGAAACTATGTAAAGACGATAAAAAAATTTAATGAGCAAGAATTATGGTAATTGATCTCCTCATTTACTTGTGAGATGAAGGTGCGCAGGAATGAAATCAATAATTTATGAAAAAATATAACACGATCTTATGATAACATGTCAAAGTGAAACTCAACAATTATCCTTTCAAACTGTGTGGTTCGAGTTGATTGGCTACAAGGTATTTATGGGTGAGCTAGTTGTTCGATGTGATCTTTATTAGTTCCAAGAGGTACACGAACTAAAGTTTTAGAAGAGGAGTTGAATCGACCTAAACCTCAAAAAAAATACTTCATGTTCAAACGTTCGCTAGTCACTGAAACTGATTAGCGTTTACAACAGACCGGTTTTATTATAAAAATTTGCTGACAAAAATTAACTTAGACAAAGATTTGAGCGTTTATCTTCTACCCCCCAAATGATCACCATTAATTATCATAATCCAAGTTTTTTTATCTTATAATGTTTTCTTATTTCTACTAGATTATCAACCTTGTGAATATCATATCATCAACTCAATATGGGGATCTCAAATAAATATGAATTTCATATATAAGTATTTATTACTCTCATTGAATCTTCCCAATATGGGTTGACTCGTTCCAAAGATCAGAATTTGCACACGAGTTAAATGAATGGATAAATATCCTTAACCCGAATCCGACTACGATGTTATAAAAACCTCAACCTGATGAAGTCAATGAACACAAACCTCGGAACGAAATTATGATGACGAACGCCAGGGATATTTAAATTCGATAAGTTCAAAACGTTCTTAGAGAACGATGAGAGTTTAAAAACTCACAAAATTTACTCAAAAAATTCTCCATTTTATTAATGAAAAACGTAGCCTATTTATAAGACAAAAATAAGAATCTTAATTTAAGTAAAAATTCTATAAAAAAGTATATTTTCCCAAATCCACTTCCTGCCAAAATAGAATTTTGCTAAGTAAGTAATCTTCTCAAATAAAAAAACTAATAAGAGAATATATCAATCCAAATCTATATCTTCCTTATCCAAATTATTCTTTTTCCTTAACTAAATAACTAACTAAATATATTTAAATCTATCTAAATATAAAAAAGAATAAAAGGAAATATAATATTCTCAATAATATTGGTATCACTCATTGACAACACTTGTATAATGAATCTACATGGAATTATTCAAGATCTATGTTATAATCTTTTACCTAAAGAATAAAGTTGAATTCCTCTATATAACTTCATTACATAAATAAGCCCTTTAATTTTCCAGATTGCTAGAATCTCACTAATTATAACAATTTTCTATTTTCTTTGGGCAGAATCTTGTACTTTTATTGTATCAAAACAATCTTATTTCAAAATTCTACTGAAAACTTTTATAGTATCAATCTTATTTCAAAAATTGTACCAGAGGTCTAAGTTTATAAAATGCACTTCAAAAGATGAAATGTAACATCTTGAACCATCTTAGTTTACATACAATCAACCAATGACTTATACAATGCCAAAAAATATTTTGATGTTTCTCTTCATAATAGCTAACATTATCCAAGCATTCGCAAACGAATGTCCTTTCAAATATGATTTTTCAATCGTCAATAATCTTCCGCCAAATTCACAACTATTAAAAGTGCATTGTGTATCGGAGAATAGGGATCTTGGATTTCATACACTTAGCGTCAATCAAGATTTTAGCTGGAGTTTTTGCGACAGTCTTCCGATTAAGACTATATTTTTTTGTCGTCTTTGGTGGGGTGAAAAGAAAGTGGGTTTCAATGCATTTTCTGGAAAAAATATAGATAAAAAAAATCGTCTATTTTTTTGGGTGGCAAAGAGTGACGGTATTTATTTTTCTCACCGTATTAATACACAAACCTTGGAGAAAAAGTATGTTTGGAGTAATTAGAAACAATGAATGATGTTAAATGTTAACTATGGAGACTCAAAGTATTGAGAATAAGATTTTCCATGTGTAAGTCTATTTTCAGATCAATCATGTATCAAAAAGATTACTATGGATGCACAAAACTTGAATTTGAAAATGTATCTTATTATTTTCAATGTCAAGTGATGCATTTTATTAAGTTATAATAAACATCTGAATTAATCTTATATATAGGGTGTTATACAACAATTAATATTATTGCATTACACAAATTCAGTTGATTGTTGAACTACTTGACGTTTTGATGTGTTATTATTTAAGCAAAGAAAAAAATAAAAATTAGGGGTGACTGTGTTTTACTCTTATGTATATTTTCAAGCAATTTGCCCTTCTGTCACAGACATTATTATTTGTTATAACGTATTGGGCTTTTTCTTGCTTTCATTTTTTTTTTTTTTCGTCGCTTAAATAATAACATATAATCTATATATAATACCCAATATATAAGATTCCATTCCAATAGAGTTTTACTATAATTCATAAATACTCAAGTATAATAGATTGCTTTGCTTGCCCCAGGTTTTCATTGTTTATATATTCTAATTAAATAAATAAGATAAATTCTCAAATTCAAGTTTGTAGTATCAATATGGCTTACGACAAACAATCATTACATTTGGATACGAAGAAGTTGATTGATTTGGAAATAGAATAAGACAGATTTATACTTGGTTCATCACATAAATATGGCTTATTTATGTGATGAAGTTATATAGAAGACTTCAACTCCATAGTTTAGATAAATGATTATAACATATATAATGAATAACTGGATGTAGATTCATTATACAAGTGTTGGCAATGATAGTAATAAATACTTACAGAGTCATATTTATTTGGGATCCCCATATTAAGTTGATTTTATGATATGCACAAGGCTAATAATCTAGTACAAATAAGAAAAGATTATAAGATTAAAAAACTTAGATTATGATAATTAAGTGGAGAATTGGTGTTGAAATTTCATGAAATGGGATAATAGAATGAGAAACAATACATTATTTATGAATGTCTCTGAACGTAAATTAAATTTTTAATTTTTATAAATGGGTATAATATAAGAATTGATCGGTTGAATTTGTTTCTATCTAAAAGTATTTATTTGAATTTCATAAATTGATAGATTGTGTAATGAAATATCTTTTGAATAGTAAATATTTTAGGGATAAATGCAAATAACCCTACAATAATTAATATTTCAATTTAAGATTCCTAAATAATTCAATTTATGTATAAAGATATGATTTTTTTATCTGAAAACTAAGGATGATTAAGTTCATTGATATTAACCCAAAAGTTAAGATTTTTTCGTGCTACAATTTTTCCTTAAAAAATTGAAAATATGAACTTTTTTGACCAAATTACTATTCATTTCTTAGCTAAGTATTAGTCAATTGAGTATTTTCTATTGTAATCTTTTTACTTAGATTTTAAAATCAATAAATTGTACAGTAAAAGGTTTATTTTTTAATATAAAATATTTTAAATACTTTTCTACAATTTATTTTAACATGATAGTTATTATCTATGTATACACTTTAGTAATTTTCAAAAGCTATAAAAAATACTGGAATGTAAAATTATAATTATATATATCAATAATAATTATTAATATAAATTTTTAAAATAAATAGAATTCTATACAAAATTAAAATGGATTAGTGTTTTATATCTTGAATGCTAAAGATAGCCAAGTCCATAAATTTATTAACACTAAATTTTTCTTAGTGTTTTTAATAAAAAAAAATTGGTGGAATGAAAATTTAAATTGAAAAATATTATCTTGAATTATTTAAAAATAAATTTTCTTAATGAGTTTTAGATTATTTAATCAAATAAAATGCGACAAAAGTACGGTCAATTATATTATATTAGTTGGAGATCAGATTTGGTGAATTCAAGTTAACATTGAATAATCAAAAGAAATAAGAGTAGAAAAAAATTAATGTGCTGCACGCAAATTGCTAAAGTCACACTCGTGGGGTTCAATTGCTAAGCAAAATAGACTGTATAGACTCTATATTTGACTAATTAACTCTGAATAATTATCAAATTGGAAAAGCCAATACTTTATGAAAACCAAAAAGATATACCAAAAACTTTTGGAAATATGTGACAATGCCTTCAATATTTGGTCATTGACTATTGACTAAATAAAGATTGTGACATTAGAAAATTCAAGTGGTGCAAGTGGATTGACATTTTTTAAAGACGTTTCTTAAATTCTTTGGTTTTGTTTGTTTGCATTTTCTAATTTCATTTTTAAATATTCAAATTATAAATTTTTTATTAAAAGTAATAAACTAAATTCTCATTTCAAACTTTTCAATTTTCTATAGATTAATTATCTGTCAATCGTATATACATAATATCACATGTTGACCAATCAAAATCTTTTATTATAATCATTATTTTTTCAATAATTTATATTTTATTAATATTTGTATTCACATAATTATTATATATATAATTAATACAATCATTGATAACTTATCACTAATAATTTCATATATTTATAACTTTCAACCAAAATTTTAAAATACAAGTAAACACTTATTATTCTCACATAAATTTTTCTCTGGTGTAAGAACACTAGTAACTTCTCAGCTGATGTTATTAAGTGACGTAAGTAATATTCATTAAAAGTTTTTCCAAAATTACTATGATGGATATTTTTCTTATAGAATAATGTGATCACTTTAAGACTATCTTCTACTCTTCTATCATGTGTGGAAAGAAAAGATGCTACAACTAATTTCTCTATAATGTAAAATAAAATTAGAAAATCGAATCTCATTTTAAATAACTCTGGAAAAAATCTTGGAGATTGGGCAGATCATTTAATTGATGGAATAATTCTAAATATTTAATTTTCAAGCTTTAAATTATAGTTACTAATCCAATCAATTATACTAACCACATGAAAATATCTTCGAAAGCTACATTTATTATATATGGGTACCACGACTATGAGTTGATTCATTGAACATATATATCCTCAAAGGTCAACATTGAAAATTAATTATTATCTTTGCATTTATTAAATTAAATGACGATTTCCTTAATTCATAAAAAAAAAGCCAGAAATTAGCTTTTCAGAGCCTATAACGTCGTTGTTAGCATTCACATGAGCATCGGGGAAAGTGATTTAATCTAATTAAAAAGATTAACTTGACTCTAAAAAATAAACAATATTAGATACATATTTTCTAATTGTGATAATTGGTGTACATCGAATAAACTGTTTTAATATAAAAAGATTAACTTGACTCTAAGTAATAAACAATATTATATATATATAGTATTTATTGTGAAATTTGTTAGTTTTCAAGATCTGCTTATAATTAATAATGCTTGCAACTTGCAAGAAACAATCAATGACTAGGTTCCAGGCAATATCCTACTCTTGTGGAACTTATTTAATTCTACGTCACATTTCATGGTTACACGTTATACGTATAGAAACAAATTATAAAGAAATATTTTGCTACATTTAATAGGAGATATTTAAAACATTTTATTGTATATAATATTTTATCCACAACAAGAAGCCCTCAAGAATGAACTAATTTTATACACAAATTAACACTTGAAAGAGAGAATAGAGAAATGGAAGTAAATCTAATACTCTGGTGTTAGAAATCCCAAACCCTAAACTCTAAATTTATATACTTCCAAAAGTTGAGGACTCAAAAGTCACTATTTTTTAAATTATACAAAACAACTAGATGGTAAAAACATGCCCTTTCACCCCAAACGGACGAATGGGTGTCATTGATCAACGCGGTTCATGAGACAGTTCAATCATGGCTATCGATTAAAAGCTTGTAATCCATAATTTCAATAGATATAAATCTAAATACTCATATTAATAAGGAATTAAGGTTTCATTTTATATAATTAATTAAGTTAAATTTTATTAAAAAAGATAAAGTTAGACGAACCCACGACTTAAGCCCACACCCACCCCATGACCATGACCCGATCCACCCACCTAGGTGTGTGTGGTGGTCAGACCATAGGTATGGCATCTTCCTTCTTAGAACTTAGGATGGCCCATAGATTGATTTTTTTTTCCAGCTATACTAGTAAATAATACATGCGTTGCATGTGAATTATATTTTATTAAAATAATTTATGTCTAAAGAAATTGACCACTTCAGGAATGTTATGTTTACAATACTTTAATATAATTTATCTAAGTGAATAATTATTTAATAAAATTAAAAATCTAATGTAAACTGCGACTTTTTTAAACATCTACTTGAATTCTTTGTTTACTACCTATGGCTAAAAATTTGATATTTATGTAGTCTTCTCATTTTATTTTGTTCACCCTTTCTTTTCATTTTTTAACTTTCTAAAGCAACTTTACCATGTTTCTTTTTATGATCACTCAATGTGACATTATTCTGAACCCCACTACATTTATTGTGAAAATCACGTTATGTTGGCTTACGCATTGATAATACATTTTTTATTTAAGTAGTTGTTACTGAATGTATATTTATCTAGTATAAAATTGAGTAAATGAAAACCTAGAAGATGTGAAAAACAATATGGAGCACGTATAAATTTATAATGCAAAATCGGGAAAATAATAATAATACCATAAGAAAGAATACATTTTTTTCATTATTTATTTATGTAATTCTAGTTATCGTCACATTTTAGATTCCATTATTTGTATTTTATTTTTAAAAAAATAAAGTTGTAATTATATCAAAATAAAAGTTATTCCCCTAAAATTAATTATTAGTTTCATAAATGTCTTTGATATATAAATATTATGAGATCTTTATAAAACTATAATTGACAAATAATAATTAAAATAATGAAGGCATCAACTTGTTCTATTGTTCGACTTCGATTACTCGTGATTTTTCTTGACGTTGTTTAAAAATTATGTTTAATCTCTTTTAGGAATATTCAAATATATGTTAATTAAATATATGATTGTTGGTGTTATTTTCTTTCTTCTATTTAATTAATAAAATATTAAAATCAAACAAAATCGTAAACAAAAGAATATCAATGTATTGTTAAATCATTTTATTTGTTGTGCATAACTTTTATGTAATTTTTGAAAAATTATATGTAATTCATTATCAATAGATCATGATACTTATAAGTTTAAATAAAAAAAATTATTTTCTCAATAAATTTCAATGACAAATATCTTGAACAACTATAAGCTATTGAATTCTTATGAACCAGTCGTGTTTGTTCAGATTTCATAGTAAAAAACAACTATATATACTCCTAGATCTGATATGAAGCAATCTGATATCTTCATATCAATATAAATGTTTGCTTAAATGGATCAATTAGAAATTAAAGTAAACTTTATTCTAAATTTTTCGTTCAAAGTTCAATCTAATTTTAAAAAATAAATTATATGTTCTTAATAGGCTAAGTTTGAAAACAGAGATTTTTAAAATTTAATTTATAAGCTTAATAAACTTAATGTTTTAAATTTAAAGAAGTTACATCATACAAAATGATTCTTCCTTAGCTAAAAAAGCATATTTTTAATTACATTGTAATTTTCTTATTAGGTAAGTATTCATAAATCATCCATAAAAAATTATCTCAGTCTCTTGATCATACGTATCAAATTAAAATCTTATGTATTCAATTTAATGTCATTTGTTTAGATGAGTTTTTCAAAAACCTTACAAATAATTTTTATAAAAAGATAAGGTTAGATTAACCAATATCTAGAAAATTTTATTTTCTTAGTAATTGAAAATTTAATTTTCTCATATAGATCGAATTGAAACTATAAAAGAGATGAAAAATTTAGAAATTCAATATTCTTTGACTTATCTATATATCTTCTTTTAGCAAGACTTATATATAATATCTTTAGTAGTGGACTATAAATTTTTTTTATCCCGAACACTTGTTAAAAAAATTTAACAAGTAATTTTAATAAAGTAACCAAATTAATATATTATATATTTAAAATAACAAAATGATAGCATCTATATACTATGGAAATTGATATTATTATAAATCAAATTATTGATATTAGAATAATTACTATAAGATACTAAGTAATTAAAACATGTAATTCATAAAACAGTTTTTTAATAGTTTACAATCAATCACTACACGAAATTTAATTTTTTTCGTATGTACATGTCAATTATCCATGGTTAAAATTGATTGACTACGGTTTTGTCTTGACTTTAACAGTGATATCTGTAAATATGTTCTTATTTTGACCATGTTTTACAGTTTTTCCTAATATTTTCCACCACGATTGAAGTCAACTGACTGTATGGAATGTCTACCAAACCAAATTAATCGCAGGCTTAGAGAGCTATAAATTTTAGATTTAAATCATGACGTATATTTTCATTGTCAATACTTTGATATATTATAGTGAACTTTGAGGTACACACTTTGATACAATCTATATCGTGAGGATATATTTAATACAAGTTTTCTAACATGGACACATTACCAATTAAGAAATTCAGACTTAAGAACAATCTATTACATTTTAATATAGTATAAATCATGTAAAACAAATATATATGTACAAATACCATTAACAAATGTTATAGGATATAGAGTTAATGGACATTTAATTATTGAAATGTAGGCATTAAGTTTGTGATTAAATAATAAATTATTAAAACTTCAAAATAAGACTAGCATATGTACTATTAAAAATTTAGTGCAAACACACTTTTTCGTGGGAGATCCAAATTTAATGAGATTTGGCAAAGAGGCTTCATTTAATTTAATATTAAAATTTAATAAATAACTAAAGTTTTCTCTTTTGCTGAAGACGATAGATACGGATCAAAAAAAAGAAAGAAAAAAGACTAAAATCATAACAGAAAAATGCATTGTGGGCAGAATCGATAGTTTCTTTAGTTATATATATATACAAAAAAATATGTGCTTGTAATACATAAGATATTGATCAAGTTTAATATTTTCATGCTACGTACTTTTAATTAAGTTATTTAATATATTTTTTGTAATTTACTCAATTTTATCAACGGGTATAATATTTATATAATCAATTAATAGCTAAAAAAATTTAATCATGTGAACTTATTATATAACATGATTGTTCATTAATTTTATATCCTCATCTTTGTATTATTATTTTTTCTTATTTTGCAAAATAACAAATTTATACTTTTTCCCCATAAACTTTGTAATATACATGTTAAAATCACAATTAACTGAGTGATCAATACATGCCGCAAAATATATCAATTTTTTTTTGCAACATCAGCTAAGCCATGCTTATGATGCATTTGTTTATATCGCCTAATAAATCAAATTTTTTTATATAACTATTTATCTAATCATTATCTTGTAATTTTATTTTAAAGTCATAGTATAATCATATAAATTTATTGATATATATAAATTCAAAATTGATTTTATTATTTATATTTACTCTTTTATCATTAAATTAGTCACTACAAAAGTTAGTATTAGCACATACTCCCAATGATGGAACTAATAATGCATAGGTTTGCATTAAGAATTTTCATTTGTTGACTTGATTGCACGTATTTTGTTGCGTTAAATACTTTGTCAAAGGTGTGTAAAGAATTGTAATGATTGTTATGATATAAGCTGAAGTCTCCTATAATTGGATATGAATGGAACGTTTTACTATTGGTCTCATTGAAATTTGACCAAATCACTTCCACTTAAATTTCAGACAGTTTTTGTTATTGGAACCAAAATATGCCAATTTTAGACCCATAAAAATTTTAGTGGTGCTTTTGATTCATTGGAATCAAATGTGACACTTTTAGTTCTACTCGCCTATTTATCGCATTAAAATTACTTATAACACATACTATGTTCAGCATAATACTCTAATGTATTTTCATTTAAATCCTGAGTTAGCTAACTAACTAAGCGCTTGACGCACGCGGATAATTTTCACAAAAAAATAGATGAATAAGACTAAAAGTATCACATAATTTGGGACCAAATATGTCATTACAATTCTTGTGAGAGTAAAAGTGATTTAGTGAAACTACAAAGAGATCAAAAATAAAATTTTCGAGATTATTGATTTTATTTTGCTCAAATTAAAATGTATAACGGAAGATGAAAAATTAGAAATTATTCATTTACAGTTGTGATTAAGTGAAAATCGATATTTTATTATACACATATATATAGTGTATAACTTCTTAAGTAACGAACTATTAAAATTATTTCTTTTTAAACATTTTCTCAACACAATCATATAACTTTTTAATAAAACCAAATTTATATATTTGATATTGAAAATGATCACATAATAGGAACTAGCAAAACAATTATTCTATAGAAAATTGGTTATTAGAAATAGAATTTTGCATTGATACTATATTGTTTTAGAAATTTCTAAGTTAATAACTACATGTAATTCTAAATGAGAAGGTTTCACATTTAACATAAATACATTTTTTTCCTAAAGTTATAATTTGATATTTGTATTCACGATGCTAGTATTCATCAATTAACAAAATATTAACATTGAAATTTAATTTTTTAAAATTTATAACATGTAATAATATAAGTAATATGAAATAAATATATACATACACATTAATAAATATTATATATTAAAGTTTATAAAAGAGCAAGTCTAATTAACAATATATTGACATCAAAATAGTTCCCAATAAAAATAAATAATTTTAGTTTTTATATAATCAATGTGTGCATTATTAGAATATTATTAAAAATAGTATTTGTACACTCCTAGTTATATATCAGCATATATATTATATGTGTTGATACTATATTGTATATTGGTTAAACTTAGTAAATTTCAATTCTTAAAGTGTTGATAATTAAGTTATCTTTCATGCTTCTTGTAATGATACTTAACTTTTTAAATGAATGAAATATCTATTTAATCTTAAAATTAGATTATAAACAATGACATGAATCGTTTGTACTACACGATCATTTCATTAGTTTCATATTTTTATTTTAAAATGCTTTTGTTTTCTTTTCCTTTTCTTTATTTAATAGAATCATAATTTTTTTTGCATGAAATTTATAATATGTATCTTGTTAAGACCACAATTAAGAGGGAAAAATACAAATAAATATCAGTCAAATCAATGTATAATATAGTATTAATCAATAATAATAAAATTTAGGGTAAAATACAAATTGCCTCTATTTTTTCCCCATTATTTTTTCCTCTTCTTTTTCTTCAGTAGCCTCTAGACATTTTTTTTTTTGGGTTAAATAGCATGTAGCCAAATGAATACTAATCAAATGTGTTGAATTCAAGACTTATCATTAGAAAAAATTAGATAAATAAGATTAGTTATTATTGTTGTTTAAATCAACTCTTTTCTTTGACTGGTTTCAGAATGAGAAAGTTATATTATTTAAAACTAATTTATTATAAAGATGATAGCAAAATTGAGTATTGAATTATCTCGAAGTTGATGAGTTTAGAATCATATAATTGAGAAGTATATTTTTTATACTAAGAGAAATTTTTGGAAGTAACAATAGAAAAAAAGAGTCAAATTTAATGCTAAAAAATACTTATTTTATATAAGGGCATAAATGGCGCGTCAAATAAATAAGGGGAATAAATGTTACATTTGAGAGTTAGGGAGTATATTGTAATAGAGCTCATAGATTAATTTTGGCAAACTTTATTTTACCCTAAAATTTCCTTGTGTACAACGATAAACCTATATATACACTAAACGTAAAAAAATATGGTGAAGGCTTTCTTTATTTCAATGATATAAAATATTTGATTATGATCATTATAGGAGAAAATATATCATTTTATTGGTTAAATATTTTTTTACATGCCACTATAACCAACCATTTCAATCCATAGCTTATGGCTCGTTCTTTTTCTTTTTTCTAGTGAGTATTGTTGTATAAATCAACCTTCATTATTATATATTCACTAATTAAAGAGTCATAATGTAATTACACTTATTTGTAGTGTGATATTACATATACTTAATTCAAATAATTTTTCTTATTTGTTTTTTGCTTTTTAAGTTCAGTTAAATATGGATGATTTAGATAGATCAAAAATGTGAAAAATAACTTATATGTCTATAATAGTATACATATAGAGTATAGATAGATATAGATTTATATATATTATCATTAAAAGCAATCATAGGTAGTTTGAAAGACAACTATGCTTGTTATAATATAAATCACTTATTGATCAATTATATATATTGGTAGTTTGAAAGACATCCATGTTTTATTATACAAGAATAATCGGGCCGGGGCATGGGGGGCCCTTGGGGTTGGGGATTCAACCTTTTGGAACAAGAATAAGAATAATATAACTCACTTATTAATCAATAATTAAGTATTGAGGGTAAACGTGTCCTTTTATAATTGGAAGAAACACTTTGATGATCCATACTTTTATATAAATGTATAAATAAGCTCACATAATTTAGTATTTAACTAAATGGGATATCCACATTTGTTTAATTCAAATAACAAATTTTAAAATTAAATTTCTCATTCATCCTAAAACATAATTGAAAATTTCAAAATGCTATTTATATTTACTCGTAACGATATAAGTAAAAATATTTTTACAAATCGAGAAAATGGTATTTTTTTATTTTTCATTTAATTGTGTCAAATACACTTTCATAGTCTAGATTTTCAACGATCCCTTACATCAAAGAAAATTATACACTTACAAATGAAATCTATAATCCACAAAATATCTTAGATATGTAAGAATACCGATCAACACCTTGGTCTTGGCTTGAATTACTGGTATATCTACTCAAATTTTTGTTACAGGCAATATCCAAATGTGTGCTTTTTACAATGTATATCGAAACTATCTATTATCCGAGAATATTTAAATTGTAATACAGATTCACCATTATACTTCTAGAATTATGCTATGGTCACATGAGTCTTAATAGGGAAAATTTATATGCATTAAACTTTCTAAGTACATACTCAATATAGTGAGACTACGATATAACAATTACCTCGAAAAACTTAGAAATTAAAAATATATCGTCGAAAAATGCTAAAAGTATAGAATTTTATAAAACAATATTTTAGTCCAGAAAAGAAAGTTCAAAAATAAAGAAATTTTAAATAAAATAGTAAAAACTATTGTAGTCAAATAAAACAAAATACAAGAAATAACACTAGTTTACAAAAATGCAAATAATCAAAAGATTTGAATGAGTTAATATCGTTGCACATAATATATTTTAGTCCTTTATTGGATAAAGATTGTCTTTATTTAATGTTATTAGGGAAACATTATTGGGGGGGAATCTATTAATTTATTGGATGACATGTTGAGGTGATGACAACATCACCAATGTATTCTTGACTCATTAGTTCAAACCAACATATATAGACTATTTATATTCAAAGATTATAAATTATTGTAAATGGACAATTATATGTTTACCAACGTCATGAAAACGAGATAAATTAAATAATTGTCGTATCCAGGATTCATGGGATACGTGCAAGGAAAATAAGAACTAGTTGTATTTTTATAATATACATTATTATTTTCAATTGGACAATGTTAAAACCAGTTTTATTATTCAAGATCTGATTAGAAATTGATTGTTATTTTTTGTTTGATTTATATGACTCCATAGATTAGAACCTTTTATATATTCAAAATATATAAAAACATTTTTAATATAAAATGCATAATTGTGTTATTTAAAAATATACTTTTAGTTAGAATTTTCAAATATTTTTATGAATTTTCATAATTTCTTCGAATGAAAAAATTATGAGTAATTTCAAAATTTCTGTCAACAAAATTATAATGTCAATTTATTTTGAGATAGAAATTGTGATTTGTTTAATTGATGAGATTAGGTGATATGCAGACCACATAGTACTCTAACATTAGGTGATCTTATTGACCATAAAACCAGTTAGTTACTTGCAACGATGTTTAAATTTCTCTACTTACAAAATCTATACAATTAATATATTATAAGATATGTATTGATTATCTATAAAAACATGTCTTTGATCGTAAGGATATTAAGAATAGTCTTTGGTCACTAACAAATAAGCTCTATGAATAGTCGTATAAAATCCAATTTTAAATATTATATATTTGTTTAATTAAGGCAAATAACTAGATAAGATCTCTTCAAATACAAGTACACTAGTTTTTTTCTTTCATTTTTTGTGGCTAGGGGGGTTTAATTGAATACTAGGTATTACTAGTTAATAGTTTACAAGGTATTACTAAAGTTCATTTCATTGGATTAGAATATTTAAAGTTTTTGGAACTATTTGAGAAACGAGGTCAAACTTTTTGCAAGTTGTTCCGACGTATGTATATTAGTTATATGATTTAATTATCTACTGATTTTTTATATATCACTTTTTATATATTATTAATTTCTCATTTCTTCTTATTTTCATAAGAAATTATTTATAATTAATTGATTTAATAAATTTATTATATTTATGCTTATTAAATTAAATAAACGATGAAAAATTGATGATATTAAATTACTATATATAATACTTTTTTAATTATATAATACTCAAAATATCATAGGTGTAGACTGGTTTCTTAATTAGGTGAACATCACTGTAATTATATTTAAAATAATTCCAATGATCACATCTCAACAAGGATAAGCGAAAGAGTCAACTATCATTGCTGGCATTAATTGATACTGTCGAAAAAGACAACATGGCAATATTCAACACTCTTGAATCGACCCAATAAATTTGTATTACAAATAATTCTAACTTTAGATAAAGTTTGAATCAACTTAGTCAATTATTCACTTAATAAGTAAATTATAATAATTATATAATTGATTTATTATAGAAAAAATTCTATTCAAGCACTAAGTAAATGTAATTATAACTTATGCCATATAATTAGTTGAATTTTAATAAATTGAAATTGGAAATAAAACATTTCATGTATTATCATGTAGTAGTAAACGAGAAATGTACTTATCAATTAAACAAAGTATTTAAATCCCTTGTTCCAAGTTGCACTTATCACGTATTTATTTGTCTATATTATACAAAATATGTAACAGGATTTGGATATTTAGAATATTCTAACAGATATGATAAATTTGACAGCGCATATTTCTATGTATTTTCTCCCAATAATTTCTTTGAAATTTCTTTAATCATCATGTATTTGTTTATTTATATTTTGAGTATGTTAAACAAATCCTTCACTTTCAAACTAGTTTCCAAGAACCACGCCACACTTGCCCCACATGAGTCAACTATCGAAAAAATTATAAATTTAGTCTCATAAAATACAATTAATTTAATTTGAGCCACGCATTTTATAAAATTTTAAAAATAGTCCTCATATTTTGAAAAATTATTTAAGTTAGTACTTCTGGTCAGCAATATCGGTGTATTGTACTTCACTTTTCATTAAAAGTTATTGCAAACTAACAACATATATTTTCTCTAAAATGTACAAGTTATTTGAAACACTTTCTAAATAAATTTTAACGTCATTTATCATGAACAATGAAAAGAATATTCAGAATAGCTATATGTTTCTAGTGGATAAATGATCAAAAATATTATTATGGGATGTTTGATATTAGATATTTAGTTTTACATAGCCAAATACAACTTGTTTTATTAAAAAAACAACTAATATTACAATTGTATAAAAATTATTGGGACTATTTCTAAAATCGCGTAAAACACTGAACTAAAAATAAAATTATCATTTTTATGGAACTAAAAATATAATTTTGTACTAAGTCTTCCATTCCCACCCTTACTACATATGTTCACATTATAGATCCCATTTCCTATAAATTCACATAGAGATCTGTACGTTAACACACACTACTAGGCCTAACATTAATATTCAAAATGCCACTAGTTCACTAGAACACATTAACAAGCAATAAATATCTTGGGAAATAGCAAGATACATAAATTAAACAAGCAAACATGGTGGTTGCTAGCGGCGGCGCCGATTGGCCCAACACTCGAACCTTCGCCGTACAAGTCCTCACCGGGCGGTGGTTCATGGTGTTCGCCACCACGCTCATCATGTCGGCCGCCGGAGCCACCTACATGTTCGGCCTATACTCCGGCGAAATCAAGACTTCTCTAGGCTACGACCAAACCACCCTTAACCTTCTCAGCTTCTTCAAAGACCTCGGCTCAAACGTCGGCCTTCTCGCCGGACTTTTGAACGAGGTAACGCCGCCGTGGGTCGTCCTCTTCATCGGCTCCATTCTTAACTTCTTCGGCTACCTCATGATCTGGCTAGCCGTCTCTAAGAAAATCTCTAGGCCACAAGTTTGGCATATGTGTCTCTATATATGCATTGGGGCCAATTCTCAGACGTTCGCCAACACCGGAGCTCTGGTCACCACCGTGAAAAACTTCCCGGAGAGCCGAGGGGCGGTTCTTGGGCTGCTCAAGGGTTTTGTGGGCTTGAGTGGTGCTATTATAACACAAATATACCATGCAGTATATGGGAATGATCCAAAAGCTCTCATTCTCCTCATCGGATGGCTGCCGGCGGCTATATCATTCGCGTTTTTACGAACAATAAGGATCATGAAAGTGATTCGTATTCCTCATGAACTCAAAGTGTTTTACAGGTTTTTGTACATATCACTTGGGTTGGCCGGATTTCTCATGGTGGTTATTATCCTTCAAAAACAGATGAGTTTCAGTCGAGCTGAGTTTGGTGTTAGTGCAGCCATAGTTCTCATCTTGCTGTTCTTACCAGTTGCCATTGCTATAAAAGAGGAGATTAAAATCTCGAGGAGTAAAAAACAAGAACTGGAAAATCTTTCCTCACAGAAGGTAAAGATTGTCACCGAGAAGCCGCCGCCGCTGCCGCCGGCGGCGGCGGCCCAGGCTGATCCATTACCACCTCCACCGCCGGGAAAGCAAGAAATCTCATGCTGGAACCCGGAAAGTATTTTCCGGCCACCGGCAAGAGGTGATGATTACACAATCCTACAAGCCCTTTTCAGTGTAGACATGCTAGTTCTATTTTTCGCAACGATTTGTGGGGTTGGAGGTACATTAACCGCCATTGATAACTTGGGCCAAATTGGATCTTCATTAGGGTACCCTAAAAACAGCATTAGTACATTTGTTTCTCTTGTGAGCATATGGAACTATCTTGGAAGAGTAGTAGCTGGTTTCCTCTCAGAACATTTCTTGAAAAAGTACAAATTCCCAAGGCCTCTTATGCTAACCCTAACCCTAATCGTCTCGTGTATTGGTCATATTTTGATAGCTTTTAACGTCCCAAACGGGCTTTACGTAGCCTCGGTGATCATAGGGTTTTGTTTCGGTGCTCAATGGCCATTACTTTTCGCCATAATATCGGAGCTTTTTGGGCTTAAATATTATTCCACGCTGTACAATTTTGGGGCAGTGGCGAGCCCGGTTGGATTGTATGTGCTTAATGTGAGGGTGGCCGGGCACTTGTACGACAAGGAGGCGATGAAGCAATTGAGGGCTTCCGGGCAGGTTCGGCTGCCCGGGGAGGAGCTTAATTGTGACGGGGCAGAGTGTTTTAGACTGGCGTTTATTATAATAACTGTTGTGACTGCTTTTGGAGCTGTAGTTTCGCTTATTTTGGTGATTAGGACGAAAAAGTTTTATCAGAGTGATATTTATAAGAGATTCCGGCCAGAGGAGGAGGAGATGGCGGCGGTGGACGCCGGAAAGAGCAATGGCAATCAAACTTTGAAGGAATAATTATTAATAAACATGCATGCATGATCATATGAGTTGATTTTAATTGCCCTTTCATATATGTCACACAAGAAATTTAGTGAAAGTATGTAGATATAGTGAATAGATTTCAAGAAGGGAAAACATATTTATTAAAACTTAAAAGTTTGTAGCATGGATTGTCCATTTGTAATGGAGAACACTTTGTATTTTTCCATTCTCATCTCTTTTTATTGTGTTTTTTCTTTTGCTTTTACTTATGTATGGTTTTTTTTTTTTCCTGATTTTATTTGGAGTTTCAATGAAAAAATTAACTTCGAGTCATCGTATATACCATCAGTTATAATTTATCATTTTTTCACTCAAATATGATAAAATTTGCATATAATAAATATATTTAGCTTGATTTTTATAATTTATGTTTACTATAACAAAAAATCGTATATATTGGGTTATGATTTATCATTTTTTTCATTTCTTTTAAGTATGATAGATTTACATATAATAAGTACATTTAACTTGATTTGTATAATTTATATTTAGTATAACAAAAAAAGAACGGTAAAAATAAATTGTATTATTTCTTAGTTGATTTTTTTAAAAGATATTAAAGGTTGTTTTATTCTTAAAATATAAATCCTAGATCTGTGCTTAGGAATACAAGGGACACGATTTCAGTACTGATAATTAACGAGACAGTTTTTGTCTTGCAACTTACAAGGTCAATCACATGATAATCGATATTATAATATTTATTTTGTGATAATCATATACATAAAAATTTAATTTATTTATCATATAAGTCGCTCATAGAATTTGGGATCTAAGCTTTAATTGACAAATTAAATAACTTTCAATATACGTTGGTTGGTTTACCTTTCTTGTGTGGTTTGCAGGCTATTACACAAGAGTGAGGTTACCCAGTGCGCACTTCACGGTAGCGGCTGCGGATTTTCCTCGTCATCCAAAAAAAAAATGTAACTATCTCAGAACCTTCGTTTATTATAACCCTTTTTGGAAAAGCTAATAAAAAGTATTTAAGGGTTTTTCACTATATTTAAGCCATTTTTTATTGTTTAATTTATCAGCTTATGTTTTTGCTTCTCTAAAAAAAGTTTTAAAAAAATATGTACATGACAATTTTTACCAGCTTCTTTTATGTTTACTGTATTCCGTAAGTGACAAGAAATACTAGATCGTGCATATAATAAGTGTATTGATTGTGTGTAGTAATAAATAGACATTTAAATATAGATGTCGAACCAACAAAGACTTAATCTTAGTGCTAATCGTAAGCATAAAATCGTAATTGTCAAGATTTTCAACAATATGATTTTCACATGTAGATTTAGATCGAAGAAACTTACCTTGATCCATAACAAGATTCGTAGTAGCGGAAACGATGAAACGATTTATCTCCGGAATTGTATTTCTCTCTCTTGACCCCTTTAGACTTGAATGACTTTCTTGATGGATAGAAATATCGTAATGGGTTGAGAGAGGATCAATTCCTAGGGTTTTCTTTATATAGACCCACCATCAGGGTATTTTAGGAATTTACCTTTTCTATTCCTTAACCAATTAGAATTACCCTTATATTATTAAACTACATAATTAATATAAACATGTGGGCCATAATAATAACAACCCACTTGAATGGGAACGTGGGTTTACATTCTCCCACTTGGCCCATGTGCCATTATATATATCATAAAGTTTAATAATAAACGTAATTGCGCATAGTATAGGGTAACTCATCATTATATTGGTTAAATCATAAAGTCACTATTAAGCATGACAACCAATAAGGATCATAGCGGTTGTACATCAATTTTGTCGACATAGTCCCTTCTATGTATCACAATACTAGTTTCATACTCAACATGACACGTAATAAGGTATTCAATAATGATCCAACATAATGTCTTTGTCAGAGACAATATCTTGTTTTGTTCACATAATGCATTAATGTATATACTAATCATAAGAAACAAGATCCATAAATCCATAACAGAAACAAAATAAACGAGCTCAGAGTGTCAATCACTTGATAACATAAAACATAAACAACATTAACGATGACATTCAATAATCCCCATTCTTTCGACATGTTCAGTAAATGTCTTAGGGGCAATCCTTTTGTCAACGGATCTGCAACCATAAAATTTGTGCTAATGTGTTCGATTGACACTCTTTGTTTCTGAACTTCTTCTTTAACGGCAAAGTATTTCAATTCCATATGTTTAGCACCTTTCGAATACTTGTCGTTTTTAGAAAAGAAGACTGCTGCGGAGTTATCGCAATAAATTTTCAGCGGCTTGGCAATAGTGTCAACTATTCCAAGTCCCAAAATAAAGTTCCGCAGCCATAAACCATGAACTGTAGCCTCGAAGCATGCTACAAACTCAGCTTCCATAGTGGACGCAGCAATGACAGTCTGCTTCGCACTTTTCCATGAAATTGCTCCTCCAGCCAAGAGGAACAAATAGCCAAATGTGGATTTTCTTGAGTCCACACATCCGGCAAAGTCTGAATCTGAATATCCAATCACCTCGAGGTGATCAGATCTCCTATAAGTAAGCATATGGTCTTTCGTTCCTTGCAGATATCTCAACACTTTCTTTGCAGCTTTCCAGTGATCTATTCCCGGATTACTTTGATACCTACCCAGCATTCCGACAACAAAACTGATGTCTGGTCTGGTACAGGTTTGTGCATACATCAAGCTTCCAACAATAGATGCATAAGGAATTTGTTCCATCTGATTACGTTTCAATTCATTCTTTGGACATTGATTGAGACTAAATTTATCTCCCTTCTGAATTGGAACGACACTTTTAGAGCATGTGTTCATTTTAAACCTCTCTAGAACTTTAGTAATATATGCTTTCTGAGACAATCCCAACAATCCTTGTGACCTATCACGGAATATTTATATTCCTATCACATAGGATGCCTCACCCATATCTTTCATCTCAAAGTTCTTAGAGAGAAATTCTTTAGTTTGACGTAATAAACCAAGGTCATTAGTAGCAAGCAAGATATCGTCAACATACAAGACCAAAATTATAAACTTACTCCCACTGATCTTCAGATATATACATCGGTCAACGATGTTTTCATTAAATCCAAAAGATGTAATGGTATCATTGAACTTAAGATACCATTGTCTGGAAGCTTGTTTAAGCCCGTATATTGACTTCTTAAGTTTACACACCATATGTTCTTTTCCATCAACCACAAAACCTTCAGGTTGATCCATAAAAACTTCCTCATCTAAATTCCCATTCAGAAAAGCAGTTTTCACATCCATCTGATGGAGCTCTAAATCATAATGAGCAACCATTGTCATAATAATCCTTAAAGAGTCCTTTTTAGAGACAGGTGAAAAGGTCTCTTTGTAGTCGATACCATCTTTCTGAGTAAAACCTTTGGCAACGAGTCTAGCCTTGTGTCGTTCGATATTGCCATTTGAGTCGCGTTTGGTCTTGAAGACCCACTTACAACCAACTCTTTTACAACCTTCAGGCAATTCAACAAGGTCCCAGACTCCATTATAATCCATTGATTTTAGCTTTTCTTTCATGGCATCTAACCATTTAACAGAACTCTCACTTTCTATGGCTTGTGAAAACGAAACTGGATCATTATCAATTCCTAAGTCGGATTCCGACTCTTGTAGATAGACCACATAATCACCAGAAATTGCAGGTCTCCGTTGTCTTACAGACCTTTTTAATTCAATTTCTTGTGGTTGATCTATCATTGGTTCATTGACCATAACTTCATTATGTGGTGTTTGGTCGTTAATTTGTTGTTCTTGCAAATCATTATCATGGTCAACATGTACAGGAACAACAACTTAAGAAGAAGGTAAAGGCAAAAGAAATTGCACTCTAACTTCTTGAATTTCCACTTTTTGTGTCTCCAAACTCCCACTAGTTTCACCATTCTCAATGAACCTAGCATTTCCAGCTTCAACAATTCTCGTACTATGATTAGGACAATAAAATCTATACCCTTTAGATTTTTCTGGATAACCAATGAAGAAACCACTGATTGTTCTTGAGTCCAGTTTCTTTTCATGTGGATTATATATTCTTACTTCCGCTGGGAAACCCCAAACATGCAGGTGCCTTAAACTGGGTTTTCTTCCCGTCCACAGTTCAAAAGGTGTCTTAAGAACTGCCTTACTAGGAACCCTATTTAATAAATATACAGCGGTCTTTAAAGCATGCATCCACAATGATTTGGGTAAAGATGAATAACTTAACATGTTCCTAACCATTTCCATCAAAGTACAATTACGCCTTTCTACAACACCATTTTGTTGTGGTGTTCCTGGCATTGTGTATTGAGCACAAATACCACGACTTTCTAGAAATTTAGCAAATGGACCAGGGCACTGTCCACTTTCATCATATCTACCATAATATTCACCACCTCTATCAGATCTAACAATTTTCACCTTTCTGTCTAATTGTCTTTCAACTTCATTGATAAATATCTATAAGGTATGTACCGATTGAGATTTATCATGCAACAAATAGACATATCCATAACGTGAAAAATCATCAATAAAGGTGATAAAATACTTTTCTCCACCAAAAGATGGAATATCAAAAGGCCCACAAATATCAGTGTGTATTATTTCAAGGAGCTGTGAGCTTCTTGTGGCTGTTTTCTTAAGTGTGTGTTTTGTGTGCTTACCCTTAATGCACTCAACACAAACTCCGAGATCAGTAAAATCCAAATTGGGAAGGATTTCATTCTTTACCAATCTCTCGATTCTTTCTTTGGATATATGACCCAAACGTTTATGCCACAAGTAAGCAGACGATTCATTACATAAACCACGTTTAGTTCCAACATTATGATGCAAGGTCAAAAGAGTCTCAGCGAAAAGGGGATCAAGTTTTAGTTTGTATAAACCATCACAAAGAAAACCAGAACCGATAAAAAGATTTTGTTTGAACAAACTAAAACATCCATTACCAAATTTAAAAGAGTATCCAGCTGAATCGAGTTTAGACAACGAAATTAAGTTGCGAGAAACAGAAGGAACATAAAATGTTTGAAAAAGATCTAAATGATGCCCAGTATCTAAAGTTAAACGGTAAGTCCCAATGGCTTTAACTGGGGCTTTGACTCGATTCCCCATAAATTTTTCGTTTTGGCTTATGGTTTGAGTCGTAAAAAATTCTTGCATCGTATTTGAAACATACGTGGTACAACCAGAATCAATCCACCAAGTATTATAAGGAACTTCAGCTAAATTTGATTCGAAACATACTAAAGCACTAGGCTTACCTTGCTTTTCGAACCATGCCTTACGTTTCAAGCAATCTTTCTGATAGTGTCCGGTCTTTTTACATAATCGGCACGTATCACTGCTTAGTTCATTCTTCAGTCTTGCTGCAATATTCGTCATTTCAACGATATGCTCATGCATGGTACGAAAACCATCGAACTTCATGGTGGTTAACGTACCCATCAGTGTCCCAGCAAGCGACTTATCAGCCGACTCAGACTGGGAGCTTTCTTCCACATACTTCATAAATTCCTTAGCACTTTCAGTTTTCTTAATTGTGGACTTGATGTTGTTTGCTACAGTCATTCACATAAACATAAGGCTCAATCTATTAGATCTTTCCCAAGCTTTATGAAAAGATCGATCCTCAGTGCTGCTAGAACAGTAAGAGCAGCGGGTTTCTCAATTAAGAGTGCTAAATCAAGATCCAGAATACCGAGGTGAATCTGAACTTGTTCACACCATTCAGAGAAATTAAGCCCATTAAACTTAATAACAGACTCAGCTTGCGAATGAAGAGAAACGGGGGCAGATGCTGCAAAACATAATATATGCTTACACTTTAATGCTTCGAGTAATAAACTTAATCTGATTACAGATTCAGAAACATAATTGTACATGAACGTATATTGTAGAACACCTTTAGGTGAAACGACAACATACAGTAATCAAGCGTGATTGTAGTTCACCTTTGGGTGAAACAACATGATAAACTTAATCTTTAATACAGATTCATGAACATGAATGTATATTGTAGATCACCTTTGGGTGAAACAACAACATACAATAATTAAACGTAATTGTAGTTCACCTTTGGGTGAAACAACAATGTTCGGTAACTTAAACATAACATAATTGATGCTCAAATAATTTCACATAATTGGTAATTAACATTCACAAATTAGATATATTTGCAATCTTTGGATATACTAAAATATCTAACCGATCACATCAATTCACCACGATAATGTTCATGAATAATAAAACGAGTAATCAACCTTTGGGCGATCCAAAAATATTTTATAACCATGAACTTTATAGAATATCATAAAGACATTCACTTGATAAGCATCACATAAGTCGAATCAAGAAATTTATTTCTTCAATTCATATAACATAATCAAAAACTTCTTGCATTCGATTAGTAAAACACAAGTAGATCATAATTAGGGTTTCACTTGGTGAAACTCTATTTTGTGTGTAAGTTGTAAAACATACTAAGAATTCACATCTCAATGCCATCACATAAATCCATACATAAACCCACACATAAACATATATACATAATATATATACATATATATATATATATATATATATATATCTAATCATGCAATAAACAATATCATCCAATTTTGTTTACGAAACCATTACCAATTGAATCGATTAATTCAAAATCATAATCATAAAAACAAATTGTTCATGAATATTTTTCAATCGATACACACATAATAATAATCGAAAATTGAATCGATTGATTAAAGGAAAATCATATGTTTTCAATCAAGGCTCTGATACCACATGTAAGCATAAAATCGTAATTGCCAAGATCTTCAACAATATGATTTTCACATGTAGATTTAGATCGAAGAAACTTACTTGATCCATAACAAGATTCGTAGTAGCGGAAACGATGAAACGATTTATCTCCGGAATTGTATTTATCTCTCTTGACCCCTTTAGACTTGAATGACTTTCTTGATGGATAGAAATATCGTAATGGGTTGAGAGAGGATCAATTCCTAGGGTTTTCTTTATATAGACCCACCATCAGGGTATTTTAGGAATTTACCTTTTCTGTTCCTTAACCAATTAGAATTACCCTTATATTATTAAACTACATAATTGATATAAACATGTGGGCCATAATAATAACAACCCACTTGAATGGGAACGTGGGTTTACACTAATGATATTAAAAGTAAAAGTGTAAAACTAGTTAAAAATAACAATTAAAATAGAACAAACTTAACTTAAAGTGAAAAATACGTTAATATTTATATCATATATTCCTAAATCTCCCTTAAAAGTTTATTACCAATCTTTCTATCTAAATAATATTCTATGTCAATTGTAGTTTAAGTAACTCCTATATTAAATTAGAAATAATAAATCATTTATAACTTAAATACACTACTAAATGTAAAGAAAAATGTGTACTTGCATGTCTTACATAATTTGGTAACTAGCTCGTGCTATGCACAGGCTATATTAATTTAACTTTGATATTTTTTTTTGAAAGATTATAATGTATAATTATTTTAATTAGAAAATAAAGTTGAAAACTCTTTTTTTTTAATCATAATGATACAAGCTAAATATAATTGTAATAAAGCTAATTAAACGCCAAGACCCTTTTCGTAAACCCCAAGTTAAGAAATGCCAATTTATTAAATTTTTTAAAGGGAAAATTACAAATACCTCCCCTAACTAATGTCGTAATTCCAAAAAACACCCAAAAATGACCATAATTACAAATACCTCCCCTATTTTGTATTTTGCCTCCCCTGCCCGTTTTTTCGGTCAGCTTTTTGCTGACGTCAGCGACAAATTTTTGTGGTTTTTCTATTTTACCCCTGATGATGTCATCAATTGGTGACGTCATCCAATGTCATATATTTTTTGACGAAAATACCCTCAGAGGGTGTAAATGTAATATTGTTTTCTTGGCCATGATATGACCGTTATAGGGGGTGTGTTTGTTACTATTTGATTGTTTGAGGGGGTGCAAATGTAATAATTTCCCTAATGAATATTGCAAAGGAACACTATTTATTTGCTAATTATTCAACAAAGCAATATCAAATTAAATTTCATTAATGAAATACCAAATTAAATCTCAAACAATTACTCAAACCTACATATTCATTAACCCTGAACCCTTACATTAAATTTAAATAAAACTTTTGACGGTATTATTAACACCGTAAGTCTTGAAGTTGACGGTGGCTCCGGTGCCGTCTTTGCCTAGCTAATGAATTTACCAGTGCCATTGTAAAAAGACTTTGTCTTAATTCTCGGAATCCAAAACGGCGGCGTTTGAGCTCTTTGCGTACGATTGAAAATTGTTATCTCCGACTTTCGATTCGTTTCTGTAACTCTAGAATTATTCTCTGGAACATTCGTATCGATTCCATAATTCTTGAAAGTGTTGATTCTCGAGGCACCTGAAAAGGGAAGGGTTAAATCAAAGTGTTTCATAAAGTAGAATTGAATATTTTGGGTGTGGTAGGGGGATTTAGAGTCCAAATGTATGAATATGATACATTTCAATTTTCATTTTAACAATAAGAGGGATATAAATAACCACTGTAGTATTGATGACGAACAAACAAACATTCGATAACAACTACAGAAAGACTCATAGAATGTGCATATCAGCAGCCTAAATCCTTAATGAAAAAAAAATGGAGATACGGCTGAATGATAATATACAACAATGATACTATACTGGAATAAGAGGCCATAGCTAACTGACCTCACGGTTCAAAAAGAATTTCATGTTCTTGAATAGATTTTTACATTCTCGAATTTCTGCATCTTCATCATCATCTGCAGCATCTTCAGCAAGCTGAAGTTCATCCTCGTCAAATTTTCCGTGCTTGGATTGATCAGATCCCGATGATGTAACGGCTTTTGTTTTCACCGAAGGGACATTGGCATCAAGGTACCTTGATAAGGCATTAAGATCTGCATAGTTCCAATGACATAACAACAGAATCAACTCAATAAAAAGTGCTGCATTTGATTGTTTCCATATTTAAAAGAAAATAATAGAAATCAAATCATATGAGTTAGATTTTAAAACAAGAATGGTACCTGCAGCAAGAACTTCCAGTCGAGGGTCGAGAATGGGTGGATATTTCACATTTATTGATTGATAAAGTTTGTAATTAACAAACTCGAGCGTAGCCTGCAAACCAGACATGAATAATCAATAGCTATAGACTGGATTACTACATACCGAGCTAATTGTGCAGAGAAACTATCTTATTTGGTTGAAGAAAATTTCAGAGCTTGGTTGAAGAAAATTTCAGATTTGAGCAAAAAATCTGAAATTTCCCGTAATGAACAGTAACCCGGTCGGAAAAACGCGAATTACTTCCAATATACTTATCGTGTCGGGACGTGCGAGGTACCAAAACGATCGTCTTGAGATCCTCTACAAAGCCCAGTAGACGGATTTGCGAAAAAAACAACAGCCAAGTGACAGAAAATCAAAATGCAGAACGCAGATTTTCTAAGAAAAGCCCCAAAAACTCTAAGAAACTCGAATCAAGCGGGTTTTGATTGGAATTGTTTTGGGGTTTTGATTGGGGATAACATGGTAAGTAGATGAGAGTTAGGGTTTTGATTTGGAATAAATGGATTTGGATAGGGGTGTGAAGAAGAAGGTAAAATTAGGGCTTTTTTAATTTGAAAATAAAAATATATTTATAAAATAAAAGTAAGGGTATTTTTGTCTATACAGAAATTATAATTATCAATGGTTTTTTTCATTTTTTTTTCTCAAAAATTGTAGGGGCATTTTGGTATTTTCACCTGATGTGCCTAAACCGCAAACGCACGGCTTCGGTGTAGTACAAAAGATATCGTTCCCACGAGGACCGAATAATCAAGTACTAATCTATCACTTATCAGTAATCTAAGCCTAATCAAAAGCACGAGATAAATTGTAAAGAAAACTAAACAGAAAGCAAGAAAACTGAATCGAGTTATATATGATTGGAGATTCCGGAATTAGGGTTCACCACGATAAATATTATCGACTCAATTATATTACCGATGAAGTTACGATCGCTACTTATGAAGGACACTATCCTATTGTACTCGCTACCTTCTGTCGAAGCATAACAATATACCCAAGCTAATTAATCAACTACTTTCGTGATGATTAGACTAAACTCAGACTCATTAATCTCTATGATAGTGTATCGATTCCTCAAAAGACCTAAAACTACTTTCGTGATTTAGGATCCTAAGTTTGAATTCTAGGGTTCTGATATAGATGTCACCTTGCAGAATTTTCACCTAATATCTATGATCATGCAAATATGTGGCCAGCAAATTCACAAGCATTAATAATCAAGAATGCAAATCATAAGCATACGCGATGTAAAATCAACGATTCTATAATCTATATCGATAACATATTATCGGGCTATTCCCGATTCCAGAATAATATGAATTACTCCATAGATGCGAAGAAACAATCAACAATCAATAATGTAAACATAATAAAACGACAAGAATCAAAAGAGATTAAAGAAAATAATTTCGATTAAACCCGTTGTCGATTAAAACTGTTTACAATAATCCTTGAATCTCGTCTCTCGATCTCCGATCTTTACAACTCAATTCAAGAAAATAAAGTTCGAGCCCTAATACAATATTTGGAGGGGGTATTTATACCTAATCTAGATCATAAAACCGAAACTGGGCCGATCATGGGCTTTGCGCGTATTGAATCAGAATAGTGCGCGCCTGTACGCCGCATTGCTCGGCGCCTGTACGCCGCATTGAATGGCGCTTGTACGCCGCTTTAATCGGCGCCTGTACGCCGAGCATTTTGTCGTACGTACGCGGGATGACTTAAAATCTCTGCCTTCGTTGTTTAGGCGCAGATTAACACGGCGCTCGTACGCCGTGTATTGTGTCGCTCGTGCGCGGTTTATAGCGGCGCTTGTACGCCGTTTTATTTGCAACTCTCGATCAAATTGTTCTCGATTTCAACCTACAATTGGTGTTTTCCGTTTGCAACATAAAAACTCCCTACGGCACTCAAAAGTGACATTAAACGCATTTGCGGGATAGAAATATGATGCAAATACATAAACAAACGTGTCGAATGAATGATGAAAGTTGCGTAAAAATGAGGTTTATCAACCCCCCCAAACTTGCTTTTGTTCGTCCTCGAACAAACGGTAAAATAAAGAAGCAAAAACAAAAACTAAAGATAAACTCATTTTCGTAGAGTACACGATTGCACTTAGCATGTGCAACAAGCCTTTAAACCTTTTTGTTACCCAAAAAGGACGAGTTATAGTCTCGTGAGGGTTTGCAGATGATATACCCACAAAATCACAAAATCAATGAATCTTCGCTAAATCGAAATGTGATACAATCGTACAAAAATCGACGTGAATTAATGACCTGACATATTTAGAAAAAGATCATGCATTCGCTTAATCATTGGTTACATCACACCACATAGTTAAACAAGCTTCTAGAAAGCACTGAATAAAGCCATCTTTAAGCATTATAGTCGAGTGGCGTTTCTAACAAAATTCGAGTGGCGCCCATCCCTACCAACTGGTCTAACAGATATTAGGGTCTAACTGGTTCACAATATTGAGCTTTTAGCATAAGTCAACTGTGTAAACGATATCGTTCTTGACAGGATTGTGCAATGTTCGTTCCCTTAGACTTTCTATGACACCCGTTATCGAGTTTTGGGTCAACGACTCCCAAGCTAGATAGCCATAGAGCGTTAAGTTTTAAGAGACTCCTTCGGACTTAATCGCTCAAGTGTCAAAGGTCACAGAACGAACTAATCCATGCAGTAGCGATTCTATATGTAAATTTTTTTTTTTTTTTTTTTAAATTGTGCCAGAAGACGTTTTTTCTAAGTTGGTAGACTTGGAGGCCACTACCTATGTGTTTCGAAAGCGGGTGATCCACTCAACTCCTGTGCCTTGGACTACTACGTGTTAGTGACTAGCCAGAAAATTGTAACTAAGCAGATGATATCGCCGACAGAAAAGGTCATGCGTTATATGTATTAAAAAGTCGGGCTTTCATATCAAAGAGTCAAATCGTTGTAAGATGATCACAAAGATAAAGCTATTAACCATAGTATAAGTGTTATGACTCCGTAAACAACCCCCAAACTTGAATCGCACATTGTCCCTAATGTGATAAACGTGTGTATGTATGCATTCATAAAAGTAAAAAGGGACGTAACCTTGTCAAGGGTGAAGACGGTCGTGCTGGGTCTGCTAGGTATTGTATCGATAGGGCTGTAGAGAAACAAAACACTGGAACTAGATAAAAGAAACAGACTTTTGGATTAATCATCTTTGGCATTACATTCCATCCTAAAGTCTAAAATCAGAAAAACATAAAAACATAAAAGCATAAAAACATAAAGACATAAAAACGAAAGGTAAACTAGAAACTAAAAACATAAAAAAGGAAAAGGAAAGAAAAAGGAAAAGAAAGAAAAACCAAACGAGGCGAAAGGCGGTTTGTGGTCTCTAGGCGGCATCGTCGGGGTGGTCTGTCTGTTCATTATCATAATCCATGCCGTCTATAAAAGCATCGACCGGGTCGGTGGCATTGGAGTTGGGTGGGGTGCTATTACGTCGAAGGTCCTCTTGGCGCTGCCAATCCCGAATAGCTGTAATGTCGGACTGCAGAGTACCCATTGCTGTCCTAAATCCCGTGATGTCAGACTCGATTATGCCCATCCTGGTATTCATCCCGACGATGTCAACTTGAATTTGGGTAAGCAGCTGATAGTACGGGTCCGACGGGGGAGGTGCAGGAGCACTTGAGCTAGTCCCTATATCTGTCTGTGGTAAATCAGAAGCCTCGGGTTGGCGTGCTCTTTTCGGCGGAGGGGCTCGTGTGCTATTATCATAGGCGTAATCCTCGCCGGCGTTCTCAAAGATATCATCGGGAAGAACGGGGACGCCACTGTATTCGCATAATTTATGAATAAGCGCGGGGAAAAACAAAGGGCTCTTTCGTTTCACCGGATCCTGTCCCACGTCGGCTGTTAATCGTGCGATATTGTCGCAAATGCTATCTAGGATTATGCTTGTCTCTCGTATTACTTTCCCATTTAGTATAGCATAAATCAGAGTTGCCCGCGCGCGTGTTACTTCAGAACGATTCGTTGTGGGCATTAACCGGTAGCGTATGAACTCGTACCAGAATGACGCTACCGGGTTTATGTCGTTTCGGTTAAGTGTGGATTCATTTCTAATCCATTTGGTAGTTTCGGTTGCCACCGTTTTTGTAATATCGTCTATTAATTGTGTGGTCGGGTTTCTCACTAATTCGGAGTATTCGCTGGAGGCGTCGACGTTTGGCAAGTCTAGTAAGCGTCATATGATATGTTTAGCAAAGTTTACCTCGACGCCCCGGACCTCGGCTGTTAATCTGTTCCTGTTTGGCCCGTATAATTTTTCGTCTTCAACGCAACTCGCATAGAACTCTTGAACCCACGTGACATTGATTTTCGGTATTGGGGTCGAGAATCCTTGCCATCGGTAAGCTGTGGCAGTAGCCCGTATTGCTGTCGGTTTGGTAAATATAAAGGCTCGTTCTTTGAATATTTTGTGCGATATTAGACGTCGCCAAGTCGTCTCAGTTTCCGGGGTTTCAAACCTAGTAATCCTATCATTGACCCGTTCCTCGGGTTGATTTCGAGATGAGCTCACCGGAGCTTTACCCTTACCCTTAGACGCATTCTTTGTTCGTACCATTTTTCAAAAATTTCGGCGGAGTGACGGTGTATTTTCAATGCCCAAGTCCTCGACTAAATTCAATACCAACCAAACCAATCGCAAGTCCAACCAAATCAATCCAATGCAACCTCAATGCACAATTCGAAACCAGAAATTCAGCAATTCAAACAAATCGATCAAATGCAATCCCCCAAATACTCAATTCACTTTAAGCAATTCAACCAAATAACGAACTAGTTCGACCGAAAACCCGAAGTTTCAACAACTTTCAACTTCTAATTCCAATCAATCAATCCAAATCACAATGCAATAAGTAGTGCTTGCAAAATCAAATGTAATGTTACCAACTATCTTTGAACCGAAGTAATTTAACTCAACAATCCCCAATTTTCGCCCCTTTTACATAAACCCTAATCCGATAAGCCTCTTAACCAACAATGTAGCTATTAATCTTGCGAAACTAAGTTCAATACCACTGATTCAATTCGAAACCAAAGTAATCAAACCACAGTTCGTCCAATTTTATGCCCAAATTTTCGAAATTTCAGGAACCCTAATTTGCAAAATCCAAATTCGAATTCGAAAGAGTTAGCTATTCCTTACCCCAATGATGATGTAGCGCTCGAATTTCCGGATTTGAGTGACTCGTTGATAGTCTTCGATCTGTTTGAGCATAGAAATCGAAAAGGATGAGAAGAGTTTGAGGAGAGAAAACGAAAGCTTTATGTTTTGAAAGTGTAAAGTGTGAGAATTCTTATTTTAAAAACCCAAAACCTGACTCGGCGTACGTACGCCATTTTACGCGGCGTACGTACGCCAAAACATTAAAAATCTCTGCCCTCGTTGTTTGTACGCCGATTTACACGGCGTACGTACGCCGTGTATTTCGGCGTACAGGCGCCATGTATTTTCGCGTACGTACGCGGACGGTGTAAAACTCTCTGTATCCATTGATTGTACGCCAATTAACATTGCGTACGTACGCCGTACAAAACTCGAAAAATAAAAGAAAAAGCATGAAACAAAAGAGAACAAAAAGAAAGAAAAACATAAACGAAATGAAAACAAACGTAAAGGATACATTTGGGTTGCCTCCCAAAAAGCGCTTGTTTAACGTTTTTAGCTCGACGCTACCATGTTAACTTAGTGTAAATCCCGGATTGGACCCGACGACTTGGCAATTCTCCAATCGACTTTAGGGTCTCGATTTTTAAGTAAAGAAAACTCAGGCACCGGTTGAATGTGAGACCCAAATCGCCATTTTTTGAATTTTTGGCGAGAGATCTTTTTGTCATGTACTACTTTGATGCCTTCATCGTTAGTTCTTCCACTCTCATGCACATATGTCAATGGCGGATTCCCCTCAAATAGTCGAGCAATATCAGCGATAATTTCATCTTCCTCCTCGATCAAGCCATCACTCACCAGTCGTGCCTCTAACGGATCTTTATAGTGGTTTTTAGCAAGCTTGTCCTTGGTTATAGCTTCGTCAATCCTGTAACAAGAGTTCTCGATAGAGCTGTTAGCAACAGATTTATATAGACTAAATTCAACTCTCTCATCCCCAATATTCAAGGAAAGCCTTCCGTTTTTAACATCAATAATAGCCCCTGCTGTAGCTAGGAATGGCCTACCAAGAAAAATGGGAATTTGAGAGTCTTCATCCATATCGAGAACGACGAAGTCTGTAGGAATAAAGAATTTTCCTACTCTAATCGGTACATCTTCTAGCATACCTATACTTCACGGATCTATCAGCTAATTGCAGAGTAATCGTGGTAGGTTTTAACTGACCCAATTCTAACTTACGTGAAACAGAAAGTGGCATAAGACTAACGCTAGCACCAAGGTCACACAATGCATGATCAAAACTAACGTTACCTATTACGCATCGAATCGAAAAACTACCGGGGTCTTTAAGCTTAGGAGTTAATTTATTTTGAATTAATGCGCTACACTCCTCAGTTAAAGCCACGGTTTCATAGTCCTCTAGTTTCCGTTTGTTAGAAAGAATTTTCTTCAAAAACTTAGCATAAGAAGGCATTTGTGCAAGTGCATCAGTGAATGGAATATTAATGTAAAGTTTTTTCAAAACTTCTAAAAATTTTCCAAACTGTTTATCTAATTTCGCCTTAGCTAATCTTTGAGGGAAAGACACGGGTGGTTCATATGGCGGTGGAGGTACATATATTGGTTCGTTTTCGCTTTTATCGGTTGTTTTGTCAATAGAGTTGTCGGGATGAGACGATTTTTTCTTTTCGACCTTCTCAGTTGACTCAATTTCACTAATCCTAGTAGACATTTTTGGACCCTCATAATTAGTTTCATTCCTTAAAGCAATTGCATTACAATGTTCCTTTGGATTTGTCTCAGGTTGTCCGGGAAAGGAACCAGAATTCCTACTTGAGTTACTAGCTTGTTGTGCAATTTGAGTTTCTAGCATCTTATTGTGAGTTTCTAAAGAGTCGACCTTAGTTGCTAGTTGCTTAATTGCATCATTCACTATCTCGTTTTGTTTAGTCTGGGCTACTACGAAACTCTCTAGGAGGGACCTAAGTTCGATTTCTGTGGTGGAACAGGATTGTAAGGCTTCTGTTGGAATCCAGGTGGTGGTCTAAAATTAGGTGGGACAGCTGCGTTTTGAGGTTTGTATGAAAAATTGGGGTGATTTCTCCAACCAGAGTTAAAAGTGTTTGAAAATGGGTCGTTCTTTTGGTTGAAGTTATTCACATAATTGGCTTGCTCTATAGAGGGATCGATTTGTATACTAGCAAATTGACACTCTAAGGCAATATGACCAACTGTACCACATATTTCACACACAGGGGGTGGGGTCGTGACAGAGTTAACATGCATATTCATGGAATCGAGTTTCTTAGACATAGCTTCAACTTGTGCAGAAAGTAAAGTAATGGCATCAATATCATACTTACCTGGTGTCTTCTGTGGAATCGATCTTTCGCTAGACCATTGGTAGTGATTCAATGCCATATCTTCGATTAAGTCATAGGCTTCATCGATACCCTTATTCATCAGCGCTCCTCCAGCTGCTGCATCGACTGACATCCTCGTGGTGTAAATCAGTCCATTGTAGAAAGTGTGAACGATGAGCCACTTCTCTAATCCATGATGTGGACACAGTCGTAGAAGATCCTTAAATCTTTCCCAAGCTTCATATAGTGATTCACCGTCTCTCTGAGCAAAAGTCGTGATTTGGTTCCTCAATTGTGCAGTCTTGCTCGGAGGAAAGTATCTCGCTAGAAAGCATTGCATGAGCTGATCCCATGTTCTGATTGAGCCCGATGGTAAAGAGTGTAGCCAAGCTCTCGCCTTGTCTCTCAGTGAATACGGAAATAATCTCAGCCTGATAGCATCCTGAGAAACCCCGTTCATCTTCAGAGTGTCGCAGTACTCTAAAAACATGGACAAGTGGAGGTTTGGTTCTTCAGTAGGTGCACCCCCAAACTGATTCTGCTGAACCATTTGCAGAAGGGATGGCTTTAGCTCGAAATTGTTGGCCTCTACAGCAGGCCTGGCGATGCTGGAGTGAAGTGTCTGTGCATTCGGCGCTGCAAAATCCTTAAGACATCTCGCATTTGCGTTCGCATTCGCATTTGCAGCCGGGTTTGCATTCGCGTTAGCGTTTGCGTTGACGTTTACATTCACATTCTCTTCAGCCATCGTTATTTGTTTCAGCTGAGCTTGTTTCAGTTTTTGTTGTCTTCTCCTAGCACGAAAGGTCTTCTCGATTTCTGGATCAGGTTCGAAATCGATCTTACTTCGCATACAAGAGAAGTCAAAATCCTGAAATTAAAGACAAAAATAAAAATTAGAAACAAAAATTAAAAATAAAAATAAAAATAAAAACGGCTTAGTCTCACTAAGATCTGATAAAAACTAATATTGACTATTCAAGTCCCCGGCAACGGCGCCAAAAAACTTGATGTGCCTAAACCGCAAGCGCACGACTTCGGTGTAGTACAAAAGATATCGTTCCCACGTGGACCGAATAATCAAGTACTAATCTATCACTTATCAGTAATCTAAGCCTAATCAAAAGCACGAGATAAATTGTAAAGAAAACTAAACAGAAAGCAAGAAAACTGATTCGAGTTATATATGATTGGAGATTCCGGAATTAGGGTTCACCACGATAAATATTATCGACTCAATTATATTACCGATGAAGTTACGATCGCTACTTATGAAGGACACTATCCTATTGTACTCGCTACCTTCTGTCGAAGCATAACAATATACCCAAGCTAATTAATCAACTACTTTCGTGATGATTAGACTAAACTCAGACTCATTAATCTCTATGATAGTGTATCGATTCCTCAAAAGACCTAAAACTACTTTCGTGATTTAGGATCCTAGGTTTGAATTCTAGGGTTCTGATATAGATGTCACCTTGCAGAATTTTCACCTAATATCTATGATCATGCAAATATATGGCCAGCAAATTCACAAGCATTAATAATCAAGAATGCAAATCATAAGCATACGCGATGTAAAATCAACGATTCTATAATCTATATCGATAACATATTATCGGGCTATTCCCGATTCCAGAATAATATGAATTACTCCATAGATGCGAAGAAACAATCAACAATCAATAATGTAAACATAATAAAACGACAAGAATCAAAAGAGATTAAAGAAAATAATTTCGATTAAACCCGTTGTCGATTAAAACTGTTTACAATAATCCTTGAATCTCGTCTCTCGATCTCCGATCTTTACAACTCAATTCAAGAAAATAAAGTTCGAGCCCTAATACAATATTTGGAGGGGGTATTTATACCTAATCTAGATCATAAAACCGAAACTGGGCCGATCATGGGCTTTGCGCGTATTGAATCAGAATAGTGCGCGCCTGTACGCCGCATTGCTCGGCGCCTGTACGCCGCATTGCTCGGCGCCTGTACGCCGCATTGAATGGCGCTTGTACGCCGCTTTAATCGGCGCCTGTACGCCGAGCATTTTGTTGTACGTACGCGGGATGACTTAAAATCTCTGCCTTCGTTGTTTGGGCGCGGATTAACACGGCGCTCGTACGCCGTGTATTGTGTCGCTCGTGCGCGGTTTATAGCGGCGCTTGTACGCCGTTTTATTTGCAACTCTCGATCAAATTGTTCTCGATTTCAACCTACAATTGGTGTTTTCCGTTTGCAACATAGAAACTCCCTACGGCACTCAAAAGTGACATTAAACGCATTTGCGGGATAGAAATATGATGCAAATACATAAACAAACGTGTCGAATGAATGATGAAAGTTGCGTAAAAATGAGGTTTATCATCACCCTTTTGGGCAAGTAAAAATACGGGCAGGGGAGGCAAAATACAAAATAGGGGAGGTATTTGTAATTATGGTCATTTTTGGGTGTTTTTTGGAATTACGACATTAGTTAGGGGAGGTATTTGTAATTTTCCCTTTTTTAAAAGAATAGCAATATAAATTTGAGAACAATCAACAACTCTCTTACAATTTTTCTTTCTTGACAATCTCCATTGAAATGCTAAGAATTAAAAATTGGAGTAAATTTTTGTCTTGCCAATTCAATTACAAATCATAGTCAGAATATAAGAGTAATAGTGATGTCTGCTTTTTTAATTCATTTACAAGTTATTTGACGTTTTAGGAAAGTATGAGTTAATATTGATTGACAGATTTAAGAATAATTAATATTAATTTTAATTAGCCAATTTATTCAAAAAATCAAATCAACCAATAAAAAAATTTCATTACATCTAAAAAACTCAAAATCCTAATAAAATAGGATTTTAAGTAAAAATTAGCATTGTGGTCAATGGATCGTTTTGCTATAATATATAATAGATTTGTGACCTTCATAAGTTCAGTTTTATTTATTTTTGTTTCTCTACTCAAAAAAATAAATTAAGGAAGAAAGAAAAAACATAAATACTGGATGAAAAACAAAAGAAATTAAGACTAAAATGGGTGATCTAATAGATTTTTTATAAATATGTGGTGGATAATCAAATATCATTATTACTGGGAGATCCTTACGAAAGCATAGTATAATGTGATGCAAATAACACAAAATCTATCACATTGACAGCGTTCATTTAAGAAAAAAAAATTAAAGGCATTGTAATTGTAATACACAGTTAATGAAAATTAAAAGTATAGAATATTCAACTTATATTGTAATTTACACTTACAACAAAAAATATATATTAATAAACAATATGTAAATCTCAATGAAAATATAGTTTATAATGCAAAATCTTTCTGGCTTTTATCATCATTTTATATTAGGGGAAATCACCAAACTAAAAAAGTGAATAAATTTTAAAAAAGAAAAATGAAAAGCTAAGAACAGTGTACAAATAATAGGCAAATATCGGATAATTTTCATCCATCATTTTGACCGAAAGAGAAAATAAAAAATACGAAAAGAAGTCTCACAAAAACATAAACTGAAAAGAGAGAAAATTAAAATAAAAAGAATAACTGAACTTTTTCCAAATTTGTGTTGAATGTCATAAGTGAATGAAAATCAATATACATCGATAGAGTTAAATAAAAAGTGAAAGATGAGAACAAAAAGTGAAAAAAATGTATCAGCTCTTACAATTCTGAAAAGTAGTACTATCAACTTTTACATAAAAATTATTAAAAGATTCAAACAAATAATTGCTACAAAATTAAAACTGAATGCTTCGCACTAATGAAAATACAAAAGAGAGAGAGAGAGAGAGAGAGAGAGAGAGAGAGAGAGAGAGAGAGAGAGAGAGAGTTAAATAAAAAATGGAAGTAGAAAAACTGATAACTCAAAAAAAGTAGAATTAAAATAAAAGCTGAAAAAAAAATGAGAAATGTAGAAAAAAATCTACTACTACAATTTTACAGAAATAAGAGCATAGTGCATCAATTTTTATATAAAAATATTCAAAATTTATGTATAAATGTTATAATTAAAACAAAATGAGAGAGGATTCACTCAAATCCATTAAAAAGTTCAGAGTTCAGACAATAGCAAATAAATTATAAATCCATGAAAATTGTCAGATGAAGAAAAATCTGAAGATAATTAGTCGAAATACTTGATTATTGATCACAATAAATATAAAAATAATAAATATAAAAATAATGGGAAAAATATAAATAAATTGAGAAAAAAATTAAAGAAACCAAGAAAATTATAATGTAGATATAGTGAATAGATTTCAAGATGGGAAAAAATATGTATTAAAGGTTTGTAGCATGGATTGTCCATTTGAAATGGAGTACACTTTCTATTTTTCCCTTGTCTTCTCATTGTAGTGTGTTTTTTCTTTTGCTTTTACTTATTTTAGTTTTTTTTTTTTTTTGGAGTTCAGATAAGAAAATTAACTTCGAGTGATCGTATATACCATCAGTTATAATTCATCGTTTTTTCACTCAAATATGATAAAATTTGCATATAATAAATATATTTAACTTGATTTTGATAATTTATGTTTATTATAACAAAAAAAATTGTATATACCATCGGTTGTAATTTATCGCTTTTTCACTTCTTTCAAATATGATAAAATTGGCATATAATAAATATATTTTACTTGGTTTTATAATTTATATTTATTATCACAAAAAAGAACGGTGAATATACACGGTGCTATTTCTTAGTTGAATTTTTTTAAAGATATTAAAGGTTGTTTTATTCTTAAAATATAAATCCTAGATCTATGCTTACGAATACAAGGAACACGATTTCAGTACTGATGATACCGAGACAATTTTTGTCTTGCAACTTACAAGGTCAATTACATGATAATTAATATTATAATATTTATTTTGTGATAATCATATACAAAAAATTTAATTTATTTGTCATAGAATTTGGGATCTAAGCTATAATTGCCGGATTTTATTGACAAATAACTTTCAGTATACGTTGACTGCTTGGTTCCGGTTTTAAGTCAATCATTTGCAATATAATACCACTTGGTAATCAATATGTAAATGTCTCGGAGAATCTTTACTTATATTATAACCCTGTTTGCAAAGGCTAACAAAAAGTGTTAATGGGGTTTTTACTATATTTAAGCCATTTTTTATTGTTTAATTTATCAGCTTATGTTTTTGCTTCGAGAAAGTGAGCTCGAGCTCAAAAAAATAATAAGTTTTTTCATAAAATAATAATTTTTTTTATAAAAAATATATTATTAATTTTATATTTATTCATATATTATTAAATCTAGTAATAATTAATATCAAAAATATTATTATTTATACATATATTATTATAATATATTATTTTATATAAAAATATATGAATATATATTTATTATTTATTTATATGAATTAAAAATTATTTTTTCATTCCAGCTCGCGAGCCGAACATGCATTTTTAGGCTTGAGCTCGGCTCGATAGGCTCGAATTTTTTCGAGCGAATCGAGCTATTTTCGAGTCGGCTCGTCGTGCTCGTGAGCCGGCTCGACTCGTGAACACCTCTAATCGTGCATATAGTAAATGTATTGATTGTGTGTAGCTCTAATGCACAGACACTTCAAAAAATTACAACATGTCGTGTCGGACACCTGATCGGACACGACACTCGTCTGACACTCCCCGACACCGTGTCCGACACTTCCGATATCGTGTCCAATATAAAAATAAATTTGTCTGTTTAAATAAAATAAAAAAGATAAAATATGAACATCGTAATGGATGCAGTTATATGATATGTCTACTATGTATGCATTATTTGTGAAACTTGATGTTATTTTATTTATTTTTTGTGATTTTTTTTTTGATGACGGGGGAAACCCGCAGCCGCTACCCTTAGGGTGCGCACTGGGTAAACCTCACTCTTGTGCAATAGCCTGCAAACCACACAAGAGAGATAACCCAGCTTAGGTTGCCCGTTGACAGGCTCATGGTAGAGAAGGCAATAGGCATTCCAACGGTGGGAATCGAACCCGTGACCAAGGTCACAAGGTTCAGCTGCCTTACCAACTCTACCAGGGGTTGCCTCCTATTTTTTGTGATTTTGAAAACATAAATATTTATTTTTCTTGCAAACATATATAATTTTACAAAGTAAATACAAATTTATAACATACAATAGTCATTCTTATAGTTTATTTGTCTAACCAGTCATTTAAATTAGAATGAAAAGATTAATTTATATATTTAACGTAAATTAATAAAAATATATGTATATTAATTTATGATTACACATTTTATTAGCAGTTTCGAGGCCGTGTCGTGTCATAACATTTTTTTTTAAATGTCGTGTCCCGTGTGTCATATCATGCGCCGTATCCTGTTCCCGTGTCCGTGCATAATAGGTGTGTAGTAATAAATAGATATTTAAATATAGATGTCAAACAAACAAAGACTTAATCCTAGTGGTAATGATATTAAAGCTAGTTAAAAATAACAATTAAAATAGATTTGACTTAATCCCATTGATAATATCAAATTTATAGATTTGACTTTGAACCGATCTATAATAATAGGTCAAGATTAATGAGCTTAAATGGACAATATATGCCCTACTCAAAAGTTCAAATACTGTGGCCGATTATACTTATAAACACATAGGATAAAAATTCATTTACTTACGAGGAACGAAACCCTTCTTAAACAAGCCTAACTACACGGAAAATTCTATAATGGACTGGGACCTTTGGTCCCGGTCCATTTTTCACCACAAGTTTTGGAGGTGGTGGGTGGATTTCCCACATGAGGTACCCTGTGAAAACCACCCACCACCCCGCAAATGTATGGTAGGCATGGACCGGGATCAAAGGTCTGGGTCCGTGAAAGAATTGCCCCTAACTACACTGAGTCAGTACTGATTATTAACCTAAAGCAATAAGTATATCTCTACCTCAATTCCTCATGTCGATAGTACAATGACACCTATCACAACTTATCACTTCTGGCATTGACTATTCATGAGATGAAATTGATACAAGTCATGTCAAGTACATTAAATTCGATCAGTTAACCTACAATCAAAGTTGCTACTATCTCATGACAATTGATACAAGTCATGTCAAGTACATTAAATTCGATCAGTGGACCTACAATAATCTCGGTGATCTTACGGTGCGTTTGGATTGATAGATTTGGATTTGAGGAGTGGATTTGAAGGAAGGATTTCAAATGACACCTAAAATGGTGTCATTTGAAATCCACCGTAGTTGTGGAGAAAAGAGCTTAAAATGAATGGCGAGGGATTTGAAATACATCATCATCCAAACGAACTTAAATTGATTTGTCGATGAATTTGAAATCCATGGATTTCAAATCACTCGATCCAAACACACCCTTAGTGATTGACAAATACTCCTTACGTCAAAACTCATATTATAGAAGTAAACCTACATTATCGATTATCATATTCAATTCTATCATCTATGCATTTGAGGGCATACTCCCAAACACTTAACAATCCCAAATACTATCAAACCACAAAATGACATCCAAAATGCGCTCATTTGATCAAAAGAGCATCATTTTGGCATACAATGGAGGACGACGACAAAGAGTAATATTCATTTGGGTGTTCCATGTTAATAAACGAACAAAAAGCAAGAATAAATAAGAGGATAACGAAAAGATGATTGTATATTTGGGGCACATAAAATGTGGGAGCTCAATCGATGTTATTTTGATTACACATGTGCCTCATTAAATGTCGTTTTGGGTGCCGATCATTTGAGGGACAAGGGAAGGCGAGCCGAGCAATAAAAAAAAAAAAAAAAAATAGAGGACGAGAAAAAGTATTTGGAAAAAGATAATAATAATTTTATTTATATTTATATAACGTTGTTTACTTTTATTTTAGGAAATAAATTAAATACCGTGTTTGAACACTTTTTTTAATTTGAATGAATTTTTATTTTCGTAACCAAGGAAATATGTTAACATATTTTATGATTAATTTTTTTGATATTTTATGTTAATAATATTAGAGTTTTCATTAATTACAAATTATGATTATATTATTTTTATTTGTAATATCACTTGGTTTTTCATTTCCCACGATTCAACTTTTTAATGAATTATACGAGTAATGTACTTTTTAGTTTATTACTAATTATTTTAACAACGAATAAATGAAAGAGCTAACCCCGCAGACCCGCCCTCTAAATTCATTAAACTCGATTGAAAAAAATTGGAAGAATAAATTTAAAATTTTGAGTTGATATTTTATTCACCGACTCATGTCAGACCCGATTAATTTTTTCTTTTAAAATCACTCGAACCCCACCACTTATATACCCTATTAAATAAATAATTTGAAAAATAAATAAAAAATAGGAATTTGGACGGGCAAGCCGTTTGGGCCCTTTCAAAGGATCCAATCTCCTTTTTATTTTCCCTCCCTAGTTTGAATCTCACACTATATCTATATCACTCATCTTTGAGAGAGAGAGAGAGAGAGAGAGAGATCGGCATTGATGTCGAAGGCGGAAGGTTTCGTGATTCTCGATACACAGAATGGTGAAACAATCGGAGGTAGTTCTTGGTTTCGATTTTATTTCTAATACATTTTTAGGGTTTTGAATTCTCGGAAGGTTCTGCTTTTCTCTTGTAATTCGATTTTAGGGTTTTGCTTGATATTCAATTTTGTATGTAATTTCTATGTATTTGACAAACTTCTTAGTAATGAAGCTTCATTCTTGAATGTAGGTTACCACTTTACCAGTCTTTTGGTTGTTTATTTCGGAAATTTGTGATTTTCTCGGTGCTACTTTCAATTTTTTCAACTTGATAATTAGACCCGTGAACACTGGTTTTTCGTATAGTCATGATTTTTTTCTCTAATATTAAGTGGGATATATTTACTAAGTTTTTTTTCATTTACTGTATTAGGGCCTTTTCATTTTTGAATTGTCCGTGGAATTGCTATCTATGTTTAATTTATGGAGCATTTAGTAATCTACTTCTCTAGCAGCTGAAATATGGTTGTTGAGGTTGAAATTCTGATTTGCTTTTGAAATTCTGAACAAAATTCCATATATAGCAGAGAAAGCAGCTAGGCCAAGCGTAGGGAGGACAAAACTGGCAGACATTAGCAATCTAACACAAAAGCCGGGGCCGTTAATTCATGAGAAGTTGCAATCTATTCCGACCATTACTAAGGAGTATATTGACCAGCTCCAGAAGGTAATAATGTTCGTGGGTCTTATCGTCTTTTCATTAGTGATGTGCCTTTTGTTGTATGTTATTTAGCTTGATTTTGCTCGTGATTCAGGAAAACATGGCTTTGGTGAAGATTCTAGCACAGAGAAAGTATCCTCTTTGGATTTAATTTGGCTTAATTGTTCTTGTTTGGAAAACAATGATTTGCTTCCACAAAGTGTTAATATTGTTTTACTTGTTTAGCTCCTTAAACGTTGTTTTGTATTAGCAAAATCATTGAACAGAGTGGAAATGAGCTGGACAGATTGAGAGTAAATCTGCTTAAAATGCAGGAACAGAATCAACAGCTAGCTTTATCAAACACCCACATGCTAGCGGTGTGTTTATTTCCACTCATATTTGTACTTCTCCATTTTCTGAAAGTTCGTTTTTATTGAATATTGTTAACAGTCGTCGTTTGGTTAATATTTCAGGAATTAAATTCAGGTAAAGATCGGGTAGGTGCAATTGAACTTATTTGTTTTCACTGTCTGTATTTTGACTGCATATAGTAGATTATGTGACAATTTTTGATGTCATCTCTTTCTCAGTTAAAAGCATTGCAGCATGAGCTTGGATGCAAAAGTGGTCTGCTTAAAGCCAGAAAATTGGTACTTGTGGTCTGTGTGCCAAAACTTATAGCAACCCTCTAGTATTAAGCCATCATACTAGTTTATTTTTGAACTTATATTATTGCTCATATTTCTTTTTTGTCAGGAGAAAGCAAGTAGCAGACCATGCAAAAATTCTGATGCAGAGGTATAAATTCACTTTAATTGATCTACTTCTTTTTTCACCCTAGTCTATGTACATTCACCTGATCACTCTTATGCCCGTAGTTTAGTGTGTGTTTCGGTGTTTGTAAATATTATACATTACCTCTGTGCATGTTTGTGTATCGTATTCATGATTACAGTTCTTAAGTTTTTAGCCTCACTAAATGCAAAGTTGATAAAGTTTCAGAATGAAGTGGAGCCCACAGAAGAAGGTGGAGATGCTGTAAAACCTCCTAATACCAAAAGGAAATTTCCGTCAAACAGTGAGTAATTATTCTGGAAATATGTTGTTAGATTTAAGAAGAATGTTCTTATGTTGAACTGTTTTCCCCTGTATCATGCTTAGGTTTGGGCTCATCCGAACAAATCCAATCTAAGCAGAAGGCTGAAAATACAAGGTTATTTTCTGCTTGCTGTTAAACTAGGCATAAAACAATTATAAATCCTCATATTATTTTTCCTTGCTTTTTTCATTTTTTAATACTGTCTCTTGTGAATTTTCGTGGCAGACCATTCGTGAGGAGGCAGTCCGCCAGGTTTAAAACTGCCGAAAAAGATGAGTTACTTGATGATCCCGTCCCAGAAAAGGTTTCAACTTCTGAGAATGTGTCGGTCAAAAACAAAGATGATGAATGCAATTCGAAACTCAGTCATGAATCACAACAGTTGGAAAAGGTACAATTCTTCAAAAGGATTCCAATAAATGTTAAAATGTTCATGCCCGACTAATCTTTTGCTATTGTGTTTAGGAAAAAGCAAGTACGGGAACGTGTAAAAACTCTGATGCAGAGGTATAAAATGCACTTCAATTGATGTACTTCTATATTCAACCTACTGTATGCATATTGACAGAAAACTTTCAATCCAGTTGTTTTGTATTCATCTTTGTACATATAATACATCACCATGTCGATTTTCTGGTTTTAAGTTTCTGACCCTCAGCATGGCGTTTTAAACTTCTTACATGTGAAGATGATTGAAGCCCGGGGGGAAGAGAATTCCTTAAAAGATATTAGAGATAATGAGAAACCTCGTAATAACAAGAGGAGTTTGCAATCAAACAGTGAGTATTTTATTCTTTTTATAATAAGATGTAAGAACAATGTTTCTTATACTTAAGATTTTTGGCGTGGGGCATGCTTAGGTGCCGGTTCTTCTGAACAACTCCAAACTAAGGAGACGACTGCAAGTAAAAGGTATCTTTTATGTACTTTTCTTTGAACTTTTTGTTTACTTGCTATTACATGAGAACTTAACTATGACAAACACATGGATGCTTGAGAAATTAGTATAACTTTGCTTTTTCAACAAAAGTAAATTGCAATTTCACCCCAGCCAGAAAAGGCAGATTACAAAGTCACCCCTGTTTTGGAATTGTCAGGATTTGACAAGGGTATCTTGGAAATTTATAAAATAATCTCGAGGATTTGTGGTAATTACCCAATAAATGGCGGTGTGCAGTAATTAAACCTAGGGTGTGTTTGGATTGAGTGATTTGGAGATGGGGAGGGGATTTGGAGGAAGGATTTGAAATAACATTTAAAATGGAGTCATTTGAAATCTACCGTAATTATGGAGAAAATAGCTCAAAGTGAATGTCGAGTGATTTGAAATCCATTATAACTTTGATACATCCAAACGAACTTCATGGATTTGTTGACAAATTTGAAATCCATAGATTTCAAATCCTTCGATCCAAACTCACCCCTAATGAATAATAATCTTTCATTTGATTATTCCTTGTTTTCCATTTTGGATTTTGATGGTTGGCATAGCAGGCCTTTTGTGAGGAGGCAATCTGCTAGGTTTAGAGCCCCCGATTTGAAAACTGCAGAAAAAAACGAGTTAATTGACGATTTTGTCCCCGAGAAAGGTTCAAGTTTTGTGAATAAACCAGTGAAAATTGAAGATAATGAACACGATTCTGGTCCCGTATATGAGTTTGGAAGATCATCTCTTAGCAGGCCATCACGAGTTGCAGCCAAAAAGGTCCAATCCTATAAGGAGATCCCTATAAACGTCAAAATGCGCAGACCTAACTGATATTCTTATAGTTTTTCTTTCTAACCCTTTAGCAATTATGTATCCTTAAACATGATGTGCAGAAATTTTAGTGTTTTTGAACTGTAAGATTTTTAATCCCCAAGAAAGGTTTTGTATAATGAAAATTTGATCACAGTTTTGTGGCTGTGCCCGTGTAAACATGGTTGTTTACACGTTATGTTGATTAGTCGAAAAAATGTTGGCTTTATGTAGTGTTGTAATTGTGTTTGATCTATATGAATTATATTTCTGTTAAGACCTTTACTTCTTTGAATTGTTATGGTTGATTTGATATTCATCCAATATTGGTAAGTTATCGAACTGTGTAAGTTATGTAATGGTCCTCGTTTAAAATCAAATCTGTCCATCTAAATGTAACCTGAAATAGTGTAAATCTTTTTACGGTTTGACACTGTTTTTTTGAAACACAAATAGATTTTTGCTCGAAGATTTTGAATTCTAGTGCTAACAAAACTTTGAATTGTTCTATTATAATTAGACATTTAATCGTTAATCTCTTCTTTTCAAAAATATAATTCACTATTTTACTTTTGTGTGTTTCAAAAAAATAAATTGTTCTTTAATTAAAAAAGGAGGTGAATGTTTAAGTGTATATAAAACTTTATTTAATGTATTAGGCTTAATTCTTTTATTGTTCACGTGAAATGATTATTTTAGAAAGTATGGCTAATAATTGACTTGTCTTAAAAAGTCAAATGAGACATCTTTATTTGGGACGGAAATATTATTCTGTATCAATGACATGAGAATTTGTGATTGAGACTATTATTAGAAGTTACCAAATAAAATAAAATTTAATTGCTTCATATGGCTTAATATAGTAGAAACTCGATAAATTAATACTCGATTATTTAATAAACTCTTTAAAATAATATTTTTGGCCGGTCCCCACTCGGGGATAGGGTGCTAAATTAATAAATTCGCTAAAATTATAAGATAATACATTTTTGATAATTTCTATAGACCCCAAATAAAATATAAATTAATAATTCATCATATACTACATATTACATAAATGATTTAAGATGGGAAGCCATGTTGTGTGTATGATTTATTTAGGGAAAATGCAAAAAGCCCCATGTGTTAATTCAAAAATGCAAAAAAATCCACGTGTTAGTGAAATAGGCTGAAAGACACCTTGTGTTATCCAAAAGTCTACAAATAATACCAATTCCGTTAGAAGTTAATATGATTGTTGTCCACGCGCTGGTGTATTAATATGAAGTTTTAAGTTAAAACTCTTTATTAATATGAAGGGTATAATGGGCATTGCAGATTAAAAATTAATAGCGTAGAAATCTTTGACGAAATGAGCACGCATGTATTATTTGCAGACTTTTGAAGAACACAAGGTACGTTTCAGCCTATTTCATTAACACATTGGTTTTTTTTGCATTTTCGAATTAACACATAGGACTTTTTTGTATTTTTCCCGATTTGTTTATGTTAGCATATTTTGATCTTGTATTTATATAGAATTTTTTAATGTCCATAAAGTGATATATATTAAACAAGCATAATAAGGTGGGAGATTAAATGGTTCTTTCAAATTGGCCCCTTCATTTGATATATGTACATGCATTGTACAATAATTAAGTGGAAGTTTGAAAGGTGTTTATAAATTGAGTATTTCACTATAAATTAATAAAATATTACTTAATATATAAATTAATAATTATTAATTTATCGATTAATTAATAACTCTTTTAATTAATAAATTTTGGTGGTTCCATGAGTATTAATTTATAGAATTTTTACTGTATAACACTATAGAATAACTCTACAATGCATCTCAGCTTCATAGTTTTCAGTATAAAATCAATAACTCTTAGTGTATTAAAGTCCGTCAAGTTATTTTGATAATCTGTATAGAGTTTGATTCGTTTCTTTTTTAGTAATGGCAATTTAGTATTATTTTCTAATTCCACTTTTACTTTAAGCCAATTGATCTTTTTTTTATATAAAAAAAATACATAACAAAATTTTTTCTAACATTAAATCTTGAATTTTCAAACTTAGAATCTTGTGTAATAAAACCCAAAAATTAAAATAGTAAATTGAATAAAAGAACAAGAAGACAAAAGCTTGACATTTATCTAAACATCACAAACCGTGTTCATGCACGAACTAAAAACTGAGAAGCACTAGTAAAAAAAAAACAATATGAATATCTTGTTCACCTTTTTATCCGATCTTGGTGACAAATGCCATAAAAAGAATAAAAAAACACTAAAGTAAGAAAAACAAAATAAAGGTTGAATATCATTGCAAAATGTAAATGGTGGCGCCAAACTTTTTGAGGGTCTTTTTGAATTTCTTTTTTTAATTTTTAGGTGCTAAGATTTGATAGTAAGAATTCAAAAATTCTTTTTGTAATGAACCCAAACATTAGACAAATTTAGTGAAATTCATAGCTAATTCTAATTTTTTTTTCTCCATAATCAATTTTTTATTGTTTCAAAACTTTGTGATCCTAAAAAAATTATGGAGCTTATCATCAACGAAATGTAATTTATTTTTTGTGGAATGCTATCTAATAATTAAGACTATCTCCAACTCAAAATATAATTTTATTTTATTTTAGTGTCACTACGCTGTAATTCGCTCAAACTCAAAATATTATTTTTTGCACAAAAAACCCATTTCTCCAGAGTATTCATTTTCATTTTTTTTAATACTTTTACATTCTTTCAGAATTAAAAAGCCCAATTATTTTTACATTTTGTGCAATTTCATCCTATAAAATATATTTTATGACAGCCATTAAAATATAAATATTGATATTTAAATCTATGTTGGTATTTCTTAAAATATATTAAGAACCATATAAGACTGTATAAATCAAAAACTATATTTCTAAAAATATTATAAAGTGAAACTAATATATAATTGAATAAAAAATAACATCATAGGATATAATTATACATCTGTGTCCCACCGGGGTTAGGGTGCGAAAGCATGGGGAACAATAAGGATAAGGCAAAAAATATGTCAATATAAAAACTTAATCATATATGGATGAGTGAATTATTTGTTCGTTTTAATCCTTTATCTTTAATCCCAAGTAACAATAAAAATTAAGAATTTCGAAAGAAAATTGCCAAAAAGTTGTATGCCACAATGATTTTTTTTTTTGTTGGTGAAAACGCGTTTTTATAACATGAGACATGATTGAACTATGATAAAAATAAGTCCTTAGAAGGAAACAACAAAATCTTTACATTATCCTTTTTAATATCACAAAAAAGTAGTTACAGTTGAAAATAATATCTTCTTTTATGTACTAATTTGATAACTAACTCAAAGCATCATGCTCACAAGATTTCTTTGTATCCTGGTTAGGATCAAATGATGTTATTAATAATAATTAAATCAAGAATAATACTAAATATTTAATCAAGAATAGAATCTATATTTCAAACTTGAATAAGATCAGGGTAATACATAACACTTTTAGATAATTTTGACCATAATCTCACTACCACAACACCAGTCACACACAAAATAACAATATACAAATGGTCAATTTTAATTTTTTTAATCAATTTTACACTCATACCAATATTATATTTGTTGTATAACTTTACAAGTTGTTTTTTGGGAAAGTAACTTTCTAAGATTGTTACAGATGAAAAATATATTTATGTTGTCATTGATGAATATCAGAGTAATTGTATAACGAAATTTCATAATATTCTTTCTCATTGTTTAATTTCTTTATAATTATTATTATGCAAAATATGAATTGCTATCACTTTAGTACATATCATTGGTGTTAATTTGATGTAACCACTTAATATCTTCTCCTTAATATTTTTTATAGGATCTTTACCACTTGAATTAGACGTTATTTCCATGTTCTCATCATTTTGAGCACAAAATTATGCCAAACATTTCTAGAAGCTTATATATTTGCTTCGTTATTAAGTCAAAATTGTACATAATGAATTTTCCACATTTAAATTAGGTAATAAATGGAAATGTTGGTAAAATATGTATCAAAATGAGCAAGTTAATAATTTTGTTCCCTTGTTTAGTAGGCTAAAGGTAAAAACAAAGCTTTATAGTTGAAAAATGTGAAATTGTTAATCATGATGCGTTTTTTTTACAACATGAAGTCCTAACATTAGCCACTAATTGTAACCCTAAAATCATAATTATAGAGAATTAATAATAATCCATGGATAGGCGGGAATTACTCAGAAATCCAGACCAATACAAATTTGATCGGATTTGAGTCACGTCTATTTAGTAAAATACTTTTTTGTAAGTATTTCGTGGGTCAGAGACTAAATCCTAGTATTCTGTAGGCAATTAAATCTATCACAAACTTAAGGGTAATTAATGTTTTGCAATTCAATTATTTATAGCCTTAATTCACAACTCAAGAAAATAAATAGATATTTATACTAAAAAATACATATATTCATCTACTATGATTCATAGCTCCTTAGTAAAATGTAAGCTAAAATTTGTAATGCGTTATACCATGTTCATAAACCAAATACTCATATCATTCTACCAAATAAATAGATATTTATACTACAAAATACATATATTCATACTGCCAAACATTTGTTGTTTTGTTATGACAAACATACGTGTTCATTTTGTAAATATATATTTCAGTACTGACTGCCAAAAGTGTCAGAATATATTAAAATATAGTTTGTATAAGATCTTTTCTTATGTATTAAGTTTTCTAATCTATTTAAGTTTATGTTATTGTCGAGTCTTATAACTCTCTATATATATTATCTATAATAATATTATCAACAAAATTTTATATTATTCAATAGTTTCGACAACTCAACCCAAAGTCGGACAACCAATTAGGGTCCTTTGTTTATAGTATTACAATAATTATAAAAAATATCAAATTATATTGCTAATTAATTTGCACATAGGCCTATCTCTTGAGAAGCTTTCAAACCCAATTCAAAATTGGATTTGGAATTAAGATATATGTAAGCTTTACTTTGTAGAGAACTCATGAATTTATCAATATATATACTATATACACAGTGCTAAATATTTATATATATATTATATTTTAATTAATACAATACTTTAGTATAATAAATAATCCAAATAAAATAGAAATGATGGGATGTTTATGGACCCACACGTTAACGCGTGATGGAGCAGTTCCCGTTTGCACAGCGTTATGTAATTGTTGGTCAAAAATCTAAAACGTTATTTACTTTACTGTCCAAAAGGTTCCCATAAGGACCCTACCATATTCTCCCATACATTTTCATATTCTTTATATTTTTGGTGGATTTTTTTTATTAAAGGTATTAATTTGAATTAGTTAAATTCTCAATTTGATTAAAAAAATGAATCACACCCAATATCTTATTTTATGCAAACTTATTCGATTTTCAAAATTTGGTGTGAGTTAATTTCTAACGGGATATAGGTTTAATGAAGATAATATTTAGCTATTTTAAATTAACACACGAGTCTTTTGCAATAATCTCTAAATTGGGTTTACATATACAAAAATAATTCTAGAAAACGACTATGTAGCTAGCAATTATACTGTATTGATGAATTAAGAAAAAAAAAAATTATTTAAAGAAATACTGAGTTATTGTTGAGGATAATGTGACTATTATGCGAGTATAAAACAAGTGTATTATCTCAAATATATGAGTGGATTTTATATCACATAATGATGTATTATAATAGTGTCATGCTTAAATTAAATTATAATTAAAATGTTCATTGCTTCTCTATATGTTGCATTAATATACTCTGTTAATTTTTTTAAAAAAAAAATCCACTTTCGATTTTTTAAACTTTGGTTTCTATTTCTCAAACAACTAATGTTTTTCTAAAATAAAAATTGACTAAATTAATATCCTAATTATGCTATTATTAAGTGTTAGATTGCATCCTATATGCATGGGATCATTAAGATTTGAAATAATGAACACCAATTGACTAGTGAATTTTATTATATTGAATATATATTTTAGAAAAATTTTAATTTTAGAACGTAGTGAATATATTTAGTGATATTCTTGTATTCAATTAGGTCACGGTAAATAAAACTTGTAGCACATGACTTATTATAAAAGAATTTCAAAAATATTGTGTGCATGCAAGTAATGATTACATGCCCCATACTTTTCCTTTTCAATTATCTTCAAATCTTTACTTAAACGTGAGTCCTAAAAAGATATGTTGTGTTAGATTAGATTTTCAGTAAGAATAAACCTATTTTTTAAACCTATTTTTCAACTATAAAATATGAAAATATTTAAGGGTCTGAACTTAAGAATTTTTTTTGTTTGGACCCGAAATTCAAATAAAAAATATATATATAAAAGTTCAACATTTGCAACGAAGCTTTTTCCAATAGGTTTCAGACCTCTAATATATGATAGGTCAATTATATAAAGTTCACTAAATTGTAATAAAAAATTACCTTGAATTTTATTGTCTTTAGTATATAATTTATGGGAAAATAGATCTTGAGAAGAAAAAAAAATGGAGAAACTATATAGGACCATTGTTTTAAATTCCAATCAAAATTTCTGATTTTTTAATCAGAAATATGAGTTTAAGTTTGTTATAACTTATAATAGGAATTCGGTTGAAAATTTGGAAAATTGTAAAACTTTTAAATATTTTTTAAAGAAAATGTTAAGAGTATTTTAGTAGGGTAAATGACATTTTACCCATTGTGTTATTTTAAAAGAGACATAGTGCATGTATGTTAACAAAATGGACTGATTACTTCTTTGTGTTTTTAAAAAATTAGATTAATAACAGCAAAATTCATTTCTATTATTAATTATCAAAATCAATATGTGAACTATGCCATTATTTAACTATGATGAAATCTCCTATATATTATGCATATTATTTTTATTTTTGCATTGTTATAGGTTTTCAATACATATACAACCTATATATATTTATACGGATAATAATTTATATCTTGAGGTATTCTCTAATTGCAAAAAACATCTTTTAGTTTAATAATTTATATCTAAGACCCTCCAGTTTGATTTAATGGTGTAAGGTTGATGGAAAATAAAAAATCACAAATATGTCCTTAGGGTATAATTTAAAAAAGGAAAGAAAAATGAAAAAAAAACTGAATAACCATGCTGCCTCTTTACATCTATAGATTTATTTCTAATTAAAATAAACTATTAAACTTACAGGAAATTAAATATCAAGAATGAATATATACACATGTGTTCTCAATAATCAGGCATATACAGTAAATCGTGTGCATGTAATTGTGGAGAAGACACTAATATCCCCTTATTATTTTTTTTTAATCTTTTGGGAATTTTATTTAATGAAGTAATAGTATTCTATTTAAGTATTTTATTTTTGGTACAATAAATTAACTGTATTATAAATTATAATACAAAATTAAATTTATCTTTTAGATTTTACTAATCATTTTAAAAGATGAACAATTTTAATGCTTCCTAAACATACCTAGTGGGAATCAGAAATTCTTTTATGTTTTAAGCTATTATATACTAAAAATATTTTAAATTACTATTAAAAATAAAATGAAACTTGTATATTTAATAAATTTTAAAGTGAAATCCTTTTAAAAAGGTTATTTTTTTTAAAGTAATTCAAAATATTTCAATCACACACCTCTGATTTGGTGAACAATATTACAAATACAACCAAAGGTGACAAATGTTGGAAGAAATAGAACTACATGGTAAATGTAATTTATTAATTTAAATGATATATTTTGTAACTAAGAAATACCTCAAAAACCTCACTTCACTTTAATGATGATAAACAGTGAAAATACAATAAAAAGTTGATTAATTTCTATATATATGTAAGGGTATATCTATCATGTCTATACGTGAAAACTAGTTTATTTCACCCCCTAGTTATACTATCTTCACTAATTCTGCTAACTAAATTATTATAATTAATTCACTTTCATGAATTAATACCATAATACTTTCTAAATTAAAATGTTTTGTAACGTCTCGTGTATAACATTTTCCAAAACATTTTACTCTCAGCTGTGCATTTTCCTTTACAAAAACGTAAACATGCTAGTTAGAATTTAATCTTTTACAAGCATTGGACCCATATACTAGAGATGGCTTTCTATTTTATGATTTTGCTATGACTTTGTTTTTCTTTCTAACTTAGGTAAAGTTATGACTTCCTTTTTCTTTCTAACTTAGGTAAAATTTAGTCTATACAATCAAATACACACACAATGTCCAAAGAAGCAATAACATATTCAAGAGAAAAAAAGGTCTAATTTGAATCATAATGAATGGGACACAAGCCTCCAACTTTAAACCCTAAATTCACATCAACCCCATAATTTTATAAATTATATAAACTTACCAGATCCAATGAAATCGGTTTGTTATAGTTTTATGGAATGTGGTACAGAGCAATATTTTACCAAAATACCCATCATCCATTCCTTATTGCCATATCATAATGACTATATTCATATACAACATATCCATGATAACTATATTAATATACTGACTCCTTTGAACTCGATCTATAAAAATGCCCAAAACTACACCAAAATTCTTTCACAATAAACATCACTAGTCCTCGTGTACTTAGAATCTAAGTAGTATAAAGTAAGCACTAGCCACACCTGCCTTTTCATGCTTTTGGACCTTTTTTTGTTTCCCTCCAACTTATATGTCCCCATGACTTATTAAAAAAGAAAAGTAGCAAAACATACAAAAGCAAACCACTTAAAAACATTATAAGATAGTGGAAACAATCTCATTTACATTTTCCTTTGTGTGCTCTCCATTTTGTCTACTCTCAAGACCAAGAAAAAACTTTACCCTAATGGATGAACAATGCAGTCCTCTTGCCTTGGCTTACTACTATCAACTAGAGGTATAAATTCATGTCATATTGAACTTTTTTCTAATGTTTTTACTCCTTTTAATCGCGGGTTTTCGTATATTCTGTAACTTATATATGTGCATTGTGGTTTAGGGTATTGAGGAATTGAAACACTCTTGTATATACTCAAATTTGGAGCTAGAAGCAGCTATACTCTCAGTTCATGAAGATATTTCAAGAAAAGATGATGAAATTTTCCAACTAAAGGATTTACTTGCAAAGATCATCAAAGAGAGAGATGAGTTCAAAGCTAAATGTCAAACACTTGAGTTTGAGAAACATTTGCTTTTACAACAAGTACAAATCCAGGCTACAAAATCTCCCCAAGATTGTCCAATCTCAAGTGGCACAACTAGCAATGAAGACGAAAATATCGACCCATTACAATCCGATTGTGATGAACATAACAACATCGTTTCACCATCGTCTGATACACATGACAATATCTTGTGCAAACGGCCATTGCCGGAGAATGGCAAGTTCTTACAGGCCATTATTGAAGCGGGCCCGCTACTCCAAACGCTTCTTCTAGCGGGCCCGCTCCCTCAGTGGCGGCATCCACCACCAAAACTCAACTCCGGCGACATCCCACCGGTCAAAATTCCGTCCCCCAAACCCCAAATCTTGCATCAAGAGTATTCTTGTTTAGGTAGCCCTACTAGTGGTGGATTTAGTGACAAGAGGGCTATGGTGATCAACAAGGATTTTTCACCCAAATCCAAATATCAAAAAGTTGTTCATCAATCATCATTGACTCAACATTTAGTGAGCCCCATAATCAATTAAGGTATATATATATAGGGCCAAAAATCAATCTTTTTAAAAAAATTCTTGTCTAGCAAGCATTGATCATGTTTTGGTCATCACTATTTGATGTGAAATGTTAGTGTGTAAAGGGGTTAGGAAGGATTGGATGGCAATTATGCTACCAATTAATTAAAGTTTGTACATTAGTGGTTTGTCTTAGAAACCAAGGATCTTAACTAATTTAGGAGAGAGTGAGAATTGATGTGGTCAATCAACTCTTTTAGCTTTTGGTTTGGTTGGAATTTTGAATCATTATTCTACTATAGTATAGTCTAATTTTCCCCATATAATATAACAATGGGGTTCATCAAAATTTTCCAAATTGGTGGGGGAATTTTGTATGAATGATTATCTTGCTTTTATATAGAGAATATAATTAGTGTATCTTGGAAGATTATGTTGTTGTAGACCAGGAATCATTACTTGGAACATGAATTTTATTTTAGTGGAATTAAAGTTGTTGCTTTCATTAAAATATCTTCTTGCTTTATCTAACAACTATTTTAAACCACAGTTTATTTGTTTTTAATATGACCTTAATTACCAATTAATTGAAGATATCAACTAACTAATCTTACTTTTCAAGAATTGATACCTACCATATACAAAAATAACATCTCATTTCTATATCATGCCAAAGTAAGTATATGGCAATAATGTCAATTATATTCAAGAGCTCTTAATGAATCATATGCCGTCCCAATCCCATTGTCTTATGCTTGATAAGCATAAATATAATTTTTTTTAGACATGGATGAAATCAGTATTATCAAAGAGTAATGCTATATACCACCGTGTTCATACCATCGATGTTTCACTTCTTCTATTATTGGTAAATAATCATTTTGATTTAATTAATTCAAGTGAATTTAATACATTCATACTTTCTAAATCAAGAGGAGGTGAAAAATCGGTGATATAAAAACGGTGATATATAACATTTCTCAAATGTCTATCTATCTATATATAAAACAGTTTAACGCTTCAAACTGCTTTAATTCAAAATTTCAATTCATTTTATATATAAAAGTGGATTAATTAGCAAGTGAATAGTAGGTAGAATTGCAAGTTTAGTCCCGGTAGGACTATTTTATGTTCAATCCTATACTTCACACGACTTTAGAAATAGTCCCAATAATTCGACTATTACACTGAGGAATGGCGGAAGTACTGCATAATGTACATGATTGTCACGAATTGCAAATTTATTAAGGAAAGATTAAAGATTTTACATAGAGAATGTTAGATAATATCTATAATTAGTTTAGATTATATCGTATCGTATTATATATTTTATTATTATCTTATAATTGTTTAGTTTTATCTTATTTTCATGTTTGTATTGTAGGTTATAATTTCATAAGATTCTATTGTAACTGCATTTATATACTTCTATTATCAGTAATATAATTCGCGGGGTTTCATATCATTCAACTTAATACCAGAACGAGGACTTCTAGCCTTGGTCTCACAATTTTTTGCATCCGCTATTTTCAAGTCACCGGCCCCGTCCGATGCACCTTATCCAGTATACTTTTTTTTATGTTATTATTGCTTACTCTTGAAAAAAAAGGAGTTGGTGTTATTACTGCTGCACCATCTATGTGCTGCTGGTTTTAGTTTATATTTTTATATTACAACTGCTCCCCCTTGGAAATAAGGAGTTTAAGTCATTGCCGCATCATGCCGTCATCATACAAGAACTTAGAGGTACTGTTTTTTTTTATGTTATAACCCCTCACTCTTGGAAATAAGGAGTTAGAGCCATTGCCGCCGCATTTCAAGGTCATCGCAGGCTTTAATCTTTCTGGATTTGGATCCAGATTAAACGTTCCAGATTCTCACGTTTAAACTGCGGTAGGTGTTAGATATATCATATTTATAACTAGTTTAGATTATATCGTATCATATCATATCTTTTATCATTATCTTATAATTATTTAGTTTTATATTATTTACATGTTTATACCGTAAGTTATAATTTTATTAGATTCTATTATATTTATACCCTTCTATTATCGATAATATAATTCACGGGGTTTCATATTATTCAACATGATATAGAGCCAGGGCTTCTAGCCTGGTCTCTCAATTTTTCTCTTCCTCTATTTTCAAGTCCCTGACCCCGTCCGAAGCACTTTATTCAGTATACTTTTTTTTATGTTATCATCACTCACTCTTGAAAAAAAAAGAGTTGGAGCTATTGCTGCTGCACCATCTACGTGCCACTGGTTTTAGTTTACATTTTTATATTACAACTGCTCGCCCTTGGAAATAAGGAGTTTGAGCCATTGCCGGACCCTACCCTCATCATACAAGGACTTAGAGTTACTGGTTTTATTATGTTACAACTGCTCACTCTTCGAAATAAGGAGTTAGAGCCATTGCCGCCGCCTTTCAAGGTCATCGCAGCTTTTATCTTTCTGGATCCAGTTCAACGTTCAAGATCCTCACATTTCAACTACGGGGAGTGTTAGATAATATCTATAATTAGTTTAGATTGTATCGTATTGTATCATATCTTTTATTATTATCTTATAATTATTTAGTTTTATCTTATTTCCATATTTATAGCGTAGGTTATGATTTTATTAGATTATATTGTAACTGTATTTATACACTTCTATTATCAATGATAAAATTCACGGAGTTTTACATTATTCAACAAAGAACATTATTTTTGGCAATCTTAGGTAGGACTATAGGAAGTGAGAGAAAACATTAACAAACAGTCATTTGAGAAGAGGTTGATTAACCAGGAAAGAGCGGTGTATGGGGAGTTGAGACATAAGCTGGAGTTCTACCAAAGTAGTGATGAGAGTACAAGTACTTCTGGTTCGTTTATGCCCTCAAATACTACATAGGATATGCAATGCATTAACCATATGTAACTAGTACAATCTCTCTACTTCCTAAGGGATAGGATCATAGGAAACCTAGCACTAGAGAGATTTGGCCGTGGTTATTCAAACTGTGTTAGGAATATGATGCCGGTGATAAACGCACGAAAAATAAGAACAATGAAAGAACACACGAATTGTTGACCCAGTTCGTCAAAATCAATTTTGACTACATCTGGGGGCACTACCAAGCCAGAATTTTCACTATATTTCTGATGAGATCTGTGATTCCAATGAGAGTCTTAGGACTCTAAGGGTTACAATGATATTAGGGTTATTTATAATACAATATACCTAACCCTAATAGGAGAATGACATAAGCCCATCAAAATACTTTTGGGCCTATTTACAGTCTTTCAGGCTCCATAACTCAATAATCTCCCACTTGGAGACTGAACTCAACAAACAATGTAGCCATCTCTCGATCTTCTCATTCAGTAGCCCACAACATGTTCCCGGCAGCGCCAAGCCTCTCATCTCAAGTTCCGAGGCCAATTGAAGCTATTCATAGCTTCAATTTCTTTGATTCCGATCTGCCTCTAATTTTTGTATTCAGAACTGATCCCGAAGCTATATTCGATTCTCTCCTGCGAAATTTCTTCGCTCATAATCAAATATCTTACTTCGTCAGACTTCAACATCTCTTTCCCTGCTGAAGACGGTAACCGTTCCACTCCAACTTTCCGGGAACCTCTCTTTCCCTGCTGAAGACGGTAGCCGTTCTACTCCAACTTTCTGGGAACCTGTCTTTCCCTGCTGAAAACGGTAACCGTTCCACTCCAACTTTTTGGGAACCTCTCTTTCCTTGCTGAAGACGGTAACCGTTCCACTCCAACTTTTCCGGTAGAGAAGACAACATAATTAGGGCTCTAACCTCGTCATCAAAATCGAATCACACTCATCGTCTTCCTGTAAAGCACCTTCCACTCTTCGTCTTTCATATCCGACGACTTATCACCAAGGGGCTCATACAAATCTTTACCATACAGGTAATCTTCGATTTGCATCTTCCAGAACCCAAAGTCCGTCCCGTCAAACTTTTTCAATCGGCGTTTTTCCTACACCCATCATATTCGCTCCCGCTCAACCCGAGCTCTGATACCAGTTGTTAGGAATATGATGCCGGTGATAAACGCACGAAAAATAAGAACAATGAAAGAACACACGAATTGTTGACCCAGTTCGTCAAAATCAATTTTGACTACATCTGGGGGCACTACCAAGCCAGGATTTTCACTATATTTCTGATGAGATCTGTGATTCCAATGAGACTCTTAGGACTCTAAGGGTTACAATGATATTAGGGTTATTTATAATACAATATACCTAATCCTAATAGGAGAATGACATAAGCCCATCAAAATACTTTTGGGCCTATTTACAGTCTTTCAGGCTCCATAACTCAACAAACTGTTTGCAAGTACATATGACTTGGTAAATTTGTACAACTTAAACTTTGACATGTGATGGTGTTAGTCAAACTCTAAGAGGTAAAGAGAGCTTATGTTGCAGACATCATTATGATAGTTAGGTAAAAGAACTGATAAATTGTGATATGTATGTATGTTTGAACCTGTGATCATCTGTGACTACAAGGCAATTAGACGCAAGAACGAGTACTAAATGGAAAATGAAAGTCTTGAAATGCGAATAACACATTCCATGACGGGTCTCCAACGCGCACAAAAACAACCAATTGTGGTGAGATTTGTGACTTTATGAAAAAGAAAATCATATAGTATTTGTCTTGTGATTTATAGGGATGTGCACTTTTGACCAAACAATTTTCTAGCCCCTAGTAAATATATTCCTTTAGGGTGTGTTTGGATTGAAGGATTTGAAATCTATGGATTTCAAATTCGTCAACAAATCCATGAAGTTCGCTTGGATGTATCCAAGTTATAATTGATTTCAAATCACTCGACATTCACTTTGAGCTATTTTCTTCATAAATATGGTGGATTTTAAGTGACTTCATTTTAAGTGTCATTTCAAATCCTTCCTCCAAATCTCCTTCCTAAATCCAAATCAATCAATCCAAACACACTTTTAAAAAATTCGGAGTGTTTTGTTCTAGAGAACATATTGAAACCTTAAATATTATATTTCTTGATAAAACCTGAGAAGCTAGGTGGTTCGGATGGAGGGTTCAAAGTCGTAGTATCACGATAGTATCGGTGGGTGAGTGTTGTTTCAGATCGGTTGCGGCATATTGGGGGTATTATCAGGCAATACGTTACAAAAATATTATAAATCTATTTTATTATAAAAGTATGGGTGTTTCTTTGAATTTTTGATCTACCTAATATGTCCCTATATAACTAATTTTTTAATGGCAAAAAAGTCAAAAATAAACAATTAGAAGTAAAGTGTAACATGACTCTATAATAAATAATATATTTTATTATAAAAGTATGGGTGTTTTTTTGAATTTTTGATCTACCTATTATGTCTCTATATAACTAATTTTTTAATGGCAAAAAAGTCAAAAATAAACAATTAGAAGTAAAGTGTAACAGAATTCTATAATAAAATTACAAAATAATAAATACAATTTTTGAGTTCTATAGCAATAAGATGTTTAGTTATTTAAGAACTCTAATAAAATCACTCTAATTTATATCATAATTTACATTATATGGTAAACATTCTACAATATATATTAAAACAAGGCAATGCTGAATTTCTTTTGATCCTATACTTGAAGTGCATTTACCTCTACAAGTACAAGTACAAAGCTAACAGTTCAAAGATAAAAAAAATATTATTTTTTAATACAAAAAGTTTTGCATTCGCAACTAAATATTAAATTAAAAAAAAAAAAACTTTCAGCCACTATGATATAGCAAATCAATATTTTATGTTATTCATGAGCAAAATATTTATTTATAATTTCGTAGAATTTAATTTTTTTGTAAATATAATTTTATTTAACTTACATTTGTAACTTAGTCTCATAAAACCTAAAAAGTCATACTTTTGGTTATTAAATCACTTTTTAATGGAAAAAAAGAGTGATTTGAACGTGCCATTAATGCTCAAAATTTTTATTATTGAATAACTCAACAACTAATGATGAGTGAATATCACACGCCCTTTTTCATCAATTATTTAACGTCATGGACCACATATACAATTGTTTTAGCCATGAGGGACCAAATTTGCAAAATATGAAGTCCTAAAACAAAAGTAAGAGTATCCCTTATTCCTAAATACGACTGGGAGTCCTCTTAAAAGTGTATAAATTGTCAATAAAGAAAGGATAAAAGATGTGAGAGAAATGACTTTTAAGATCGCATACATAATAGACTTTTAATCCTTGAGTAGTTTAAGTATTTAAAATCTAGTAATTATGTAATATAATCAAAGTAGAATATTAATCACATTATAATTTGTGGGATACCTGTAGTTGTTTTGAAGGAATTGCTGAAAATGTTGACAGCAAATTATTTTTCGCGATTACTCATGCAAAAAATACTTATCATTTTTCAAAATTTTATCCGTCGTAGCACTTTGATGCATAACTTATTACTACTGTTTACAATTGTGTACCTAATCTTTGTAAACTGTGACAAATGAGTATATCACAAGAATAATTCAGAATATTTCCTTCGAAAAATCTATCATGTGTCTTAAGGCATGATTTAGATTGTATAAATGCACATATCATGCAAAATCTAGGAGTTGCATAAAATGCTTAGCATAGATTGCATTCATGTAATGTATAGGTAATCAGGTGCACAATATAAGTCAAACAAAATAAGAAGTCCTAAAACAAAAGTAAGAGTATCTCTTATCCTAAATACGACTGGGAGTCCTCTTAAAAGTGTATAAATTGCTAATAAAAAAAGGATAAGAGATGTGGGAGAAATGACTTTTAAGATCTCATACATAATAGACTTCTAATACTTGAGTAGTTTAAGTGTTTAAAATCTTAGTAATTATGTAAAATCTTAGTAATTTGTGGGATACCTGTAGTTGTTTTAAAGGAATTGTTGGAAATGTTGACAGCAAATCATTTTTCGCGATTACTCATGCAAAAAATACTTATCATTTTTCAAAATTTTATCGGTCGGAGCACTTTGATACATAACTTATTACTACTATTTACAATTGTGTACCTAATCTTTGTAAATTGTGACAAATGAGTATATCACAAGAATAATTCAGAATCCTTCGAAACATCTATCATGTGTCTCAAGGCATGATTTAGATTGTATACCAAAATGTACATATCATGCAAAATCTAGGAGTTGTATAAAATGCTTAGCATAGATTGCATTAATGTAGTGTATAGGTAATAGGGTGCACAATATAAGTCAAAACTATTTTCCGATGTACTTATCATAATTCATAAAGATTGGGTACTCGGGTGTAAAAATTGATAGATTTTATATTAAAGTGATCTGAGAAACATAAATTGGGTTCAGAATTTCTTTTTACCCATAATAAACAAGACAAATAAGATTATTTATATTTTTCATGTTTGAGTAATATTGAAGAGATAATTGCAATGTCAAGAAAGAAGTGGCCGAATAACTTATTGAGAATAACGAAGACGATATTCGTTAAATCAATAAAAGATTAAACAGGAGAATGAATAAATGCAAAAAACACCTATGTTAGGAATTCAATTTAATAGTTTCAATTTTCAACGAGCTTTATTTGATCTAATGATTGGTTTTAATAATATCTATATATGAATAATATAAGCCAAGTCATTTAGTGTAGCACCCCATTTTTAAAAATCATGCATAACATATTTTTGGCATATAAATACAAATTTTTATTTATATTTTATTATTGCTAAGTCATTATGTTTCAGATGAGCTTTTCGTTTAATCGAAAATAACGAGCTAATGTTTTCTCAAGTTTGAAAAGTCTTGCAGGATAGCTACCCGAAGAAACCGAGTTCGATCGTGATGCACTCGACATGCATATGTAATTATGAACGAACGAAAAATAGATAAGTTGCATGTGTAATAATTTCAATAATTAAAACATATATATATATATATATATATATATATATATATATATATAAATTAACATATATATAATTAACATATATATTATTAACATACATAACTATATATATAAAGAGAGAGATATGTTTATTTTATTTGGAGAATGACAAGTGTCTAACTTAGAAGCCTCCACCCATTGCATGATATTAAGTGTCAACACCTAATTCTTTCCCTACCATGACTCATCTTGGAAACCATTTAATTAAGTTTTGTTCATATGTCTCTATTCCTACACAAACCTATCTTTTTTATACAATCTCTCTCCCTTCTCTCTACCATCTCTACACTCTCAAGAACACCTTCACTTTTTTCCTTCAAAAATCATATTTTTCAAAGGAGTTAAAGAAGCAAAATCATAGCAAGTAAAGAGGGGAAAGTAAGCTTAAAGTGTAGTAGCCTTCATCAAGCATAAGAGAACATTTTGTTGAACTTTTAAGAGGTAGTTTCTTCTTGTTACTAATCTTCATCATTTTCTTCCTTAAGAACATTATTATGTTGCTAAATTTGTATTGCATGTATGATCTAAAGAGGGATGTCTGTTAATATGATGGGTTTTGTTGATTTGTATGGTGATTGTCAAAATATGTCTTTATTTGAAGTTAAGGATGTAAATAAATGTTGAAACAAGCATTGCATGCCTAAACCCATTGCATGTGAGATCTAAAGATGAATCCCCACAATATGAAGAGTTTTTCATGAATAACTTTGTTTTATGCCAAATCATTTTTGGGGGGGTCTCTAATGAGGAGAAAGACATAATCTTGCGTGAGACAAGATTCGTGGAGGGGTTATTACCTATGAGGTATCTAGGGGTGCCATTAATTTCAACAAGACTAAATGTGAAAAACTGTCAAAGCTTGATAGACAAAATTATGAGTAAAATCCAATCGTGGACGGTGAAATTCCTCTCTATGGCAGGGAGAACATTACTTATCAAAGCTGTACTGTTTGGAGTACAAATGTATTGGGCACAAATCTTTCCGTTGCCCATTACGGTGATTCGAGAGATTGATGCAATGTGCAGAAGGTTTCTTTGGAGTGGAAAGACCACGGGTAGCTTCCAAGCAGCAGTCAAATGGGAAGATGTGTGTAGGCCGAAGGAAGAAGGAGGATTGGGTATCATCTCGATTGAAAAGTGGAATATGGAAGCTATATTCAAGGTTGTGTGGAATATTGCTCAGAAAGAGGACACGTTATGGATTCGATGGGTAGACGCCTACTACTTGAAAACACGAAGCATCTGGACTGTTCAGGCTAAAGCAACAGACTCTTGGTACTGGAAAAGATTGATGGGGCTTAGAAATTGCTTCATAGAGGCGGTGGATGTAGTGCAGAATCAATGGCTGACAGGTAAGTTCTCTATTCGAGAAGCATATGAACATGTAATGGAACATAGTGATGAAATAGGGTGGAAGAAGTTAGTTTGGGGGAATGGACCAATTGCTAGACATAGACTTACTTTGTGGCTTGCGTTCCGTAATAGACTTAAAACGAAAGACAGGTTGGGGGGATGGATGGATGACTTGGATGAAACTTGTGTTCTGTGCAATAGAGGGATGGAGACACGGGACCACGTGTTCTTTCAATGTGAATTTACTAAGGTGATTCTGAAGGGCTGCTGGGAGAAATGTGGAATAAGATGTAGATATGAGCGATGGGAGGATGTGGTGAATTGGACTAAACGGATTAGCGCCGGAAAGACAAGGTTGAGCTGTCTGAAAAGGTGTATGTTTGCAGCTATAGTCTATGTAGTTTGGCAGGAAAGAAATGGTAGAATTTTTGCACAAAATAGAAGAGGGACCGAGGAGATTATAGAGAGTATAATGGCTATAATACACTGTAAATATGGTAGAGATGGATAGCAAGATTACATACTTGTAAAAGTTGGTTGATGAATGAAAATTTCTGATTATTATTCCCAAAAAAAAAAAAAAAAAACTTTGTTTTATGTGATTGATCTTCAAATAAATATCATTTTAAGTGTTGATGGTGCAAAAAGATGTAGAAATAGGCTTTGCATGTTTAATTCTCTTACCCAAAATCATTGCATGTATGATTTAAGAGTGATTTCCTACAAGTGTGATGAAATTTGTTGAATATTTTGTTAAATGTGATAGATCCTCAAAAATATGTCATTATGATTGTTGATTGTGGAATTGCATGTTGAAATAGACTTTGCATGTTTGATTATCAAGTCTAAACTTCTAGCATGTGTAATAAAATGGGTTAAGGTGATTTTGTTGAAGATTATTGGTTATAAAACTCGAATTTACATTTTATTAACGAAAAATGTGAGTTTGAGCAACTTGTGAAAATTTTGGAAATTTCAGTCCACTTTGACGATTTTTATAAATTTTTATACTTGGATTTTTGGAAAACTGTTTTAGTATGTTATTTTATATGATGTTGGAAGTCTATTGTTAAAATTTGGTAATTTTTGGAGTAATACACGAATTATGGTGAATTTTCAAAGATGGTACTGTTTGAATGGGTTTCTTGTGATTTTTAACTTTAGAAGAAAAAAATTATAAACTCGATCGACTTGAATCTTTCAAACCTATTTTATTATGTTTATATAAATGATGTCATAAGTTTAAATTATAAATTTCAGAATGTTTCAGTAACTATACTATTTATAGTAAATTTTTAAAAGATTGACTGATTTAGAGCATTTTCGAACGAATTTCGGTTACGATAAATATTTTATTAAAGCTTTTGTGGTTTGAAATTATACCCACTGTTTTAGCATAATTAAATAAGGAATTTTCAGTAAATGCATGATTAATTTAATGAATTTGGAATGAATATATGAATTATGGGAATCATTACAATGAAGAGTGCATTTATGTCCATGATGATGACTTATGAAGATATTGAAGTATAATATATATGTATATACATGTTTTGAACTGTGTTTTAAAATCTAAATGTTGATGAACGGTCGAGTGCAGTACGAGACGACCAGACACTTCAGGAGCCATCCCCACATCTTAGCGACACGTCAAGTGGGTAACGTTTAATTTCAGTAACATTGATTAGAATAACTCTTATATTGGATGAGATGAAACGACATGATAAAGTACCAGGTTGACGAACCTTGGTGTAGACAAGTTAGGCCAGGTTGACGAACCTAGGAGTTAGGCCAGGTTGACGAACCTTGGAGTAGACCAAGTCTTCGAACCTTGGAGTTAGGCCAGGTCTTCGGACCTTGGATGATGTTTTCGACGTATTGGTTAATCTTTTCAATGCAAATGCACGTAACCGTTATCCACTAAGATTTATCAAATCTTACGTTGCTCGATTTAATCTTTTTCAGGTCCAGCTTACGACGAAGCGGATGAGTAGCCGGCTGTATGGACTTCCCTCTAGAAACATGTATATATGTTACGTTTTAATATATGTAAATGAGTATAAATAAAATAGTGATGCTTAATATTTTGAGAACTACTGTTTTCTGTATTTAAGTAACATTTTCATGTGTTTATAACAAGGTTTTGATTTGCAAATGTGGGTATGACACGAGTTAGTTTTGCATGATCAGCTTTTAAAGTTAAGGAAAAAAAATATACTCGTGTTTTATAATGAAGCCTTCCGCTGTAATTATTTACGAAATATTATATATTTCCTTTCCAAAAATATTTTTCTCATGCTCAAGGTCACGGTGGCAACTCGACTCCTATTAAGCTGGGGTTGGGGTGCTACATTTAGTTCACGTGCAACGCACGTGTGCTTTAAAAATTCAAAGACAATTAATAAAATTAGAAAACTGGGGTTGTGCATAGGTTGAAATTTGAAGTTCTTAGGTTTAAATAATATTGTGTGTATGTAAATTGGTTGTTTTCAATTGGTTATAATTAGAACACAAAACATGGGGAATTAGGATTCATGAATTGGACGGTTAGGTGCAGTGCAGTAGGTTTCGTGATTGTTGCACAACGACACGAACATGGAGTATTGCGCCTAGAGCAGTTCAATCGTGGGGCTCGACCATTGCGTTTTTGCAAAACCTTGTATTCAATTGATTATACCATAACAACAAAAACAAATACAAAGTTGTAGGTTGATTATATTGAGATCCAATCAAGCATAAAAGAACATAAAGGTAATCAAAGTTTCTTGATAAATTTTTATTATGGGATTAATGTCTCTCCACTTATAAGATGGAAAGGGCTACTTTAAGAATACATCAATCTATGAGCCACCCAAACACTTATGTGTTTCGGTAACAATTTTACTCTCAATTTAATTTGGCATAAAAAAATATTACTCCCAATTATAAACTTTTTGCCATGTATCCGGAGAGCTCGAATTAGAAAAATAAAGACCATCATTCTCTGCTATCCAATAGCATACACCAGTACCACGACATTTACTCCTATCTTTTTTAGCATTAAAAGATTCAAAAGATTTGTGCTTTGGACCCGACATAAGATTGCAGAAATACAAAGTATTTGCTACAAGACTCTCGCAGAATTTCCAATAAAATTCTTGATTAGTAGTAAGTGTATGATACCCTAAATCATCATCCTTAGATTGACAACGCAACTTCAATGGATCTGAGAGCTTATTTATCACATGAATCTCATAATCATTACTGAAAACGCATCTTGCAAATACTTGCAAATGATTAGACATTAGGAAAAGAAATAAAAAAGATAAGATAGTATAATTGTAACCCATTGTTATAATATGTAGAAAAGGTGTGTGCAATGGATTGATGTTTATGGATTCATGTTTATATAGTTAGCACAAACTGATAGAATATAGCAAATAAAATTGAAACCGAAAGATTACACAACTCTACAAAGAAATTGATGGAATTTCATTAGTTCAATCCACTTTATGTTAGAATACCATAAAATATTCCAGCTAGTGTGATAATATTATATTGAACATAGAAGGGCCTAATATGGTTAAAATATCAAATTATGTGTAATTAGATTATATTTGAAAGATAGCATATTCGAAATTAAAACTGTAACTTAACAAAATCAGTATCTCATATAGTCAAATGTAACAAGTCAAACTCTCTCATACAGTCAAATGATATCAAGTCAAATCCTCTCATACAGTCAAATGATAACAAGTCAAAGGCTAATAATGCAAACACAATTCATATTTAGGCTACAAATTATATCATATTGCTTATATTGACACAATGCCTGATGGATTTATATATTTTAATAATAAGGAATCAATATATAATAATCCTATAATAGTAATTCGTTGTGTGTATATCAATTATCAATTAAATCTTTGAATTATAAGCCTATTTTAAAGTGAATAAAGAAAAGCTCAAGGTTTCACCAGACGACGCCAAATGAACACAATAACAATAGTAAGTGAAGATTTTCAAATAAATTCTGATGATTTGAGTGAGTTTCCAATTAAGATTCAAAACTAGTGGGAATGTGAAGTTATGTAAATTGCAATTCATATGGCAATCACAGACTATATATGGATCGCCTTTCATGGTTAATGATTTCACAGATAATATATATCTCACAAACAAAATCATAGAACATAAGGTTAAGAGAATATGTATTCTGTAACAAAATATTGTTTCATTGTTTAAATAATATATATTGGTAGATTTATTATCACTTTACATGATCTTAAAGTAAAATAAAGTTGAGAAATTGTAAGTTACGTAATTCCTTAAGTGACTAGAATGATATATTTAGTATAATTCATGGTTGCTACATGTAGTAAAGTTTTTTTAAATGTTTATCTATCTATATCTATATCCATACACTAATATAAAAGTATGGATCCTCAAAGTGTTTCTTCCCATTGTGAAAAGAAAAATTTACCCTAATTACTTAAATATTGTATTAATTAATAAGTGAGTTATTATTCCTATTCCTGAATAATGAATATGGATGTCTTTCAAACTACCTATATTATTGATGAATAAATGATTTATTATTGTTATTATATAATAAACATAACTGTGTTTAAAACTACCAATAGTTGTTATTAATGGTAATATATAAATCTATATCTATATCTCTCTGCTGTATATAATATTATAAAATAGAGTTTTTTTAAAAAAAAAATTGATCAACCTAAAATAGTCTTATTTAATTGAACTTAAAAAGTAAAAAACAAATAACAAAAATTATGTGTAGTATCTATAATATCACAATCACAACATTAAGAAAAATATAATTATATTACGACTCTTTAGTGAATATATAATAATAGAGGTAGATTATATAAAAACACTATCATTTACTTACTAAAAAAAAAAAAAGAAAGAACAAGCCATAGCTATGGATGGAAAAGACTAAGTACAGTGACATGTAGAAAAAAAAAATACATAGCCAACAAAATAATACATGTTCATTAATACATGATTAAATATTTTATATAACTAAATAAACAAAGCCTTCTCGTATTTTTTTTAAAGTTTAGTATATAGGTTTATCATTGTACATAATCAATTATAAGGTAAAACAAAGTTTGCCAAATTGATCTATCATATATATCAAAATATACTCCCTAAACTATCAAAGGTAACATTCACCCCCTTATTTATTTGATGCACCATTTATATCCTTGTATAAAATGTGTATTTCTTAGCATTAAATTTGACTCTTTTTTTATTGTTACTTCCAAAATTTTCTCTTAGCATAAGAAATTACTTCTCAAATTATATGATTCTAAAAACTCATCAACTTTAAGTTAATTCAATACTAAATTTGGCACCATCTTTATTATAAACTACTCTCAAATAATATAATTTTCTCATTCTTAAATCAGTCAAAGATGAGAGTTGATTTAAACAATATTACTAACGAATCTCATTCTTCTTTTTTATATTTTTAATTTGATTTACATGAGAAAATAAAATCAGTAATCTAGAAATTTTACTTTTGGCCACATTGTAGTTCGAATAAATCACTTTTAGTCTCCCAAGAATTTTAATGACACATTTATTGGAATCAGAATGTGACACTTTTAGCTATATCCATCAATTTATTTCATTGAAATTACAGTATGTGTCACACATGTTAACGTGTATTTTGTATACGTTTTATATATTTTATACTGCGTTGTTTGTCATGTTTTTAGTCCATATCTCAAAGAATTGTGCTTTTATTATTATTGCTAGATGTTTACATGAGAAAGGAATGAAAAGATGACAAAAGGGTTGAAAAACGATGAAGATTGGCTTAGTGCAAAAAAGGGCAGCAGATTCCTCACAAGAATTAGGCGTGACCACGCTGGTCACGCCTAAAAATGGCAAGGTTTCTGCATTTTTGGATCAAGAATGTTCGGGAGTTCGACTTTTGTGGTTGGAAATTACTTTTACTACTTTGTTTTAGTTCCCAATTATTTTGGGAACTATTTTTTTTTTATGTTAGGAATTTTATTTCCTTTTATTGAAAAATTCTAGTTGGAATAGGATTATTAAAATCCTATTTTTTAGGTTTCCTTGTTTAGCTAGGATTCCTCTAGGTTTAAATAAGTGGACTTTTTATTCCATAGAACTATTCCATCTTTTAATTTCAAGCGTACGTTTTCTTTAAGCTTTGTAAACGATTTTTGATTATATGTGTCGAATGATTTTTGAGGTTTGATTTCTGTTAATTCGTGAGATTTGATTTTTCAATTTCTTTGTTCTTCAAGTATTTATTTTTTCTCTGTACTCTGTTGTCAATATATTTCATTCGATTAGGTAGCCTGATCAACTATTAATTGTTGGAATCATATTAAGCTAATTAGGACCTAAATCCATAATTGTTTGGTAAACCCTAATATTTGTAGTAGTTAGTGACGTTGATTATGGACAAGTTTTCATTTAGTTGTTATGGGAATTAGTAATGTAGTTTAAATGAACCGAGCTTATGTGTTTGTTAACTAGAATTTGTGTTTTTCTAATACATAAATGCTATCGATGGGCTAAATCCTAAGAGCTTGTTTAGGGTTGTCTAATTGGTAAGAGGAATAATCAAAGAGCTTGTTTTGGTTATCGAAGACTTAAGGAAAGACTAGGTTATTAGAGCTTGTTAATAACTATAGCCAGTTTATTTAAGAACATTGAACTATCATTACAATCGATGATCGTGTTATAGAATCAACACCGAGAAAATCCGAAGACTAGAATCTCCAATCTTATTGAATCCGAATTTAGTTTGTTTACGTTTTTTTAGTTTACGTTTTTAATTATTTTAGTTAATCAATCCAAACCCCCATTTTTAATTGATATTAGTAAACCTAGGAATTAAATCTACATCATTCCCTGAGGATCGACCCTACTTATCACTAATTACAAATTATTTTGAGTAGGTTTTATTTTTGTGGGATTCGACACCCACCAACATACTTAGTTAACTACCTTAGGATTTAAAAAAAATATGTGAGAATTTTTGGGCTGAACTGAGTATCTGTCTCACATGTAAATTTTATCTATTTGTGGAATTAAAAGTGTCGTATTTTAATTTTAATGGAACCAAAACTAGCACTACAATTCTTATGGAATTAAAATTATCATATTTTGATTCCAATGAGACCAAACATAACACTAAAAGTTTAATGGGACTAAAAGTGATTTGGTGAAATTCCAATGATTCCAAAACTAAATTTTTCCCTCTCTATCCAATTATAGAAAATTTGAGCTTATAATATAACAATTATTACAATTATTTGCACGCCTTTGTCAAAGTATTCAAGGAACAAGAAACATGCAATCAATTCAACAACATAAAATCTTTAAGAAAAACTTATGTATTAAGAGTTTCATCATTCGGTGCATAAGCTAATACTACCTTTTTAGTGACAATTTATTGATAAAAGAGTAAAACATAAATAATAAATTAGTTTTTGATTTTATACAACAATAAATATATAAATATATTGTCACTTTAAAATGAAATTACAAGCCAACAGTCGGATGTAGAGTCATATCAAGAAATACTTTAATATATTGGGCGAAATAAACAATGAATCATAAGCCCGATTAACAAGTGAAAAACAAACAAGATACTTGCAAATATTCAATTATTAAGTATGTTAATGTATTATTTATTGCAATTGTTCATATTAGAAAGTAGTCATCCAAAAATAATCTTTTGTATCTCAAAAACTTTTTATTTGAAAAAAAAATTAATTAATATTTAGGGCTAATACATTCATGATCTTGACCGCCTTAAGTCCTTTAGATTAAAAGTTAATTAATTAAAATTTCACATAAATCTTATATATTTAGAACTTTTATATTGATTGTTGAATCTAATAATGATTTATATCTATAGTTTTTAGATATTTGAATTGTAATAAAAATATCTATAATATTAAAATAAATTATATTAAAATAGTTACAATATTTAACATTAAATTGAAACTCATATTATATGATTTATCAATTTAAAAGTTTCAATAAGAAAAATTCAATAAGAAAATCAATTGATTAATTCTTTAACTTGAAAAATGAAAGGTCACGCGGTTTAAATAATTGCTTATCCTGACTTTTGGATTTTTTACTTAAAAAATTTATTTATTTGATATTTTAGTCATTATATTATTTTCTATAAAATTAAAATATTACCAATTAAAAATTCAAATTTAAATATTTGTAAGAAAATATTTTATTCTGAGAAAATTTATGGAATAAATAAAAATTGCAGAAAAGTACAAGAGCAAAAAATTTCAAAAACAATCATAGAGAAGAATTATATAGATAAAGAATCAATAAAGTTTTGGTTAGTCTTATCAAAATTTCGACGAATGCCATGGTAGTATCTTTTTAAATATAAATAGTAGATTGCTATGATTCTTAAAAAATTACTTAAAATAATAAATTATTAAAAATATTCATTTATTTTGTTCCTAAAATTAATTAACAAATATAGGCCTCCACGATGCGATGCACGTGCTTTATGCTAATTGTTTTGCTCTATAGTTAAATTTTTATAAATAGAGTCGTACTTTATCATATATACCTAATAAAAGTAGGAAACTATGACTTTTATATGATTATTTAAAATCCTTTTAACACTTGAAATCAGAAGCCTTTTAGTACTAGACCATTGTTGAATTTTTTTGAAAATAGTCTCACTTTATCTTATATACCTAATAAAAGTAGGAAACTGAGCTTTTATACCTTTATTGAAAATCCATTTAACAGTTGGAATTAGAAGTCTTTTAGTATTAGACCACTATTTAATTATTTAAAATTGAGTCACACTTAATCTTATATATTTTTTTCTAGATAAATGTGTGAATACTTAAATTGTTTCGTCCTATATAAAAAACTTACATATTCTTATTTAAATTTACAATCCTTTTAACCAATGAATCTAGAAATCTATAAATATTAAACCACTATTTAAGTTTTTAAAAAATAGAGTTACGCTTTACCTTAAATATCTAATAGAACCATAAAACTAATATAACAAAACCTAAATAATATGAAACTCTAAATAATAAGCTAAAATACTAACAAACCAAGTACACTGTATTGAAGTATAGAATAATTTTTTAATATAGATTTTTTTTATTTAATTCACTATCAATGTCTTATAATAATCTTACAAAATATTCAAATTTCTTAAGAGATCATCATTATTAATTGCGCATTGTTCCTAATTATTCTTTCGATACGCCTAATGACCTACCCATCTAGAAAATTAGATGCACAACAAAAGAAAATATGATATTATTTAATAACAAAAGTTAAACTCTTATATTGTTTAATTATACCTAATATGGAAATGTTGTTGAATGATATTCTCATATATAAATATTTTGTAAGGATGTATATAATGTTACATATTTCAAAACTATAATATGGTTGCAAAAATAGATTATTATCCTTTATTCCAGAAGTTCTAATGTTATTGTGGTTATTTGAATAAAAGTCAAATATAAAACAAAGTATTTTGAAATTAAAATTAGATAATTTTTTTTTTAGATATGACAAAGCTTATATTTGATAGAAAATAAATCATATATATCACTAATTTCTTTTGTAATATGATGGTTATAGTTATTAATCTTCTAAAATTTAATAATAAAGAATGTGATATGAGCTTCAAGATAAATATGACATGCTAAAAATAAAAAAGATTGATAATGAAGCTCCATTAATTACTATATGAACTGTAATCCCATTCCCCTCTTTGTTCAAATAAGAAAGGTACCTATTAATAAACTATATGGAATTTTTCTCTTAGTTCTTTCTTTTTACATGCATGTACATTGTCGTGCCACAAAATACTTTAATGCTTGATAGTGATAATTAAATATCATACAATATTTTATATTTAACGAAATAATTGGATGAAAGTAATATATTTTTAAATAACACTATAGTGTAAGATATATATTTTTGTACAAGTGTTGATATTTTTATTTGTTGTGATTTCAAATAAATCATTATCCATTTTTATTTAATATATATGGATGATGTATTACTTTCTTATGCGTAATTTTGTTTGAATCAAATTGATTAATTGAACAAAAAAAAAACGTTGATTACGATGTACTAATATAGAGCAAGTGAAGTAAATTAACTAAAATTAATATTAGCCTTTTTTCTTTATAATTTGACATAATTTCCATTAACTAAAATTTTCATTTGTTAACTTTATTTTTCTCAAATTTTTGTAAATTTTCAGTATTTTAGATAAATTTTATATGCTATTTATATTTTTAATAATAAAATAGAAACTTTGCGGGCCATACAAACACTCATTCACCTTTTAAAACATTGATTTAACAATGTCTCATGTATAACATAAGAGAATATAGAAGAAGAAAATAGACATTTAAACTAACACATTGCCTAAAATCATTAATGAGACATATAAGGAAAAAAATTAATAATACACTTGAAAATGTGCATGATAAAAATATGATAAAGTTCTTAAATTTGTATAATTTGATGTGTGAGATGTTAGAAATAAGTTGTGATGCAAATAAAATCTACAAAAAGCTCTCATTTCTTCCCAATTTAATAGATCAAACGAAAAAATAAATATTGGACACCTCCATATCGCGTTTTACAAAAAGATATATATATATATATATATATATATATATATATATATATATATATAGTTGATGAATCCATTTTTTATACAAAAAAAATTATTAAGCTATTTTTGTGCACATATACAATAAGGATACCGCAAATAAAACTACTAGAGTATACACGCAAAAAATGAGTGATATCCTCTACAAGTCCATGAAGTTATTGAAATGAATAAAACATATATAAAAGTTTACTTGAAAATAAGAATATCTATTAAGTAATGTACGGGTACTATGAAATTATTGACAATTATTGTCTATGTATTACTACAGAGAGTGAGAGAATAAAATGGATGGATCTATATGCGTGGAATAAAAAAAAAGAATCTACCCAGAATTGGATTGATTGTACGTGAATTTCCCCACGTCAAAACTTGACTAAATGATAGATTGAACAAACAACAACAGACCTCGATTTAATAACCTTGAGCCGATAGAATCTGTGAAAACAAACCTTGGAGCAAATTTATTAAGACGCCATTAACGGGATGAAAATTGATCTAGTCAAATGTTCGTTACTAAAGTCTAAGACTGCACTCCTGAATAAAGCTGCCTACGTACCCCGTGAGGATCAAGTCAAACGTAGTTCTTAAATAGTTGGTATATTACAGACAGCTCGTAAGGTCAGGTTAGGCATCCCCTTTAATGAGCTTTTAATGTTCTATTTATAGTAGTTGGATCCACTATTCATGATATGACGTGTGGATCCATATGATTATCTCCACGTGTTACAATGTCACTAGATCACGTTTATAGACGGAGGATGGGCTGGATATACGCTATACAAGGCCCACAGCTCTTGGGCCCATTTACTAATATACTTTATCATTACGAGTTGATTCATACGAGTTGCCTCATACGAGTTGCTCCATACGGGTTGACCAAATTATACCCTATCATCAATCCCCCAGGTCGTATCGTAATACATGAAGGAGCAATGAGGGATTTGAGTATACGCTATAGCAAGGACCACAGTGCTTTCATGTTTATGGTGCGATCTTCAACTCGATTCGTCTTTATCTTATTTCTTGAGTTAAAACACCTCATCGTTTCTGCACCAGCTAATAGTTTTGCACTCGTACAATCCGCTTTGAGTATGGATCGTTTTTATGAGTCACCCCGTTGGAAAGTACCAAATATTTTCACATTTTCACGAATTTTAATAATGCATCAATATATATATATATATAAATGTTTTTTGTTTTTTGTTTTTTGTTTTTTTTTTTTTTGTTTTTTTTTTTTGTCCAATCCGCTTCGAGAATGTGGAAAGTTTATTCTAATCTAGTCCCTTGATTTTGCATTCTCAATTTCATCGGATCCGTTCATTTTCCCGCCCAATTCTAGTATATATATATGGGACGATTTTCATTCATTTATCCACACCTTGCTTCAAACTTCGTCTTAGAGAGAATTTTTCGAATAGTTCTCAGCGCTTCATCGGTTTTACGCAAAGCATCCCGTCTCGTGATCTTATAACTAGGTATTGCCCTCGATTTTCTACATTTATTATTTTCTTATTTTATTATCTCGTCCAATATTTTCCTCGATTCTGTCGGCACCTCGTGTCATCTCTTTATGTCCGAAATTTATAGAAATATTCTGCCAACATCTTCTCTCGCATCGTTAGGTGACTTAGGTTCTTTTATTGAAAACTTTCGGCTCGATAACTCCTCTATGGACGAATCTGGTGAACCTAGTGATCTCCAAATTTCCGCTTCAGGCGATGAATTTGACTGTACTCATTTCGCTCACGAGGTGAGTCAAACGGACTCCGAAGGAGCTCCCGAGTACGATTCCTTTCCTGTCGATGCCCATCCCTGGGTCAATCACCCCTCCGTTCTCACAGAGGATAATTTAGAAACCATTAAACAAAAGTATTACATTCCTGAGGAATTTAATGTGATCGTGCCCCACGAGGAGGAACGAATGCATCGTCCTCCTTTAGGATATAGAACTTTCCATGTTGCCCATCTCCAATGCGGGGTTAGATTCCCTCTTCACCCTGTAATAAAAATGGTGTTGCATTATTTGGATCTGTGTCCAACTCAACTTCTTCCGAACTCATATCGTCATTTAAATGCTTTTATTGTTTTAATGCGGGCCTGGAAAGAGGAACCTAATTTTGTTAACTTCCTTCACCTGTTCCGAGTTTGTCGTTCTGGGTCGGGAGACCAAGGATTTTTCTATCTCTCACCTCGTACACCAAGAGCCCGTTTACTTAGTCACTCTCCCTCCTCCCATGGTACATGGAAGAATAAATTTTTCTTTATTGGTTACCCCGATTTGGCTACTTGGGGAGTCACTCGTTCGTGGAGGCTCACGCTTCCTAGTATTGAGGACCTTGGTAGTCCCACTTGGGGTCCTAACTTTATTGACAGGCACCTCAAGTGGCACTACGACCCTAAAATCCTGTTAGCCGAGCCTGTGTCAGTACGGTGTGGTATCAGTCCTGCACCATCCCTTATAAAAAAGCTGGTAAGATGGGGCGCATACTTATATCTTTGATACGGTATAATTTTAGGGTCTTTCATTTTTAATGCATTGGCTTCGTGTAATGTATAGGAATGGCGGAGATGGAAGCTCGTATGTTGAAGTCCCTTGGTAAACGTGCTGTACCATCCGGTGCCCAATCTGGACCTCGTAGAGTTACGAGCGCTAAGGATTCCGCGGGGTCTTCGCGGTCGACCCGTGGGGGGAAGAGTTCATCTCCTGTATCCCGAGCAATTGCAACTGGAAGTAGGAATAGTCCTATTCGTGCGGGTGATACTGCGCCCACTTCGGTTCGTCCAGAGAGAACCACAATGCAAGCGTCTGAATCCAGTGAGCAGGCTCGAATGCTGGCCGAGCGCCGGAAAAAGACGAGGTACGACTCATCTCGTCTACAAGCCTTACTAAGCAGAAGTACTAGCTCCTCGCCATCTGTCAGCCTCGAGATATTAGAGCAATATGAAGCTCTTCTTCGTCAAGATCGGAACCGTCAACTTGGCAATGAGGGTCTCGTCTTTGACCCAAACCAGCCACGATTCGTGCCTGATTGGGACGTCAACCCGAGCAACTCTGTCATATCTGCAGATGGATCGAGGGTTGCCTCCGAGATGTTACGACATCTGGCTTTGCCCTCTGATAAAGTTCACTTTTTGCACCAACCTCACACATTTGTTGAGGATATGATTCACGATGGTTTATACAAGGTATATAAAAAAGAATTTTTATTACCCATCTCCCTTCATACCGTTTCTAATTATTTCGTTTGTAGGCTATGCTCGGAGCTCATAATCTTTCCCCTAAAGTGTCGTATTTGAGGCATGAAAACTCGGAGATTCAACAGCGTTTTAACGAGTATCGGGGTCGATATGAGACAGAACTTGAGGAAGCTCGTCGCTTGACGAAGGAAGCTGAGTCGTTAACAAACAAAATGAAAGAATTAGAAGATTCGAACCAAGAATTGAAGGATGAGTTGGCTGCGTCGGTCGTGTCGTCAGAGTTACGATACGCAGCTGGACTTGCCGAAGGCAAAGATGCCTTCTTGGCCTCAGACGAGCATAAACAGATGCTTAACGAAGCGAGGTACAAGGGGGCTCGCGATTTCAAGAATTCTACTGCATTTGGAAAGCTGATCGTAGAGCCCATGTCCGATTTTCTCTTTGATGGCTTCATAAAAGCTGTTGACTATATGCAGAAAGAGAAGTTTGTTGTGCCCGAGTTCGATCCAGATACCTTTCAGAGGCATGTTGCCTCGGTTCCTTTACGAGCTGCCACTGCTAAATGGCTGACCTATGTTGAGTATCCGGAATTTAAGGACTTGGGGCCAGATTCTGATGCTGAGGACGAGACAGACGGAGTGATGGCAGTTAACGAAGCGATGTCGATCGAGTAGACATTTTTATTACTTATGTTCTAGGTGAATTATATCGTATATTGTATTATGTTTGTCGAATGCTCGATTTGGTTAGTATTATCATTTTGCTATTTTGATCGGTACTTTTGTGATTTCTTACCTCATTGTTAGTTTAATTTTGTAACGTTGTCTGAAATAATTTACGAGGTGAACCATGACAACAAAGCATGCGAATTATAGTAACAAATAATCATACGAGGTTAACTTAAATTCATTGATCCTTTCCTTGATTGCAATGATTCATAGTTCAACTAATTACAAAAAGTTTAATCACTTCAAAAATCCTTTGCTTCGTATGTTTACGGCATACTTTCCAAAAAGAGAATGCTACCAATCTAAGTATAAAATTTACGAAGATTGTGCACATTCCACGGACGAGGAAGTCCCTTTCCCTCGAGATCTTCCAAACGATACGTGCCGGTTTTCGATACTTTGCTGACCTTGTAAGGTCCTTCCCAGTTTGCGTCGAGTTTTCCCACATGTTTTGATACTTCTACTTTTTTTAGAACCAGATCTCCTACTTGAAATTGCCTTGGTTTCACCCTCTTATTGTATGCTCGGGTCATAGCGGCCTTCTGGATTAGAATTTTTGCATAGGCTCGTTCTCTTACCTCGTCAATTACATCCAACTCAAATGTCCTCTCGTGCTCGTTGCAATCGCGGGCATAAGCTGTAACTCGATGAGACATCTCTCCGATTTCAACTAGAATAACAGCCTCCGACCCGTAAACGAGGCAAAACGGCGTTTCCCCGGTGGATGTGCGTGGTGTAGTTCTATAGGCCCATAATATACCAGGCAACTCGTCTGCCCAATTACCTTTCTTCCCATCGAGTCTAGCTTTTAAATGTTGAAGTAATATCCGATTGGCTACTTCAGTTTGACCATTTGCCTGTGGATTTCCCACAGCTGTGAAGTTTTGTTGGATCTTATACTCCGCACACCATCTTACCACATTCTTGCTATTGAACTGAGTCCCGTTATCCGAGATTAAAATACGAGGTACTCCAAATCGGCATGCAATGTTCCTCCAGATAAACTTCATCACCTCATGATCTGTAATCTTTGCCACTGCTTCAGCTTCGATCCATTTCGTAAAATGCTCTATTGCTACGATAATAAATTTTCTCTGACCGAAAGCAAGTGGAAACGGTCCTACAATATCAATCCCCCATTGATCGAAAGGATAAGCCACCTTAATTGGCTCGAGTTCTACGGCGGGTCGATGCGGCAGATTCGAGTACATTTGACATTCCTTGCATCTTTTGGTGAAGTAGGCCGAGTCTTTAATGAGTGTTGGCCAATAATATCCTTGCCTCAAAACCTTCTGTGCCAATGCTCGTCCTCCCGAGTGATTTCCACAACTACCTTCGTGGATCTCTTTCATGACATATTGTGACTCGTCCGTTCCTAAACATCGTAACAATGGACCCATGATCGACCGCTTATACAATCTTCCCTCCATCATGACAAATTTCGACGCGCGATAAATAAGTCTCCGAGCCTCATTTTTATCTTCTGGTACGATCCCGTTCACCAGGTATTCTATCAAGTCGTTTCTCCAGTCATGGCCATCACTTACGACCATCATTCGATGTGCCGCTTCGACTTCAATTTGTGGCTGCTCGGCCACTAGCAGGGTCACTTTCCTGCTTTTCACTCCCTCGGTTGTACTGGCAAATTTGGACAACGCGTCGGCCCGCTGATTTTCCTCTCGTGAGATTTGTACGAAATTTGCTTTTTTGAACCTTTTTATCAACGCGTGACATGTACCAAATACTTAACCAAATTCGTTGCCTTCGTCTCGTACACTCCATTAACTTGGCTAGCTACCAATTGGGAATCCGTGTATATATCAATCATTTCGATATTCAGCTGGCTAGCCAATTTTAGTCCTGTTATCACAGCCTCATATTCAGCACTCGTATTCAAGTTTTCATTTTTTCAAGATTATATATGATTCGTACCTGTTATCACAGCCTCATATTCGGCCTCGTTATTAGTAACAGGGAAATCCAATTTTACCGCGAACTCATAGTCTTCGTTACCTGGTTCAATATGTTTATCATTGATTATCCCATTCATTAGAGATCATATGAACAAAATCACGCGAACATCCTGTTAAATAGGATCCAATTAATTAAACCAACCTCGTGGGTCGTATAACCACACTCCTACCCCTCCACTGCGGGACGTAGAGGAGCCATCGACATGTAGCATCCATGACTTGGGTTCTTCACTTCCATTGTCTGAAACCGTCATCTCCACAATGAACTCAGCTAGGGCCTGTGCTTTAATTGCCGTTCGTGGCCTATATTCCAAGGCGAATTCTCCAAGTTCAACTGCCCACTTTACGAGGCGACCCGAGGTATCCGGGTTGGACAACACCTGGCCAAAACAATTACGAGGTGCAAAGGTTGTGCTTTAAGAACAATTACGAGGTGCATTTTCAATATGCGTAGATACAATACCAACTCATACCTGTCGCAAAGGTTGGTCCGTAAGGACTATAATCTGATGTGATTGGAAATACGGGCGTAGTTTTCGTGCTGCGGTCATGAGCGCCAAAGCCCATTTTTCAATCTTGGTGTAGTTTGTCTCAGCCCCAAGCATAGTTTTACTCACGTAATATACGGGCCGATGCTCTCCTTGTTCCATACGAACCAATACCGCGCTAACTGTATTTTCAGAAACCGCTAAGTATAGATAAAGTGGCTCGTTGTCGACTGGCTTTGTAAGCAGCGGTGGAGTCATTAAGTAGTGTTTTAGGTTCTGAAAGGCCTCTTCGCACTCTGCAGACCACTCGAATTGTTTTTCTTTCCTTAACACCTTGAAGAAATGTAATCCTTTGTCAGCAGACCTGGAAATAAAACGGCTCAAGCTTGCCATCTTTCCTGTTAGTATTTGCACCTCGTTCAGATTTCTTGGGGATTGCATATCTAATATTGCTTGAATCTTTTCGGGGTTCGCTTCAATACCCCTTTGTGTAACCAAATACCCTAAAAAATTTCCACCGCGTACCCCAAATGTACATTTCTTAGGGTTCAGTTTCATTCCAAAACGTCGCATTGTAGTAAAAGATTTTTCCAGATGTCTCATATGGTCCACCTCGTATTTACTTTTTACGAGCATGTCGTCCACATACACTTCCATCGTTCTCCCTATTTCCTCCTTGAACATCAGGTTTACCAATCTTTGGTAGGTAGCTCCAGCGTTCCTCAATCCGAACGGCATAACCTCATAGCAATACACGCCTTTAGCTGTTACGAATGATGTTTTATCTACATCTTCGGGTGCCATCATAATTTGATTGAAGCCCTGATAAGCATCCATCATGCTCAAGAGTGCGCATTCTGCCGTCGAATCAACCAGCAAGTCGATGCGAGGTAGAGGATAGGGATCACGAGGACACGCCTTGTTCAAATCAGTGTAATCTATGCACATTCGCCATTTTCCTGTGTTCTTTGGCACCAACACCACGTTTGCTAGCCACTCAGTATAATTTATCTCCCTAATGTATCCCACTTCCAATAGCTTATCCACTTCGTCTTCAATGAGCTTGTTGCGATCCGGGCCGAAATTTCGTCTTTTCTGTTTAACAGGTTTTGCCAAGGGATTCAAATTTAGCCTATGTACGATAACCGTTGGGTCAATTCCTTTAAAATCTGATGCTTGCCATGCAAACATGTCGATATTAACTCGTAAGAAATCTATCATCATCAACTCCATTGCTTCCGACATTTGGGTCCCTATGCTTGTTACTTTTTCCTTATCTCCGGGAACTAATTCCACTTCTCTATGTTCAGCTGGCAATATACGAGGATTCTCAGGTTGAATCCGTTTTTGTTCGGGTTCTTCCTTCGTAGTAGTACCAAATTTCACCACTTGATTCGTGTCTACCACTCGTTTTGTGACCTCATGTCGTGTTGGCTTTCGCAACGAAGTGGAATAACATTCCCTCGCTGTTTTCTGGTTGCCCATCAATACTCCGATGCCATCATTAGTCAAAAATTTCATTTTCAGATGAGGGGTTGAAACAATGGCCCCAAACTGATTAAGCCCTGGTCGTCCAAAGATCACGTTATAAGCGAAGGGTACATCTACGACTAAGTATCTAACCATCATCGTCTTACGTCGTGGTTCATTTCCCATCGAGGTGGGTAAGTCAATTGTTCCCATAGGAATGATTTTCGATCCTCCGAATCCGACGAGTGGTGTACTCACCGGTCGTAAATTATCTAAGGGGATATTCATCTTTTCTAAGACTTGAGAAAAGATTATATCTGCTGAACTCCCGTTATCAATCAAGATTTTGTGCACAGCGTAATTTGCTATGTCCATGGTAACCACCATTGGGTCATTGTGTGGAATTATAACATTTTCATAATCTTGATCCCCGAAAGAAATCATTTCGCTTGCACCTCTCTGCATATGGTATACTGTATGACCCCGTGCTTCGTAACCTACTACGTCTCGAGCATAGCGCTTTCTTGCATTTCTTGAATCTCCCCCAACGGGCCCCCCTGCAATGGTATTTATATCCCCAAACTTTGGTCTATTGTCATTTTGATCTTCCCTTCCTCTGTAATTTTCTACCGGCTCATGCCTTCTATAATCACGTCTCTGGTCTTTTCGATCGTCTCGTCCATAAATGTCCCCACGCCTGTTCTCGTCCTGTTGATACCTACGGGGTGGAATTTCCCTTGGCACGTCTTTCCTTGACTCTTGTGTTTGCACCTCTGCTTGGTCTCGTTCTACTACATCCCGTAAGTATCCCTGCTTAATTAACTTCTCGATCTCTTCTTTTAACTGACGACAGTCTTCGGTGTCATGTCCTATATCTTTGTGGAACTTACAATATCTCCCACTATTTTTTCGCTTCGGGTCAGGTCTCATCTTCCTAGGTGGTTCGACACGGAGTTTAGCTTTCTCTATCGCTAATAATACCCTTGTCCGCGAAGTATTCAACGGGGTATAGTTATCAAATCGGGTTCGTCGGTCATTTCCCATTTCTCCTTTCGTCTCATCCCGTTTTTGTGCTTTATCCTTCCCCTGTTTCAACGCAGCTGATTCCGCACGTTTCATTCTGTACATTTCATCCTCATAAATGTACTGCTGTGCCACCATCATCATTTCTTCAGGGTTTTTTGGCGGATTCCGAGTGAGTGCACCCGCCAATGGTCCCAACTTCAAGCCGTTAATAAAGAGTTGTACTATCACTTCATGTTGTACACCCTGGACATCTAGTGCTTCATTATTGAAACGATCAACAAATTCTCGCAACGTTTCACCATCTAGCTGCTTTATGCCCAAGAGATGTGATACTGACTTTTTCGTTTTTCTCTTGCTAGCAAAGTGGTACTCGAATTTCTGTATGAATTGGTCATATGTTTCGATCGAGTTTGGTGGCTGGCTAACGAACCAGTCTTGCGCTCTACCATTCAAGGTAGTTGCAAATATTCGCGCGTTAAGCGCATCACTCAGCCCATGAAGTGTCATCAGAGTCTCGAATGTGACGAGGTGCTCCCTCGGATCTGCGGTTCCTTCGTATTTTGGCAAATCCGGAATTCTAAAATTAGCTGGCATTGATTCAGATAGTATATGCGCACTGAAAGGGTTGTTTCTCTTCTGAATCGACGATAGGTTTACCATCCGACCGGTAATATCATTCGTACCCTCCTTTTGCGAATACTGCCTAGAACTTGGTACAAAAGTTGATTCGGTCTCCTCTGATTCACCCTGATTTGACTCACCTTGTACCTCGTTCTTATCCCATTCTTGGTCGACGTACAGTTTTCGTCGTGTCACTCTCTCGCGGCGATCTTCCCCTTGTTCCCCATCGGGGTCAAGTTCTGGGAATTGCCGTCTCCGAGTACCTCTCCCGTGACGTTCCCCTTGTTCCCCATCAGGGTCAAGATGTGGGAATCGTCCTCCTGGGGTACTCGGGGGAGGATGGGTCGTACCTATATTTGGTGTCGCTGGTAACTTCGATATCCATTCCTGGAATTTTTCTTGCATCCTTCGATTAAATTCAGATTCTGTCATAGTAATTGTCTTCTCTGATACTTCAGGTATCTCACTTCGTGACACGGCTTCTCCTTGATCATCTCTGGTAGAATGCATCGGCTCTTTCCCTGGTCGGTGTTCTTCCATGTTAGTTTATACGACAAATGTTGTGGTTTCCCACAGACGGCGCCAAAATGATCTAGTCAAATGTTCGTTACTAAAGTCTAAGATTGCACTCCTGAATAAAGCTGCCTACGTATCCCGTGAGGATCAAGTCAAACGTAGTTCTTAAATAGTTGGTATATTACAGACAGCTCGTAAGGTCAGGTTAGGCATCCCCTTTAATGAGCTTTTAATGTTCTATTTATAGTAGTTGGATCCACTATTCATGATATGACGTGTGGATCCATATACTTATCTCCACGGGTTACAATATCACTAGATCACGTTTATAGACGGAGGATGGGCTGGATATACGCTATACAAGGCCCACAGCTCTTGGGCCCATTTACTAATATACTTTATCATTACGAGTTAATTCATACGAGTTGCCTCATACGAGTTGCTCCATACGGGTTGACCAAATTATACCCTATCAAAAATATATTTAGTAATTGAAATATGCATTTCCAAACATTCCATTTCCATTGAGTACTCATTCCTGCGTGTAATAGATAATAAACAATCCTTGGGTAGCATCAAATCATAAACATTCTCGCTAAACAGGTGAGCAGATCATAAACATTAAATTTCCTCCTATCCGGCATTTCTTCCTCCCACAACTTAATTCAAAACTTCTCCCAATATACAAACATTTCATATGAGCTTGATGATTGTATTGGTTGCTATAAGTCTTGTTTTAATTTAAAATATTTTTTGTGCTATGATTTGGACTTAGGTTAATTGTTTTGTTGCACTTTTGAGCATCCAGAATCGAAATGAAGTTGTAGCAAAGAGATTCTTAAGGAGTATGGAGCCCAACAACCAAGTTGGTGGTCAAGTTCTCGGAAAAATTAATGTGAAGTTCATGTAAATGTGGCTGTGAAAAGATATGAGAATCTAATAAGATCTTATGATTGGTTGCAAACCATTAGAGACGCGATAGGCATATCTGTTTCTTTGCAATATCATCGGTATGTTTTTTAACCCAATTTAGCATTTCAGAGAGATTTTAATATTCCAAAAAGAATTGTAATATTTGTTTTTGATTGTTTGTCTTTTTTTTTTTTAAATTAAAGGTGGTTCGTACTGAAGATTGAGACATGAAGATGGATTAAAGATGGTTAGTGCTAAAGTCTAGTATTTTTGATATACTTGTTGATATTAAGATTAAGTCTTTTAGATGATAATTGTTGAATTGCTATTGTTTGAACTAAATTTTAGTTGGTATTAATGAAGTATATTATAGTTGGATGTTTGATCAGAATTGTTGTTTTGTTAATATATGTAATGAGAATTCTTTTTCTTTGTATACATATTGTGGAAGTTGTATGATTTGAAATCAATTTTGTAACACCCCATTTTTTGGAAAATCTTGTATAAAATATTTTTTGCATATAAATATAATTTTATTTATAGTTTATTATTGCTAATTCATTTAATGTTTAACAGAGCCTTACGTTTAAACGATTATAACGAGCTAATATTTTCTCAAGTTGAAAAGTCTTACAGGATAGCTACCCGAAGACACCGAGTTTGATCGTGATGCACTCGATACAAAATATTTTTATGAACGAACGACAAATAGATAAGTGAATATGAAATAATTTCAATAATTAGTACATTGAATTTACATTGAAGTCGTGACGGAATGATTATGACATCACATTTTAAATAGTCAAATTGATTAGTATGCATCTAGTTAGCCTAATTTCGATGATTGAGCATCAATAATATTACTATAGCATTGTATTGTTATTTACCTAAGTTAACACTAAGTTTTATAAAGCTTTGTAGTCAAATATATATTACCTAAAATTTATGAGAGCAAGTTATAATTTATGAAAAAATTAAAAGGATTATGTGTCAAATTTACCTTGGAGATTAACATGTGTCTTGCACCATAGTCTTCCACTTAACACCTTAGATTAATGACACCTCAATCTTGCATGCAAATAAATGGTACAAGATATTTGTGCACAAACAATTCTTCCATTTCAAAACCATATGCACGACTCCTTCTTCTCTCAAAGCTATTAAGTGATTAAGCATTTTGTTTCTATATTGATCAATAACTAGAGGTAATTTAAGAATTTCCATTTCTACCTTACTTTGTTCAATGTAATAGGTCTTAATATATATATATATCATTTAAGTGTTGATTATGAAATTTCATGTTTGATTACCATGTCTAAACTTGTTGCATGTGTAATAGTATAATGTTAAAGTGGTTTCTTGTGGATGTTAGGTTGTAAAACTCGAAAGTGCATTTTATTGAGGAAATATGTGAGTTTGAGAAGTTTGTAAAGAACTCTGAAATTTCAGTCCACTTTGTCGATTTTTATAAACTTTTGTACTTGGAATTTTAGAAACTTATTTTAGTAGGCTGTTCTATATGATGTTGGGAGTCTATGGTTAAAATTTGGTGATTTTTGGAGTTGTGTATGAATTATGACGAATTTTCAAAAGTAGTTCGGTTTAAATTATAGATTTTGTGGTAACTTTTAAGTGTTGTTTAGGTAATCAAATGGGAGAATTTCTTCATGTTAATTTTTCTGGAACCTACCTATCATGTCTAAATGATATGTAAAAAAGTTTGAATAGTTTTGAGTTGTGTGTGATGTTCTAAAATTCATTCAGTATAGACTGCCAAGTGAGATATCGAAATTTTAAGGTTGCCCGGTTTTGTATTTATTTGAAATAGTTTGAGATATTTTCTGTTCTGAAATTTTACTATATGTTCATGTGTGTGTTGTTAAGTGTTTCATAAAATTTGAGAATTTTCTGAGTAATAGAATAATTTATAAAATTATTATAATTCGGGTTGTCTGTCCTAAAATTATTCATGATAAATTATATGTTTTGTAAATATAGCCCAAATTCAGAATTTTAATTGGTTTTAGAAATTTTATGGAATGTTTTACAAAGCTTATGTATATGCTTCTATAGGGTTTGAATTAGAAATATTAAAGTTATGAGTGTTTATATATTAAATGTTAATTTGTTATTGTTTAACCACTTGAGTTTAATGGATAATAATAAACAACCTATATTTAAATATATGTATATACATGCTTTAAAATACATATGTTTTAAAATTTAAATGTTGATAAATGGTTGAGTGCAGTACGAGACGACCGGATACTTCAAGAGCTATCCCCGCATCTTAGCGAAATGTCAAGTGGGTAACATTTATTTTCAGTTATATTGTTTGGAATAACTCTTATGTTTATTGAAATGAAATGACATGATAAAGTACCAGGTTGACGAACCTTGGAGTAGACCAGGTCTTCGGACCTTGGAGTTAGGCCAGGTCTTCGGACCTTGGAGATGATGCTTTTGACATACTGGTTAATCTTTTCAAAGTGACAGTTAATAGCGTTATCCACTAAAATTTCTCAAATCTTACGTTGCTCAATTTAATTCTTTTTCAGGTCCAGCTTACGACGAAGCGGATGAGTAGTTGGCCGTATGGGATATATATATATATATATATATATATATATATATATATATATAAATATTACGCTTTTAATATATGTTAATCCGTAGAAATCTGATACTTGATATTTTGGGAACTACTTTATCGGAATAAGTAAGAAAATTTTCATTTGTTCATAACCAAGTTTTGATTTACAAATGTGGGTATAATACGAGTTCGTTGTGCATGATTAGCTTTTAAAGTTTGAAAAAAAAATGCTCGTGTTTTAGGGATGAAGTCTTCCGCTGTTATTTTATTAACAAATATGTTATATTTGTTTCGAAAATATTTTTCTCACGCTTATAGTCACGATGGCAATTCAACTCCCATTAAATTGGGGTTGGGGTGCTACAAATTTAGATTATATTTTGTTTATTGAGCGGATCTAAAGCTGTGGAAATTGTCACTCTCCAAAGTGTAACTTTTATTTGTCACACTTTTATATGTAATCTTAGGTATCATTTCGTTATATTTCCATGTATAACCTTATGATTTTGTCACACTTCCATATGTAATCTTCAATAACATTTTGTCATAGTTCAGTATGTAAGTTTAAAGTATCTTTTGTCACACTTAAAATTGTAGTCTTATTTAATTTGTAGTTATAGTTGAAAGTATGGCATAAAGTCAAAAAGCTTACACTTTTAAGTGTGATCATATGTATTATAATTAGTTACACTTCTAAGCGTAATAGTAACTTTAGACTACGCCCAACTCGGTCACCCTAACATGAAACGTGACATTTGTGTAAGTGTAGCTATATGACATATTTAGTTACACTTACAAGTATAATCGAAACCAATTTTTGTTGTAGCATGTCATTATGGGTTTGTGCATAGGTTAAGTTCTTCAATTTTAATAATATTGCATGTATGTAATTGGTTGTTTTCAATTGAATTGAATTAGATTTACTTTGAGATTCGTAGTTATATAAAACATAAAACATGAGGAATTAGGATTCAAAGGTTGGACTGTCCATGTTAGGCGCTGTTAGTAGGTTTCGTGACTGTTGCACAGCGACCCGAATAACACGTATTGAGCCTAGAGCAGTTCAATTCATGTGAGGCCCGACTGACGCAAGGCAGCATAGGTGATACACGTGAACGGCATTCTTAATATAACATATTCGCAAAACCTTGTATTCAGTTGATTATAATAATATTTCCCGATTACCATAATAACACAAACAAATACAAACATGTAGGTTGATTTATAATGAGATCCAACCAAGCATAAATCAAACATAAAGGTAAATCAAAGTGTATTTATAAATTTTTATTATGGAAATGTCTCTCCATTTATAAGATGGAAATGGCTGCTTCAGAATACATCAATCTTTTTGGTAACAATTTTACTCTTAACTTTGGCATCAAAAGATATTACTCCCAATTATAAACTTTTTGCCATGTATCTGGGGAGCTCGAATTAGAAAAATAAAGACCATCGTTCTCTGCTATCCAATAGCAAACACCAGTACCGCGACATTTACTCCTATCTTTTTTAGCATTAAAAGATTCAAAAGCTTTGTGCTTTGGACCCGACATAAGATTGCAGAAATACAAAGTATTTGCTACAAGACTCTCGCAGAATTTCCAATAAAATTCTTGATTAGTAGTAAGTGTATGATACCCTAAATCATCATCCTTAGATTGACAACGCAACTTCAATGGATCAGGGAGCTTATTTATCACATGAATCTCATAATCATTACTGAAAACGCATCTAGCAAATACTTGCAAATGATTAGCCAATAGGAAAACAAATAAAAAAGGTAGGATAGTATAATTGTAAGCCATTGTTTACAATATGTAGAAGGGTGTGTGCAATGGATTGATTTTTTTGGATTCGTGTTTATATAGTTAGCACAAACTGAGAGAATATATCAAATAAAATTAAAACCAAAAGATTACTCAACTCTATAAAGAAATTGATGCAATTTCATTAGTTCAATCCACTTTATGTTAGAATACCATAAAATATTCCAGCTAGTGTGATAATATTATTGAATTTTGAAGAGCCTAATATGGTTAAAATATCAAATTATGTGCAATTAAACTATATTTGAAATATTGCATATTCGAAATTAAAACTGTAACCTAAAAAATTTACAATCTCATATAGTCAAATGTAACAAGTCAAACTTTCTCATATAGTCAAATGATATCAATTCAAATCCTCTCATACAGTCAAATGATAACAAGTCAAAGGCTAATCATGCAAACACAATTCATATTTAGGATACAAATTATATCATATTGCTTATATTGACACAATAGCGGATGGATTTATATATTTTAATAATAAGGAATCAATATATAATAATCCTATAATAGTAATTCGTTGTGTATGTATCAATTATAAATTAAATCTTTGAATTATAAGCCTATTTTACAGTGAATAAATAAAAACTCAAGGTTTCACCAGAAGATGCCAAATGAACACAATAACAATATAAGTCAAGATTTTCAAATAAATTCTGGTGATCTGAGTCAGTTTCGGATTAAGATTCAAAACTATTGGGAATGTGGAGTTATGTAAATTGCAATTCATATGGCAATCACAGATTATATGTGGATATCCACAAAATGGTTAATGATTTCGCAGATAATATATCTCACAAATAAAATCATAGAACATAAAGGTTAAGAGAATATGTATTCTTTGCTAACAAAATGTTGTTTCATTGTTTTAAATAATATTTATTGGTTGATTTATTATCACTTTACGTGATCTTAAAGTAAAATAAAATTGAGAAATTGTAAGTTACTTAATTCCTTAAGTGACTAGAATGATATATTTAGTACAATTCATGGTTGCAACATGTAGTAAAGTTTTTTAAATGTTTATTTTTTATATAAATGTGTGAATAGTAAATTGTTTTAGCCCATGTGGAAAGACTTACATACTGTTATTTAAATTTACACTTTTAACTATAGGAAGTAACTATTGTTTAATTTTTATAAATAGAGTAGTACTTTATCTTATATACAAAATAAAAGTAGGAAACTATGACTTTTATACGATTATTTAAAATCCATTTAACACTTGAAATCAGAAGAAGCCTTTTAGTACTAGACCATTGTTGATTTTTTTTTAAAATATTCTCACTTTATCTTATATACCTAATAAAAGTAGGAAACTGAGACTTTTATACCTCTATTTAAAATCCATGTAACAGTATTAGAAGTCTTTTAGTATTAGACCACTACTTAATTATTTAAAATTGAGTCACACTTGATCTTATATATCTTTTCCTATATAAATGTGTTAATAATCAAATTGTTTCGTCCCATATAAAAACTTACATATTCTTATTTAAATTTACAATCCTTTTAACAAATGGATCTAGAAATCTATAAGTATTAAATTACTATTTAAGTTTAAAAAAAAATAGAGTTACGCTTTACCTTAAATATCTAATAGAACTAGAAAACTAATAAACAAAACCTAAATAATATGAAACTCTAAATAATAAGCTAAAATACTAACAAACCAAGCACGTTGTATTGAAGTCTAGAATAATTTTTTAATATTGGTTTTTTATTTAATTTAATATCAATGTCTTATAATAATCTTACAAAATATTCAAATTTCTTAAGATATCATCATTATTAATTGTGCATTGTTCTTAGTTATTCTTTCTACACGCCTAGTGACCTAGCCATATAGAAAATTAGATGCACAACAAAACAAAATATAATATTGTTTAATAACAAAAGTTAAACTCTTATATTGTTTAATTATACCTAGTATGGAAATGTTGTGGGATGATTTTCTCATATATAAATATTTCGTATGGATGTATATAATGTTACATAATTCAAAATTATAATATGGTTGCAAAAATGGATTATTATCCTTTATTCCAAAGTTATAATGTTATTGTGGTTATTTGAATAAAAGTCAAATATAAAACAAACTATTTTCAAATTAAAATTAGATAATATTTTTTTTTGAGATATGACAGAGCTTATATTTGATAGAAAATAAATCATATATACCACTAATTTCTTTCGTAATACGATGGTTATAGTTATTAATTATTAAGAGTAATGGCTTTTATGTAATTAGTAAAGAGTTGTTATTCTCTTTACATAAAACCTATTCTATAGGTTGTTGTATATAAGCTTGCTGTATAGGTTATTTTCTGTAATTCAATTCATTCACTTTTCATATCAATAAAATTCTTATTCAATGTTTTCTCTATCTTCCCCAATCTATCAATGTATATGCAGATTCTTAACATGGCATCAGAGCCATGATTAAGTTCCTGGCCGAAACCCTAATTTCTATCATTCATCCGTTAATGGCAACGGCAATTTCTTGATTCAATCCGCTGCAAAAAGAATACCTGTAAGGGACGTTTTTTCCCCTTTCCTTCATAATTCTCATTCTTTCCTTTATAATCTTCCATGGCGACAAAGAACACCATCGATATCAATAATCCGCTGTACATTCACCCCTCTGATTCACCAAACATCGATTTGGTTTCGGATGTCTTACGAGGGTCAGATAATTACAAAGTGTGGAGCCGAGAGATGATTGTATCACTTGAGGCGAAAAACAAAATTGGGTTTATCGATGGAAAGTGCCAGATACCAAAAGAAGATGATTTCTTGATTTCACAATGGAAACGATGCAATGCACTTGTGAAATCTTGGATTCACAGGGCATTATCGCGAGAATTAATCCATGGCGTAGTATATTGTGACTCCGCGTTCTTAATTTGGGCAGATTTGAAAGAAAGATTTGATAAGGTCAATGGGGCGCGGATGTATGCTCTTTACAAAGAGATTAATACCATCACTCAAGGAGCCAATAATGTGACCACATACTACTCGAAGTTACGACAACTTTGGGACTAATATGAGTCACTAGTGCCTTCTCCTTCAGCAGTCGTCACAAGAGAGTATGGAGATTTCTGTCACCAATTGAAGATGATGCAGTTCCTAATGGGACTTAATGAATGTTACAGCAATACTCGATCTAGCATTTTGATGATGACCCTTTTACCCACTCATAGCCAAGCATATTCTATAGTGAGTAATGAAGAAAGCCAAAGAAGCATCAGTTCTCCTACAGTAGAAGCACCTGCAGCCTTCTTGTCTGCAAATCAGAACAATGCTAATGTGCAGAGAAAAGAATTAATGACTTGTGATCATTGTCAAGGAACTGGGCATACAAAGGCTACGTGTTTTAAACTCCATGGGTATCCCCCAAATTGGAGAGGAGGTAGAGGTGGCAGAAATGGCAGAGGTGGCAGAAATGGCCGGTCTAGTGGAAGGAATAACAATCTTCCATACCAATCCAATCAAACATATTCTGAAGGTGGAAGTGATGGACCAGGCAAAGATTTTGCACCATTGATCAATGGCAATGAACAAGCACAGGCCCCTTCTTTCACAACACAACAGTATCAGCAGATTTTAAGCATGCTAAACAAACAATCCAATGGTGGTACTGGGGATCAACAACCTAAGGCTAATATGGCAGGTACCTCTGTTGCCTTTAATCCTATAACTTAGTATAAATCAAAATGGATTATGGATAGTGGGGCAAACCAACATATGACCTCTGAATGGAAAAATCTAATTAATCCTATACATATGAAAGCAACCTCTGTTAATCTGCCTAATGGAAATAAGAGTGATGTCAATTATAGTGGTACTGTTAAAATTTCTAATGATATCACCCTTAATCAAGTCCTTTATGTCCCTGAGTTCAAGCATAACCTTTTATCTATCTCTAAGTTCACAGCTGCCAATGATTGTTTCATTGCTTTCCCAACTTTCTGCTTGGTACAGGACATATGGACTGGGCAGACCAAGAGGATTGGTAGGGTTAATAATGGTCTATACTACTTAGAGCCTCTCACAGACTTAGAGCCTCTCACAGATAACTCTCCTACAACATCAATTCAAAGCTACTCTGGAATCTGTAATACTGTATCTACTAACAGCTCTCATAGGACTTATGATAAAATCACCTTGTGGCATCTCAGATTTGGCCATATGGCCTTTGCTAGATTCAATTTCTTACCTGAGTTAGGCATAAAAGATGTACATAAACAGAAACATTGTTCTGTATGCCCTTTGGCAAAACAAAGTAGAAATGCTTTCCCTGTTAGTACTAGTGTTACTCATTCTGTTTTTGAATTACTTCATATTGACATTTGGGGGCCTTATAAAGAAACCACATATAATAATGAGAGGTATTTTTTTACTATTGTGGATGATTTCTCTAAGTCCACTTGGGCTTTTCTTATGCAATATAAATCTGATGTGTTGCCTATCTTGAAGAGGTTTGTGATTTTCATTCAAAACCAATTTTCTGTTACCATAAAACAAATAAGAACAGATAATACTTGGGATTTTTTTAAATATGAGTGCAGATCCTTTTTTGATTCTTTGGGCATACATCATCAAAGTAGCTGTCCTTACACACCACAACAAAATGGTGTGGTTGAAAGGAAGCATAGGCACATTTTAAATGTTGCCAGAGCTTTAAGGTTCCAATCACATGTACCTATCAATTTTTGGGGTGAATGCATTCTTACTTCTGTTTATCTTATAAATAGGACTCCTACCCCTTTGCTTAAAGGTAAGACTCCTTTTTCTGTTCTCTACAATAAGACACCTAAATATTCTCACTTAAAAGTTTTTGGTTGTCTTGGATATGCAAAAATCTTAAATCAGAATGATAAGTTTTTACCAAGGTCTAAACCTTGTGTTTTTATGGGCTATGCCACTGCTCAAAAGGGGTATAAGATGTTGGATTTGGAAACTAATAATTTCATCATCTCTAGAGATGTTGTCTTTCATGAGGACATTTTTCCTTTATTTAGTAAAGACTCTAATTCTAATCAGTTTTCCACTATAGATTATCCTCAATACTATGAAGAATTTGTTGATCCTTATGTGGGTAATGATTCTGAAACTGTTGACATTTCTGATGATACTTTGATGCATACTGGTACTCAATCTGCTTCTCAAGATTCTGTTCCTGCAGCTGTCATTAATCCTGATACAGAAACTGAACTAAGAAGATCCACTAGGATATCTAATCCACCTATATGGTCCAAGGATTATGTTTCCTCTCAAGTTTGTTCAACAGTTTATCCTATATCCAGTTTTTTGACTTATGATAAATGCAATCCTAAGTATCAATCTTTTCTTTCAAAAATTAATGCTGAACATATACCTGGATCTTTTTCTGAAGCTGTTAAGTATCCTGGATGGCAGAATGCCATGGACATTGAATTTAAGGGTCTTGAGTTGAATAAAACTTGGGAATTGGTGGATTTGCCTCCAGGTAAAACACCTATAGGTTGTAGATGGGTATATGCTATCAAGTACAAAGCTGATGGTAGTATTGAAAGACACAAAGCTAGGCTTGTTGCTAAGGGGTATACTCAACAAGAGGGGTTAGATTATCATGATACTTTTTCTCCAGTGGCTAAACATGTCACTGTGAGAACTGTTATTAGTCTTGCTACTCATAAGAAATGGCCCTTGTATCAGTTAGATGTCACTAATGCTTTTTTGCAGGATGACTTGTATGAAGAGGTTTATATGCAGGTACCTCAAGATTTAATCATTTCAGATAAGATGCAAGGGAAGGTGTGTAGGCTGTTGAAGTCCCTGTATGGACTAAAACAAGCTAGCAGACAATGGAATGCAAAGTTTTGCCAAGCCATGTCTAATGCAGGATTCATACAATCATTACATGATTATTCACTCTTCACCAAAGTTAAAGGTAATGATATTGTTATCCTCTTAGTTTATGTAGATGATATAGTCATAACTGGATCTAGTGAGTCCATGATTGATGATTTGAAGATGTTTTTGAAGAATACTTTTCATATGAAAGATTTGGGATCATTAAAATATTTTCTTGGTATTGAAGTGGCTAGATCATCTAAGGGTATCTTTGTGAATCAAAGAAAATATGCTTTGGAGTTACTAACAGATGCAGGTATGCTTGGATGCAAGCCTGTGAATATTCCAATGGAACAAAACATTAAGCTTACTTCTGCAGAATATGACAAAGGTTTGAAATCAGAAGTTGATGATCCTGTTGAGGTGAACATTGGTTATTTCCAGAAGATGGTTGACAAACTGATTTATCTATGCCTTACCAGACCAGACATAAGCTACTCAGTTCAGGTCCTTAGCCAATTTATGCATCAACCAAAAAGATCACATATGGAAGCTCTTCATAGGATTCTGAGATACTTGAAAGGGAGACCAGGGCTTGGTCTGTTGATGAAGGCAGGAGAAGATTTTAAGATTAGAGGTTACTGTGATTCTGATTGGGCAGCTTGTCCAATGACAAGAAGATCACTTACAGGCTTTGCAATCAAAATTGGTAATTTTTTGGTGTCTTGGAAAACCAAAAAGCAGAATATTGTTTCTAAGTCTTCAGCAGAGGCTGAATATCGTGCTATGGCTGCAGTGGTTATTGAAATTGTTTGGATTAAAGGATTACTTAAAGATTTGAAGATTGAGTCAAATGAACCTGCAGATTTATGTTAGAATACCATAAAATATTCCAGCTAGTGTGATAATATTATTGAATTTTGAAGAGCCTGATATGGTTAAAATATCAAATTATGTGCAATTAAACTATATTTGAAATATTGCATATTCGAAATTAAAACTGTAACCTAAAAAATTTACAATCTCATATAGTCAAATGTAACAAGTCAAACTTTCTCATATAGTCAAATGATATCAATTCAAATCCTCTCATACAGTCAAATGATAACAAGTCAAAGGCTAATCATGCAAACACAATTCATATTTAGGATACAAATTATATCATATTGCTTATATTGACACAATAGCGGATGGATTTATATATTTTAATAATAAGGAATCAATATATAATAATCCTATAATAGTAATTCGTTGTGTATGTATCAATTATAAATTAAATCTTTGAATTATAAGCCTATTTTACAGTGAATAAATAAAAACTCAAGGTTTCACCAGAAGATGCCAAATGAACACAATAACAATATAAGTCAAGATTTTCAAATAAATTCTGATGATCTGAGTCAGTCTCGGATTAAGATTCAAAACTATTGGGAATGTGGAGTTATGTAAATTGCAATTCATATGGCAATCACAGATTATATGTGGATATCCACAAAATGGTTAATGATTTCACAGATAATATATCTCACAAATAAAATCATAGAACATAAGGTTAAGAGAATATGTATTCTTTGCAAACAAAATGTTGTTTCATTGTTTTAAATAATATTTATTGGTTGATTTATTATCACTTTACGTGATCTTAAAGTAAAATAAAATTGAGAAATTGTAAGTTACTTAATTCCTTAAGTGACTAGAATGATATATTTAGTACAATTCATGGTTGCAACATGTAGTAAAGTTTTTTAAATGTTTATTTTCTATATAAATGTGTGAATAGTAAATTGTTTTGGCTCATGTAAAAAGACTTACATAACGTTATTTAAATTTACACTTTTAACTATAGGAAGTAACTATTGTTTAATTTTTATATATAGAGTATTACTTTATCTTATATACAAAATAAAAGTAGGAAACTATGACTTTTATACGATTATTTAAAATCCTTTTAACACTTGAAATCAGAAGCCTTTTAGTACTAGACCATTGTTGAATTTTTTTTTAAAAATATTCTCACTTTATCTTATATACCTAATAAAAGTAGGAAACTGAGACTTTTATACCTCTATTTAAAATCCATGTAACAGTATTAGAAGTCTTTTAGTATTAGACCACTACTTAATTATTTAAAATTGAGTCACACTTGATCTTATATATCTTTTCCTATATAAATGTGTTAATTATCAAATTGTTTCGTCCCATATAAAAACTTACATATTCTTATTTAAATTTACAATCTTTTGAACAAATGGATCTAGAAATCTATAAGTATTAAACTACTATTTAAGTTTTAAAAAAAATAGAGTTACGCTTTACCTAAAATATCTATTAGAACTAGAAAACAAATACAACAAAACCTAAATAATATGAAACTCTAAATAATAAGCTAAAATACTAACAAACCAAGCATGCTGTATTGAAGTCTAGAATAATTTTTTAATATTGATTTTTTATTTAATTTAATATCAATGTCTTATAATAATCTTACAAAATATTCAAATTTCTTAAGATATCATCATTATTAATTGTGCATTGTTCTTAGTTATTCTTTCGACATGCCTAGTGACCTAGCCATATAGAAAATTAGATGCACAACAAAAGAAAATATGATATTGTTTAATAACAAAAGTTAAACTCTTATATTGTTTAATTATACCTAATATGGAAATGTTGTGGGATGATTTTCTCATATATAAATATTTCGTATGGATGTATATAATGTTACATAATTCAAAACTATAATATGGTTGCAAAAATGGATTATTATCCTTTATTCCAAAGTTCTAATGTTATTGTGGTTATATGAATAAAAGTCAAATATAAAACAAACTATTTTCAAATTAAAATTAGATAATATTTTTTTTTTGAGATATGACAAAGCTTATATTTGATATAAAATAAATCATATATACCAGTAATTTCTTTTGTAATATGATGGTTATAGTTATTAATCTTCTTAAATTTAATAATAAAGAAAGTGGTATGAGCTTCAAGATAAATATGACATGCTAAAGATAAAAAAGATTGATAATGAAGCTCCTTTAATTACTATATGAGCTCTAATCTCATTCCTCACTTTGTTCAAATAAGAAAGGTACCTATTAATAAGCTATATGGAATTTTTCTCTTAGTTCTTTCTTTTTACACGCATGTACACTGTCGTACCACAAAATACTTTAATGCTTAATAGTGATAATTATATATCATACAATATTTTATATTTATTGAAATAATTGGATGAAAGTAATATATTTCTACAAAAAGCTCCCATTTCTTCCCAATTTAATAGATTAAACGAAAAAATAAATATTGGACACCTCCCATATTGCATTTTACAGAAAGATATATATATATATATATATTGATGAATCAATTTTTTATATAAAAAAATTATTAAGCTCTTTTTTGTGCATACAATAAGGATACCGCAAATAAAACTACTAGAGTATACATGTAAAAAATGAGTGAGATCCTCTACAAGTTCCATGAAGTTATTGAAAATGAATAAAACATATATAAAAGTTTACTTGAAAATAAGAATATCTATTAAGTAATGTACGGGTACTATGAAATTATTGACAATTATTGTCTATGTATTACTACAGAGAGTGATAGAAGAAAATGGATGTATCTATATGCGTGGAATTAAAAATAGAATCTACGCAGAATTGGATTGCTTGATGCACACATGATGAGAATTTACCCCAGAATTGGATTGAATGTACGTGAATTTCCCAACGTCAAAACTTGACTAAACGATAGATTGAACAAACAAACAACAGACCTCGATTTAATAACCTTGAGCCCATAGAATCTGTGAACGCAAACCTTGGAGCAAATTTATTAAGACGCCATTAACGGGATGAAAATATATTTAGTAATTGATCAAATATGCATTTCAAAACATTCCTGCATGTAATAGATCCTCTTAGTCACGATGTCATTCTGGGTTTGTGCATAGGTTAAGTTCTTCAATTTAAATAATATTGCATGTATTTAATTGGTTGTTTTCAATTGAATTGAATTAGATTTACTTTGAGATTCGTAGTTATATAAAACATAAAAACATGAGGAATTAGGATTCAAAGGTTAGACTGTCCATGTTAGGAATAATTTAAAATATAATTTAATTACACATAACATAATTTAAATTCCTAAAGGACTCCTTTTACATGTCTTTAAAGATTTTCCTTTTCTTTAAGTACTCGATCTTGTGTCCAGACTGTGTTTGAGCATATCTTGAAGTTTTATGTTTTTCAGTTTAAATAATATTGCCTCTATGTGTTTTGTTTTTGTCAATTGAATTGAATTGGGTTGTAGGTTGATTATGTTGGAAATTAATCCAATATTCATGCATAAAAGAAACATAAAGGTAATTCAAAGTATGTTGATACGTTTTATTATGGAGACATCACTACACTTATACAATAGAAATGACTATTTAAATTAAAATACATCATTGTATAAGCGATCCAAACACTTGTTTGATTTCCGGTAACAATTTCTACCCTCTGGCATAAAAAAGAAATTATTCCCAATTATAAACTTTTTTCCACGTCTTTGGGGAGGTCAAATTAGAATAATAAACACCATCGTCTTTTGCTATCCAATAGCATACACCGGGATAATCACATTTATTCTTATCGTCTTTGTCATTAAAAGTTTCAAAAGCTTTATGCTTTGGACCCGACATAAGATTGCAAAAAAATAATGTACCTCCTATAATACGATCGCAGAATTTCCAATAAAATTCTTGATTAACAGAAAGTGTATGATATCCTAAATCGTCGTTCTTAGATGCACAGTGCAACTTTAATGGATCTGAGTTCTGAGAGAGCTTATTTATCACATGAATCTCATAATCATAGGTGAAAATGCATCTTGCAAATACTTGAAAATGATTAGCCAGTATGAAAAGAAATACAAAAGGAATGATATTGTAATTGTAGGCCATTGTTTATAGTAAGTAGAAAGGGTGTGTAAAAAGAATTGATCGTTTTTTGTTCATCGTGTTCGTGTTTATATAATCAGCACAAAGTGACAAGTAACGCAAAATCTACTTTTTGTTTAAATACCATGAAATCTATAATATTATTGAAATTTAGAAAACATAAGATGCTCAATAAAAGGTTGTGTATCTAGCATCGTTTCTTTTTGTCATTTAGTTTGTGTTTGTATAGTTAGCACAAGTGATAAAGTATAGCAAATAAAATTAAAAGCAGCAAAATATGATTACAAATCTATATAGAGATTGATGGAATTTCATTAGCTAAATCTACTTTATTGTTCAATACCACGAAATCTATAATATTATTGAAATTTAGGAAACATAATATGCTCGACAGAAAGGTTGTCTACAAATCAATGATTGTATTCTTTTATTGAGTTCCTGTTTATATAGTGAGCACAAAGTGATGCGGTTTAGCAAATAAAATTACAAGCAAAATATTATTATCAATCTTTATAGAAACTGATGAAATTTTTATTAGCTAAATCTACTTTATAAAACAATGCCATGAAATCTTCTTACTAGCGTGAATTTTGAAAACATAATATGCTCAAAATGAAGTCATATTTTATGTAACTAGTATATTTGTTTTTTTAGCATTAAATGTGTTATCATAAGACAATAGACTTTATATATGTAAGAATATACATAAATTTCATAAGAGTAAGATAACAAATTAAAAAATAATATAAATACTATAATTATAAATATTATTGTGTATGAAGCATATTTAACTTGTTGGTGATCCATAACCTAATACTAAGGTTATTGTATCTATGTACTCTTAATTTAGTTTGACCAATTAATATATTTAATTATGTTTTAAATGTAGTTTATTCAATGACTTAGACACTTATCTTTCTTTAATGTTTTGTTACAATTTCAAAAATAGATGACATTTAACTTAACAACCAATTTGTAATCAAATACACAATTCATAATATCGTTCCAAAATATAATACATATGGTCTGACTTGATTAGAATATTGTGAAATTTTGTCAAATTACTTAGACCTAATGCAATTTTACATAATAATATTTTGCTTAAAATTTTGGCTGTCATTTGTGACAGAAAGATCGTAAGGAGAAATAAAATGATTAATTTAAATATTCCTTTATTTCTTAAATTTTTGCAACAATTTGCACAAATTTCTAACATTTTGATTGACTTTCTTCACAATTATCTATTGTGATTAATTTTATTTTATTAATAGTAAATTGTTGAAAACAAATACATAATATATCAATTTCAAAACACTTTGTTGTTAAATACATATATTGTATTCTTCATAAGTGTCTCTTCATATATATTTTTTCTTTTCAATAAGATGTTTATCGTGAAGTTGCATAATGTTAATAATATCAAAAATGTGTCATATTTCATGATTATATCCACTTAATTACTCTACAAACTCAAACCTAATCAAAAATTTAAAAGAAACAATCTCTACAGACTTACTCTGAAAATTTATTTTGGGAGAATAGATGACCATCCAATTGGCCCCTAATATTCCTTATTTTCTGTTCTTATCTTTTCAACTAAAATTTGTAATTTAACTTCTTGATTCAATAAACTGAAAATAAAAACATTATACATTTTAAAAAAAAGTGAAACACGTATGATGGGCTATGCCACAAATATCTGAAGTCTTCTTTCATGAAATTTGTTTTTTATATTCTCTGTTGTATAAATTCATGTGACTGAAATACAAATAGTATACAAAAATAACATTAGTTGTTTTCTGAAGATTATATAAAATTAATTATTAATATAATTAATTGCTTAATTAACTTTACTTTGTTGCTAGTGTAATATTCATATAAGATCATTTTAGTTTTAAGAAAAGAATTAGAAAAATATAAAATCAATTTCCATCATTAGAAATTTTAATATGTATATATATATATCACCCCTAATGTCTTTAGAAATATGGAATCCTAAAATTATTTTTTACTGTAATATGTTAAGATGAAAAAGAAACTTCTTTATTCAGAAAATATGGATGATTTTGGAGACTTAATTAGTAACCACTTGGAGAATTAAATGGTTCTCTTCTAGGAATGATTGCTTTGTATTGTTTCTTGTACTCATTCGACTAAGAATTTTTTTAAGATTATATCAGAAGGAAACAAGGAAAATTATAAGAATGAGAATTGACAATAAAATAGACTATCTCACCATAATATTTTGGTTTTATAAAACATAACATTTGTATTGACCAAAACAATTTAATATTGCACTTATCCTTTGGAATTCCAATAGAGAGCTTATCTATGTTCCTTTCTATGAAAGAAATTTCAACTTTTACATTTGGTCACTTAATATTTATATTTACAATCAAATTCTTATATAAAAATTTGTAATGTAAGACATGAGTACAAGTTTATTAATTTTTTAACCAAAAATAAAAAAAAGAATCAGATTGACTTAAATATTAACATTTTAATGGTGTATATCCTTAACTTAATGAGAAAATAAAGTATACTTGTCAAAAAATTTGAAGCAATACATTTACTTTAAAATTAAGTAAAATACCAAAATTGAAGTCTAATTCATATTTATTAAACTAGATTACAGATATTAACTTGCATTTGTTGAATTATTTTCAAACTTAAATAAAATGGTTATGAGAATGTTGAATGAGAGAGATGATAAGAAATTAATGGAGTCGTTCCTATTTGTCTTTTAACGTGTCTTTTGTCAGAATTCAAAAATTTTCATACAGACCCCTATGAAAGAACAAAAGAATAGCTAGGTCTAGCCTAAGAATCAAAAAGTATAACAGTAAAGAAAAATAATAAAATATATTATCTACGTGTACTCACAAATTGAAAAGATAAATTTTTGATGCGCCAAGAGGCTGTCGATGATGCTCTTTTCCAAACTATGTAATAATGATATTCGTAATATGTAGAACATAGAAGTTGTGTGGCTAAGATTAAATAATTTATGCGATGCTTCAAGATTTAATGGCCTAACGAAGAAAGAAGATTTCTACATGTTCTCATTTAATATTGCTTTTAGAACAAAAGAAATGATAACCTAATATTATAATAAAAATCGGGTAATTTGAAAGTTGAAAGTAAGTATTGTTAATTATGATTTAGGATATATATGTAATTTTATCGTGGAATTCTAATGTAATATATACAACTTATTTTTTATTTTATTTTTTTACCATTTTAAAAATGCTAGTTACACATTGTAGAGTTCTAATGTAATTATGTATCTTATATGTAGATACATTCAACTTATTTTTATTATTTGACTATTTTTTGTCATTCAAAACGAAATAGATAAGCACATATTAGGTAGATCAAAAGTTTAAAGAAACTTCCATATTTTTCTGCATGATATGATATAATATAAACTTTTAGCTAATTTAATGACCATCTTTCATTTTATTTTCAATCAGATCTTTGCGATTTACTTTCAACTATTATATATTCAATATTTGATGTGATACCTGTAATACCCGGCCCATTAATTAGTATATTAAGTCCAATAATAATTAATTAAATATATTTTACTATATAATATGTATATATATATATAATTTGATATATTCAAATTTCATATGGGATTGACTATATCTCTAACTTATAACAAATCTGAATATACATAGATCTCTAATAATAACTTACTAAATCTATAGATTTACTGAATCTTGATAAAATCTGATCCTAACTACTTATCTTATATTATAGACTTAATATATATCAACAAGTATCTTAAATTTTCCAATTTATATTGTAATTTTCGGATGTATATTTGTAGGGTCATTTTCGATAAGCATATCTTAATGAAACAATCATATTTGCTAAATTTAAACCTACCATATCATATATAATCCATATAGGACTTAGAAACCTACTCAAACTCTATCATCTAAGCCCTAAAACCTCCTATAAATATCCTCAAGAGACACATACGAAATTTTGCATCTTTTTACTTCTCTCAAGCTTTTCATTTACGCTTAGAAAGCCCCGTAGAAGAACCCAATACGATAATTTAAAGACGACCTTCCAAACGGTAAGTGGTTTTTCCCTTCTATGTTTTTTTTAAAACTCTTTTAATCGTAATCAAATATCGTACTATGTTTTTCAAAGTTATTTTCGTATATAAAAATTTGGTCTTGAGCATGCTATTTTGTTTTCGTATATACAAAAACGCTACTATTATGATCATGATTTATGAAAAAATGAAATACTTATAGCAAAAGTTTTCTTTTGAGATTTTCGAATGATTCGTATGCTCTGAAGTATTAGTATCTTTTAGTAAGGAATTAATTCCGAGCCTGCTGTAGGGCTTTAAATATGCAGTATTTGAATCTTTGAGCCTCCTGCGGCGAATTAATAGCAGTGTTTGACCTTTGAGCCTACTGCGGCGAATTAATAGCAGTTTTGGCCTACCTAGCGGGATAAACAGCTAGGACTTGATCAAGATACTGACTAGGTTCTAAGAATTCATGAGCATTAGAATACTTCTTGAATCGAATTACATACTTTGAAAATAGTTGACCACGTGATATTTGTGTATGAATTGCTTACAAATTGATCACATGTTTTACGAATGGTTTCATAAATTGCAAAGTTTATTCTCATGAAAAATATATTTTTGAAACATAAAGTTTTATTTTCGCTTGATTTGAAATATGTATAAATATATGTATGTAACGTGCTCTAGACCGATAGGAGGTGTAAGAGCTACTTACGGGGCGATTTTGTCGCTCACCCACTATTTTTTTAAATCCATGCAGAAAGTTTAAGTGAGTAAGAGAAAAACTAAGAGAAGTATTGGAGGTGAAGAAGATTCATGGTTCTAGAGTCATGTCATATCAGTTTTAATTGGGTTCAATAATTAGTTTTTGGATTATTGTAAAAATAGTATTTAAGACTTCTCGTCTTTTGGGGTTATTTTCAGTAAAATGATATTTTAAACTAAAACTTAGTATTGTTTTGATTCTATGGGCTTCGTGTCTTCGAGCCTTATGGGCTTAAAGACATGGCCATCACGCGGCCCAAAAATTGGGGCGTGACAATACCTATGATTAGCGACATAGTCTTAAACATTCTTCATTTTGGATTAGCGACACAGTACTAAGTATTCTTCGTTTTGGATTAGCAACATAGTACTAAACTTTCTTTGTTTTGGATTAGTAACATAGTAGTCCAAGCCATCTTTACTCATAATTAATATATTATATTGTTCTTATGTATTCTTAAATTTGATTATTTTCTATACATGAATTTGTTATTTGTGTATTCTTAAAGACCAATTCAAACATGAATGAACACCCGTTTTTTTATATCAATTGATCGTTGTCACTATTAATGCTTATTGCTTATTGTGTATTAAAAAAAATTTAATAGTTAAAATAATATTTATTTTGAATGATAAGTTATCCGTGATGAATCAGCTGTGCATATCTATCTATATATTTATAAAAAACATTATTTTTTTAAATGGATGAATTAATAAGAAGTAATTTTATATAACTCTGTTGTCTACACTTATATTAACTCTTATTTTAGAGTTCTAATATAATTTTACTTCTTATTTTTATAGATACGTAAAGTTTATTTTGACTCTTTTGATATTCAAAAGTGAAATTCATTGGCATATATTAGGTAGATAAAAAATTCAAAGAAACATCTATTCTTTTATAATGGAATAGATACTTTTCAAATTATGCTATCTACACTATTTTTTTTGTCAAAATTTCGAATACAAAATAGTTTAAATTATAATTGAATTACACATAATGTAATTTAAATTCCTAAGGTACTACACAGATGTTTTTAAAAATTTCCTTTTCATTAAGTACTCGATCTTACCTCCACACTGCGTTTGAGCATAGCTTGAAGTTTTACATTCTTCAGTTTATATAATATGGCTTGTGTGTATTTAGTTTCTGTCAATTGAATTGAATTAGCATTATGTTAGGATTCATGGGTTCGATCTAGTTCACGACTGTTGCACAGTGAATGGCCTTCTGAATGTAGTTTTGTATTCAACACAAACAAATACAAAATTGTAGGTTGATCATATTGAGATCAAATCATGCATAAAAGGCAAATTAAAGTATCTCGATAAATTATTATTTTGGATACATTTCTCCACTTATAAGATAGAAATGACTATTTAAGAATACAATCTATGAATGATTTAAAAGATATTACTCCCAATCGTATACTTTTTTCCACGTGCGTGGGGAGGTCGAATTAGAAAAATAAATACCATCGTTCTTTGCTATCCAATAGCATTGACCAGTAATACTACACTTCTTCGCATCTACTTTATCATTATAAGATTCAAAAGCTTTGTGCTTTGGGCCCGACATAAGATTGCAGAAAAATAATGTATTTCCTATAACACGCGCACAGAATTTCCAATTGAATTCTTGATTAACAGTAAGTGTATGATTTCCTAAATCATCATCCTTTGATGCACAGTGCAACTTCAATGGTTCTGAATTCTTAGGTAGCTTATTTATCACATGAACCACATATTCATAGCTGAAAAAGCATAATGCATGTCCTTGAAAATGATTAGCCAATAGGAGAAGAAATAAAAAAGGAACGATATTATATTTGTAGCCCATTGTTTATAATATGTAGAAAGGGTGTGTGCAAAGGATTGATTGTATTTCTTCATCGAGTTCTTGTTTATATAGTCATCACAAAGTAATACCATTAAGCAAAAATCAATAAAAAGCAAAATATTATTACCAACCTATACAGAGATTGATGGAATGTCATTAGCTAAATCTACTTTATGTTTCAATACCATATTCTATACTATTATTGAAATTTATAAAACATAATCTGCTCAATAGAAAGGGTGTTTATTAAGCATTGATTGCTTTTATTCTTCGAGTTCGTGTTTATATAGTTAGCATAAAGTGATACAGTATAGCAAATAACACTACAAGCAAAATATTATTACCAATCTATATAGAAATTGAAAGAATTTCATTAGCTAAATCTAATTTATATTAGACTACCATGAAATCTTGCTAGCGTGATATTATTTCAAAATTAGAAAAAGTAATATACTCAAAATGAAGTCATACTATGTGTAATTAAATTACATTTGAACTGTTCCATATTCGAAGTTAGAAACCAAAAAGAAAAGTGCCAAAATTGAATCTTTACCTTTTTGCATCTTCTCGTAGTTCACCTAAAAATTACGTTTTCGGAGGGATTTGCAAGCAATTAATATCTTCGTATCAGAATTTTTTAGAGCCGAGACTAGTTTGAGATTGGTTAGTGACCCAATATAGAAAGTTGCGCATGGTCAAGTTACATGGTGATTTATTTTTGTACGTGGAGAATGAATTTTATCTTAAATTATGTGATTCATTTATTACATTTTTACATGTATTTTTTATGTAAACATATGTGCTAAATTTACTAAATATACTATAAAAAGATAAAATTATTATTTTTCGTGTATTCTCGTTCCTACTTGTTGAGCCATGAAGTTGCTAACTGGCCATCAAGCTCATGTATCTATTAATTTTTTCAAATCCCCCTGATTAGGAGGAAAGTCATTTGTGCGGGACAAACCTAATGGAAGGCCTTGTTTCACCGTTTAGCAATATTTTTATTCTCATTTTTAATAAGATTTATTCCGAGTACGATGAACTCATTCTTTTGACTCATTCACAGAGACTAGTTTAGTATTGGTTTTTATTGGATTGAATAACGAATAAGACTCAAGTTCTTTTGTGGAGTTATTTCTTTTTCATAGTTGGGAATTCGTATTTTTACATATAAATGTTCTATGCCAATATTATTATTAGGTGAGTCTTGCAGATTATTGAAATGTTCTCAAAATGTGCGGCGACTGTCATGAGCCTGGGTTTGGGGAGTGACAAAACGACTGGGTATAGTTGGTTGTGATAATGTAGTGAGTTTATTCCCTCTGTTTTTCCTTTCCTACATACCACCCCAAAAAAATGCAAATTAATGTAATTGTTTGTAAACTAACAATATTATGTCCTTGATCAAAATTATGAAGCAATAACCATAACCAAGAGAAGTAAATAGTGAAAACCAATTAAAAAAAATTGTAATGCCTAAAAAAAATTGAAATATAAATTAAGTGAGATAATTTTGTGACATATGATATGTATAATTTTTTCCATCTTTTTCTTTTACCTAGTAAAATGCGCATGCATTCAAACATGAAAACTGATTTTATATATTGAAACAATTAGAAATATTCAAAAATAATTTTGAAATTACATAAAACCTATAAACATTACATATATTCAAATATTACCAATGTCTTTTATTTATTTGATAAAGTAACACAGTTAAGATCATGTAAAAATTTGGATTTATGTTCAAATAATTTCACATATTTAGGCAATATTGCTTTTAAAGGGGTTAAAATTTAAAAATTGTCATTATGAATAGAATACAATGTATAGTCAATGAGTGTTGACATGTATTTAAGTATATTAACTTTTTTGCCATTGTAGCTAGTTAAAGAAGAAAAGAAAAAACTTAGGTCGTCTCTAAATGTATTTAAAGATCTACTTGTTACTCAAAATATCAAATATTCTTTATTAACCAAATTTAGGATCTTTTGATTAATTAAAATATTAGATTACCGATTCTCTCATAATTAATTTAAAAAATTACTAAAAGTTCGCTAGTATATATTTTTATACCCAAATAATCAATGGAAGTATATTTCGATCTCAAATATCCATTCTATAATCTTTTTATTTAAAAGAATAGTTGAGATTAATAATATTTGGAGTGAATCATCATTAATTTAAATCGAATAGAAACCTTATGCCTTGTTTGTTTATATTTTGAAATTTAATTTTTAATTATTTGGATCACAAAATCTTAAATAAATGTAATTGATTGTGATGTGACAACTTTTTTCTCGTTCGTGATGGTTATTGTGTGATAATTTTGAATAATGAGCTAATGCTGTTTTTCTATCAATAATTGTATTGATATTTATGTCAAGAAGCTTCCAAGATTAAGTTTGGTTTGTTATTTATCAATCCACTGAGTCTTATAATTCCTATTTGTTCCACATGATTAATATTAAAATACACTAATAGTTAAAAATTGAGTTATAAGAGAAACATTATAGAATATATAGCAATATGACCTATACTTCATAATATATTATTGAATGTAAAGTTTAGAATGTTAAACTGTAATTTTAGTTTATGGCTCCACTTTATTTCCTATTAACTTGTTATTTTTTCTAAATGAGGATATATTTCTTTTTATCTATCTATGTACACTTTACCTAATAATTTATGTTAAGTTTAATCTCAATGTTACCTTTTCTTCATCATGAATAATAATAAAAAAATATTGTTATTATGTTTTCAGAAAATAATGACATGTGAAATTAAGTATTAAATAAAGAAGAGCATACATTCCTAATCTAAAAAGGTACGGTACTTCAACTTTACATTTATGTAATTGGTTTTTGTCAATTAAATTGAATTAGCGTTACGCTAGGATTCATGGGTTAGACACTATCAAACCGCGAGGCACTGACTATAATAATAAATAATAATTATCGGCAACACAAACAGATTTGCCACGAGGCTATCAACATCAGAATTTGAGACGATATATTTCCGTCTCAATTGAGCATCAACCACGGAAATTAGGTTGTCTGAGACGGAATAAGCCGTCTCAAAAGCCCTGTTTTCTTGTAGTGAGATACAAAGTTGTAGATTGATTATGTTGCATAAAAGGAACATAAAGGTAATTCAAAGTCTATAGGTAAATTTTTATTATGGACTTATAAGATAGAAATCACTATTTAAAAAGACATCAACATATGAGCAATCCAAAATTTTGACTCTTAACTCTGGCATGAAAAGATATTAGTCCCAATTATATATTTTCTTCCATGTATCTGGGGAGCTCGAATTAGAGTAATAAATACCATCATTCTCCGCTATCCAATAGCACTGACCAGGAACAGTACATAGATTCCAGTCCTTTTTAGCTTTGGACCCGACATAAGATTGCAGAAAAATAATGTATTTCCTACGAAACGCTCACAGAATTTCCAATGAAATTCTTGATTAATAGTGAGTGTATGATATCCCAAATCATTATCTTTAGATGCACAATGCAACTTCAATGGATTTTGGAGCTTATTTATCACATGAATCTCATGATCGTAGGTGAAAAAGCATCTTGCAAATACTTGCAAATGATTAGTCAATAGAAAAAGAAATAAAAGAGGAATTATATTGTGACTATAGTCCATTGTTTATAATACAAAGTATTGATTGTTTTTGTTTATTGAGTTCGTATTTATATAATAAACAAAGTGATACAGTATAGCAAATAAAATTAAAAGCAAAATATTGTAACCAATCTATATAGAGATTTTGAAATTTCATTAGCTAAATCTACTTTATGTTTTAATACCATGGAATCTCTAATACTATTGAAAGTTAGAAAACATAATATGCTCTCATAGAAAGGGTGTGTGCATAGCATTATTTCTTTTTTTACATTTAACTTGTGTTTGTATAGTTAGCACAAAGTGGAAAATTATAATAAATAAAATTAAAAGCAAAATATTAATATTACCAATCTATATAGAGTTGGATGGGATTTCATTGGCTAAATCAACTTTATTGTTCAATTGCATAAAATATATAATATTATTGAAATTTAGAAAATATATTATGCTAATAGAAAGGTATCCACAAAGCATTGATTGTTTTTAATCTTCGAATTCGTGTTTATATAGTTAGCACAAAGTGATGAGGTTAGGAAATAAAATTACAAGCAAAATATTATTACCAATTTATATAGAGATTTGTGAAATTTCATTTGCTAAATCTACTTTATATAAGAATACCATGAAATCTGGCTAGCATTATAATATTAGTCAAATTAAGAAAATGTAATTTGCTCAAAATGAAGTCATATTAAATTATATTTGAATTATTGCATATTCATAATTAGAAATTAAAAAAAAGTGTAAATAGCATAATTTGATAGGTATTGTGTTTATGTGTCAAAATAGTTTAAGTCTCAATAGGATCTCGATGTTGAAAAACTTAGTAATATGGTCTTGTTCCTCTTTCTATGGTCTTGATAGCCTTTTATAGGTGAGAATGGGACAAAAATTGGATCTTAGATATAATTTTCTTCTCGTTTTTCTTTTCTTTTGTATCCTTAATTACTATTAATATTATGTATTATTTCCTACTCTCCACATATATATGATCTTGTCCCAATTATAGATTGTTGGACAAACTTCGTACGAAATGACAGATTTAAGAAATTAGGAAAATTCGATCTGAGACGAGCTCTTTCCTTAGCACGAAATTGCTCTGCTGCAGGTAGTATGGGAGGTGCAAACGTGTCCCGAGATACAATAAATTCAGTTTTTCAGTATGACTACTCCACAGTCAATAACATAATTGAAAAGAAAAGAATAGATATAGAATTAATGTCTTCTATGTTTTATGTTTTGTTGCATTGATTATTCCATAGGGCCTAATTACAAAATTAAAGACAGAATTGAATACGATAAAATTATGACATATATTGGCATTGTAACTGTTGAAATGTTTTAATAAAACATAAATACCATGGCGGTTAGATCACTATCAAACCGAGAGGCATCGACCACCATATCAATGTAAACAAACACAAAGTTGTAGGTTGATTATGTTGAGATCTAGTCATGCATAAAAAGAAACATTAAAGTAATTTAAAGTCTTTTTGATAAATTTTATTATGGAGGTATCTCTACACTTAAAATATAGAATCAATATTTAAAAATACATCAATATAGGAGCGATCCAAACACTTATTTGAGTTTGGGAAAAAGAATTTACCCTCACTTTTACATGAAAAAATATTATTCCCAATCATAAACTTTTTGCCATGTATCTGGGGAGGTCGAATTACCAAAATAAACACCATCATTCTCCGCTATCCAATAGCATTGACCATAAGCACTGCATTTCTCCGGAGTATGTTTAGAATTAAATGATTCAAAACTTTTGTGTTTGGGACCTGACATAAGATTGCAGAAAAATAAGGTATGTCCTACAATACGCGCGCAAAATTTCCAACTGAATTCTTGATTTAAAGTAAGTGTATGATTTCCTAAATCATCGTCCTTAGAAGCACAGTGCAAGTTCAATTGATTTGGGAGCTTATTTATCACATGAACCTCATAATCATAGGTGAAAGTGCATCTTGCAAATACTTGCAAAGGATTAGCCAATAGGAATAGAAATAAAAAAGGAACGATATTATAATTGTTGGCCATTGTTTACAATAAGTAGAAAGGAATATTGATTGTTTTTGTTCTTCTGAGTTCGTGTTTATATAATCAGCATAAAGTGATACAGTATAGCAAATAAAATTAAAAGCCAAATATTATTACCAATCTATATAGAAATTTATGGAATTTCATTAGCTAATTTAGCTAATTTATGTTTTAATACCATGACATCTCTAACATTACTGAAAGTTAGAAAGCATAAGATTATCATAGAAAGGGTGTGTGCATAGTAGCATTATTTCTCTTTGTTCATTTAATTTGTGTTTGTATAGTAAGCACAAAGTGGAAAATTACAGCAAAAATAATTAAAAGCAAAATATTATTACCAATTTATATCGAGTTTGTGAAATTTCATGAATTAGCTAAATCTATTTTATTGTTCAATACCATGAAATCTATAATATTATTAAAATTTAGAAAATATAATATCTCTAATAGAAAAGGCATCCACAAAGCATTGATTGTGCTTTATTCACCAATCGTGTTTATATAATTAGCACAAAGTAATGCACATTAGAAAATAAAATTACAAGCAAAATATTATGGCTAATCTCTATAGAAATTGATGGAATTTCATTAGCTAAATGTACTTTATATTAGAATACCATGAAAGCTGGCTAGCTTTATAATATTAGTCAAATTTAGAAAATGTAAGTTGCTCAAAATCATGAAGTCATATTATATGTAATTAAATTATACCTGAATTGTTGCATATTCGAAATTAGAAACAAATATAGTGTAAATAGCCTTATTTAAGAGGTATTTTTTTCATGTGTTAAAAGAGTTAGAATAACTCAATAGGATCTCGATATTGCAAAACTCAATATATGTTCTTGTTCCTCTTTCTATGGTTGTCTTAAATGGACGATAGCCTTTTATAGGTGAGAATAGGAATGAAATCGAATCTTTGCTATATTTTTCTTCTCGTTTTTCTTTTCTTTCGTATCCTTACAATATTATGTACTATTTCCTATATATATATAAGATATTGGCCCGGTTATAGATATGTTTCGTATTTAAAAGAAACTTGGGTGTCACACAAAATACCATAATTATTCATTTTAATGCAACGATAGCCTCGTGGATTACCCTAAATATAACAAATTTTAATATTTATAGTTCAAAGTGTTTGTTAAGGTTAAAACTTTTGGAGATTTTTCAAATTATAGTTTGATCGAAATCCTTAAATATTAGAATATTGGATGGTTAAATTGTTATACCAAGGAAATGGTGTTTATTCCTGTTCATTTTTTGAAAATTATTGGACATTCTATAATATAATGTAGAGGAAATCGATTCATGCTACACTGCTTAAACATTCAAGCCCTAATATAATTATATTTTACTTTTAGGAAATAATTCCATTGCTAAAAGTAGAAAAAGAGTCGTTTTTGAAAATGTACACATGCACAATTTTTCATGCATATATTTAGCCAAATGGTTCTTTATATTTTCTTTTGAAGGTGTATCTTTAAAATGTTCAATAATGTTTTCATTTGTAATTTACTGAAATTTTATGTAATGAATAAAAATATTTAAGTTATATAAATAATTACACATATGGATAATCTACATGAACTCATTCGTGCCATATATATTCAATGATTCTTTCAAATCCTCCACATTTTTACAAATGTAATTAGTAAAAAAAATATAACAATTCCACTTTCGTATAAAATCAATGAATAATAAACTATGCAATCCTCCATATTCCTTCAATCACTTGTTTGAGTTTCGATAAACTATGCAATTATAAACTTTTAACTCGGAATTCACTTTTAATTCAGATAAACCAATACAACTCATACATTATCTTGAGTCTAAACTGTGTTTGAGCATATATAACTTTGAAGTTTTATGTTCTTCACTTTAAATAATATTGCATGCATGTAATTAGTTTTTGCCAATAAGCGTTACGTTAGGATTCATGAGTTAGATCACTATCAAACCGCGAGGCATTAACTACAATAATATTCATCGACCAGCGTAACAACGCAAACAAATACAAAATTGTAGGTTGTTTATGTTGAGATCCAATAATGCATAAAAGAAACATAAAGGTAAATCAAGTTTATTAATAAATTTTATTATGGAGACATTGCTCCACTTATAATATAGAAATTACTATTTAAAAATACATCAATATAGACTGGCATGAAAAAATATTACTCCCAATTATAAACTTTTTTCCACGAGCGTGGGGAGGTTGAATTAGAAAAATAAATACCATCGTTCTTCGCTATCCAATAGCATTGACCATAAATACTACATTTCTCCGCAGTATGTTTAGAATTAAAAGATTCAAAAGCTTTATGCTTTGAACCCGAATTAAGATTGCAGAAAAATAAGGTATGTCCTACGAAACGCGCGCAGAATTTCCAATCAAATTCTTGATTTACAGCAAGTGTATGATATCCCAAATCATCATCCTTAGATGCACAATGCAAGTTCAATGGATCTGGGAGCTTATTTATCACATGAACCTCATAATCATATGTGAAAAAGCATCTAGCAAATACTTGCATTTGATTAGCCAATAGGAAAAGAAATAAACAAGAAATAATTTTGTAATTGTAATCCATTGTTTATAATAAGTAGAAATGGTGTGTACAATGCAATGATTGTTTTTGTTCATCAAATTCGTGTTTATATAATCAGCACAAAGTGACAAAGTAAATCACATAATAATAAAAGCAAAAATATTATTATCAATCTATATAGAGATTTATGAAATTGTATTAGCTAAATCTACTTTATTAATTGTTCAATACCATAAAACTTAAAATATTACTAAAATATAGAAAAAAATAATATGCTAAATAGAAAGGGTGTCTACAAAGCATTGATTCCTTTATTCATCAATTTCGTGTTTATATAGTTGCACAAAGTGATACTGTATATTAAACAAACTACAGGAAAAATATTATTGCCAATCTGAATAGAAATTGATAGGCTTTGTTTGTTTATGTTTTCAAATCCCATTTTCAAGTTTTTAAATCAAAAAATTCAAAATAAACTTAACACACCAAATTTTCATCCAAATTTGCCCTTTCTCAACTCTTTTTTTTTAATCCACTATATAACTACCTATCAATCAATATATACATCATTTCACATATTCACCAATCAAATCATTTATTGTAATCATTATTTCTCTTTCTCTTTCATACTTTTCAATTTTTTAATTTATATATTATTATTTTTAATTCACATAATCATTATATAAAAAACTAAAATAATTATTCTATACATCATCCATCAACCTATCAATATTGATTTGACACATTTCATAACTTTCATCTTATTTTTAAAAATATAAACAAACAATTACAATTCTCACACGAATTTTGGTAGTACGAAATTCCCGAGAAAATTTTAAAAATTTTACTCAAAAATATAAACAAACGAAGCCATAGAATTTCATTGGCTAAATCTACTTTATAATAGATTACAATGAAATCTTGCTAGCGTGATAATATTAGTCAAACTTAGAAAACATAATATGCTCAAAACGAAGTCATGTTATGTGTAATTAAATTATATTTGGAAAGTTAGATATTCTTAAATGACTAGATCTTGTGCTACTGATACATTATGATTATAAGCCGACAATCATTGCAAAAGTTAGCATGTAAATGATAGTATTGACATATACGTTAAATATATAAAACCATTAAGTAGTGATCTTCAGTACCGTTAATTGAGTATACTCAAACAACAACATATTGATCCAAATATATGGCTAAAAGATCAAATATATCGATGGTTGGGCGGATTTTAAAATCCTACAAATTAAGGATCAATATAAGGATAACCCTACCTTGTTGATTAGAAATTCCGAAATCTTGGTTCAAAGAGAGAAACAAATTATTTTAGATTCAGTGCCGCATTATATAAGAAAAGTGAGGTATGTTACCTATAAGAAAAATAGGCAGTTCAATCGTTGACTGTATGATTTGAGATCCTTTAATCACATATCTACATTGATAAACTGATTCCAACGTTTTAAGTGACAGACTATGAATTAATTTATCATCAACCAAAATCGAACGTGAGTAATTAAATACTCTAAACTTACTACTCGAAACGTAGAATAATTTGAGTCAATGATATTATACTTTCGACATACGGAATTCACTCAACCTTTAGATAAATCGTACTAAAACATAATTTACTAAATCAAAATCTCCAACAATACCCATTTACTGCAAACCATTTACTGGAAGGAAAAATAAGCAAAACATAAATAAAAAAGTAAATTAAACTACCCGTGAAAATATATAAACATAACAAAAGTCGTTATCGTAGATAATGAATGATTACGGAGCTAGTTAGTGACAAAACGACTAAAGGAAGAGGGACGACAATGAGGCCACAATCACATCAAGCCTAACGACTCAACCCATCCTCTTTTTTCACGGTCATCCATATATAGGAACCAAGTTCTCATTGTGGCACTTTGGAGATTATTAATAGCCTTAAAGAATAAGCTTTGAGGAAGCCCATCCATACGACGCAATGCCACCAAGCATTCTTCGATGCTTTTCTCAGCCTTAGGCCCTATTGTACTAACCAACTTTGCATCAATTATATCATCATGTTTCCTAGTTTGCTTTTCAATTTTTTCATCAACTTTCGTTCTCCTACTTGATTGTGCAGTGTTTGTGTTTGTCCCATTTTCACTGTGTGTTGTGTCCATGGACAAATCAACAACGCTATTCACGTTTACCCTTACCTGGCTAAGACGCCTTTGGTCATTTGATGAACGGGGCTGCTTCGAAGAAGTTCCATTTGTAGAAGTGTTGTGAAAGAGCTCTGATAGTAAATCGTAGCGTGGCAATCTCCCCTCGATAATCAGGGCATCATCAGGGTGGTTCTGTAGTCAAAGAAAACGAACGGAAAAGGAAAAAAAAATCCATTTAAATCTAATGTGTTAAAATTACTTGTAGGGTGTGTTTGGATTGATGGATTTGAAATCTATGAATTTCAAATTCATCGACAAATCCATTTAAGTTCGTTTGGATGAATTCATGTTACGGTGTATTTCAAATCACTTGTCATTCACTTTGACCTATTTTCTCCATAACTACGGTGGATTTCAAATGACTCCATTTTAGGTGTCATTTCAAATCCTTCCTCCAAATCCCCTCCCCAAATCCAGATCACTCAATCCAAACACACCCGTAAAGAATTTAAGAATCAGATTTTCTATTCCAAATTCTCATTCCGTTGTTTGACACGTGTAATTCACAAATACACCTATTAAGAGAGGTTTAACATGTGTAGATATTTTAACACGTGCCAAGCATATAATACATGGAATAGGAATTTGGAATAGAAAATCTAGTTTCATAGAATTTAGGCTAAATATCACTAGTGGCCTATCAATTTCTATTTGTTCCATCCACATCATCCCTCAAGTCCAAAACGAGCCATATTGGTCCCTCAACTTTCAAAAGCATATCACATTAGCCTCCGACGATATAATTCCGTTAAGAATCAACAAAAAAAATATTTTTTTTTTCCGATTTTTCCCTTTCATATACGAATATTTCATTCAAATGAGGGGAAATTCCATCAAAACTCCTGACAAAAATAAGATTTTGAGGAACCACTAGTGATATTTCGGCCTATACTTAAAGATATATTCAACAAAGAAAATAAAGGATAGTTCGTGTTTTACCGTAATCCATTGTGCAATACACTTAGGATCACCCGATAAACGGTGTTTCTCATTATCCCAACTATAACCAGATTCTTTAGTAAGTAGGTGATTGAATAACTTCCAAGCCATGCGAATCCTATTGAATTTCCCCTTAAGTTGTACCACATGGTAAGTGTAGTGTGGGCCAACCAAGGCATTCAGTTTTGTGCATATTTTATCCCAAGATTCGGGGGCGAAGTTTGGCGATGGTGGTCCATTTTCAATAGATTCCTCGTGCATTAACTCGATCAAGTGTTTCTCGTTTTCGAAGGGCCATTTAGCAATATTAACCCTACTCTTAACAACCTTGGATTTACTCTTTGGCATCTATGAATTGTTGATGATATGAAACAGAAAAATAAATTTATAAGTTTTACATTGTAAATAAATCACACTTGATAATGATGGTAAGTAAAACACAGACAAATTTGTCCACAGTAGTCTGAATATGTAAGCAATAAGAGCTTATACAAAGCAATCTCATGATAAGTCATCAATATTTAACAAGAAAAATTATGGGTTCATCATGATTTCAGCTGTAAAAATGTTCGTCTGAGTTTTGCAGTTAAAATTAATCTTACAATTATGTGTTTTAGAGCTGATATACGAGTCAAAACAGATTAATTACTTCAAATCATTTGGATAACACAGGACTCTTTTTTTCATTCAAATTACTTCAGAAAAAGCATATTTGGATTTTTTTTACCATAGTGTATATTTTTCAACATTTGGATAAAAGAATGTCCTAACAGAATGAAAAGCCCAACAAAAATCACATAACAGAGGCGTCAATAAACACAAATTGGAAAGGAAAAACTGAATTTTGAGAACAAAATCGAGACGAAATTAGGGAAATCGAACCCATTACTGGTCCGGCGGGTGTACCTTACGACGTCGTTTGCCGGGAGGAGATTCCACTTTGGTGTTACGGTGAAAGGAGTCCGAAGATCCTCCGGTGGAGCTGGACGGCGGCGTGAGGTGTTGGGATTCAAGGCGGGGATGAATGGTGTGAGGAGAAAGGGGAGAGTGAGACATGTGAGAACAAAAAATTGAACTCAAGATTTTAGTTGAGATTCAACAATAATTTTTATTTTTTGCATTTCTTATATAGAAAAATGAAGCTTTGGTTTTGTTTTGGTTGAGTATTTTGGTGAGAATTTTTATTGAGATTTTTTTTGGGACACATGCAAATTTGTTGGGATGTGTTTGGTTTCATATTATTTGCTAATATTTGGGTGAATTTTTTGGTGAGATAGTTTTTGTTTCCATAGGAAACATAAATTATTGTAGCAGTCAAATCACGTAAGCTTTTGTCTTTTAATAATTATTTGAGATTGAAAATTATAATATAATATAAAAATTGTAATGATTGTTTATATATATGTATGTAATAGAATGTGTTATATATATGTATATAAAAAAGTGGGTCATTAAAGTGTTTTAAATTTTAAAATTCAAATGCAAATTTTGGACCAAAAAATTAGGAATTTTTGGGGGCAAATTGTGAAGGCCAAACAGAAATTGACCAAAATTTTGGCCAAAAGACTGGTTCAAAATGAAACCAAACCCAAACATTTTGCACAAAAGAGATTGAATGAGTAATCTACTTGGAATCTTGGATCATATGCAAATTGGTCATGTGAAGTTAAAGGTTGTCTTTTTATCACATTATATATTTTCTTTTTTTAACAAATATCACATTATATTAATTGATGAAAGAATTTACTACAAGTTCACATTTTATTTCAAGTTGAAAAAGGGCCATACAGTAAAACCTCGTTAAATTAATACTCGATAAATTAATAACCTCGCTAAAACTAATAATTTGTCGGGTCCCAAGTTGGGACCAGTACAAATTTGGGACCCAATCAATAAAATTATAAGATAATATTTTTTTTGAGATCCCAGTGTATATATATTGGTCCCGACGAAACTATAAATTAATAATTATTAAAAATAATCCATATATATATATGATGCACTTGAATATTCTTAAGACAACTTAGTAAAATAAGAATCTACTGTAACTTGCTTTTTCTTGAACTTCAAATCTATGTTGATCTCATCTTTAAATCTCCTTACTGCACTCAATAGTTGTGGTGTTGTCTTCTCGTACTGCAACAAAAAGTTATGAAGAGTTATTGATGCTTGCAATGCTTCTTTTAGAGTGACCGGTTGCAAAGTTATTGAATCATCCTCTGCTTCATCATCTTCCGGATTATGAATGACATCGTCCACTATCTCTTCTAGACTCTGAACTTCGTGACATCGGCCACTCTCTCTTCTACTAGTACATTTGTATTTTAACTTAATTTTCATCAATAACTAAGCATGTATACTTAAAGTTATTCAAAGAATTTGGACTTTGAAGGTCAATTGTGCATATACGTTAAAACCTCTTTAAATTAATAAATTATTAATTTATCGATATAATAATATCTCTATAAATTAATAAAATTCTCCGGTCCCAACATTATTAATATATAGAGGTTTTACTAACTTAACCCTTTAACTTTATTTAATTACAAATTAATTTGGTTTATAGTTAGGTAAAGACTAGTTACAAGTTTGGTTTAGGAAATTGGTGATACTCACGCAAGTGTAGGGCCATTCTTGAGGACAATGCCTAATCAAATGGGGTTAACATGAAAACCCCAAATTTGGTTTTGGGGCTACTTTGAAATTATTGGAAACTTACGAATTTTTCTAATTACCCGAAGTTTTGAGAATATTAGAGAATAAAGAAAATTAATTGGTTATTATACCAACGGTCCCTAATCTTTACTTTTAGTTTCACATTCATCCTTTCTAAGGTGGATTTTGGCTAAAATATTGTAATTTTAAAAGATAAAATTTAAGATTATTTATTGTACTTTAGTCCCTAAAAAGGAGGCAAATATTTTTTTTCGTCTTTGCAAAATTAAAGACAATTCAAAATTATAAAAATATCATTAAATTTTTTTATGTTATTAAAATTAGAAAAATGTGGCTAAATTAATCCAAGTAGCTACATAAGGTGGTAAAATGGGATAAAAAATTTTACTCCAAATTTGTTCCATCTTTTTTTTATTTCAGATGTTTAGATGACACATGTAATTTACATATTCATTTATTAAGAGATTTTAATATATATAAATATTTGGACACGTATAAAAAATTTACTATATATGATAAAAGATGGAACACGATTTAGTCATTTAGAATTAAAAATTTTGTAATTGGTAAAATTGGTCATTTTGTTAGAGTGGTAAAGAAGAAAATAACAATAGTCAATATAATTTAATCTCCCTTGGAAGATCCACATTTCTTCTCTCCTAATAATTCTCTTGTAACCAAAAAAAAAAAGAAAAAGGAAAACGTTTCTCAATTTCCACCATAATTTCTTCTCCATTTTCTTCCCTTGAAGAAAACTTACCACCAAACCATGAGTGATGAAACCCCATAATCCCCTTCAAAAGCAACAAATCACCATTACAAACCCCAAGTCTCATAATCCTCCTCGCCATTCACGGTCACGTAACCGCCGCCAGAAATGGCCAGGCCATCACCCTCAGCATCCCTGACATTTACCATGAGATCAAACAACAAACCGCCACAAACGGCGGCGCCACCGAGCTCCACCTCGCCATGGTTTCAACCGGCCTTTAGCCACACGGCACCGTTCGATCGACACGGCGGGCTCGAATCGTCGGCGTGGCCCTCGAATTGTATTACAGTAAGATATCTGAAATCCCAGTAGGGTCGAAGATTGAGTTTTATGAATTTTGCAAGATTTGGTCTGGGCTAGATAATTACGAGAATTTTGAGGGTGAAAATAAGGAAAGTGAAAAGAATAATGGAAGAATAATTTTTCAATGGGAGAACCGATATTGAGAATATTAGGGCACTGTTTAATGGGTCCTCACAAGAATTAAGAGCTTTTTGAGGCTGCTTTTTTGTGCATGTAAATGTTTGCATGCAAGATACAAGTAATGAGATTGATTATACTGAGGTAGCTATGACTAATGTAATATCAATTTGATGATTATATATATTTTTTGTTTTGATAATTTTGTTTGTAGGTTTGAAGTAAATTACATCTAGATTTATATATGAAATTAATTTTGGGGTGTAAAACTTAGATGTGGTATCTAATATTCTCACACTAAAAATAAAAACAACGCATTTAGAAATTGATGATAATATAAAAAACATATTATTAATCAAAGTGAGGAGGCTTGTATAGAACGCCATTGCATTTGCATCTCCATATTTCTGCATAATACGGCGGCTGTCCACTTCGAACAGGAATAAGAACAGTCAAGCACGGCTGACAACCTCTGCAACTTCCGGTGCAATCCGGCGGCGTTGATTCAACTCGATAACTCGATAACTTGTTTTCCCCATAAACATGACCTACAAAAACAAGATTAAAAAACAAACAGATCATAAGCAATTGCTTCTCCATTGCTGCAGCTTGGAATAAAGAATGTTATAGATTGTTAATTTTTGTAAGATCCATCCCTATATATATATATATATATATATATATATATATATATATAGATAGATAGATAGATATATACACGTAGTTACGTACAGAGAAAAAGAAATAAATGTTAATATGGAAAGCTTCTTAATACTGAATTTACTAGTTACTACAATTAGGGCGAAACACTGAAGGTTATAGTTATGAATATTCTTCTTTCCTTTTGTCGTGCATGGGAATTTTGGTAAAAAAGTTGCCCCAATAGAAACGGTTTGCTAATGTAAAAGACAATATTAAATTTTTTGAATGTTTTAGTTTTAAAATTCAAAATTAGTCAAAGTTTCTTTTATATATCTATATCAATAGCAATTACCCCACAACAATTTATTATTTAAAGCACAAATGCCAGTTACGGTGCAAAGCAACGTATATCAAACAATAATATGTTAGTGTAACCAAAAAAAAAGAACAATATGTTAGGAGTCTCATTGGGTTGTCGGACCCTAATCTGGACCCAAAATTTTGGGTTTGGGTCTGACACTTCTGTCTATCACATATCCAATCGTTTGGGTCTAAATCCAATATTTTGGTGGCTTAGATCCTGACACAAACAAGTCTCGTGATTGGGTATAACACGTATTACGTACTTAAGTTTGAGTTTTAGTCGGAACCCAATGTTTTGCATATCCAATTCTTTTTTTGTGTGTGTAATTTATATTATTCAATACGTTGAAAAAATTTAAAATATAAAAATTATATATTTGCACATGACATTCTTAGTTATAAAATTATACATTAAAAAATATAATGAGTTTATATTGTATTCAAGAAAATATTTAATATATTAATAGTGAGTTAGTAATTTATAAATATATATTTTATCAGTTTTATTTTAAAACAAAGGGTTAGCACAGTTGAAAAAATGTCAGATTTACCCACTATTAAATTATTGTTTCCATAAATTACAATATAGCAAAAATATTTAAAGACGATAAAAAAGGGTAGGTTTTAACGGGTCGGTCCTTAAGGTGCATTAAAAAATTTTCTAAAATTGGATCAGTCATTAATTTTACCAGTTCGAAGTTCACTGATCAGATCGTGGTTCAACTGTGGGCGAACTGGTGATGTCATAATTGCGACGTAAATATTTACTAATGTATTAAATTTGGTCACATGTTTCAATTATGTTTGTTTTAGTTTTTTAATTTTGTTTATAATATTTCAATACAACATGGATTTTTCATTTTTTGAATTTCTAATTAACTATTATATTAAATAGTTTTTATTTTATTATATTTTTAATTATTATTCATTTTTTTTAATTTTGTTTTTCATCATTTGAATTAGTTTTTACTATCTTAATAAATTTTAATTTTTATTAGTTTATTTTATATCAACTTATATTAATTTTAAATATTTTTTATTTTTAAATTTATTTATTTATTTATTTTATAATTTCAAATAGTTTAAATACTTTTTATTTGTCCAAATTATTTTTATACATATCAAAATTTCAATTAAATGAAAATTTTAAAAAGGCACATAGGATGAATATAGTTTCAGTCTATTTTATGACGATTAACTAATATGAAATGTGGTGGTCTACACTCCCAACCTAGCATTGATTTTCCCATATTTGGCTATAAGTTGTGATTTGACACATTATTGTATCATTTTTTCACATCACAATTTGGTAATAGGAATAGACGTTTAAGGATTAAAGTCAAACAACACTCCTTAAAAGTTTAATGATAATTAAACCGACCAAGCTAATCATAATAATTAAAATACAATTGCATTTTTACCTTTAAAATACTTGTATTATATAATGTATGATACATTAGAAATGATAGTGACTAGACTAAATTAAATAGATTTATATATTCTGGATAGAATAAGATCTCAACAATAAGTCTCATTGATATATGGACTATTTTATTAATGGGTTTGCATCAAACATGTCATTTTGAGTAGATCTTAAGCAACTAAGTCTATCTGTCTCCCATAAATGACAACCCCAACTAGTGTAGTGTACTAGCACTTGCAAATAAGTAGACACACACTATTATCTCACTATCAACTAAAATACTCTTTTCTTCTCCAAAATAGAATATTCTTAATATCTTTTCTTGTGCAAATTCTATAATAAATTGAGTCGACCATATTGTGTTAATTATTTTTGGTTGATTTTATTAGATTAATTGTGAGTTTGTAGGTTTTACCTGGGACTAGAAGATTAAACGTAATATTTATAATCGATATGTGTTGCTTTAGAGATGGATTTGTACGAATTTAGAGACGAAATGATTTTTGAATTATAGAGACGGAATGATATTTAAATTATAGAGACGGATTTAGAGACGGCTTCATTTAAAAATTTTGTGACGAATTTAGAAACGGATTTAGAGATTGAATTATAGAAACAATTAGAGACGAGTTTAGAGACGGAATAGAGACCACCGAATTTGAGACGGATATTGAGTTGGAATGACCACAAAATATTTGTGACGGAATTAGAGACGGAATTGGTGTCGGATTAGAGACGGAAATAGGGTGATATTTAGTGACGAAATTGGTGACGGATTAGAGACGGAAATAGGTTGATATTTAGTGACGAAATTGGTGTCAGATTAGAGACGGATTTAGAGACGAATTATGTGCGAAAAATTGCGTCACATTAGTGACGGAAATAGCAACGGATTTGATCCGTCACTAACATTAGCGACGGTATTGACCCGTCTCTAATTTGCGTCGAGCTGTTTAGCGATCGACTTGAGCGACGGACTATCAGAGCCGGATTAGAGACAGAAAAATTGGGTATCAGAGACGGATTTGTCCGTCTCTGATACCCTGTTTTCTTGTAGTCGTATATAAATCATATATACACCATTTGTAATATCAAATGGGTTACAACTAACTACTCCATTAAACACATTTTATTGTAGAATTTCGAAAATAACCTATAATGCATGGACACGAGACACGAAATACAGGACACAATACGACACTATACTGACACGAGACATAATATTTTTAAAAAATATTAGACACGTCACGACCCAAATACCGATGTTAATTATATATATGTATATAATATACATATATCTTATAATTGATTTATGTTAAAATATATAAATTGAACTTTTCATTTCATTTGCAATATAATTGATTAGAGATGAAAATGATTGATCATAAATATAAAATTTGTATTTGAGTTGCAATGTTTATATTTTAAAATAAGTATTTCATTTTTTAAAACCACCAAAAATAAGTAAAGTAACTATCAAATATCATATAAATAATTTAGAAGTGTATTCTCTTTTGTCCAAAATTATATCAAGAAGTTTATTTTTTTTATAACACATACTTCTTGATTACACAAGTCATATTGTATTTCATACGTATTACACACGCCCCTAGCCGGGTTCAATATGGTGTTAAATTTTATTTTATTTTATTTAAGAATACAGATTTTTCGTGGTGGACCTAGTGTCCAGAAGTGTCGGTGGAGTTACGTGTTCGATGGAGCATCAAATATAATACGTAGTAAATTTTTTAAAATGTCTGCATTAGAGGAAATACTCTTTCATATCGAATACTAATGATCGGAGATTATTGTTTTTTCATAATTACTTACAAGGACTTATTCGTGAATATATCAAAAAGTTTTCAAACTTTCTTACAAAACATTGTATTTGAAACAGGATTTAGCACGGGATGAAGTGCAATGCATATGTACTAATGAAACAAAGATGGGTTGGAGATATTTTGCAAGATTTATATATGTCAAAACCTTAAAAGATAAATAAAAAGGAAACAGATCTGAAAATATAGATTATGTTTGTTGAAAAGACAAGAGTAAGTGAAGCAATCAAAATTGCATATATATAGTTTGTTATTGGTTTCCCTAAAACAAGACATTAATTACGTGCAACACACAATCATTAAGCTTCAATTATTTCATAGTCATGCAAAGAACTTGCATTATTTTTACATAATAAATAAAGAAACAAAATCCACGTGGTGCCATTTGGAATGTCCTCTACCAAAACCATATTCCTCCACGAAAATAATATGTTTACAAATGTAATTTTGTTTTAATTATAACAGATTGGTGATAATATTATTTTTTATGTGATGAGAATATGCCGATCGTGGATTTATTATCTCCTCAAAAGCATAATCATAGGTTTATTAATTATGTAATATTAGGTTCTACTTATTTAATTTTGTTTTGGATCATTTTTTATTGTGCATTGGATTGGATCATTTTATGTGCAGTTGACCCCAACTTAATAATTTCCTACTAACTCGTTAATTTATATAACACAAAAATCAATTGGTAATAGGTAAGATAATGATTGTGAACAATTTTGACGAGCATAATTTCCGAAAGTGACATACGTGCATGATCTATCAGTGAAGTTTAAAACGCTATAATTATTTATGTGGCTGGAAATTCATGTGTGAATAAGATTGTCTTAAAAGTTGGATTTTTTTTATAAATATTAATGTTGGTTTGGAATTGTTAAAAAAATTCTTTGTTAAAAAATAGATTAATTGCTTCTTGTGTTATTAAAAAGTATGTGTAATATTTATTTTATATTAAAAGATATAAAACAATATGCATATTTTTGAGTAAAACAATACGTGTATTTTCGCGTAAAATAATACTGTCAAAAGTTGTATGGTAAAATATAACTATCAAATTATCATATTAATAAAAGTAAAAAACATGCTCATTTTCAAACGAAAAAAGAGTTTATGCAGGCTTAAGATAACAAAGAGGTTATTATTGCTTATCTTTTTAACATGACATTTTTAGCAATTCAGAACTAACACAATATGAATAGTGGGAGCTCATGGAATAGATCTACTCACGAAATTCACACACTTTAATCGAGTCATGGTAATCCGTAACATATGAGAGTTTACACTTGAGATATTGACATAATAGTATGTGTGAATATTAAACTTGAGATATCACGAATAATGCACTTGACATTAAACTTGTGACTAGCTAGAGTAGTTCGATCCAACTTTGCATGAACACGAATAAGATCTACCTCAAAATGATTTATTAGTTATTAGAGATTATTTATTAGAATCCATTATACATATTGAATATGAATTCAAATATATTTCTCAATAATCATCCAATACATGTATGTATATAAAGGTGAAGTAATAACCATAAATCCTATCCCTAAGCCTATCAATATGCAACAAAAAGATACAAAAGATATTGTGTAATCTATGTGTAATATATACTCTAATATTAGTGATAGTTACTCGGCAATTTTCAAGAAGGGATTCATATCTCTAATAATAAAATCGATTTATGTCGATATAACAAAATATTTACGAAAAATGAAGAACTTTTTTTAAAATCACTTATATGTGTATGTTAGCTAGTTTCGATTTTCTAGTTTTGAATTAATTAGTAAATTAATGTTATATTTGATTAATTATCAATTGTAACTAATTTTAGTTATTTGACAATGAACTAGAATTAATTATTCATCATCAATTCATATTAATTAACTTAAATAATTAAATAAAAATAATAGTAAAAAATTAAAATTCTAAATGAAAAAGATACTTTAATTGGTTTCAAATTTTTGTTTGGTTTTTCAAAATTCATAATTGCAATAATTATTCTTTATTTATTGATGTTAAGTTTTTGAATAACTAAACAAATTTTTAAATAGAATATATACCCATAGTAACTTAGAAAAGTGATTATTTGTTGTTAATTAAAATTAAATAATTAAAAATATAGGTGATTTAATTTATTTGAGAAATAACATGTAATTATTTAATTTTATATTTGTAAATTCTATTAAAAATTAAAATTACTGAGTTTTTTGTTCATAAATTATCATGATGCACCTAATTATAATTTATTTGGTAATTTGTATAATTAATCATTTACGTTCTAATAAAATAAAGGTATATAAGCCAAAAACTAATAATCTTAAAAAAAAAACTATTTAATCTTTAATTAAAATTAAATAATTAAGTAGTTGATTAAGTATTAATTATTTCAAGAAGTAAAAGAAAACTATATATTTTCTGTTTTTTTTTTTGTGAAGGATTAATTATTAGCTTAATTTTCGTCACAATTATTTAACAATAAAACTTAAATAAGGTAGGTTTACTAAGATATTTTCTGAATATCATTGAAGTTGGGTCATGCAAACCCTAACCTGATTATTTTTAGGTTTGAAATTTTGCTTTCGGGTTAGCCTAATGGTGACCTATATAATATTTCTTGTTAATAAATAGTTGGATATATTGTTAGTTTGGCTGCTAGATTAGGTAAATAATTAATTAATAAGTGTACTGGTTAGATGAATTAACAAATTAATGGAGCTGTCAATGACTGCTTAATTAACTAAATTTCTTAATGAACTAATGAAACTTGGTTTAGTTTTAAATTTCTAATGAGCCAATATTTTAGAAATTTTGGAACAAATAGAGAATGATGAGCTCCATTATCTTTAGTTTGAACTATATTTTCAGCTTAGGTAAAGCAATTTAAAATATATTGTTTGCTCATTGAAAGGAACTTAATATATATAGGAAATGGTGAAAAGAGTTTGATATTGTTATTTTCATTCTATATAGTTTGTAATTATGTATCAATTTAGTCTAGTAATCTTGATACATTGAATCCATGATTAGGGAAATAGGTAAAGCAAAAAAGGGCTTCATTTTGTAACAATGATCTCATTAATCGTCTTCGTCGAACTAATTTTAAGATGAAAAAATAAATAATTTTAAGATTAGTATTCTGAAAAAAAAAATTATGCATCCAAACTCAACTAATCACGTGACAATCAGTATATACTTATTCATTTATAATCTTATTAGAGTGTTATTTAATTCTAATAACAAATATAATTTACACTACAAATAATTTTCTCACTTTCATCACATAATATATATCATCTCTTCATAATATTACCTATCTTTAGCAAAAAAACAAAATTTAAAAATTAAAAAAAATTAAAAAATAAAAATTAATGCACCTCTAATATTCACTCTTTTTAAATGTAATTACCACCTCACACTACTCTACACTCCCTCCTATAAACAAAACATCCTCCCCTCAACCTCCACCTCTCTCCTACTTTTTCTCTCTCTCTCTCTCTCTCTCTCTCTCTCTCACTCCTCCTCTTAAGAAACTGAACAAATCAAAGGGCCCACATAGCCTTGTGCATGGTGATGGTGGTGGCGGCGAAACGGAGACATGGAGGCTGTCGAGGACGTGGCAGCGGCGGCACCACCGCTGAATAAACACCTCTCATCTCCCATTGCCATTAAAGGCAAACGTACAAAAAGACAAAGACCTCATTCTCCGATATCCTTCACCATCACACACTATTCCCCTACCTTCTCCGGCGCCGGCGCCGCCGCCTCTGAAGAATCCACCACCACCGCCGAAGCCGACACCGCCAGATGTCTAATCCTTCTGTCCCGTGGCCATTTCGAAAATAACCCTTCTTCAAACGATCATCATTATAATCCCAAATTACAAATCTCGAACAAGACATATAACAACAGCAAAATTTGTGGGTACGCATGCAAGACGTGTAACCGAGTTTTCCCGTCGTTTCAAGCCCTCGGAGGCCACCGGGCAAGCCATAAAAAACCGAAAAACGAGAAAAAAATCGCCACTTTTTCCGACGAAGAGGATTTTCCGTCGCCGTCAATCTCATCTTCGAAAAACAGATTTTTATCAAACTCACTTTCTCTGCAACTTAGCAACATTTCAACCACCACTTTCTCAGCCACACCAAAGTCATCGCCGTCGCCAAGGATTCATGAGTGCTCGTATTGTGGGGCTGAGTTTACGTCCGGCCAGGCACTCGGAGGGCACATGAGGAAGCATCGAGGTGGGCTGAACAATCGAACGACGCCGTTTATAGTGCCTGAAGCTTCCATTAATGAAATTGAGATCGAACAATCGAAGATGAAGACTAGAAATATTGGGTTGTCTTTGGATCTGAATCTTCCGGCGCCGGAGGATCAAGAGAATAATCAGAAGCTTGGTAATTTTACGCCGGAAGAAAAAGATGAAGAAGCAACGACGACGGGGCACGTTATATCCACTACTGCTCCACCATTGGTTGACTGCCGTTATTAATTATTGAGAAGAAGGTTCAATTTATTTTTTAATATATATAATTGATCTTTCACACAATTCCATAACTTATTAAATATGGATTTATCATAATCATTTATTTACTACTATATATATATACTTTTTTTTTTATTTTTCTTATCCGGACATTTATTTTTTATTCCTGTTATTATGAATTTGTAGATTCTTTTGAAAATGTCTATAACTTGGTGAATATATATACTTGAAATTCATGTTCTTTGATTGCTGTTTATTTACTTTGAGTATGCTTTTGATCCCTTTTGTTTGTTTGGACAAATCTGTCGATGAATTTTGTCATTTGAACTTTAGTTATATTATGAGGTTTGAATTAATGACTTCATTTTCATTAAAGTGGATCTTGAGTTTCGTGATTAGGAAAAAAAAAATTACCATAGTATTATTAACACTAAGGGTGTAAGGTGTGAATTATAATCGAGTCTAACCTAGTTGAGTCCGTAGACTCTATTTATAAACAAAATGATATATATATATATATCATGGTAAAAATATTCAGAAAAAATGATGAGGAGTTTAGTGTGTCCACGGATATATGAATTGTTTGTCTAACTTCATATATTATATACATATATATGTCTTGTGCTGTGCGATTATTTTTTCAATATTCTCCTTTTACTTGATTAGTTTATCACAACATTATTGTCACGCCCCGAGCCCCGGGACCATGACAATCGCCGCAAGTTATGAGAACATCTCAATAACCTGCAAAGCTCACCTATTGATAACATTGGTATAGAGCATCTATATACCTAAACGATACGAATAATCCCAACTATAAAAAGAAATACTTCCATTAAAAGAAACTCGAATCGTATCCCTCGTACAAACGTCCAAATAAACTAATACTAATCCAATGTCCAAAACGAAACATGAAACAATTAATGTCCTCCAACGAAATTCAAATTAAGATAAAACTGATAATAGAGTCTAGTTAAGATATGAAATAAGTCCATAAAGATACGCCCATCCGAGACAACGACCTTTCTCCTACTAAGCCTCGATATGTGAAAAAAATTAATAAAATGGGATGAGCTCGACGGCCCCGTAAGTAACTCCATCAATCAACCAGCCGGATCAAGCAAGATATGAAAATTATATTTTTACCCTTCGAAAGCATATATAATACAATAGCACATGAGTTTCAAACAATTTATAAACCATTTTAAAAGAAGTTCACGAAAAGCACGTTTTAAATACCATCCAATCTCCGCATTCAAAAATCACCACGTAAAACCAACACATAAGCCAACCATGGTTAGGGACAGGCTTAACCCTCCTGTCTTAGGTCCTGGTGCAGGCATAACCCCCCTGCACTGGGTCCTGGTATAGGCATAACCCCCCTATACTGGGTCCTAGTATAGGCACAACCCCCTTATACTGGATCACTAACCAACCTCATACGGTCTCGGCTCTACATTTCCTATTCTGAAATAGTAAACGATGTAATGGTCTCAACAATGGGTTTTATAAACCACCACCAAAGTAATCACGTTTCTAAAACTACGTTTTCCAAAACCACGTTCATTCCACATAACAACAAGTCATATCTCACTTTCAAACACTTTCACCAAAACAATCACACTTCCAAAACCATGTTCGTATCACTATTAAACATCATAACTCTCTTTTTAAAAACATATATATATACACTTGCACGATCCGAGTTCAAAATCACACACACACACCAAAATGATTACATATATATATAATTTTATTAGAACTAGAAGAGTGAAGAATCACTTACCTCGATTAACTCAATTCTAAGCTAAAGTTATGAATTTGCTTTGAATTCTTTGACCCGTCTCCAACCAAATCTAAATAATGTTATCATTAATCAATAATACTCAAATTTGAGAAAGTGGTGGGTGTCGAATCCAATTAAAATAAAAACCTACTTCAAAAAGATTTGTAATCAGTGATAAGCAGGGTCGATCCACAGGGAATGGTGTAAAATTTAATTCCTAAATTACTAATATTGATAAAAAGGGGGTTTTGAGATTTTTAACTAAATCGAAATTAAAAGACGAAATTAAAGATGCAAATAAAGTGAATAAAGCAAATAAAGTAAAATTCGGATTTTTATATGATGAGAAAATTCTAGTCTTCGGATTATCTCGGTATTGATTCTATGATTTGATCATTGATGCAATAATAATTCAATGTTATCAAATAAATTGGCTATAGTTACTAACAAGCTCTAGCAACCTAGTTTTTCCTTAAGTCATTGATAACCAAAACAAGCTCTTTGATTACTTCTCTTACCGACTAGACAACCCTAAACAAGCTCTTAAGATTTAGCCTAGCGATAGCATTCACGAATAAGAAAAACACCAATTCTAGCCAACAAACGCACAAGCTCGGTTTATTTAGACTAGATCACTAATTCTCATAACGACTAATCGAAGACTTGTCCGTAAACGACGTCGCTAACTGCTACGATTATTAGGGTTTACCAAACAATTACGTAAGTGTTTTCATTTTATGTTACAAATAATCTGACGATAATAAATACTGAAATAAGAACTACAGGAGGATTTAACGAGATTGCAAAGTGAACCAATCGGAGATGGTCAAGATCCCATGAGTGAAGATGAAGCATTCATACAGTTGTTTGGGGAAGAGAAACCAAGCCGGTTACGTGGTTGTGGGGATGGCTTGAAGCCACCTTCTAAAAGGCAAAGAATTAGTACCGAATTGGAGAAAGAGAATGAAGAATTAAGAAAGAAAACTGAAGAATACAAAGAATCTATTGAATCGCTTGAGGAAAAAAACAAAGAGATGGTGTTGCGTTTGGAGTCACTTGAGTCCGAAGTCAAAAATCAAACAACTCAAATGCAAGATTTTCTTAAAAGTCAACTTCCTGCAATTATTCAAAACTTGGGCAAATCCGGTCCTCCTACGACTAATGTAAGATACTTTTCTTATAATTTTAATTTATATGTCATTTTTTTATATTGTTAGTATATTTTTTAGTCTCTTTTATGAATTATATCTATTATCTAACAAAATTATTATTAGAATTATAGAGATTTAGACATGATCATTGATTACTTTTTTTTATTTATTTTTGTAGGTTTGAAGGTCAATCTGCATGAATGAGGACTTATGCATCTTGTAATAACTTTACTGATAAGTAGTTAGAATTTATCCTTTTTATATCTCTTGTTTTTATCATTTAAAATATTAGTTTACATACCTTGGATGTTATCTTATATAAGAAGTCTTTTTATTTTGCTTTCATATGTCGTATGAGAAATATGATAAATTGATTATATATTTATTTATATGTAATGATTCGACAAGATGGTGTTGTTACTACAAAATAGCTATAGCCATATAATTACCATGTAATATGATCTAATTTTTATTTTGTTATAAAAATTCAATTAGTTCAATTTTAGTCATGATTTAAATTTAGTGACAAACTTTTGATTAAGTAGTGATAGATAAAATTGTCACAATTACTAATAAGTTTTAGTGACAACAATTATTTTCATCACTAGAGCACATAGATTTTGTGACGACATAAACGTGCAACTACAAATTGATTTATAGTGACGATATAAACGTGCAACTACAAATTGATTTATAGTGACGATATAAACGTGCAACTACAAATTGATTTATAGTGACGATATTCTTGTGCAACTAAAACACTAAATTATAGTGACGATATAAATATGCAACTATAAATCATGACAATAGTGACGACATTAATATGCGGCTAAAAATTTGAGTTATAGTGATGACTTATGGTAGTCGTCACTAAATCTTTTAGTGTCGGCACATATTGTGACGACACTGTCACGACACGTAATATCGTCACTAACTAGTTTTAGTGACAATTTTACTGCATATAGTGGCGAATATTTCCATGACAAAAAATCATATTTTTTGTAGTGTACATATAAAAAGAAAATACATCTAAACAATTTCATAACTTTGGATAACTTTCGGCCAATACCTCGTTCCTAGCCTAACTAATGATTCAATGCCCCTAAACCTCCTAGTTAACATGAAGGTCACATAGATAAGAGTAATCATTGATGACATATACAAAATCCCTAAATTATAATATTTTATGTGTGAAGAGGTGGCTTCACATGGAGACCAGTATATTAATGAGAAAATTCTTCAGAATTTGATTTGCCACCATCTCATACCCATACGTGTGCAATGTTTCTCTTAATTCAAATCTTAATTCCCTTTAACCGTTTATAAAATCTGAAAAGTGAAAGCTCTAATGCCTAATACCAATGTCTGTGCTAATCTATCGATTAATCCAATTTGAATTCCAATTAATTAATGTAAGATGAAATTAAGATTAAAAGATTCATACAATTAGTGCTAATCATCATTTTCTCAGCTTTTGTATTCCAATTAATTAATGTAAGATTCATACAATTAGTGCTAATCATTTTCTCAACTTAATCAAATTAATCAAATTTTCAATTCCAATTAATTAAAGCGTTGTGATCTAAAACTTCAAAGCTTTTGCTTACCTGATGCCGTCCTTATTTCTTCTCCAGCCGCTATAGGTTGTTCACCGAGAAAAGGAGATGTATTGTATATAATAGGGTTGGGTTTACAAACCTAACTCTTATTCCTATTAATAAGGTAGAGTCCTTCTTATAATGATATATCATACACTAATCCTAATCCTATTGGTATAAAATAATTCATTGCCAACCATTGCTATTCTTTAAGCTATTTGTTGGATTCATGATTGCTATTCTTTAAGCTATTTGTTGGATTCATGATTGTTATTCTTTAAGCCATTTGTTGGATTCATGATTGCTAATGAACATTCCTAACATAATCATGAATTGACTAAAAGAAAATAAATCTACTAATTATCATAACTACTAAAGCGTACCCAATTCCCATCAACAAGGCTCTAATTATAATTTAATATGAATAACTAAAATGTAATGCACCTAACCCTTCCACTTGATTCTATAGCTTATTATATATCTCAATAATTTAATAAGTTCTCAAAGTAAGGCCACTACCATTTTCCCAAGCATAAACAATAATTTATATTTCAATACCTTAGTTTTCACATGATCATGTCTAATATGTATGTATATACATTTGTTAGATCATGATAACCCACTAATTACTCATATTACCCCTCGATTAGTTAGAAGTTTTATCCACTAGTATTTAGTTATTTACATAAATATTCACTTTACTAAACTTATTATTACATTTAAGTATTGTGATTTAAATTAATTTACCGGGTATTTGATATGCCCATTGGGCTGAACTCGTCCAACAACCCAGTTGGGCTAAAGATCGTGTGAGGGAAGACAAAAGTGGGCTCTAGATCCATTAGTTTGTAGTAGATATTTTTATTGAATTAGTCTTATTATGTTTTAGTTGGTAGTTTCTTTATCTAAGTGGGCAACCCATCGTGGCCTTGTTCTCCTTAATTGTAGGATCAGTCAATTATTTATATTTCTGTATGCACTTTGATTATGGATTATGAAAAGAATTATTCCCTGAATTTGTTTTCGTTTGTTGTTCTCTTTTGTTATCGGAGTGTAGTCCTTACTCCTAATTAGGACATATCAGTATTACAATTATTCTTTCTGAAATAACGTCTAAAAGTAATTATTAGAGTGACGTATGCTTAAATATTGTAGTTTTCTTCAATTATTGATTATTAGATTTAATATATTTATATTTAGATGTTTTTAATAGATAATGAGAAGATCAATCGTGCATAAGCGAAGTATGCACATCCTAGTTCTGTGAAATTGTTTTACAAGTGTGTAAAATATATACTAGCTCCTCAGAAAACGTAAAACTCATTAATTAAGACTAGTAAATAGCATGTACCATGTATTATAATCTCATTAAATAATTAATATATATATCAATATCACTCAACTTGATGTATCAAAATTTTAAACAGTAATTAATAGAAAAATTATTTAATAATAAAATGATCGAAAAGCTTCACAAATATTTGAAAAATTAAGTCAATTGAAAATTAAAACTTAAATAATTATGAAGTTAAACAAACTTATAGATAAATTCATGTTCCATTTAAATATTCATTTATTTAATTTTGACGAATTTTGCACTTAATGTATTTTTTTTCCTATTGAGTTCTGTTTATTTATGATAATATGTTTATGTGTAGTTTTTTTTTTCTGTTTTTTATTCTTTATTCTTATTTTATTTCTTATTCTTTATTCTTATTTTATTTCTCCATTTTTTAAAGTGATCATAAGATATGTTTTTTCTCAAAAACATTTCATCGAAGTCTATTTTAAATCTTAATTTCATATAACAACGTCTACACGTAGATGATATTTTCCTTTTAATTTATTTTGTTAATATTGAATACATCTTTTTCATTTCTATTTTAAAGTTTTATTGATAAAAATAAAGAAACAATTAAAATACATTTATTATAAGCTAATGTATACAAAGTTGCAATAATAATTAATACATAGTGCAGAATATTAACTTAAACATTGTTATTGTTATATTTGGATTCTCAATTGCTAATTCTATATTTCAAAACATATAGCTGACGTTGTTCTAATAAATTAATATTTTTTTACTAATATTGATACTTTAATTTTAAATGTATTTTTATAAGTAATGTGTATCGTGGAGTCGTGGACATATCAGATAATATGTACACCACACATGTGCAACACTAATATATGCATCTCATATTTGCCCCTAAAGATGATATTTCAGATGCATATGCTCCTTAATTCAGTCAAAATATAATTCACCATAATATGGTAATTAAAAGGATGGAGGAGAAATTAAATTGAGCTTAGGAATGTGAGCATTATGGTACTTGAAGGACCAAACTAATATATAATTAAAGTTTTAAGGACTATTAATAAAATATACATTTAATATTCTAAGTTTAAGTTATATGCTCAATAAATTTAAAGATTATAATTTTAAAAATATATATTATTATAAAATTTCATTTGTAACAATTAGCATGTTATTTTAAGTTTATTTATATTTGTTAACTATTCATACTCCACCTAATGAATGCCTATTTGGTCTAAATTAATTAATATATATATGATATTACTTGATTATAAATTGAATTTTAGGCAAATTTTCTCATTCAAATTCATCTTTTTTTCAACCCCACTTTCTTAATCCCTCTATTAAACTATTTATCAATCACTGGATTCATCATTTCACACAATTATCAATTAATAATTATTTAATCCAGTAATATTTGTCGGTTATTCTTTACTACAATTATTTTACCCATTACACGTCAACTAATTGTTACTCATTTGGGACATTTACAACTCCTAACCAACTTCAGAAAATTTAACAATCACACCACATTTAACAATCACACCACATGATATTATACTCATATGAATCATTTTGATGGTAGTTCTGAAAAAATCAAATTTTCTACTAAATATATAACTAAGTATATTTTTTTATGTAGATCTTAAAAAATGGTGATCTATAAAAAAATATATTCTTCTAATATTTTTGAATAACTGACTGAATTGATATATTAAATACTAAAATTAAAATAAGATTAATGTACACCCAAAAATAAATATTAAAATGAATTTTATAAATACATTATTTTTATAGGTATATGACCTTTTACATAATTACTAACTCAATAATTAATTAATGTGGTTCATAATAGAAGTAGTTAATTAATACAATATCAAATTTAAAGTATAAATTTCCAAACAATTCGTGATCTTACAATATATATTTATATTGAAAGTTAAATAAAAAAGTACAAAAAAAAGTACAAAATACTAACTTTGAGATTCAGATTTCCGAACAATTTTGAACATAATAGTATAATAAATATATAATACATTATATTTATACATACACCATAAACTGAATCAAAGATTATGAAATATTTATTGGATATGGAATTAATGTAATATGGACATTATGATAATCTTTGAAAAGTGGATATATATAAATAAATTATATATATATAATTTTAAATAAATATTTTGCTTCACTTATTATGTATGTGAGTTTGCACCGTATTATACATTGTAAGTGATGCGTTATCATATGAATTGAACGCATAAAATAAGATTAATCATTTAACAAATAAAGTTTGCCAAACTAGTCTTCAAAGAAATAAAAAAAATGAGGAAGGTAAAAAATTGATCAAAGTTACAGGAAAATAAAATAGACATGTATTAGAGTAAAATATGAAATCTCAATATATCTCTCAAGATCATGAAGGAACAAATGTTATTATTACTAAAATAAGATTGACAAAACTGGCATCAGAGCTTTCCCATGAACATAATATTCATAAAATTAACTAATAATTAAAATGTCAACAACATAAGTGTGCAAAACAACTATCTGAATAGTTCAATAGTTCGCATACTATCAAGGAATTTTGTCAACTCAACTATAAGATAAAATAGAAAATTTGTAATATAAATTTATTTTGATAATAACTAATAATGATAAAAATAATTAGAGTAATTGAATAAATGAATAACTAATGTCATGTTCTTAACTGAGTGCAAATTTGTAATATAATTTATATATAGTATCTTGCAATGATTTTATTCTAGATATTTTATCATGTTAGGAGAACTAGAAAATATTATAATTTACAAAATAATACTTAATCATAAGAGATCTCTTAATCATAAGAGATCTCTTCCAGTTAGTATAAATATGATTCCATTATAAAATCCTATTGTAACTATACATTTTATAGATAAATATTTCAAAATGTATTGTTATTATGTACTTATATTATTACTCTTTGTATGTGAAGTGTATTAAACTCTATAGTTATTTTAGGAATGTAAAAAAATTTAAGAAAGTTTTTTCCAATTCTTACGTTAAAAATAAATTTTAAGTTTTCTTTTTATCTTCTTTTAGTGAATGACTAAATATGAGTAAATTTCTCTATATATTATTTTATTATAGAACCTAATGTAATTACAATATTTATTCTTGTAGCCAATTGTAAATACTCAGAATTGACATCTATTATTATTTTGAAATCTTTTAACTATTAGTCATTAGGAGATTGAATTACATAAGAATGTTCTAGGTGTATCAAACATTAAGACAACTAATAGTGAACGCTTAACACTTGCTAAAACAAAGACTAGAATCTATTTTTGGTTGCATAATTAACTCTGATCTAAGCATTGAACACTACAACACTCTGTATCGTTCATAACTTACTATGTTAAAGTTTTAACTCTCAAAGTCTTTGAACCGAAAACAAGTTGACATGTCAGCGTTGTGATATCTTCAACGACAACAATTGAGCCTTTAAACACGATAATTTTTGAAGTTAGAAATAACTTCAGGCTCTATTGAACCCCCTTTTAGACCATTTATCGTGTACCATTGGGACCAACAAAATTGCATAGAATTTTTAATCTTATCATTAATAAGGAAAATATTTGTATAACATGAATTAACAAGTTCAATAAAAAAAAAAGAAAAATATTTCTATAATAAATATATATTTAACTGATTAATCCAACCTTAGAAAGTGATGGTGAGAGCAACGATAATTAGTTTAAAAAGTAAATTTCCCAAAACATTAAATTATTTTCTATAAAAAGTTATATAACTGAATATTTCACTTTAACTTAATATGAAAAAAATTATTTTAGCTATCTTAAACAGTTTTATTTATAATCTTTTATAAGACTCCTATTGTTTTGCAAATTTCGAAAAAGTCAGAGAATATTTATGCAATTCACTTAAGCTATTGATGTTGAGAAAAATTATGTTTCTGGTCTCATAAGTTGGTTCTTTTGAATTTTGGTCACGTTCATTATGAAATTCTCACATTATATCCCGAATTTTAAGTCCAAAATTTATGGTCTTGATTTGTCAATATTTTGATCGGTTTAAACACAAAATATGAATTCTCTCGAAAAACTTGAATTTTGCACTATCCCCCTAGAAACACAAAAAATATACATCACTCCTTAAAAATTTGGTATATGCATCACTTTGCCCCCAATTACTATTTTTTGGTTAAATCTTGATTGAAAATAATTTAAATATGATTTTTCAGTCAAGAGTATAATCGTCTTTACTATTTTTTCGTGATTCTCTCACATTCCTGATTTTGAAAGGGGTATTTTCTAAAATAGAGTAATTAATTAAATGAATAACTAATGTCATGTTCTTTAACTGAGTGCAACTTTGTAATATAATTTATATATATATATATATATATTATCTTGCAATGATATTTTTCTTAGATATTTTATCATGTTAGGATAATTAGAAAATATTATAATTTATAAAATAATCTATTACATATTTTATAGCAAAGCAGTATTTGACCAATTTTGACTATGAAATCTAATTTTAATTCTCTAGAATTTTGAGTTTTTTTATTCAATGGAAAAATTCTTATTGGTCAACTAGACTTATTTGTGTATATTATTATTAATATTCATTTGTATTTATTACTATTAATCTTCTCTATATCATTTATGATAATTAAATCTTTCCAAATAATGTAGAAATACAACATTAAATTTGCAAAAAATTAGTTTTGAAATTTAAATTTAGTCAAAATTTCTTTACATATTTCTAGCATCTATTATATATATATATCATATTATAATTTGTTTAACTAATTGTCTAATTCCTTAATTAGTGGAAGATTTTCACTATCATTAACTAAAATACGTGTGAATCACATAAATCATGGGATTATGAGATTTTAACAAGGCAACTTTTCATATCTAATGTTTTTACTCTTAATTAATTCACGTCATTTAAAATTTTGAAGAGCAATAGTTTATTTCCTTCTTAAATCCCACCTCTTAGTTCTCAATTCTCATAATTCTCTTTCTTTTCTTCTAGACTAATTAATTTAATATGACATGAATATCCTTTCATTTATATGAAAGAGGGGAATTTGTATTTCATTCATTACACTCAATTTCCCCATAGTTGGATTATCAGGTTTGATTTTTCTTTTTCTTTTTGTAATTTTTAAAATTATTCAATAATTTTGTTTTGATTCTCCTACATTTTGTTTGATATTTTGATTTAATTTACTTTTAATTTTTGGTTTCTTTAATTTTTTTCTCGATTTGTTCATACTTCTTCCACCATTTGTATATTTATCGTGATCAGTATCAAGTAATTCGATAAAAAAAATTCTTGCGAATTTTTTTCAGCTTATAATTTTTTATGGAATTATTATTTTTTGTTTTGTTTGAACGTACTAAATTGATTTTTTCTGTTATTATTATGATTTGTGTGAACTCTCTCTCCTTTTTTATTATGATATCTTATTCTGACTTCAATTTTTTGCTCGTTTCATGAATTTTCTTAACTTGTCTATAGTTATATATTAAGTTCGATTATTTTTTATTAAGGTTTATGAATAGTTCAAAGTACATTGTGTATTTTCTCATAAAAAATACATTTTGCACTATTGTACTGTTCACTTCATCGTATTTACGTTTTTAAACCCGAAATGTTCTCTCAAATCAAGTAGTGACAAATCATAAAACTCAAGTTGAAGGACAATTTTATTAATTCTCTCTATTTTGTTTTTTCTTGAGAGTTTGGGAATTATTGCATTTTTTATTTTGTATCTATTATGTATCTGAATTTAATTGCTTTAATGTAAAAGTTGTCGTACTACATTTCAAAATTGTTACAGTTAATACATTTTCTTTCATTTTTTAATTTTTTATTTGATCATATTGATGTACTGATTTAATTTTAGATCACTATAACTTTCGAATTTTTTTGGACAACATTTCTTCAATTATTTTGTTGTTTTAATTTTCTCTCTTTTCAATTTATTTTTATGATAACTTTTCTCTATATTTTTTATTTTCTCTTTTCATTCAAAATTATGGATGGAAATTATTTAGTTTTTGGCTATTATTTACATTTTTATTAGCATATAAATATGTTTTAGATTTTCAATTTTTTAAATTTCTTTTTAAATATTAATTCACTTTTTTAGTTGTATTTGATTTTTTTTTATTTATGAGAGTTTTTTTAGTTTACTAATTTCCCCTAAATCAAAATGATGATGAATATCATCGAGATTTTGTTTTATAAACTATATTTTCACTGGGATTTACATAATATTTTATTATATATTTTTTCATGGTAAGTGTGGGTAATAAAATGAGTTGAATATTATATATATTTCACTAACTTTGTATCACAATTATGTCATTTATATACATTTCATACTCAATATGTGACATGTGCTAACTCAACTCATTACCTACTCATGTCTTCATAAGTGGATTTGGTTTAGATACTCATGCATCATTGATAACTATAAATGTATTGCATGTTATTTAATAATTTAGATGTTTGTTTATTTATGTTTATTGTCATATTATATGTTTTTAAATCATAACTTTTATAAAGTGAATGATCAAATTTTCTTTCATATGTATTTTATTCATTTTCTCTCTATTTAGAACAATAAAATATAAGGATTAAAGATAAATTGAAGTAAGAAAAAAGTTACGAGCAAAAAGAATAAAATACTAAATCTTTACGCGCACAGGTGGTGGATGCTACATTTTAACATTGTAATGAAGGTTCTTGGCAAAATATAATATGTCAAGAAGGTGAATGCAAATACCATAATTTGACTAATATTAGTGTTCTTAGATGAAATCCGAGAAAACTTCATTTTACATGTAATAGAATTCGTGCATAGCACGGAGTACATGCTAGTACTTAATCATAAGAGATATCTTCCAGTTAGTGTATATATATATATATATATATTCCATTACAAAATCCTATAGTAACTATACATTTTATAGATAAATATTAAAAATTATTGTTATTATTTATATTATTACTCTTTGCATGTAAAGTATTAAAATTTATAGTTATTTTAGGAATGTAAAAAAATTTAGGAAAGTTTTTTCCAATTCATAAGTTAAACATAAATAGTAAGTTATTTTTTATCTTTTTCTTTTAGTGAATGACTAAATAGGAGTAAGTTTCTCTATATATTATTTTATTATCATTGATAACTATAAATGTATTGCATGTTATTTAATAATTTAGATGTTTGTTTATTTATGTTTATTGTCATATTATATGTTTTTAAATCATAACTTTTATAAAGTGAATGATCAAATTTTCTTTCATATGTATTTTATTCATTTTCTCTCTATTTAGAACAATAAAATATAAGGATAAAAGATAAATTGAAGTAAGAAAAAAGTTACGAGCAAAAAGAATAATATACTAAATCTTTACGCGCACAGGTGGTGGATGCTACATTTTAACATTGTAATGAAGGTTCTTGGCAAAATATAATATGTCAAGAAGGTGAATACAAATACCATAATTTGACTAATATTAGTGTTCTTAGATGAAATCCGAGAAAACTTCATTTTACATGTAATAGAATTCTTGCATAGCACGGAGTACATGCTAGTACTTAATCATAAGAGATATCTTCCAGTTAGTGTATATATATATATATATATATATATATATTCCATTACAAAATCCTATAGTAACTATACATTTTATAGATAAATATTAAAAATTTATTGTTATTATTTATATTATTACTCTTTGCATGTAAAGTATTAAAATTTATAGTTATTTTAGGAATGTAAAAAAATTTAGGAAAGTTTTTTCCAATTCATAAGTTAAACATAAATAGTAAGTTATTTTTTATCTTTTTCTTTTAGTGAATGACTAAATAGGAGTAAGTTTCTCTATATATTATTTTATTATAGGACCTAATGTAATTGCACTTTTTATTCTTGTAACCAATTGTGAATACTCAAAATTGACATCTATTACTTATTTTGAAATCTTTTAACTATTAGGAGATTGAAATGCATAAGGATGTTTTAGGTATATCAAAAGTTCAAATTTTACTATAGTTGGAATTCATAAATTTATACCAAATGTTCCCAAGAGATACATAATAATGTTGTATAATATTGGATGCAAAATAAAATAAAGCAAATGCCTCAAGTGAAGATCCCAAAGAATACAATTCAGCCTATTTGCCGATTTTTTTAAAATCTCCCAATACTCCATAAATATAAATTTTATAGACGCATTAATATGAATAGGTATATACAATCAAAATTATGAAAAAACTCTTTCTTTATACTCTTACCCCTCAAAATTTCGATTAAGCGATTAAGTAATCCACATAGCACAAAATTAAAACAACTAGTAGTGAACACATAACACTTGCTAAAATAAAGATTAAAATCTATTTTTCGCTGCATAATTAACCCTGAGCTAAGTGTTGAACACTACAACACTGTGTAGCATTCATAACTTACTACGCTAAGTTTTAACTCTCAAAGTCTTTGAACCAAAAACCAGTTGATCTGTCAGCATTGTGATATCTTCACCGACAACAATTGAGCGTAAGTTAGAAATAACTTTAGGATCTATTCAACCCCCTTTTAGACCCTTCCGTGTACCACTTGGGACCAATAAAATTGCATAGAATTTTTTATCTTAACATTAATAAGGAAAATATTTGTATAACATGAATTAACAATTTCAATAAAAAAAATATATATTTCTATAAATAATATATATTTCCCAGAACATTGAACTATTTTCTAAAAATAGTTATATAAATGAATATTTTCACGACTTTAATCTAATATGAAAAATTATTTTAACTATCTTAGACAATTTTATCTATGATCCTTTATAAGACTCAGATTGTTTTGCAAATTTCGAAAAAGTCAGAGAATATTTATGCAATTCATTTAAGCTATTTATGTTTCTGGTATCTTAAGTTTGGTCCTTCTGAATTTTGGTCACATTCATTATGAAATTCTCACATTATATTCATTAACTTTTCAAACCTTTAACATGTAGGAATTATCGAATTTTAAGTTCAAAATTTAATGGTCTCGACTTGTCAATATTTTGATCGGTTTGTTAAGAGAATTTGTGCATGAACTCACATATATATTGCATTCAATATTGTGTATTTTTCTATTTAATATTACTTGTAAGTCGCATACAAAATCTCCCCAGATATGAAGTTAACCATTAAAATTTAAAAATTAAATTAAAACCAAATGTGAGAATTTATAAAAGTTATGAGGCATATTATTAGAATCCTGGAATGGTTAAACTAAATCTAGATAGAGCTAAACATATAAGATCTAAAATAATGTGTTTTTTCCATTAATAGTATATGTATAGATCACGTGAAATATTATCTATTTGGAAGACCGCCATTCTCCAAAAGATTAAGGATCTAAAATTTCAATAGGCGTTATCTTATGGGCTACTGAACCTATATTTTGATTTTTATTACATAATTTTATATGTACTTACATTTTATGATATTTTAATTAAACTTACTAAATTCACTTGTTAAGTAATGATAAGTTATCTGTTTATACTTTTTGTAATGATGCTAGATTTTAAAAAATAAATACAAAATTTGTTAGATAAAATCATACAACATTCTTAATTCAAATTTAAATTAAAATATGAACCATGACATAGTTTACCCTTATAATTGGTAAAGGTACAATGCACTTCACCTCCTCGAAAAACTTGGATTTTGCACTATCCCCTAAAAACACAAAAAAGAGATATCACCCCTTAAAATTTTGATATATGCATTACTTTGCCCCAATTATTATTTTTCGGCCAAATCTTGACTAGAAATCATTTAAATGATTTTTCAGTCAAGGACAAAGTGATGTCTTTTTTATTCAATCTTCAAAGTTAATTATCTTCCATTTAATGGGCTAATACACAAAGTATTATGAACTAAGCAATAATGTTTGGCCACTTGTGACCTCGTAAATTGAAGAGGAACAGTAATATTACTGGATAAAGATCATAATATTAGTTTTCAATAAATATATAGGAATAATTTTGTATTCCTATTAATAATAATAGGAGGTCACATAATAGTACATGAATAGTACATATATATGTGGATTTACTGCACATATATATCATATAAAAGAACTTATACTAACTTCATTTAATTTGACAATGAATTAAACATTTAACATACTTAAAAGAAATATTTTACGATGATATACCTGTAATACACATTGTTTTTATGATTTATAAAAATGTGAACTGAAATTAATACCTAATTTAAAAAATAAGCATTCTTTATGGTATGCTAACTTCCAGTTCATTTACGTACGTGGACTTAAAAAATAATTTCAAAATATATATTTTGATTTATTATTGATATAGTCATGTGTATTACTTTATTTTATGGTGAAAGAGTAAATTATAACTTGCATAATTTTTATATTCTTAGTTTTACAAATATCATTGTAAATGTATATAGTTTTATTTTTATTCTTTTAATTTTTGATCTTTTTTGCCATTCAAAATTCAATTTTATAAAGATATTTTCGGTAGATAAAAATGTTTTAAAAAAATAACTCATACTATAACAGTAGAGATAAGTGATTGAATAACGATAAAAATGTGTAAGAAATATATGGCTCATATATTATATTTTGCATTTTATTTGATCATTGTTATTACTTATGTAAATATATGTGATTAATTTCTATTACTTGAAGGAAGAGTCACAACTCTATTGAAGAAATGTCTCTACCTAGGGAGGCACTTATTAAAGATTTATTTGATCCCCTCTCTACATCTCTAAACAGTAATAGATACGTATCTGTCCATGGTTAATAACGATTTAAGGAAGAGAAATCAATCTTTCAGACAAAGAGACACATCATTGACTATTAATCAACGGGAAAAAACTACCTACAAAGGTTAATCTTTTATTCATATATAGCAATTATGCAGTTATATAAATTAAAATTGCTTACAATCTCCAAATATATCAATATTATGTTTCAATCGCAAATAGAACTATTGCCAATCATATTTTTTTACTAACCCTTCTCCATCAAAGGAGTGAGAAAAATAAATACCATTAGCAACAACTGTCCAATAATATTTTCTTTTATCAATCCATTTTCCTTTATAAGCATCAAATCTTACTTGCTTCGATCCCCACCATAAATGGCAAAAGAATAAAGTAGTTGGGACAATATTGTCGCAAAAACTCCAATTATATTCCTGATTGACGCTAAGTGTATGGTATCCAAGATCATCATTCCCAGATGCACAATGCAGTTTTAATGGTGCAGAGTTTGGAGGGAGATTATTCATAATGTGAACATGAACTTTATATGTTAAAAAACAACCATATGATTGGAAGATGTTAACTACAATTAAGAGAAAAAATAAGTTAATTTTTTCCATGAGTATATTTGGCTATGTGATGGTTGAAGATGTTCTCAATTTTGGTGTGTATTTTATAGACTTTGGATGTAATTTAATTACAAATTGAGAAAGGAAAAAAATTTATTAGATTAGTCAAAAGAATATTATCAATCAAATCATCATAGTTAAAGGGTAATAAGTTCATGAAATCAAATTGTCAATCAATTAGGCTCCGTTCGTTTGATAGGGAATGAAATCTAAAATGGGAATAAGATTTCTAGTAATTTGATTACTAGAAATCTGATTCCATTAACAATGGTTGCTTGTCTACAAAAAATTGGGTAATGATATATATTGTTTGTTTTTTTATGTTTGGTTCGAACACATATAATAAAAAAATGGAATTTAAAATTAAAGACTTTGAGTTAAATACCCTTATTTTAAATCATATTTGTATAATTTAATTATAAATTTTCAACCGTAGTAGAATATTTGATATTATATATATACATAAGTGTATATACACATATATATATAACTTGGTTAAATAATAATAAATAAATAAAATATCAATTTAATTCAATTGCATTATCCTCTTTTAGAAAAATGATAATTAAATTGAACATGCTTATATTTTATTTACATATTGTTTGACTTTTAAAAGAATTGATACATATATGGATTTTTCATATACCAATGCATTGATAATTATTTGAAGTTGTAAACATATATATTATTGTTAATAAATAAAATATATTAATTATATGTGACCAACACCCATTTCAAAAGTACTATCACAAAAACAACATAACAATTTTTTAATTTCATTCAATAAATAAATATTAAATAAAATGAAATTACGATCTATTTTGACGATAAAAATATTTTAAATAAATTAAAAATACAAAAATATTTCTTCATAAATAATAAATTAAATGAAATAAAAAAATAAATAACTATTTTTTTTTGGTTTTGTATTATATTTGATATAGGGGTAGTAAGGGTATTAAAGTATTGTATTTATGATTACCTTGATATGGTAATCACATTACCTCCAATAAATAAGGTATTTTGATTCCCTTATTTGAGATGATAATTCTCATATGTTGAGAATTAGATTGCATTTCATAATATCAAATAGAAAATACCAAACAGGGTTATTTGATTTTTGAGAATTATATTCCCTATTTTGATTCCATTCCCTTGACAAACAAACGGAGCCTTAGGGAAATGATATTCACTAATTCTACCAAAATTAAAGGGTAATAAGTTCATGAAATCAAATTGTCAATCAACTTAGGCTCCGTTTGTTTGTCAAAGAGAATGTAATCAAAATAGGGAATATGATTCCCAAAAATCAAATAACCTTGTTGGTATTTTTTATTTGATATTATGGAATGCAATCTAATTCCCAAAATATGGCAATTATCATCTCAAATAAGGGAATTGCAATACCTTATTTATTGAGGTATTGTGATTACCATATCAAGGTAATCATAAATGCAATCTTTAATGCCCTTACTACCCCTATATCAAATATAATACAAAATAAACAAAAATAGTTATTTATTTATGCATTTAATTTAAGGTAATATTTATGAAGAAATAGTTTCATATTTTTAATTTATTTGGATTATTTTTATTGTCAAAATAGATCGTGATGTCATTTTATTTGATATTTATTTATTGAATGAAATTGAAAAATTATATTGTTGTTTTTGTGATAGTACTTTTGAAATGGTTATTGATCACATATGATTAATATATTTTATTTATTAACAATAATATGTTTCCGAATGAAAATAATTATCAATGCATTGGTATATGAAAAATCCATATATGTATCAATTTTTTTTTTAAAGTCAAACAATATGTAAATAAAAAATAAACATGTTCAATTTAATTATCATTTTTATAAAAGAGGATAATGCAATTGAACCAAATTGATATCTTATTTATTTTTTATTATTTAACCAAATTAAATATATATGTGTATACACACTTATGTATATATATAATATCAAATATTCTACTATGGTTAAAAATTTATAATTAGATTATACAAATATGGTTTAATTAAAAGTCTTTAATTTTAGATTCAACTCTTTATTATATGTGTATGAACCAAATATATAAAAAATATATATATATATTCTTATCCAATTTTTTGTAGACAAGCAAACACTGTTAATGAAATAAGATTTATGGTAATCAAAATTACCAAAAATCTTATTCTCATTTTAAATTCTATTCTCTGTCAAACAAACAGAGCCTTAATAGAATCAGATTTCTAGTAATCAAATTACGAGAAATCTTATTTCCATTTTAGATTCTATTCCCTATCAAACAAACAGAGTCTTAAGGAAATGATATCCACTAATTTTATAAAAGTTAAAGGGTAATAAATTCATGAAATCAAATTGTCAATCAACTTCGGGAAATGATATCCACTTGTGCCAAAAGTTGAACCCCTAACTCCAAGGGCCCTCCATGCTCCGGCCCGACAGAGCATAAAAAAGGATGATATTCACTAATTCTATAAAGAGTAATGCTATTTAATAACTTTTCATACCAATCGCTTCTAGAAAGTATTGATTTTAATTTTTGACTTTGATGAATTGGCCAATTATTATTTTTGTAAATAAAGGTGAATACGATTTACGCGAAAAATCCATTTTAGCCCTTTTCTAATATATCTAATTCTTTTTTGTCCTATAAGTGTCCCATAAGTTTCATATATAGCTTTTGCATTAATTTCATTCATTTGATAGATTTTTTGAAAATTTATTATTTTTCGACGTGTAAAATTATTGACAAAATAAAATTTGTATCAGTTAAACATTGATCATATTTCTACTACATTTAATTTTGACTCTTGGTTGTCAATTGTAACGACCAATATATTTAATTTTGATATCTGATTCTGAATTTTGTTCAAAAGGAAAATATCAACAAACTTAACACCAAATCTAACTTAATTGATTTGTGACTGTTTCATTAAAAAAAGTTTATTTTTATTCCAAAATCATATAATTTTACTAAATAGTCACAAAATCAACAATGTTAAGTTTGTTCTTAATTTTGCCCTTTTTGAACAAAATTAGAAAGTGATGGACAATTATTTATTCTTAACGCTAAATTGCTCTGTCTAGGTGTATAGGTTATTGCAATAAATATGTCAAGATACAAAGATATCGTTCTATACTCGACTCACTTCTAACATCAAAGCCCATCAACATGACTGGCGAAGAATGCTCTCGAATGAGAAAGTAAGAAAAACATAGAATGCCTTTTACAACCGATTACATCTATAAGGGTCATATCTATGTAGTTACAAAATTAAAGACATAATTAAAGCTGAATTCAGTTCTAACATAATGGTGACTGTCGAAAGTTTTATCAAAATTAAATACTTTAGCGGTTAAAATTGTTAATCAAATCAAATTTAACAGTAGTAAAAATGTGATCAATATTTTTACTGATTTTATTTATTTTTGTCAACAATTTCACATTGCAAAATAAATTTTCCAACAGAAAATATTCTGATAAATGGTTAAGATAAATAAATCAATCGGCCGGCAAGGGACTGTGCACATAATTGATTACAAGTCAATGAGAAAAGACTTCCTGTAAATGTTACATATAGAGATTAATCTTATAAAAAAAATTGAGAGATTAGTCTTTTATTCATAATGATTGTGTAAATATTATGCTGTTCAAGATCATAGAAATTATGATTTTATATGAAATTATGTACTTACATAACGAATTAAACAAATCTAAACAAAGAATCCATGTTCCTAAAGGCTTCAATCGATTATGTAAAATATATATATGCGAATAACAATATAAATGTGTAAGAAATTATATGTCCCATATATTATAATTTGCATTTTATTTTATCAATTTAAAATTTCTGAAATATTGTTCTTGTAAATATTAAGTGAAAGCTTTTTGTTGGCTATAGGAAAAGTCATAACTCTATTGAAGAAATGCCTTGAGGGAAACATTTATCAAAGATTTATTTGATCAAGATCATCAAAATTACGCAGTTAAATGAAAAATTACGAAAAAAACTGTTCCAAATATATTGGAGTTACATTCGAAACATATATATATATATTATATATATATATATATAACATAAACCTTCATTGATGTTATTAAGATTTGAAATGGAACTATTGTACATCAATCTTTATATGATGAGTTTCAAAATTATTACAATATGATTTCAATCACATACAAACTATTGCCAATCATGTTTTTTTACTGCCCCTTGTCCATTACTGAAGTGAGAAAAATAAATACCATCGGATTTCGCTGTCCAATAATATTTTTTGTTGGTATCAAATTCTACCCATTTTCCTTTATAAGCATCAAATGTTACTTGCTTCGATCCCCACCATAAATGGCAAAAAAATAAAGTATTTGGAACGACATTTTCGCAAAAATTCCAATTATATTCCTGATTGACGCTAAGAGTATGATATCCTAGATCGTCATTCCCAGATTGGCAACGCAGTTTTAGTGGTGCAGAGTTTGGAGGGAGATTATTCACGACATGAACATCGATTTTATATGTGAATACACAGCCATAGGATTGGAAGATGTTAACTACTATGAAGAGCAAAAATAAGTTGATTTTTTCCATGGCTATTGTTGGCTATGTGATGATGTTTCTCAACTTTGATGTGCATTTTATAGACTTTGAATGTAATTAAATAACAAATCGAGAAAGGTAAAAATTTATTAGATTAGTCAAATGAAAACCATTTTAGTATATATATAGAAATCTAACGATCAACTTGCCAGATTTAAAAGGGTAATAATGGAATAAAATTGGAAGTCAACTATATATGTTTATATGAACAAAAATATTTTATTTGATTACGTCAATTTCTAAATTGGAGAAACAAATCTCTGTAGATATTAAATAAATATAAAATTGGATACTGTACTATTATAATATTCGAACTAAGATATGTGATCCAATGGTAATTTCGGGAACAACATAATTTAATTCTATAAAGAGTAAATTTGTTTACCACTCTTTCCATATCAACCATCCCCAATTTAAAATGTTTTGATTTTAATTCTTTGACTGGAAATAATTTTTTCAATCTATATTTTCTAAATTAATTAAAGTTGAAATAAAGGTACTATATGTAACATTACTCTTCTAAGGCAAAATTACAACTTTAATATACTAAGTTGGCATGTACACGTTCTTTATACTTTATTTTGAATAACTGGCAATTTAGATACATTATATTAAGAAATTTAGCAATTTCAATATAAGTTGACCGTAAATTAAAATTTTTGCCGGAATGACGGATGTGACTCGCCAATTTGGAGATTTTTTCAATTTTGGCAAGAAAATTGCAAAATTGGAAAGATTTTACATATGCTTGTACCAAAAATATCCTCAATTCTCAATTGCTCCAATTCAACCTCATTTCGCCCTAATTTAACCAAATTTGACCCAAACGCCCCCAGTTCTTCACACTTATTCAATAAGGAATAAATTTTATGGTAATTATGAGATTGGCATCTTTTGAATGATTACAACCAATTCATTGTTATGATTTTCGTTGAAGTATATTATACTCTTAGGTCTTATTATTACTACTTTTTTTTATGTAATAGCTATCCTTTCTCGATACAATAATAAATAAAAATTATGTAAGTATATGAAACATTTTTATTATAAAATTAAGGATATGTCAAAAAATAAAATCATACACATACTTTATAGCCTCGCCACAGAATAAATCTTCTGTTTTTCTTAATGAAATTCTCAAATGCTGAAGCTCTCATGTAAAAATTAAAAACAAAAGGATAATAATATGAATTAAAAGGTATCCTAACAAAACTCATAAATGAATCCACCAATTTAAAATAACTAGATGGATTGGGATTATCTTCTTGAGAAAATTAAAAACATGCAGCCTCTTTGATTAGTTACTTCATTATAAGTTTTGTTTGGGTCCAAATATAAGTACGGACCAAAATTATCACCCCTACTTTAAAGTTTCTAAATTATTATTCGTGTAAATATTAAGGTTTCGTTTATTTGTCAAGGGAATGGAATCTAAATAGGCTATATGATTCCCAAAAATCAAATACCATTGTTTGGTATTCTTTATGTAATATAATGGAATGCAATCTAATTCCTAAAATATGTAATCATTCTCCCAAATAAAAAAATGATAATACCTTATTTATTTAGATATTGTGATTACCATATTAATGTAATCATTAATACAATACTTTAATGCCCATGTTATCATCAATCAAATACATTACAAATTCACAAATAAAAACCCGTTATTTCTCATGCATTTAATTTCTCAGTTAGCATTTATATTATCATGGAAGAATAGTTGATTATTTTTAATTTATTTTAAATATTTTTATTATTATAATAAATCGTGATTTATATACTTTTTTATTTTTTCATTGAAATAAAATTGAAAGATTGTTCATATGGTTTTGGTGATAATTCCTTTAGAATGATTGTTGACAACATACGGTTAATGTATTTTATTGTTAAGAATAAATTGCTTGCGTCTTAAAATATTCATCATTGCATTTTAATATGAAAAATTCATTTGTGTGTCTCTTCTTTTAAAAATTAAATAATATTTCAGTCAAAAACTAAACTTATTCAATTTATCACTTTTCGAAAAGAGGATAATACAATTAAATCAAATTTTTATCTTTTTTGTTTTAAATTATTTAATCAAATTGCTATATATATGTTCATACACACATATATAAAAACAGTATAATATCAAATATTCTACTACAATTGAAAATTATAATTAGATTATACAAATATGATTTAAAGAAATGGGTATTTAAGTCAAAATTTTAATTTTGGTTCTATTTGAACCAAGGTTTTGAAACCCGGCCCGAACTGGCCGGTCGGACTGCCGGAACTAGTAACCAGTCGGTAAAACGGGCCGAGCTATGCTGCAAACCCGTTAGGGGCTGAAAATCGGTACTTTTTGTAGAAAACCATTCGACCTAACGGTTCAACCGGCGGATCGTTCGAACCGATAGTGGGTCGCCGGAATCGGTCAGATTGTGATTTTTGGTAAAGTAAGAAAAATGGAGATGGTAGTGTAACAGGCTACCAGCTCTGAACTTCTTCTTAAGCTCCTATGACTATTACTGCTATAGTGATTTAGAGAGGGGACAACATAAAAAGATAGACATGAAAAATTATTCGAAATAAAGAGAAAAGGAGAAGGAGAAGAGGTTGATAGGGGCTGAAGGCGGCACTGCTTGGGTTTGTGAAGAAGGAAATAAATTAGGTTTTTGTTTTCCTTCATATGTTTATTAATATTTTAATTCTTTTCTTTACTTTTTATAATTTTCTTAATGATCATGTAGAGACACTAGCATGTGATATTTAATTACACAATAGGCATATCCATTCATATTTGATTTTACATATAATTTTAAAAATATATAATATAAATATGTATAATATTTACAATTATATCAGATTATTATATATATTATATAATAAAAAAATATCAAATTAGTATGATAAATTATATTTATTACATAATTATGAGATCACTGGTTTGATAGCGGTCGCCCGACAGTTGAACCTTGACCCGATCAATTTTCCGATTCAATGAGCGGTCCGGGTTTCAAAACATTGGTTGGAACCAAACCGAAAAAACAATGACATATATTTACTTGCCCAATTTTTGTAGATAACCAAACAGTGTAATGGAATCAGATTTCTGATAATCAATTTATTTTCAAATCTGATTCTCATTTTAGATTGCAATTTCTGTCAAATAAACATAACCTAAGGGTGTGTTTGGATCAAGTGATTTGAAATACATGGATTTCAAATTCATCGACAAATCCATTTAATTTCGTTTGGATGATAATGGATTTCAAATCCCTCGCTATTCATTTTGAGCTCTTTTCTCCACAACTACGGTGGATTTCAAATGACACCATTTTATGTGTCATTTGAAATCCTTCCTCCAAATCCACTCCTCAAATCCAAATTCATCGATCCAAACGCACCGTAAGTGAATGATATTTATTCGTTATGTTAGATAAATCAAAGCTATACATACGAAAGTGTTCTAAACAAGTATGAACACGTTAAAGCGGAAGCGAATAAAGATCGAGTTACCTCCGGCCATTGCTATGCTTTCCAACTAGTTCGGACTTTATCTCCGGCGAATATTTCGAGGTTCTTCTTAGCTCTCAAACTCACCCCGAGATGGTGTTGGTTTATGAATGTGAGTATGAACTTAGGGACCCCAAAACCTCCGTATTTATAGCCCCATAACCATCAATGGGCAAGATCACAATCCTACTATTGTAGGTAATTTCAAGATTTTAGCCTTAATTATATGTTATAATTTTGGTCTAAAATCTTTGACATGGACCATATTATGGAAAGATTATTTCCATCGATATCATAATTGATATGGAAATATTCTTGGAGAGATTATTTCCATTGACTCATATTATTTCCATTGATATCGTAATTAATATGGAAATACTAAATAGAGAAATTATTTCTATGGAAATATTCTTACATTCTCCCACTTGGTCCATGTAACGAAGCACTCAACATGAGAAAACAAAATATATGAATCATGGCGATAGGTTCTCTGAGAACGAGTATTATCTTCCATGTATTACAATATATTAAGTCTCTCTACTAACAACTCTTAATCTTTAAGCCGTATGTTTATTGTAGGTCCACGCAATAATATCTCTCAATTAATTAAATGAATGTGCACAACCATATGAGAAATATCAACTGAATAAGAGTTTATTGAAAATAATGTATCGTACATCGAAAGATTACATCATGGAACCAAGTCCCATATTTTCTACATGATCCTTAAATTTCTTTAGTGGCATGCCTTTAGTTAAAGGATCGGCAATCATCAAATCAGTGCTAATGTGTTTGATAACCACTTTATTATCTTTAACACGTTCTCTTATGGCTAGATACTTAATGTCGATGTGTTTGCTTCGACTTCCACTTTTGTTATTCTTAGCCATAAAAACAGCAGCTGAATTGTCACAATACAACTTTAGTGGCTTAGAAATAGAGTCGACAACTTTAAGCCCAGATATAAAACTCTTCAACCAAACACCATGAGATGTAGCTTCAAAACACGATACAAACTCAGCCTCCATAGTAGAAGTAGCAGTCAATGTCTGCTTAGTGCTTCTCCAAGACACAGCTCCACCAGCTAGCATGAAAACATATCCTGAAGTGGATTTTCTTGAATCCATGCAGCCAGCGAAGTCAGCGTCAGAGTAGCCAACCACCTCTAATTCACTGGTCCGTCTGAACATAAGCATGTAGTCCTTTGTTCCTTGAAGGTATCTCATAACCTTCTTTGCAGCTTTCCAGTGGTCAATGCCTGGGTTACTCTGATATCTACCCAATACTCCAACAGCATATGCAATGTCAGGTCTGGTACAAACCTGAGCATACATAAAGCTTCCTACAGCGGAAGCATATGGAATATCCTTCATTCGTTCCCGTTCAAGGTCATTCTTTGGACATTGATCCAGACTGAATTTGTCACCCTTCACAATAGGTGCTACACTTGGTGAACAATCTTTCATCCGAAATCTCTCCAGAACTTTGTTGATATAGGTCTCTTGAGACAAACCCAAAATGCCTCGTGATCTTTCCCTATGGATCTTAATGCCAATGACATAAGATGCCTCACCCATATCTTTCATATCAAAGTTCTTTGAAAGAAATTGTTTCACCTCATATAGCAATCCATTATCATTAGTTGCTAGCAAAATATCATCCACATATAAAACAAGAAAACATGTCTTACTCCCACTAACCTTCTGGTATATGCATTGATCCATGACATTCTCTTCAAAACCGAATGAAGTGACGATGCCATGGAACTTTAAATACCATTGGCGGGAGGCTTTTTTTAAACCGTAAATGGATTTATTAAGCTTGCAGACTAAATGCTCACCATTACTAGAGGAGAATCCTTCAGGTTGTTTCATGTAAACATCTTCCTCTAGATCTCCGTTAAGGAATGCCGTTTTCACATCCATTTGATGTAGCTCAAAATCAAAGTGAGCTACTAATGCCATAATTGTGCGAAGAGAATCTTTCTTTGACACAGGAGAAAATGTATCTGTGTAATCGATTCCTTCTCTTTGAGTGAACCCTTTTGCTACAAGTCTTGCCTTATGTCTCTCGATATTGCCTTGTGAGTCCTTCTTTGTTTTAAAGACCCATTTGCATCCAATGGCTTTTACACCATCAGGCAACTCGACGAGATCCCAGACTTTATTAGTTGACATAGAGTTCATCTCCTCAATCATGGCCTTGTGCCATAAGTTAGAATCTTTAGAACTTACAGCTTGTGAAAACGTTTCAGGATCATTCTCGGCTCCAATATTGTAGTCTATTTCTTGCAAATACACTTCATAATCACTAGGTATTGCCGATCTTCTTTCTCTAGTAGACCTTCTTAATGTTGTTTCATCATTTTCCAGAGCGACTTGTTGTTCAACCGGTTGCTCAATTGGTTGATCAACATTGTCTTGATTAACAACATGATCTAATGGATCAGCATTAACTTGTGGAATTTCAAAGACTGGTTGTCTTACACTCGTTTGAGCCTGAGGAGTGTGTATGATAATCAGTCTATCACTTGAAGTAGAAGGTTGAGCTTCATTGTGATCCAACACAGAGACTGAGTCATGCAGTTGATCACTCCCACTAATCAAGTCATCCTCAAGAAATTTTGCATTTCTTGATTCCACAATCCTAGTACTGTGAGATGGACAATAGAATCTATAACCCTTAGACTTTTCGGCATATCCAATGAAATACCCACTGATAGTCCTAGGATCTAGTTTCTTTTCTTGTGGATTATAAATTCTCACTTCGGACGGGCATCCCCAAACGCGTATATGTCGCAAACTGGGTTTCCAACCTTTGAATAACTCAAAAGGTGTCTTTAAGACAACCTTGGTTGGAACTCGGTTTAATATATACACAGCCGTCTTTAGTGCTTCAGTCCACAAGAATTGAGGGAGTTTTCGGTTACTCCTCATACTTCTCACCATGTCCATTAGAGTTCGGTTACTTCTTTCTGATACACCATTCTGGTCCGGAGTACCAGGCATAGTGTATTGGGCAACAATCCCATGTTCTTGAAGAAACTTCGCAAATGGCCTAGGTGCTTGTCCATTCTCAGTGTATCTACCATAATACTCTCCACCTCTATCTGATCTCACTATTTTGATTTGTTTACCACATTGTTTCTCTACTTCAGCCTTGAAAACTTTAAAGGCGTCTAAAGCTTCGTCCTTAGAACGAAGTAAATAGAGATACATATATCGTGAGAAATCATCAATAAAGGTGATAAAGTATTTTGGACTACTTGCGTCCATATCAGGACAGCAAATGTCTGTATGTATGATTTCTAACAACTCAGTACTTCTCTTTGCACCCTTTTTAGACTTGTTAGTTTGCTTCCCCTTAATGCAATCTATACAAGTCTCAAAATCAGTAAAATCAAGAGTACTAAGTACTCCTTCATCCACCAACCGTTTAATTCTCAAAATGGAGATATGTCCCAATCTCCGGTGCCATAATAGAGAAGAATTTTCATTCACAATACTACGTTTCAATCCAGCAGTTACATTCAATGAGTTATGAGCAACGTTATTTTGCAATGTAATTGAGTAAAGACCATCAGACAATGTACCATAACCAACAATTTCGGATTTATTGAATAATGTAAAACCATTAACCGAAAAGTTAAAGTCAAAACCAAAAGGTACAAGTCTTGAAACTGAAATTAAATTCCTTGAGAAACTAGGAACATAAAAAGTCTTTTCCAAATGCAAAATAAAACCACTACTTAACACCAAATTGCAAGTACCAATAGCCTCCACATGTGAGCTCATCCTCCCTCCTGAATGGATGTATTGCTCACTTCCCACTGGCTTCCGTAGGTTTTGCATACCCTGCAAAGTATTTGAAACATGGATTGTAGAACCAGAGTCAATCCACCAAGTATTATGACCAACATTTGTTAAATTTGATTCATAACATACAAACGAAAGTTGAATACCTTTCTTGTCAAGCCAATTTTTGAACTTAGAGCATTCTTTCTTCATGTGTCCTTGCTTCTTGCAAAAGAAACACTTTGACTCTTTCTTAATGTCTGGTTTGACAGAGATCTTGCCTTTGTCTTTGGCACGATCTTTCTTCTTCCTTTCGGAAAAAGTCAGATTCACTTTCTCACCCTCTTCCACAGCCAACCTTCCCTCTTCTTGAACACACATGGTCAGAAGTTCATTAATTGACCATTTATCTTTATGTGTGTTATAAGAAATCTTAAAAGGGCCAAATTGCTGGGGCAGAGTGCACAAAATAAAGTGAACCAGAAAGGTTTCTGACATACCAACTTCTAAAGTTTTTAATTGACCCGCAATATCCCTCATGCGCATGATATGATCACGCACACCTCCTTTCCCAGTAAGCTTCATGGATGAGAATTGCATGATAAGGGTACTTGCCAAAGCCTTATCCGAAGTGACAAATTGTTCATCTATTGCTTTCATTAAGAGACGAACATTGTCATATTGCTCAATAGAACCCCTAATCCCAGCAGATACTTTGGTCTTTATGAACATAACGCAGAGGCGATTAGATCGCTCCCACTTTTCATAGAGATCAACCTGATCTGGGGTACTCACCTCAGTGATTGCAGGTGGTTCAGGCTTTCTGATGGCATAGTCAATATCCATCCATCCTAAATGAAGGAGAACTCTTTCCTTCCAGACCTTAAAGTTGTCACCCTTGAGTTCGGGAACATCACATTTTACATCAGAGTAACTAACAGGTTGACTAGCTGCAATTAAATTGAACATGCTTATTAAATATTGTTTTGAAGGTTATAACTATATCATGTTTTACCAATGTACAAACATGTTTTTACTAAATGAATCTAGAGACATAAAACTTGCCTGTGGGCTAAAGTTCTAATTCCATTAGATTCACACGATTATGATAAAACTATCAAAATATGTTCCCTTTCCTAATACCTGTGGGTTAATTAGGAAATATAGTTTGATATTTTATCCTAATTAATCATGAATAAAATTACAAAATTCCTGTGGGTAAATTTCATAATATATCATATGATTAACTACAACTTTTGTTTATTTGATATCAATATGTCATCTCGATTAATAAGAGATGCTGTGGCTATCTCTAATTAACTAAGACCATATGGATCAATATAACAAACTATAATTATATTGTGCTAACCATTACTAAATGTTATATGTGATTACAAATAAAATATACTCACAAAATGTAACTTCTCAATTAATGGTATAAAACACAATATAATTAAAACTAAATATCAATTATGATATCTTCAATCTCCAAAAGATTTTGCATGTTGAATTAGAAAAAAATCCATACACAAATATAAATGGCCAGCCACGTGTTCACCCAAAGAAATTACGGAAATTGAAAGTGCATTAAACACCATACATCATTACAAGAGCCCACTCACGTATTCATGCAAAAGGACAATTATGCCACTTAAATGTAAGAAAAGAAAGTAGTGGATTTTTGCATGTACCACTGCTACATTGTTGAAAGTACATGACAGTGTAATATGCATCTATACATATATTCAACAACGGAGACATTTTCCACACCATGAATAATTCTTAAGCAAGGCAGAGGTAATATATATGCTCTGATACCAAATGTTAGATAAATCAAAGCTATACATACAAAAGTGTTCTAAACAAGTATGAACACGTTAAAGCGGAAGCGAATAAAGATCGAGTTACCTCCGGCCATTGCTATGCTTTCCAACTAGTTCGGACTTTATCTCCGTCGAATATTTCGAGGTTCTTCTAAGCTCTCAAACTCACCCCGAGATGGTGTTGGTTTATGAATGTGAGTATGAACTTAGGGACCCCAAAACCTCCGTATTTATAGCCCCATAACCATCAATGGGCAAGATCACAATCCTACTATTGTAGGTAATTTCAAGATTTTAGCCTTAATTATACGTTATAATTTTGGTCTAAAATCTTTGACATGGACCATATTATGGAAAGATTATTTCCATCGATATCATAATTGATATGGAAATATTCTTGGAGAGATTATTTTCATTGACTCATATTATTTCCATTGATATCGTAATTAATATGGAAATACTAAATAGAGAAATTATATTCTTACACGTTATTTATTTGATTTCCTCTATTCATCTAACAATAATAGACATGTGAAATTATAAATCAATCTTTCCGACAAAAAGACACTCAATACGCCATTGACTACAAGTCTTTTATTCATTATAATTTTGTAAAATTTATGCTATATTAAGATCATTGAAAAAGATGCAGTTATACGAAACAAATATATTCCAAATATATTGACGTTGCAATGGAAGCAAATATAACATAACCCTTCATTGATGTTATTAAGATTTGAAATGGAACTATTGTACATCAATCTATGATGAGTTTCAAAAAAAATTTAATCACTATTGCCAATCATATTTTTTCTGTAACCCTTGTCCATTACTGAAGTGAGATAAATAAATACCATCAGATTTTGCTGCCCAGTAATATCTTTTGTTATCACGGTTTAACCATTTTGCTTTATAAGCATCGAATGATACTTGCTTTGATCCCCACCATAAATGGCAAAAGAATAAAGTATTTGGGACGAAATTCTCGCAAAACTTCCAATTATATTCCTGATTGAAGCTAAGCGTATGGAGCCCGAGATCGTCATTTCCAGATGCACAATGCAATTTTAATGGTTCAGAGTTTGGAGGGAGATTATTCACAACGTGAACATAGATTTTATATGTGAATACACAACCATATGATTGGAAGATATTAACTAATAAGAAGATTAAAAATAAGTTGATTTTTTCCATGGCTATTGTTGGCTATGTGATGTAAGTTTCTCAACTTTGATTTGCATTTTATAGACTTTGAATGTAATTAAATAACAAATCGAGAAAGGAAAAAATTTATTAGATTAGTCAAATGAAGACCATTTTAGTACATATATCGAAATATAACAGTCAACTTGCCAGATTTAAAAGGGTAATAATGGAATAAAATTGGAAGTCCACTATGTTTATATGAACAAAAATATTATTTGATTACCTCAATTTCTATATTGAAGAAACAAATCTCTGTAGAGATTAAATGAATATAAAAATGGGATACTGTATTATTATAATATTCGAACTAAGATATGTGATCTAATGGTAATTTCGGAAACAACATAATTTAACTATATAAAATTATAGAGAGTAAAATTGTTTACCACTCACTCTTTCCATATCAACCACCCCCAACTTAGAATGTTTTGATTTTAATTCTTTGACTGGAAAGAATTTGATCAATCAATATTTTTTAAATCAATTAAAGTTGAAATCAAGGTACTATGTATAACATTACTATTCTATGAAATCGAGGCAAAATTGTAATTTCGATATACTAAGTTGGCATGTACACATTTTTTATACTTTATTTTGAATTGCTGGCAATTTGGATATATTATATTGAAAAATTCAGCAATTTCAATACAAATTGACCAGAAATTAGGATTTTTGCCGGAATAACGGATGTGACACGTCAAATTGGAGATTTTTTTCAATTTTGACGAGAAAATTGCAAAATTGGAAGGATTTTACATATGTTTATACCAAAGTATCCTCAATTCTAAATTACCCCAATTCAACCTCATTTCGCCCTAATTTAACCTAATTTGACCCAAACGCCCCCAGTTCTTCGCATATTCAATAAGAAATAAATTTTATGATAATTATCAAATAGGCATCTTTTGAATGATTACAACTGATTCATTTTTAAGCTTTTCGTTGAAGGCTATTATACTCTTAGCTCTTATAATTACGACTTTTATTTATATAATAGTTATCTATCATGATACAATAATAAATAAAAATTATTTAAGTATATGAAATATTTTTACTATAAAATTAAGGATATGTCAAAAAATAAAATCATACACATACTTTATAGCCTCGACACAAAATGAACCTTTTGTTTTTCTTAATGAAATTCTCAAATGTTAAAGCTCACTTAAAAATAAGAAACTGAAGGATAATAGTTTGAATTAAAAGGTATCTCAACAAAAATCATAAATGAATCCACCAATTTAAAATAACTTGATGGGTTGAGATTATGTTCTTGAGAAAATCGAAAGTATGCGGCCTCTTTGATTAGTTACTTCATTATAAGTTTTGTTTGGGTCCAAATATAAGTACGGACCTAAATTGTCACCCCTTCTTTAAAGTTTCTAAAATATTATTCGTGTAAATATTAAGGCTTCGTTTGTTTGTCAAGGGAATGGAATCTAAATAGGCTATATGATTCCCAAAAATCAAATACCATTATTTGGTATTCTTTATGTAATATTATGGAATGCAATCTAATTAATAAATTATGTAAATCATTCTACCAAATAAAGGAATCTGAATACCTTATTTATTGAGATATTGTAATTACCATATTAATGTAATCATTAATACAATATTTTGAAGCCCTCACCACCCATCAATCAAATACAATACAAATTCACAAAAAAAAGACGTTATTTCTCATGCATTTAATTTATTAATTTGCATTAATATTATTATGGAGGAATAGTTGATTATTTTTAATCTATTTGAAATATTTTTATTGACGTAATAGATCGTGATTTATATTTTTTTTTATACTTAGTTATTGTATAAAATTGAAAGGTTGTTCATATGTTTTTGGTTATAATTCCTTTGAAATGATTGTTGGCAACATACGATTAATGTATTTTATTGTTAAGAATAAATTGTTTGAGTCTTAAAAATATTTGTCAATGCATTTGAATACGAAAAGTTCATTTGGGTTTCTCTTCTTTTCAAAATCAAACAATATGTAAGTCAAAAAGTAAACATGTTCAATTTATCATTTTTCGAAAAAAGGATAGTGCAATTGAATCCAATTTTTAATCAAATTGCCATATATATATATATATGTTCATACACATATATATAAAAAAAGTATAATACCAAATATTCTACTACAATTGAAAATTATGATTAGATTATATAAATATGGTTTAAAAAAAAGAGTATTTAAGTCAAAAAAATTAATTTTGGGTTCTATTCTTAATCATGTGTGTGAACCAAACATAAAAAACAATGACATATATTTACTTGTCCAATTTTTTGTAGACAACCAAACAGTATTAATGGAATCAAATTTCTGATAATTAGTTTATCAAAAGTGTGATTCTCATTTTAGATTGCACTTTCTATCAAAAAACGAAACCTAAGTGAATGGTTTTTAGTGGCTATTTGTTTGATTTCCTCTCTACATCTAACAATAATAGACACGTGAAATCAGAAATTAATCTTTCCAACAAAAGATACTCAATACACCATTGACTACAAGTCTTTTATTCATTATGATTATGTAAAATTTATGCAATATTAAGATCATTGATAAAGATGCAATTATACTAAACAAATTATATTCCAAATATATTGATGTTACTTTCGAAACAAATATAACGTAAACCTTCATTTATGTTATTAAGATTTGAAATGGAACTATTGTACATCATCAATCTATGATGAGTTTCAAAAAAAAAAAATTACATATGAACTATTGCCAATCATATTTTTTCTGTGACCCTTGTCCATTACTATAGTGAGATAAATAAATACCATCAGATTTTGCTGCCCAATAATATATATTGTTATCATAGTGTATCCATTTTGCTTTATAAGCATCGAATGCTACTTGCTTCGATCCCCACCATAAATGGCAAAAGAATAAAGTATTTGGGATGAGATTCTCGCAAAACTTCCAATTAAAATCCTGCTTGAATCTAAGAGTATGGTATCCAAGATCATCATTACCAGATGCACAATGCAGTTTTAATGGTGCAGAGTTTGGAGGGAGATTATTCAGAACGTGAACATCAATTTTATATGTGAGAAAACAACCATGCAATTGGAAGATGTTAACTAATAAGAAGAGAAAAAATAAGTTGATTTTTTCCATGGTATTTTGGCAATGTGATGTTGTTTCTCAACTTTGATGTGCATTTTATAGACTTTGGATGTAATCAAATAACAAATCGAAAAAAGGAAAAATGTATTATAGTAATCAATTAAGTCTAAATAATTAGATATGAATTAATGTGACAAATATAGACAAAAATCAAATACACAAAACATTATTTGATTACCTCAATTTCTATATTTTAGAAACAAATCTCTGTAGAGATTAAATGAATATAAAAATGGGATACTGTATAAGATATGTGTGTAGAATATGGAAATTTACATCCAATTAAATGATGACAAGTGGAAAATGTGATATTAAATATTAATTTGAATCTTTTAATATATATTTTGGGATTTCTCAAATTTAATTCCAAAATAAAATAATTGATTTAATTGATATTTTAATATTCATTTTATCGACGAACCAAGTGGCGACACATGTCAAATGATATTTATCTACTTAAGTTAATTTATGGATAATTATCAATTCAAGTTGTGTTAAGTTGTGTTTTGTGCATATTTTACGTGTTCAAAGTCGTGTCATTTATCACATTTGCGCTTGTTATCTCGTGATATTATGTTATTGGATTTCTAGGTGATTATATAGAGAAGAGAGCAAATGAGATGAAAAAGGGAGAAAATAATAAATAATTGAGATTAGCTTAAAAAGAGCAGCAGCATAAGGCTTTTCTGAATTAAACGTGCACACGCTTAAGTTCATGAACGCTTCTGCCAAGAAACGCATTTTCAAACGCGTTTTCTGAAGATTGCTGAAGATCTTTCCATTAAAATTCGGATTTTATTGGATTTCTGTTGCCCGAATTTATGGGATTTATTCCCTTATTTTATTTTTAGGATTTATTTTCTTATTTTAATATTCTTAGTTTGTTTAGTTTGTTAAGTTTGGTAGAGCCCTAATTAGTTTCCTTCATGGATTAGGACTCTACTAGTTTAAATATGTGAAATTTTATTCCACAAGACATCTTATCTTTTCACTTTCTTTCTCAATTCAAACACATGTTTTTCCCTTTGATCGAAGCTTTCGAATTTTATATTTTGATGAAGTTTTTGATATGTATTTCTAAACACATAGTTCTAGTCGAGGATTCATCAAGGTTTGATTCTTCTAATTTGTGAGATCGAATTGTGCCATTATTTCTTTGTTTATTAGGTATTTACTTTTTCTTTGAGCTCTGTTGACAATATATTTTAATTGATTATTTAGTCTGACCAATTAATTAATCGTTGGAATCGTATTAAGCTATCTAGGGTCCGAATCCGTGACTGGTAAAACCCTAAATTTTGTAGCAGTTAGCGACGTTGATTATGGAAACGTTTTTGATTAGTCGCTATGGGAATTAGTAATCTAGTCTAAATGAACCGAGCTTATGCGTTTGTTGGCTAGAATTGGTGTTTTTCTAATACGTGAATGCTATCGATAGGCTACTAAGAGCTTGTTTAGGGTTGTCTACTTGGTAAGAGAAGTAATCAAAGAGCTTGTTTTGGTTATCGACGACTTAAGGAAAAACTAGGTTACTAGAGCTTGTTAGTAACTATAGCCAATTTATCTAATAATATTGAATTATCATTGCATCAGTGATCAAATTGTTGAATCAACACCGAGATAATTCCAAGACTAGAACTTCTCATCTTATTGAATTCGAATTCTACTTTACTTGTGCTTTTTAATTTACGTCTTTTTATTTTATTTAGTTAATCAAATCCAAAACCCCCCTTTAATCGATATTAGTAATTTAGGATTTAATTCTATACTATTCCCTGTGGATCGACACTACTTGTCACTATTTACAAATCTTTTCGAGTAGGTTATTTATTTTTGTTGGATTCGACACCCACCAAATTTTGCGCTGTTGCCAAGGACTGGTGCTAATAGATTTATTTCTTTTGTTACTAACATTTTTTGTTCAGTTTTTTTTTTTTTTGTGTTATTAGATCTCTTCATATAGGTGAATCTAAAATTGAGAAAAGAGCTTAACGTCTACAAAAAGAGATCTTGCAACGTTCTTAGATGCCATGGCTACCGTCGAGAGGACTTTAAGGGAGTTGGCTATGCCAAATTTTAACGAGCAATCTTTTTACATTCAATATCCTACTTTTGAAGTTGATTTTGAATTAACATATGAATTTATTCGCTTACTTCCTATTTTTCATGGTTTTGTAGGAGATGATCCTCATAAGCATCTAAAAGAGTTCCATGCGGTATGTTCAGTAATGAAACCAAGTGATGTCACTGAAGATCAAATCAAGTTTTGAGCCTTTCATTTTTCTTTAGCAGACAATGCTAAGGATTGGTACTACGATTTATCATTTGGTTCAATCAAGACATGGACTCAACTGGAAGCAAAATTCCTAGAGAAATTCTTCTCTGCCTTCCGTGCTCAAGAGGAGTGTTCTACACTTCAAGAGGAGTCATATGGACAAGCTTATGATGGATTCTAGGGTATTCCACAGAGTAACTACAATCCATATTCCAACACTTACAATCCAGGATGGAGTTATCACTCCAATTTGATCTACGCCCCACGACTTCCTAGCTATTACGAACAACAAGGCCCACAGTTTTCTCAACAAACCCAATCCTCAGGAATGTCTTTGGAAGATATGATTAAAATATTGGTTGCTAATACTCAACAGATTCAACAAGAGAACCAAAACGCTATCAAGAATTTGGAGAAGCAAATATGTCAAATGGCTACCACTATGAACGAGTTGGTATCACAAAACTCGAGTAAACTACCGTCCCAGGTCATTGTGTACCTGAAGGAGAATGCCAATGCAGTTACCTTAGAAAGTGGGAAATAATTGAAAGAAGCAGAACCATTTCAAGAATTAAGCGTGTCCACGCATAAGACTCGAAACCCTTCTGCTGAAAACACTTCGAAACACGAAGATGAGAAAAAGCTGGAAAAAGAAGAGGAACCTGTTACCAAGCAGAAACCGATGACATTTGTGATACCTCCTCTATTTCCTGGTCGTTTTGCTAACTCCAAACGTAAGGTGGGAGGTGAGTCGAGAAAGAAAAATGTGGTACATCAACTCACAAAATCAACGGAAATACTTACCGAGCAATCTAAGGTTATTAAGATCACTCCTCCAAAATATGAGAATCAAGTTACAGAATATGAGATTTTTGGGGAAGATGAGACAGTGATGATGAAGAGGTGGATATGGAAGATGGATCTCCAACACTCGAAAAGGAATTAACTCCAAAATGCAAAGACCCTGGTAAGTTTATTATCTCTTGTAAGATAGGTGATGTGCAATTTGAGAACACTATGTTAGACCTTGAATCTTTTGTAAATATCATGTCCCGTTCTATTTATGAGTCTTTAAATGTGAAAAAGTTGAAAAAAACGAACATGATTATACAATTAACTGATGGGTCTAATGCATCTTCTAATGGCTTTCTTGAGAACGTATTGGTTCATGTTAATGACTTAGTTTTTCCCACTGATTTTTATGTTGCTGATATGGATGAAGATTAATCTAGTAAGTTAGCGCCTATCATGCTTGGAAAACTATTTCGGAAAACATCTAGGGCTAAAATTAATGTGCATGATGGAACTCTTACTATGGAATTTGAAGATGAATTTATGATGTTTAATATATATGATTCCATGAAGTGTTCTACTAATGATTGCTCTATGTTTGATTTAGATGCTACCAACTTTGTGATGCAGCGAATTTTTGAATTTAATGATGCTGATCCACTAAAGGTAGCTTGGCACAGTGATGGCTTTGAACCTCCGACTTAAGCCACTTGAGACATAGCTACGTCTAGCCAATGATGTTAAAGAATGGCGCTTCTTCGGAGGCAACCTATGAGTTTTCTTTTCCCTAGTTTCTTGTCTTTATTTCTAGTTTTTTATTTTTCCTTTTTACAGAAACGTTTCAAGAACTAAGCGTGCCCACGCCTAATTCAGAAAACCTTTCTGCTTTATCTTTAAAAAAAAAGTATCAAAAAAAAAAAAACATTCAAAACGAAATTAGGGATTCCTAACCCTAATATCTTACCCTAAATCGCAAACCTTAAATTTCTTACCTGTCGTCACTCATTTCTTCCCCGTCCCGATTTGCAGGTTTTCCGACCACTTCCCATCGCCGATGCTCTCGAACTATTCCATGGGAGTCATGTCCTCCATCGCTTCAACTGGTGCCCAACCTCACGACGCACAGAACTCGTCGCCCCATTCCCCTCTACCTTTACCAGCACCGCTTATCACTACGGAATCACGATCTTTCGCCGCCACTTCCGATCACGAAGTCAATCTTTCTCGCCACTCTCCTTCACCCTTGCCATCCTCCGGCAACCCCTTCTGCTCAAAAACCCGCAACTGCTACTGCTGCCCCTGATTCTGCTGCCCCTTCTATTGTTGCTCGACTCGACACAATTGAAGCACAACTCAAACTGCTCACAGATCACTTCGGCATCACGACCGTGTGATGCCGAAGGGAAGTTCCCCTCCTTTATCCTTTAATTGTATCACATTGCCTATTATTTTACCATGTTCATATACATTGAGGACAATACATATTTTAAGTGTGGGGGGTGGTTTCTCGTGCTATTGTACATGCTTGATGTTTTTGTTTAATTTGTATGTGAAATTTTTTCGATTTACATTTTCGGCATCTTAGACTTTAGTGTTTGTGATTCTTTTGGATTGGTTAGACTTGAACGATTTGAATATGCTTTGATTGGATTTCGTGCTATGTGATATTTGTGCTAGTATAGCGATTGAAAGCGAACATAGAACCGCATGTTTTAGTACGACTACCCTACCTTGTGAGAATTTGTGCCGTTTGTTGTGATCATCTATTCACGAAATATCTTCTTCCTTATTGTGTGATACTCGCGTGTTTCTTGAAATTCTAGAACTTGTTTTGAACCACGTTAAAATTACAAGAGTGTGTTGATGATCGAATATGATAAAGGCATTTAGAATTTAGCCACTTTACCAAATAAATCGTACCTTTGCATTATCCCCTAGTTAGCCCACTTTGAGCCTTTTAATCTTCTTTTCTTGAATTGCCCCGAACTTGAGCCTTTACCATTTATACGTCTCTTTTTACCCGTCTAGAAAATAAGTCGAGCATGGAGAATGTTGTTGTTTGGGGACGAAAGTCAAGAAGATGATGTTTTTGAATAAGTGTGGGAAAACTCGTGGAAAATACAAATAGTACAAAAAAAATTGAAAGATCAGAAAAATTCGAAAAAGAAAAAGAAAATAAAGAGAAATAAAGGGGAATCAAGCAAGAAGTTCGATAACAAATGAATGACGATGAACCGAGCCCTCGAAAGAATGGAAACAAAGGTATTTGGGTCCTTATCGCCAAAACCCAAATAGGTCTCGATGCTCGACGAAATTTTCGAACTTAGCCCATTTTTTGACCTTTCTTTTCACTCTTACCCCGAGCCTTAGCCCCATTACAACCCTTAATAAAAACCTTTTGATTCTTTTGTAAACACTCTAAAAAGTAGTAGCTGTGTCGGTGTATAACCAAGCCTATGGGATGACATTAACACGTTGAGATTTGAGCGAAACACATATACCCCTACACGAGAGTTGGAGAGATTATGAGAGAAAGTCGGCTGAAATTTTGTTTTTCTACTTGTTCTATTGAAATCGTTGTGCTAGCATCAAACTAGTGTGGTATCAAGAATTTCGGTTAATTGCATGTTTCATCTTTTCGAGTTTGATTTTTGTTCTTTTGGGCACAACTCTATTTGTCTACTAGGCCGAGTAACGTCATCTTGATTATTTTGCATAACTAACTTTTAAGCATTGCCCGAGGACGTACAATGGCATAAGTGTGGGGGTATTTGTTAAGTTGTGTTTTGTTCATATTTTACGTGTTCAAAGTCGTGTGATTTATCACATTTGCGCTTCTTATCTCGTGATATTATGTTGATATTGGATTTCTAGGTGATTATGTAGAGAAGAGAGCCAAATGCAATGAAAAAGGGAGAAAATGATAAAGAATTTAGATTAGCTTAAAAAGAGCAGCAACAGAAGGCTTCTCTGAATTAAGCGTGCCCACGCTTAAGTCCCTGAATGCTTCTGCCAAGAAACGAGTTTTCAAATGCGTTTTCTGAAGATTCCTGAAGATCTTTCAATTAAAATTTGGATTTTATTTGATTTATGTTGCCCGAATTTATGGGATTTTATTGTTAGAGCCCTAATTAGTTTCCTTCTTGGATTAGGACTCTACTAGTTTAAATATGTGGAATTTTATTCCACAAGACATCGTATCTTTTCACTTTATTTCTCAATTCAACACACGTTTTTCCCTTTGATCGAAGCTTTCGAATTTTATATTTTGATGAAGTTTTTGATTATGTGTTGCTAAACACATAATTCTAGTCGAGGATTCATCAAGGTTTGATTCTTCTAATTTGTGAGATCGAATTGTGCTATTATTTGTTTGTTTATTAGGTATTTACTTTTTCTCTGAGCTCTGTTGACAATATATTTCAATTGATTATTTAGTCTGGCCAATTAATTAATCGTTGGAATCGTATTAAGCTATCTAGGGTCCGAATCCGTGACTAGTAAAACACTAAATTTTATAGCAGTTAGCGACGTTGATTATGGAAACGTTTTTGATTAGTCAATATGTGAATTAGTAATCTAGTCTAAATGAACCGAGCTTATGCGTTTGTTGGCTAGAATTGGTGTTTTTCTAATACGTGAATGCTATCGCTAGGCTAAATCCTAAGAGCTTGTTTAGGGTTGTCTACTTGGTAAGAGAAGTAATCAATGAGCTTGTTTTGGTTATCGATGACTTAAGGAAAAACTAGGTTACTGGAGCTTGTTAGTAACTATAGCCAATTTATCTAATAATATTGAATTATCATTGCATCAGTGATCAAATTGTTGAATCAACACCGAGATAATTCCAAGACTAGAACTTCTCATCTTATTGAATTCGAATTCTACTTTATTTGTGCTTTTTAATTTACGTCTTTTTATTTTATTTAGTTAATCAAATCCAAAACCCCCCTTTAATCGATATTAGTAATTTAGGATTTAATTCTACACCATTCCCTGTGGATCGACCCTACTTGTCACTATTTACAAATCTTTTCGAGTAGGTTATTTATTTTTGTTGGATTTGACACCCACCAAGTTGATTTATGGATAATTATCAACTTAAGTTAATTTATGGATAATATCTAGAGATTCTATCTAGATCTTCTATCAGCCAATCAAATGGCTCCAAAATTATGATAATTATTTATTAAATCTAATGGATAATTTCAAAGAAGTCAAAGATATTTATGAATCTTCCATATATCAAATTACACGTTTGATCCGAGATTAAGATGTCATGCCCTTGCATTACCATTATAAACATTCAAGTCAATGTTGGAAAAGATCAAAGAAGCAAAGTCAACTCCAACATTCAAATTGATATTATTGAAGGAAGAATCAGAGGATTAAAATAGAGATTTGTACCCCATATTTTATTTTGATCAATATAAATTTCATTTGTCACCATTTTTGTGTTTTTGATTTTCAGTAATACAAATTTGTTGTGTACAATGTGATCTAATGCTAATTTCAGAAACAACATAAATTAATTCTACAAAGAGTAAACTTGTTTACCACTCTTTCCATATCAACCACCCCCAATTTAGAATGTTTTGATTTTAATTCTCTCATAATATTTTCTAAATCAATAAAAGTTGAAATAAAGCAACTATATATAACATTATTCTTTTATAAAATTGAGGCAAAATTGCAACTAAAATATATTAAATTGGCGTGTACAGTTTCTTATACTTTATTTCGTATAACTTAGATACATTATATTGAAAAAATCAGCGATTTCAGTACAAATTGACCGGAAATTAGGATTTTCGCCAGAATGACAATTTGGAGATTTTTTTCAATTTTGCGATAAATTGCAAAATTAGAGAGATTTTACATATATTTGTACCAAAATATCCTCAATTCTCAATTGCCCCCAATTCAACCTCATTTCACCCTAATTTAACCTAATTTGACCCCAAACGCCTCCAATTCTTCACAATTATTCAATAAGGAGTAAATTTTATGATAATTATGAGATTGGCATCTTTTGAATGATTACAAGTGATTCATTGTTATGATTTTCGTTGAAGACTATTATATTTTTAGGTCTTGTTATTACGACTTTTATTTATTCTTTCATGATACAATAATAAATAAAAATTATTTAAGTCTATGAAATATTTTTTCTAAAAAATTAAGGATATGTCAAAAATAAATCATACACATACTTTATAGCCTCGCTAGGGAATAAATTTTTATTTTTCTTAATGAAATTCTCAAATATTAAAGCTCTCACATAAAAATAAAAAATAGAATTATAATAATGTGAATTAAAAAGTATCTTAACAAAACTCATAAATGAATCCACCAATTTAAAATAACTAGATGGAATGAGATTATGTTCTTGAGAAAATCGAAAACATGCAGCCTCTTTGATTAGTTACTTCATTATAAGTTTTGTTTGAGTCCAAATATAAGTATCGACCCAAATTGTCACCCCTACTTTAAAGCTTCTAAAATATTATCCGTGAAAATATTAAGGCTTCTTTTGTTTGTCAAGGAAATGTAATATTATGAAATGCAATCTAATACCTAAAATATGTAAATCATTTTCCCAAATAAAGGAATCACAATACCTTATTTATTGAGGTATTGTGATTACCATATTAATGTAATCATTAATACAATACTTTAATGTCCTCACTACCCATCAATCAAATACATTACAAATTCACAAAAAAAATGTTGTTTCTAATGCATTTAATTTATTAATTTGCATTTATATTATTATGGAGGAATAGTTGATTATTTGATTTATTTGAAATATTTTTATTATCATAATAGATCGTGATTTATATTTGTTTATACTTATTCATTGAATAAAATTGAAAGATTGTTCATATGGTTTTGGTGATAATTCCTTTGAAATGATTGTTGGCGACATACGATTAATGTATTTTATTGTTAAGAATAAATTGTTTGCGTCTTAAAATATTCACCAATGCATTTGAATACGAAAAATTCATTTGTGTATATCTTCTTTTAAAAATCAAACAATATGTAAGTCAAAAGGTAAACATGTTCAATTTATCATTTTTCAAAAAGAGGATAATGCAATTGAATCAAATTATTATCTTTTTTGTTTTTAATTATTTAACCAAATTGCTATATATATATATATATATATGTTCATACACACATATATAAAAGCAGTATAATATCAAATATTCTACTAATTAGATTATACAAATATGGTTTAAAAAAAGGGTATTTAAGTCAAAATTTTAATTTTGGGTTCTATTCTTTATCATATGTGTTTGAACCAAACATAAAAAAAGCAATCACATCTATCTACTTGCCCAATTTTTGTAGACAATCAAAAAGTATTAATGGAATCAGATTTCTAATAATCAGTTTACCAGAAATCAGATTTCTGGTAATCTGTTTACCAGAAATTTGATTCTCATTTAGATTGCATTATCTATCAAACAAGCGGAGCCTAATTGAATGATTTTTATTGGCTATAGGAAAAGTTATAACTCTATTAAAGAAATGTATTGAGGGGAAACATTTATTAAAGATTTATTTGAATTCCTCTCTACATCTAACAAACATAAAAAAACAATGACATCTATTAACTTGCCAATTTTTTTCAGACAACCAAACAACATTAATGTAATCAGATTTCTGGTAATCAGTTTATCAGAAATCTGATCCTCATTTTAGATTACATTCTCTGTTAAACAAACGGAGCCTAAGTGAATGATTTTTGTTGGCTATAGGAAAAGTCATAATAGATTAAACAAATGTCTTGAGGGGAAACATTTATTAAAGATTTATTTGATTTCCTCTCTACATCTAACAATACAATATACACGTGAAATCAGAAATCAATCTTTATGACAAAAGAGACTCAACACAGCATTGACTACAAGTCTTTTATTCTTTATGATTATGTAAAAGTAATGGAATATTAGGATCATTGAAAAAGATGCAGTATACGAAACAAAATATTCTAAATATATTGACGTTACATTCGAAACAAATATAACATAAACCTTCATTGATGTTATTAAGATTTGAAATGGTACTATTGTACATCAATCTATGATGAGTTTCAAAAAAAATTTAATCACATATGAACTATTGCCAATCATATTTTTTCTGTGACCCTTGTCCATCACTGAAGTGAGATAAATAAATACCATCAGATTTTGCTACCCAATAATATCTTTTGTTATCAAAGTTTACCCATTTTCCTTTATAAGCATCAAATGTTACTTGCTTCGATCCCCACCATAAATGGCAAAAGAATAAAGTATTTGGGACGACATTCTCGCAAAACTTCCAATTATATTCCTGATTGACGCTAAGAGTATGATATCCAAGATCGTCATTCCCAGATGCGCAACGCAGTTTTAATGGTGCAGAGTTTGGAGGGAGATTATTCACAACGTGAACATCGATTTTATATGTGAATACACAACCATAGGATTGGAAGATGTTAACAACAATAAAGAGAAAAAATAAGTTGATTTTTTCCATGGTATTGTTGGCAATGTGATGATGTTTCTCAACTTTGATGTGAATTTTATAGACTTTGGATGTAATTAATTAAATAACAAATCGAAAAAGGTGAAAATGTATTATATTAGACAAATCAAGACAATTTTAGTACATATATCGATATCTAACAGTGAACTTGCCAAATTTAAAAGGATAATAAGTTCATGAAATAAAATTGTAAGTCAACTATGTTTATATGAACAAAAATGATTGCCTTGTGACAAATTGTTAAGTCTAAATAATTAGATATGAATTAATATAACAAAAATATAGAAAAAAATCAAATACACAAAACATTATTTGATTACCTCAATTTCTATATTGGAGAAACAAATCTCTGTATATAAAAATGGGATACTGTATCATTATAATATTTGAACTAAGATATGTGATCTAATGGTAATTTCGGAAACAACATAAATTAATTCTATAAAGAGTAAACTTGTTTACCACTCTTTCCATATCAACCACCCCCAATTTAGAATGTTTTGATTTTCATTCTTTGACTGGAAAGAATTTATTCAATCAATATTTTCTAAATCAATTAAAGTTGAAATAAAATTACTATAGAATCGAGGCAAAATTGCAACTTTGATATACTAAGTTAGCGTGTACACTTTTTTGATACTTTATTTTGGACCATTGGCAATTTGGATACATTAATTATATTTAAAAAACGAGCAATTTCAGTACAAATTAACCGGAAATTAGGATTTTCGCCGGAATGCGTCAATTTGGAGATTTTTTCAATTTTAGCGGGAAAATTGCAAAATTAGAGGGATTTTACATATGTTAGTACCAAAATATCCTCAATTCTCAATTGACTCCAATCCAACCTCTAGGGATGGCAATGGGACCGGGAAATATTGAAACCCGTCCCGGACCCGTCCCGATGAGTCCGGGTCCGGGTCCAAAAAAAGGGGACCGGATCCGGGAATGGGAAATCAATATTAAGACCCGGCCGGGTCCGGGACGGGTCCGAGTCTTAAAATTTTTGAACGGGACGGGTCTCGAGTCTTGCATTACCCGTCTCGGACCCGTCCCATTGCCATCCCTACCAACCTCATTTCACCTTAATTTAACCTAATTTTGCCAAATGCCCCCAATTCTTCACAATTATTCAATTACGAATAAATTTTATGATAATTATGAGATTGGCATCTTTTGAATGATTACAACTGATTCATTGTTATGTTTTCGTTGAAGACTATTATACTCTTAGGTCTTATTATTACGACTTTTATTTATATTACTTTCATGATACAATAATAAATAAAAATTATTTAGGTATATAAAATATTTTTACTACAAAATTAAGGGTATGTCAAAAAATAAAATCATACACATACTTTATAGCCTCATCATAGAATAAATTTTTTGTTTTTCTTAATGAAATTCTCAAATAAAGCTCTCAAGTAAAAATAAAAAACAGAAAGATAATAATGTTTAAAACGTATCTTAACAAAACTCATAAATGAATCCACCAATTTAAAATAACTAGATGAATTGAGATAATGTTCTAAATATCTTCTAGAAAAAATCAAAAACATGCAGCCTCATTGATGATAACTACATTCATTATATAACGACATTAAGCAATCATATTATCAATTTGTTAAAAAATACTCTAAAAATGTGAAATAAGAAAAAAAAACAATCCCCTGTGACCCCACAAAATGACGAGAAGATCCGAACTAACCTAAGCTAAAGTCCACTCCAGGGGAATTACAGATTTCGTCTCCGAAGTTAAAGCTAATTGCAAAATTAGTCCCTGATGCGTCAATTGGGTCCCTCAACATACGAATTTTGGACAAATATAGTCCCCACTGTTAACCTTCCGTTAAATCACTAACGAAATGCTCTTTTTTAGGGAAAATTACACTTTTAGTCTTGAAAATCTGTAACTTAAGGACATCTTTGTTATATTGCCTCAAAAATGGTATCAAAGCCTAGGTTTATTATGAACTTGATAGAATATTTATTATAATTAGTAAAATTAACTTTTGGTGAGGAGAAATTATCTTCAAATATGGATCTGAACGATTGTCTAAGATGTTTGTATTACAGGAATTATCTTCAAATTTTGAAGACACATGAGCAAAACCATCAGGAGATGGTAACATATTGGGATAACCGATATGTTGAACAAGTTTTAGCAGGTGTTAGTAGGACAACCCTACAATACTGCTTGGATCAAAAAAGAAATCATCTTATGTACCTTGAAATAAATCAGATAATGCAAACAAGAGTCTTATATCACCAGGAATCCGCTCATTATAATCATTAATGAGGCCTAGTAATCAAAAGAGTTCTAAAGCAATAAAGAGAGTATTGTGATGAACAGGGAAGGAAGGATTAGCTGGAATGAAATACTTCCAGACTCAACCAAGATGTCTCAGGATATTCGAGAGATCCAAAAGACAGTTCAGAACTATGGAGAACACCAATACATAGTTCCAAAGAAAGTCCAGCAACAACAACACAAGTTGGACGAAATGTTTAAACATTAAAAGGATATCTATGAAATCCTTATAGATGTTCAAAAAAGAGTTACTACCTTGGAAAGATTGACTTTGGAACGGTACCCTATTTACACCAAGACAGAAAACGAACCGAAGTCACAAGAAAGTTGACCGATGATGAAAAGCTCAGTGCTCTTATTAGAGGAAAATCCATCCCAAAGTGATGGATTAAATCAACTTACAACACCTACAAGATCTTTCCGAATCCTTTTCAGGATTAGAACTTGTAAACCTGAAGATGAACGCTGGAGATGAATCTACAACACTGGTGCCTAGAAATGGGATACTGCTACCTTATATAGCACCACAACCACCACAACACCTCCGACGATGGCGGAGCCTTCAGGTGTTTCACAAGACAAGCCTATGCCACATGCCAGAGATTTTATGGTAAAGAAAGAGCAACTACAAGATATTGTAGGAACAAGACATCGTTCTAGAGAATTTCTCGAAAATTTTTACTCTGAAAATTATTTTTGAGGACATAGGTGCCCATCCAAGTGGGCCCTAATATTCCCACTATTTTGACCTTTTTTGGAGATTTCCGTTTATTTGGATGAATATGATAACGGCAGGGCTAAAAGCATTCAAATTTGACAAGTTAAGAAACTAAATTGGCGCATACAGAATATGGAGAACCGATTTTACGATTGGAGTTTTGTTGAGGGACGAAATTTGTAATTCTCCTCCACTCCATCATAATTATCTTCTACCTCAACAAAGAGAATTTAAAAAAATTCTCTCTTCGTTTTCGGTACATAACTGTCTTGAAATTGTTGATAAATAATATTAGTAAGTAATATGTTTAGTTTTTATATGTATTGAATAATTAGACGTATATTTTTATTATTACACAAATTGGAAATAATAAAATTTCTACTGAAATTCAAATTTAATTGCTAACTTGTAACTCAGATTAAATAAATTCAGAAAAAAGTGCAAGTGGAAATTCATAAAAATTTTATAGAAATAACACCCAAAGACATAAAACAGATACCATATCTTAATTTAACAAAGTCAGAAAAAGATATGTAATAGAATTTAAAGGTTGGGGCAATTGCATTTGTTTAGTGAAGAATTTGGGGCATTTTGAGGGTGAAATTAGTGTAAAATAAGGTTAAATTGGGGAAAATCGAGGAGTGGGGAACGTTTTGGTAAAAACATTGTAAAATCTCTCTAATTTTGTAATTTTCCTGCCAAAATTGAAAAAATCCCCAAATTGACGAGTCACATGCATGGCATGTGACTTTTTTCGGCGAAAATCCAAATGTTCGGTCAATTTGTACTGAAATTGCTGATTTTTTCAATATAATATATTCAAATTGCCATTGATCCAAATTGAAGTACCAAAAACATATACACGCCAACTTATACCAAAGTTGCAATTTTTTCATAATATCGATGACAATATTTTATCATTTAAAGTATAATATTTCATATGGGATTATACATTAATTTAATTCATATCAGATGTTAAGTGAAAATCCATTTAACCCTTTGTAGAATATCAAATTCCATTTGATATTTTTTATGTCAAGATTTTCATCTAAATATTTGACACATGTCAAAATATTTATATATGTTAAATATATTTTAATAAATGTATGTTTAAATTATATGTGTAAAAAATCTAAGGCTCTGATTGTTTATATTTTTGAGATAAAATTTTAAAATTTTATCGAGAATTGTGTATTATGGAAATTCGTGTGAAAATGATAGTTGTTTGTTTATATTTTTAAAAATCGGTTGAAATTTGTAAAATATGTCAAATCAATAGTGATAGGTTGATGGATGGTGTATATAATATTTGTGTTAGTTGTATATATAAGGATTATGTGAATAGAAAATAATAAAATATAGATAAAAAATTATAAAGTGAAAGATAAAGTGAAATAGTGATTGATTTGATTGGATATGTGTGAAATCTTGTATATATGATTGATAGTTAGTTATATACGACATTGGAAAGTAGAGTTGAAAGAAATGAGAATTTGGTGTGTTAAGTTTATTTTGAATTTTGTGATTTAAAAAGTTGAAAATGGATTTTGAAAACATAAACAAACAAGGCCTAAATATCTGGATTAGAAGATGGAGCACAATTTGAAATTGAAAACAGTATAGCACTTGAGAGAGGGATAGGTTTCTCTATTCCAAAATGGTGTTCCAACCTCTATTATATATATGTTTAGAGGTCGACACGTGTTAAAATATTTGTACATGTTTAACATCCTTTAATAAGTGTATACACTTGTCAATATCTAAACATATGAAATAAAGGATGAAAACTATTTTGCGATAGAAAATCTTATTCCCTTGAGAGATGGTGGGAGTTTGTTGATTCAAACGTATGTACTTTGTATTTTCATGGATAATTACATCCATGACCCTCACATTAGTCTAAACTATAGATTTTCCTCATGTTTTGTTTGTTTGTTAGGAAATGAAATTTAAATAAGCATATGATTCCCAAAAATCAAATAAGATTGTTTGGGTTTTTTTATATTATTGAATGCAATTTAAATTCTAAAATATAAGAATCCTCGTCCCAAAAACATGAATCATAATCTTTTACGAGGTATTGTGATTCTCATATCAAGGTAATACATGCTTTGATGCACACACTACTTCTTATTCAAATTCAATACAAAATCAATATAAATAGGTTTTCTTTATGCATTTCATTTAAAATGATTTAAGTTGCATTTTTATTATTTATGGAGAAATAGTTGAGTATTTTTAATTTATTTGGATTACTTTTATTATCAAAATAGATCCCGATTTACGCTTTATTTGATATTTATTTTTTAAATGAAATAGAAATATTGTCATGTTGTGTGAGTACGTGATAGTACCTTTGACATAGTTATTGGCCACATACGATTAATGTATTTTATTTGTTAACAATAATATGTTTGTGTGTTAAAATGATTATCGATGCATTATTATATGAAAAATCCATTTATGTATGTTCTCTTCTAAAAGTCAAGCAATATGTAAGTCAAATAGTAAGCATGTTTAATTTAATTATCATTTTGTTTAAAGAAAATAATGCAATTGAACCAAATTGATATCTTTTCTGTTTATGATTATTTAACCAAATTGATTATATATATGTGTGTGCACACATATATAAATATATAATATCAAATTCTATTACAGTTTGAAATAATATTTAGGCTATACTAACTTGTTAAAAATAAGTGTATTTTAGTTCCATTCCGCATTATGTGTTTGAATCAAACATAAGAAATAAATGGAATCTGTTTTCTTGCCCAATTTTTTATAGACAACCAAACACTATCAATGAAATTAAATTTTTAGTAATCGAATTACTACGGAAATGGGATTCATTCCATTCTTTGTCAAATAAACGGAGCCTCAATCTTTTTTTATTACTCTCGTACCCTTCGCATTACTACACTTTTACATCTCACGTCCCACTGTTACGATGACACTAAGATTCCTTTTAACTCAAAAATTGGTCGGATGAAAATGCTTTTGTGTAAATCTCCATGAAAAAGGGACAACTTTCGTATTATAAACAAATAAATTCAAAAACATACTGAAATTCACCACATTTGAGGACGATAATATCCTTAGGCATGGCAAAGTTATTATACTATTTATAAGGTGTCACATGTTACCTTTAGTTCATCATAGGGGTATATTTGTATGATTTTGTTATGAAGTTTTTATGAAAAATCTACAAGATTAAAAATCTATAGTGATTTTCTAATTATACGTTAATTTGTCTAAGGAAATCATTTTATTCTAGTTTCTTTTTGTGAATAAAATTATTAATTTTATTATATTTGACTATGAAAGTTAATCTTTATTTTTTATTCTTTCTTCACCATGATGATAAAATAATTTAGTCATGTTTAGGCCAGATTATAATTTTTGGTCAATAAAGTATTTCTTTTTCTTATTACTTCTTTTGTTGTTAAGAATTATGCTTTCATGCTTTTATTAAATAGTAAGTTATACGTGCGTTATACTTGAAAATATACGATATTTTCTAAAGTAATTCATATTCAAATATATAATTTAATTTGATAAATTTAAAACTTAAAAGGTTATTAAGTTGATGACTTCTTAATTAGTAAACTAAATTATTTGGAAAAATAAATATTATTTCAAGACATTTTTGTATTACTCTGTTTTTTTAAGTCACCTTAGCATGTTTTTTTAGAGAGTCCAAGATCAAAAATGTTTATTCTCATTTTTTACAAATATTTATTATCACATTTTATAATTAAACCATTACTTTCTAATTCAACTAGGTGGTATTCATACAGTTATGACAATTTGAAAGTGCTATATGAACATATTTTGTAACGCAATAAATGTTGGGATCAGTCTTAGTAAGAGGGGGAAGGGTTAAGGATTTACCCGGTGTAAGATATCACATTGTTCGAGGAACTAACCTCGCAGCGAAAATAGAGTTTAAAAATTTATTAGAGACGTTTCATCCAATTAAACGCCTAGCATTTATGCACAATTAAAACAAAAGCGTAAACATACCGTTCTTGATTAAATATCATAATTTAATCAACCTTCTTGATTTCTCCTTGATGACGAATACGAATATCGTAATTCAGTTGTTTTATCTATGTGTTCAATTTTAATATTAGTTCAAATAGTTAAAATGTGTACATCTACTGAACACCACGTTAATTTTAACAACTCTAATTGAAGATTATTTTTTACTATAACATTCTTTATTTAACTTCCTATTAAAAGTATAACAAACAAATTACATATAATAATTACTAATCATATTTTTTTCCGTTAATGTCATATTGTAGTCCAATACAGTTCTCATACATTTGAGTCGTAATGACTTTTATGGTTCTTACGAAATAAAAGTCTCATACTATTAATTAATATGCATCAAATTACTTATATCCGTATAAAAAAATTAGCGAATCATGTATCTTGGATAATGTTATTTAATGAACGCAAAACTAATTGAAATAAGGGAAAATTATTCTCATATTTAATGGTGAAATAAAAATATATCAATTTAGTAATATGGCCTCTATATCAATCTCATGGTGGATATTAATTTAAATTGTATATAAGTTCTAAATAATATATCATTTCAAATTAAAGAAACAAAATACGTAAATTTCGATGCTAAGCAAATAGTATTCTAATATTTGACAAATAACAAAAAGTATTGATCTGACTAAGTATCTAAAAATTATAGAGATTGTATTCAAGCTAGATATGGTGTGAGTACATGTGCATATATAATTGTTCAATTCGTATATGGGATAACTGGCAATTTGATTGTGTTGAAAACTATTTTGAATAGAATTTGCATCAAGATAAATGAAATTTGTATATGTGATGTTGAACCATTAATATTCTTGTAAGTCATTCATATTAATAAATATTTATTTTGATATACATTGAACAAACTTGTTTACAATTTCATGTATATTCATTTGATAATAATATTATAGTAATATCTTTTATAAATTAAGGATGATATTAATATATTATTATAGAATTATTTGATCCTTACAAATATATTATGAAATGTAAATCATCTATAAAGATTCATATATTTTTAGAACATTTGTATCATAACATATTTCTTATTATATTAAAGATGATTATTATGGATATAGATATAGATTATAAATAGATTTGTAATGTCATAATCATATACATTGATCAACTAATATTCATCAAATGCTAGTGTTAAATATAAATTACAAGTTCATGCTCACATTCATTTAATTAGATAGTGACAACATTAATATTATTTCATTATTAATATAAGGTTATTTTGGTCTCAACAAATATAAGGTTATTTTAACCTATACCAAAAGGTAAACAATGTAAATTATTTATTAAATAAATCATGTAAATCATCCATACTTTTAGAATAGATATAGAATAGAATTGTTGATTGAATATAAACTTCTCATTTTCTTCTTCTATCACGATTCTCTCGGATCGTTTTGATTGGCAAATGGGAAAAAGCAGCATATGGGTGTCACGCCAGCTTCGTGGAACCATATCATAGCCTAATCAAGAACGAGACGATCATCTCAGCACGAACCTTGTTATTATAAATACCATATGCGTATAAGCTCTTCACTGCCGAAGTGAAAGCAATAGAACTCACAAGACTCTACTTTGTGCAATTAATCATAGTAAGATGAAATTACCAAAATACCATCTGTCTTTCACAAGAATTAATAATACATCATCTTTCTTAAAGCACGGAGAAAAACTGATACAGAACAAAGAGTGACACCATACATATGATATTTCTTTCTTAGATTTGAAAATGTAAACAACTTTAAATCCATGAAACTATGAATTTAAAGAAATCTAAATTCAATTAAATAAGCCCATTTCAAACATATATATAAAGCATCAATTATCATTTCATATTTAAGTAGAATCATATTAAGTAAAATTATGAAAAAAATTATAAAGAAGGTTTTTTTCGACCAAGCCATATACATTGAAACAGCAAAGGGGAATAAATGCAGGGATTCTCATCAATTTAATAAATAAAAAAAAGAATGTTAGAAATTTTTTAAAATATTCTCATAAAGGAAGAATGCAGTAATTTAGTTTATTGCTAAAATAAAAAAAAAATATTAATTTTTTTTAAAGATATCTAAATGAAAATCTTTTACTATAATCAACAAAATAAATATAATTTTTGGACCCAAGAATTCTTCAGAAACTCCAACATTTCAATATTATATAGGAGAAAGAAATTTTTTCCCACATTTCAATATTATATAGGAGAAAAAAAAAATTATTTACAGTTATGGACTTTTTAAATAAGCAACACCAAAATGGAAAATAAAAAACAAAATTTACAAAATAAGGAATAAAAAAAGAGTGTTCATATATGTGGATTATATCATGTAAAAATAATTTGAAGTCAATTTATATTATATTTATATATAAAATTCAGAATTATTAAATATGTGCAATGTGGAATTGATGGTGATTTTATGAAATATTAGAAAATATGGACATCCCAAATGCTTAACATTAGTAATTTAAATATGAAAAAAATTATATTAAATTATTTAAAGGGATTATCTTGGCGAATTCCAAGAAGATGAACTCTAATACCAAAGAGAAATTAAAAAATGAGGATATATAATAAAAAATCTTATATGAATATAAAATAGGTGAGTACCTACGATGAATATAAATTTATATGAAAGTACGTATATTTGAGGATCAAATAATTGGTCGATTCTTAATATATTGTAATCATAATCAAAATGAAAATCAGATATATGAAAAATAAAAAAATATTTCAAAGAGAAAATAATTGTCAATAATTCAAGTCCAAGCAACAAAATTATAACAAATTTGACTTTTACATCAAAATAAAGTTATAATTAAGAAATTAAACAAAAAGAAACCAATAAATCATCTTCAACACTCAAGAAATTCAAAATAAAAACTAAAATTTATTCAAAAATTAAAGTAAGAGTTGATAAATTCGCCAATAAATTTGAATATGATATATAAAAAGTAAAAACAAAAACATCATTATAGAGATGAAAACCAAATCATTTTATAAAAAAGAAAGAAAATTAAATGAGACGAATTTGTTAATTATAAATATGAAACATAAGGTAATATGGAGAAAATAATAGAAGATTAAAATAAAATTAATGTCGAACAAATACAATTCAAGAAAACCAAATGAAAGAGAATCGTAATGAATCAAAAAATAACTCGAAACTTATAAATGTCAATAATAATGAACTAACCGTGAATACTTATTCGGATAAGTATAAAAACCATGAATTTTTCTCCTTGAAAGTTCCTAATGAACACCATTCAAAACTTTAGAAATAAAGAAACAGTTTGAAAGTTTTTGTAAAAAAAATTTAGTATATCTTATAAATTCAATATGAGTTCAGTATGGAAAACTCCAATCTTGGTATAGAAATTGGAGTGAATTTAATGATGAATAAAATTTAAAATTCAACTCATTCCTAATAAAGGGTGGTAGAGTTGCTACAAATTAGGAGATTGAATTGCTTGATTTTTTTTAGATATAGAAAATAAAAGACTTACTACAACTATTATCAATCATAAATACACAATATGTTATTTTCTCTTTTTTCATCCATATATTATGTTAATTAACTAATCAATTCAAATTTAAATTTTCAAATTATATAATCAATCAAATCAAGTAATAAATCTTTTAATAGTTAAAAAAATCAAAATTATCAGAAAAAATATAGATAGTAAAGTGGTCCCAAACCGCTTTGCTATAATATATAATAGATAATAAATTTGAGAATCATCAAGTCGAATTTAGGATTAAAAGATGTTACAAAAGTGAAAAGTTTTTTCAAAAGTAAAATGAATAGAGTGATTTAAGGGAAAATATAATGACATGTGAAGGTTTTCCTTCTTAAAATGGCATAATTCCATGATTTATGGATTTATACCTTACTTAGTCAATGAAAATATAATATTCTGTTAATTAATTAGTTAATTAAGAAATCAATTAAATGTCATAAGAATATTTTCAGAATTTAAAAAGAATCAAAAGATTATTACCATAAACCTTGTTTGGTCAATATAAATTTTCATTAGGAGTTTAAAAACTGAAAACATTTGCGAAATTTATTTGGCTTAATTGCGGAACCATTGATAACTATATTTGGTAGAATCTAATTAAGATCGACAATTAAGGCATATTGAATAGGTCATTAATATAATACAATTCAAATAAACCAATGAGAGAATTTAAAAATAATTCAAAATTCTAGAAAATTAGAATTAGAATTTGAGTCAAAATTAATCAATGGACCGCTTTGCTATAATATATATGATAGAAATGTCTTGAGGGAAACATTTATTAAAGATTTATTTGATTTCCTCTCTACATCTAACAATAATAGACACGTGAAATCAAAAGTCAATCTTTCCGACAAAGAGACTCAACACGCCATTGACTACAAGTCTTTTATTCATTATGATTATATAAAAATTATGCAATTTTAAGATTATTATAAAGATGCAGTTATACGAAACAAAAATATTCCAAATATATTGATGTTACATTCGAAACAAATATAACATAAACCTTCATTAATGTTATTAAGATTTGAAATGGAACTATTGTACATCAATGTATGATGAGTTTCAAAATGTTTTCAATCACATATGAACTATTGCCAATCATATTTTTTCTCTGACCCTTGTCCATTACTGAAGTGAGATAAATAAATACCATCAGATTTTGCTGTCCAATAATAGTTTTTGTTATCAAAGTGTGCCCATTTTCCTTTATAAGCATCAAATGATACTTGCTTCGATCCCCACCATAAATGGCAAAAGAATAAAGTATTTGGGGCGACATTGTCACAAAACTTCCAATTATATTCCTGATTGACGCTAAGAGTATGATATCCAAGATCGTCATTCCCAGATGCACAATGCAGTTTTAGTGGTGCAGAGTTTGGAGGGAGATTATTCACAACGTGAACATCAATTTTAAATGTGAGAAAACAACCATATGATTGGAAGATGTTAACTACAATAAAGAGAAAAAATATGTTGATTTTTTCCATGAGTATATTTGGCAATGTGATGATGGTTGAAGATGTTTCTCAACTTTGATGTGCATTTTATAGACTTTGGGTGTAATTAAATAACAAATCGAGAAAGGTAAAAATTTATTAGTTATTCGAATGAATGATTACCTCAATCTCTATATTGGAGAAACAAATCTCTGTATATAAAAATGGGATACGGTATTATTATAGAACTAAGATATGTGATCTAATGGTAATTTCGGAAACAACATAAATTGTCCAAAATGTTGAATCCCCAACCCCAAGGGCCCCCCATGCCCCGGCCCGACAGAGCTACAGAAACAACATAAATTAATTCTATAAAGAGTAAACTTGTTTACCACTTTTTCCATATCAACCACCCCCAATTTAGAATGTTTTGATTTTAATTCTTTGATTGGAAAGAGTTTATTCAATCAATATTTTCTAAATCAATTAAAGTTGAAATAAAGTTACTATATATAAGATTATTCTACAAAAAAATCGAGGCAAAATTGCAATTTTGATATACTAAGTTGGCGTGTACACGTTTTTTATACTTTATTTTGGACTATTGGCAATTTGGATACATTATATTTAAAAAATCAGCAATTTCAGTACAAATTGACCGGAAATTAGGATTGTAGCCGGAATGCGTCAATTTGGAGACTTTTTCAATTTTAGCGAAATTGCAAAATTGGAGGGATTTTACATATGTTTCTACCAAAATATCCTCAATTCTCAATTGCCCCCAATCCAACCTCATTTCACCCTAATTTAACCTAATTTGACCAAATGCCCCCAATTCTTCACAATTATTCAATTAAGAATAAATTTTATGATAATTATGAGATTAGCATCTTTTGAATGATTACAATTGATTCATTGTTATGATTTTCGTTGAAGACTATTATATTCTTAGGTCTTATTATTACGACTTTTATTTATATAATAGCTATCTTTCATGATACAATAATAAATAATAATTATTTAAGTAAATGAAATATTTTTACACATACTTTATAGCCTCGCCACAGGATAATTTTTTTGTTTGTCTTAATGAAATTCTCAGGTGTTAAAGCTCTCATGTGAAAATAGAAAACAGAAGGATAATAAAGTGAATTCAAAGGTATCTTAACAAAACTCATAAATGAATCCACCAATTTAAAATAACTAAACTGATTGAGATAATGTTCTAAATATCTTCTTGAAAAAATCGAAACCATGCAGCCTCATTGATCAGTTACTTCATATATAACGACATTAGGTAAAACAATCATATTAATTAATTTTTTAAAATTACTCTGAAAATGTGCGATAAAAAAAATGCTCCTAGTGACCCAAACTAACCTAAGCTAAAGTTCACTCCATCATAGTCGTCTTCTACCTCAACAAAGAGAATTTAAAACACTTCTCTCATCGTTTCTGGTACATAGCTGTCTTGAAATTGTTGGTAAATAATATGTTTAGTTTTTATATGTATTGAATAATTAGACATATATTTTTATTATTATACAAATGGAAATAACAGAATTTTTACTAAAATTCAGATTTAATTGCTAACTTGTAACTCAGAATAAATAAATTCAGAAAAAAAGTGCAAGTAGAAATTTGTAAAATTTTTATAGAGACACAGTCACACAACACCAAAGACATCAAATAGATACAATACCTTAGTTAAAAAAAAGTAAGAAAAAGATATGTAAAAGAATATGAAGGTTGGGGCAATTGTATTTGTTTAGTGAAGAAATTGGGGCATTTTGAGGGTGAAATTAGGGTAAAATAAGGTTAAATTGGTGGAAATTGAGGAGTTGGGACATTTTAGTAAAAACATATGTAAAATTCCTCCAATTTTGTAATTTTCCAGCCAAAATTAAAAAAAACCCCAAATTAACGAGTCACATGCCACGCTGGCGAAAATTCAAATGTTCAGACAATTTGTATTGAAATTGCTGATTCTTTTTAATATAACTCAAATTGTCAGTTATCCAAATTAAAGTACTAAAAACGTGTACACGCCAACTTAGCATATCAAAGATGCAATTTTTTCATAAAATCGATGACAATATTTTATCATTTAAAGTATAGTATTTCATTTGGGATTACGAATTAAACATTAAATTAATTCATATCAAATGTCATACTACTTATAAGAAAATCCATTTAACCCTTTGTAGAATATCAAATTCGATTTTATATTTTTTATTTCAAGATTTTCATCTTAGTTAAATGTTTGTTAAATTATTTATATATGTTACATATATCTTAATAAATGTATGTTTGAATTATACGTATAAAAAATAAATATCTAGATTAGAAGATGGAGCGCAATTTGAAATTGAAAACAGTATAGCACTTGAGAGAGGTATAGGCTTCTCTATTTCAAAATGGTGTTCCAACCTCTATTCGATCTGTTTAGAGGTTGACACGTGTTAAAATATTTACACATGTTAAACACACTACAAGAAAACAAGGCATCAGCTACAACGACTTTCATAGCTGATGCCCATGAATTAGTAGCTACCGCAACAAAATATCTGTAGCCATGCTCCGTAGCGGATACCCCCGTAGCTAAATGGGGGGTTACAAATTGGAAATTCCGTAGCTATCATATAGCTACAAAGACTGTAGCAATTTTCCTAGCTACATATAATACGAAAAATTCGTCACAATAGCTATATAATACCCGTAGCTAAACATAAGGTTGTAGCTACAGATTAGCATTGCCATTGCAATGAAGTATTCATTGTTCTTGCCACAAATTATCCATTGCAGTTTTGTATTGCAGCAGCAACAAATTTTTGATTGTCCTTGCAACGAATTTTCATTGCACTTTTTATGATTGTTGCATCGGAATAGTCATAGTAATTTTCATGGCTATAGCAACAAAATTTCTCCATCAAGAAATTCAGAGCAAATTATGCCGATAAACTATTAATAGCTAATTTATTATTTGCTATAATTTTTTCAGAACCAAAATACTTTAATGTAGATGAATTAAAGAAAAGAATAATAAAAATAATAATAATATAAATGTGAAACATGAACAAAAATTAAAATAGCTCAAATTTAATGTGTAATTGTTCATATATATACTGATTACAATTTGTACAAATCTTACAACCATGATCACTCACTCTCCTTTTTCATATCAATATTACATGTACAAAATTACTTCTAATTTTTTCACCAATATCTCTCTAGGTCCGAACAAACAAAGACTACAAGCTCGTCTGAATGCAACTAGTATCAGTGTGAGATGTCAATTAAACATCTTGTAGCTTCTGAAAAACATCGTCCAATAGACTTCATCATTTATCTTCTTGAATCTCCATCTTTCTGCAAAATATCAAAAATTTCATCACATGATTATTGATGTAAAGAGTATAAAACAACATTCCTCAATCAAACAACATGAACAAAGCTGCAATAAAAAATTAAAAGAATGAATTTTTTTAGTATAGAGACTGTGCTTAAATCAAAAACCCCAAAAAACAAAAAAAGAATGATATAAGGCCGAGACATATCTCTCTCTGCTTTTACTATCTTCTGATTAACAACATTTGAAGATAAATCAATGGCAGCCACACACGTATCACCTTCAATTTCATGAAATTTCCAGATGTTAGCTAATTTGTATTCCATTAAAAACGGATTTCATCATATGCTACCAACGACGTCGTCCAAAAGATATCCACAAGAATTATTTTGAGACGTTGGAAACCTAGATTTTCCTTAGGGAGGTTAAAATTGATGGGAATATAAAGGATCCAAATGCATCCGTGGGTGATTGGAAAAGAAAAAGGTAAGATTTTAGATAAATGGAAATATTGAAGTAATTTTGAGCAAATCCGTGAGTGATTTGGAAAATGGTAAGATCTTAGAGAAATATAAATATTGAACTAATTTTGGGCAAATTATTGTCAAACTTGCTATATTCCCATGAATGATCCATTTCCATTTTGGTATTTGAAGATGCTATATAATAATTACCAATAATTAAATATTTTGACCAAATAATTTCTAAGATATATGAAAAGTTAATATTATGTCTTGTAGTTGTATATAATTACCAATAATTAAATATTTTGACCAAATAATTTCTAAGATATATGAAAAGTTAATATTATGTCTTGTAGTTGATTTGGAAACAAATGATATTATTTTTATAACTTATTCCAAAATATAAAATACTAATTTCTAAATTAATTATAGATTTACATTGAAAAGATAAAATATAAAAATATCAAGTTTAAGTTGGCTCGGGCTCAACTTGAAGCTCGTCAAGTTTTATTAAACGTTGGATGCAAAAAACGTTTCATATCAACTAAAGTTGAGCTCATATAAACTCAATTTGTTCGACTTGATTCAAATCCTATTCACAGTGACTTTTCACTTATTAAAGTTACAAAATTATAATATTATATAATAGTATTACTAAATTGGTTCGACATTATAGATAAATCAAAACGATCAATGATTAAACACCTCAACTCAATATTTGATCGTCATGCGAATATGATTCTGAAAATTTAAACTCGAATCTCTATATTGGATGATTAGTAGAATCATCTCTTGACAATAAAATACTTTCAAATCATAGTATGATACTATCTCAAGAGTTGAGTCCTCGTATAAATGGTCAAAGTTTCATAAAATTTAATCCATTAAATTGAGACATCTAGTTGACTTAAAATTGATCTAACATCGTAACTTTAAGTATTATAAAATTATATTGCTATATTATATAATTTAAATTTTATAAAATTAGAATAAATGACTATATATTAATTTTTTTTTTGTAAGACTCCACTATGTTAGTATATTGACATATATGGATTAATATAAAATTTGCATAGCGCTAAACCCTAAACTCAAAATCCTAAATTGTAAACCCTAAACCCTAAATCTAATTACGAAATTGATTATAGAAGTTTTAGTTCCAACATTCCTATACTATTTGTAATTTGCAAATTCATTACAAAAGTTGAAAATTTTAAAGTTTTATCTAATAATGATACATCAAAACCTTATAATTTGAAATTAATTATATATTTACTAATTAGTAAAAGTAAGAATAATGGATTAAGTGGTCTGATAATATTTATAGTTATTCAAGGTTTGTTTAAATTACATTGACACAACAAATAAACTTAAAATTTTATTACACATTAATTTTTATGATAATTTAAACACTTTATTCCTGGTGTTGAATAATTGTTACTTTTTTCAAATGTTTTTTCCAAAGGTTTTTTCCAACGCATAATTTGTAGCTATTCGTCGTTGCATTAATAACAAAAGTTGCAACAAATGTATATATCGTTGCAATACCTAGCAACAAAGTAACTATAAATTTTAAATACATAGCAATAACTACAAATATTATGTAATAAAGTGAATCTGATGCTATTTTCTAGCTATTTTTGCCGTTGCCCTAGCGACGAAAATTGCAACAAATGTATATATCGTTGCAATACCTAGCAACAAGGTAACTATGAATTTTAAATATATAGCAAGAAACTACAAATATTATGTAGTAAAGTGAATTGATGTTATTTTCTAGCTATTTTTGTCGTTGCACCATCAACGAAAATTGCAATGAATGTGTTTTTTGTTGCAATAGCTACGAACAAATTAACTACGGATTTGAAGTTCATAACAAGTGCCACAATTATTATGTATCTAGCATATTTTATTTATTTTTAAATTCTTAAAATAATTTGTACAATGAATAATTAGTAGCTAATCTGTCGCGCTAGAAATGAAACTTGCAACGAAAATACGATTTGTTGCTGATCCAATACAATTCTGTCGCTGACTTATTCGTATATGTTTATTTATTCTGAAAATACATTTACCTACGGAAAATTTATAGCTAAGTTATGTCCTTAGATACAAAATCAAGTTCGTAGCAATTTTATTTGTAGATGATGCCCTATTTTCTTGTAGTGACATCCCTTAATAAATGTATACACGTGTCAATATCTAAACATATGAATAAAGGATGGAAAACATTTTGTAATAGAAAATCTTATTCCCTTAAGAGATGGTGGGAGTTTGTTGATTCAAACGTATGCACTTTGTATTTACATGGATAATTAGGGAATATTGCATTTTTAGTATATTAATGTGGCTTGCATGTTTGTGTTGGTACACTAATATGGGGGATGGCAGTTTGAATACACTAATGTGAGGTATGTCTTGCAATTTAAGTACAAATTTAGACAGAATATTCGATTTCTTACGAAAAACTTATTAATTTTGACTAAAATTTGGGATTTTTGATCGAATTTTGGGATTTTGACTTGAAATTGACCTATTTTGACCAAAATAAAGAGATTTTGACTTCTTTTAGTTTTACTTTATTTTCTATTTAACTATTTATTAAATTTTTTTAGTTTTTACACCGCCAAGCTGCCACCACCATTTCTTTTTTTTTTTATTTCTTTTTTTATTATTGAATCCTACGACAAACACCATTGAACATGTTTATCTTTTCATAACACGAAAATGGTTATGATGGTGGTCGTGGATGGTGATGAAGATGAAGTTTTTTTAATAATGGTAAAATTGGGGATTGGTAAAATTGGTGGTGGTGGCGGCGGTGATGACGTGGTGGTTTAATATTTCCTAGCGGCCGGCGAATGTGGTGGTGGTGGCTGCGTCATGGTGGTGGTCAAAATTGATGCTCAATGAAGAAGATAAAGAAGAGTATAATAATATGAAAATAGGGTTTGGGGCAAAATAGGTAAAATAATATTTTATTCTATTTATAATAAGTCCAAATTTGTCAATCTCCCCCCAAAAATCAGTTAATTCGCTTAATTTGGGTCAAAATCATCAAAATCCCCAATTTTGGTCAAATCCCCAAATTGAAAGTCAAAATCGAATATTCCATCATAAATCGAATATTCCGTCTAAATTTGTACTTAAATTGTCAGACATTACCCCACATTAGTGTACTCAAATTGACACCCCCACATATTAGTGTACCAAATAAACATGTAGGCCACATTAATGTATCAAAAATGTAATTTTCCCTGGATAATTACATCCATGACCCCTCACATTAGTCTAAACTATAGATTTTTACTCATGTTTCGTTTGTTTGTTAGAAAATGAAATTTAAATAGGCATATGATTCCCAAAAATCAAGTTAAGATTGTTTGGGTTTTTTTATATTATGGAATGCAATCTAAATTCTAAAATATAAGAATTCTTCTCCCAAAAACATGAATCATAATCCTTTATCTATTAGGCTCCGTTTGTTTGATAGGGAATGAAATCTAAAATGGGAATAAGATTTCTGGTAATTTGATTACTAGAAATCTGATTCCATTAATAGTGTTTGTTTGTCTACAAAAAATTGGGTAATGATATATATATTTTTTCTTTTTAATATTTGGTTCAAACACATATAATTAAGAATGGAATCTAAAATTAAAGACTTTGACTTAAAGACCCTTATCTTAAACCATATTTGTATAATCTAATTACAAATTTTCAATCATAGTAGAATATCTGATATTATATATACATAAGTGTATATACACATATATATATTTAATTTGGATAAATAATAAAAATAAATAAGATATCAATTTGGCTCAATTGCATTATCCTCTTTTAGAAAAATGATAATTAAATTGAACATGTTTATTTTTTATTTACATATTGTTTGACTTTTAAAAAAAAATGATACATATATGGATTTTTCATATATCAATGCATTGATAATTATTTTAAGTCGGAAACATTATTGTTAATAAATAAATTATATTAATCATATGTGACCAACAACCATTTCAAAAGTACTATCACAAAACAACATAGCAATTTTTCAATTTCATTCAATAAATATCAAATAAAATGAAATTACGATCTATTTTGACAATAAAAATATTCTAAATAAATTAAAAATACAAACTATTTCTTTTTAAATAATAACTTAAATGAAATAAAAAATAAAAAAATTATTTTTGTTGATTTTGTATTATATTTGATATAGGGGTAGTAAGGGCATTAAAGTATTGTATTTATGATTACCTTGCTATGGTAATCACATTACCTCAATAAATAAAGGTATTGTGATTCCCTTATTTGAGATGATAATTCCCATATTTTAGGAATTAGATTGCATTCCATAATATCAAACTAGCGTGTAACCCGTGCTATGCACGATCTATATTAATTTAAATATAATTTATAAAAATGATTATTATTTCGTTCAATTTTGAAAGGATATAATATATAATTATTTTTATTTGAGAATAAAATTGAAGACCCTTTTTGAAAACATAATCATGCAAAATAAATAAAATTGTAGTAAAGTTATATGTACTTCAAGAACCTTTTCCTAAACACCAAATTAAGAAAATGTAAATTTATTAAATTTATTAAAAGTGTAAGAATTTAAATTTGAGAAGAATCAATAACTATCTTTATTTAGCTTAAATTATGGAATTTATCAGTATAATAATTTGTTCTTGTTTCTTACTTCCTTAATTTAAAGAAACTTAAAGATGAAATTGTCCTTACAGAAATAAAAGTTTTTAGATTTGGCTTGATTTACTCAAATTAGGCAAGATACAAAAGTGTTTTAATATATTCAAAGTTACTTGTTTTCTAAATTTAAAAGGTCATTCAACCAATAAATAAGATTTGTTCATTGCAATTAAAGAAATTAACAATCACGTAGCATCTCAATTTCCACTTTTGATTAGCTTAACTTATGGAATTTATAATTATAATAATTTTATTTTGTTTGTGAAATTATTTATTTAGTAAAACTCAGTGAAATCCTTAAAAAGAACTGGAAAATGCTAGATTTTGTTTAGGTGGACTTAAAATACAAAATTACTAAAAATAATTAAATAATTATAAGACTGTCGGATATTTCAAATTCGAAAATTAAGTCAACCAATGAAATTTTTTAATTAAATTCAAAAATTAAAATTTTTTTACTACGTTTATGGGATTTTGAAAATTTTAAAGAGATTAATAATGTCATTTTGAATTTGACAATGTTTATGTGGTGAGAATGGTTACATATCATAAGATTGAAAGTTGGTTTCTTGAGTTTGAAAGATTTAAGAATTAAAAGATATTCTACAATTATTATCGATCATAAATACTAAATGTATTATTTCCCTTTTCAAAATTTTAAATTACATAGTAAATCAAATCGACCAATACAAATTTTGTGATGGTTGAAAAATTCAAAATTACCAAAAAAAAAAAGAGAGACTGTTTTATTAACAAAACGAAATCGTAACTCACCAACAATTGTTTCTTCTTATGTAGTCAGGCACTTAACCACCTATAAAAATCAAAATAAATTATATTTATTGATTATTAAAACTAAAAGAAGAATGAGAGCACTTGGGAAAATAAATAAATTAAATACCAAATAAATAATAAATAAGCTTAATTTGATGATCCAACCTAGAAGAATCAATAACTCTCTTTAATTAGCTTAAATAACACAAAACAAAATGCCAAAAACCATATTGAAAATGGCTATATGATGTAGTTTTGAATAAATTACATTCTTTTACCATGGAATAGACACTTCTGATTGTTGGTGGAGCAATATGTTAGATCAACTATCTAACATGAAAAGAATAAATTACTAACGAAAAATACTTATATAAATCGAGTTTTGAACCTCAAAGAAAAAATGCAAGGTTCCTGCAATTCATCATGATCACTTGCGGTGGCAAAACAAAACAACACCATGGGCGAAAAGGCTTCTCCAATACTATGGATGGAGAGATCTGAAAAACATATATATAAGTAGTTAGTAATTTATTTTTGGTTTTGATTTAAAGAAAATTGAATTGTTTTGAATTAGAATTTGTAGCTTAATAAAGAGTAATTATCGTGTCCTACCATTTTAAAAAAGATTTGAAATTTAAAATTTTGACAACTTTAACGGGCAATTAATGTTTTTGAAAATAAAGTGGTTTAGTTTGAATGCACATCTCAAGTAAAATAACCAATCCAACCATAAATTTCGTATAGAAATTGGTTAAACATAGAAAGTCACCAATTCAAAATTTATGTAAGTTACAATTATAATAAATAAAAGGTTACCATAATTTAGTTCGTTGATTTTGAAATTAAAAAATAACAGGGTACCATAATTCTAATCAATCATAAATATAAAATATTTTATTTTCTCTTTTTATCCATATATAATTTCGATTATATAATATATATATAATATCACCAATTCAAAATTTATGTAAGTTACAATTATAATAAATAAAAGGTTACCATAATTTAGTTCGTTGATTTTGAAATTAAAAAATAACAGGTTACCATAATTCTAATCAATCATAAATGTAAAATATTTTATTTTCTCTTTTTATCCATATATAAATTCGATTATAATATATATATATATATAATATAAATATATATAGTAATTTGGTTATAGTAATTTGGTAATTGATAGCCAAAAATTGGGAGAAAATTTTGGTAATATATATACTATGTATATAATTTTGATTATATATTAATATATATATAATATATAGTAATTTGGTAATTGATACTCAAAAATTGGGAGAAAATCTTGGTAATATTATACTATATATATAATTTCGATTATATACAATATATATAATATATAGTAATTTGGTAATTGATAGCTAAATATTGGGAGAAAGTTTTAGTAATATATGTACTATATATAATTTCGACTATATATAATATATAGTAATTTGGTAATTGATAGCTAAATATTGGGAGAAAATTTTGGTTATTCTTAATTGGGAACTAAATGTGAGATTCTTTCCGTTTTGAATGCAAATGCTAATTTATATTTCCGGGTTAATTATATACTACATTAGGAAAGTATTGAGTCTTTCCATTTAAAGGCACATCCTAATTAAAATCTTTCCATTTCGACTGTATACTATATTAGGGAAGTATCAATTAGAATTAAATGATTGATTTAAGAAGAATAAACAATATTAAAAAATTTAAACTAACCAATAAGAAATTTTCATTACATTAAAAAAACTCAAAATTCTAGAAAATTAGAATTTCAAGTCAAAATTAGCATTGCGGTCAACGGACCGCTTTGCTATAATATATATAATAGATTAAAAATGCCAAACTTTTTATTTGATTTTTGGGAATCATATTCCCTATTTTAATTCCATTCCTTTGACAAACAAACGGAGCCTTAAGGTATTGTGATTCTCGTATCAAGGTAATATGTACAGTACACACTACCTCTTATTCAAATTCAATACAAAATGAATATAAATAGTTTTTCTTTATGAATTTCATTTAAGTTGCATTCTTAAATAGTTGAGTATTTTTAATTTATTTTGATTAGCTTTATTATTAAAATAGATCGTGATTTATATTTTATTTGATATTTAATTTTTGAATGAAATTGAAATATTGTTCATGTTGTGTTGGCGATAGTACCTTTGACATCGTTATTGGCCACATACAATTAATGTATATTATTTGTTAACAATAATATGTTTGTGTGTTAAAATGCTTATCGATGCATTATTATATGAAAAATCCATTTACGTATAATCTCTTCTAAAAGTCAAGCAATATGTAAGTCAAATAGTAAGCATGTTCAATTCAATTATCATTTTTCTAAAAGAAAAATAATGCAATTTAACCAAATTGATATCTTTTTTATTTATGATTTTTGACAAATTTATTAAATATATATATATGTGTGTGTATGTACACACATATATAAATATATATATCAAATATTCTATATAGTTGGAAATAATAATTAGATTATACTAAATGGTTAAAAATAAGTGTATTTAAGTCAAAATCTTTTAGTTTTGGGTTTCATTCCGTAATATGTGTTTGAACCAAACATAAAAAATAAAATGGAATCTATTTTCTTGCCCAAATTTTTATAGATAACCAAACACTATCAATAAAATTAAATTTCTAGTAATCAGATTACTACTGAAATGGGATTCATTCCATTCCTTATCAAATAAACGAAATCTCAATCTTTTTTTGTTACTCTGGTACCCCTCGCGTTACTACACGTTTACATCTCACCTCCCACTGTTACGATTACACTAAGATTCCTTTAACTCAAAAATTGGTCGGATGCTTTTGTATTATAAATAAATAAATTAAAAACAATTCTACTGAAGTTCACCACATTTGAGGATGATAATATCCTTAGGCATGGCAAAGTTATTTGATTATGAATGTTAATCTTTATTTTTAATTCTTTCTTCACTGTGATGATAAAATAATTTAGTTAATTATGGCCATGTTTAGGCCAGATTATAATTTTCGGTCAATAAAGTTTTTCTTTTTCTTATTACTTCTTTTGTTGTTAAGAATTATGCTTTCATGCTTTTAGTAAATAGTAAGTTATACGTGCGTTATACTTGAAAATATACGATATTTTCTAAAGTACTTCATATGCAAATATATAGTTCAATTTGATAAATCTGAAAGTTAAAAGTAATTAAGTTGATGAATTCTTAATTAATAAACTAAATTATTTGGAAAAATAAATATTATTTCAAGACATTTTTGTATTACTCTATTTTTTTAAAGTCACCTTAACATGTTTTTCTTACGGAGTCCAAATCGTTTATTCTCATTTTTTACAAATATTTATTATCACATTTTATAATTAAACCATTACTTTCTAATTCGACTTGGTAGTATTCATACAGTTATGACAATTTAAATGTGTTATATGAACTGATCAAGTCAAATATTCGTTCATATGCTTCCAAAGACTGAGCTCGTATAGTAAGCTGCCTACGTACCACGCTAGGGGATCAAGTCTGACGTAGTTCTATGAAATATGTAAGAAGATTATCTCAATAGCTCGTAGGTCTGGAATTATCCGTCCCCACAAGGATCATTCTTTGTCATATTTATAGGCCTCAAACCAGCTGTTCATGATCTGACTTGTAACCTTTATATTGATTGCCACTTGTTATCCAACTGGTGGCTAAACAATTATTATATCATATAATTTCGTGGGCTAGGCCTCTTTATATGACACCTTCACTATTCATGGGTCCAATTACACAATCGTATCGTATACATTTTACTCGTATGCCACTTCAACTCGTATTGCCAACTAGGAAGACCGTAAAGGTACATTTCTCCTCGTATATAGAGGGCACGTAAATACCTCGTATCAATAAGTCCCCCAGATCGTAAGTTTATGAGGATCCTAGCGGATCTCATGGACAACGATCTTTGATTATCTTCATAGAACGTGAATTCACGTGCCCGTGACGCGCGTTCAGTAACTGTCTGGCTCCTCCAATCATCTTGCAAAGATCTGAAAGGTTTCTGATCTGAGCCGTTGATTTTAAATTTTTATCTACAATCTCAACCGTTCATTTTGCCGCCCATAACTTGTATAAATAGGCGTGGGTTTTCTCATTTGTTACTTTGCATTTTTACCATTATAGAGAGAGAATTTTCTAGAGCTACGAGCTTCCCGTCCTCTGTTGTCCTTGAAGTCCTTCCAGGTCATATCCGCTTAAGTTACCTTCGACCTTCTTCAATTAGGTACTTTTCTCATCCTTATCTTCTTCTTCTCTCTTTTGTCTTTTATTTCCCCCCACGATTTGAGCTCGGTTATCTATTCTTCTCATCGTCATGTCTGAGAATTCTCTCGCGAGTTCAGGTTTAGGTTTACCCAATTTAGAGGGTTTAGAGATCCCCGACCTTAACGAGTGTTCTACCTCATTAGGAAATCTCGGTCCCATGATTAACGAGTATACCGAGTCTCCTCGTAATCAGCCTCGATCTTCTGCTAACAACTTTTCTCCCTCGGATTACGACTTTGATTTGTCGCATTTAACTCATGATATTCCTCAGGTCGTCTCCGAAGGGGATGACCCAAATCGTGAGTTTCTTCCAACCGATACCTATTCCTGGGTTCATAGCCCTTCAACGATCAACGAGGGTGCATTAGATACCCTCAAACGTACATACTACAAACCAGACAAGTTTTTTCTTTTAGCCCCTCACGAGGATGAACGCATGCACAGGCCTCCTCGTGGATATAGAACCTTCTTCGCGGCCCATCTCGCTTGTGGCGTCCGCTTCCCCTTACACCCTGTGATTCGTATGGTCCTCCATCGTCTTCGTTTATGCCCGACTCAGCTTCTTCCCAACTCGTATCGTCATTTGAACACTTTTATCATCCTCATGCGAGCTTGAAAACAAGATCCCAGTTTTGAGAATTTCCACTACATGTTCAGAGTCTGTAAGTCGGGCCTAGGAGACAGGGGTTTTTTCTATATTTCCCCTTGTAACAAAAGGACGTGCGTGCTAAATCATTCCCCTTCATCACACGGAGTGTGGAAGGACAAATTTTTCTTCGTGGGTCAACCAGATTTGGCTAGTTGGAATCTACCTCGTACATGGAGGTTAGATTCTCCTCGTCTTGAGGACGTTGGGGGTCCAACATGGGGTCCCCACTTCGTTGAAAACCACTTCAAATGGTTCTACGACCCAAGAATTCTTTTTAAGAAGGCCGTACTAGTCCGGTGTGGGATTAGTAGTGCCCCCATCCCATATGAGAAAGTTGGTAAGCTCTTTCTCGTAGTATGTCTCTTGTTTTGCTTGCGCACATTTATCATTCGTCGTATGTTCATTGTATTCGTATTTGTTTTGAGAATTTGATAGTATTCTCTTTTTTGTAGGCAAAGCTGAAATGGATGCTCGTCTGAACAAGCTTTTGGCCAAGAAGACGAAGAAGAGCGCTCCGGTCCGTTCTGCTGCTGGGGCAAGCAGTTCGTCAGCTGCTCCTCGTGCTACTCAAGGGGCCAAGGGTCCCGCCATTCCAACACGAGGTTCGACCCTTGATGCTGGTTCGATTCCCAATCCTGCCCCGTTAAGGCAGGTCGAGGTCGAGACTGTCCTCGAGGGTCCCAGTAGGCAGGAGGTACCTACTGTCCACGTGTCCGATGAGTCCAGTGAGCGGAAATCTGCACAACTGCGGCATCGTAAGAGATCCAGGCACGATCCGCAGAATGCCATAAACGCGCTACCCCGTACTGGTGGATCGACTTCGTCACCACCCCCCGGCATTGAGATCGTGGATCAGTACGAAGCGTTCTCCCTCCGGGATCATATGCGACAGCAGGGTGGCGCCCTGAATCCCTTCCGGATCAAGCTCCCCTCGTCCTGGATTGGCGCGTATATCCCACGAGCTCAATCCTAGGTACGAGCGGAGCAAAGGTGGCTTCAGAGATGGCTCGATATAGCATGCTACCGGGTGATAAGGCTCAGTTCATAATGATGCCTTATACCCGTGTTGAAGATACGATCCACAAGGCTCTGGCCGAGGTAGATTTTTAGTTTTCAAGTTTATATCCTTGTTTTAAGTTTACATCTTACAATTCGTTGTATGTGTTCCTCCTTCTTGTAGGCTTCCTTGGCTGCTCACTCTCTCTCCCTCAACCTCTCTTATATGAATCAAGAGAATACCGAGTTGAGGAAATCTTACGAGGAGTATCGCGGTCGTGTGACACACGCCTCAGCTGAAATTGAAGAGGCTCGTCAACTACGATCCGAAGCACAAGCTATGGTTCAGGCACATGAGCAGCTTTGTCGTGAAATGGCCGATCTGAAAGTGGCCTATAATGACCTTAAGTCCGAGTCCCTCGAGAAGAACGAGGCGATCGAGGCTTTGAAGCAGGAGCTTGCGGCAGCCAGAGCTGAGGCCGCCCAAAACTACTAGGTGGGGCAGGCGGATGGACGAGATGCTTTCATCAGGTCGGCGGAATACAAGAGAGCTATCGACGAGGCCAGGTTCAACGGGGCTCGTGATTTCAGGTATTCTACCGTCTTTCAGATGTTGGCCCTCGAACCTGCAGCCGACTATTTGTTCGACGGTTTTGCGAAAGCGGACGACTACACGGTGAAAAAGGGCTTCACCGTTCCTATTATAGGCTCGGGCCATAGCTTTCTTCTGAATTAAAATCTTGGCATATGCCCGTTCCCGGATTTCTTCGATAACATCCAGCTCGTATAAACGTTCAACCTTATTCGCCTCCACCTCGTATTGCTCAACTCGATGTGTCATTTCACCTAATTCCACCGGAATGACAGCCTCCGACCCGTATACCAAGCAGAACGGTGTTTCTCCCGTCGAAGTACGAGGAGTTGTTCGATATGCCCATAGGATCCCTGGTAACTCGTCGGCCCAATTTTCCTTGACCCCATCAAGCCTAGCCTTCAAGTGTTGGAGCAGTATTCTATTTGCTACCTCAGTTTGTCCATTAGCTTGCGGATGACCTACCGCTGTAAAATTTTGCCGGATCTTATATTCCTCGCACCAACGAAGCACCCCTTTGTTATTAAACTGGGTTCCATTATCTGAGATGAGTATACGAGGTACGCCAAAACGACATACAATATTTCTCCAGATAAACTTCATTACTTCGTGGTCGGTAATTTTCGCTACTGCCTCGGCTTCAATCCACTTCGTGAAGTGTTCTACCGCCACGATCATGAACTTTCTTTAACCTGTTGCCAATGGAAATGGTACTAGTATGTCAATTTCCCACTGGTCAAACGGGTATTCTATCTTGATTGGCTCTAGCTCTGTACCCGAGCTGTGTGTCAAATTTGCATTTAGTTGGCATCCTTTACATCATTTTGCATAACGACGTGACTCCGCGACCATCGTCGGCCAGAAGTACCCTTGGCGCAATATCTTCTGAGCTAGAGCTCGTCACCCAGAATGGTTACCGCAACTTCCCTCATGTATTTCCTTCATTACGTATTCGGTCTCAGTCCCTTCCTGACAACGAAGCAAGGGACCCATCGCGGATCGTTTATACAGCTTCTCCTCTACTATAGTAAACTTAGCAGCTTTATAAGCGATCCGTCGAGCCTGATTCTTGTCTTCGGGCAGTATCTTCTTAGTCAAATAGTTATAGATCTCTGACCTCCAGTCATCCGATGCGTAAATCGTCAGTACCTCGCGGGCTTGCGGTGTGTCATCGATCTGTGGCTGGCTGGACACCAACAATGTTACTTTCCTCGTTTTGAGGCCTATGGCGGAGCTTGCGAACTTGGATAATACATCTGCCCTCTCGTTTTCTTCACGAGGAATCTGAAAGATGCTTATATTGGTAAACTGAGCCATTAAATCCTTCACCCTTGCTAGGTATGATGATAGACTCAACTCCCTGGCTTCAAAGGAACCGCTGATCTGGTTTGCTACGAGTTGCGAGTCCGTGTAGACGTCCAATCTCTTGACGTTAAGTTCTCTTACCATCTTTAAGCCTGCAAGCATTGCTTCGTACTCAATATCCCGAATGCGTACAATGTGATCATTTATTAAATTGTATACCTGCAAGCATTGCTTCGTACTCGGCCTCGTTATTCGTCACGCTAAAATCTAGCTTTATCGCGAACTCGTGGTCATAACCTTGTTATACAAAAGAAAACAGAATGTCGTTTCATGCATATATCTTTTATCTATTTAGTACGGACTCTCGTATAGGTTTATAAAGTGCGTCTAATACCTTGCGGATCTCTTAGCCATACCCCCGCCCCTCCTTTTTGGGTCATAGACGAGCCATCAACATGTAATGTCCATAGTCTGTCATTCCCTGTTTTAAGAAAAATAATCATTTTACTATCGAGTCAAGGGCTATTACATATCATAAATCTGTTTAGGGTAACCTTTAGATTTACGTCACCTTGTGCATCGTATGCCTCAGTGGGCGATGCCATTTCAACTATGAATTCTGCCAAAGCTTGCGCCTTAATTGCGGTTCGTGGTCTGTATTCTAGCGAGAATTCATCCAGCTCGACCGCCCATTTCACGAGACGACCTGATATATCCGGATTAGAGAGCACCTGTCTCAGAGGTTGATCCGTAAGAACAATGATTTGGTGTGACTGGAAATACGGTCGTAAATTACGAGTCGCTGTCATTAATGCTAACGCCCATTTTTCAATCTGGGTATAATTCTTCTCTGCTCCCAGCATCGTTTTACTCACGTAATAGACCAGACGATGCTCCCCTTGTTCATCACGAACTAGCACCGCGCTAACTGCATTCACCGAGACGGCCAAATATAGGAGAAGTGGTGCACCTTCTACTGGTTTAGTAAGTAATGGTGGGCTCATCAAATACCTCTTTAACTTTTGGAAAGCTTCCTCGCATTCTTTCGTCCATTCGAAGTTTTTCACATTTTTTAGAATTTTGAAGAAAGGCAGTCCCTTGTCGGCTGACCTCGATATAAACCGGCTCAAGCTGGCCATTTTTCCAATTAGCATCTGTACTTCCACAACAGACTTTGGGGACTGCATGTCCAATACGGCTTGAATTTTCTCAGGATTAGCTTCGATTCCCCGTTGCGTGACCATATAACCTAAGAATTTTCCCCCACGCACCCCGAACGTACATTTCTTTGGATTCAACTTCATTCCGCATCTCCTCATAATTGCAAATGACCTTTTCAAATGCCCCAGGTGCTCAGCCTCGTTCTTACTTTTTACCAACATGTCATCCACGTACACCTCCATCGTATCGCCCAGCTCTTCTTTGAACATACGATTAACGAGCCTCTGATAAGTTGCCCCAGCATTCCTCAATCCAAACGGCATGACGTTGTAACAATATATGCCTCTGGCAGTCACAAACGAGGTTTTCTCACAATCCTCCGGTGCCATTCTTATCTGATTAAAGCCCTGATAAGCGTCCATCATACTAAGTAAAGCACATTCGGCGGTCGAATCGACGAGGAGGTCAATACGAGGTAACGGGTACGGATCGCGCGGACAGGCTTTGTTAAGATTAGTGTAATCGATACACATCCTCCATTCTCCCGTTGCTTTTGGCACCAATACCACATTCGCCAACCATTCCGTATAGTTTATCTCCCTTATGTAGCCAGACTCTAATAATTTATTTACTTCGTAATCAATGATTTTATTACGATCCTGACCAAAATTTCTTCTTTTTTGTTTTACCGGTGTGGCATGCGGATCCACATTCAGACTATGTACAATGACTTCAGGGTCGATTCCCTTAAAGTCCGACGCTTGCCATGCAAACATGTCAATATTAGCACGAAGGAAATTCATTATCATTACTTCCAGATTTTTTGGCATCATTGTACCTATATTCGTGATCTTTTCCTCGTCGCCAAGGACGAGTTGGATCGTTTTGTGCTCTGCCGGTTGCACACGACTTTTTTCAGCCAGGACTCGTTTTCGTTCTGGTTCCTCTTTTTTTGTTACTCCAAACCTCGTGATTTGGTTCATTTGTATCAGTTGCTTTGTCTTATTTTCCTTCGTAACCCTTCTTAGGGACGTCGCGTAGCACTCTCTAGCTACTCGTTGATCGCCTTTTACTGTCCCTACCCCGAAATCTGTCATGAATTTCATTTTTAAGTGGGATGTAGAAACAATTGCCTCAAATTGGTTCAGTCCCGGTCGTCCTAGTATCACATTGTATGCGAAAGGGAAATCGACAACGAGATATCTGATCATTGATGTTTTTCTTCTCGGCTCTGATCCCAATGAGGTGGAAAATTCAATCGTTCCAAGAGGTACTATTTCTGATCCACCGAATCCTACGAGGGGAGTAGTTATGGATATCAACTTATCCGTGGAGATTTTCATTTTATCCAATACCGTTGAAAATACGATGTCGGCTGAGCTGCCATTGTCAACCAAAACTTTATGGACCGCATAGTTTGCTATGTCCATCGTTACCACCATCGGATCATTATGAGGTGTCAACACATCCTCGTAATCGTGGTCTCCAAAAGAAATTAGCTCCCTCGAGCTGCTCTGGACATGATGCACTTTATGCCCATGCACCTCGTAGCTCGTCAATTCTCGAGCGTGTCTTTTCCTGGCGTTCTTAGAGTCACCCCCAATTGGTCCTCCTGCTATCGTATTTAAATCGCCGTACTTTGGCATGTTATCATTACGACCCTCTGGTTTCCTTTGTTGGTACCGTTCTGGTTCATCTCGTCTCCCTTGATGTCCCTGGTTTTGATATCCTTGGTTCCGATTTTGCTCATGCCTCGTATCATGTTCACGTACGACCCGATCATCACTACGCATCTCTAATCTCTCTTCACCCTTCCCCCTTTCTATAAATTCTCTTAAGTGGCCCTGTCTTATGAGCTTCTCTATCTCATCTTTCAACTGAGGACAATCCTCTGTGTCATGGCCCGTATCCTTATGGAATTTACAAAATCTATTATTGTTCTTCTTCTTGGGGGTCAGTCCTCATTTTTCGCGGGAGATCGACTTGTATACCCGCTCTTTCAATTGCCATCAATGCTTTGGCCCTCGAAGCATTCAACGGCGTGTAGTTATCAAAACGACCTCGTTTATAATCTGCAACCCTCTCCGCTTTCCCCTCTTCTTTCTTCTGGACCCCTTTGTCTTTGTTTTGCTTATTTACCGCTTGTTCAGCTCGTTTCATGCGATACATTTCATCTTCATAAATGTATTGCTGAGCTGTGGTCATCATTTCTTCTGGATTTCTTGGGGGATTGCGAGTAAGTGCTCCCGCTAAAGGACCCATTTTCAACCCGTTAATGAAAAGTTGCACTATCACTTCGTGCTGTACACCCTGAACATCCAGGGCCTCGTTATTGAATCTATCAACGAACTCTCGCAGAGTTTCTTCGTCTTTTTGTCTTATTCCTAACAAGTGAGAAACAAATTTCTCGTTTTTCTCTTACTCGCGAAGTGGTATTCAAATTTCTGAACTAACTGATCATACAAGATGATGGAGCTCGATGGCTGATTAATAAACCAATCTTGCGCCCTGCCGGTTAGAGTTCTTACAAATATTCTAGCATTCAATGCATCACTCAGGCCGTGTAAGGTCGTTAATGTCTCGAAAGTGACGAGGTGGTCTCGTGGGTCCGTAATTCCCCCGTACTTTGGGAGATCTGGCATTCTAAAATGCGTCGGCATCGACTCTGATATTATTTCTTTACTGAACGGGTTGTTTCTTTGTTGAATAGATGACAAGATACCCGAATCTCTTTCCAATCTCCCTCGCTTACCAGCCTCTGACATTCCCGACACCTGCTTTGATAACCCCTTATTACGAGAACTTGGCGAATACGACGCTGAATCCGTATCTTCTGATTCACTCTGACCCATATGTTCTGACTTTGCCATCTTGTTCATTGTCACGACTGCTGAATAGCTTACGTCGTGTCCCACGCTCGCGGTCATGTTCCCCTCGAATCCCATCAGGATTGAGTTCCGGGAATTGTCGTCTCCGAGTATCGCTCTTGTGACCGAATCCCCCTTGTTCCCTTTTCTGGGTCAAGTTCTGGGAATGGCCCTCTTGGGATACTCGGGGGGGGTTAGTTGTACCGATATTTGGAGTAGCTGCTGGTAACCTTGTAATCCATTCTTGTAATTTCTCCTGTAGTCTTCGATCAAACTCAGATTCAGTCATTGTAATCATTTTCTCGGGCATTTCTTCAATCGGTTCTGCACGAATCTGCTCTGTTTTTTCAATATTCACCGGCTCTTTCCCCGGTCGATGGTGTTCACTATCCATGTCAATTCGTATGACAGTTTTATGGATTCCCACAGACGGCGCCAAAATGATCAAGTCAAATATTCGTTCAGATGCTTCCAAAGACAGAGCTCGTATAGTAAGTTGCCTACGTACCACGCTAGGGGATCAAGTCTGACGTAGTTCTATGAAATATGTAAGAAGATTATCTCAATAGCTCGTAGGTCTGGAATTATCCGTCCCCACAAGGATCATTCTTTGTCATATTTATAGGCCTCAAACCAGCTGTTCATGATCTGACTTGTAACCTTTATATTGATTGCCACTTGTCATCCAACTGGTGGCTAAAGAATTATTATATCATATAATTTCGTGGGCTGGGCCTCTTTATATGACACCTTCACTATTCATGGGTCCAATTACACAATCGTATCGTATACATTGTACTCGTATGCCACTTCAACTCGTATCGACTCGTATTGCCAACTAGGAAGACTGTAAAGGTACATTTCTCCTCGTATATAGAGGGCACGTAAATACCTCGTATCAACGCAATAAAAACAGAAAAGGTTGAAAATTAGACGGAATGAAGTAAATTATAATTAATACATATAACTGGGTAATCTAATTTTTATTTAGTATTCATGCACCTACCTATACTTAGCATTTATCATTTCTGTAGTAAAATTTATCTTTCTTCTTTATAATTATAACATGAGTAGGAAAATTTGGTGAAAAAGTAATAAAGGATGTGTTTGGAAACACTTTTCAAATGGATTTTTAATCTTAAAGTCCATTCTGATAAAATTTGTATGTTTAATGAATGATTCTAAAAAGACTTTTGAATAAGTTCAGGTTTGGAAAAGCCCATTTTGAAGAAGTGGGAATTAGTGACCTTTTCTCACATTGGTTTCCCCTCTTTTATATGATGTTTAGTGGAATTTGTTATTTTACAAATTTACCCTCTATTTTCCTATTTAAAAGGAGCTCTCATTGTGAACGTGAGAATTCTCACATACCTCCCTCACTTTACATGTGTAATATATTTCTAATTATGTATTTTAATAATACACAATTATTGAAATTTGTAATGATATATTTATTGGTAATGATATATTTAACAATATATTTATTTATAATGATATATTTAATAATATACTCGAAATTGAGAATGATATATTTATTATTGTTAAAATTAGTCCAAATTTCAACTAGCACTTTTATTAAGAGGTCGAGCTTCAACTCATAATTTTCATGATATTAATATGATAATTCTTAGTAATTAAATTTTACAATATAAATTGGCTTGAAAATGTGAAATCTAGAATCGTTTTTTTATAATATCAATGTATATATTAATAAAATGTATCAAATGACACTATGGTTGCAAATATATATAAGGGAATATTGTAAAAAATTATTAAATAAACACTTTTGAGCTAGTTTACCAAACACATTCTTGTATAAGAAAATGGACGTTTGGTTCTAAAGCACTTTTTAAATAATGTATTTATCAAACACTCAGTGTAATGTAGAAGCACTTACTTAAAAGTTCATTTAAAAAAGTCCATTTTCTAAATGAACTTTTCATGAAAAAATGTTTCCAAACACATCCAAAATATAGAAAGCTAGAATTCTGTATAAATGTGAGTTTTAGAAGATTATAATTTTTATGCGAAATTATCTATATACTCCTAGCATATGGTTAAGCAAATTTGATATCGGCGAATTATTGAAATGAGTGACTTTGCACGGAGCATTTTCAACTACCCTTTCAGAGTAACTAGTAAACCGATTAATATACGGTTGGGAAAAATCTAGTACGAGCGTAACGGGCGGTGTTTATGAATATGCAAAATGTAAACATCAAGGCACGAGTTTAGACTCGCTTTCCTTAACTCAATATTGCCCCACTCTTGGTGGTTACGGAATACGGCAATTGTCTCCCAAGATACAACGACGGCGTCTCAGTAATAGTACCACCACAAACTCCCGAGTCTAGTGAACAAAATATTGTTCCAAACTCTCTATGGACTCGTATGAATTAAATGCATCTCTAGACATTTAATATGCAAAAACTATTCTTAAAATATTAAGATAATATTTAAGAATATTCAAAATACTCAAATTAGTACTAAAGAGTTTTTAAAAAAATATTTAAGAATATTTAAGAACTTCAAGAATATTTTTTAGTGCTCAACATAACATTAAATATACAACCACATTCTTAAACTATTAAAAATAATATTTAAGAAACAAAATAATTCTCAAAAATACTCATATTAGTATTTAAGAGAAAAAGAGAGAAGAGAATTGATATTTGGGATATTGATTATGAAGAGTTTTGGGTCAAAAGTTGCAACTTTTCGTATTTTGTAGAAAGGCCCAAAAGGTGTGTCTTTTGGACAAACGCCCCCATAAAAGCTTTAGCCCGACCCATGCAAAAAGCACCCAATTAAAAATGATTTGGTGTGGACTGGTGCACCATGCACCATCCAACCAACCAATCACATTTCTATTAAAATGGGAGCTATCACATGCATCCGGGTGCACCAATAATTTTGCAAATCAATCCATTACTTCCAGAAATTATATTTTGACCCCAAAACTTTGAATCTTGAACATTACGTCCTTTCAAATTGGTCCCTCAATTTTTCGATTTGAACATTTCAGTCCCCGAACTAAATGAACTTTCTCTCATACAATCGCGGCCGTGGATTGTATGATTTATGATCATTTATCGTTTATGTATCAATCGATTAGTTGATCCCAATTATGAGCAATATTTTAAGTGACACGCTTTGTTAATTAATTTCTCATTCACCCGAAATCGGATTTGAGTAATTAAATACTCTAAATTTATCTACTCGAAATGTAGAATAATTTGAGCCAAAGACATTCAGCTTTCGACATACGAAATTTACTTAAATCTTTAGATAAATCGTGCTAAAACACAATTTACTCAATCGAAATTTCCAACATATATTAACCCCAATCTCAAGACCAACTCCAGAAAATTTATGCAACATGAATTTTACACAATTTTATTCAGTATAAGAAATAATAATTTTCTATCATAACAGTTCAGACAAGGATCATTTCATAGGAACATATACATCATTATAGAAAATAAATTCCAATAAAAACAATATAATTGTTTAAATATATTCACCATCCTGCCTGAGGAGCTGGTGCACTAGCTTCTGGTGCAAATGCTTCACCAAAAATCCCTATTTTATCCAAAAAAAAGCACGATTTTATTACAGATTATGCATGGCAAATAAACATATATATGTTTATACATTTAACACAAATAATGCATTAACAAAAGAACAAATTGTGTGTTTAAATTGGCTGAGAAACTAACCACACAAGAGAAGGTTCTCGGGTGGGTCCCGCTCCTTGGCCGGGTTAGGATCATCATTGTGAACTCGTAAATAGAGCTCTTGGCCCATGTACCAGTGTACTAAGTTTTGTGATCTCAAATTCCACATTCCAGGGTTGTCGAGAAAAGCATATACAGCAGTCCAACGTTTAGGATACACTTGAGCTGTTGAACGAACGACTGGATCGTATAGGTTATACGTATCTCGGGATTCTGGTGTCCATTCTCCCTCACCAAATCTGTATTCGTTTACGAACCCAACCCAATGAGAACACTTCGATCTTTTATTTTAAATAATACGTTCGTTGAATGTGTACGTAGCATATGATCTAACTAATTTATATATATAGTTGTTGTTCAACTTAAAAGATGTTATTTTTTTAAATTTAACTAAATGAAATATCACTTAATATTTGAAAAATAAAATATTGTTTGATATGAAAGGATTAATCAATTCTTGAATGAAAACTAAGTTAATTAAAAAGTAAAAACATAAATAATTATGTAACTAAATAAAATTCATGCTTCATTTATACTTATATTTTGTTTAATTTTGAGGAATCATACGCTTCACTTCTTCTTTCTTCTCAGTACTTTTTTCTTTGTATACTTTCAATAATTTTTAAGATGGCTAAAAGGTGGTAGACACTTATGTAGAGTTTTGTCTCTTGTTTCAGAATTATTATTTTTAGTTCTCCATTTGATAAGGTCGGGTAGCATATATCTTTTTATATCATTAAATGTGTTTCACCTTAAAACTTTAATATAAGTCTCCGCAAGTCATAGCAAGTTGGCATAAATGATGCATCCATTTTTTGTTTGATTTTCGTTATTATTGATTTTCTTTTTTTTTATTTATTAATTGAGTCTATTTAACAAAAATAAAAAATAAAAAATTACATATTGTACATAAATTTGACTAATAAGTAAAACATAATGAGAAACAATTTTTTTCTTTAATGTGATAATCGTATTTTGGTTTTCTATTAGTAGGAGATTTTTTTAAATAAAGTGTGTTTTCACCATAATTTAATAAATATTTCCCTACTAACTCTTGTGATTTAGTTTCATAAATATATTTGATAAACTATACCTTTTTTAATTTGGTGAAAATTATAATTAATTGAATGATCAAGCTAATAAAGGATAAAATATCAATATACTCAAACTCCTAAATAAAATACTTAAAATAAAATTAAAGTATTAAATATTAAAAATTAATCAATTGATTTAACTAAGTAAATACTCACTGAATAAATTATAAGTCATGATCTCGTAAAATAATTCAATTACATATATGGATAATTCCTCATTTTATAAAATATTATTATTAAAATTTAAATAATAATTTATTTAAGTGTATAATTATTTAAAGAATAAATCTTGGTTGACATGATAGATTAAATTAATAATTATAATAAGGCTAGAACATAGAAGGATCTACAAAATATTAATAATATGTAATAGAAAGTGCTTAAAGAATAAATATTGATTAACATGATAGATTAAATTAATAATTATAATATGTCGTAGAACATAGAAGGTGTTTTGATCATAAAATCTAAAATATATTTATAATATGTCTCAGAATAGAAAGTGTTTAAAGAATAAATATTGATTGACATGATAGAGATTAAATTAATAATTATATTATGTCGTAGAGCAGAGGTGTTTTCACCATGTGATCTAAGAAATATTTCTAATGTCTTATTCGGCATTTTAAAGAATAATAAAGTGACATGATATATTAAATTAATAAATATAATATGTCATAGAACATGGAAGGTGTTTTGACCATATGATCTAAAAAATATTTATAATATATCTCAGAATATAAGGTATTCAAAGAATAAATATTAATTGGCATATGATAGATTAAATTCATAATTATAATATGTCATAGAACATTGGAGGTGTTTTCACTATGTGATCTAAAAATATTTATAACATGTCTCAAAATAAAAAGATGTTCGGGTAGGATAATTGATAATCAAATATTTTGTGACATGCTTTTGAAATTTAACAATGACTTAACAAAGAAACGAATTTTTTGCATGTTCTTATTTATTAATTGTATTGCACAAAAGAAATTGTGACCTAATATTGTTTAAAAAAATTGTGTAATTTGCATATTTAAACTAACTATTTTTAATTAACATTTACTATTTATATGTATTTCTACCATAGAGTTCTTATGTAATATATACATATTTTTATTATAGATATAAACAACTTATTTTATTATTACTCTTTTATTTTTTAAAAATGTGAATTACATATTGTACAGTTTTAGTTTAATTATACATCTTATTTTTCGATATATATAACTTATTATTTATTTATTTGCCATTGAAACGTAAAATATATAAGGGCGTATTAGGTAGATCAAAATTTCAAAGAATCAATCGTAAAAATGATAGATGGATAATAATTATTACAAGAATGTATAACCTTACCCGACAACGTAAAATCCGAAGCCATCCAAATGCCAAGAATCCATCTCATCATCAAGGTCATTCTTAAACACAATTTCTAGCCAACCTTTATGTACTCCTTCAACAACTGAAACTCCATATGATGCAACATCGTTGACTGATAGGACTGGAAATGAGTCGAGTTGATAAACACCAGAGCCGTTTATGAAGTAATCCGCAAGTTTTAATGGAGTATTTGGAGTTAAATAAGACACATTGTTCACCACATAGCTCGGTATGCCATCAATTACGCCTCTTGAACCGTGGAGTATAAATGTTTGTGATAACGTAATGTTTGTAACGTTGAACGTGCCTTGTGGATTAGGCCTTGCTGCACCAGTACTCATATTCCATCTATTCTTGCACAACAAAAAGATACAATCAAATGTTGTTTTCGTTATATATTTACTAACTACTCATACTGAGTTTCACTCCGTGTTACAAAAAGAATAATATGTTAGTGATCACAAGATATAAAAGTGACCGTCTGTCGCTAATGGTTATATATTAATTGAGAAACATTTTATTTTTTCACGACAATGAATTTCATTAGTTCCTTAACACTCAATTTTTTGACAAATCTTGTCTCCCCATCATCGAATTCCTATTAATTTATTTTGCACATATCCAAGAATTTAAGAATCAATTTAAGTTAAAGTTTTACAATTTAAGAATCAAAAATGTAAAAAAAAAAACATCGTACTTGAATTACATGCATACATGTTAGTTATTTTACTACTAACGAATACAATTCAATTGGTGTTACGAAAAAATCCATTTATGTTTGAATCAAATGTATATAAATTGATTTAGTGCAGGAAAATATAAGGGACAAAAACGAATTAATCATGGTAGTGTAAATTGATTAAACTTACTCACCTGATAGATTTAGCTTGATTAACCGAAAATTCTATGTCGAAAGGATCAGGTCCATCAGGAATAGAGCCTTGGACAGATACAACAGAATTTTCATAGTGTAATATCCCTTTAGCCACAAGGTTTTCATTTGCATCAACATTGTACAATTTTGGAGTAGCCACCATATAGTAATCGGCTTCATCTTGATTCGCTGTAATTAGAACCGAATACGATTGGCCAACGTGCACGTCTAGAGAATCTAAGACAACCTTGTTCGTATACGAGCCTTCTGTCTCGACAACCACCATCTGATGTTTCTGAATCCTGAAGTTGAAACTATATACGGTTCCCACGTTTGAAATTCTTAACCGATATGTCTTTCCTGTAAATTTGTCGAATAGGTTTGTTTTTTGGTCATAATGGGGGTGTGAGGGAAAATAAGATACAGCGATTTTAGTATTAGTCTCACACTTTACAGGATTTTAAAAAACGTCATAATATATTGTGGTTCATAATTTATTACAGTGTTATTCTCATAATTTATTTTTGTTATTATAATTATACTTTGCCCCTTCAACTAAATAATATACATTAAATAATCCCTTAAACAAATTTTGTTTGTCTCGTACCCCTGAAAAGTACTTTAAAAATTAAAAAGGAGTTGACGTTCATAAGATGGACCAATTATCATTTTCCTTAACCATCTTTTATCTTCTTCGGATTTTTCTGGGGGTAAGTGACAATAATATTTGTTTACGGCGGTATTTGATACATTTTATATAGTTTAAGGGGGCAAAAGCAATTTTTGTTAACATTTTGTATAGTTTAAGGGGCAAAATGCAATTTTAAATAATAAAAATAAAGTATAAGCTAAAGTTAATATTAATTCAAAAAAGGACTAACCTTGCAACCTTATCAAATTATTAGACTGTATGTTTTTTAGAATTTCATAAAGCGTGAGACTAAAATTAGAATTCTGATATTGTATGGAACTAAATTTGCAATTTTCCCGGGAAAATGAATACATTGGATAGATGACTAAGAACTTTCATAAAACGGTATACTTTGAAGTATTATAAATGTATGTCTGGTACCTTTTGTGACATTGAACGATTCGTACGCTACTGAATCCGGGCTTCCAAAGGGTCCTTTTCCATTCATCAATATCACCCCAGGGTAAATACGCGACTCTTCTTGTAACATCATCCTAACATGCTGTTCATTATAAGCAAAAAAAACAAACTTTAAAAACTGAATATTTCTACAATTGTGAGATTTCGAAATGAGTGATTCAAAAACCCTATACATGGTCATTTATAGTAACAAACACGAGGCATTATAATAGTAAAAAAACGCATTAATCACCATAATTCAAACGAATATATTACGAATCGTGATAGAATTAACCCTAAATAACACTTTATGCATTGTTTGTTACCTTATAGTCCTCTAACCAGTCCCCAATAAGAAGATCAAACTCAGCTTCTGGTTTTGGGAAAGGTACAAGAATAACGTTTCGATTGTTGACTCGAAACGGTCCAAATCCACCAGCAGCCTTCTGAAAGTTGATCGATGGGAAGTAATTGAATGTGCCAATTTGATCTTTAGTTTGAAATACGTAAGTCCAGTTTTTTCCTGGCTCGATCGGACAGTTTGTGCCTGAAACTCCATCTTGCCATGAGTTTAGTCTTTGTTGTATACCATTCCTTTAAAAAAAATATAGCAAAAATTTAATATCAAGCTCAAAATCTGTTGTAATATGTCTTAAAAGTCACAAGATCAAAATCCTTAGAGCCAAAATCAAGGGGGTTTTTCTGGGCCTCGGAAAAAAAAAATTGTTTATCGAGATACTATAAATACGAAACAATTTTCGAGACTAGGTGAATAACACTTGGGATAGATTATCGTAATCTTTTTGCACTTCTTCCAAATATGATAATACTCTAACACCCGAATTTCGCAATGAAAATAAGAATTGGATATGTTTAGTAATAAATTAAATAATTATGAAATCATTTGATAGAATAATAATAATTTATTTTAATTTAGTTAAAATCACATGGTAACCATGTGCGACGCACGTGATATTTTCTAGTATAAGCAAAAACGAGAGGCGAAAAAAATGAAAAGTCTCCTGCTAATTAAAAACATTATCATGTCATACCATGTAAAGAGTAAAGGTTCATCCATATTGTTGAAGACATTGACATAAACAACATCATTAGTAGTGGCGTTGATGAGAGGCCCCGGAAACATTCCATTTATTTTAATAACCTGCATTAGTTATATGTATATATACACAGAGTTAATTCATCAGATGGATATATATATATATATAATGTGAGATATATTCGTATAAACTGGTCGAATAAGAGATAGATACGTATTCATACAGGCTGATTGTATGAGATGGGATATACGGCCGTGTATTCAGCTGTAACAATCCATTCGTGATAGATATCGACGCAATTGATCACTCGAGCAAGAAGGAAGATTATTAGGAGAGCAATATTTATCTGGCAAAAAGAAGCCATTGAATTAAGTTTGTAAATAATTGACATTTGATGATTAATGAGGTGAAATCTTGATCTTTACAACTTAAAAAATATAAATATGATATATATATATACAGAAATTTATGATGGAATATGCTAACTAAATGCAGTGAAGAGTCCAACAGGAAAAGGATCATTGTTAGTATAATATATGTATATTGCCTCATTGTTAGTATAATATATGTATATTGCCGGCATATATATGAACAATGTTTTTGAATAAACACAGCAGGATATTTAGCCTAGTTTACTCCGAAGAACACTATGCCATGTTATGTGAGTTTGAATTCTTTGATTAATTCAAACTCAAAGCCAAGAAAAAGTCTAAAGATTAAGGGCTAATGTTAATTTTGAGCATAAAAGAAAATGCACTGTCCTTGGGTTTGGGATGAAAAATCACATATCAAATAACATAAGTAGGGGTGTGAAATGGGTGGATTAGATCGGATTTGTGTTGGGTTTAATTGGGTTTGAAAGCACGGGGTTTAAGTGGATCGAAAAGTGTGGTCTGAATGTGGATTTGGTGCATGTTTGGTTGGATTGATTTCTAATGATACTTATATTAACAACCAATATAGAACCATCCATTATGTAAGGACTCTTTCTACGTAGCATGTGAAGATTAGGAACTTTTTCCACGAGAACTGAACTTTTGTACTAGTTTATAAATATAGTATATGCACATTTAATTTAAAAAAATGGGGGTTTATGGTATGTAGTTTTTAATTATTATTAATACATTATACTTTTATGTTTAAAGTCCAAATCAACATAAAATTATCAAAATAATATCACTAAATTTAACAAAATACTTTCTCATCAATACTAATCACAAGTTACAATAAACAAAAGCGCATACACTGACAATGACAAATCTATCTTTTAAGAATTAATAGCGTTGAAGTACGTAGCAATAGAAGTACCACCAAATTCCAAAACTAATGCATCGATGTCTTGAGAGTTCGTCTTCCTCTTCATTTTCAAACTATAAGCTGCATATTAAAGAACAAGACAATTATTTCAACATATGGCAAATATCATAAATAATTTAAATATTTGAGATAAATGAGAGAATCGAACCTTCGAGCCAATCACAACTACACCAAATTGCTTCTACATTTTGTGGAAGATTTGAACTAAGAAACTTTCCACCTACCACCATGGCTAAATGCAGATTCTCATGCAACTGTGGTGATAGGAATACTCAAAAAATCACGAGCCATTAATGCAAGTTCAAGATATCTAGAACTATTGCCTCTCCAATAATCAAAGGCGTCAAGATTTAGAAATTGTGGGCTCATTTTGGTATAACTCCAACTGTGATTGGTTTCTAGCATCAACACTCTGACTTAAATATGTATCAAATGCCTGTAAAAAAAATGTTATGACTATTCACATCCATCGCAAATTCCATATCATCATGCTCAATAATAGAACTAACAAGATCCTTATTGGTAAAGGAGAAGATAAAGAATGTGGGATCAATGAGTATACAACTTTTCTATCATCCTTATTGGTAAATTATATGATTGAGCAATCCAATTTTCAAATATTATTACATATGGTTATTATCCTAAAAACCTGAGTAAAACTACAATACCTTCTTTGTTGGTTCGATCTTCGATGATGGTGAGTTGATAGCAGTTGGCATCGGAAGAAGGTGGTGGCTTTTTTTTTTTTTACGTTTTATAATTCAGGGTTTTTTTTAAGTACATTTAATAATTCAGAAACTTAAATGAGATTGAGCACTATTTTGTCAAAGCATAAAGCTTTTCTCAGATATTTAAGGCTTACAGCCAAATCTTAGGCCTTAGCCACTAATTATGGCACTAAAGAACCAACTTGGGTAGCAATTTGTCATATACATATATATAATATATTTAGCATTTAAATAAATTTTAATTAATTATCTAAATCTATTCACAAAAAATTTCTATCAGTTATAGAACGAACATTCTTATTTAATCAAAAAATATATGAATATCAAAATTGTATTATTGAAAAAATACTTTTTATCAAATGCATGTTAAAAAGTTAAAGATTTAAAATTAAACAACTATGTTCTAACAATAAATTTATTAATTCAAGTATTGTGTATGGTATAATAATTTAATTATTTTGCACTATATCATATGATTAGGAAGTGTATAAATTGTGATTATATTTATTTCAGAACTTGAAAAAAATATTATTATATATTATTGTTTACTGTGCGTATATTTCTTTTTTTGAAATAAAAAATCATCAAATCATACTTTATTTAAATATTTTAGCTACATTAAATTTTCACCTAATAAATTTTGTGAATTATTTTCCTTAATTAATTTACGATCTGTAAGCTAATCTCACAGATCTCACAGATTTATGTGAGATTAGCATGTCCCTTTGTCAAAATAAAAACAGTATCTGATTAACCATTCTTTCAAAAATAATTATATGCTACATGTTCTTTTAGTTAATGTAAAATCAAAAGTTTACATGATTTTTGTCTAAAGATTCTTTTCTTAGATAATATATCAATTCTTACCACATGTGAGTGGCTCACATGTGGGCAATGACTCTACTATAGAAAAGGTGACTTAATATATATATATTAATATATATATTTACCAAATAGATTTTATTACAAATATATTCATTCTTCTGTAATGTACTATGTAGACGCATTTTTGTTTCTAAGATTCGAATATTCTTATGTAAAATGATATTCAAATACTTATCCATATACATTTCTAACATAAAAAACAAATATCACGTGAAATTTTGTCTATATATATTTTTCTTCAAAAATAAAACGTCTAAAAATATTTTAAAACCATTTTTCTACTCATAGAAAGATAGATTACTCTACCTTTTCAGGATAATATTTTCTTTAGGCCTTTCTTTGTAAAAGAAAATATTCTTGAAAATAACTTTTTTCTACTCAAATTGAAATTATTTAGTGTTAACATATTAAAGTAATTTTTTGTAGAAAATGAATAGAAATAATGTAAATAATAGTATTGATTTACATTTTGACCTTAAACATCATCCTATAATATTTTGAAAAAATCATTGTTAACATAATAAGAAATCTATTTTTTCATATGAACTTTATACCTTAGAAATTATAAATGTTTTTATTCATTATTAGCCGTTAAGTTCAACTTAAAACACTATAATACATGTATGAATATAATAATATTATAAATGGTAAAAGTATATAATCAACTAGTTTTGAGCAACATTATATTTTAAACTATTTTGATAAATAATATTGAACAAGACAACTTTTATTTTCAATCTTCATGATCAGCTATATCTAAATGCAAAAGAAAAAAACAAAGAGAATAGCCATACATTATTTCATCCAACGTCTCTAATATATGCAGCAACTAGTCAATAAATAATTTCTTAATCTTAAATTAGGCTGTATGCCAATCCCACAATGATGTGACACTATTTTGGTATACAATTGTGGAATAGAAGATCAATTCCGTATATTAAGTTGGTTGTTGCTTTTAAATAGTATAAGATGTTAGTTTTTCTAAATAAAACGATAGTTGATTAAAAAAAATTACCATTTTAAATATAAATTTTGTGTTCACATGTGATTCATAGCGTCTTAAATTAAAATGGATAATAATTGAATAAAAATATTTTTGATTCTTGTGGTAATAAAGTATAAATAAGAAATCGATTTTTATTATGTCTCAATAATTTATCACAATATTGTAAGATGATGTTTGAGATCAAAATGTAAATATCAATAATATTCTTTACATGATCTCAATTCATGTTTATGCTCTAAAATCTCATTTTTTTTCTTTTTTTGATCACCATATTCTAAAAGTTATAGGAACCATTTTCAATCAAATATATGTTCATTATATCTTATTTTCTTATTCCACTATACAACTAATTTGTTACTTGTTGTATTCACAATTAATCAAAATTCATAATCATTTACTCTTATGATTATCTTTCTTTCTATTTCATAATTTATAATTATTAAAATTATATTTGATATTTCTTTATTCATTTACATAATCAACATATAAATGAATATCTGAATCATTTAACAAACTTTACACCAACTTGTCATTATCAATTTGGCACAAATTAAAATTCTCAACTACTTTTGATAAAAATACAAACACAATACTATCTATCAGTTTACACATATATCAATAATTTAAAAAAAAAAAACATTAAAGATTTTAACTCAACATTAAAGCAAAACTAGCTTCTAGTGTCACTCATGCTCGTCTTTTTTCACTTTTTTACTATTAATTGAATGAGTCCTTTCTTAACTTTGTATACTATATGCAAATAAAGAATCAATTATTAAAATTTGACACGACACGTATAACTAAAAAGCTTAAGTCAAGACAAAACCAGATTTACTTTATAAATAAAGAAATTAAAGATATAAGATAAGGTATCCACCTTATTTAGCCAGATTTACTTTATAAATAAATTAATTAAACATATAATAAAAGTTGCCCACATGATATTTGTTCCCTTACAATTGATAAAACAAATATTCACATGCAAACCCTTTTTTTAAATATAGAATTAATAGCTCACTCTTCAACACGTGTAAAGGCCCAAATTTATTAAGAATAGACTACATTGGAATAATCACATTTTTCTTTCCATATAGGTGAATTAATATATATTTTGATCCTGGGTTTTACAAAAATTTCATGTTTATATTTTATAGATTGTTAAAAATCTCATATTTGGTCCTACTATCAATTGCTGTTAAAACTAACTATTTCATTAATTAGAGCCATCAAAAAAATAAAAACTACTAAATAAAAAATTCACATTTGTATTAATATTTTTAGATAAAAGTGAATTCACATTTATTTTCAATGTTTTGTATTATTATTCTTTTTTTTGAATCTGGCTAACAAAACCATTCATATTTTGACAGAAATTAATTATGAGACTAAATATGAGACTTTTTACGACTTATTGGATGCAATATGAAACTTTTATAAATTAAATCTGTTGATATATGCATAATCATAGGGTCAAAATAATTTCTAATGAAGTTGGTAGCACCATGTTTTCATATACTAGAATTTACTGGACTAAAAACAAATGTTTTCTTTAGCCATATTTTAAATTTTCTTTTTAGGATTTCGAATTAGGAATAGAGATTATAAAATTTTGTGTAAGAAAGTTGAGATTTGTGGAATATTTGGTTGTACTTTTAAAGAATTTGAATATATTGTTGATGTGATATAAATAATATATTTTATTAGAATTTGATGTAATATATTATTGAGTTAGTTTAAAAGTAAGAAGAAAATAAATTTGATAATGAGGATTAAGTAATTTATGATAGATGAATATTTGTATAGAAGAATGTGCATAGAAAATGAGAGTGATTAATTTTGGAGAAAATAAATTTGAGTATGAAGTTTCACTTTAGAAATTCAGAAAACAAAAAAGAGGTTTTCTTATTATATAAAACAGTCCATGTATTAGTTTAAGATTGTTAAAAAATTCATAATAAAAATAGGTTAATCATACCTTATTAAGAATATGTATGATATCCATTTTATGTTAAAAAAATAAAAATAAAAATATGCATAGTCTTTGGTAAAATAGCATTATCCTAACTTTTAAATTGTATGAAAAAAATTTGAACGTTAAATTAACATGTTAATAAATGTAAAAATATTAAAAAAAACTGTATTTTTTTTATTGAAAATGAGATTTCAAGTAGGGTTTAATATAAACAATTCGAACTATTATAAATGTTATTTTATAAAATTAGAAATAAAAATCCATCTTCAGAAACATGACAAAATATAGCTGAAATCTATACCGTGTTTGTTACAAAAATCTTTTTCAAGTCTATCCAGAAAAGAAAGACTAAATATTTGTGGTACTATAGTATATTCCCATTACATGGCGTTAGTCAAACCACACAAGTACAACCATGGCTTGATGTGATGCTATAGATTTTCTTGGTTATTTTATTTGAAGTGTTAATATGCAAATAAAAATAATTTTTTTCTTTTCACATAATAAGTTTAAATTTTTCTAATATTTCATCGATTTAAATATAAAAAATAGTTACAATAAATCTTATATTGAATGTTGTTTTATTTTATATTATAATATATACAATTTAATTTTTCAAATATAGCCAAAAATTTAATTTCTATCGATAATATTAACAATTAAAAAAATGTATACTAAAAGGTCTACAAAAAAAATGTCATTTTTTCTAATTTTTCTGCAAGAATTTCTTTAAAATTATCTGAATTGAATTTGGATCTTTTTTTTTTTATCAATCAAATGAATTTTATGAACTTTTTTATTTTGAAATATGTAGGCTATGTTTGGTTTTATTTTGAGCTAGTTTTTGGCCAAAATTTTGACCAAATTGTATTTGGCCTTCACAATTTTCATAAAAAAAATCCTAATTTTTTGGTCCAAATTTTGTATTCTCATTTTGAAATTTAACACACTTTCATGGCCCACTTTTTTTTATACATATATACACATATATGTATATCACCTTCTATTACACATATATATAACAATCATTACAATTTTAATATTATGTTATAATTTTCAATCACTAATTAATTACTAAAAGACAAAAACTTACGTGATTTCACTGTTACGGTAATTTATGTTCCCTTTGAAAATAAAAACAAACACTATCTGACAAAAAAATTTCACCTAAAAATTAACAATCAACATAAAACCAAACACAATCTCATTAAATATGCACGTGTCCCAAAAAAATTCTCACCAAAAATTCTCACCAACATACCCAACTAAAACAAAATCAAACATAGCCTTAGTTTTTTAGAGTAGAAGTGACCAACTAATCAAAACATATATGATTAGCTGATTTAAGAATTCAATAAAATATAATTTACTTATATCAAAAATAATTTTAAATTATAGGAGGGTTGCTTTATATTCTCTTTGTTGTCACTTGAATTAAGAGACAATAACCTGGATCTTATTTAAACAGGTTTTTGCACCCATGACCCTACCCGACCCTATTCACGGCTTCCACGTGCGCCGCAGTCACTAAACTCCATATTTACTCACACTAAATCCAAGATCTTAAGAGCACTCACAATGGGGATTTTCATGGGGCTTTTCATGGGGCTTTTTAGTTGCAATGGGGATTTTGGGGGGATTTTGAGGGGCTGCTCCTGAAAAGCCCCTCTCAAGGGGCTGCTCCTAAGCAGCCCCTCCAAAATACGCTGACTCAGCATTTAAATGCTGAGTCAGCATTATTTTTTAAATTTAATTTATATTTTTTTGTTTCTATTTTTAATTACAAAATGTGCAATTAATTTTTGCACATGCAATTAGTCCCAATTTATTATTATTTATTATTTTTTAATTATAAGAAATTTTATTTATATATACTCCCATTACACTATTATTTTTTATAATTCGTTTTTATTAAAAAAATTATAATTTTTGTCTATACTTTTTTTTCACTAAAATAACAATTCCTATAATAAATTCTATTTATTTTTTAAGAATAATAATAATATTATATTAAATAAATAATAATAATAATTAAATTAAGTTTACAATAATGTATACAAATATATTATATTTTTTATGATAATAATATTTTCATAGTTATTTATATATATTATTAAATTTAAAATAATACATGGTGGAAGATGACATGTGGCATTGTGGGTCCAAAAGAAGGGCTTTACCATTGTAGGTGAAAATTTATGGGGCTTTTTATTTTGGAGGGAGATGACTTGGCATATGGAAAAATGTGAAAATCCCTTGAGTAAGGGCTTACCATTGTGAGTGCTCTAATACTAATACGATAAATAATCCAAGATTTAGATTTGTAATTCTATTAATAATGGTTTAATAATTCATAATTTTTTAATCTCACTCATCACAAGTTTTATTTACTTTTATAATCTTTAAAAATCTCACTGCTCAAAATTTAATAATTAACTTAATTTCTTAACTTTTAACTTTTAAAACATCTTAAATTTTATACAGAGTCAAAATTTTCTTTTAATATTTAATAATTAATAACATTAATCAATATTTTGATTAGGGGTGTTCAAAATCAACCGAACCGATCGAATCGAACCGAAAACCGAAAATTCGGTTCGATTTTTAACCGAATCGAAAAATTCGGTTCGGTTTTCGGTTTTTTATTTTTCAAAAGTTCGGTTTTCGGTTCGGTTTCAGTTTTTGGTGTCGGTTAACCGGACCGAACCGAAAACCAATTTTTTTTAATTTTATTAAATTTAAATATATTGTTTCATTTAAGTAATAAGAAAGAAACAAGAATTTGTTGTAGTCTAGTTGGTCAGGGTAAATGTCTTTCATTTGAGAGACCTGGCTTCAAGTCCTACCAATGAAATTCTCCTGTTTTTTTTTTTTTTTTGTGGTTAATAAAAAAATTAAAAAAAAAATTCGGTTATTCGGTTTTTAACCGAACCGAACTATTTCAGTTCGGTTTTCGGTTCGTAAAATTGTTGAACTTCGGTTTCTGCCGAACCGGGCCGACGAACACCCCTAATTTTGATTTAAATATTTCTGGCAAAAATTTATGTACAATTATAGTCACATTAGATAATAAAATTTTATAATATAAATCATATATAAAATTTTATTCGAAAGTCTGATCATAATATTAATACAACTGACCATTTAATTAAAACTAATTATAAAATATTTTGAAAAATATAAATTTTAAATTCGTCAACAAATTTATTAAATTTATTTGGATGTATAAAATTATAAATTTATAATAAATTTCAAATAATACCTTAAATACTCTCTCCAAATCCAAAACCAGATATACAAATAATATATTAATTAAATATTTAAATTAAAGCTAACAAATGAAAGATAAAGTAATTTTATCTTTTCCTCTTCCTCTATAAAAGTCTTTCTAATCTCAATCGCACTATTTTAACTTTTTTCTCCACCACCATTGAAGTTAAACCCCCAGTTAAGAAACCTAAAATTCTTCAAATTTTTGAAAAAATTGAGTAATTTTATGCATGGCGATCGAATCTAGGCCGAAGAAGAAGTCATCTGGATCGTCCAGTATGTTGGCGCCGGGATTCCGGTTCCATCCGACGGATGAGGAATTGGTCCGGTACTATTTGAGGCGAAAAGTCTGCGGCAAGGCTTTTCGAATTGATGCCATTTCTGAGATCGATATTTACAAGACCGAGCCATGGGATCTACCTAGTATGTACCTTTTTTATGGTTTCGGATTTTTAATTTTGTGAAATGTTTCTGTGCTAGTGTGTTAATTTTGATTTTGGTCGAAATTAGGGGTTTTTTCCTACTAATTAATTGCCTTTTCTACTGGTTGTGAGTACCAAGAGTTTTTTTTTAATTCTTTTCAATTTGCTGTTCGTATGATTTGAATTTCTTTTCTGAAAAGTTGTTTAGGGTGGTATTTCTGATTTGGGGGTGGTTTGGGGTTCTTTTAGCAGTGAATTGTGAGGCTTTTTTTACCTACAGTTGTAATGTGGAGAGTATGCAAACATGTTATGCTGAGTGAATCTTGTACTTATAATCATGGCTAGACTGAACGGGACCGGAGGTTTGCATCTAAAGTTTCGATTGTAGAATTGAATCATGTATGAATCAGATAAATCGGTCTGTTTATCGGTAAACATTTTTGGTTGTACTCATAAACATGTTGTGTTAAGTGGATCTTGTACTTGTAAATTGTAATTGAACTAGATTGTAGCGAATTCTTGCAGTGAGTTCAATTTTCAGTTGAATTAAATGGTATGTTGAGGTCGGTTTATTTGGATTTGTTTTTGTTTGTTCCGCGCCAGTTGAATATTCTCATCCTATATACTACATCCCTTGTTTAGTGGGACAAATGTAACACTGGTAATGAAGGTATTAAATTATTTATGACAATAATAGCCTCATTACAGTGTGCATCTCCATGATCTCTCTGTGTATGTAGTAATTATGCGCACTTCATTTACTTCTCTTGCATCATCACTGTTGTGATTTTGTTGTGTTCGTCCTCTTATCACTCCAAGCTTAAAATTAATGTGATAGTAACTTTTGGCTGTTTTAGGCTTTTCAAAGCTCAAGAGTAGAGATTTAGAGTGGTACTTCTTCAGCGTGCTTGACAAGAAGTATGGTAATGGATCAAGGACAAACCGGGCCACTGAAAAGGGATATTGGAAGACTACTGGAAAAGACAGGGCTGTCTACCACAGAACACAAATTGTGGGGATGAAGAAAACTCTTGTTTATCATATTGGTCGTGCTCCAAAGGGTCAGAGGAGTAACTGGGTTATGCATGAGTACAGGCTCACTGACTTGGAGTTGGAGAGAGCCGGCATAGGTCAGGTGGGCTTACATTGTCATGCCTTTTGATTTTTTATTGTATTTGTTATCTGTACTCATTTCATGTTTTTAGTGAATAGAATTATGAGTATGATGTTTGGCCAAGGAAACATGACTTTAGAGTGGGGTCGACAGTCGAGCTAGATTCTAGCTCAAGCTTTTTCGAGCTTTGCCGGGTCGACTCGAGAATAATTTGTGGTTAATGTTAATATTATCATGATACAAGAACTAGTGTCGGGGATGATTTGATCTTACAATATCTGGACTTTTATTTAACTGATGAAATATATCTTTGGTGGAAAAGGATGCATTTGTGCTTTGCCGGGTCTTTCAGAAGAGTGGTTCAGGGCCAAAGAATGGTGAACAGTACGGAGCACCATTTGTGGAAGAGGAATGGGAGGAGGATGAGCTGGAATTGGTTCCAAAAGCGGAGTCTGCAGAGGAAGTTGACTTTGATGATGCTTATTTGGACGGTGATGATCTTGAGCAGGTTTGTGTTTTACCATTATCATTTTTCATGAAATTGATACCTCCTATAATTATTCCCCTCTAGCATAACATGCCCATGTCAAAGCACATTCAGGACTTCTCTCTTTCGCACCCATACCTATGATTAAGGAATGATAGGAAAAAAACATGAGGCCATTGCATGATTAATTGGGTTTATTACATGAACTGGAAACTTGAGTCAAGAAATCACTGGATGTTCACTTACATATGTAGACTATGTCGTCCAAGATGCAAATTATTGCATGAAAGATTTAATCAGTTGCTTGTATTAACAATGGAATCCATACTTTTCGGAACTTTTTGAACTGTCAGTCTCTATCATGGGTCTGGTAATAACTTACCAAATGGTGGTTTTTTTTTTGGTTATTAGGCCGACAGTGAGGTGGTGTGCATGTAATTAACGCTAGATCTTATTTAAGAATCTGCCTTGCAGTAGTATGATTTTCATGATCATCTTCTCTTAAAATGTTTCTTTATGCAGATTCTTGGATCAGATGATCCGGCAGATCCCGCTCAGTCAGATCCCGCCCCTCTTCCATTGAACTTCCACTCTGCAGATGGCAGCTGTGGCGAGGAAACAGCAGAGTCATTCAATGACAACCAAAAGCACTTAATTTCTGCAGGCAACCAATATTCTGAAGCTGAGCCGTTTGATGATGAGAACTTATATGATTGGGCTTTGCCTGCTCTATATGAATTGGATGCAAGACCTGTGAAGCATGAATACATTGGTGAATCTAGCAAATCGGGAGATTCTGATGATTTAGATTTCTTGCTGGATGAACCATTTGTGGATTCTTCTGACAACCTTAAATGCAGCGAAGGAGGGTTCATCGAAGCTAATGATTTTGCAAATACCAATGAGACTAATACCTCTGCGTTTAACGTGCTTGATGACTACCTTACATTCTTTGACACCAGCGATGACACATTACTGGAATTACCGTATGATCCTTCAGTGATACTTGGAAATGAGGACCTTGTTTCTGATCATGTGTTGCTTCCTGAGAAGGTAATGCATCATCTTGAATTATGGGAATTTCTGTATATATGTTCAACTTTCTGACATAAGTGTGACATTGAAAGCTTTACTCTTGTGTTAGATAGAATTTCCCGAATTGCACTCTTGTTTTGAAAATGCTAAAATTCATTTCAATGCCAGGAATTGGATGATGGACCCATGCAATCTATGTTGGCAAATGAACAACATGACAACAACAATAATAATGATGATGCATCGCCTTCTGATAAACAAGATTTGGCTAAATATGAATCAGGTACGGAAGCGGATCCTAGTTTTGATCAATTTAGTTGTCTCTATTCTTCTATTAAATTATATTATAAAATTAAGTTTACCTCTGGTCTTGTCATATAGACACTCTTACAAGTTTACATGACCCACTTTTCCACTTCCTGTATTTTCTCTTACCCAATTTTCTTATTTTTCTCTCCAGTTACATTCCTCGGCAACTGCTTGATATATAATTTGAATTTGAATTAAATTATTGTTGCTACCATAAGATTGATATGTTAATTTATAAATGGGTAAATTATATACACCCTTCTGCATGAGGGCCTATATACAAATAATTACACCCTGTTTGCAATCACCACAAGCGATGTGCATGTATTCACCGAGATGTCTCTGTAATTTGGAAAATCTCAGGCATTCGTAAAAGTTACCCAATAAGTCGATGGATGTGCATGTATTTATTTCAAGAATACGCATCAATTGTGCCAATAGAATGGTCCACGCATATCATAACTATATCATCTAACTCGCTTTCCTCTATGTTGCAGATTATGAGAATCCATTCGTCAAACATGCAAGTCAAATGTTGGGCGCCCTTCCCGCCCCACCGCCATTTGCTGCAGATTTTCCTTCAAAAGAAGCCGTTTATCACAATTCTCTGTCTCAACCTTCTAGTTCGGTACATGTTACTGCTGGTATGATTCAAATAACAAACTTGAACAATGGTGGTAACGAACAAAACCAGTTTTTGAGCAAGCACGAGAATGTCAACATTGTTCTTTCGTTTGGCTTTTTACAAAGTGAAGATGGTTATACAAGTGTTGAATCAAGTGTTAGCATACAACAGGGGAAGAATGTTTCGACACTGACTAGAGGTTGGTTCTACTTTATATGTTTATGGGTCCTAATTCTCTCGATCAGCTTCAAAATCGGGACAATTATAAGGGCTAATTAATGTTTTCAGTAAATCGTTTAGAACTATTGCACAAGCGAAAAGCTTATTCGCGTACTTGCTGGATGATGCATATTATATAAATTTGCTTTTCTCTTTGCGTCTTATTTTGATATGTAATGTTAGGACAAGATAGGAGTCGGTCTTTGAGCTGTCTGGTCAATGAATGCAGCAATGTTAACGAGTGCTATTATGAACTAATTATCGACTGTTGATTATTGAGATATATTCTCAATCCTAATAATCTCGTTAAGGTACATTTCTTCGAGCTGTTCATAATTTCTAGAAAGTGATTGGCTAGAGTAGGTGAAGTACAATTTGATCCTATAATCTCCTTTTAGAAAGTACTATGCCACATTAAAGTATAGCTGAATTTCTAGTTGAACTATTAACCGATTTGTGGGAAGAAAATTCTATATAAATTTGTTATAAATTTCAAAAGGGTATTTTGATAAAACAACCCATCTATTTGAACTATATAGTAGAATTACCCAATTATCTTCAACAATACATACACACACCCAAAAAAGGATCCATTGTTGCATACATAAACATTAAATGAATTTCACGATTTAAACAGTAGACTATAGTAAGATGGCATCATACAACACTATACATAAAGCAAATTGAACAATATTAACAATAGAATACAGTAAAAAGGAAGTGGTATAGTGCTATACTTGATAAACTTATGCCTCAATGTTATTCAAGTCTATGTATGATATTGGCTCCAATTGCCACCAGTATTGCTACATAAAACATTGATTATTACACACTATTGTACATAAGAGCCAACAAAACACTATTATAATTTCGTTCCGGTTCGTGGTTTTACATTTCTCCAGGAAGCATTGTATCGCCTGGAAGATCACATACAGCAATACCCTGAAAAAGAAACAATGTTTCAAATATTAAAAAAAATACGAATCGAAAAGCTATAAAAAAAAAAATATCATTTAGATTATGAAATATGTGATGAAACGGACCTCTCCAGTGAGATGGGCTACACATTTCTGCTCAGCAAGCAGTTCAGCCTCCGTCTGTAAGATAAACGTACGTATTATAATATAGAAATCGGATTTTTTTTAGACCGTGGATTTCGAGGCAATCATTAATAATTCTTTAAGGAAACAATCAGAGGCGGAGCCGATAATTGAAAAAAAAAAATGAAAATTGGTGCGGCGAAATATGATGGTCGTTATAAAATTGTATATATGATTAAATAAAATATTAATAATATATATATATTATTTTCTTCAAAACAAAAGAAAATACCTTTTTGATTCGATTCCAGAGATAGTCGTCAAATATAACGTCTTTAACAAGTTCATAATCGCCATCCCCCTGCCCATGTCGAAATTTCAACAAATCAGAAATTTTTGCACTCAATAAAGAGGCGTGAGAACAAAAATACCGTTTAAACTTACTTTTGATCTGCATGGCATACTGAAAACAATACCTTCTGCAATGCCATAAGGATTTCCAGCAGTATATACCTACATATATACACACAATCATGTTGTTCGTTTATGTTTTTCAGTAAAAAAAATTAAATTTTCTAGAGAATTGTGTATTATCAAAATTCATGTGAGAATTGTAGTTATTTGTTTATGTTTTTAGAAATAGGTTGAAAGTTATGAAATGTGTCAAATCAATATTGGTAGGTTGATGGATAATGTGCAGAATGATTATTTTAGTTGTTTCTATAATGATTATGTGAATTAAAAACAATGAAATATAAATAAAAAAATTGTAAAGTATGAAAGAGAAATAGAAATAATGATTATAATGAATGATTTGATCGGTAAACATGCGAAATGATGTATATATGATTGATAAGTAATTATATAGTGAATTGAAAAAGCAGAGTCGAGAAAAGGGTAAATTTGGTGGAAATTTTGGTACTTTTAAATTCTGGGATTTAAAAACTTGAAAATGGGATTTGAAAAAATAAACAAACAAAACCTATAGCATTTTGAATTATGAATATACGAAATTAAATTAATAAACTTACTCCAGATGAAAACCAGTCTCCCTCGGGAGTCGGAGTTACAAGAGACCGTATTGCGTCAACAATTGATACAGCAGTTGAAGCAGCCGAAGATCTTCCCCATTTCTTAATTAGGACCCCACCTCTCTGTAAATTAATATCAATTCAACGCTTATTAATTATTTTCCGTAAAATCCAAATTGAACAAAAATATTTGAATTTTTTTATTTTATTTTATTTTATTTTGCATCTTACCGTTTGGACCATTTGCGTGAATTCTTCTTCTAACCATTTAGTGTCCTTAATAACTTCTTTGACTGGAACGCCGTCGATTTTAGCATTTAAAAAGTCGGGAACCTGAAAAAACAGCAGAAACATAATTAAAAAAATTAAAAAATTAATTAAAAACACAATATACCCAAAATTAAAGCTAATATCCATTCACAAAAACATTAAATTATTATAATTTATAATTACAATTTACAACTATCTGACGATAAATGATAAATGACCTGAGTAGTTGAGTGGTTCCCCCAAATGGTCACATTAGAAACTTTGTCGTAAAAGACTCCGGCTTTAAGGGCCAGCTGCGAAAATACGTAAAATTATCTAAATTATTTTTTTATTGATTTAGAAAATAAATAAATTTAAAGATAAAAACAGCGTGTTTATTGATTGCGTTTGTACCTGACATTTTGCTCGATTTTCATCTAACCTAGTCAAAGCATGAAAATTTTTGGCGGGAATATCTGGAGCATTTTTCAAACAGATCAATGCACTTCAAAGGAAAGAAATTAAATCAGTATGAAATTATAACGAAAAAATGAAGCAAAATTAAATTAAACTATAGAGAAAACTAAAAAAAAAAAAAAATTTACTTTGTATTGCAAGGGTTTCCGACTACCATCACTTTGACGTTCCGTGATGCAACCGCATTGAGGGCTTTTCCCTACAAATTTTTGTCCAAAGAACAAATTTTATGTTGTTAGAAACTAAACACGATTATCAATAGATGAGAAGACATAATTTTACTCCTATTAGAAAAGAGACAAAATGCTAAAAACTATCAGATGACACGAAATATCAAAAAATATTAGGACACGACACAACCTTGAAACTGCTACAAAATGTGTATATATATATCATAGATATATATGTTTCATTAATTTACATTAAAATATATAAATTAGTCTTTTCATTTTAATTTAAATATGACTGATTAGAGAAATAAACTACAATAATTACTATTGTGCACTATAAATTTATATTTGATTTGCAAAGTTATATATATTTAAAAGAAAAATAAGAAATTTTAGTTTTCAAAACCACAAAAAATAAGTAAAATAATATCAAACGTCACAAATAATGCATACATAATAGACACACCCTCTAACTACGTCCATTACGGTGTTCATAATTCATTTTTTTTGGTTTTATTTAAGTATGCGAATTTATTTCAATATTAGACACGTTGTGATTTTTTGAAGTGTCGAACTCACTAAATAAAGCATTACATTAGTCTGTATTGTATGACATGTTCTTTGAATAAACAAAGTGGAAACATAAAATAACAAATGAATGAAGAAGAAAAAGACACCTGTTCGGCGAAAATCTGGCCGTTGATGTCTAGTAAGTCGGCCCGTTCCATTCCGGGCCCACGTGGCTTTGCACCAATCAGAAGAGCCCATTCTACATCTTGGAAAACTTCGTATGGATCGATCCCAATACTCACTTCTCTCAGTAAAGGAAATAAAGAGTCCTCAAGTTCCATTGCCACTCCTGAAATTGTTTTGCAGAGTTTTATATTTAGTTGTAATGAAAAAAGTGTAGAGAAAATGATGAAAAAAAGGTAAAAATATACCTTCAAGTGCTTGAAACGATCGTTCAGATCCTAACAGTTTTAATGCAATAGGTTGATCGGGCCCGAAAACCTCACCAGAAGCAAGCTGACAAAAAGAGAATCTGCATACTATTAGCCGTAAAATACAAAAGAGGGATACGAATAATCTAGGATATCGACTCCTAGTTTACCCGAGAAAATTAAAACATGTTTCATTTTACTGATTTTAAGTTAAAAAAAGCTAAACATTAAAACAAATTCGAGAAATTTATAGTTTAGGTATTGAGTGATTACATTTCTTTTAAACAAGATGGAAAAATCAGATTTCGGAAGTATTAACCGCCACCTATTTAACTGGCTCGTGTTAAAAGTTAAAACCTTACAAAGTCGACATTAAAAGCTTCAAAACTATGACTAGTGTTCATTAGGACAATTTATTCGAAGAAAACGCCAAACTACAAGGAATATTGACTTCAAATATAAAGACTTCAATTTAAATTAGAAAATATATTTTGATAATAATCTTCCTTTGATAAGCATAAATAGAAAAAATGATCTTACTTTAAAAAGAAGATGATTTGATATCATCCCAGCAGCACCTGAGACAGCAATATTGATCATTTTCTTCCATGATTTTGTTTCCTCTTCCTGTCAACATATAACATCGAAAAATTTCTGAATCAACATATTTTCTTTCTTCCTTTTACCTTGTTGGAATACTAAGATCTCACGAGATACAAACTGATGCGGCATTTTTGTTAATTTTTCTAATACATTTGCAATAAAATATCTCAAAGCATGACAATTTTAACACATTCAGCACAAAGTTGTTGAAATTTATAAATGGAAATATTTCAAATACCATTGCACAGCTAAAGAACACATTATAAACATTTTAATATTGAAAACTTTGCATGCCAAATGTTCTCAAGTCATAACTATGTATGCAGAAAACAAATAAGACCATGAATTCTACTTAGAAAAATCAAATATCTGTGATTCATAGTAAAAACCAAAAGCCCACATACACTAATCGAAAAACTCGAACTTGAAAGCATAATAAACTCCAGAAAATACAACAAAATCATATAAGAGATTATATTAAACTTTAGTCATATACAAAAAAAAAAAGCTTACTGCTTTGAGATCATAAGTGAGACAAAAAACTCCATAACATTCAGGTTTCTTCTTGGGGTCCTCTGTTTTCACAGCCACCGGAGCTTGAACTTCACTACAAAATGCATTACCAGATAAATAAACAAATAAACAAAAACCCACAAATAAATTTCTTGAAATTACAGCTCACAAGTACAAATACACACAATAAATGCAAAAAAGGAGCTTACTTTGAAGTTACAGAGCAGAAAATTCTCGAACTACGTTGCCTGAGGTAAACACGGCGGCGATTTGAAAGACGGGTCGATAGGTAAGAGAGCTGTGAAGAGTGTTGAAGAGTAGCTTTAGTATATGAAGAAGAAGATGGGATTAACTCTGCGACCGCCATGGAAGCAGAAAAAGAGAGCTTGAAGTGAAAATTTTGCGAGGTTTTTAGTTTGAGAGTGGATGATATATTGATTTTGAAAAGTAAGTTATAAGGCTAAGCATATGACACTTGTCTATTTTCAATCTCTGTTATTATCTCATCCCTTAAGTCTTGTTCTCTTTGGACATTTCTAACATTATTATTGATTCACATGACAATACACAATTCTGAAACTTCGAGTATAACTTTTGGGTTGATTTCCATTATTGTTTATGATAAGGGATAATAGCAACAAAAAATAAATACTCGTGTTAAAATAAAATTATTAAAAAATTCATGTATTTCATACATTATATTAGGGGTGTACATAAATCCGCTCAAACCGACCCAACCCACCCGCAAACCGCCGGTTTTAAACTTTTAAATAATAATGGAGGTTTAATATTCTTGTCACCCGCCACTTTTAGGTCGGTGGTGGTGGTTTTAGAATTTTCAACCCGCCTAAACCGCAACCCGACCGCTAGTTATATATAATGCACACAAATGATATTATAAAGATTAATAAAAAGTCTTAAATTAATACATATGTATATATTTTCTAACAATGATAATTTTATTCACATTTATATTACATATTTTACTTTTATTTGGTGAAATAAATTAAATATCTTGCTTGATCACTTATTTTTATTCTACTTCAACAAAGTTTTATTTTCGCAACTAATGAAATAGGTTATACGTATTTATGATTAAATTTTTATGATATTTTAGTTTTAATAATATTAGAGTTTTTACTCATTATAAATTATGATTATATGAATTTTATTTATAACACCATTTGAATTTCTATATCCACCAACTCAATTTTTAAATCAAATCTACAAGAATTTTTTTTAGTGAACTAGTAACTAGTAAACGACAAAGAAAATGGAAAAAGCTAAAACCGCTAACCCGACCAAACCGAACCGCGTGGTTTTAAAACTTAATTATGTAATTTTTGGTTGTTATTTTGTCCATCCGCTTATGTCGGGTCGGGTTGATTTTTTCCTTTAAAACCGCCCGAACCCGACCGCGTACACCCCTACATAGTATAAAACACCCTAGTGTTAGTAGTTCTTAATCCTTTATCATGATTATAAAAAAATATACCTTATGAAATTAGAAAATAGAGCATATCTTGTAATATATAGAACCATATGCACTTTTTAATTCTACTTATTCAAATTTGTTACTTAATAGAATTATATTTAACTTCTTTGGATTTTCAAAAAGTTTGCTAAAATAACATCAGAGATTTTAAATACATAGAATTCAAGGGGTCGATATTGATATTGAAAATCATCCAATCTTATATAGAACATTGAGTTGTAGGATGAATTTAATAATAAAATATTCTTTTCGAGTGAAATGATAAAAAGCATAAAAGGGAACGAGTTACTTTGTGATTTAAAAGTGAGAAGTTTTTTTATGTGTTCTAGTTTATTAATTTTCATAACAGAAGCAACTGTAGCCTAATATTATAATAAAAATTGTATAACTGGCATGGTTAAACTAAGTGTTTTTAATCTAGATTCAATAAATGTATGTATGTAATTTCATTGTAAAGTTTTAATGTAATATATACATCTCTTTATTGTAGATATGAATAATTTATTTTATTATTTAATTTTTTATTTTTAAAAGGTTAATTATACGTAATAGAGTTCTAGTGCAATTATACATCTATTTATATACAATTTATTTTTATTAATTGTTATTTATTGTTAACTATTTTAAAATATATTTTATAAATAGAATAAAATTTCCAAAAAAAAAAACACAATCATAATAGATAATAAGATTGAGAGAGACAAAAGTTAAAAACATACACAAAAAATGGAAAGCGTGTAATGTTGAACTTGAAAAGTTCAGCTGCATTTTAAGGGCTTGGCCTCTTTTACGGGTGTACATAAACCCGCTCAATCCGCTCGAATCGCTCAAATCGAACTGATTTGCTCGTAAACTGTCGGTTTTAAACTTTTAAATTATAGTTGCGGTTTGATATTCTTGCCACCCGCCACTTTTGGGTCGGGTGGTGGGTTTAAAATTTGCAACCCGTTTAAACCGCAACTCGCTAGCTAGTTATATGTAATGCACACAAATAATATTATAAGGATTAACAATAAGCTTTTTGAAATAATATATAGGTATATATTTTTTAGCAATGATAATTTTGTTCATATTTATATTACACTTATACTTTTATTTGGTGAAAAAAAAAATATCTTGTTTGAACACTTATTTTTATTCTACTTCAACAAAGTTTTATTTTAGCAACCAAGGAAATATGTTATACACTTGATTTTCTATATTCACCAACTCAAGTTTTAAATTAAATCTACAATAATATTTTTTTTAGGATGTGTTTGGATCGAGTGATTTGGATTTGGGGAGGGGATTTGGAGGAAGGATTTCAAATGAAACCTAAAATCTAGTCATTTGAAATCCACCGTAGTCGTAGAGAAAATAGGTCAAAATGAATGACAAGATTTGAAATCCATCGTAATATGAATTCATCCAAACGCACCTAAATGAATTTGTCGATGAATTTCAAATCTTTCGATCCAAACACACCCTTAGTGAACTTGTAACTACTTTGCGACAAAAAAAATGGAAAAAGCTAAAACTGCCAACCCACTCGCCAAATTCATTAACCCGATCGAATCGAACTGTGCGGTTTGAAAAGATAAATGTGTAATTTTGGGTTGTTATTTTATCCACCTGCTTATATCGGGTCGGATTGATTTTTTCCTTTAAAACCATCCGAACCCGACCGCATACACCCCTAGCCTCTTTCATATAATTTGTATATCTTTTACTATAGTATAGCCCATTACAGAATGTAGGTGGGCTTTGAGCTTAATTAGCCCAGCCCAAATAATTTTATTTATTTCTCGTTAAATTCAAGTCAAACAAGTCAACGCAAAATGCAAAAACTTTTTCTACTTTTTCTTTGTGTTTTTTTTCATGTAAGTTCACAGTGATTTTCTTAATCGATTTTATAATCTACCAACACTATAAAACTATACAAATTGAATCTTATCATCATTCCAGATTCAAGTGGCCATTCTCAAAATGAAATTAGTTAATCAACAAATTGGTTTATTCATAAACTACCAGAGTACTAGTATAAATGGTTTCAAATGAGTCAACTCCTTAAATTTGAGCCACAAATATTAAGTTTCATATGGCCACAAAAATATATTGATGCATGTAGGTATTATTTTATTATCAAATCAATAGACCAAAAAATGTTTAATAAACCAACTTTATTAAATCCAATCGATCTTACATTTATCCTCCTTATTAGGGATGGTCCATATATATATTTGAACTCACCTAACTAAGTTTTCAATGGGTTAGATCCTAATATTTTAACTTTATAGTTTCAATTTGGTTGACTTTTAATAATGTGGATCCAATTGAGTTTTGAATTGGGCCAAATTTAGGTTTAAATAGAGTCCAAACTATCTTTCAGAGTCAATAATCTACATTTTACATTGTACAATAACTCCTTACATCACTTTAACTTATAATTAGTCCTTATTAGGTTCCAATTTGGTCCAACTATAATGCATATAATAATAAAAATATACAATTATAATAACATATTTAATATTATATGAATTTAACTACACTATTTTTTTTAATTGATTAAAATGGATTCATTTAAATATAAACTCAAATTAATTCATTTGTAAAATAAATATGTATACTATATTTGTGTACATGTATAATAAATTATTCATATATATATATATATATATATATTTGTATAATCCGAGTTCAATCACAATCCAATTTTAAAAACATTGCGTATATTCACAAGCTGGAAAATTTTGCATAGATTCGAAAGTCCCAAATACAAGCAAACTGGTCACAAATAGTCAATTTCTTCCACATTATAAAGAAAATTAAAAATTCCAAAATAACCAAATTATAAAAGTAACAATTACCAAATCCATCAATTAACACTAACAATCAATTAAACAACATGCCAAGCATTCCTCTACACAATCACAAACCCTAATTTCAAAAATCAAATCATAGAAATCAACATAAAATTCTAAGAACTGGTAAACTTGGTGACAGCTTTAGTCCCCTCCGAAACGGCGTGCTTCGCAAGCTCACCAGGAAGCACCAATCTCACAGCAGTCTGAATCTCGCGTGACGTAATCGTCGGCTTCTTGTTATACCTCGCCAATCTTGCTGCCTCCTGAGCCAATTTCTCGAAAATGTCGTTGATGAAGCTGTTCATAATCCCCATCGCCTTGCTCGATATTCCGATGTCAGGATGAACCTGCTTCAGCACCTTGAAGATGTAGATCTTGTATGTCTCAACGCTTTTCTTCGATCGCTTCTTCTTCTTGTCTCCGGCCGCCGCCGCGCCGCCTTCCTTCGGGAGTTTTTTGCCGACTTTAGGCTTCTTCTCCGCCGGAGCTTTCTCCGCCGCTGGGGCTTTCTCGGCCGCCGGTTTCTTCTCCGCTGGCTTTTTCTCTGCCTTTGGTGCCATCTTTGGTTTTTAGAGAGAGAGAGTAGTGAATGTGGATTTTGTTATGAATTGTTGTGTTGAGGGTGATTATATAAGAATTGGGGGTGACGGCTGATTGGTGGGATTGGAGTGACGCGGATTGTGGTTTGTGTCCGTTAGATTTGAGTTTGGATTTGACGGTGGCGATTAGTCTTTGTGTTTTTCAGTTCCCGGTGAAATTTTTTGAATTTTGGCATTTTCGAACGCTTTTTCTGCGAAATTACAGTTTTGTCCCGCTAACCAACAAATTGAATTATTTCTGCAATGCCAAAGAAAAAGGAAAATTTAAATAAATAATACAATTTAAAAAAAAAAAATTCAAAAAATAGTACAGATTTTGAAATGTATAGAAAATAGGCCAATGCGCCTTCCAGGCGCATGCCATCAATCACTTATTTCTTTTAGTACCGTTTAAGTTTGATTAATTTGTGATAATCGATCTTATTTTTTTTTCATTTTCTATATTATGTTGGATTTAGAGTTCAACATGAAAAATTTAGTTTGACATATAAAGTTTTCAACTACACAAAAATTAGTTTATTTTGATGTCAGTGTAAAAAGATATGACCAAAATAAAATATTTCGGTAAATCATTTTTCTAAACTAAAACAACTTTTTCTTTATTTCAAACTTATTTTTCACCATTTTTTATATTATTTTGGGTCTTTAGTTGAACATGAAAAATGTAGTTTGATAAACAAACTTTTCAACGCCACAAAATTTGATTTATTTCGATACCTAGATGAAGAAATACGATCAAAATAAAACACTACATAAAGAAAATAGAGTTTTTCCTTATTTCAATATTGTTCTCCCTTTTCTATGCTATTTTGACCATCGAGTTCAACATGAAAAATATACCTTAAAAAATAAGGTATTCAACGACATAAGAATTGATTTATTTCGATATTAGGATAAGAAAATACGATCAAAATAAAACAGTATAGTAGAAAAATATTTTTCACCCCTTATTTCAAACCTATTTTTCTCCTTTTTCTATGTCATTTTAGACCTCGAGTTCAACACAAAAAATGTAGTTTGACATATAAACTTCACATCCACACAAAAATTGGTCTATTTCAATAACCGGTAAAGAAGTACGATAAAAAAGTATAGTTTAGTTTGGCATATAAAGTTTGACATATTTCATTTGATCGTATTTGTTCATCGAGTATCGAAATAGACCAATTTTTATGTGGATGTAAAGTTTATATGCCAAACTACATTTTTTGTGTGGAATTCGAGGTCTATAATGACATAGAAAAAGGAGAAAAATGAGTTTGAAATAAGGGGGTGGAAAATATTTTTCTACTATACTGTTTTATTCTGATCGTATTTTCTTATACAAATATCGAAATAAATCAATTCTTATGCCGTTGAATACCTTATTTGTTAATGTATATTTTTCATGTTGAACTCGAGGGTCAAAAGAGTATAGAAAAGGGAGAACGGTATTGAAATAAGGAAAAACTCTATTTTCTTTATGTAGTGTTTTATTTTGATCGTATTTGTTCTTCCAGGTATCGAAATAAATCAAATTTTGTGGCGTTGAAAAGTTTGTTTATCAAACTAAATTTTTTATGTTCAATTCGACACCCAAAATAATATAAAAATTGGTGAAAAGTAAGTTTGAAATAAGGAAAAAGTTGTTTTAATTTAGAAAAATAATTTACCGAAGTGTTTTATTTTGGTCATATCTTTTTACACTGACATCAAAATAAACTAATTTTTATGTGGTTGAAAACTTTATATGTCAAACTAAATTTTTCATATTGAACTCTAAATCCAACATAATATGGACAATGAAAAAAAAAAGATCGATTATCACAAATTAATCAAACTTAAACGATAAAAAAAGGAAATTAAATAAGTGATTGATGGCATGCGCCTGGATGGAAGGCGCATTGGCCTATTTTCTATACATTTCAACGTCTGTGCTATTTTTTGAATTTTTTTAAAAAATTGTATTATTTATTTAAATTTTCCAAAAAAAAAAGGTTAAATGTTGTAAATTTGTGATTTGTGTTTAATATAACTATAATTCAATCAAATACATTTAAAATAAAATATTGTCAACACTATCATTTACTCAAATACATTTACAAATATATAATTAAGAATTATAACATCTTTTTATAATTCATATATCAATGTAAATAAAATAACATATAAACATATATTGAATCGAATTAGAGTCTTGGTACATGACACTTTCCTAGGATTGCCTTCCTACATACAAGTTTTGACGGCTGATTATGACTCCAAAATAAAATCACATTAGCTCACAGCAGATTCTTATTCTATGTACACGACTATAAGGAGTTAATAAAATAGTCTTTAGTAACATTGTCAAATCATTCTTATAAGAATATAAAATAATTTCGAAAATATTATGATGAGAATCTTTCCATGACGGTGGATTGATTCATTGCGGAATTTCCCCAAAATCTTAATTTGCGCACGAGTTGATTGATGAATGGTTATCTTTAACCCGAATTTGATTGCGACAACGAACTTTGGTATGAAAAACCTCGACCCGATGAAGTCAATGAAGACGAACCTCAGAACGAAATTATGATGACGCCACAAACGGTATGGATTGCCGCTTGATAAGTCGGGAACGAACGCCACGGATATAAAATCCGATAAGTTCAGAAGTTCTTAAAGAACGACGAGAGAATAAACTCACGAATTTTAATCAAAAATATTCTCTATTTTATCAATGAAAATCTTAGCCTATTTATAGCCAAAAACAAGAAACTTAATTTTGGTATCTATAGAATCTAATTCCTACTAAAATAAAACTTATTAACTAAGTAAACTTCTAAAACAAAAAGAAAACTTAATAAAAGGAAACTAATCAAATTCGAATCTTGATAAAAAGAAAAGTTATCAGATTTGAATCCTAATAAAAGGGAAATAATTCTATAATATAAAAAGACATAAAAGGAAATATAATATTAATAATATTCATATCATTCCCCTCCTCTTGAAAGGGATTTGTCCTCAAATCCAAAGCGTCATTTGTATGCAGTATCGTCGATGCGTTGTTGAGTTTGGACTTGATCATCGATGCGCAATTGTTCACCCATTTTCTTTTGTTCACTTTATTTTTTTATCTTCACTTGATCTTCATAAACTTGTTGAGGTGTTAATGGCACAAGACTAACTAGTCGTTGATTGTGCACAAAAGAGTATTTGTTTGTAAAGCCATCGTGCTTCACTCGCCTATCAAATTGCCATGGCCTACCCAATAACAAATGTCCAACTTGCATTGGAACGACATCACAGAGTACTTCATTTTCGTATGTGCCAATTCGAAATGCAACCTTCACTTGTTTATCCACCCTTGTCTCCTCAGTATCGTTGATCCATTGCAACTTGTATGGCCTCAAATGTTTCAAGATAGACAAACCTAATTTTTCCACCATAGATGTGCTAGCAACATTAGTGCAACTACCACCATCAATAATTACACTACATACCTTGTTTTGGATATAACATCTAGTGTGGAAGAGGTTATCCCGTTGCTCTTCTTCAACCACTCTCGTATGTAAGTTCAATGCTCTTCTTGAAACCAAGGTCAGTGCATCAGGGGCTATACATTCCTCCAACGAATCATCCTCCAATTGTGGCATCTCATCAGAGCTCTCATCGTCCGTTACAATATCACCACTATCTCTAACAACCATGATTCGTTTGTTTGGACATTGGCTTGCCACGTGACCCCTACCTTGACATTTAAAACACTTTATATCACGATTTCGAATATCAAATTTACCTTGACTTTCGTGGTTGCTCATTTCTTGGTTGTGCTCCATCTTTGGTATTGGTGTCTTTGGTAATGGTGCGGCTGGCGGTGTTGTCTTTTGCCATTGGTTCACTTCCCAAGGGCGAATACTCCTCCTCCTCTAGAGTTGATTCTCAACTTTTATGGCCATATGAACCATATCATCCAATTCCACGTAGTGTTGTAACTCTACTATGTTTTGAATCTCAAGATTTAGTCCTGCCAAGAATCTAGCCATAGTAGCCTCGCGATCCTCATGTATATCCGCCCGAATCATGGCTACCTCCATCTCCTTGTAATATTCATCTACACTCCGATTCCCTTGGCGAAGACTTTGCAATTTGTTATATAGATCACGGTAGTAATAGCTTGGAACAAACCGTTTTCGCATGACCCTTTTTATCTCTTCCCACGTTTGTATTGGTGGTTCCCGATTCCTTCTCCTACCGATAACTACTTGATCCTACCATGTAAGAGCATAGTCTGAGAATTCCACTGCTGCTAATTTGACCTTCTTAAGCTCCGAATAATTATGACAATCAAATACTAACCCCACCTTCTTTTCCCATTCTAGATATATCTCAGGCTCGTTTCTCCCATGAAAAGATGGTATTTGTACCTTATTGCTTCCTAAGTTGTTGTGATGTGCCTAAACCGCAAGCGCACGGCTTCGGTGCAGTACAAAAGATATCGTTCCCACGAAGACCGAATAATCAAGTACTAATCTATCACTTATCAGTAATCTAAGCCTAATCAAAAACACGAGATAAATTGTAAAGAAAATTAAACAGAACGCAAGAAAATTGATTTAAGTTATATATGATTGGAAATTCCGGACTCAGGGTTCACCACGATAAATATTATCGACTCAATTATATTACCAATGAAATTACTATCGCTACTTATGAAGGACACTATCCAATTGTACTCACTATCTTCTGTCGAAGTATAATAAATTACCCAAGATAATTATTCAACTACTTTCGTGATGATTAAACTAAACTCAGATTCATTAATCTCTATGATAGTGTATCGATTCCTCAAAAGACCTAAAACTACTTTCGTGATTTAGGATCCTAGGTTTGAATTCTAGGGTTCTAATATAGATGTCACCTTTCAGAATTTTCACCTAATATCTATGATCATGCAAATATGTGGCCAGCAGATTCACAAGCATTAATAAACAAGAATGCAAATCATAAGCATACGCGATGTAAAATCAACGATTCTATAATCTATATCGATAACATATTATCGGGCTATTCCCGGTTCTAGAATAATATGAATTACTCCATAGATGCGAAGAAACAATCAACAATCAATAAAGTAAACATGATGGAACGACAAGAATTAAAAGAGATTAAAGAAAATAATTTCGATTAAACCCGTTGTCGAATAATCCGTTTACAATAATCCTGAATCTCGTCTCTCGATCTCCGATCTTTACAACTCAATTCAAGAAAATAAAAGTCGAACCCTAAAATAATGTTTGGAGGGGGTATTTATACCTAATCTAGAACATAAACCTGAAGTTGGGCCGAATATGGGCTTTTTCAGCGTTTAGACTCAACCTAACGCGCGTCTGTACGCCGAGTAAAGCGGCGTACGTACGCAGTACAAATCAGCGTACGTACGCCGTACAAATTGGCGTACGTACGCGAGATAGCCCCAAACTCTGCCTTCGTTGTCTGAACGCCAATTAACACGGCGTACGTACGCCATTGTTCCAGTCCGAATTTGGCTTTGGGGTCTTCTACAAAGTTGTAGCTCTATGTCTTAGCTTCAAAACCCCACTGATTTGGATCCAATCAAAGTTGTAGAACTCGAGTTATGATCGTTTTAGGTAATTGTCTTAGCTTTTTAATCATATAAGGCTCATTAATATTGGAGATTTGTAGCCCAAGATACGATTATATTTCCAAGCATCGCCAATTTACCTCCTTTCGTACGTTTTTCGCCCTTTTCTCGAAATTAATGATTTTTTCCTACGAACATGTAACAAACCTATTAAACGCATATGAGGTATAAATCATGATATAAAATGATATATAAACGACTAATCTTAGGCTAAAAAACACGTATAATTGAGGTTTATCAACCCCCCCAAACTTACTTTTGTTCGTCCTCGAACAAACGGTAAAGCAAAGAAAACAAAAACATAAACTAAAGATAAACTCATTTTCGTAGAGTACACGATTGCACTTAGCATGTGCAACAAGCCTTTAAACCTTTTTGTTACCCAAAAAGGACGAGTTATAGTCTCGTGAGGGTTTGCAGATGATGTACCCACAAAATCGATGAAATTTGAGCTATGTCCAGATAATACAACTTATAAAAATTAACAAAAGACTAATGGCATAACATCATTAACAATTAAGCTCAAAAGTATGTACATATCTCTCAATTTTGCCAAACATTAACACTAAGAGTCGAATTAACTTCCAAAGTGGTGCATGCAATCATAGGCATTATTGTCGAGTGGCATCCTTACCAAATTTTGGATATAATCCCCATTTTTATCAACTTTCAATTATTCAAAAGGCACTAAGTTTTATAGGCAGAAGTACACACTTCAAAATCAAAGCTTTTAAGAATTTTTTTGACTTTCTACACATTTTTGTGTGGATTTCTGTTTAGCTCATTAGACCATGTGCAATGCTTGTTCCCTTAGGCTTTCTATGGCACCCATGTAACGAGTTTTGGGTCAACGACTCCGAATCTAGATAGCTTTAGGGCGTTGAGTGTTGAGACACTCCTTTTGAACTTAATCACTCGAGTGTCAAAGGCCACGAAACAAGCTAGGTCTTTATTTGAGTTAGCTTCACATTGTCATAATAATCCAACTCATCAATATTTTCAAATTTTAAGCATTCATTATGAAGTGTGACTATGTAACTCTATACCTTGTAAAAATTTTAGTTAATATCTTTGGGAATTACTCCTTACGTGTCTCAAGATGCAGCATCCACTCAACTCCTCTCCCATAGATTGTGTGTAAATATCTAAAGAAGCAAATCCTAATCTTAGGTCGACATAAGCAAAAATCGAGATATGCTTGTTCCATTAGTCCAGATTATATATTGAAGTCATGCCATCTATCTTAAGTTAATTCTAGCAAATTGTACAATTTGACAAGTTAAAACTCATAACAGAAAAAAAATAAAGCATGCCCTATGAAAAGCTCAAACTCCCCCAAACTTAAGCGAAACAAACTCATATGATATATAAATATGCTAAGTCGAATTCCACCCCAAATTTAAACTATACATTGTCCTCAATGTTATCACACATAAGTAGTAGGAAAGGAAAACTTAACCTAACGGGATGTTGAAAAACATGCCCGAATACCAAAAGAGAATTTGCGTTCCAAGTAAAGGTGTTGCATCATCTTTATCATCCAATGTAAGCTACTCATGTACCTTGTATGACAAAACAAAAACAAAGCATGCAAATATATTTTTTCGTGTGTTAAAGAAAAAAAAAACATAAAGAAAAAGAACAAAAACAAAAACAAAAAAAAAAAGAAAACACTTGGGTTGCCTCCCAAGAAGCGCTTGTTTATAGTCATTAGCTTGACTTTACCATGTTAACTCAGCTTTGTAGATCCCGAATTGGACCCGATGATTTGGCAATTCTCCAATCGATTTTAGAATCTCGATTTATTGGTAAAGAAACCTCTGGTGCTTGTCGAATAGAAGAACTAAATTGCCTCTTTTTGAGTTTTTGTCGAGGAATCTTTTTCTCATACAATACCTTAATGCCGTCCTTTTCAATCCTTGCATTCTCATGCGCATCAAATTTAAACTTATCTGGTTCGCGACGTCGAAACTTTCTCTCCTCTCTAGTTATGTTTGATGTCAACGATGAGTTTCCATCAAACAGTCGAGCAATATCAGCGATGACTTCATCTTCTTCCTCAATCGAGCCAACACTCAACAATCGTGCTTCCAATGGATCCGTATAGTGGTGCCTAGCAAGCTTGTCCGCAGTTATAGCCTTGTCAATCCTGTAACAAGAGTTCTCGATAGAGCAGTTAGCAACAGATTTATATAAACTAAATTCAACTCTCTCATCCCCAATATTCAAGGAAAGCCTTCCATTTTTAACATCAATAATAGCTCCTGCTGTAGCTAGGAATGGCCTACCAAGAAAAATGGGGATTTGAGAATCCTCATCCATATCGAGAACGACGAAGTCTGTAGGAATAAAGAATTTTCCTACTCTAATCGGTACATCTTCTAGCATACCTGCCAGATACTTCACGGATCTATCAGCTAATTGCAGAGTAATCGTGGTAGGTTTTAACTCACCCAATTCTAACTTACGTGAAACAGAAAGTGGCATAAGACTAACGCTAGCACCAAGGTCACACAATGCATGATCAAAACTAACGTTACCTATTACGCATGGAATCGAAAAACTACCGGGGTCTTTAAGCTTAGGAGGTAATTTATTTTGAATTAATGCGCTACACTCCTCAGTTAAAGCCACGGTTTCATAGTCCTCTAGTTTCCGTTTGTTAGAAAGAATTTCCTTCAAAAACTTAGCATAAGAAGGCATTTGTGCAAGTGCATCAGTGAATGGAATATTAATGTAAAGTTTTTTCAAAACTTCTAAAAATTTTCCAAACTGTTTATCTAATTTCGCCTTAGCTAATCTTTGAGGGAAAGGCACGGGTGGTTCATATGGCGGTGGAGGTACATACTCTGGCTCTTTCTCGCTTTTATCAGTTGTTTTGTCAATAGAGTTGTCGGGATGAGACGATTTTTTTTTTTCGACCTTCTCAGTTGACTCAGTTTCACTAATACTAGTAGGCATCTTTGGACCTTCATAATCGGTTCCACTCTTTAAAGTAATAGCATTACAATGTTCCTTCGGATTTATCTCAAATTGTCCAGGAAAAGAACCGAAATTTCTATTCGAGTTACTAGCTTGTTGTGCAATTTGAGTTTCTAGCATTTTATTATGAGTTGCTAAAGAATCGACCTTAGTTGCTAGTTGTTTAATTGCATCATTTACTATCTCATTTTGCTTAGTCTGGGCTACTACGAAACTCTCTAGAAGGGACTCTAGGTTCGATTTCTGTTGTGGAACAGGATCGTAAGGCTTCTGTTGGAATCTAGGTGGCTGCCTAAAGTTAGGATGTGGAGCTGCGTTTTGGCTTGGGTTATACGAAAAATTAGGGTGATTCCTCCAACCAGGATTAAAAGTATTTGAAAACGGGTCGTTCTTTTGGTTGAAGTTATTCACAAAGTTAGCTTGTTCAATAGAGGGATTGTTAGGTACATTAGCTAGTTGACACTCTAATGCAACATGACCAACCATACCACATATTTCGCACATAGGAGGTGTAGTATTGACAGAATTAACATGCACGTTCATGGAATCTAGCTTCTTAGACATAGCCTCTACTTGTGCAGAAAGTAAAGTAATCGCATCAATATCATACTTACCTGGTGTCTTCTGTGGAATCGATCTTTCGCTAGACCATTGGTAGTGGTTCAGTGCCATATCCTCGATTAAGTCATATGCTTCATCGATACCCTTATTCATTAAAGCGCCTCCAGCTGCTGCATCGACTGACATCCTCGTGGTGTAAATCAGCCCGTTATAAAATGTATGAACTATGAGCCATTTCTCCAGCCCGTGATGTGGGCACAGTCGGAGAAGATCCTTGAATCGTTCCCAAGCTTCATATAACGATTCACCATCTCTCTGAGCAAAAGTCGTAATTTGATTCCTCAGTTGTGCAGTCTTGCTCGGAGGAAAATATCTCGCTAGAAAGCATTACATGAGCTGATCCCATGTTCTGATTGAACCCGATGGTAAAGAGTGTAGCCAAGCTCTCGCCTTGTCTCTTAGTGAGAACGGGAATAACCTCAGCCTGATAGCATCATGGGAAACCCCGTTCATCTTTAGAGTGTCACAGTACTCTAAGAACATTGACAAGTGGAGATTCGGCTCTTCAGTAGGTGCACCCCCAAACTGATTCTGCTGAACCATTTGCAGAAGGGATGGCTTGAGCTCGAAATTGTTGGCCTCTACAGTAGGCCTGGCGATGCTGGAGTGAAGTGTCTGCGCATTCGGCGCTGCAAAATCCTTAAGACATCTCGCATTTGCGTTCGCATTCGCATTTGCAGCCGGGTTTGCATTCGCGTTAGCGTTTGCGTTGACGTTTACATTCACATTCTCTTCAGCCATCGTTATTTGTTTCAGCTGAGCTTGTTTCAGTTTTTGTTGTCTTCTCCTAGCACGAAAAGTTTGCTCGATTTCTGGATCAGGTTCGAAATCGATCTTACTTCGCATACAAGGAAAAATCGAAAACCTGAAATAAAACAGAAAAATTAAAATTAAAATTAAAAATAAAATAAAATGGCTTAGTCTCACTAAAATCTGATAAAAACTAATATTGACTATTCAAGTCCCCGGCAACGGCGCCAAAAACTTGATGTGCCTAAACCGCAAGCGCACGGCTTCGGTGCAGTACAAAAGATATCGTTCCCACGAAGACCGAATAATCAAGTACTAATCTGTAATGCCCAATGATCTCACACTCGGCCAACAATAATCATGTCATATAGTTAGCATTTATTGATTTATAGCATATAAATGGCATGATTGCACGAATATGAGTATTTGCTAATTATATGATAAATGCATGATTTTACGAAAATACTTGCGCGCTCATATGTGATACCTGCATTTAGAATGCATTTAATTTGCATCCTCTACTAGTTAAGTAGAAATGACGATTAAGCAGGCACGACGTTTAGACAATTGACGAGTTAGATTAAGCGAGCATGACGTTTAGCACTTATCACGAATTAATTAACGAACGGAAAATTCGAGCTGCTTCCCAGGAGGTCACCCATCCTGTTATTGCTCTCGTACGAGCACGCTTAACTTTAGAGTTTTGATCGAATACGGTACACGAAACCTTCCCGTTAATTATCGGATAAATATATTTTACACACTACGCATCACTTACGTGTTACCGGTATGTCCCGATTAGTTTAAATACATGACACGTATAAAATATAACGCATAAATGTATAACACGTAATAAGCTAACAGCTGCAAATAATTATAATAATATAATAATATTATTTATGTTAACTTGGTCACCAAGCTTAGTCACAAATCTCCACTTTGCCGACTTACTTTATATATATATATATAATCACTTTATCAATACATATGAAGGAAAATGGAAATGAGAGGAAAGAACGAGAGCAAACAGTAAGAAAAAAGTGAAGAGAAATAGAGAAAGAGAGAAAAGAAGAAAAAGGAAAGAAAAAGAGAAAAAAATTCCGGAAAAATAGGAAACGCGTAATAGAACGTAAAACGAGCTAGGCCAATCGACATACTCGTTACAAGTAAGTATTTTGTTGATAGTTTCTTCGATTTAATCGGTGAATTTAGAATATTAGTCGAAAATCGTATTTAGATATCGTATATATATCATTTTACAGGTTAATAAACAACTAGCCCTATAGATAGTTGCGGTAGCGACATCGTTATCAATTTCCTAACTATCGACATAAGGTAAGTAGAAGCTTTTCTTGACGTATCATAAGAATCAATATTATGCATTTTTATGATTATGTGAGTTGATTGTTTGAAAATGAATGTATTATGTGCCGATTGTTTTAAATGTTAATGATTTATGATTTATTATATGTTTTATTGAAAATGAATGTTATATGACGTGAAATGTTGAAGTACATGTGAATATGATGCATTATATTGATACATATGGAAAGAGAACGTTTTTGAAAGTGAAGTTTGGTATTTGATTGGCGGTCGGGTAGGCACGGGACGCGGGAGGGACCGGCGGACCCACAGAGGGTGGTGAATACCTTGAGGTGTAAAAACCAAGATAGATAAAGCCACAATATATGATGGAGCTAGCAGCTAATATCATCGGCCGAAAGGTCGGTATGAGAACCCCCGCGATGCTTCTTTTATTGGCCAAATATGAACAGGTTCCGAAAACAGACGCCTATCATCATCAGTCGAATACCATACTTTGGGGTACCCAAGAGGAAAAAGATAATGTTTTAAATGAACTATGCATTATTGACTGACTTATGTGCTACGTGATATTTTGCTACAACTGAGCTTCTTCTTACTGAGCCATTAGCTCATTAGATTCTTATGATGCAGGTGATGATAATGTATATATGTGAAGGTTGCCCAAGAATCCCGAGCGGTCAGACAGAGTTATGTTCATATGCCGTGTTTCGAGCGTTTTGTAGCTCAAAAACTCTGATTTTGTTTAAATAGCCGCTCTGTTATGGTTTTGTAAACAAACTTATGTTTATGTACAGGGTCTTGTATTATAAAGAAAATGGTTTGTTTTTATTTCAAAATATGTATTTTATATTATTTTAGAAAACCATAACACTTATTAAAGAAAAAGGGTCATCGTCCTCGGGCCCCGGTTTGGGGGCGTGACAGTTTATATCAGAGCGGAGGTTTAGTCTTTCCTGAAGACAGATGAAGGCATATGAACATATCCTGGCTGGGAAAACTTGGTCAACTCTTTTGCTTATTTTATTATTGTTTAGTTAATGCATATTATTGTCATTATTGTGCATTTATTATTGGCTGGTGAAAGGGATAAATTGGGCAATATATAGGAAATCATGCCGCCAAAACGTAAAGCGATGGGTGCCGAAGAGGGTTGTGGAAATCTGGTGAATAATTTGACTAATCTGATACAGCAACAAACCAGAATGCATGGCGAACAGATTCAACAGTTATTGGACATGCAAGAGAGAACTCAAGAACAGAATAACCAAGCTTATGCACCTCCTATTCGACCAGAAAATCCACAAGCTGTGTATGAAAAATTCAGAAAGATGGAACCATCTGACTTCTATGGTGGTTCGGATCCTATAGTTGCTGAAGAGTGGGTTAAATCATTGGATGTTATCTTTGACTACATGCGTATCGATGACGCCGACAAGGTACTTTGTGCGATCTTCTTATTAAAGAAAGAGGCCAGAATCTGGTGGGAAGGAGCTAAACTTGCTGTGAATATGGAGACATTGACATGGGAAAGGTTCAAAGTGATCTTTTATGATAAATATTTTACTCGAGATGCCAGATCCCTCAAAGTTAAAGAATTCCTGGAGCTGAAACAGGGAGACATGACGGTCTGCGACTATGTTAGAAAATTCGAAGAGGGTTGCAGATATGTGCCATATATCGCGAGGGATAACACTGAAAAGATCGATCACTTTTTGAGGGGAATAAAGCCTGAGATTAGACGAGATGTGAGAATGTCTTCAGCAACTGAGTTTCGAGAAATTGTGGATAAAGCTTTGATGGCTGATCTTGATGAAAAAGAAATTCAGAAATCCTATCAACAAAAGAGGCAAATGTTCACCCCGAGAAACCCAACACAGTGGAGGAAACCAGAGCAGAAACCAATCCAAAAGAATGCTGACAAGCGTCCAAGAGTTGGACAGACCTCCAATGAAGTCGAAAGGCCTAGATGCAATATATGCGGCAGGAATCATTTTGGCGAATGCCGACTGGGTTCGAACAACTGCTTCAAATGTAAGAAGCCTGGACATTTTGCAAAGGATTGTCCAACCCTTCAAAACAAAGTGCAGGGGAGAGTTTACTCGATGACAAATGAACAGGCTGCTGCAGACCCATCAGTCGTTTCAGGTACTATTTTGATTTCTGGAATGCCTGCATTTGCATTGATAGATTTAGGTTCTACACATTCATTTGTATCGAATGCATTTGTGAGAAAACTGGGCATTACACCGGAGTTGCTGAAAATAAGTTACAGCGTGACCATTCCGTCGGGGGAAGAAATGGATTCTAGTCATGTATTGAGAGCTTGCTCTATTCAGATTGGTAGTAGAGTACTATATGCGGATCTTGTTGTCTTGCCAATTTCAAATTTTGAGGTTATATTGGGTATGGATTGGCTTACCAAATATCATGCCACCATCGATTGCAATAAGAAGGTTGTGATCTTTCAGCCACCTGGAAAGGAGCAATTTATGTTTAGCGGTACGTCAAGCTCACTTTCTTTACCAGTTATATCTGCACTAAAGGCCCAAAAGATGTTGAATAAAGGTTGTGCTGGATACTTGGCAAGTGTGGTAGACACCTCAGTTGAAACACAATTAAAGCCTGAAGATGTAGAAGTAGTCAAAGAGTTTCCAGAAGTATTTCCAGATGATTTACCAGGGCTACCACCAAATCGAGAAATTGAGTTTGTGATTGATGTTGTGCCAGGAACTGCTCCTATTTCTAAAGCGCCGTATAGAATGGCCCCAACTGAGTTGAAAGAGTTGAAAGTGCAATTGCAAGATCTACTTGATAAGGGTTTCATTCGTCCAAGTTATTCGCCTTGGGGAGCTCCAGTGTTGTTTGTAAAGAAGAAAGATGGGACAATGCGGTTATGCATTGATTACAGAGAGCTGAATAAGGTAACAATAAAGAATAAATATCCTATTCCCAGAATAGATGATTTGTTTGATCAATTGCAAGGTGCATCAGTATTCTCGAAGATTGATTTGCGTTCGGGTTATCACCAATTAAAGGTCAAAGAAGGAGATATACAGAAGACTGCATTCAGAACGAGGTATGGCCATTATGAGTTTCTGGTAATGCCATTCGGTTTAACAAATGCTCCTGCAGCCTTCATGGATTTGATGAATCGAGTATTCAAGACTTTTCTTGACAAGTTCGTAATTGTGTTTATCGATGATATTCTGATCTACTCACGTGATAGATGGGAACACAAAGAACATTTGAAACTTGTGTTACAAGTTCTGAAAGAGAAACAACTATACGCTAAATTCAAGAAATGTGAATTTTGGCTTGAACAAGTGGTATTCTTAGGGCACGTGGTATCAAAAAATGGGATATCAGTTGATCCGAGTAAGATAGAAGCTGTGAATAACTGGCAAACACCAACAACCGTGTCAGAAGTTCGGAGTTTCTTAGGATTGGCAGGATATTACAGAAGATTTGTTCAGGGATTCTCAAAATTGGCAGTTCCACTAACGACGTTGACAAGAAAGAACGTGAAGTTTGTCTGGACTGATGCTTGTGAAAAGAGTTTCCAAGAGTTGAAACATCGATTGACTACAGCTCCTATTCTCTCTGTTCCAACTGGAACTGGTGGATTCGTAGTATACAGTGATGCTTCTAAAAATGGTTTAGGCGCTGTATTAATGCAGAATGGGAAAGTAATTGCTTATGCTTCAAGGCAATTGAAAGAATATGAAAAGAATTATCCAACTCATGATTTGGAACTTGCCGCTGTCGTTTTTGCCCTGAAGATTTGGAGACATTACTTGTATGGTGAGAAATGTGAGATTTACACGGATCATAAAAGCTTGAAGTATTTCTTCACCCAGAAAGAGCTGAATATGAGACAACGAAGATGGTTGGAACTTGTGAAAGATTATGACTGTGTGATTAACTATCATCCCGGTAAAGCCAATGTAGTAGCTGATGCATTGAGTAGAAAGTCGATGTCTTCCCTCATTATACAGAGGCCACTATTACAAGATTTGCAGAAATTGGAACTTAAAATTGTACCTAAAGGGAAGGTGTGTTCTTTGTCGGCCCTGATGTTGAAACCCGTACTTCGTGATAGAATCATCGAAGCTCAGAAAAATGATGTGTACTTGGCTGAGATAAAGAGAAAGATGAGTGAAGAAAAGAAGACCGAATTCACAATTTCTGATGACGGAGTTATGAAATATAAAGGAAGATTATGTGTGCCATCTGATCAGGCGATCAAAGAAGATATTTTAAAAGAAGCTCATAGTAGTCCTTATTCAGTACACCCCGGTAGTACAAAGATGTATAAAGATCTGCAACAACATTATTGGTGGACCGGTATGAAGAAAGATATAGCAACATTTGTAGCAGAATGCTTAACTTGTCAACAGGTTAAGGTTGAACACCAAAGACTGGCAGGTTTATTAAAGCCTCTACCGATACCAGAATGGAAATGGGAGCATATTACTATGGATTTCGTGCTGGGATTACCGAAAACTCAGAAAGGATACAACTCCATATGGGTAATTGTTGATAGATTAACAAAGTCAGCCCATTTTCTTGCAGTGAAATCGACGTATAATATGGATCAGTACGCTCAACAATACATTAATGAGATAGTCAGGTTACACGGAGTGCCAGTTTCTATAGTATCTGACCGAGATCCTAAATTTACATCTACATTTTGGAAGAGTTTGCATAGTGCCATGGGAACAAAACTTGCATTCAGTACTGCATTTCATCCACAGAGCGATGGGCAATCGGAGAGGGTTATTCAGATACTTGAAGACATGCTAAGAGCGTGCACACTAGATTTCCAAGGAAGTTGGGATGTGAAACTGCCATTGGTGGAATTTACTTACAACAATAGCTATCAATCTACCATTGGAATGGCACCTTATGAAGCACTATATGGAAGAAAATGCAGATCTCCAGTTCATTGGGACGAAGTTGGAGAAAGAAGATTACTTGGCCCAGAATTAGTACAGCAAACAACTACGATTGTAGAGAAGATACGTGAAAGAATGAAAACGGCACAAAGCAGACAGAAAAGTTACGCAGACATCCGGAGAAGAGACTTAGAATTTGCTGTTGGGGATCATGTGTTTCTGAAAGTAGCTCCAATGAAGGGAATTATGAGATTCGGGAAGAAGGGGAAATTGAGTCCGAGGTATGTTGGTCCGTTTGAAATTCTCGAAAGAGTTGGGGATAGAGCTTACAGAGTAGCCTTACCTCCTTCATTAACCGGTGTTCACGATGTTTTTCATGTGTCGATGTTAAAGAAATACGTTTCAAATCCTTCTCATGTGTTAAGTTACGAGCCATTGGAGTTATCTTCAGATTTAGTTTATGAGGAGAAACCAGTGCAAATTCTTGATCAGAAAGTAAAACAGTTGAGAAATAAAAGTATTAACTTGGTCAAGGTTTTATGGAGAAATCATGCAGTGGAAGAAGCTACCTGGGAAAGAGAAGAAGAAATGCGGAGCAAATATCCAGAATTATTTCGGTACGTCAAATTTTGAGGACAAAATTTTCATAAGGAGGATATGATTGTAATGCCCAATGATCTCACACTCGGCCAACAATAATCATGTCATATAGTTAGCATTTATTGATTTATAGCATATAAATGGCATGATTGCACGAATATGAGTATTTGCTAATTATATGATAAATGCATGATTTTACGAAAATACTTGCGCGCTCATATGTGATACCTGCATTTAGAATGCATTTAATTTGCATCCTCTACTAGTTAAGTAGAAATGACGATTAAGCAGGCACGACGTTTAGACAATTGACGAGTTAGATTAAGCGAGCATGACGTTTAGCACTTATCACGAATTAATTAACGAACGGAAAATTCGAGCTGCTTCCCAGGAGGTCACCCATCCTGTTATTGCTCTCGTACGAGCACGCTTAACTTTAGAGTTTTGATCGAATACGGTACACGAAACCTTCCCGTTAATTATCGGATAAATATATTTTACACACTACGCATCACTTACGTGTTACCGGTATGTCCCGATTAGTTTAAATACATGACACGTATAAAATATAACGCATAAATGTATAACACGTAATAAGCTAACAGCTGCAAATAATTATAATAATATAATAATATTATTTATGTTAACTTGGTCACCAAGCTTAGTCACAAATCTCCACTTTGCCGACTTACTTTATATATATATATATAATCACTTTATCAATACATATGAAGGAAAATGGAAATGAGAGGAAAGAACGAGAGCAAACAGTAAGAAAAAAATGAAGAGAAATAGAGAAAGAGAGAAAAGAAGAAAAAGGAAAGAAAAAGAGAAAAAAATTCCGAAAAAATAGGAAACGCGTAATAGAACGTAAAACGAGCTAGGCCAATCGACATACTCGTTACAAGTAAGTATTTTGTTGATAGTTTCTTCGATTTAATCGGTGAATTTAGAATATTAGTCGAAAATCGTATTTAGATATCGTATATATATCATTTTACAGGTTAATAAACAACTAGCCCTATAGATAGTTGCGGTAGCGACATCGTTATCAATTTCCTAACTATCGACATAAGGTAAGTAGAAGCTTTTCTTGACGTATCATAAGAATCAATATTATGCATTTTTATGATTATGTGAGTTGATTGTTTGAAAATGAATGTATTATGTGCTGATTGTTTTAAATGTTAATGATTTATGATTTATTATATGTTTTATTGAAAATGAATGTTATATGACGTGAAATGTTGAAGTACATGTGAATATGATGCATTATATTGATACATATGGAAAGAGAACGTTTTTGAAAGTGAAGTTTGGTATTTGATTGGCGGTCGGGTAGGCACGGGACGCGGGAGGGACCGGCGGACCCACAGAGGGTGGTGAATACCTTGAGGTGTAAAAACCAAGATAGATAAAGCCACAATATATGATGGAGCTAGCAGCTAATATCATCGGCCGAAAGGTCGGTATGAGAACCCCCGCGATGCTTCTTTTATTGGCCAAATATGAACAGGTTCCGAAAACAGACGCCTATCATCATCAGTCGAATACCATACTTTGGGGTACCCAAGAGGAAAAAGATAATGTTTTAAATGAACTATGCATTATTGACTGACTTATGTGCTACGTGATATTTTGCTACAACTGAGCTTCTTCTTACTGAGCCATTAGCTCATTAGATTCTTATGATGCAGGTGATGATAATGTATATATGTGAAGGTTGCCCAAGAATCCCGAGCGGTCAGATAGAGTTATGTTCATATGCCGTGTTTCGAGCGTTTTGTAGCTCAAAAACTCTGATTTTGTTTAAATAGCCGCTCTGTTATGGTTTTGTAAACAAACTTATGTTTATGTACAGGGTCTTGTATTATAAAGAAAATGGTTTGTTTTTATTTCAAAATATGTATTTTATATTATTTTAGAAAACCATAACACTTATTAAAGAAAAAGGGTCATCGTCCTCGGGCCCCGGTTTGGGGGCGTGACATAATCTATCACTTATCAGTAATCTAAGCCTAATCAAAAGCACGAGATAAATTGTAAAGAAAATTAAACAGAACGCAAGAAAATTGATTTAAGTTATATATGATTGGAAATTCCGGACTCAGGGTTCACCACGATAAATATTATCGACTCAATTATATTACCAATGAAATTACTATCGCTACTTATGAAGGACACTATCCAATTGTACTCACTATCTTCTGTCGAAGTATAATAAATTACCCAAGATAATTAATCAACTACTTTCGTGATGATTAAACTAAACTCAGATTCATTAATCTCTATGATAGTGTATCGATTCCTCAAAAGACCTAAAACTACTTTCGTGATTTAGGATCCTAGGTTTGAATTCTAGGGTTCTGATATAGATGTCACCTTTCAGAATTTTCACCTAATATCTATGATCATGCAAATATGTGGCCAGCAGATTCACAAGCATTAATAAACAAGAATGCAAATCATAAGCATACGCGATGTAAAATCAACGATTCTATAATCTATATCGATAACATATTATCGGGCTATTCCCGGTTCCAGAATAATATGAATTACTCCATAGATGCGAAGAAACAATCAACAATCAATAAAGTAAACATGATGGAACGACAAGAATTAAAAGAGATTAAAGAAAATAATTTCGATTAAACCCGTTGTCGAATAATCCGTTTACAATAATCCTGAATCTCGTCTCTCGATCTCCGATCTTTACAACTCAATTCAAGAAAATAAAAGTCGAACCCTAAAATAATGTTTGGAGGGGGTATTTATACCTAATCTAGAACATAAACCCGAAGTTGGGCCGAATATGGGCTTTTTCAGCGTTTAGACTCAACCTAACGCGCGTCTGTACGCCGAGTAAAGCGGCGTACGTACGCAGTACAAATCAGCGTACGTACGCCGTACAAATTGGCGTACGTACGCGAGATAGCCCCAAACTCTGCCTTCGTTGTCTGAACGCCAATTAACACGGCGTACGTACGCCATTGTTCCAGTCCGAATTTGGCTTTGGGGTCTTCTACAAAGTTGTAGCTCTATGTCTTAGCTTCAAAACCCCACTGATTTGGATCCAATCAAAGTTGTAGAACTCGAGTTATGATCGTTTTACCAGGACTGCGCCATTTGGTTCGGAACAAAGCGTATTTATAACTTTTGAGTCTTCAAACGTTTGAACCGGATCTTGTCCTCTTCATAAGACTTTTAGGTAATTGTCTTAGCTTTTTAATCATATAAGGCTCATTAATATTGGAGATTTGTAGCCCAAGATACGATTATATTTCCAAGCATCGCCAATTTACCTCCTTTCGAACGTTTTTCGCCCTTTTCTCGAAATTAATGATTTTTTCCTCCGAACATGTAACAAACCTATTAAACGCATATGGGGTATAAATCATGATATAAAATAATATATAAACGACTAATCTTAGGCTAAAAAACACGTATAATTGAGGTTTATCAACCCCCCCAAACTTACTTTTGTTCGTCCTCGAACAAACGGTAAAGCAAAGAAAACAAAAACATAAACTAAAGATAAACTCATTTTCGTAGAGTACACGATTGCACTTAGCATGTGCAACAAGCCTTTAAACCTTTTTGTTACCCAAAAAGGACGAGTTATAGTCTCGTGAGGGTTTGCAGATGATGTACCCACAAAATCGATGAAATTTGAGCTATGTCCAGATAATACAACTTATAAAAATTAACAAAAGACTAATGGCATAACATCATTAACAATTAAGCTCAAAAGTATGTACATATCTCTCAATTTTGCCAAACATTAACACTAAGAGTCGAATTAACTTCCAAAGTGGTGCATGCAATCATAGGCATTATTGTCGAGTGGCATCCTTACCAAATTTTGGATATAATCCCCATTTTTATCAACTTTCAATTATTCAAAAGGCACTAAGTTTTATAGGCAGAAGTACACACTTCAAAATCAAAGCTTTTAAGAATTTTTTTGACTTTCTACACATTTTTGTGTGGATTTCTGTTTAGCTCATTAGACCATGTGCAATGCTTGTTCCCTTAGGCTTTCTATGGCACCCATGTAACGAGTTTTGGGTCAACGACTCCGAATCTAGATAGCTTTAGGGCGTTGAGTGTTGAGACACTCCTTTTGGACTTAATCACTCGAGTGTCAAAGGCCACGAAACAAGCTAGGTCTTTATTTGAGTTAGCTTCACATTGTCATAATAATCCAACACATCAATATTTTCAAATTTTAAGCATTCATTATGAAGTGTTACTATGTAACTCTATACCTTGTAAAAATTTTAGTTAATATCTTTGGGAATTACTCCTTACGTGTCTCAAGATGCAGCATCCACTCAACTCCTCTCCCATAGATTGTGTGTAAATATCTAAAGAAGCAAATCCTAATCTTAGGTCGACATAAGCAAAAATCGAGATATGCTTGTTCCATTAGTCCAGATTATATATTGAAGTCATGCCATCTATCTTAAGTTAATTCTAGCAAATTGTACAATTTGACAAGTTAAAACTCATAACAGAAAAAAAATAAAGCATGCCCTATGAAAAGCTCAAACTCCCCCAAACTTAAGCGAAACAAACTCATATGATATATAAATATGCTAAGTCGAATTCCACCCCAAATTTAAACTATACATTGTCCTCAATGTTATCACACATAAGTAGTAGGAAAGGAAAACTTAACCTAACGGGATGTTGAAAAACATGCCCGAATACCAAAAGAGAATTTGCGTTCCAAGTAAAGGTGTTGCATCATCTTTATCATCCAATGTAAGCTACTCATGTACCTTGTATGACAAAACAAAAACAAAGCATGCAAATATATTTTTTCGTGTGTTAAAGAAAAAAAAAACATAAAGAAAAAGAACAAAAACAAAAACAAAAAAAAAAAGAAAACACTTGGGTTGCCTCCCAAGAAGCGCTTGTTTATAGTCATTAGCTTGACTTTACCATGTTAACTCAGCTTTGTAGATCCCGAATTGGACCCGATGATTTGGCAATTCTCCAATCGATTTTAGAATCTCGATTTATTGGTAAAGAAACCTCTGGTGCTTGTCGAATAGAAGAACTAAATTGCCTCTTTTTGAGTTTTTGTCGAGGAATCTTTTTCTCATACAATACCTTAATGCCGTCCTTTTCAATCCTTGCATTCTCATGCGCATCAAATTTAAACTTATCTGGTTCGCGACGTCGAAACTTTCTCTCCTCTCTAGTTATGTTTGATGTCAACGATGAGTTTCCATCAAACAGTCGAGCAATATCAGCGATGACTTCATCTTCTTCCTCAATCGAGCCAACACTCAACAATCGTGCTTCCAATGGATCCGTATAGTGGTGCCTAGCAAGCTTATCCGCAGTTATAGCCTTGTCAATCCTGTAACAAGAGTTCTCGATAGAGCAGTTAGCAACAGATTTATATAAACTAAATTCAACTCTCTCATCCCCAATATTCAAGGAAAGCCTTCCATTTTTAACATCAATAATAGCTCCTGCTGTAGCTAGGAATGGCCTACCAAGAAAAATGGGGATTTGAGAATCCTCATCCATATCGAGAACGACGAAGTCTGTAGGAATAAAGAATTTTCCTACTCTAATCGGTACATCTTCTAGCATACCTGCCAGATACTTCACGGATCTATCAGCTAATTGCAGAGTAATCGTGGTAGGTTTTAACTCACCCAATTCTAACTTACGTGAAACAGAAAGTGGCATAAGACTAACGCTAGCACCAAGGTCACACAATGCATGATCAAAACTAACGTTACCTATTACGCATGGAATCGAAAAACTACCGGGGTCTTTAAGCTTAGGAGGTAATTTATTTTGAATTAATGCGCTACACTCCTCAGTTAAAGCCACGGTTTCATAGTCCTCTAGTTTCCGTTTGTTAGAAAGAATTTCCTTCAAAAACTTAGCATAAGAAGGCATTTGTGCAAGTGCATCAGTGAATGGAATATTAATGTAAAGTTTTTTCAAAACTTCTAAAAATTTTCCAAACTGTTTATCTAATTTCGCCTTAGCTAATCTTTGAGGGAAAGGCACGGGTGGTTCATATGGCGGTGGAGGTACATACTCTGGCTCTTTCTCGCTTTTATCAGTTGTTTTGTCAATAGAGTTGTCGGGATGAGACGATTTTTCTTTTTCGACCTTCTCAGTTGACTCAGTTTCACTAATCCTAGTAGGCATCTTTGGACCTTCATAATCGGTTCCACTCTTTAAAGTAATAGCATTACAATGTTCCTTCGGATTTATCTCAAATTGTCCAGGAAAAGAACCGGAATTTCTATTCGAGTTACTAGCTTGTTGTGCAATTTGAGTTTCTAGCATTTTATTATGAGTTGCTAAAGAATCGACCTTAGTTGCTAGTTGTTTAATTGCATCATTTACTATCTCATTTTGCTTAGTCTGGGCTACTACGAAACTCTCTAGAAGGGACTCTAGGTTCGATTTCTGTTGTGGAATAGGATCGTAAGGCTTCTGTTGGAATCTAGGTGGCTGCCTAAAGTTAGGATGTGGAGCTGCGTTTTGGCTTGGGTTATACGAAAAATTAGGGTGATTCCTCCAACCAGGATTAAAAGTATTTGAAAACGGGTCGTTCTTTTGGTTGAAGTTATTCACAAAGTTAGCTTGTTCAATAGAGGGATTGTTAGGTACACTAGCTAGTTGACACTCTAATGCAACATGACCAACCATACCACATATTTCGCACATAGGAGGTGTAGTATTGACAGAATTAACATGCACGTTCATGGAATCTAGCTTCTTAGACATAGCCTCTACTTGTGCAGAAAGTAAAGTAATGGCATCAATATCATACTTACCTGGTGTCTTCTGTGGAATCGATCTTTCGCTAGACCATTGGTAGTGGTTCAGTGCCATATCCTCGATTAAGTCATATGCTTCATCGATACCCTTATTCATTAAAGCGCCTCCAGCTGCTGCATCGACTGACATCCTCGTGGTGTAAATCAGCCCGTTATAAAATGTATGAACTATGAGCCATTTCTCCAGCCCGTGATGTGGGCACAGTCGGAGAAGATCCTTGAATCGTTCCCAAGCTTCATATAACGATTCACCATCTCTCTGAGCAAAAGTCGTAATTTGATTCCTCAGTTGTGCAGTCTTGCTCGGAGGAAAATATCTCGCTAGAAAGCATTACATGAGCTGATCCCATGTTCTGATTGAACCCGATGGTAAAGAGTGTAGCCAAGCTCTCGCCTTGTCTCTTAGTGAGAACGGGAATAACCTCAGCCTGATAGCATCATGGGAAACCCCGTTCATCTTTAGAGTGTCACAGTACTCTAAGAACATTGACAAGTGGAGATTCGGCTCTTCAGTAGGTGCACCCCCAAACTGATTCTGCTGAACCATTTGCAGAAGGGATGGCTTGAGCTCGAAATTGTTGGCCTCTACAGTAGGCCTGGCGATGCTGGAGTGAAGTGTCTGCGCATTCGGCGCTGCAAAATCCTTAAGACATCTCGCATTTGCGTTCGCATTCGCATTTGCAGCCGGGTTTGCATTCGCGTTAGCGTTTGCGTTGACGTTTACATTCACATTCTCTTCAGCCATCGTTATTTGTTTCAGCTGAGCTTGTTTCAGTTTTTGTTGTCTTCTCCTAGCACGAAAAGTTTGCTCGATTTCTGGATCAGGTTCGAAATCGATCTTACTTCGCATACAAGGAAAAATCGAAAACCTGAAATAAAACAGAAAAATTAAAATTAAAATTAAAAATAAAATAAAATGGCTTAGTCTCACTAAAATCTGATAAAAACTAATATTGACTATTCAAGTCCCCGGCAACGGCGCCAAAAACTTGATGTGCCTAAACCGCAAGCGCACGGCTTCGGTGCAGTACAAAAGATATCGTTCCCACGAAGACCGAATAATCAAGTACTAATCTATCACTTATCAGTAATCTAAGCCTAATCAAAAGCACGAGATAAATTGTAAAGAAAATTAAACAGAACGCAAGAAAATTGATTTAAGTTATATATGATTGGAAATTCCGGACTCAGGGTTCACCACGATAAATATTATCGACTCAATTATATTACCAATGAAATTACTATCGCTACTTATGAAGGACACTATCCAATTGTACTCACTATCTTCTGTCGAAGTATAATAAATTACCCAAGATAATTAATCAACTATTTTCGTGATGATTAAACTAAACTCAGATTCATTAATCTCTATGATAGTGTATCGATTCCTCAAAAGACCTAAAACTACTTTCGTGATTTAGGATCCTAGGTTTGAATTCTAGGGTTCTGATATAGATGTCACCTTTCAGAATTTTCACCTAATATCTATGATCATGCAAATATGTGGCCAGCAGATTCACAAGCATTAATAAACAAGAATGCAAATCATAAGCATACGCGATGTAAAATCAACGATTCTATAATCTATATCGATAACATATTATCGGGCTATTCCCGATTCCAGAATAATATGAATTACTCCATAGATGCGAAGAAACAATCAACAATCAATAAAGTAAATATGATGGAACGACAAGAATTAAAAGAGATTAAAGAAAATAATTTCGATTAAACCCGTTGTCGAATAATCCGTTTACAATAATCCTGAATCTCGTCTCTCGATCTCCGATCTTTACAACTCAATTCAAGAAAATAAAAGTCGAACCCTAAAATAATGTTTGGAGGGGGTATTTATACCTAATCTAGAACATAAATCCGAAGTTGGGCCGAATATGGGCTTTTTCAGCGTTTAAACTCAACCTAACGCGCGTCTGTACGCCGAGTAAAGCAGCGTACGTACGCAGTACAAATCAGCGTACGTACGCCGTACAAATTGGCGTACGTACGCGAGATAGCCCCAAACTCTGCCTTCGTTGTCTGAACGCCAATTAACACGGCGTACGTACGCCATTGTTTCAGTCCGAATTTGGCTTTGGGGTCTTCTACAAAGTTGTAGCTCTATGTCTTAGCTTCAAAACCCCACTGATTTGGATCCAATCAAAGTTGTAGAACTCGAGTTATGATCGTTTTACCAGGACTGCGCCATTTGGTTCGGAACAAAGCGTATTTATAACTTTTGAGTCTTCAAACGTTTGAACCGGATCTTGTCCTCTTCATAAGACTTTTAGGTAATTGTCTTAGCTTTTTAATCATATAAGGCTCATTAATATTGGAGATTTGTAGCCCAAGATACGATTATATTTCCAAGCATCGCCAATTTACCTCCTTTCGTACGTTTTTCGCCCTTTTCTCGAAATTAATGATTTTTTCCTACGAACATGTAACAAACCTATTAAACGCATATGGGGTATAAATCATGATATAAAATGATATATAAACGACTAATCTTAGGCTAAAAAACACGTATAATTGAGGTTTATCATGTTGTCTTCCCGATCTCTCGCCTCTCTCAACCTCCCACCATATCGCCTATTACTCCTAATGGACTCTATCATCTTCTCCCTCAAAGCTACCCCCTTCAAACTCATCACGTACTCTCAATTCCGTTCGTGGCACAACCCTTCTAGTCACATATGAAAGTTATGGGTGTGGTTTACCTGAGACTGTTCCATGCGATCCATTCGCTCATTAATATTTTCCATCAGCCTCGCCATCTCTGCTTTTAATGGTTCGATCATAAAGTTGGTATGTGCGCCTTGTGCATCACCTTCTGTGGAGTTTTGTTTAGACATATTTTCGAATTTTTTTTTTATGATTTTTTTTTCGATTATTTTTTTTTTCAGATTTTTTTTTTCGATTTTGTTTTTTCGATTTTTTTTTACCTACATGTACGAAAATTAACTAAACAGAAGAAAAAAATTCGTTTTTTTTTTTTATTTTTTTTTCGATTTTTTTTTTTTGGGGATCGAAACCCATGAAAATAAACTAGACAGAATCTGAAGAAAAAAAAATTCAAATAGGAGATAACTGCCGGTAGGGCTTTCTTGAAACTACGTGGCAAACGTAGCTCTAATACCACTTGATGAGAATCTTTCCATAACGGTGGATTGATTCATTGCGGAATTTCCCCAAAATCTTAATTTGCGCACGAGTTGATTGATGAATGGTTATCTTTAACCCGAATTCGATTGCGACAACGAACCTTGGTATGAAAAATCTCGACCCGATGAAGTCAATAAAGACGAACCTCAGAACGAAATTATGATGACGCCACAAACGGTATGGATTGCCGCTTGATAAGGCGGGAACGAACGCTACGGATATAATCCGATAAGTTCAGAAGTTCTTAAAGAACGACGAGAGAATAAACTCACGAATTTTAATCAAAAATATTCTCTATTTTATTAATAAAAAACTTAGCCTATTTATAGCCAAAAACAAGAAACTTAATTTTGGTAAAAATCCTATAGAATCTAATTCCTACTAAAATAAAACTTATTAACTAAGTAAACTTCTAAAACAAAAAGGAAACTTAATAAAAGGAAACTAATCAGATTCGAATCTTGATAAAAAGGAAAGTTATCAGATTTGAATTCTAATAAAAGGGAAATAATTCTATAATATAAAAGACATAAAAGGAAATATAATATTAATAATATTCATATTATATTATATATAAAGTATATCATTTTCAATGTGATCATGTTCCTGTTTAAGAAGGTGGATTAAAGATTACCATAGAATTGATGCAATTCTGGAGATAATACCTCAACCGCACAAGAACAAATTCAAAGAATTGAATGAAAAATGCCATTGAGGCTCAAAATGATGACACAATTATAATCATGAGAAGAGATATGCTACCATTGCTCTAAATAATAGAAAAGATGAAAGAAATTAAAAAAGACTACATAGATATCCTATTATGAGCCATAATAAAGAGACATTTGCACGAGAACATAAAGATTCAATAAAATAAAATAAAAAAGTGAATTTAAGATTCATTAAAAATATACAATAGAATGGAGAAAACAAACTTAATTTACTTATAAATTTACTTGTTTGCACTGATATCTAGGTCTTAATTTTCAATAAACTTAATTATCTTAAGTACATATTATAGTTTGCTGATAATTAATAGTTCACTTAGTAAATTGTAGTTTGAATTTTGAAATTCAAAATTGAAAAAATATTATGTAAATGGATATTTTTAACTAGATTATATGATTCACATACAACACACATGTTATTTACTAGTATGGTTAAATTAGTGAGATTTTGACTAGCAATTAATTGGTAGGTTTAACCAAGAAATCTGACAGAAGGATGAGACACATGTTATGGTTGTAATCTGAAAAAATCTACTCGAAATAATTCGAATCTAGGGGTGGGCTCGACTTTGCTAGATACTTAACTCAATTTGTAGGCGTTATGATTTAATTGGTAGTTAATTCATAACTCAATTAATTATTTTGCATAATAATTTAGTAGAAAGATTTAATTGGTAGATAATTATTACCGAGCCATTTGAGATCTAGAATGAACATAAGTGGTCACACACTTACTTGAACAAATTATCCAATTATTATTTTTATTATTCTAAATGTAAGACTAAAAGAGAGTTAATTGATTGAATTAACTCATGCATGGTGGGATATTTAATTAATTAACTGTTTAGGCTTAATAAATTAAGGACCTATTTGATTGATTTTTGGAGTAATTAACTAATGGGATAGGTCCAAAGAGAGTTATTAATGGAAAACCTAATCGATAAAGAGTTTAAAATTAATTAGTTTTCGAGATTGATTAAATTAATTAATGTCTTAAAGTAAAATTGTTGAAAGACCATTTAATTAAGAAAAATTATATAAGTATTTTATAGAGATGTTTATTCATAAAGTGATGCTATATACCACCGATTATAGGTCACCATTTTATCACATTTTCCAAATATAATAAAATTTGTATTCAATAAATGCACTTAAAATAATCTCCGTAATTTATGTTTACTATAATAAAAATATATCTTACCATATCAAGTGGTGGTGAAAAATCAGTGAAAAATAAAACACTAAATTCTAATTTTATATCATTTTTTGATATAAAATAATTAATGTATAAATAAGGAAAAGATATTATCGGCCCATTGATGTATAGCCCGGGCCTCGTTTGTATGATTATATATAGGTTGTATATACGCTTGTGTAAAATCATTCCAAAGGAAATACATTTTATAATTCAACAACATGTATTAATCGGATATATTTCGTAGGTAATAAATTAAGAATAATGTTATATACCACCGTTTTCATTTCACCGATTTTTCACTTTGATTTACACTAAATAAGTTTCATACTTGGCGTACAATTAGATCTATTTTTTCGGCACTTTAGGTAAAGAAATTGGTGGAAAATTGATGTTCATACACTTAATTTATGACTTCGGTTTGTTTGTACTATAAACACTAAACAAGTATACTTTGGGCAGTTTACATTTTAATTTTAATTTTTATAATCTATGATACTTAATTAAATATAACTATATTTATCAATTCTTAAACTCATGCAAAAGGAAACTAAGATTTGTTTTAAGTTCATAATCATTTAATAGGAGAATTACATTATATTTGTGTTAGAAGATGTTTGGCTAAGTTTATCCAAAATATTTATAAACTTCTACATTTAGTAAATAAATATAATTGGTCTAATTACCATAAATTTAGTGAATATTTTTAAACGTTATAATTTTTGATTAATTCTGAGTAAGTAAGTTTTGTATCAAAGTTCACTAACATTAAAAGAACTAATATCTAATATTGTAAAAAATACTAGACTGCTAAGTGATACCACGTTTAACATATAATTATTAATCTAATAGCAAAAATTAGTTTCAATTCAAAATTGAGGATATGGTAATTACTTTGCAATGGATTATGTTAAAAAACTATTTCATCATAGTTCAATTTAAGATAAAATAATTAAATACATTCTTTATCCTTAATGTAATTACTTTGCAAGGCCAAATATTCGTTGCACAGTCAATTTTAAGAGTGTTTATATATTCCTAATAAGTTAGTTTTCTTACATAATTTATTCTCTATGTTTCGCAGGATAAGTTTTGGAAATGAGGATTATGTTTTATATAACTTCACAATATCTGTTTTTTGTATTGTATATAATATATTAGTTGTTAAAAAATTTAAGACACATTTATGATTTACTATATAGTGTTTATAAAAAATAACGTATTTTGTTAGTTTTGTGTGTCTATGAATATATGTGACGCTCAATATTAATAATATATTTCATTATTTTTTCCATTTACAATCAACATCTTTAACTGATGAAAAAAGAATACAACCACATCAAAACTTTTAAAATTTTAAAAAAAATTTGTAATCAATTTTTTCTTAACTCAGGCCGTGCATAGCACGGGTTACACACTAGTTATAAAGTATTTCAAGGGAATTTACTTCAGAAGAGTATCAACGAAATGCATCCATTTTATGTTCTACATCAATACAAATGGAACCACACAACATCCATTTTATGTTCTACATCAATACAAATGGAACCACACAAATGTGAGACAACTGCAATATACATTCCAAATACAAACACAACATTTCAACAAGAGATTTATTCAATATGCAAAATAAGTGATCACACAAGAACAAACTAAAGCATTCCAATACCAAAAAGCATTCAAGATTTATCTTCTGTCTTTTTAAGCTGCTGCTGAGACTTGGAAACCATATTTGCCATCTGAGGAGTTGCATAGCCACCAATAAAAGCATTAGGTGCTGCAGCAGTCGGTTTAGCGGCACCACCAAAACCGAAGCTCTCGAATCCTCCGGCCACCTTCTTACCTCTAGTCGTAGCCCTTTGATTAGCATGTGAGCTCATCCCCGAAAGCGCAAAAGCCCGTCCCGTTTGCTGATACATTTGCTGATTTTCCATTCTTCTTTCCGTTTCTTTCATATCAGCTTCAAGCCACATACAAAGCCCGTCCCCCGCTTGCCCAGACGCTGAAGTAAGAAGATCCGTTCGCCCCTTCGACAACAACGCCTGTGCGCCACTTAAATTCCCCGTTTCGGCCATTTGCTGAGCCTGTGAATAGGGGTGAAAATTTAACTCGATATTCGATACTCGATCGCTAAAAGCTCGGTTCGAGTTCGGTTCGACATTTTACCAAACCAAGCTTGAACAACTTTTTTCATTCGATAAATTATAAAGCTCGGCTCGATAAGAAAAAAATAACAAAAATATGTACAAAATATTCAAATTACTCGAGCTCGACTCGTGATTGGCTTGATTAAAGCTCGTTTGAGCTCGGCTCGATGAACAATCAAACCAAATTCAAACACAATTTTTAAAACTTAATTGTAATTCAAATAAGCTTGAATGCTTATGCATTCAGCTCGACTAGACTCATTTTCAACCATACCTGTGAAATTCGTTCTGCTGCAAGTAGACGATTCCACTGTCGATCGACCTCCAAGTTTATCATCATATCTCGAGACGAAAGAGACTCTGGGCGTCGAATTTTGACCAAGTCACATTCTATTTGTACCGTCTCTTTCGACACGACGTCTTTGTATGAACACACGACGTCCAAAAGCGACGTCTTTCTCTCGATATCCTCACCTTTATAATTCGAAAGCATGGGAATCGACAAGTTGATTAGAAATTCATTTTCTTCGTCTGCGTACAAGTCCCCGGCATGTACGAGCCCTTGAGATCCTTGATTCGAGATTTCGCAAGCGTATCTTCCCGATGGGATCGATTTAATTTCGACCCCGTTCGAGGTTGATCTCATCGATAAACGAATTTCTTGAGCCACCACACTCAAAAGGCCACCAATACAACTAGCAAAAGCATCTTGCACCATTTCGTAAGACTCGATAAACGAGAAAGTACCCCCCGATGCATCGGAAATGGCGTGCATCGCAAGAGGATCGTGGTCCGAGCCGAACCCGAATGCATGGACCGGAAAAATTTGTTGTTGACTTTCGTTCCCGGATCGTCTATTCTTAGGGCAGATCGAAGGAGGCAACAAATGTAGATACGAAGGCGCATTTTGTTGGTACGAGAATCTCGCGAGCTGTGTGCCATAATTATTACAATTATCATTCCCATCGGACAAGAAGATAATGCTCGTAACGGGATTCTTTTGGCGCCTTTCTTCGAGAACACGAACACCCTTCTCGAGACCCTTTACGATATTCGTTCCTCCATCAGCGTAAAGCGAATTAATCGCACGCTTAGCATCTTCACGCCCGGTCGCCGTCATTCTCTACAAGCGTAAAACTCGTCGAGCTTGATTCTCGAACGAGACTATCGAAAGTCGATCAGAAGGGCCCAAGTTATCGATAATGAAATGAACCGCACGTTTCACGAGAGCTAGCTTTGAACCATCCATACTTCCGCTTATATCGAGCACGGTAACAAGGTCGATAGGCGCACGTTGACGCAAACGTGCATCGTCCGATAACGAAGGCGCCTTTAGGCCAACAAGAACCGCAAAGTGAGATATAAACTCTGAACTAGCAACGGCATGGCGTTCCGGTATAGCTTTGATGGTCACTTTTTGTAAGCCGATGGCTAAGTCGATCGACATGGGCTCGAGCAAGGGCTCGTCATTGGAGAAGTGAATGGGTTCAGGGTCAAATGTGGGGCGTATAGGTCTATGGTTAGTGACATTGGGATATGAGATTGGGAAAGTGAAAGGAGTGTTGGTCCAATGGGAAAAGCAAACAGGGCAATTGAAATATTGGCGCGTGCCGATGCAGGGGAAATGGAAGGAGTGGGAACACTGGGCTGTGAAGATGGCCTGGCCTTGCCCTGTGGCTACTTTTGCAAAGCATATGCCGCATGTTATCTGCAACTGCAATAACAAGCATATAAGTACATAACAAAAAGTCTCGGTATATGTAATAACGAGCATGACTATTTTTAAGTGTAACTAAAGAATATTTTAAAAAAATATTGAGAGAGAAATGGGGATTTGAAATAGTGTGATAGTGGGTGGAAAACATGGGTTTTAAATTACACATGCAAATGACAAATTTAGCTTTATTTTCAAACGCTTGTGTGCATTAGTTCCAAGGGTATATTTTGACAAATGAAAAATGGCGTGACAACTATCTAACTTATGATGAAATCCCTATTTACCCTCAAAATTAGACTTATATTTTCAATTTACAAAAAAAACAAAGGGCTAAAATGCGTAAAATTGCTAGAAATAACTTCCATTTGTGAGATAAAAATGCATTTCTTTTTATAATAGTATATAGATAGTTAATTTGCATCTAGTGAAAAGTCTAGGTATTGGTGAGGAAAATTCTATCTTGGACCCAGAACATATACATCACAGATTTGTACAGGCACCCATGTGCAAATGAGTGGTGTGGATTAGAATGGGACCCTTGGTTTTGGTTCGTCATAAATTTTTTGTACTGGTGATAATAAAATGTACATTGTTATTCTATATGGATCATGAAGTATTGAAAACATTAAGAAAAGGTACACATTGAGTACATAGCAAAAAAAAGTAATTATTGTATTAGATGAAATTAAGATTTTATTTTTGTCAAACTTAAATTTGTAAGTCGAACGTGTTCATTAATAATTAAATAAAATAAGAATTCGCTTATTATAGCACAAAATATGTAATCGAAAACGAAGTGAAAACTCAATTACTTAAAATAGCATATATGATATTTGAGAAAATCAAATATTATTTGTTCATATAAATATTTTCACCAAATTAACAAAAAAAATCCTTAAATCACTATTTTAAACTCAAATACTATTTAAACAAAAACTTTATGTTTGGTCTTATGATAAAAAAAATTGAATTATAAAGAATAAATTTAGTCCTATATGTTTGGACTTGCGACAAATTAGTTCTGAAAGTCATTAAACAACAAATTTGGTGCAATAACTTACCAAAAGTTTCAAATTTAGTCTCTAAGGTATCGTTTGGTTGGTATCATGTGATTGCACATGATAATATTATACTTGATAGTTACGAGAGAAATTGAGAGATTCATTGGTAAAAACTTTTTTGGTTAGGATTATAAATGAGAGTGATATCCTAGACGGGACGGATCTTCTATCCCATAGTTGCGTCACACAATAGTATCACACCAATAAAAAAGTGACAAGTGTCATATGAAATAATTTTCAAGAAACTAATTATTAACAAGTATTTTATTTAATTAATTAATAAAAAAGGAAATAAAATTTTAAGTTGCTAAAATCATGGGATTCTCCCTCCATCTTCTTATGCAAATCTTTTTCTCTTAAAATTATGAAATATATAAAATTATACTTAAAAATATGAAATATATTTTATAAATCAAATAAAAATATTTAAAGTATCTTAAAAATAACATGATTATATAAAATATATTTATTTTACTTATGTTGAATTATAAAAATTATTTATATAAAATTATACTAGGATATAATCTATAATCATATAAAAATATCTTAAAAAGTAACATTATTATACAAAATATATTTATTTTACTTATATTGAATTATAAAAATCATTTATATAAATTATACTTAAACATATGGAATATATTTTATAATCAAATAAAAGTATTTTGAGTATCTTAAAAAATAACATGATTATACAAAATATATTTATTTTACTTATATTGAATTATAAAAATCATTTATATAAAATTATACTTAAACATATGGAATATATTTTATAATCAAATAAAAATATTTTAAGTATCTTGATAAAATAACATGATTATATAAAATATATTTGTTTTTCTTATCCTATTGTTGAAGTTGAATTATCAAAATCATATATATAAATTATACTTAAAGGTATGGTATATATTTTATACATCAAATAAATATTTTTTGAGTATCTTAATAAAATAACATGATTATATAAAAATATATTTACTTTGCTTATTTGATGATTTTAATACCAAAATTTGAAGTTCAATTCTATATTTTGAAGATTGGGCGTCGGTGTAGGTTTTTTGGGTAAGATTGCGTTAAATATAACAAGATAAAGATTATGTTAAATATGAGGGGTAAATTAGTAATTCTATTTTTAAAATAGATTAGATATAATATTGTGATAGTGGATACCACCTACCTGGTGATATCTACTATCCTAGAAATTGAGTGATTAAGTATCGGGCTTATTACGGATTATGGGCCGACCTTGTCGAACCAAATTTAAAATTAAGATTGATAATTAATATATCACTCCTATAAACCCCAACCAAACGAGCACTAAGGCTATGAATGACCTAAAAATCCAAAAGTTTGTTTAAAAACAAAATTCTCAAATTAAATTCATTTTACTTTGAAAGTACTTGTACAAGAATTCTTTGATCCTTTTATTTGTCAATAAAGTTGATAATATATTGATACGGTTAATAATTTTAAAGATTTATCGAATTGAATAGTAATATGTACATGATCAATTGATACATAGGTCAACCCTTTAAAGCAACAATGTAATGTGGAAATTGATAAAAATGCATCAAATTCAACACACACATATATATATATATACACATAGATAAATATGCATTTAAGAAGAAAAATTAACATAATTACTTACATTATTGGCTGAAGAATTCATGGATTTTTTTTGCTTACTACCAGTGTTGTGAAATTCAGAATAAAGGAGTATTGAAATTATGTAAATAAGTACATATTTATAGATAGATATTAGTTTTATCTTTTGATGGGGTATACTTTGTCACCACACACGTTGACTTGACCAAATAATGAACATAACTTAGTCGGTTTGGTTTGCTATTATATATTGTAATTGCAATTTGATCCTATTATTTCTAATATTTACTCTCATCTCCTTTCAATATACGAATAAGTTCATATTTTTTGACTAATTGCCGTTGCGACATTATATAAATGTGTTGGATGACTATTTTACCCTTAATAAATAATTACATTAACTATCCATTTATTTGATTGAAAAAATAAATATAATTTTGGTGAATAACCGACTTGATGCGATATATAGTTAGATAAATTAAAGAAGCACTCCCCCTCACACATTAGTACAAATATATAACCCCTAACTCTTGGTAAATTACAAAGGGACCCTTTGAGGGGTCAATTTGTATGATCTACAAGGATGAAATTGTAATGATTTAAATACACAGGGAATATAATTGTTAGAACACCTTCACATTTAGGGCACTTAATGTACTAACAAAATGTTCAGGGGCTTTTTGGTCATTTAGCATGAAAGTGAGGGGTTCTTTTAGCAATTTTCTCTTTTTTAAAATATATTGTAAAAATTGTTGAAAATCGAACTGTAATTTGGTCACTTGACCAATTAGCATAGTAGATATTTGGATTGGACTAAAGACTATTTCAATAATGGTTGATAGGACCTCGACTCCCTTTGTGATAGGAAAATATATATATATATATATATATATATATATATATATATATATATATATATATATATTTGAGTACAAATCAATCTCTTTTTGGTTAACACAACATATAATGAAAAGAAAAAAAAAAGAAAAAAAAGAAAAAGTGCACAAAGTATTAATCTTGCCAAATCAAAAAGGTAATCAACAACTATCTAATAAGTTATTTATAATTATAATTAGATGTTAGATTTAATACCCTAGAACTTAATTGTGCATTTAATTCTAGTTAAAAAAATATTGATTTTAAAGGTGACATAAATTAGTTGGACTAAGGACTAAGCAACTGCAAAACAACAAATTTATAATCTTCCAATTAATCAGCAAAATTAAGAGCTTTTTATATGAAAATATTTAACGTGGAAAGAAAGTTCTACTTGCACACTAAGCAATTGGACCCGATCCCTTCAGATTTCAGTTTAAACTATAGACTTAACTCTTCTAGATCAGGTCTAAGTCAATTTAAAACTTTGTATACAATTTTATTGTTCTTGAGAATGGTATTAATTAATCTTTATTTTGAATTTTCGAATTAGGAATCTTCTAATTATTTTAAGATATTAACCTCTTAAACTTGGATCATATAGTATTTTTTCGAAAATATTGTTTCAAGAAAAGAAATTGTATGGTTAAATGTATCAGTCATTTGAAAATATTTTTTTTAATAAAATGAATCAACTGATCAATTCATTTCTTCAAAAGAAACAAGGCTAGTTTAGTCCAACAAATAGTGCTCATAACTCTTGAAATTATTGATGAAAAACAATTCTTCAATTAAATGAATATTTCGAGTGGATAGTAATGATTATGGCATATCCGTCTTAAAAACATTTGATGGTAAAAATGAGAAAAATATAGTTTTAAGGATAGGAAACATTGGTTTTTTTTAGAAAAATACTAGCAACTTACTTTGCACGTGAGTGTGATTATTTTTATGTGTACTAAAGAATATAATTAATATTAATTTTAAAAAAATATTATAATTTCCTTGAGAGAGAAATGAGTATTTGAAAATTTAGAGAAATATGGATTTGAAATAGTGGGATGGTGATGGAGAACGTGTGTTTTAAATTCCACATGAAAATGACAAATTTAGCCATATATTTAACCGCTTGTGTGTATTAGACTGAAGAGTATATTTTGGCAAATGAAAAATAATGTGACAACTACCTAACTTATGATGAAATTCCTATTTTACCCTCAAAATTACAATTATATTTTCAATCTAAAAAAAACAAGGACAAAATGGTAAAAATGACGAAAGTAACTTCCATTTGTGAGAAAAAACAACCTTTCTTTTTATAATAGTATAGAAGTATAGATGTAATAAATATAGTGATGTGATATATTTTTTGTTTAGAGAAATTTATTGAAGTGATATTTAAATATAAGTTTATTAAAAAAAAATTAGTCAAGCTCATCAATTTAAATATAAAAATTAGTCATTAATAGTTCCTATTTTGAATGTGCATTATTTTGCATAAGCTTTCAAGTTCAGATAGTTAATTTAGATACTTTATCTATAAATTCAATATCAAATATCAATTAATATTTACTTTTTTAAATAAATTTGTAAATTATTGAATAGTAATTGTAACACCCCATTTTTGGAAAATCATGCATAACATATTTTTGCATAGAAATACAATTTTTATTTATAGTTTATTATTGGTAATCCCTTTAATGTTTTAGATGAGCTTTACGTTTAATCGAAAATAACGAGCTAATGTTTTCTTAAGTTTGAAAAGTCTTGCAGGATAGCTACCCGAAAAAACCAAGTTCGATCTGATGCACTCGACATGCATATGTATTTATGAACGAACGAAAAATAGATAAGTTGCATGTGAAATAATTCCAATAATTAGTATATATATATATAGACTTATGTTTATATAAGTGGGAAGAGTAGACATACAAGATATGTGTCTCACTTAGAAAGCCTCCACACCATTACATGACATTATGTGGCAATATTTAATTCTTCCCCTACCATGACTCATCTTGGGAAACCATTTAAGCTTGTTCATATGTTTCTATTGCTACACAAACAAAAAAAGAAAGAAAGAAGGGGAATGCTAGAAGATAGGAGATCAACTCTTAGCTTGGAAATCTTCATTCTATTCTACTTGGCAAGAAACTTAGGTTATGTTTGGTTTTGTTTTGGTTGGGTATTTTGGTGAGAAATTTATTAGGACACGTGCATTGTTGATGAGATTGTGTTTGGTTTTAAGTTGGGAATTGATTTTTGATTGTTTTTTTGGTGAGATATTGTTGGGTTTTGTTTTAAAGGGAACATAAGTGACTTGTCCAATCAAATCATGGATGTTTTTGTTGATAAAATAATGATTAAAAGTTATATTATAATATTAAAATTATAAGCACATATATATATAATAGTTGGTATTTATATATATTATATATTTTTATTGATGTCTAGAAATAAATTATTATATATTTATATTTATTCTATAAACATACTATACAAATATAAAAAACTTATTTATCGATACGAATGTTAACAAATTTACCAAAATATAGAATACTATCAAATAATACTTTTAGTCGTGTTAAAATTATAAAATAATTATATAACTATTACAATTTGCTACTTTTCATATATCCGAAATAAGTTTAAGATTATGTTGTTTCAATAAAAATAAAAGAATATAGGTCGTACTCTTTCTCTTGAACAATTGACTCACATTTGTACTATGTATATCCATATATTTATGTATTCATATGTTACATGTATAATTAAATAAGCCAAATTATCACAAAAAATTCTTAAAAAAAGCAAATAATACAATCATAGCAATTATATGTGAATTTTTTGTCCCGTATTAAACTAGCTAGGCCATAAAATTTCATTTTTTAAAGTTTTATTCTTTTTGTGGCCTAATTAGACTGAAATTATTTTGATACGTATTATAATTTTTAGACTATTAAATTATTACATAGTCTAATTGTCCCGTATTATTTTACGAATTAAATTCTATGATTACAATCTAATTGTTGTTTATTATTTATTAAATTTATTATTCAATATTTATTATATTTTCTCTTATTTAATTGCAAAATAATAATTCGTAATTGGATGGTTGGAGTATGTAATTTTGCATAGAGATCATATCAAGTGTTTGAAAATAAAAAATAATTTGTAAAAAATGCTTAGATGGTGAGAGGAGAGAAAATGTTATTGATAGATGGGACAAATGATGTGTGATTACATAAGAAAAAAATATAAACTAATCATACTTTGTAGCCAAAATCAAATTTGGCCAAATATTAGTTTTTTCTCTTGGTCCAAAATCTTACAAGCCAAACATAAATTGGCCAAATTTTTGGTCCAAAATGGATTCAAAATAAAACCAAACATAGCCTTATCTTTTGGCATTTAATCAAGCATCCAAGAACTTTTGTTGAGCTAAAGAGGTAGCTTTCTTTGTTGCTACTCTTCATCCTATTTCTTCTTTAGGAACATGATTAGGTTGCTAAATATTGTATTGCATGTATGATCTAAAGAGGGTTAATGTGATGAGTTTGGTTGCATATGTTGATATATGTGGTTGATTGTCAAAATATGTCTTTATTTGGAGTTAAGGGTGCCAATGATCAACAAAATGCATCATTTTATGTTCTGCATCAATTTATGTTCTACATCTATACAAATGGAACCATCAATTTGAGACAAGTGGGCCCAATTGGATGGGTACCTATATCCCAAAAAAAATATTTCACAGTAAAAAACTACAAAATGTTAGTTTGTTTGGCATGTCATAACAAATTTCTCACAAGAAAATCTCCTAAATCATAAATAAATTTGAATTTTTTTTTTGCAACAAATGAGTAAATTGAATTTTACTATTCATGATTTGATAGTTAATACAATCAATTAAAAATATTTTTTCGACTATCTTATAAAGTTAAAAAATAAATTAATTACATATTCTAATGCTAAATAATGTAACGTTTAAAATAAGATCCATTATGGCTATTTTTTTACGTCTAGATCAACGAGTCTGACTAAACACATTTAATAAAAATTATATATAAATACAAACCCAAATAAATTTCTCACTACAAAAAACATACCACATCAACCACAATCATTACCTATTTTTCTCTTAAAAATCTCATCCAAACTCACTTTTCAAACCATATTTCTTATCCTTCAAATAATATTTTTTTTCATTTTTCTCATAAAAATAAATTCTCGAAGATAGACATGTCAACCAATTGGGCTCATATTTCCAAATGCTTACAGAAATTGACACAAAATAAAATCAAATTTCAACTAGAGATTTATTCAACAACATAAAAGAAGCATATGCAACATAATTGATCACACAAGAACAAACTAAATCATTCCAATACCAAAAAGCATTCAAGATTTATCTTCTGTCTTTTTAAACTGTTGTTGTTGCTGAGACTTGGAAACCATATTTGCCATTTGAGGAGTCGCATAGCCACCAAAAAATGCATTAGGCGCTGCAGCAGAAGGGTTAGCGGCACCACCAAAACTAAAGCTCTCGATTCCTCCGGCCACTTTCATACCTTTAGTTGTAGCCCTTTGAGAAGCATGTGAGCTCATTCCCGACAGAGCAAAAGCACGTCCTTTTTGCTGATACATCCGTTGATTTCCCATTCTTCTTTCCGTTTCTTTCATATCAGCTTCAAGCCACATACAAAGCCCGTCCCCCGCTTGCCCAGACGCTGACGTAAGAAGATCTGTTCGCCCCTTTGACAACAAAGCTTGTGCGCCGCTTAAATTACCCGTTTCGGCCATTTGCTGAGCCTGTGAATAGGGGTGAAAATTTAACTCGATATTCGATACTCGGTTCGACATTTTACTAAACCAAGCTTGAACAACTTTTTCTGTTCGATAAATTTTAAAACTCGACTCGATTAGGAAAAAAATAATAAAAATATGTACAAAATAATCAAACTACTCAAGCTCGACTCGTGATCGGCTCGATTAAAACTCGTTTGAGTTCAGCTCGATGAACAATCAAACCAAATTCAAACACAATTTTTTAAAACTCGATTGTAATTCAAACAAACTTGAACACTTATGCATTTAGCTCGACTCAACTCATTTTTAACCATACCTGTGAAATTCGTTCTGCTGCAAGTAGACGATTCCTCTGTCGATCGACCTCCAAGTTTATCATCATATCTTGAGACGAAAGAGATTTTGGGCGTCGTATTTCGACTAAGTCACATTCTATCCGTACCGTCTCTTTCGACACGACGTCTCTGTATACACACACGACGTCCAGAAGCGATGTTTTTCTCTCGATATCCGCGCCTTTATCATCATCCAAAAGCTTGGGAATTGACAAGTTGATCAAAAATTCCTTTTCTTCGTCTGCGTAAAGGTCTCCGGCATGGACGAGTCCTTGAGATCCTTGATTAGAGATTTCACTAGCGTATCGTCCTGAAGGAATCGATTTAATTTCCACCCCGTTCGAGGCTGATCTAACGGATAAACGAACTTCTTGAGCTACCACACTCAATAGGCCACCAATACAGCTAGCAAAAGCATCTTGCACCATTTCGTAAGACTCGATAAATGAGAAAGTACCTCCCGATGCATCGGAAATGGCGTGCATCGCAAGAGGATCGTGATCCGAGCCGAAACCAAATGCATGGACAGGAATAGTACTATGTTGTTGATTTTCATCTCCGATTCGTCTATTCTTAGGACAGATAGAAGAAGGCAACAAATGTAGATACGAAGGCGCATTTCGTTGGTATGAGAAATTCGAACCATGTGCGCCATAATTATTACAATTATCATTTCCATCGGACAAGAAGATAATGCTCGTAACGGGATTTTTTTGGCGCCTTTCTTCGAGAACACGAACACCCTTTTCCAAACCTTTCACGATATTCGTTCCTCCATTCGCGTAAAGCGAATTAATAGCGCGCTTAGCGTCTTCACGCCCAGTCTCCGTCATTCTCTGCAAGCGTAAAACTCTCCGAGCTTGATTTTCAAACGAGACTATCGAAAGTCGATCAGACGGGCCCAAGTTATCGATAACGAAATGAACCGCACGTTTCACGAGGGCTAGCTTTGAGCCATCCATACTTCCGCTTATATCGAGCACCGTGACAAGGTCGATAGGCGCACGTTGACGTAAATGTGCATCGTCCGATAACGAAGGCGCCTTTAGGCCAACAAGAACCGCAAAGTGAGATATAAACTCTGAACTAGCAACGGCAGGGCATTCCGGTATAGCTTTGATGGTCACGTTTTGTAGGCCGATGGCTAAGTCGATCGACATGGGCTCGAGCAAGGGCTCGTCATCGGAGAAGTGAATGGGCTCGGGGTCGAATGTGGGGGGTATAGGTCTATGTTTAATGACATTGGGATATGAGATTGGGAAAGTGAAAGGAGTGTTGTTCCATGGGGAAAGGCAAACAGGGCAATTGGAATATTGGCGTGTGCCGATGCAGGGGAAGTGGAAGGAGTGGGAACACTCGGCGGTGAAGATGGCTTGGCCTTGCCCTGTGGCTACGCTTGCAAAGCAAATGCCGCATGTTATCTGCAACTGCAATAACAAGCATTTAAGTACTCATTAAGTACATAGCAAAAAAAGGTATATATTGGAATTTAAGATTTTTTTTTTGTCAAACTTAAATTTGTAAGTCGAATGAATTCACGAATAATTATATAAAATAAATTCACATATTATAGAGCATTCATTAGGTTACATCACAAAGTATGTGATCTAAAAAGAAGTGAAAACTCAATTACTTTTATTAGCATATATAATAATCGAGAAAATGAAATATTATTTGTTCATAGTAATTTTTTCACCAAATTCACAAAAAAAATCTGAATCACTATTTGAACTTATGTCCGACTTATTATAAAAAAAAATTAATTTCAGCAAGTTAACCAAAAATCCTTAAATCATTACTTTAAACTTAATCACTATTTGAACAAAAAACTTATATCAAAATTTTAAATTATAATAGAACAATATAGTCCTATATGTTTGGACTTGAATCAAATTAGTTCTTAAGTCATTAAACAACAAATTTGGTGCAATAACTTACCAAAAGTTACAAGTTTAGTCTATCTAAGGCTATGAATGACCTAAAAATCTAAAAGTTTGTTTAAAAACAAAATTCTCAAATTAAAATTCGTTTCTACTTTGAAAGTCCTTGTACAAGAATTCTTTGATCTTTTTATTTGTTAATAAAGTTGATAATATTTTGATACGATCAATAATATTAAAGATTTATCGAATTGAATCGCAATATGTACATGATCAATTGATACATCGGTCAACCCTTTAAAGCAACAATGTAATATAGAAAGCGAATTATGAAAATGCATCAAATTCAACATATATATATTATTTATGTATTTAAGAAGAAAAATTAACACAATTACTTACATTATTGGCTGAAGAATTCATGGATTTTTTTTGCTTACTACCAGTGTTATGAAATTCAGAATAGATGGAGTATTGAAATGATGTAAATGAGTACATATTTATAGATAGATATTAGTTATATCGAACGCGTTTTGATGGAGTTTACTTTGTCACCACACAAGTTGACTTGACCAAATAATGAACATAACTTAGTCGGTTTGGTTTGCTATCATTTATTGTAATTGCAATTTGATCCTATTATTTTTAAGATTTACTCTCATCTCCTTTTAAAATACGAATAAGTTCATTATCTTTTGACTAAGAGGGTGTTTGGCTAAGCTTATTTAAAACATCTTATAAGTTCTTACATCTTATAAGATGTTTTAAGAGCTTATAAGATGTTTCGTCTTATTTAAAAAATAAGCTCTTAAGTGTTTGGATAAAATAAGTCTATTGGACTTATAAGATGTTTTCAAATGTTATACGAGAGAATTGTGCAATATAAAAATAAATATTTTTTTCGGAGAAAGGTATTGTTGGAAAGAATAAACTTAACTAGGTTTATTTTATGTCTTTGAAAAAATATAAACAATATCCCAAATTTAAGATTTTGAAATAAGTTGGGTTTTGCCAACTTATTTTTTATTTGCTTATAAGACCCAAACATCTTATTTTTTGGTCTTATAAGCACTTTTAAAAAAAATTATCCAAACACTTTCATAAAGCTTATAAGCTCTCAAACATCTTATAAGATGTTTAAAAGAGCTTATAAGCTTAGCCAAACACCCCCTAATTGTCGTTGCCACATTATGAAAATGTGTTGGATGACTATTTTTACCCTTCAAATTAATTAAACTAACTATCCATTTATTTGATTGAAAAAATAAATATAATTTTGGTGAATAACCGACTTGATGCGATGTATACTTTGATAAATTAAAAAAGCACACCCCCTCACACATTAATACAAATATATAACCCCCTAACTCTTGGTAAATTACAAAGGGATCCTTTGAGGGGTCAATTTGTAGAATCTACAAGGATGAAATTGTAATGATTTAAATACACAAGGAATATAATTGTTAGAACACCTTCACATTTAGGGCACTTAATGTACTATCAAAATGTTCAGGGGTTTTTTGGTCATTTAGCATGAAAGTGAGGGGCACTTTTAGTAATTTTCTCCTTTCTCAAAATATATTGTAAAAATTGTTGAAAATCGGACCGCACTTTGGTCACTTAGTTACTTAATTAGCATAGTAGATATTTGGATTGGACTAAGACTATTTCAATAATGGTTGAATAGGACCTCGATATTTGAGTTTATATATATATATTATATTTGAGTACGATATTTTTCTTAAGCATATCAAAATTAACAAGAAAAGATGCCATATCTAATTCTCTTGCATAAATCAATCTCTTTTTGGTTAAAATAATTGCATAAAATGAAAAAAAAAAACTAAAAAAATTGCACAAAGTATTATCTTGCTAAATCAAAAAATTAATCATATAATGACATTGGTACTAGACTACTAAATACCTAGAAGACATCTTCTAGTTGGCTATAATTCATAGTGCGATGTGATATTTTCTTCGGCTTTTCACGTATTATTCATATAATAAACTTTTAATTTAACAACTATTTAATAAGTTATTTATAATTATAATTAGATGTTAGATTTAATACCCTAGAACTTAATTGTGCATTTAAGTCTAGCTAAAAAAAAGTATTGATTCTAAAGGTGACATATAAATTGGTTGGATTAAGTATTAAGCAACTGACTAAATCCAATTAATCTGCAAAAATAAAACCTTTTTATATGAAAATGTTTAACTCGGAAAGAAACTTCTACTTACACACTAAGCAATTGGACCCGATCCCTTCAGATTTCAGTTAGAAGTTAGAACTAAAGTCTTAAACTCTTCTAGATCAGGTCTAGTCAATCATAGCTTTGTATATAATTTTTGTGTTCTTGAGAATGGTATTAATCATTTTTTATTCTAAAATTTTAAATTGTGAATTTCAAGTTCTTTAAGATATTACACTGTTAAACTCGGATCATAAAATAATTTTTGAAAATATAGTTTCAAGAAAAGAAAATTTATAGTTAAATTTATCAATTTTTTGAATTTTTTTAATAAAATGAATGAGCTGATTAATTCATTACTTCAAAAAGAAAAAAAACAAGGCTAGGTTAGTGCAAAAAATAGTTGATCATAACTCTTTGAAATTATTGATAAAAAAGGGAAAATACAAAAAAGCCCTATGTGTTAATTGGAAAATGCAAAAAAACCCATGTGTTAAGGAAATAGGCTGAAAGGCACCTAGTGTTATTCAAAAGTCTGCAAATAATACCCGCGTGCTCATTCTGTCAAAGATTTCTACGCTGTTAATTTTTAACCTGCAATGCCCATTATACACTTCATATTAATAAAGAGTTTTAACTTAAAACTTCATATTAATACACAAGCGCGTGAACAACAATCATGTTAACTTTTAATGGAATTGATATTATTTGCAGACTTTTGAATAACACGAGGTGCCTTTCAGCCTATTTCATTAACACATGAGTTTTTTTGCATTTTTCAATTAACACATGGGGCTTTTTTGCATTTTTTTCTAAAAAAAATTCTACAATTAAATGAATATTTTCAAGTGGATAGTAATGATTTTGGCATATCCGCCTAAAAAGCATTTGACGGTAAAAGTGAGAATAATGTAATTTTAAGAATAAGAAACATTATTTGATAAGTGGGTTTGTTTTTTTTAAGAAAAATATGTAATAATTATAGTTATGTAATATATTTTTTGTTGAGAGAAATTTATTGAGTTGATATTTAAATATAAGTTTTATTAAAAAGATATTTAGTCAAACTCATCAATAGATATAAAAAATAGTCATTAATAGATCCTATTTTGAATGTGCATTATTTTGCATAAGCTTTCAAGTTCAAATAATTTTAGATACTTTATCTATAACTTCAATATTACATGTCAATTAATATTTACTTTTTAAAATAAATTCATAAATTATTTAATAGTAATTCTCTTAATTAAGTTATAATTTAAATTTTGAATATATATTTTAATAAAAATAAAAATAATTTATAAACATGACTTATTTTAAATACTAACAGGTATTTACTTGTTAGTATTTAGGTTTTGAATGCGTAATATTTTAGTTTCATTCAAGTATTTTATTCAATATTTTGGATAATTTGATATTTTTTATTTATTACTTTCAGATGTTTTAAATGATTATTCAACAAATTCTATTTTTACAACGTATTGGTGAGATAATGTTTGGTTTTGTTTCCATAGGGAACATAAGTTACTGTAATGTAAATTTTTGTCTGATAATGTTTAAATAATTACTGAAATTTATATTATAATTCTAACATTGTAATAATTATTATTTAAATATAAATATAATAATAATTGATATATATATAATAATATTTTATTAATATATATAAATGAATTATTGAATGCCAAGAAATGCATTAAATTACACCAATTTTTTCTAAAAATAGGTTTCATTTGATTTTATGTCCCTAATTATATAATACCCCATAAATCATAAATAAAAAGGGCGACGAACTTAATAGTTGAATTTTTCGAATCATCATCAGAAAGCAGAGAACATTTTGTGTATATTTTGTTGTTATTTAACATCATTCAAAAAATTGGGCTAGCCGACAAGTAAGTCAAAAATAATTTTGAGCCTAAATTCTGAGCTTTTTTGTGGTCCAAAACATATAGACCAAATACTAATTTGCCAACATTTTGGGCCAAATCAAGTTTGAAAACAAAACTAAACATAGCCAATTTTCAAGGGAATATTTGATCGTATTCCTCTGAATTCGATATTAGGGATAAATTCAACAAGTATAATAGGTGAAATGAAAATACAACTTTTCATATATTGAGGGCAAAAGTGAGCAAGCCCATAAATTGGGCCCGTCTACAATTATCTCCCCTTATACAAAACCCATCTTACAATTATCTATGATCATTGTTTAATTGGTGAATTCATCATTACAGCACCATTAAAATAATACTCAAATACAAAAAGAAAAAAAAATTAATGACAAAATGTTAAGTAACAATGTCAAAATTGTCACTATTTGTAACGAGCTACAATTTTTTTTTTCATGAAAGTATATAAACATATACTATAGTAACGAAATTCGCATAGTTAGTTGTTACTGTTTATAGTTAATGACAAAAAAAAATTATTGATCCCAATTAATAATTAGTAACACATCTATAGTGACAAGTTAATGACAATAAATATAATTGTCACTCTGTTTTATTACTTTACATATGTCATTAATTGTTAATAGTAACGAGTATAAATGAGCTATTGTAACTAAAAATTTTATATTGAGAAATCAAAATTTATTGTCACTTAGTGACGATTTTAATATTTATATTTTATAATTATTAATAAAATTGAAATTATTTAGCCACATAATAATATTATAATTGGTTGACGACTAATTAATAAAAGAATTTATTCATCCATGCAAAATGAGAATTGTCAGAAAACTGCAGCTTGTCTGGTTATGGAAAAATGATTTTATTGCTGTTATTAAATAATTGGAACAGTACATTTAATGTCTAAATAATTATATTATCATTATTACTATATGACAATACCATACCAGTCAAACAACATAAATGAGAGTATACAGTCCCACTCTTGTTCTTTCCCCCATTATGTTATTTCGTTAATTAAGGGGTCTATTATATAATTTATATGGGTTCAAATTATAACATTATCAAATATACCAGCAGTTTAATTGTAAAAATAATTTAACATAAAGGATGACTTTGTGTACAAAATGATTTTTTTTTAAATTACATAATAAGTACAAAATCAACAAAAAAATGTATTTCTTATTTCCTAATAATGAACTGGACATGATATGATAATGTTTTGGCATGGTTATGTTTATGGTAGGGTATAATATTATAAAAAAGAGATTGGTAAAACGTCAATAATCCTAACAAACAAACAAACGTGATAAGGAATAAAGGTAGTGTATTTGAGAACCTATAGTTGCCATCTAAATCACCAAATTATGATTAATAAAATACAATTACCGAGGAAACATATATTTGTGGACACAATCATTACACATGATTCAATGCAATAAAAAATAAATTTGCATAAATTTTTAATTAATTTTATAAAACCTACACTTTCTACTCACTATGAGTCTATGACCCATAAGAAAAATATATAATCACAATTCGGATGAAATTGGGTAAAAGTTTGGTAAATTAAACAAATCTAATGAAATACAGAAAAAATGATATAAAACTAACTAAAAGTGATATATAAATTATTTTACTTCATGTGGGTCATGCATCAATTTCTTGACAAAATTTGACATATGATATTAAGGAGTTGTTATATATATGGTGATTTGATAGTAAAATTTGCAGGGCAATTGATTAATTGTTTCATAGACAAAAAAAAAATTGTTTATTAATTGTTTTTAAAACAATTCGAGTAGAAACGATTTTTAATGTGATTATTTTTCTTCTAGTTACCTAATATTAATAAGATTGCATATTTGCATTGCATTGGCCAATTGAATTCTATTGTGATTGTGACTTCTATTGTATGGTTAACAAAGGTTTGACCACAAGAATATATTTTCTATGTGCTCTTGGCTTGACTAGAAATGTTACGATTATTTTTTCTAATTACTTAATTAATTAGTAATAGGATTTTATTCCCTATTTTAAATTAGGATTTATTTAATTCAGTATCAAGTTTTTAATTCTATAAATATGTGCTTGGACAATGTAATCGATCTAGGAAGTTATATCAAAACAAAAAATTTGTGAAAGGTATTGAAAATTAAAAATGGTTTTGGTGGGACAATTCACGTGGAAAGAGATGCATTTGATGAGATACACTATTTTTCACACTTAGATCTGCTAGCTTTTTTAGTCTTATTCAAGACTTTATTATAGTATCCTATGCACCTATATATATATATATATGTATATATATATTGTATATTTCACACATATATATATATATATAGGTGTGTTTTGTATATGAGAGAGATGTGGATGGGGCATGCATTATATTAGAACCTGTTTGAAACATTATCATGTTTCCCAAGTCTAACAGCACAAAATATGAGACCAAAGCTTGCTCATCAATATATATATATATATATATATATATATATATATAGTTTTGCAGAACAGTTTTATCAAAACAATTTTGCAGTACAAATAGTGTTGAAATCCTGTTTGGTTGACTATTTTGGAAAAATTTGATTCTCTTCTCTTCTCTTGTGTTTTGATGAAAGGAATAGTGAAATGAGGAGAGAGAAAATATATTATTTTTTAATGATGGGTAAGTGCTGTGTTTTTCTAGTTTGGAGTGAAAAAATGTTCTAAAAAACTTAAAACAAGTAAAACCTGTTTTGAAAAATAGCAGATTTTGGAGTTTTATTCTTGAAAAATATAAAGTGAGAACAAGGCCAACCAAACGCATTTTTCAAGTTTTTGTTTTGTAAAAACAAAAACACACTTTAAAAACAGTCATCCAAACAGACCCTAATTATTTTTATAAGTTAAGTTGGGTGCAAGAAAACTGCTAGTTTGCAGTATTTTTTTAATTTGTGAATCTTTTTTATTTTTTCATTTTGATTTACGTACTTTCTCCAAAAATTGATAAAACTATTTTTAAAAATTCATATTAAACACGGGATTAAAATTAAAATGATTATATCGTACGTGATTAAATTAATGGTTTCTCCTACACCATCACAACAACCTTTATAAGTAGTCATATGTGAATTAAGACAGATTTACTTAGTATCTTATTCAATCTTAACATATAGACCTCAATAATTTATTTACACCATAATTGTATTGATAATCAAATTATTGAGTAAATCTTACGAAAGAGCAATTTGAGATGCTAAATCAAGTGTGACTTTATTTTAGCTTTTTAGGGTCAAAACTTAAGTTCTAAACTATAGACAAAAAAAGTGAATCAGCATTGAATTCAGCTCAACCAACTATGAAAAAGAGCTTTTTAAAATGTATAAATCACTCTCACCTTTAAAAAAAAAGTAAGAAAAATAATCAACTCTCACATCACGTTTTCATTATTTGCTTTTATTATATCTCGTTGAAAATAGGACACGCGCTATGATGTACGGACACGAGATATGAGATATGAAACACGATACGATACATGAAATATAGTATTTTTAAAAAAATATACGCAACACGATTTAGAACCGCTATCATATATATATATATATTATACATATATATTTTTATTAATTTACAATAAAATTTATAAATTGGACTTTTCATTTCAATTTCAATATAATTGATTAGAGAAATAAATTACGAGAATAATTGATTGTATATTATAAAATTTGTATTTGATTTGCAATGTTTACATATCTAAAAGAAAAATAAGTACTTTATTTTTCAAAATTACCGGAAATAAGTAAAATAACTATCAAATGTCATATATTCATAAATGTATTCTCTTTTGTAAAGAATTATATCAAGAATTTTTTTTTCTAATTTTACGATTTGAACTCATACTTCTTAATTATCACACAAGTCACATAGTATTTCATACTTACTATACATAATATATATTATTTTTTAATTTCCCTTTACATCTCATATTATATCTGCATATATAGTGTAAGTGCTCAAACTTTAAATTATGTATGAATTCATTCCAATTCTTTTATAGTTGAAAGTCAGTACGTGCAAGGTACTTACGGAATAGTTTTCATAAATTTAACAATTAAATAATTCATCAAAGTTTGTATTTTTATCTCTATATCAACAATCAGTATTTTACTTCTTTCGTGCCCATTTTCTCAACGTATCGTAAATGTAATTAAATATTTATAAAATATCCGTACAGAATAAATGACAAATTGTTCCTGTCCACATTTTAATTTGCATTTAATATTAACTATGTAGTAGATGTATATTTAAAATGCTGAAGATAAATTAAAAAAAAATTAAAAACAATAGAATAATTACCTAATTTTAGAATATTTTCACTATCCCAAAACGTGGTTTTGTTTCTCTATATATAGTTTAATTTACAAATAAGTATAGTTATTAAATTTAATCCAGAATATATAGAATTATCTTAATATTGCCATCTCTATCATCAGATTTCCCAGGGCTAAAAGGGTTTTCTTTGTGCTAAAATGGTATTTAAATATCAGAATCCAATGAAATAAATGCTCCAAGCAATTAAGAAAGTTATTTTGGAATCTCTATGCTAACTAATTAATAGAGATAACTAAAAAAAGGTATAATGTTGTAAATTAAATGTTCAAAGCAGGCAAGAAAACAATAATTGATTTCAACCACAAACTTCATGTGTTAATTAGCAAAAGATTTATTTTTATGAATTGTTATTGATCGATTTTATTAACATTGTTTGATGGTAAAAACTACACCAATCATCCTAATTCAATAATATATGATGTATAAGTCTCACAATGAACTTCACAAAATGATGGGAAATTTTCATACTATTTTTATATTTTTGCAAAGTCTTTAGGGGTAATATTTGTCTTTAATAAATTGAAAAAAAAAAAAGAGTAATTCCATATATGATAAAATATGCATATAATTTGATTTCCGTAATTTATATTTATTATGAAATGATATCTTCCCATGTCAAGTTTCAGTGAAAAATACACATTGATAATTTGGTATAACCATTTTCTCATAAAAAAAATATGTAGCATATTTGACTTTTATTAAATTTGAATCCAGATAATCCATTTGACATTTTTTAAGAATTTGAAACCAGATAATAGCTTATTTGTTAAACCAGCCTAATTTTCACTATTAAATTATGAAATATTTTAATAAAACACTCTAAGTTGAAATATTTTATTATAAAAATTATAATGACTCAATTGAAACCAGTACAAAATAAAATATCTCCAAAATGACCTATTACAAATCTAAAATTACATTTATTAATATGTGAGAAAAAAATACAAAATTTATTATTTCAATATAGATTGTATGCAATTTCCAAAGAAAAAGGCAGTGCAAAAAGGTTGATGAAATGGACATGTAAGAAGGAGGGTCACTTAGCTTGTGTAAGAATAAAGAATACTTATCCATATTCTCCTCAATTACCTTCCATTGCACGCCTACCCTAACCCCTCCATGTATTTCTACAATTTATTACAAAACTATTTTATGTGTTAATTTGAAATTATTAAATACATTATATGCTTATATTTCATTAAATAATATGCAAAATTCTACATATGTTAATAATTAACTAAATTTATTGATAAAATACAAAATTTTGAACCATATTTAATAAGTACAATATATTATTTTGCTTATTTCTTTAATATATAAAAGTATTTTTACAATTTGAACTAATACAATTTATTTTATAATAAACACTACATATATATATATATATATATATATATATATATATATATATATATATACATACGTAAAAACTCATACCCTCTTCTTCATTTCTTGCCCACAACCTCTCACCTCACCCCCCTACCCCACCCACCCCCCCCACAAAACTTCATGGCTACAGATCTACAACTCAGGTTACCATTAATCAAAATAAATTCTTCACAATCTTCTGAAATCACTGATCAAAGCTGCCTAAGTGAAGAAGAATGTCACACCCCTAAATCTCCGCCGCACGTGATTCCCGCCGCCGTCATCTGCCCGCCGGCACCGAAAAAGCTGCGCCGCGCCGCCGCATGCAAGAGGAAATTACTGTACGAACTGCAGTACTTTGAGACTGTGGCCAGAGATGAAGTTGAGTCGTTTTTTGCAAGGATTGAGGTGAATTTTCATGGTTCCACCAAGAGGAAATGTGTAATGTAATATTATTTTTTTTAAAATTAATAGTTTAATTATTTCGAATTTTAATCTTTTTTTTGTTTGGCCTGGAAATTAATTATCAGGCTTAACTATAGAGAATTATCTATTAATTAGGTTTACACGGTTTTTATATGTGGATTATGTGCCTCTGGAAGAATTAATTTCGATCAGGACGAAATTGTGATATATGAATATATAATTTCAAGTCTATATTATCTGAGATAATATTTTTTTCTTCTTTTTCTGATTTATTGTTTTTCAATTATGTTCATATTTATTTACGCGGTTTACTCTTTTTAATATTTTTGTTCATATTAAATAATATTTAAATTTGATGAAGTTGTGAACTTTTGGTGGGATCATCATCAATCTGTTAATTTACAATTATATTTTAATAAATACGTTGCTAAGAGTGTTGATTTGTATAATGTTTGACATTAATTTGAGTGACTGGCACGTCTTTGGGATCGATAAACTTGATTTAATTTTCTTATTTATTACAGAGGAGAGATAATATATTTGGATTTATTGTTGAGTTTACTAAATCAGATAATGTTAAAATTCTAAGAAAATTAAAAATAATTTGACCAAACTCCAATAAAATTAAAAATGAATTTTTCACCTAAATTTTACTATTTAATAATTCAGACAATAAATTCCGTAATGCCATGTCATTAAAATGAATTGATTAATTTCATTTGCTTAGGAATGTAATCTAGATCGTGATGTAGTTCTTGGTCAAAAGTATGGACACGATAGTCACATGGATGATCCAATCTACATATGATTCCAAATTTTGTGCGCGTTTTTGGTAGGGTAGATATAAAATAGAATTATTTCTTCATCTTTTCATACTATTTTGAAAATTATTTTTCATATTCTTATTAAAGTATATATGGAAAAGGAAAATATAACGTCCAAGTACAAATTGTGGTCAATTTTTTTATTTAAATCACATATTAGGGTCATAATTTTCTTAAATCAAAATAAATGTGCATTATTAACAATATGTAAAATGGTTCTTTCTACAACCAAAGATTTGCATTTGGGAAATGATGTTTGAGATTTGTCTTCTTTTTTTGAAATGATGTTTGAGATTTGTCTTCTTTTTTTTCTTCAACTAGCAACTCAGCATAATTATTTTTAAGTGTAATGTGTAATGAGTATAGATTTATTCATCATAATATAACGTAAAACCAAATATATTATAAGTATAAATGTAACAATTTTGGGGAAAATATCAAATCATAAAATACTGCATCTATAGAACATAAAAGACCAACTGTCCTACGCACAAAAGTTGAGAATCTATTCTCTTTGAGATAAATCACACGATTTTTTACACTCATTTTGTCAAAAATTAAATCTTACCTAATGTTTTATGTATGTACATCATAAAACATTAATTTTGTAGATACCAAAATCCAAATAGGAAAAAGAGCAGAATGTTGAAAGATAAAAGGTGGACAAATGAAAATTAGTACGAGAACTGCTTAATTTGTGCGATTTGTCCCAATTTTGATATCTAATTTACGTTGATATTCTCAGTTACAAAAGAACTGTAAGGGGACAAATCTAAAAAAAATGCTATTTTTTTTAATAGTATAAACTATTTGGAAGTTGAATTTGATTTGATTTGACATAGTTATTGCATCCTCTTAGCTAATTTTGAGAACCCGGTCGAATTATTTTCCTATCCTCTTTTTCTTTTATCTATTTACCTTTTGATCCCCCAATATTGTATGTTTTTTTGTTAGTTAAGATTGATTTGCAAGGTTTTGTTTTTGTTGTATTCTGCTAGATTTTTGCCTAATTTTAATACAATCAAATTTAATAATACATATAGTTCTTATCCACCTTTGTCATTCATTTATTTTCTCTTGTTTTACCCAGTTGTATTTTCTTTCAAAGATATTATTATGCCTAAACGATATATTTTCTTTGCTAATTAAGTAATGAAAAGTATACTTACATACAAACAAACCCATAATATCTTTTAACATTCTATTTCATAATTTGTATCATTTATTATATTACATGAGATATAATAATCGAGTTAAGCTCGAACCGAGTTTATAGAAGTGTTGTATTGAAAGTTTGAGCTAGTCAACCCGATGTTTAGATAGCTCATGCTTGCAAGCTTGGGATAATTTAATAATTATAACAAATTCGAAAAAAAATAATCAAAAAGTATTACAAAAGACGAGGAGGCACTTCATATGCCACAATGTGCTAGTTGTAGCTACAAAATCGTAGACAACATTGATATTATAATTTAATCATAACTAAGTTATATATCAAAATTAAATTAACATATATAATACGACTTAACCTTAACGTATGCTTCAAATTTAAATCATAACAATACATTCATATAGCATAGATTTGAATACTAAATTCTACTCATGATGGGCCTCAATACAACCCGGGCCAGAATCGAAACTATATTTGGACTATAAGGTGTCAATTAAAGGAGGCCCATAGAGTATAGAAAAAATTCATGGGCTAGGGTTTATTTAACATAGACCCAAGTTTGGTTACTCGGGCCCAAGGCCCAATTGAACAACAATAAATACACTTCCATTAATTCATGGAAGGGGGGGGAAAGGGAATTACCCTAATTTCTCTGAAAATCCTTATTATCGTGAACTACGAAAGACTTGATCCTACAACAGTAGGTACGTAGGCAGCTTGATTCAATCAAGTGCAGTCTATGATCTAATAGATTTTAAACATTGATGATGCAAATTCGGACCGCATCATTTTGCTATGATCTAATAGATCTTAAACATTGATGATGCAAATTCGGACCGCATCATTTTGGCGCCGTCTGTGGGAACGTCGAGACTAAGACGTGAGTTTTCTACGAATTATGTAGGTATTTGTTCCCTAATCTCATTCTTTTTTTGTGGGTTCATATGTCATATGGCATCTTATGACCTTATTGATGCCATCGAAATCAATTGCTGCGGAAAGAGAGTGTCAGGCCCAAGTGACTTAAACAACTAAAGACGCATTCAATCAAAACACGGTTCTTCAACTAATAGCTTCAACCAATATGGCGGGAGAGACGATAATTCCGGCGAGTATAAAAAGAGAGGCCTTTTGCTCAATTCAGCTCAGAATAGAAAACTTGTTGCTCAAGTACGTATCTCTCAATTCCTTCTCGAACCTTCTCTTCAATCTTCCTTCTCTAAATCGAGTATTCAATCTCTTGCAGGTCGATCGAGCAGCTGTAATCCTTCGGCTTAATCGATTGCATTTGTAATCTTTCCTCTTGAATTCTTGTAAGCTTTGGTTTGCTTGTGTGTAATCGAGTGAATACTTGTACAATTGGCGTTAATTCTCAATAAAACTGATTCGATCCTAACAATTGGCCATCAGAGCGTTCGATCCTCAACCAGATAAACTGTGATGACGAAACGAGTGGAAGCAGGTCGATTGGATGACCTAGAACAGAAATTGGGGGAAATCACTAATACGCTTGACACCAGATTCGGATTGCAGCAAGAGGAGTTTAACACCAGATTTGGATTACAAAAAGAAGAGCTAATCAATGAAATGAAGACGATGATACAGATACAATTCGAGGCGATGACAAGAAATCTGGAAAATGCGCGAGGAAAATCGCCAGCAATTTCTAATCACACTCCATCAGGTCCGTCCTCGCCTATCCTAGGGGGACCTTACCGAATGCCAACACGTGAGTTTAACCAAGGGAATATTAACCAAAATGCCAACGGTAGACCGCCGGAAACTAACAGGAATGGGACGCCAACAATGCATTTAACCCGGGGAGTACGGTTAGAATTTCCGAAGTTCGATGGAGACAATCCGAAGAGCTGGATTAGGAAGTGTAATAAGTACTTCTTGATCAACCCCCTATCTGATTACGAGAAGATCATATTAGCCGCAGTGAACATGGAAGGTAAGGCCGATGCTTGGTACCAGGATTATATTGAAGGAAGGGAGAACATGTTTTGGGACCGATTCTGTGAACTTGTGCTGGAAAGGTTCCTTACAGCTGGTCATGGAAGTATTATTGAAGATTTCAATAAGCTGAAACAGCTGGGAACGGTAACAGCATACTTAGAGCAGTTTGAGGAGCTTAAGTCCTTTATGGTTGGGATGAATAGAAATATGACTGAAGAGTACTTTATGCACAGCTTCATTGGAGGATTGAGAGAGGAAATTAAGGCGGTAGTAAGGATGTTTAACCCCACCACATTAAATCAGGCAGCTCACTATGCTAAATTGCAAGAAGCTTCATTGGATGCAATGTCTAAATTACAAAAAGTTTGGAACAAACCTATGAGCAGTGCACCTATGGGAGGAATGAGGAGTAAGTTTATACCACCCCAAGTACCAGGGAAGCCAAGAGTGGAACCTAATATAGACAAAATGGTTCATGTCAGGAAGTTAAGCCCAGAGGAAGTGGACAACAGGAGAAAGAGAGGATTGTGCTTCACATGTGATGAGCCCTACTATTTTGGACACAAGTGCAAACACCTCTTCACCATAGTTGCAAGTGAGGAAGAAGAATCTGTAGAGGAGGAATGGGCAGAGGATGAGGAGCTCTTAATTTCAGTACATGCTTTAGCAGGAAGACAAGTTCAGGACACCATTAAACTGATAGGAAAAGTCAAGAATAGTACCATATCTATTCTTGTTGACACTGGGAGCACCCACAGCTTCCTAGACCCCCAGGTGGCAAAGAGGACAGGACATGACATTGAATATACTAATCCTATGCTTGTTACTGTTGCAGATGGCAACAAATTGGAGTGTAACACCAAATGCCCAAAATTTACTTGGAATATGGGAGAGCAGGAGTTTCAAGCTGACATGAGAATGCTGAAGTTAGGGGGCTGTGATATGGTCCTAGGGGTAGATATGATGAAGGAATTTGGACCAGTTACTTTTGATTTTGAGCAACAGAAAGTGTCCATGGTGAAAGAAGGAAAGTTGATAAACATACAAGGAGTCCAGATTGAGGCTGATTTCAGGATGATCAGTGGACACAAAATATCCAAATTACTTGAAAAGAAGAAGTACCACTCAGTTTGTCAACTCTATGTTATGAGTGGAGTTGATGAAACTAAGGAAAGTAGCAAGGCAATCACTGGAGAAGGGATGGCAGAGTTGCTTGAACAATACAAGGACATTTTTGCAGAACCTTCCACCTTACCTCCCCAGAGGGTTCAAGACCACCAAATCAGATTGTGTGAGGGAGCTCAAGCTATAAAACAGCAACCTTATAGGTATGCCTATGCCCAGAGGCAGGAGATAGAAAGGTTAGTGCAAGAGATGCTACATTCAGGTATTATTCAACCTAGTTGCAGCCCTTTTGCATCACCTGTATTGCTAGTCAAGAAGAAAGACAACACATGGAGGTTTTGTGTGGATTATAGGAAACTAAACTCAATAACCATTAAGGACAGTTTCCCTATACCACTGATAGAAGATCTTTTGGATGAATTACAAGGGGCTACTGTATTTTCTAAAATTGACTTAAGGGCTGGATACCATCAAATCAGGGTGAAGGAGGAGGATGTGCCTAAGACTGCCTTTGTCACAGTTTCAGGGCACTTTGAGTTCCTGGTGATGCCCTTTGGCCTCACCAATGCACCTGCCACTTTCCAGTCACTCATGAATGAAGTATTCAGAGAGTACCTAAGAGAGTTTGTGTTGGTTTTCTTTGATGATATCCTAATCTATAGCAAGGATTGGGATACTCATCTGGAGCAGCTGCAATTAGTATTTCAGAAGTTGAGGAATAATCAATTAGTAGTCAAACATTCCAAATGTTCTTTTGGGCAGCCTAAGGTAGACTACCTTGGCCATGTTATCACTAAGGAAGGGGTGTCTGCAGATCCAACAAAGATCCAATGTATGTTGGATTGGCCTACTCCTAAGTCAGTTAAGGGGTTGAGGGGTTTCTTAGGTCTCACAGGATATTACAGGAAGTTTGTGAGGAACTATGGGGTCATAGCTCAGCCATTAACCACCCTGCTAAAGAAGGGACAATTTCATTGGAATAAAGAGGCAAGGGAAGCATTTGAGCAATTAAAGGAGGCTATGGCCAGTACCCCTGTTCTAGCCTTGCCAGATTACTCCAAGGGATTTATTCTGGAGACTGATGCCTGCTTTGGGGGAGTGGGAGCTGTTTTAATGCAAGAAGGCCATCCTTTGGCATACCTCAGTAAGGCTTTGGGCCCTAGAAGTATGGGTCTTTCCATTTATGAAAAGGAGTTTCTAGCCATTATTCTGGCAGTAGGGAAATGGAGACACTACTTGTTGGGTGCTGAGTTTATCATAAGGACTGACCAACAAAGTCTCAAATATTTGTTGGAGCAAAGAATCACAACTGCCCTACAACAAAAATATATTGCCAAACTAATGGGTTTTACATACAAAATAGAGTACAAAAGAGGGTTAGAAAACAAGGCTGCTGATGCACTATCTAGAAAAGGAAGAGAAGACCAGACTAGTGAGGACCAAGTATTGCAATGCACTGCAGTCAGTGGGGTTCAACCTCTATGGATTCAACAACTAATTGAATCCTATGAAGGTGACAGTGAGGTTAAGGAAGCCATTACCCACTGTCTATTGCGGCCTTGGGATGTTTCTTTCTTCTCTTTTCAAGGAGGGGTACTGAGGTACAAAAACAGAATTTTTGTGGGGCAATCTCAAGGTGTGAGACAGCAGATATTAGAGTCTATGCATAACTCTTCGGTGGGGGGACATTCAGGTGTGAGAGCCACCCTTAAAAGAGTGCAACTACTCTTCTATTGGCCTGGAATTCACAAAGAGGTGCAGGATTGGGTTGCTAACTGTGAAGTGTGTCAGAAATGCAAGGGGGAACATGTGGCCTACCCAGGTTTGCTTCAACCTTTGCCAATCCCTGACCAAGCCTGGCACCATATCTGTCTTGATTTCATAGAACAATTACCCCTGTCTGAAGGCAAGGACACCATTCTTGTGGTGGTGGATAGGCTTACTAAGTATAGCCATTTTGTTGCTCTATCTCATCCTTTACCGGTCTCCAAAGTGGCTAGAGTCTTCATGGATGAAATTTACAAGTTACATGGGTTGCCAGCAACTATCACTTCTGACAGAGACAAGCTGTTCATTAGCAAATTTTGGGGCGAATTAATGGGCGCGTTAGGGGTACAGTTGGCCATGACAACCGCTTACCACCCCCAAAGTGACGGACAGACCGAGCGTGTCAACCAATGCTTGGAGACCTATCTTCGGTGTATGTGTAATCAACACCCTAAACAATGGGTAAAATGGCTAAGCTTAGCGGAGTGGTGGTACAATACTAGTTTCCACACTAGCATTCGGATGACACCGTTCGAAGCCCTTTATGGGTACAAGCCTACTCACTTCAGCTTAGGCCCATATCAGGCAGGGCGAGTCCTCGGGGTCGATGAGCTCCTTAAGCAAAATCAAAATATCGTTCTGGGATTGAAGGACTACTTGACTACAGCTCAACATCGGATGAAACGTTTTGCAGATGCTCACCGCAGTGAACGCCGTTTTCAGGTCGGAGACTGGGTCTATCTGAAGCTGCAACCTTACCGGCAGTATACATTGCGAGATAAACGATACTGGAAACTCAGTGCGCGCTATTGTGGGCCGTTTGAAATTACAGCCCGAGTTGGGGAAGCAGCTTACCGACTGCAATTACCACCAACGGCCAAGGTTCATCCCGTCTTCCATGTTTCTTTATTGAAGAAATCCCCGCGCACTCATGATCGGGTCACCACTGACTTTCCAACGTTAACGGAAGAAGGCAATGCGGTGCTGGAACCTGTTGCCATATTAGGCCGACGGATGGTTAAAAGAAACAATGCTGCCGTGGGACAGATTTTAGTGCAGTGGGCTCATCTTCCGGCCGAGGAAGCCACCTGGGAAGATTGGCATGTCATCACGGGCCAATTCCCTCAACTTAAGGTTTGGGGTCAAACCTTCGATAAGGGGGGGGGGGGTTTGTCAGGCCCAAGTGACTTAAACAACTAAAGACGCATTCAATCAAAACACGGTTCTTCAACTAATAGCTTCAACCAATATGGCGGGAGAGACGATAATTCCGGCGAGTATAAAAAGAGAGGCCTTTTGCTCAATTCAGCTCAGAATAGAAAACTTGTTGCTCAAGTACGTATCTCTCAATTCCTTCTCGAACCTTCTCTTCAATCTTCCTTCTCTAAATCGAGTATTCAATCTCTTGCAGGTCGATCGAGCAGCTGTAATCCTTCGGCTTAATCGATTGCATTTGTAATCTTTCCTCTTGAATTCTTGTAAGCTTTGGTTTGCTTGTGTGTAATCGAGTGAATACTTGTACAATTGGCGTTAATTCTCAATAAAACTGATTCGATCCTAACAGAGAGCACTGCTGACTAGCTTATACTTTTTTGCTAGTTTTTAAATCTGTTATCTCTTTGTTTTGGCATATATGATAGCTTTGAAATAGCTTAAGAGTGTCCCCTTTGTTAAACGTATTGGACAGAGGGGAGGCAGCTGTGGCTTAGGTGTTTAATTTGTGATGGGCCGTTGAGTTTGAGGTTAGGTCAATCATTACTTGAAAAGTACTAGGGCCCAATTCAGTACTACCTAGCCCAATAGTAACCAAACTTGGTTTCCTGTCTTTTCTACGACATAGAGATCAGATTTATGCTCTCTTATTTTTCAACTCAAACTTAATTCAGTATTTTATTCATGCAATAAAAAAATAAAACAAGAGTGTTGAGAGAAGAGCGTCCCAGCTATGCTTCACCTCCAAGCTCTGGCTGCTGAATCTCAAATACCCATTATTATAAAAATTGCATTTATATATACATGTTATATATATATATATAGAGAGAGAGAGTTTGAAGGAATCTGGGCTCTTTGAGCAGCTTTCTTTTGGATTTGTTTTTTTGGGAGGTATAATGGCTGAAGACATTTGTCTCTTCACTAAGGATGCCCTGATTATAAAGCCACCCAAGAGATCCCGAACTTCGTTGAGGATGTTAGTGATAGTATTTGCAATGGTTTGTGGTATTCATATGTGCTCAGTCTGTCTAAAGCAGACTAATGTATACACAAATACTAAATTCTCAAACGTCGAAATCAATCAGAGGCATTGTCATGATCTCACCATTGACAGATCTCAAACTCCATATTTGCACTACCCAAAACCCGCCACTTTTAGCCGGGCTGAATGTGCCTGTAATCCTGTACGTCTTTTTGCGATTCTGTCTATGCAAAGATCGGGAAGTGGATGGTTTGAGACTTTGTTGAACAGCCATACCAATGTGAGCTCAAATGGGGAGATATTCTCTGCCAAAAAATGAAGAATTGGCTTCAAGTGGATGCTAAATCAGGGGTTGATGGAGTACCATAAAGAAATCGCAGAATATGGGCGTTTCTATAATTTTCCTCTTCTGGAGAAATCTTTTGCGCCGGATGGTTTCAGTACTTGCTAATTCTTATGATCCACCACTACTTAATCCCTAGAGGCTGAGGCTCATCGCCCCCCTAGAGGACGAGGCTCATCGCCCCACCACTACTTAATCTCTAGAGGACGATGCTCATTGCCCCCCCTAGAGGACGAGGCTCATCGCCCCACCACTACTTAATCCCTAGAGGCTGAGGCTCATCGGCCCCCCTAGAGGAGGAGGCTCATCGCCCCACCACTACTTAATCCCTAGAGGCTGAGGCTCATCGCCCCCCCTAGAGGAGGAGGCTCATCGCCCCACCACTACTTAATCCCTAGAGGCTGAGGCTCATCGCCTCCCCTAGAGGACGAGGCTCATCGCCCCACCACTGCTTAATCCCTAGAGGCTGAGGCTCACTGCCCACCCTAGAGGATAAAGCCCCACCACTACTTAATCCCTAGAGGCTGAGGCTGAGGCTCATCGCCCCTCTAGAGGAGGAGGCTCATCGCCCCACCACTACTTAATCGCTAGAAGCTGAGGCTCATCGCCTCCCCTAGGGGACAAGGCTCATCGCCCCACCACTGCTTAATCCCTAGAGGCTGAGGCTCACTGCCCACCCTAGAGGATGAGGCTCATCGCCCCACCACTACTTAACCCCTAGAGGATGAGGCTCATCGCCCCTACACCATCCTTACTTAAAAGCCAGCCTTTATGCGCTGGTATTCCTAAGTGTCAAAGCAATCACGCTCCCTCAGTTTCCTCTTAGCCCGCTGGCTTCGACAAGGGGGGCATAGGGGCAAGCGACACGGCTTACCCAAACATAAGGACTCGGCATACTTAAACGTGGTATCAGCACAAGAAAAATAAAGTCGGGACGAACTAAACTAAACAAAGATCAACGCCAAATCAAACGAGTCTTACGAAGTGACTAAACACAGCCCCACTATCTAAACACCCTATCTGGTCTATCGTGAGTCGGGTCGGATCCCATCCCCACGTGACCTTCACGTGACCTTACTATTTGATTCCGGGAGAGGAATTAATATCGAATAATGCTCCCCGAGACCTTGATTCCGGGAGAGGCATTAATATCGAATAATGCTCCCCGAGACCTTGAGTCCGGCAGAAGCATTAATATCGAATAATGCTCCCCGAGACCTTGAGTCCGGGAGTGGCATTAATATCGAATAATGCTCCCCTAGATCTTGAGTCTGACAGAAGCATTAATATCGAAAAAGGCTCCCCGAGACCTTGAGTCCGAGAGAGGCATTACTATCGAATAATGTTCCCCGAGACCTTGAGTCCGGCAGAAGCATTAATATCGAATAATGCTCCCCGAGAGTCAGGGGGGCATGTGATGGGCGTCAATACAACCCGGGTTAGCCTTAATGTTGTGGGTCATTAGAATTTAACTCTTTAAAACTCGAATCCATTAAAATTCAGAGCGATAACTCCCGATCTCCCAATCCTAGGGAAGGCTCCCGAGAGTTAGGGGGGCATATGATGGGCCTCAATACAACTCGGGCCAGAATCGAAACTATATTTGGACTATAAGGTGTCAATTAAAGGAGGCTCATAGAGTATAGGAAAAATTCATGGGCTAGGGTTTATTTAACAAAGACCCAAGTTTGGTTACTCGGGCCCAAGGCCCAATTGAACAACTATAAATACACTTCCATTAATTCATGGAAGGGGGAGGAAAGGGAATTACCCTAATTTCTCTGAAAATCTTTATTATCGTGAACTACGAAAGACTTGATCCTACAATAGTAGGTACGTAGGCAGCTTGATTCAATCAAGTGCAGTCTATGATCTAATAGATCTTAAACATTGATGATGCAAATTCGGACCGCATCATTTTGCTATGATCTAATAGATCTTAAACATTGATAATGCAAATTCGGACCGCATCATACTCCAACTTAAAGCTAACCCTAACTTGATTCTAAATTAGAATTGGAACTAGAATATGAATTAGCATAAATTTTACTAAATTTAAATCATAAACTACAAAATAAAGTTATTAACTTAACCATAAACTACAAAATAAAGTTACATTAGTTTGAATATGAACACCCTTCTACCTCCTAAAGACGAATCTCAAGAAGATCTTAATTATTTAACTAAAGTCTTTTTTCAAAATAAATATTTTTTCTTTCATTATTATTGTTTAATAAAATTCTAAATTTATTAAAGATGAATACGAGTTTTATGTTTGTTTATATGACATAAACATTCAATGCACGGGAAAATAAACAACGAAAATAAAGACAAAAATAATGAATTTAAAACGAAAAAGACGTGTTTGTTAAAATAAAATAGATTACCTCCATGCTCATCGGCCATTTGACTTACACCCATTTTTAAATCTGGTAAGAATGATTGTGAATCAAATGATGGAAACTGATTTGACGTAGACGCCACTCTTGTTAAAGACGTGGAAAAGAGACGTTGGGATTGTATTATTTGTTTATCAATAAAAAGCTCCAGCATAGTAGTCTTATAGTCAATATCGAAGAAAATCCGCAAATCTGAATCGTTTTTAATCTCTAATAAATTCTCTGTATCTGTTTGAATGAAGAAGTCTCTAACATATACTTTAATCGAGAACTGATTGGGTCAATTCTGGTTCTACCGTACAAATGTTTCACCAAATCATCAAATTCGACCATTCGGTCTATTCTGAGGATAGAGTTCGGACTCACACTACTATATCTCAGTGAATTTGAATCTTTAATGATTTCACCTTTTGCGTATATAATAAGTCCAATAGTGCTCAATCTCGACATTTCTGCAAAATATAAATTATTAATTATAGTTCAAATCGTAGAATTAGTATACTAAATATATCAAAATTCAAACTATAAACACTATGATCAACAAGACTTCTAGTCAAATTATATACAAGAGCGAGGTTTACCCAGTGCGCACCCTAAAGGTAGGGGCTGTGGGTTTCCCCGTCAACACAAAAAAAAAAAAAACAAATATATACATAAAATATAGAGCTAAAAGGTTTGAAATTATTTCTAATTTAACCTAAATAGCCAATTACAAATATAAATTCACTCTACTAAAAGAACCACGTAAAATATAATATTAAATAAGTATTTTAATTTAATCATAACTAAGTTATATATCAAAATTAAATTAACATATATCAAACGACTTAACCTTAACGTATACTTCAAATTTAAATCATAACAATACATTCATATAACATAGATTAGATTTAGAATACTAAATTCTACTCCAAACTTAAGCTAACCCTAACTTCATTCTAAATTAGAAATTGGAACTAGAATATGAATTACCATGAATTTTACTAAATTTAAATCATTTAGGTTATATGAAATCGTTTGGGCACGGTTCCGGTTACCCGATTCCCGGTTCCCGGTTCCACGGTTCCGGGGCGGTTCCACGGTTCCGAACTTTTTTTTATTTTTATTATTTTTATTTTTTTTGAATTTATTTTGGACAATGTTTAACAAATAAATCGGATAAAATAAAGACAAACATTAAAAATATTCAACAATAGACAAACAATATTTATATTATTAACAAATTTAAACAATGCAAAGTTTAAAATTCATTCACATTCTAATTTTCATAATCCTAATTACAATTTTTGTATTACATTGCAATAACAATTTACAACTACAAGTACAAACCTAAATGCTAAAGCTAAAATTTTATACGATACAATTTTTACAACGAATATTGGAAAAAAATAGAAAAAAACTAAAAAACCGTTGGAACCGCCGGTTCCTAGCCGTTGGAACCGCCGGTTCCACACCGGCGGTTAGAACCGCCGGTTACGGTTCCTCGGGAAGAGGAACCGTAATCGAACCGCTTTACGCGGTTCCGAACCGGGAACCGTGGTCAACGGTTCCGGAACCGTTGACCACGGTTCGAACCGGTTCGGTTCCACGGTTCCGGTTCTAAGTTGGGCACCTCTATTGAATAGTGCTCTAAAATTGATCCCAAAGGTCACACCAATTATATTTTGCATAATTGAACTCGATATATTATAGATTATTTATGAAATTTCATCAAAACTTCTATAGTAGCAATTTGATATCTTATCTTAATGAAGTAATGGTTTTTGTAGAAAAAATAATACTTATCTTGGAATATTTTGCCACTTATATACTTATATTGAGTAGAGTACAATCCATTTTCTTAAGAGAGAGAAATAAATAAATAATTGAACTACTCATCCTTTTACAGTTAGTAAGAAAGTGTAGTGTTAGAGTTAAGGTTGAATGTAGAAGGTAGAAATTTGCATAAACTCTTGATTATTGTGTATAATGTTTGCATACAATTAGAGTATAAGCATATATAAACAAGAGAAAGGGGGATGTGCCATAAAAAATGGGCCAAAATATATCAAAGATACATAGACAAACACCCTCGCAATTCGAGCACTAGGACCAACGCCTTTTGTAGGTAACTGCAATAGGCAAGGTTTTCGTAAAGATATCGACCAATCAAGCACCAATAGGGATGTACTTCACAAGATCATTTCCAGTAGCAACCTTATCGCTAACAAAATGATAGTCGATTTTAATGTGATTTGTTCTCACATGAAACACGAGATTTAAAACAAGATAAATGCCACTAATATTATCGTGGAATACATGAAATGGATCACGAAGACATATACCCAGATAAAGAAGTAGAAACCGGAGCCAACAAGTTTCAGCCAGTGCAAATTGTACCGAACGATACTCAGATTCAGCGCTAGAACGAGATACAATGGTCTGCTTCCTAGCAGACCAAGAAAAAAAGTAGATTGTCATTCACATATACGATAGAACCAGTGAATTATTCATATTATACGGATAATACTACAGACAACTAACCCAAGTGATTTATCCAAATTATTCGGACAGACAACTGACCCAAGTGATTTATCCGTATTATTCGTATAATACAGACATGCAACTGACCCAAGTAATTTATCCATACAAAACTAATACGGACAGACAACTAACCCAAGTGATTTATCCATATTATCCAAACAAAACTGACTCAATTGCAATCAGCATAGACAGTAAGCGAATCAAAACTGGACGTTTATATAAATAATTTAAAAAGTCTAAGTGTCCCTAAAAATAACAAAATAACAATTTTGATATTGTTTGTTCACATTATTTTTCAAATGCATACAACCAAAAAAGGGGGTTCAACTTTCTGGATCCATATTTTATTTTTTTAGGGAAAATTACATTTATCTCCCTTGTACAATGTCGAATTTATAGAAAAATCCCCTCCACATTTCATAATTACTCAGACCTCCCCTATCACAACTTTTTTATAATAACACGGGTACCCCTGTCCTTTTTTTTTGGTCAGATTTTTGATGATGTCAGCAAAAAACTTTTGTACTTTTCCTGACGTCGTCATCCACTTGCCAATGATATCAGATTTTTGATTGACAAAAATACCCTCAAGGGGTGTAAATGTAATATTTTAATAAATGATATATGTTTTTAAATTAATGTAATAACAACTAGGGGTATAGGTCGAGCCGAGGCGGCTCGAGCTCGAACAAACGAGCTCGAACTCTTAATCGAGCTCGAGCCCGAGCCCATTTGTCTTTGAAAAAAGCTCGCGAGCCTATTTTTTAATATATTTTTATTTTTTATTATTATATTATTAAATATATATTAAATAATTAATAAACATATATTAAATAATTAAAAATAAATAAAAATATTCGGCTCGGCTCGAGCTCGAGCCCATGCTCACGAGCTCGAGCCCGAGCTCAAAAATTTTGGGCTCGATCGGGCTCGTATAGTAAGGCTTGAGCTCGAGCTCGAACTTGAAAAAATGCCAAGCTCGGCTCGAGCTCAGCTCGTTTATACCCCTAATAACAATCTCCACCCACCAGTGATGTCAAATTACAAAATAAAAGAGGTTACAATTTAATAACGTTAATGCTATTAATAAATACGACATTGTAGAGGGGAGGTGGATGTAATTTTTCCTATTTTTTATTATGCTATTAGTAATACATACTGCCATCTGATCTTCATTGCTTATACTACTAATACAAGATTGTATTATGGACTAATATGGCTATAAGAACATTAACGTTATTGCTTTACATTATTTTGTAGTCTATAAACAAAATAAAACAGGCTACAATTTAGTGGATCTATGTTTTCAATTTTATTAAATCTAATAGTACATTGCTTATATTACTAAAATACATATTATTGTATTATTGAACTATATATATGACTATAGAACTTTACAGTTTATATGTGTGACATATAGTCAGTCGTCTACAAAAACATTAATCCTCATCTGGGCAGGCTTCAAGAAACTGTCGAATTATGATGCGTTCATTAGTCGAGAGATTAGGGTCGTCACCAGTTAATCTTTTCCTAATTGCAGCACTAATGCTATTAGGGTTCTCGTCGAAAACCTGCACACATTAGCAAAGTTGATGTATAGAAATTCAATCTCGGGGCCAAACTGTAATAATTCAAATCTACGGGGCTAAAATTATAATACTTCGGATAGGTGAGCACTTTTGTTAGTATATAACGAAGTTAAAACAGTAGAAAAGTAAACTGAGGCTATAATCGAATTTACTGGCAAAGATGCGCTAAACAGGTAAATATATATCCCGTCTAGGGTGTCAATGGGCGAGGAATACCCATAACCCAAACCGGTATCCATAAAAAAATATTTTACCCGGACCCAATCGCATACCTGATGGGTCCAAAAAATGTTAGACCCGGGCTGGGTACGTTTCGGGTCGGGTCCCCGTCGGGTAAATGCCCACGGGTAAACTTCGGGTATAGACCAGTGGGTATTTTCAACGGGTAAAATTCGAGTAATGTTCAGATATTTTCCCGGTAAAATACCCGTGGGTAAAAATTGTAACCAGACCCGACCCGTACCCGAACTACCTAGTGTCGTTGGGTCCAGATCGGGTCCGGGTCTTGGTCAGGTACGTTTTCTATTGAATGAGTCCGGGTCTGGGCAATCCCCATCCATTGACAAGCCTAATTCTGCCTTAAAAGAAACTTTATAGATGAGGGCTCTTAATATAGACTTCCAAATCAGAAGGATAAGAATAGAAACTAAACAAAAAAACCGGCACATAAAAAGGACCTAATTCGAATAAGGACCGAAAAATTAACAAAGGATGGTCAATTGTGTACCTCAACATAGTTGTTTACATTTCCGTCTTTGTTGGGAGTAGTAATAAGCTCATTTTTATTGCACGTCCATTCACCATCGACTACGTACTTGTACTCATAACGCCCTTCCTATTAGTAATAAAAAAAACGAGCAGCCTATATAAGAATTTCACGTCTTGAATAATCTAATTCAAAAGCTAGATCATATCTTATAAGATTGAATCGATCAATTATAGAAGCAAAATGGTAAATTAGCAAACACCCGTTACAACTCAACAACAAGAACTATCTATTTGAAAGCGTTGAAAAGATAGTATAATGAGTAAATCATACTACTTTGAATCCATTCTCCGTATCTATCTACAGTACAAAAGGCTAAAATAAAGATGAATATACTTACCGGCAATTCTCTATGGAGAATCCATACACCTTGTTCTTCGTCGTATTTCAAGGGTATTCTCTGTTTAGCACAGGATATATTGGGCTTTGTGAGTACGAAACATTCACGTGGTTTGTGGGTACAAGACAGAAGAATAAGAAGAAACAAAGTACAATAAAAAAAAAAAAAGTTGAATAATACATAATTGTTTTAACTTTCTATAAGTTGATAACTTGATATCATTACTATAACCAACTTATAAAGCCATCTCAATCGTCCAATAATTCATGTGGGAAATCACAGTTAAGGTCTAACAATCATCAAACTGTGTTCCATCAAATTTGCATTAAATTATAGCCTAAAAACAATAATAATATGGATACACATAGTCGATATAAAACGCACGTTTTTCTAAGGCCAATTTCAGTCCAATTTTGCGTATTTCGATAGCTAAACTCGACATATTTCAATTTTCAAGATTTGAAAAAGAAAACCAAGTCTCGGAGAGAATATTATATTTACCTGACCCCATCCAATGTCGAGCCCAGAGATTTCAACTGTCGTATAATCCCCACCAGACCATGTTAACTTTACAGGCTTCTTTTTCATGCCTGTAAGCTTTAAACCAAAGGAAAACTTCATTAAGGGTGTGTTTGGATCGAGTGATTTGCATTTGAGGAGAGGATTTGGAGGAAGGATTTGAAATGACACCTAAAATGAAGTCATTTGAAATCCACCGTAGTTACGGAGAAAATAGTTTAAAGTGAATGTCGAGTTATTTGAAATCCATTATAACTTGGATACATCCATAGATTTTAAATCCTTCAATCCAAACACACCCTAAAGAAACACATTCAAAGAGTAACAAATATAGCACGTGAGAAGGGATTTAGGGTCTCACAATATCAGCAGTTGCACTTTTGATAGCATCTAACTTTGGAAAGCACGGCCTTTTGCTCTACATACACAGAAAAACGAGCTATTTCAGTAATATATAGGAATCTTAATGTCCTAAATTCGATTATTTTCTAAATATATTAGTAGTTCCAAGTATACTTCATTATGTAAACTGTTAGAAATTTATCGAGCAGAAAAAATTAATTACCATGAGTATATCATATGCTTCTTTGAGCTTGTAGCCTTGAACCCAAAACATGTAAGCCACCTTCAGTTTTAAATAGAAATCATTAAAATCTTACGCATAAAAAAATAAATTAAATTACCTATATTTACGTCTATATTTACAAAGTAAAATGTTACTATATCATAAATAAGTTCTAATAAATTTATTTACAGTAAGACAAAAACAAAATCATATATAAATCATAGACACATATAAATTAAATGTTATTTATATGTCTTAAATAAAGTATTCATAAAGTTCTATAGTAATCAAGACAAACAAAATTGAACCCATTTTTGTTCACTTGACTAAACTAAATATAAAAATGCAAAATCATTTCTGTTTGAACTCACTTTTCATGGTATAAATGGAAAAGATAATTGTAGGTGAAAATTGTCATTTTGTGGAATTTTCTGTATACTAAATGAAATATATTATGGAAAATGACCCCTGAACCACCCAAAAAATATAAAAAGTGTAAAATGAAAAGGAAAAAAAAAAAAGGAATGAATAATATTAAACAAAATTGAAAAAAGGAAGAAAATATGAAGTTTGATATGTATACCGCAGTTGCTGGGGCCCGTCCTAGACCAGCAGTACAATGTATATAGGCCACGCCTCCGTTTCGATTAATGGCCTTGTGCAGTTTACTTACTACTGCTGGAAGGCGTAATCTCAGATCAAACGCATCAAAATCCCTGTACCAAAAATGGACGTTAATGATTTCAAAATAAAATTATGAAATAATGATATTTCATTAAATCCTTATAAAATAACCAAAAGAAAAGGAAAAAAAAATATATATATATATATATACGAGCTTAAAACAAGAATATAAGGCTACAATAATGTAGCACAAAAAAATAAAAATAAAAATCAAATAGAAACAAAGCTGTCAATATAGCCATATATATGCCACAATACTTCTAAAATATACAAATTTTGTAATTCAACCCAGAAAATGAACCTATCATTTGAAGTACATTGTAAATAGATTATTGTGCAACATAAACAAATTATAACAAGTTTAACAATGGCATTATAAAATATAAAAAAAAAAAAAAGAGAATTATTGAAGTTGAAAATTCAAACACATCTAATTCTTTCTGAATTAAATAAACTTAAATAAAGCTGAATAATCTTGTGCATTAGTATAAGTCTTTTTCACCAACCTAATTTCAGCACGTAAATGTTCAATATCATCACAACTGTTGGCATATTCGCGAATGGCAGCAATATCAACCCCAAAATACCTGAATTGCTGTATTTAAGGAATAAACAGAATAAATTGCATATATTATAAATACCCTTCATACCAATAGCCTAACAAGTATATTACAGAATAAACCCCGTAAAATATTAATGAGACATAAGCAGATATGACCAAAAATGAAGTTAATAAAACCAATTTGTTAGGATACTCAAGATCCGAATCTTGTTGTAAGCAAAATATAGTTTTTACTCCAATATCGCGAAGCTTGTCAACATCAGCCGGGGTCTGCCATTAAAAAGAATACGAAAAAATAAGAAAAATCGTAAAGACAAATGTAAAATTCCCTTTTAACATGAGACTTTATTACCTGTAGGCATGAACCCACGATCAAGTCTGGACGAATGAAGTTGTAATTCATTCCAAGTTCGTGTCTATACGTTAAGACTGTATTCAAGTATAATCCATTGTAAAGTTAGCCAAATTATGATTTCAATCGGTAATATATATCAGACTTGATATGGGATAGCAATGAAATCAAGAGTAAGAATCATTACATCTTTAAACTAACAGACTGATCACATTAACATGCTAAAGTACAAGTTAACCAAAATGGTAACATAGATCCATGATTCAAAACAATGCAATATTTTGTGATACCAACTTTGATTCAATAAAAGCGGTGCCCATAATGATATCGTTAAGTATACTGCTGAAATCATAATCATACGTAATTTAACGAGCATAAAAGCGTACAAAAAGATTGTAAAGCATGATATTTCTGTAAGTATTACTGTGACAATTATATGTAGTATAGTACTACACACTACAATATACATATAACCAGGGAAACATTACTTAGAGGGTGTTTGGCTGAGCTTATTTTGAAGAGTTTTTAAAGCTCTTAGTGCTTCTAAGAATTTTCCAAATAAAAACATCTAGTACTAGACAAATGCTACATACCAGCTCCCATAGCTGCAGTCATGTCATGACTGTATGTCTCAGATTTTTCGTCCATTTTGGAAATCTCGTTTTCGGTGCTGGGTGTAGAACCAGATACTGCCTGAGTATTTTATACAAACAATCAGTTATGTAGTGAATTTACAAACGAAAAATTACCTTATAAAACTTTTCAATTTGCAATCAAAAAACTAAAACAGATAGAACTATGTTCAATAACCTTATAAAATCCATGAAAACCAAATGGAAACGATGCACGAAATGGGGTTGTTAATATGTAATTATCCAACTTAAAACCGTTCAGTACGACATATTGAATATTGTAAAGATAAATTTTGTATCAGAAATAAATTTCCTTCTGAATCCTGTGAAATTAATTAATTGACTCAGGAACAAAGAGATTAAAAGATTCAACTAAACCTACACCATTTTCAGAATCTCACTAAAAAGAGAGTATATCGCATTACGAAAAGAAATACGAAATAACCAAACACAATCCTGAAATTTCAACAAGATGAAAATCCAACATACAAAAAGAACACTAAAAAAAAGATCCAATTTTTTCACAATATCACAGATCTTACCTCGGCAACAATGATTCGGGTTCGAGATAAATTAATCACTTTTGCTATACTCTGAAATTCCAATGATAAAAGTTCAGAATCATTATCAGTAATCACACACATTACTATAAATTCTAACCAATAAAAAAGATACTATTTTTTCTATTTTTACCAATAAAGCAACAGGGCATGGAGGCTTTCCAGAATGGCTTTGCAAGCTTCGGACAGGCAAAGCTGAGGATCTGAATAAATCAAGAGAACCCAATAAATATACAAAATTACATAAACTACACTATTGTTTCTTGGGTAATTTACTCAATAATTGAAAAGAGAAAAGGCATAATAGTGTGAAAATCAATTAATTAACAAAAAAATCTAAAAAAAAATACGAACCTTGGAAGATTATGAAGGCAATTCATCTTGGAGAGCAGTGAGTATACAGACGAGCAAATCAAGATCAGTGATATGATGATATCTGAGTGTGTGTGAGAGAATTTAGTATAGTTTTGTCATGGTGTTAGATATTTTAGAGGCAATCTTTTAGAACAAAAGAAAAAAGATGTGACCTTTTAATAGATTCTCAAACATTGCCTTTTTAGTTTATTGTTTGCTTTAGTTTACAAAAGTTACAAGGGTACATGTCACTTCACCTCCATAACTTTTATCGTTTTATCAAGTTATATTTAAAAAAAAAATTAAAACAATATATATTTTTAATTTTACCCACATCTTGCGTTTATGTTACCATTTTATATGGAGTAAATGAATTAAATTGAGTCGAGTCAAATGAGTAGTGAGCAGAATTCTAGTCCTTATTCACAATTTATCAAACACAAAAAGTTGTTCAAACTTGTTTGATTAGAATCGATCTTCAAAAATTGAATTTGCGTTTGGTTCGATTATTAATCGATTTGAGTACTTTGATCGTGTAGAATATGTATCGAATATATTTTCATTATTATTATCTACTAATCGAATAAAATCTATTGTATCCTTCTAGTGATCTTTAATATTCTATAATCACTTAGTGTTGTAAATTTTGTGATTTGTATTTAGAAACTTATAATTAATTACTCAAATACATCTAATAATATGTTATTAATAACTCTAACATAGTCTTACAAATTATAAAATATTCTTGTAAAATAACATATAATACTAAAATAAAATACCGTAGCGATGAGGAATCACGGCACGAGACGATATTCTAAAATTATAATTCTCCCCCTACGTGCAGGTTAGGGATGGCAACGGTTCCGGGTCTACCCGGAACCGCCCCGGATCCGCCCCGTCGGATCCGGTTCTTTTGGCCTTAATCGGTTCCGGATCCGGTTCCGGTTCCAAATATTCGGTTCTTGTGCGGTTCCGGTTCCGGATCCGGATCCAATATAGACCCGCTTCTATATAACCCTAATTTTCTAAATCACATTCAAAAATCTAACTATTTATAAATCAAAAGGGCAAAAGGCTAAAACCTCCCAAGTCCCAACTCCAATAGCCGCCGCCTGCCGCCGACTCATCGCCGACTCGTCGCCGTATCGCCGTCGCTGCCGTCGCCGCACCGCCGCCGCTGCCATCAGCTATTGAGCATACAAAAAGTCACGTTTTCTCTACTGGGTTTGGGTTCATACAAAAAGTCAATTTTTATTTTGTTGATTTTCATATGTTTAGAGTTTAGGTTTTTCTTGATACTTTGGATGTTCACTGAAAGAGAACATAAATTTATTTAATCATCTATTTTAGAATTTTGAGTAATTTATCATGTCTTTTAATAATGTCTTTTAATAATGTGTATTATAGAAAAGCCCAAAAAGAAAAGAAAAAAAAAAAGCCCAAAAGCAAAAAGCAAAAAAAAAGTTCAAAAAAAAAAGTGCTAAACGGGTACCCGTGGGTTGGACCCGGCAGTTCCGGGTCCGGGTCCAAAATGAGGAACCGGTTCCGGATCCGGATCCGGGTCCAAAAAACAGCCATGCGATTCCGGTTCTAGACCCGCCGGTTCCTACCCGGAACCGGCCCGTTGCCATCCCTAGTGCAGGTTTTAACAACTAGTCACGACTTCAAAATAAAAAGTCATTATCTCATATTATTGTTTCATCATAAGTGCACGACCACAAGTAGACGAGGAACGAGTTCTTAGTCATATTGCTAAAACACTCTTATGGGGAGTTTAATGATTAAGATGAATAGAGACAAATAAATAGTGAGCAGAATTCTAGTCGATATACAGAATTTATCTATCAAAAAAAGTTATTCAAACTTGTTTGAATTAGAATCGATCTTCAAAAATTGGGTTTGCGTTCGTTTATTAATCAATTTGAATACTTTGACTGAGTAGAATATGTATCGAACTCGAATAAAATATACACAAAATAATCAAAAATTACTATTGACTGGGTATAATCTATTTTATCGAATATATTTTTATTATTAGTTACTAATCGAGTAAAATCTATTTTATCCTTCTAGTGATCTTTGATATTCTATCCGTTCATCACTTGGTGTAGTAAATTTTGTGATTTGTATTTAGAATATTACAATTACTCAAATACATCAAATAATATATTATTAACAACTCTAACATAGTCTTACAAATCATAAAGTATTACTTGTAAAATAATATAAAATACTAAATAAAATATCGTAGCGATGGGGAATCACATGTGATGTTGTTTTCTGTTGATTAAATGAGTCGATTCGAATCAAATGATTAGTTGTTTAAATATATTTAAACTATAATTAAATTTTAAAAAATTTATTTGAATTTTGAATAGTTTGATAATTATATAAATATATATATATATATTTACTAATTGATCAGAACTCGAGTCGAGATTTAGAAGTTATCGAACACAAAATAGTTGTTCAAAATTGTTTGAATTAAAATTGATCTTAAAAAATTGTGTTTGAGTTTTGTTCGATTATTAGTCGATTTGAGTTCAAACGAATTTCGAACACGAATTAAATGTGAATAATTTGATTAGTTTATATATATTTTACCATTTTTCACTAATTCAATTTCAAAACTTGTCGAATACAAAAAAAATGTTCAGACTTGATTTGATAAGTTATTGAACCCAACTCAAATGTCGAATAAGTTGATTTTTAACTACTCATCCAATTTTTCACCTAACTGCTACTAGATTTCAATTGTGATCGTATGTGTAAAGGTATCAAATGGACCGGATCCAGCCCGGTCATTATGGTCCTTTTATCTATGGGGGGCGGGCGGTTTTAGGCCTACGGGGAAAATTCAATGTTGGTCCTAGTCCAATGGAGCCGGTGCCTTAAACACCACATATTTGTATTGGGGTGGGTGATTTTTGTATTAGTGATGGATGCAAAAAACCACCCACCCCAACACAAATATGTGGTGTTTAAGGCGCCGGCTCTATTGGACTAGGACTAACATAGAATTTCCCGGCCTACGCCCTGTTTTAATTTTTTTAACTTTTATTTATTGGTTTTAATTATATTTTAATTTGTATGAAAAAAAATGAATAGTGGATAAAGAATTTGAACATTTAATCACAAAGTTTAAGAAATTACACTTTTGAAACTGTGTTAGTACCTATTTTAAAAGAAAAAATGATAAAACATATATTTAGTGCTCGTTTGGTTGGGGTTTATGGGGGTGATATATTAATTATCCCTTCTAATTTTAAGTTTGGTTCGACAAGGTCGGCCCATGATACGTAATAAGCCCGATACTTAATCACTCTATTTCTAAAATAATAGATACCACCATGTAGGTGGTATCCACTATCACAATATTATATCCAACTTATTTTAAAATGTAGAATTACTAATTTACCTCTTACGTTTAACGTAATCTCTATCTTGTTATATTTAGCTCAATCTTACCAAAACTTATTTACCTCTTACTTTACTTATTTGGTAACTTATTTGGTATTAAAACCATCAAATAAATAAAGTAACTATATTTTATATAATCATATTATTTTATTAAGACACTCAAAATATTTTTATTTGATGTATAAAATATATTTCATATTTTTAAGTATAATTTTATATATATGATTTTGATAATTCAACTTCAACAATAGGATAATAAAAGTAAATATATTTTATGTAATCATGTTATTTTATCAGGATACTTAAAATATTTTTACTTGATTATAAAAAATATTCCATATGTTTAAGTATAATTTTATATAAATGATTTTTACAATTCAACATAAGTAAAATAAATATATTTTATATAATCATGTTATTTTTTAAGATACTCAAAATATTTTTATTTGATTATAAAATATATTCCATATGTTTAATTATAATTTTATATAAATGATTTTTATAATTCAACATAAGTAAAATAAATATATTTTATATAATCATATTATTTTTTAAGATACTTAAAATATTTTTATTTGACTTATAAAATATATTTCATATTTTTAAATATAATTTTATATATATGATTTTGATAATTCAAAATCAACAATAGGGTATTTTAGACTTTTTCATTTTATCAATCCTTATATATAATAGCAACCAAATAACTTGAATATATATAATCTAGGATATCACTCTTATTTATAATCCTAACCAAACAAGTTTTTATCAATGAATCTCTCAATTTCTTTCATAACTATCGAGCGTAATATTATCATGTGCAATCACATAATTCCAACCAAACGAGCACTTATAATATAATAATTAATAATAAAAAGTATGGTGGGCCAAATCAGCCTTAAGGAGGCCCGGCCCCTTAAGGCTTCCTAGGGGTGGCAATTGGGTTGATTGGGTCGGGTTTGGGTCGGGTCTATTCGGGTTGGGTCCAAAGTGGGTTGGGTCCAATTGGGTCCAATGACAAAACACATGCATTATTGTTGGACCCAACAAGGACCCAAATTGGGCCCAACAAGGACCCAATCATGAACCCAATAAGGACCCAATTATGAACCCAACAAGGACCCAAATTTAGAATACAAGATATTTTAATTAAGTTTTGCATAATTTTACACTCACAACACCCATTACTCACATAAATCTACTTATTACACACATAATTCACACTTTTTACACATAATGCACACATTTTATATAAAATACATATTTTTTACACACACGATATGATTTTTACACACACTTTTTACACATACTATACATATTTTATATAAAAATACACACTTTTTACCCATATTTCTACTTTTTTACACACACGATGTAATTTTTACACACACTTCACACTTTTTACACATACTACACACATTTTATATAAAATATGTACTTTTTACACATATAATATATTTTTACACACACTTCACACTTTTTATACATACTATACACATTTTATATAAAAATACACACTTTCTACACACATTTCTACTTTTTTACACACACGATATAATTTTTACACACACTTCACACTTTTTCACATACTACACATATTTTATATAAAATACATACTTTTTACACAATATATTTTTTACACACACTTCACGTTTTTTACACATATTACCAAGGTAACGAAACGGTCAAATTTTTTATAATATAAAACCTTTCTGATGCCAGCAAAAAATGCAGTAAATGACAGTATGGAACAGTGAAATTTTTGTTGTTTAATAATTAAATAAATATTTCATAAAAATATTAATAGCTTATTAAAAAAAAAAACCATGAGGGTGGGTTGACAGGTGAAACGTTCTAAAGTCTTCACAAGTTATTATTATTATTCAAGTTATTATTATTATTTCCAAGAAAGCTTATTAGAGCTTTCACATTTTATATATGTTGCAGATCTGACCCCATGATCTTCATGGTATATATTAGGGTTCTAGGCATTCTAACGTGTAGGTTGAGATGAAACTATGTTTTTTAAAATATTAGGACTCAATTTGGACCCAAATTGGGACCCAAATTGGACCCAACTTAAAACCCAATTGGACCCAAATATCATTAAAGACCAACCCAATTGGAACTATAATTTTAAAATATTAGGACCCAACCCATTGAAAACTTAGTTAGATTTGGGTCCAAATATATGTTTGGACCCAAATTGCCACCCCTAAGGCTTCCTAAGCCTAATAGGATGGTCTTAGCGGGCCGGCCTATTAGGCCGATTGTCAAGCAGGCCCGTTTATAGCCTGGCATCTTTAGGTGGGCGCTCCATCATTTTAATACTAAACTCTTGCACCTGCTTTTAGCCCTACTAGCGGTAGTGGCACTAGGGATGGCAACGGGGCGGGTCGGGGCCGGGTAATGCTGGACCCGAGACCCGCCCCGGTCAGAATTTTTAGGACCCGGACCCGCCCCGGACCCGGTAATACCCGGACCCGGCGGGTACCCGACGAGTCCGGGTCCTACCCGATGGACCCGGGTCAAAATTTAATTTTTTTTATTTTTTTATCAAAAATATATTTAAAACTAATATAAATAATACAAAATCAATATAAACTAAAATACATCAAAAATGAAAATATTCAACACACTTAAGTCATTCATAAATCATAATAAGACAAATCAAAATAGGTAAAATAATTTAAGTTTTCTCCAAAATTCAAATTTGAAAACAAATTAAATACCAAATAAACATCAATTAAATATTCTTATTATTGTTTAATCTAAAATTATATACTATTATATTAATTTTTATTTGATTTTATAATTTTATTATATTATAATAATAAAAAAATATAAAATATATAAATTTTAAGTTAACGGGGCGAGTCCGGGTCCGGGTCCGGGACGGGTATATGTTGGACCTGGACCCGGACCCGGACCCGGCCGGGTCTTGATTTTTGATACCCGGCCCCGGACCCGGTCCCATTTTTTTGGACCCGGACCCGGCCCCATCGGGACGGGTCCGGGCCGGGTATTTGAATTACCCGGCCCCATTGCCATCCCTAAGTGGCACAGTCCCTATGAACGTAACTCTATTTTTTGTGCGAGGAAAATGAGATTGTCAGTTGAAATTAATTTATGCAACATTCTAACCTTATTATATGTGAAATATCAAATAATATAAATTGAATAAGAGGCCAATTTTGGCAAATCAGAACATTATTATGATTCTCATCATCCGAAATTTTAATAATGGAAAACAAGATGTAAATTGAAAAAATGTACCAAAAAAAATTACAACCAAAAATATCTTTGACAACAACTGACTCAAACCTCATGCAAGGCTGTTTTTTAAATGAAATTTTAAAATTTTCTCGGGAATCATGTACTATGAAAATTTGTGTGAGAATGGTAGGTGTTCGTATATATTTTTAAGAATATGTTGAGAGTTGTAAGACATGTCAAATTATTAGTGATAGGTTGATGGATGATGTATATAATAATTATATTAGTGGTGTATATAATGATTATGTGAATTAGAAAATAAAAAAGAAATGGATAAAAAATTGAAAAGTATGAAAAAGAAAGTTAAAAAATGATTATAATAAATGATTTGATTGGTAAGTGTGTGAAGTGATGTATATATGATTGATAGTTAGTTATATAGGAGACTGGGAGAGTAGAGTTGAAAAAAGGGAAATTAAGATAAAAATTTGGTGTGTTAAGGTTATTTTGATTTTTGTGATTTAAAAACTTAAAAATGAACTTTGAAAATATAAACAAACGAGGCCATAGTAATCCAAAAATTCTATAATAAAAATAACATTCTTGTTGCAATTAATACACCTGAACTAAATTGAATCAAATCCTCAGCTTTAAGTGTGATTTAAACCATCTCGTTTACTTGTTTGTAACTAAGCGTCAATCTCTACTTCATATTTTTTTTTTCCAGTTTTTTTAACTGTGGATTATGATTTACCCATTTCTATGAATTTGTTAATATGCCACGCATGAGCTTTAGGCATATCATATACTATACTAGGGGTGGCAAATGGGTGGATCGGATCGGATTTGGGTTGGGTCGAATTGGGGTTGTAAAAAAGATAAGTTGGAACCAATAAGAAACCAAAATGTCTTTTCAATATGAATTGGGTCCTTATTGGTTTTGATTGGTTCCAAATGGTTCTTATACAAAAAGAACCATTATAGAACCATAATAGAGCCAATTAGTGAGTTTGTGACTTATGGATCCAACATAATGCAAATATTTGTGTACTAATCACTAATCTTTTTTTCTTGTTCACCAACTAATCCAATATAATGCAAACAAATTTTTTTTCTTGTTCACTAACTAACTTATTACATTATATTTTTATAATTTTCTTATAAAAATTTCAATCATATTATACAAATGTAATAATTTATATGTAAAATATATTATTAACTAATGTATTTTAATTTATAACGAAAAAATTAATGTAGAGAAATTAAGGATATAATTTTTTTTTCGGTTACAAAAATTAAAAATATAATATTTTTTTTCGGTTACAGAAATTAAAGATATATTAATTGATACTAAGTTATAATTTATGTTACTATTTGAAAGTTAGTCGGTTCAGAATAGAGGTGTAAACGAGCCGAGTTTGACATTTTTTTCGAACTCGTCGAGCCCAAAATTTTCGAGCTCGGGTTCGAGCTTGTGAGCATGGATTCGAGCCGAGCCCAAAATTTTCGAGCTCGGACTCGAGCTCGTTAGCATGGGTTCAAGCTCGAGCCGAGCCCAAGCTCACGAGCTCGAGCTCGAACTCGAGCCGAGCCCAAAATTTTCGAGCTCGGACTCGAGCTCGCGAGCATGGGTTCGAGCTCGAGCCTAGCCCAAGCTCACGAGCTCGAGTCCGTACTCGAGCCGAGCCAAATATTTTTATTTATTTTTAATTATTTAATATATATTTATTAATATAATAATAAAAATATAATATATATTAAAAAATAAAAAAGCTCAAATGACTAAAAATAATATAAAATAATTTTTTGATCTTATTATAAAAATTTATTTAAAGTATAAGTTCAAATGACTAAAACAAGTATGGGTTTAGTTTTTAAGCAATCACATATTCTCTACAAGTGAAATTTTAAATAAAGAAAACCAATTGGGTCTAAGAAAGAAAAAATGGAGAATTATTTCTCTCTTTTTTAATTGGATCCATTTAGGAACCAAAATAGGCCCATTATTGGAACCAATTTGGACCCAATCAAAAACCATAAGAAACCAAAGTCTTGAAAATTCAATAAATACAAAACCAATTGGAACCATAATTCTTTTTTTTAAGATCCATCCAAACTCAAAACTAAATGGGTCGGGTTGGACCCACCGTTCCGGAACCAATTTGCCACCCCTATACTATACTATTGCATACACGGATCGAATAAAATCGAATTTATCCTCTAGTGATCTTGTTAGTCTAGCACTGGTCACTCGATGTTGTAAATTTTGTGATTTGTGTTTATAAAATTATAATTTAGTCAAATACATTTAACAATATATTATCAACAACTCTAATATAGTCTTATAAATCATAAAATAATTCTTGTAAAATAACATAAATACTAAAATAAAATATTGCAGCAATGTAGAGTCACGGCACATGACAATGTTCTAGAATTATAATTGCCTCCCTATGTGCAGGTTTTAGCGACTGACTAATCACGACTTCAAGATAAAACTTTATTATCTTACAGTGTTGTCTCATCCTATGTGCACGACCACAAAAAAGATAATAAATCAGCCCTTAGTCCTTAATCATGTTGCCAAAATACTTTTATGGGGAGTATAAAATATCTCACAAACTTTAGACAAAATGTCTCACTCTCTTCGTATGTCAATCAAACAAGACCATGGCCTTATATAGGGAAATTAAGTCTAACCATTCAAAGAGATTAATAGACCACTAACACAACCATAAAGTCATCATAAAATTATATGATAATGACGCCATAAATCTAAAATGATTATATAAAATTGACACACTAATTCTGAGATTTAAGAAAGTATAATTGTTAGAAATAAATAATAAACTGACGAAATTTTAAAGGCTTTTTTTCAACAATTTCTCACAAGATTTAAAATTTGTGAAATTCAATAAGGTAATTGAACCTATACATAATGATAGTAATATCTATTTAAGGAGTCATAATAGACTAAGTATTGAATTAGGTTCATTGATTAAACTTCAATTATTATACATGATATAGACTTTTGGGCATGGTCATAACGAGTTATCACATTTACCGAACTTATTCTCACGGGCTTTAGAATGAGCCCCTCAATAAAATCTGAAACTTAAAAGAGGTTGAAATGTATAGTTTTTGTTATTTATAAAGGGTAAAATTTAGTAAAGCATCGTTTATATATATATAATATAGACGTTTGGAATTGTTTAATAGTCGTTTATGGCAAAAAAAAGATGCCACTGTTTGATGGGTTTTTCTTTTGGCTTGTTTTATATTTTTATAACATTGTTGTTGAAAAACGAAATATAGACGTTTGGAATTGTTTAATAGTTCTTTATGGCAAAAAAAGAAGCCACTTTTTGATGGGTTTTTCTTTTAGCCTGTTATTAAATTTCTATAACATTGTTGCTGGAAAACGAAAGGTGTTGATCACCCCTTTTGCACAAGAAATTTGAATACTGTACTTATTTGGAATATGAAATAGTATTGGATAATATTAATTTACGCCATGAATAGATGAGTTTAACGTTTTGAATTTCTCGATTCGGACTTGTAAAGAACGAAAAATTATGTCCTATAGAGAGGTGTTTGAATTCAATAATTCGACTTTGGGTTTCTACATAAGATGAATGAGTTTATAAACCGTTTTTCAAAGATAAGGGTTGACTCTTTGGATCATCTTCTGTTTTATGAGTGTATACCCAAATTAACTTTCTTCTCTGGTTTTCATCTTCTCTCTAAAATTTCTTGAGTTAATAAGTAGTATAATTTGCAGTGCTCTTATATCAGAAGTAGTTTTAATATAAATATTAACGTGTATTTTATACACGTTTCGTACGTGTAATGTTATGTTGTTTGTCACGTTTTTATTCTCTATCTCATGGATTTATGCTTTTATTGATACGATTAGGTATTTGTATGGAGAAGAGATGAAAAGATGATAAAAAAGCTTGGAAAGACGTTGAAGTTGGATGGGTACAAAAGCATGGCAGCAGTTTGGTCATTAGAGTTAAGGGTGCCCACGCCTAACTTCTATAACCAAACTGCCGAGAAGATAAAAACCTGCTGGAATTCGACTTGGAGGGCTGGAATCGAGATTCTTCTTATTGGAACGACTGAGATCTGCTGGAATTATGTTTCCTAGTCTTTAGGAATTATTTCCTTTTATTTTATTTCCTTTGTTGAACAATTTTAGTTTGGTTAGGATTCTTAAAATCCTATTTTTTAGGTTTCCTTCTTTAACTAGGACTCTTTTAGGTTTAAATAAGTTGAATTTTATTCCACAAGACTCTTCTTCGTTTTTACTTTCGTTTTTACGTTCTGTTTTCCCAAGGATTCGAATTCTTCAAACATTGTAGACGTTTTTTGATTATGTGTTGCTAAACACATATTTCTAGTCAAAGGATTTATTGAGGTTTGATTTCATTAACTCGTGAGATTTAATTTGTGCCTTTAATTTTTTTGTTCCTCTAAGTATTTACTTTTTCTCTGGGATTTGTTGACAATATATTTCGATTGATTAGTTAATCTGGCCAATTAGTTAGTCGTTGAAATTATATTACGCTATTTGGGACCCAGATCCGGTAAATCCTAATCTTTGTAGCAGTTAGTGACGTTGATTATAGACAAGTTTTCGATTAGTTGCTATGGGAATTAGTAATCTAGTTTAAATAAACCGAGCTTACGTGTTTGTTGATTAGAATTAGTATTTTTCTAATGCATGAATGTTATCGATAGGCTAAATCCTAAGAGCTTGTTTAGGGTTGTCTAATTGGTAAGAGGAATAATCAAAGAGCTTATTTTGGTTATCGTAGACTTAAGGAAATATTAGGTTGTTAAAGCTTGTTAACAACTATAGCTAATTTACTTAAGAACATTGAACCATTATTGCATCGATGATCGACTTATAGAATCAATACTGAGATAATCTGAAGACTAGAATTTCTCACCTCATTGAATTCGAAATCAATCTTATTGCGTTTATTTAGTTTACATCTTTTAAATTCATTTAGTTAAAATCCAAAACCCCTCTTTAAAAGTGATATTAGTAATTCAAGAATTGAATCTACATCATTCCCTGAGGATCGACTCTACTTATCACTGATTACAATTATATTGAGTGGGTTTTATTTTTGTTGGATTCGACACCCACCAATAAAATTAGTGTATCGTTGTATCTTAGAATGTTTATTGCACATATTTTATTTAACGTTAAGAATTGAGAGTTGTCTTTCGTCTCGATATTTTCTTTAAGCTTGTTCTTGAATTTCGATGTTCGATCCTTTAGTGCAGTTTTTGTAACAACTCAAAAAATACGCTTGTATTTGTGAAAGAAACATGACTTACTCAAGCACACACGACACATGTATAGTGTGTTTGGGTTGGAGTATAACAAGTTTGAGGGGCAATATGGAAGTCTTCTCTCATTGTTTGAAGTCGAGTTGTATAGTCTATTTATTTTATTTTCCATACCCGGTGGAAGGGCGATATGTTTGATCGATGTTAACTATACTGATTTTCTCATTTCAGATTTATTCTGATTAGAATATTAGTTGCATTTTTAGTCTCATAAAGCTGAAAATTTTACACTTTTTCCAATCGTATAAAAATATATGGAAAAGAGCCAGTGTCATACACACCATTATATTAGAAAATATAATAAACATATACGACATTCACCTTTTTGATCTATTTTTTTACTATTGAGATCAAAATTGCTAATATTTTAGTCATGTGGGAGCAAATTGATATATCTATGGTGTTTTTTTGAATTTTTGATCTATCTAATATACCCTCGTAGAATTCAATTTTTAATGGTAAAGTAGTCAAATAATAATTATTAATACATAATTAGTTGTATATATCTAAATAATAAGATGTATATTTACATTAGGACTCTACAAATTTAATATGTTTTTGTTGTATTTATATTAGGACTCTAATGTAGAATTACGTGTAGTCACTTTTCTTTATTTATTTATTAAATTAAAAAATAAAATATAGCAATTCACGTATGTTTAAATATAAATATAAATGAACATAGCAATTTATTTACATATTTATGTCAATGCACACTTACCTATGTCCAAATTACGAAATGGCATTTTCTTGAATTTTGTATGTTTCAACTCTATTTAGATTACTTATCAAATATCAATAAGTTTACATTAGGCATATCTACATTAAAAAATTTAGTGAGTAAAAAAAATGGGTATAAAAAAAAACTAAATTGCCTGAAATATTTTTTTATAAAATAGTTCTAATTAATTAAATCAAATTATTAAAACTAATACATCTTTCCTAGCTAATTGACAATTTTTTTCCTTTGAAAGTATCAGTATTAATGCTTCATCAACTGAGATGATCCAGTTCCAAACACTACCGTAAGTTAACTAATAATTAGCTTTAATGTTTTCTAATCTATTTTTATTTTCTATTATAAAAAGTGTGGGTGTTTTTACAATTTTTAATCTATCTAATATATCCCTATATATTTCACTTTTAATGGTAAAAAGGGCCAAATAATAAATAATAAAAAAGGCTATACATATCTACAATAATAAGATGTATTGTTACTTTTCACATTTTGATGGCAAAAGAGTCGCGTAATAAATTATGAAAATAAGTTGTATATATTTACAACAATAAGATGTATAATTATAATAGAACTGTATGATAAAACTATATATTTAGCTTAAACATGAAAATTACATAATTTTCATTACAATATTTAATTATGTTTTTTTTGTTAAATCTAATAAATAAAAACATGTTAAAAGTCTTTCTTTGTTAAGTTACTCTAGAATTTCAAAAGCATCTAATTGAATATTTAATTTCTATTGTTCTAATCAAACACTTTCAGTTTTCTAAGACATATTATAAAAATTAGAGTAATGATATATACCACCATTTTCATACCACCGATTTTTCACTCTTTCTATTATTGGTAAATAATCATTTGAATTTAACACATTCATACTTTCTAAATCAAGGGGAGGTGAAAAATCGGTGGTATGAAAACGGTGGTATATAGCATTACTCTAAAAATTATTTGCATAGCATAGCTTGAGCTTTTATGTTCCAACAAAATTAATAAAATTGAATTTTTTATGTATTAGTTCAATTTTTCATGTCGACAAATAATTACTTTTTTAAAATGGTTACAATTTATTGAATAGTAACTCATTTAATTAAATTATTATTTAAGTTTTAATTATATATTATAAAGCTAATACTTAACTAAATACCTGAATAATTTGTTTTGTAAATATTTACTTATTTAAGTACTATTTAAGTTTTGAATATTTAGTAACTTAATTTTTTCTAAATATTTTATTCAAGAGTTTGGGTAATTTGATATTTTGTCAATTATTACCTCCAGATATTTTGAAGGATCATAAAACCAATTATAATTTTACAACTAATTCAAAAAAATTGTATAGTTTACCAGTTAATAATGAAACTAAGTCACTATAATTAGTAGAAGAATATTCATTTGAAATATAGTCAAACTTTTAATAAAAAAATCTCATATCAATTGAAAACCAAAATACGATGATGACAACTATTAAATTAAGGAAAACCAAAATACGATGAGGACTTGTGAATATTTTGCTTTTACATATTTATCAAGTAAATTTAATTTAATAAATAAAAAAATGCAATCAACAACAATGAGAAGCAAACAAAAATGGATGCATCATTTATATCAATGTCAATCATGACTTGCGGATAATGAGATTGAGGTTTTTAAGTGAGACAAACTTAATGACCGTGAGAAAAAACATGATTCACTGAATTTAGAAAATGAAGAAATAAAAATAATAGTTTTGAAATAATAAAAACAAGATTCCATAATATATTATTGAAAGTACAAATAATATTGAAACTACACAAGATCCAACTTTTGTGCCAAATGCCAATACTAAAACTATTGAAAATATATAAAAAAAAATAGTTAAGAAGATATAAGTACAAATAAATTGTGAATTTATATAAAAACTTATTTAGCTACACATTATTGTTTATGTTTTAGTTTTTCAATCAATTTAGTTCCTTCGAGTATTGATTAATTCTTTCATGTCAATCAATATTAAATTTTTCAAAAACTTATTTATTAACTACATGGTTCATTTAGTAAATTATTATATAAATTTTGAATTTATAATATATTCAAGTTAAAAATAATTACGTATATAAATTATTTTAACAAGATCATATAATTCACGTTCAACGAACGTGTTATTTATTAGTATATTACAAATATTATGAATAACTTTCTTTTCGGTAATTATAATTATGTTATCAATATGATTATTCCTATTAGTTAACTATGTTGATGTTACAATGAAATATGTTGTGGATAATATATGAAGTGATGAATGATTGAATTAACTATAATGTTATATATCCCATAGTTTTCTTTTATCAATAAAAATGATTATGTATGAGAATACATATATATATTGATGTTTGAATCTTATCATTTTCTTGGAAACATGTGGTAGGTAAGTTGTTAGTTTCACTCTATTCTCCTTAGTAATTTTTAATAATTTGTAATAGAGAAAATCAAGATTTCTATTAAATTTGACAATGATAAAACTTGAACCAACATTATTTTTTGTATAAAAAAGTTAGGTTTGTATAATTTTGTGCATAGTATTATTAAATGGCAAAACACCATTTTACAATTCCTAAACATGCAAGCATATTTGTGATAATGTGAGAGAAGATTGTAATAAGATTAAAACACATCAAGACCTAAACAATAGGAGATTTTTTGAATAGGTGCAAAAGTTTCAAGGTCTATTATAATACCTCAAATTTGGGTTATAAATCCACAAAATTGTCTCTTTTTTTTTTATATAAATAAAACTTGTGCATTAATAGAAATAGAAGAAATTACAAGATATAAGCCACTAGAAATCGAGTTGTGTTTATCAGAACAAATGAGTAACAATTCATAAAATTTAAACTCACATATGAAGGCGTAAAACACCCGTTAGAGTAACAAAAGATCTATCGAAAATGAATGATTAATTCTTGTAATCGTTTACAAAAGACAATTTTGTTCTTCATAGTTTAAAACGTCACATATATAAATCTTCCTAACCATAAATCTGATGAACAACATTTGATGTGCTTCTATAGAAATAGAGGAATCAAAGTAGATGGAAATTGGGTGTAAATATTTTGAATTTAACTCAAAAAGAGTCACTTTAAAGTTTAGACGTTTGTTTTAACAAAGGTTATTTATCTTATATTCCATATTGCATTCCTATGCCAAATGTATGTAAACTAATATTAATCTCATAATTAAGTGAAATTTATTTTATACTCCCAAAAGAAACACATAAAATAAAATATAAGACGAAATAATATTTAATATAAAAAAAACCCAAGTAAAATACAATAAAATTTATTTAATTCAATTAGAGAGACTTCAATTGACTCGATTCATATTGGGTTTGACTCCATAAAGCAACTGAGTTGAGAAAGTAAGTACAGTATAACTAAAAATATGCCAAAAAAAGAGCACTATTATCACTGACACACATCAAAAACACACATAATATTCACTGCGGGAGAGAAATGGCATACGGCGCTATCATGAGCCTGGGTGCACCTGCAGCCACCTTATCCTCCGCACTCTTGTTCCACCGCCACGTGCCCCGTCTCCCCAAATTTAATATTATTATTCAGAAGCCTCCTCGTCAATTCCGCCGCCCGATCGCCGCCGCCGGAGTCGGCGGCGCAGTTGTGCAGGACGCCGGCGCCACTGTCCTTGTCATCGGCGGCGCGTATGCTCTAGTCTCCACTTTTGATTACCTCACGCGCCGCAATATCATTCAACAGGTCTCATTCCTCTTTCCCCTTTCTCTCTCCCTCTCTCACCATGGATAGATCTAAAACTCAAATTTCGCTCTCTCTGTCTCTCTCCCCTAACCACCAAACGCAGCACTTGGATTTGTAAAACAATCCCATTGTATTAATAGGCAGCAAAGAATTTGGATGCAATTCTGTCCGAAATTGTGGATATGTTTACAAAATCGCAAATAATTTTAGCTTATGTTGGTATTTTACTGCAATCAGCTCCATTCGCTTATTCTATGCAGGTCTGCTTGATCTTTTGAGCAAATAATGAGATTATGAAGTTTACGTGATTTCAAATTAGTGTAGATGTTTCTGTTCTATTAACATGGCATAATAAACCCACAATTGCCCTGGATGAAAAAAAATTCATGATAAATCTCTGTATAAAGTACTTTTTGTTTGTTTTGATAAGTTAATAGAAGTTTGATGTTTGCTTACTGTGATCCTTATTGCATCCCATCATACTATAGAATCATTATGCTAATCTTTTCTCAGAGATAATTAAGGCTCATCAATTGTGATATATTCTTAATCCTCCAAACTCCCTTATCGGATTCCTTTTTCATTTTCAAATTGTAAATGCAAAGCAATAACTGATCCAAACTAGTGTAAAAGGATCAGTTGTTATTGAATAAAGTTCCACTCTAAAGGGTAGGTAGCTAATTGATATATCAAAATTTTGGATGATTTTAATATCACAACCATATAATAGCATTCTTTATAAAAGTGAATAGTGTTCAGTAAGTAAATATCATAACGTTTCGAAATTCGATTGTTTTTTTCATTACAGTTCTTTTATTACAACTGTTTTCGACGTTCTTGTCTTACTGGTGTTTTCTCAACTTTCAAACAGACTTTGAGCCGGAAACTGGTTCACATATTGTCGGGATTACTATTTCTAGCATCCTGGCCAATCTTCAGGTATCCGATGTGTCGTTGAAAATATTTAGCAGTTTGTATTTTCTCTTTGTTTCGACATTTTCATGTCCTCAAACTTTCAGCTGATGATTTTTGATCTTAGATTAGCACATCTACAGGGGCTCGATATTTCGCCTCTTTAGTGCCTTCCCTAAATTGCTTCAGGCTTGTGATAAACGGTCTTTCCTTGACAACAGATGAAGGGCTCGTAAAATCAGTTAGTCGAGAGGGAAAGCCTGAGTAATTCTCAAGTACCATTTTTGATATTTTTTTCGAATTTTTTCTTAGTAATAAGAGAATCTTATACAGTTTCTTATGTTCTTTTATATACAGGGAATTGCTTAGAGGCCCTCTGTATTATGTTCTTGTATTGATTCTATCTGCAGTTGTCTTTTGGCGCGAATCACCTGTTGGAATGATTTCACTAGCAATGATGTGCGGTGGCGATGGTGAGATTTATTCTTAACTATACTCTACATAATGTTTAAAAGGGCTCGAGAAATAGTTACAATTATTCATTTTAGGCTATGTTTGGTTCTTGGAATCTCGTGAGGAAAAACGAAAATTATGTGTGTATAGCGCGTTGTGCTTTATTTTCTTGACCATTATCATTCTCCGTTTTCTTTTCCTTACCAAAATCCAAGAAACAAATCGAGACTTAATCTCGAGATATAAGAATGAAATTGTTATTCCCATTGAACCCTTTACACTTTGCTGAATTGTAGGCGTTGCTGATATCATGGGAAGAAAATTTGGCTCCATAAAAATTCCTTATAATCAAGACAAGAGCTGGGCTGGTAGCATATCCATGTTTCTTTTCGGTTTCTTGGTTTCTATGGGGTGCGTATAACTTTTAAAACCATTCGTTTTTTTTTTTTTGCTAAATCATTTGTAAAACTCGATTATCTTAGGGTATGTTTGGATTGAAGGATTTGGATTTGGGGAGGGGATTTGGAGGAAGGATTTGAAATGACAGCTAAAATGATGTCATTTGAAATCCAGCGTAGTTATAGAGAAAATAAATCAAAGTTAATGACAAGGGATTTGAAATCCATCGTAATATGAACTTATCCAAACGAACTTAGATGGATTTGTCGATGAATTTGAAATCCATAGATTTCAAATCCTTCAATCCAAACACACCCTTATATGCTTTCGAAATTTGACTTTCTTTTACGTATAACTACAGTATGCTCTATTATTTTGCGGTCCTTGGGTACATTCAGCTGGAATGGATGTCGACTATAGAAAGGGTTGCGTTCGTTTCGTTTGTGGCAACTGTGATAGAGTCACTTCCAATCACGGGAATAGTCGATGATAATATCTCTGTTCCTTTAGCCAGCATGTTAACTGCGTTTTTGGTTTTTGGTTACTAGCATACGGGATTATGATCGATATATCAAAGCACGATTCTTTAATACATAAAGGATATTCGTTTTGTGTCTTTTGTGTTTTTTTTTTTCTTTACTTGTATTGCATAGTTTGGCTGTTGAACAAAATGGTGACTATTAGTTCTTCATATATGTGGTGTTTGGAGTTTTGGATTTGATTTGCAGGAATAAATTTGGATGAAGTATTTCAAATGACTGAAAAACAAGTGGATATGAAATCTCTATCATATTGATTGAAAAAATAGTTCAAATTGAGTTTCAATAGATTTGAAATCAATTGTAATTTAAAATTGTTTAAACAACTTTGGATATGCAGATGAATTTGAAATTAATAGCTTTCAAATCTTTTAAATCAAATACAATCTTAATGAATTTATTTTATTCAGTAATATATAATGGACCGAAATCATCTCAACCCCATTAATAATATATGTTGCATTCATTGATTGTGACTTTGATTGTGACTTTCTGTAATATGTGCATTCATTCATTCATTGATTGTGACTTTGATTTCCCTATAATATGTGAATAGTCATAACCTTCAAAAGTGGGGGGGTCTACAATCATGTAACATCTTACATATTCGTAGAATAAAACAAATACTTTGTTTATTTTTCCTTTTTTAGTGGACTGTGTTTAAATCGATAAATTATGATTTTTCTATTCAAACTTGAATGTTTTTATAATTTTGAAATGTTGCTTTGTTTGTTTATGTTTTCAAATCTCATTTTCAAGTTTTTAAATCCCAAAATTCAAAATAAACTTAACACACCAAATTTTCATCCAAATTTACTCTTTTTCATTCAATCTCCAATATAACTACCTATCAATCATATATACAATCTTTCATACATTTATCAATCAAATCAATCATTATTTCACTTTCTCTTTCTTATTTTACAATTTTTTATTTATATTTAATTATTTTTTATTCACATAATCATTATATACACAACCAAAATAATCATTTCACACATCATCCATCAACCTATCAATATTGATTTGACATATTTTACAACTTTCAACCTATTTTTAAAAACATAAACAAACAACTATCATTTTCACATGAATTTTGGTAGTACGCAATTCTCGAGAAAATTTTAAATTTTTTACTCAAAAACATAAACAAACATAGCCCCCAATATTTTTTGAAATTTACCTCACTGTGGAGATCCTTAAGACGAATCTAAATCGAACTATCATTTAACATAAACGATCAATAAAAAAGAGTCCTAAGACCTTAAATTATGATGATAATTTTATATCTTGTAATTTAAATTTATAAGAGAATATAATAATATGTATTTGACTAATAATTGTTATTGTGTTTTGGAACCAACAAATGTATCTAAATACAACTTGGTTTCTCAATTTTGAATATCTTTAAATGAAGCTTGTCAATGGAATTCCAATCCTCTATTCTTCTTTTTGTATTCTCTTTGTTATTTGCAGATATTTGTAATATATGATGTACGGATACAAGACACGAGGTATAATTACGAATGACACGAGACACGTAGATGTCTGAGAGTATCAAAGGAGTATCGTGTCCAATAGAATCCCAAACCCGAGACGTTATAATTTTTTAAATGTTCGTGTTTTATAATATTTATTATTGAATATCATCTACGTATGAGTGTATTCGTACATGAATTTTTTTAAAATAAACCAATTAAAATATTAACCAACTGAATTGGCCGGATTAAATGTGAGATATTATAAAATTTATTACACTAAACGTGAGAAACTCATGAATCATGATGAATAAAGTTAAAAGTAAATTTGTCTTAAAAAGTGCAATTTACCCTAAATATTATTTATAGTTGTCGATCATTGGCTAGTAATATAAATATGTTTTAAAATGAAATCTTTTTCTATTACTAATGAATTGAATTATTGAGCTTCAAAAGCCATTTTCACTTTTTTTATCATTTTCTTGTCACAAAAGAATAATTGTGTTTTCTTAATCGACCAACAAATATGAAATATGTATCATAAATCTTTCTTCTAGAAAATCCCAATGTATTTCACGCTTCTCGACCCGATCTATGCGGATAATTACTCTTTTTGTTTTTTGAATAATTAATACATATAAATAAACATTTGTATAATTGTGTACTTGGCTCGAAAAGTTGACAAATACTTCTCAAAATAAAGGAATTAATGCATTTTTCTTCCAAATTTATATCATTAAAATGATCTGACAAACAGAAATTGTATAACAGATCAAATTTAATAAAATCGAATTGTGTAACACATTGAAAGTAGCAATAGGAAATGTTTTATCAAACATCACATGATTCGTAAAATACCACATTATATATCAGATAGATTTTATTGAATCGATCTATTGTATAATTTTCCAATAATTCAAAAACTTTCTAAGTATATGATACCAAGTTGGGATTTTCCAATAATAAAAGTTTTGACCCGAATTAAAACTTCCCAGATAAGTTATATATTTGAGCAGATCACAAGTGGACAAGTTCATAATTTTAGATTATAAATACAATTAATATCAAATTTATCTGTTTTTCAACTAGTTCGTTGTTAACTAACAAATTGTATAAACTTATTCTTAAAACTTTGTCATGACAATGATATACCTAGACTTTTAACACTATAACTAAAATAAGATATTTGGTATATTGATTATCATACGTTAAGGACTTTCATTATTGACCAAAAAATAGATAAAAGGAAGAAAAGTATGAAGTTACTTTTAATGTTATGACACAAAAAATGTGCTTCGAAGTAAATACATTTAAAAAATGTCATTTGATTGCCATGTTAAAAAAAATTAAAAAAAATCTCCTAATTTTTTTATTTATAATTTTGAAGTAATTCTTGTTAAAAAAAGACTGTTCATAATTTGAGAGTTAATATATGAATAAAAAGATTTCACGACTATCTTTTAATATAAAAATTAATATAATCATATATTCTAAAACAAATTGATGCAAGATTTAAAGTAAGAATCATGGGGGATGTGGGATTATGTTTAAATTAAGGAGTATAACAAAAAATATTTAAAAAAAATTATATCTAAATATAAACTCAATTAAGTTTCTCATAATAAAATACCACATCAACCATTCATTACATATACATTTTTTTTAAAACAATCAATACACAAATATCATACCATATTTTTATATCTAACAATAGTTTTTTTTCCTCATATTAGAAAAAAAAAATTGTCTGAAATAAATATGACGTCCAATTTGAGAGTTAATTGTTTCATTTTATTATTATGCAGAGTGCCAACAAACGAATTTCAGTCAACATGTATACACCTTAATAATTCACCTACTCGTTGTGGCAAAGGCACTTCGATGCGCCTTAACCAATGATGTAACGAGCATTAATCATTATATATGGTTGCAGGTAAATAATTCTTATGTAATCATTGGACTTTTTAAATCTTTTTAAATATTTTATATATGTATCTATACTATTATAAAATGAAATGTGGTTTTGTTTCACAAATGAAAATTATCTTGAGCATTTTTACGTATTTTAGCCATTTGTTTTTTGTATTTTGAAAATATAAGTATAATTTTAAGGATAAAATAGGCATTTCATCATAATTACGTAGTTGTCACACCATTTTTCATTTGTCAAAAATACCCTTGGGACTAATACACACAAACAGTTGAAAATAGACTAAATTTGTCATTTGCATGTGCAATTTAAAACACACGTTCTCCACCCACCATCTCTCTATTCTCAAATCCCCATTTCTCTCTGAAATTATAAAATTAATATTAGTTATATTTTTTAATTACACTTAAAAATAATTATGTACGCGAGTATCGTGTGCAGAATGACTAGTATATATTAATGGTAAGTTAAGATGCACGAACACTCCAAAAAATTATCGAGTGTAGTACTGGATATGATGTGGATATAGCTATGCCGCGGATACAAAGTGTGTGTGTATTAGGTACAATTTTGAAGTATCTGAAAATAAATTAAAATAAAAAAATTAAAATACGGTATTCAATACGAAAAATAGAAGTATTTCATACATTTCGAATGCAAATAGGGTAGTTTTTAAAATTATGTAACACGGTTTGGTCAAACAATTTTTTTTAATTTTGTTTTTAAAATTATGCAACACGTTTTGATCAAACAATTTTTTTTAAAGTTTGTAGCGGTGTTCTTTAAAAACTACAAACTAAAATAAAATTTAACAAAAAGATAAAATCAGAAACGAGAAGCCCTAATTCCACCATTTGATATTTAAAATTATGAAACACGTTTTGGTCAAAACTGAATTTTTTATTGTGTAGCGGTATTCCTTAATTTAACAAAACGAGAAACCTTAATTCCACCATTTGGTATTTTATTCACTGCAATTCTTTTTCGTTGCAACTATAATTAAAATTCAATTATTCTTTTATTGCAATTATGATCAAAATCATCTCCTTCCAATTATATTTATTAAAGTTAAATATATTAATGTATATCAAAATTATAGTATGGAATAAGAAAATTATGTGATAACCATCCATCCAACTTAGGCCTCTCTTGCCTATGGTACTATTTAAAATTCTATACTAAACTAAATTCAATAATTTATTATCTATTTCTCTCACATAATAAATGTCTAATTTAATCTCTGCTCACACTTATATATAAAAAATAAACATAAAAATACACTTTCAAACTATTAAATTGGTCCGACATGAAATTACTCTATATCTATATCATGCAGATTAATTTCCATAAATGATCTAAATGATAGGGATTATATAATAAATTAGATGATTCTTTTATTGATGGAGGAAATTATGAAAACGTTCTAGAATATTAGTTAAGGACAAATGGAAATTTACAGCAGATACATAAATGATAACAAATTACTCTTTTTAAGTTTTTTTATTCTAAAACAAAGGAATAAAATGGTTAGATAAACACCTCATATTCAATTACTGGTCATTGTGTATTTGTTTAATTATTGGAGAACAATCAAAAATTAATTTTGTAGTTAATTACAACACCATAATGTAAAGTCATTGCTAATACCCATTACATAAATGAAATTTATTTCATCATATTTAGTATTGCGTAATAAAATGAGACATATTGATTAAATAATTGAAATCTCATTGCAATCATCTCTGATTGTTTTTTCATAGGAATATTTTTATTTTAATTTAAAAATAAACATTTTACATCATTTTCAATTAAGAAATAGATTTATTTTCATTTTTCATTTCACATTCTTTAGTATCTTATTTTTCATTTCACCAAATTACACTCATTTTTTTTCTTTCCCAATAAAATACATAGCCTCATTTTAATTTTTAAATTCTTTTGTTCAGGTGACGTTTTTCATTTGTACTTCTAAATATAATTAGTCATTAAGAAATATTTATTGTTTCTTTTATAGTTCTAGCTAAGAAATATTGATTGAAAAATTGAAATTAAGAAGAAAAAAAAGTCTATAAAAATTAGGAAGTTTCGGAAAAATCACTAAATATTAAAGAAAATTTAGGAAAAAAATTCATTTAAATAATGAAAGTTGAAATTTATTTGATTTTGCTTTGGATGAATCGTCTTAAGATAAATTATATGTCCTTATCGTAGTTTTTTTTAATGGTTTTTCCGATTCTTTTTAATTTAATTTTCTAACTTCCCCAACTTTTTTGAATTTTCAGCATGTTTTGTTTTATTTTCCTTTATTTAGAAGAATCGGAGAAAATTTTAGAAAAACTTTGATTAGAAAAACATCAAAACATTGAAAAACAAATTAGGAAACAATTCAGAAAATTTAAAAAAATGTCAGAAAATGTCCAAAACATTCATAAAGAATTAAGAAAAATTATAAAAAAAATAAAAGTTGAAATTGACTTTCTTATGATGTATAATTTCAATTTGATGAAGTCTTTTAAGAAGATTAGGGTCCAATTGAATGGCACATCCGTCTCAAAGAATTTTTTTCATAATAAAAATGAGAATAATTATTTTAAGGATAGGAAATGGGGTTTGAGAAGAGAGTATATATGAGGTTTTTTCGAAGAAAATATGTAATGATTATGGTTGATGTGATATATTTTTTACTGTGAGAAATTAGTTTGAATTGATATTTATATATAAATTTTATTAACAATTTTTAGTAAAACTCATCAATTTAGACACAAAAAAATATTCACAATGGATCTTATTTTAAATGTCTCGTCATTTTACATTAGAATATGTAATTAATTTAATTTTTAGAGTCAAAATATAGCCAAAAACCCTTATTTTTATTTGTAATGGTAACTACCAAATCATGAATAGTAAAATTTATTTTTTCTCTTTTTCTATAAAACTTTTTTGGAATAATTTTTAATTTTGGAAGATTTTTTTAAGAGAAATTTTGTGAGATGCCAAATAATTGAATTTTATGAGATTTTTTACTTAAAAATAATTTTTTTTGGAGAAGACTTGCGGCCTTATATGTCTTTGTTCTGCTTCAATTTTATTGTGTTCTAATGAACTTTTATTTTAAATTCTTTTGTATTTTCTGTTTATTAGAATTATTTATATCTTATTAATTTATTTTCCTAATTTTCTGAACTTTTCCCTTATTCGTAACTTTTTTTTTTATTTTACATTATTGTTTTTAATCTTATTCCATTAAAGTTCAAGTTTTCTTTTGTATGGCATCATTTTAAATAAATATATCAAAAGAAACAATAAATGTTATAAAATTCAAATTCAAATTAAAAAATACTTCTAGCGGAATGTGTTTCGTGAACAAAAGGCATGATATAAATTATAATTTATAAACAATGAAAATAGCGTACTCTAAATAAAGTTACTTTTAAACCTAAGTAAATATCTAATATTGTAAAAGAAAAATAAAATAAAGAGAAAGTCCCTTATTAAGAAGAAGAGAACAAACATAAATTAATATTTTACAAAACAGCAGAAAAAGATCTAAATTGCCAAATTTCATAATCTCATTTCAATATAATAAAAATATAATAATAAAAAGAGGCTCGCATATATGGATAAGAAAAGTGAGTTTAACCCAACGTTTATACAATTAACAGTAAAAAAAAAAATTAATTTGGCCAAAAGGCATGATTTCTAATTCTAGTGTGATTTTTTAAAGAAAAATATTAAACTAAATTTATTGCAAGAAAAGACTAAACTCTTATCAAAACATCATTAAACACTATATATACACATACATATGGAATATGTAATGTATACACCGTATATATGCATCCGTATCTCTAGATGAGCACGAAATTGAATTCATTTTGACAAAGTGCCGCCAACAGAGATTTACACATCATAAATATATACACATACATATATATATATATACACATATATATATACACACATATACATACATATACATATATATATATATATACTCGTCCCCCGGTTTCTTTGTGAACCTTTCTTCTTTCCAGCTTTTATTTAATTTGTTGAATTTTTCTCCAAATTCCAAAATCGAAAACCAATAACTTCTCTTGGGAAAGAAAAAAAACCCAATTCAATTTATCAAAAAAAAAAAAAAAAATTCCACAACTAGTGTTTATGTTTTTGCAACAAAAAAAAAAAAACCATTTTCTACCTTTCATCTTCTTCTTCTTGTTACATGCAAAAAACCCACACTGAGAATTAAACATATACAGATTCGAGTCCAATGGTGGCTTTGTCTGTTGTTGGGATTAATAACTGTAATAATAATAATAATAATGGGAATAATCTTCTTCATGAATCTAAATGTGTTTTGTGGTCGTATATTTTGATATCATTTGTGGTATTGGGATCGATCGGTGGTTTGTACGGGAGGTTTTGTATGCAGACAGGAACGGCGGCGGCCGCGGCGGTGGCGGCGGTGGTGGGTTGTGAAGAGGACAATGAAGGGTCATGGGCTGTGGGTGTTTACTATGGAGATTCACCTTTTTCACTCAGACCAATTGAACAAGTATGTATGTATATGTATATGTATATGTATATTAATCGTTCTCAATTTCTGGTTTTTTTTTCCTTCAAGGAATTCAATTTTTACCAATTTTTTCCAATTTTCAAGTTGGTATATTTTTTTTTTCCTTTTTGAGTTGTGTTTTTAATTTCATGGTATTATTTTCTTTGATTTTCAAACTAAGTGTTTTTAGCCTCTGTTGCTTTATGTTGTTAAATTTTATTATTTTTAATTATTTGAATCACGAATTTTTTTAAATAAATGCAGCACACCAAATTCTTAATCAAAATTCATTTTTTTTACCTCTACTTTTTTAATGACTACTTGTCCGGTAATTAAAATTATTTATTATTTATTATAGTCATTATTTCTAGATGTTTTCATATTTTACAATTTTTTATATTAATTACATGATCATTATATAAATAATTAATACTATCAAATAATCTATAACCCTTTATCAACCTTCACTATTAATTTAACATATTTCACAACTTTCGACCCTTTTTTAAGCACATAAATAAACACATACTAATCTCACACGAAACTTTATAGTATGCAATTTTCAATAGATTTTCAAATTTTTAGCACAAAAGCATAAAGGTCCTTAGTTTTTATTTATTTATCTGTTTATATGTTTCTCTCTGTTTATACGTTTAAAGACTTATGGGTATTGTATTTTCTATTTAATTTGCAATTTAGGATTCTGATTTTTTTTAATAAATTAATAATAATAAAAATTGAGAATTGTATGATATAGATGAATATATGGAAGGACAAGAGTGCAGCATGGCCAGTTGCAAACCCGGTCATCAGTTGCGCCTCACTGTCAGATGCTGGCTTCCCCAGTAACTTTGTTGCTGACCCTTTTCTTTATGTACAGGTACATATATATATATATATATTTATTCTTATTCTCTACTCTTTTTCTTGTGCTTTTTTAGTATACAATAACAATTTCTCATTTTAATTAGGCATTTCATTTTCTAATAAAAGTTTCCATTTTTGTGAGCCCAATGGGCTGCCATATGACAACATCTATTTTTAAATAATTTCTAATATAGTAAAAAAAATTTACAAAAAATGTCATTTTGTAAGCATGCCATAAAAAAAGTTTTAAAAAAATTATCGAGATTGTAGGTAATCTTGCAAAAAAAAAAAGAAGAAAAAAAATATATGTTTTTACTATTTATGATTTGATTTGATTTCACAGTTGAGTCAACACTATAAATTAAAAATATTATTTTTTTGCTAATTATTTAACATCGAAAATCAAATTAATCACATATTATAATACAAAATAAAAGAACGTTTGACATAAGATACACTAGGACCATTTTTTTTTTATTTTAATCTAAATTCATGAGTTTGATTAAATTATTAAAAATTATATCTAAATATCAACTCAGGACTATTTTTTGTTTTAATCTAAATTCATGAGTTTGACTAAATTATTAAAAATTATATCTATATATCAACTCAAACAAATTTCTCACAACAGAAAACATATGACAACAATTATAATCATCACATATTTTTTCTCTAAAAATACTCATCCAAACTTATGTCTTAACCCCACATTTCTTACACTTAAAAATACTTTTTTCTCACTTTTATCATGAATTTTTTTTTGAGACATGTCAATCCAATAGGATCCTTAGTGATTGTAAACTCTTGTGTTGCTATTATTTATTATACTATTTGCATATGTGGTCATGTAATCTGCTAATATTATATTTTACTCACAAGGGATCTCCAATAAAGAGAACTTTTGTAGATTAAAGGTAGTGAATTGAGTTGTAAATTGAACATGGATGGAAAAGATGAAAGATTTTATAGTTTCTCATACAAGAATATTTGGCTCTTTATTGCACGTTGCTTTAGTTAAGAATATGCTTGTTTTTTGACAGGGAAAATACTAAATAAACGTTTTACATGTTTGCATAATGTAGCCTTCAAATATATATTGGCCCTTTGGTTGGCTAAATGGGAATATTATTTACTTTTAAGATGACATTAGAAACATACTTGAAGAGTAATTAAGCTAGTCCTTTGTGTAGATCCTCACCAATGCTTTTAAAATCGGACAGGCGATCAAACCGAGGATTGAATTGGGTTACTGGGTTATTGGTTCGACTGGTCGGACTGGCATAAAGAAAGTTCAATTGGTTTTGTTATTAGAATATCTTCATTAGTTTTGTGTAGCATCTTTATTTACTTATATATTATGCTTTCTTCTATTTATATTTTCCCAGTTTAGCCAGGTTTAACTTAATTATCGAGTTTTGTAACTCTATATATATATATCTCATTACATGTTTGATTCGAATTGACCGCATATATTATGACTGCATATGACTCGAATTGATGTTTGATTACATGATATAGGGAGATACATTTTACATGTTTTACGAAACGAAAAACTCAATCACATTTCAAGGAGATATCGGAGTTTCACGAAGCGTAGACAAAGGCGCAACTTGGGAACAATTGGGTATTGCCCTCGACGAAGATTGGCATCTCTCTTATCCCTTTGTCTTCAATTTCAATGGAAATGTAAGCCATCTATCTATCTACTTACCAAAACTCAAATTATTACTCATCTTGATTTATATAAAACTTTTATTGCTTCTCATAGATATATATGATGCCCGAGGGGAGTGCGAATGGGGACCTTCGTCTTTACCGTGCAATTAACTTCCCGTTAAAATGGACGTTGGAAAAGATTGTAATGAAAAAGGCGCTTATCGATTCTTATATACTTCCTCACGCGGGGAAATTTTGGCTTTTCGGTTCGGATCATAGCGGGATTGGCACAAAGAAAAACGGGGAGCTCGAGATTTGGTATAGCGACTCGCCTTTTGGCCCTTGGAAGCCTCACAAGAAGAATCCTATATACAACACAGACGTGAGAGTGGGGGCTCGAAACGGAGGCCGTCCATTTGTGTATAACGGAGATCTTTATCGTGTCGGTCAGGACTGTGGCGATACATACGGGAGTCGGATACGCGTTTTCAGAGTCGAAATCCTGACCGTTCATGAGTTCAAAGAAGTTGAGGTGCCCTTCGGGATCGAAGAGCCGATCAAGGGACGAAATTCGTGGAATGGGGCCCGCAGCCATCACCTCGACGTGCAGCGGATCGGGCCCCGCGAATGGATAGCGGTACGGGACGGGGACCGCGTGCCCTCGGGAGATGTGCACCGTCGGTTCATTGTGGGGTCCACTTTGGTTTTCGCCGTTTTGGGATTGCTCGTGCTTATCGGGATGCTATTAGGGGCCGTACGGTGTATAGTGCCGTTGAGTTGGTGTCCACACGACACGGGAAAGAGAAGTGACAATTTCTTGGCTTGTGAGAGATCGAATTTAGTATCTTCCAAGCTTAGACTCTTTTGTAGCCGTTTGAATCGAGCAAGCTCGATCCTTCGTGCTAGAATAAGACCAAACACTTGCATTGGAACCCTCGTTCTCGTTTTAGCGATTTTGATGGCGGTGACGCTAACGTGCACCGGGGTGAAGTATATATACGGTGAATCTGGTGCGCACAAACCTTACCCCATGAACAATCACTACTCCAAGTTCACTATCCTCACAATGACCTACGATGCTCGTCTTTGGAACTTGAAAATGTACCTAAAGCATTACTCGAGATGCTCATCCGTGCATGAAATTGTCGTTGTTTGGAACAAAGGGACACCTCCCTTACCAAGCGACTTCGACTCGGTCGTTCCTATAAGGATAAGGGTCGAGAACGAAAACTCGTTGAACAATAGATTCAAGGTGGACCCTTTGATCAAAACTCGGGCCGTGTTGGAGCTAGATGATGACATCATGATGACTTGTGATGACATCGAACGGGGCTTTAGGGTTTGGCGGGACCACCCGGACCAAATCGTGGGATTCTACCCTCGGCTCGTTAACGGCACCCCGTTGAAGTATAGAGGCGAAGTACACGCGCGCAAGCACAATGGGTACAACATGATTCTGACCGGGGCAGCTTTCGTGGACGGTCGGGCAGCCTTCGAGAGGTATTGGAGTGAGGAAGCGGGCCCGGGACGGGCATTGGTGGATAAGCATTTCAATTGTGAGGATTTGCTAATGAATTACTTGTATGCTAATTTTTCGAGCTCTACGAGTGTGGTCGAGTATGTGGGCCCGGCTCGGGCAATTGATACGTCGAGATTTTATGGAGTTGCAATTAGTAGGAATAATCAAACTCATTATAGGCTTAGAGGTGATTGTGTAATGAAGTTTTCAGAGATGTATGGTAGTTTAAACCATAGAAAGACTGAGTTTGGTAGAAGGATAGATGGCTGGGATGTATAGTGTAAGGTTTTATGAGCTAAATTTAGTGCTTTTTGTGTTGTTTATTTGTAGTCAAGATGGTGAGTATTGATTGGAATGGGATGAATGTGAACAAGTGCTTTTAGGGAGAATGTAGATTGGCCAAAATATGGTTTTGGTAAGTTTAATGTACATTGTTTTCTATTGTTTAGTTTTTTTTTTTTTTTTATGTTGCCTCTGTGTCTTTTTTATGGAAAAAGTGAAATAAGGCAAGTTTTGGAGTGCTTTTAGGATGGAAAAAGCCTGCAAAAATCATAATTTCATTGTTTTAAAACTAAGTTTGATGTGATTTCAGATCAAATTCATTTTAACTCCAACTTCCACAACCAAGTTCTTGAAAACATCAGCTGTTTTTAGTACAATATTAAAATCCATTTAAGCATTCCAACTTCTACAACCAATTTGTTGAAAATAGAATATCAAAGCTACCTGTACAATTACAATCAAGCTTGAAAACTTTGTAAAACCAAATTGTGAACACTGTGAAATACAGAACTTGGTAAAATATGAGTTCTTAAAAGTACCTAAAATGGCAAATTAATGAAGCGACTCACATTTAAGAAAGCAAAATTCATATGTTTTTACATAACTTCGCTCTATGCGTATATTTTGGCGTCGTGATCATCATCAACCTAGTTATGTATAGATATTAATTGTCTATGTAAACTTAAGAAGCGTAATAGTATCTAACTTAAAGCATAAAATCAATATAATTTATAATGTTCAAACGTATTTCTCATTGTGATAAGATTTTCTATTTCAAATGATATTCCATCTTCTATTCCATGTATCAAAATATTTACACATGTTAAACATCAATTAATAACTGCAGTTGTAAATTACGTATATTGAAATATAAATACGTGGAATAGAAAATGAAATAGTGAATCGAGATAGAAATTCCCAGACTAAAAATAAGCACTCTTGACCACTACTACTCTACTAGTCAAACAATTTCTTTTGAAGCCAATCAAACAACAAAACTCATTATAAATAGTCTGCGCCACATCTTTTGTCTCTAGTCCCATTCCATCTTCTTTCTTTCTCCCTTGATCCGATTCATTATCCATTTCTCCTCTGCTCTCACCGCTGCTTAACCTTCAGGTACTTTTTCTCGTGTTTAATGTTAGTTGAGATCTTGTATTTTACTTGGAATGTTCAGATCTGGTCCTCTCTTGATCCATCATGTCTTAGATTTAAGTTGAAGTGTTGGTGGTGGATTTAAAACGTTGATCTTGGGATTTTATGGTGATATTATGTGTTTTCATGGGTATGTTGATTTTCTTGCTCAATTGCTTACAATAATGATTTTGTTTTTATTCGATCAGTATTATTGGGATCGCATTTAGATTGTATTTTGTTTTGACTAAACTGGGACCAGACATGATTGTTATGAGGAGAAATGGATTTGAGACATTACTCAAATTACCTTGTTTTCTTTATTACTAATGTTCTACCATCTGTCAGAGAATATCCCATATTATTAACTCTAAAGTTGCAATTGGATTGAAAGATTCAAAAGTTGAGGATTTCAAATCCAAAGTAAAGTCAGTTAAGCTAGTTTGGTAATTCCATTAGAGTGGTTTTCAAAGCATTTAGCATCCATTCTGACCTGCTTTAAAAATCCTAAATGGTGCTGTGGTCATTCAAATGCTTAACTTTTACCCGTTTCTCAGTTTTCAAATCTTTTCCCAAATTCAATTTTAGTTGATTATCAGAGGGATTTGCTATTAGTCTTGCAAGTAGGTTACAGAACTAATGATATAAGTATTGTTTGGATCCAAATTCTAATGACGTAAGTATATGGTTTCATGATTCTCTACCTGCATAGAGAAGTCTTCGTCTAAGTGCTGATAGTTACTATATGTTCTTTGATTTTGATTTTAATTTGCATTGGTTAATTTAATATATTAGCTCTTCTAAGATTGAAGTTCTAGGCTTGATATCTTGTGTTCTAGAAGGTCTATCTAATAAGTCATGTAATATAAAGTCCTTTTGAGAGTTTATTTTACATGTTACTGTTTGGTTGTGATTCTATGATCTCCCATTTACATTTATCTCCATCGGTATAGCTTAGTAGATTTTACACCTGTAGACAACATACTTTGCTCTGTACTTTCCATGTCAAAGAACTGATAGTTTGTTTTACTTTGCGAGATGTTCATGTTATTTTGTTTTAGATAGTGAAGCTGTGTAGAAAATGTTTTAGCTTTAGGCTGATAGTAGAAGAATATCCAGCTGTTGACTTGGACCTTACTCACAAGAAAGCTGGAAGTCCCATTTTCATCCCATGTACTTCTTAAAGCTGCATATTCTTTGATAGAGTTTTTGTCTGCTTGTGTGTTTTGGATATAAGTGATCCGTTTGAATTCTCGAGGGAAAACTGTTTTAGCTCCAAGTTCTGATTTTCATGAAAGCAAAGGAAATGTATTGGTATATTCTAGATCTATATAGTAAAAGAAGAAATATCTGCGTATATTTTTCAATATTTTCAAGAAGTTTGGCATTGAATACTTTCCCTATATGGTTGGGTGAAAATGCATTTGAAGACACAAAAGGGTAGAAGGCAAAGGGATTGGTTGCCTTTGATACTGGTCATTGTGTTACTTATGAAAATAATAAATAATGCCTAAAATGTACGTTCCCTCAAGTTAAACATTGCATCACAGGGCCAAATGAAAAGTATTTCATCAATTGCTTTGGAAGTTCCTAAATTTGAATGCACTTACTAAACCCAAAATTTCTTTACCCCCATTTTGATTCTTGAATTTGGTGGAGCCACTACAGAAAATGTTTGTCTCTCTTCAAATGATAGTACATTTTTTGTTTTATATTTTGATTCGTTTCATTTCCCTTTTTCCTTTTACTCACTTAAATCGAGGTCCAAGCATTGCAATTATAAATTTTACTTGTACTGGATCAACCACATGAAGCACTGCTATGAAGCTAATCAATGTGCGTTCCAAGAATAGAGAGGATAAAGTCAATATGCATTATTTGATATTATTGACGTCTGTGTTCATATAAGATAGAGCAATCTTTCTATATTTTCCCAATGTTTGAAGCACTTGGCAATTTTGTTTTCAAATATTATATGATCAAATGCATGGTGTTTTATTGTTCTCATGAGCTTCACCTCTGTTGTGTGTTTATTTTATTTTACATCCTCTGTTATTGCAGCCTTGCTTGAGTATCTGTAATTATGGCAGCCAGCACTAGCCAAAATGGAATTCAAGCCTTGTTAGCTGCAGAACAAGAAGCTCAGCACATTGTGGGGGCTGCTAGAACTGGTGATAGCTCTTTACCCTGGAAATTCGCATTTGAAATGTTTCCGAATAACTCTAGGAATCCTTTTATGAATGGCGGTTACAAGAAATTGAAGAGAAAATTGGATTTTTTTAATTTGTTTGGAACTTGGAGGAAATATGTGGAGCGAATTGGGGAAGATGAATAATTTAGTTTATCTAATACAACACGTCAAATCGACATTTATCTTTACAGAAAGCGCAAATATTTATGAAAGGAAGTATTATGTTCAACATTTATATCATTATTTATATTTTCATTAATATAGTCAAGTGTATCATATAGTTTAATGCATAAGCCTTAGTTTTTCACGCTCAATTTAGTTCATTTTATGTATTTTGCTCATAACGAAGTTCATACTGAAACTTTCGTGTAACTTTCTCTGCTTATATGCACTTTACTTGTGAGATATAAAAAATCCTCATTCAGTAATTATCACATATAAAGATTTATATTTACTGTGGCTTTCATTTGCAGCAAAACAAGCTAGACTGAAACAGGCAAAAGAGGAGGCTGAGAAGGAAATCGCTGAATATCGTGCTCAAGTGGAAGCTGAATTTCAGAGGAAGGTTGCTGAGGTAAGAATCCTCCATATACGTATCCTAAGAAGTTTCAATATATTTCTCTTTATGTTCAATTCACATTCTGGAATACATTTCTCTCCCAATTGTCTTTTAATTATTAGCATGACTAGCCGACCTCAAACACATTTTCTTGTTTCTTAAGTTTCACCAAGGAACTCATGCTTAATTCATTACAAACAAGTTCATCCAAAACGGACTACTCTACGCAAAGTTATGGCCTTCCAAAGTTTCACCTGTTTAATGTAAAATTTTGGTTTTCTAAATTATTTTGAATTCTTAGGCTCATATGTCTGATTTAGGAGTCTTGATTAGGGGTGGCAATTTGGGTCCAAACATATATTTGGACCCAAGCCTAACTAAGTTTTAAATTGGTGGGGTCCTAACATTTTAGCATTATAGTTCAAATTGAGTTGGCTTTTAATAATATTTGGGTCCAATCGGGTTTTAAATTAGGCCCAATTTGGGTCTAAATTTGGTCCAACCTATTCTTCACTTTAAGTTAATGATCTACATTTTATACTCTACAACAACCCCTTACATCACTTTGATTCATAATGGGTTTTTATTAGGTCCATTCTGGGTTCTTATTGGGTCCTTATTGGGTCCAACTATAATGCATATTTTTTGACATTGGACCCAATTAGACCCGACCCAAACCCAACCCATTCAACCCAATTGCCACCCCTAGTTTTGATGTTCATATTTGCCTTTTGCTTTATTTCTCATGATATGCTGTACAGAGTAGTGGAGACTCGGGTGCTAATGTGAAGCGCCTGGAACTAGAAACAGAGGAAAAGATCGCTAACCTGAAGGCAGAGACTTCAAGAATTTCTCAAGACGTTGTCTCCATGCTTCTGAGGCATGTCACTACCGTAAAGAACTAAAATCTTGGTTGAGCAGATTGGGTTGGACTGCGTTTTTTGCCTCGATATGTATATCGGGTAATAGATGCTTCTTCAACTTTGTACTATTATATTGATTTTGTGTTGCTGCAATTATTGCCCATTAAATAAATCGATTTGAGTTCTATTTTCTTCTCTTTGAACTGGAAATGCAAACGAACGATAAGTCTTGATCTCTTTGCAAGCAATGTGTTATTTCTTTTGTTGAGATACTGAGAATGTAATGTACTTGTTTTGTTAATTTAAGCTCATTGTGTCACTATTTATTGAGCTGAGTCGAGTCTGAGGAGGTTCCGAGGCTCTAGGTCCCGTTATAATTTAATGTGTTATATATGGTGGACCGTTGGTGAGTTCCACCACATAGACGTAATTGTAATTCTCGGAGAAGTAAGTTTCCTGAGACCTTTTACGAATGATCCGTATTTTGAATGTGTTGCAGCTGAATTACATCAGTAGGGTTGCTAACGGGCGGGGAATGCCCAAACCCAAAACGAACCCACGAAATACCCATCAAAAATATTTTACTAAGATTTGACCCGGACCCGATTCTATACCCAACGGGTCCAAAAAAAGTTAGACCCGAGGGGCGGGATACGTTTTGGGTTGGGTCCGTATCGGGCAAATGCCCACGGGTAAACTTTGGTATTGCTCGGGTATAGACTTGTAGGTATTTTCAAAGGATAAAATTTGGGTAAATGTTCGGGTATTTTTTGGGTAAAATCTGCGGGCAAAAATTGGGTCTGGACCCGAACTACTTAGTGTCATTAGGTCCGGGTTGGGTTTGGGTATGGACAATCACCATCCGTTGACAAGCCTATACAACAGGTTTGAATCAACTCTCGAGGGTAGAAGAGTCTCTTAGGGTGTGTTTGGATCGAGTGATTTGAAATCCATGAATTTCAAATTCGTCGACAAATCCATTTAAGTTCGTTTGGATGATGATGAATTTCAAATCCCTCGCCATTCATTTTGAGCTCTTTTCTCCACAATTACGGTGGATTTCAAATGACACCAAATCCACTCCTCAAATCCAAATCCATCGATTCAAATGCACCGTTAGATCTTTTAGAGTTCCGGCATGGTACTTGAAAAAAGTTCATTGAAATTTGGTTTTTCAAGCATTTTTTTTGCCATGTTAAATTATGCCTACTCCAGGAAGAGGTGAACTAACAAGTACATTTACTATTATCTTTGCATAATTATAATACAATTATGATTTTAATTAAATTATATTATATATTGACCATAGTTTAGTCGCTAAATGTGAAAATCTACTTGCATTTAAAATAGTTTGAGACTACCATTATCTTTATAAGAACTTTGCATTAAAATTCCCACGTGAAATATTAATTTACTAAGTGTAATCTTACCAAAGATTACCTAATTACCCATTTACGGGAAGATAAATTGTTCTTTAGACATTAGAGATTAATGCTATCATGTAATTGTTGAATAATATGAAACCCCGTGAATTATATTATTAATAAAAGAAGGGTATAAATAGTGTTACAATAGAATCTAATGAAATCGTAATCTACCTACAAATATGGAAATAAGATAAAACTAAATAACTACAAGATTATAAAAGATACGATAGGATACTATATAATCTAAACTAATTTAAATATTATCTAACACTTCCCCGCAGTTGAAACGTGGGATCTTGAACGTTGAAACTGGATCCAAATCCAAAAAAAATAAAAGCCGGCGATAACCTTGAAAGGCGGCGGCAATGGCTCTAACTCCTTATTTCCAAGAGTGAGCGGTTTTAACATTAAAAAAAATATATATTCTAAGTCCTCGTATGATGAGGACATACTGCGATAAAGGCTCAAACTCCTTACTTTCAGGGCGAGCGCTCGTAACATACAAATAAAAAACTACAAACTGGCGGCACCTAGATGGTGCGGCAACAATAACTCAAACTCCTTATTTGTCAAGGGTGAGCGATGATAACATAAAAAATAAAACTAAACTAAAATAAGGTGCGTCGGACGGGATCGGCGACTTAAAAATAGCTGAAGCAAAACACAAGATAATGTATATATGTATATTAGAAGAAAAGAAAAAAAAAGATAGGTGCGTCGGACGGGGTCGACGACTTGATGGCGGTAACGGAAGCGAAAGATCGAGAGACCAAGGCTAGAAGCCATGGCTCTGATACCATGTTGAATAATATGAAACCCCGTGAATTATATTATTGATAAAAGAAGGGTATAAATAGTGTTACAATAAAATCTAATGAAATCGTAATCTACCTACAAATATGGAAATAAGATAAAACTAAATAACTACAAGATTATAAAAGATACGATAGGATACTATATAATCTAAACTATTTTAAATATTATCTAACAGTAATTTTTTTTACAGTAATAATTAATAATTGCAACCAATGAGATAGTGTTCGTAATTTTAAAACTGACTGGCTTGATAAATATTATGGCAATTTATCATTAAACAAAAGACAAAAAGAATTAATGGTATTCTGGCAATCTTTGTAATTTGTAATGCAATTGAAGATTTCATAGTTATTAATAAAGGAAATCTAATACAATAATTTGCAACTATAAATGTGGAAATGTATAGCTTTGTTTTCATAATTTCCTAACCATTTTCAATTAAAATATTAGTGAAGAAACACAGTCAAAATACCATGAAATACTCTTCTGCGGTTTTGGTATTCTTTGTTGTTCTTATTTTGAGTCCAAACCCTCTACTTCATGGTAATTTATTATTTTAAAATTTATCTTGTTAATTTCAATTGCTCATATATGTTATATTTCGGCTAAATCTTGATCGGAAATCATTTAAATGATTTTTCCGTGATTCTCTCACATGCTCAAATTTAGGCCCACAACTGTTGTGCTTCTCTAATAAATATCTTAGGGTTGCGAAAAATTCTCACCATAATCTCATCCGGAAAAATCATTTTAATGATTTTAGCGCTGTATGTTGTACCTATCTATTCATTGAATTTGCTTTATTGCATTTTTGATCAAAATTTGGCCGGAAAATAGTAATTGGGGCAAAGTTACGCATATATCAAATTTTTAGGGGGTGATGTCTCTTTTTTGTGTTTTTAGTGGGGAAAGTACAAATTAAAATTTTTCGAGAGGGTGAAACTGAACTTTATCCTTTTCTAGTAGTTTAAAATATTATCAGATGATTAGATCTACTTTTGAAGTTTGCGTATCAAAAGTAGTTATTACTTTTATTCACATTTGATTGATCTTGGTTTTGCTTTTATTTTCATGTTTTTTAATAACATTTTATTATGACAAATAATAATATACTTAATATTTTTTATTTATCAGACAAAATTGTAGGGGCATCTGTGCTATGTCCATTTTTGTTCTTGAGGAAGGATCACTGTAACCCAGGCACAGAAAATGGTGCACTTAATTGCTTCTTATATGCAACAATGGCAACAAGAGGTGACCCTAATGCACGTCCACAAGATTGTCAATGTTTAAAAAATACTATGAATGATAGAGGCGTTTGCACATGTCTCAATCTTTGTGATGGTGACAAATGTGAAGGTGATTGTGTCATCAAAATTCCTCCACTATAAAAAAAAATTACAATTATTTGGTGTATCGATATCATGTAACGTTGAATAAATAATACTCTGGTGTTTATTTTTTTTTAATATCATATTTCTTTCGCTTCAAATATTAACAATGTAACTCTAACGCATGCCCACAAGTAGGGGTGATAATTGGGTTAAATGGGTTGGGTTTGAGTCGGTTTTATTTGGGTTGGGCTGAGTCCAATTGGATTCAATGTCAAAAAATATATATTATAGTTGGACCTAAAAAGGACCCAATAAGGACCCGTTATGAATCAAAGTGGCGTAAGGATTTGTTGAAGAGTGTAAAATGTAGATTATCGACTCAAAGTGGAGAATAGGTTGGACCCAAATTAGATCCAAATTAGAGCTAATTTAAGACCCAATTGGACCCAAATTGCCACCCAACCCATAAGATTGGGAAGGTTTAAAAAATAATATGAGTAATAGAGACGTTTGTACATGTCTCAATCTTTGTTGACAACAAAAGTGGAGGTGATTGTATCATTGAAATTTCCCCAATAACAAGGAAAAAAATTACAATTAGGTACCAATTACAATGTTACGTTGTAATTAAAAATCCGATGTTTATTTTTCTTAGTTTAAAAATAAAATATAAAAAATAATTGAAATAAATAGACACTTGTCAATTTCACAATTATGTGACACCATTACGGTCCAACATTGAGGGATAGAAGATCCATTTCCAACTAAAAAGCATACTTCAAAAACAAACAATGCATAACTTTTTTTTATCAAATAATAAAGTTCATCTTTAATAATTTAGTCACTAATTAAATAATATATATGATTGTTAATTAGTTTTTAAAATATCGAAACACATTTGAGTTTTATTTGTAAAAGATTGTAAGATTATAAAAAAAGGTAGATTTTTTTTTTGAAATATTCATTTTTGAAGCAGAAAATACTATTTATTTTGAGTTGAAGTGACTAGCCGTAGTTGTAGTTGCAACAAATTGGTGCAATTTTTGCATCTATTTGATACAAAATTACTATTTGAGTTGAAGATGACGCTAAAATAAGGAATGAAGATGTCAGTAAAAATTCTTTTTTATAGAATTTCGTGATTTTCTTTTGTTTTTATACTTATCATTTTGTCTTTGTAAGGATTTCAATTTGTAAGTTTTATAAGTATTATCTTTTTTATGAATTAAGTAGTGAACTCAAAATTTTGCTTAATGGTCATGTTTTGTTTATAAGTTTGAAATATATATTAATAATGCAAAATAAGTATTTAATATATATTTTACTAAAGTAAAAAAAAAATTGTTAATGTGAGCCAACCCCGAAATCCTAAAGCTCGAATAAATGTGAGCTGAGTCTGAGACGAGTGAAAAGAAAATTATATGAGCTGAATTTAGGTCTATAGTATATAGCCCCTTGGTACTTAAGCTTGATGGAGCTAAAACTTGATTAATAAAATTTGATTAACGAGCTTAATAGAAAGAGACTGTACAAGGGTCCGCCACTAGTGAAGCTGATCGGACAATTGAATCTTGTCGTATTTGACACGAATTCGATTCCCTTTGAAGGTATATTTATTTGGCCTACTCTATATAAGTCAGTCAAGTATGATAATCTAGGCTGATTTAACTCTTTTGTCTGGATCGTTGTCTGAATTGCAACTATTATACAAAAACGAGATTACATAGTGGAGACTATTTTTTCACATAAATAGAGTTTCAAACATGTTTGGTATTTCACAATTCACATAAATAAAAATTTCCCAAATGTTAATAGCAAGAAATCCATCTTTCTTAAAGAAACAATAAACAAAAATAGTGAAGAAGAGTTACAGTTACAAGCCTCTCCCCCCTAATTCAGATTCAGGTAATGTATGTAACAATCCAATTGAAACGGAATTTCTGAAATCCAAACCCTCCGATTCATCGACGTTGGTTCATTTTTCTCTACGTTATTGATCATTGATTACGATGAATTTCCATATTTTATGGTTCCAATCAGTTCGATGCGAATTATTTCACTTTATTTGCTGTTCTATGGCTTTTGAAATTTTCTTGTTTTTATATGCGAATTCGAGATGTGTGTAGTCCTATTATTCATATACCAACCAACATTATTGTGAATAAATAATACTGAGATAGCAACATTTTTCTGAAAATGCTATGGAATCTGTAAGAGGGATAGTGTCTGTTTAACTGTTTCACTGGGGTTTATATATCCATTGGTCCCCAAAAACCATTGATATTATTTCTTGTTCAACTTTAGATGAATAAACCACTGAAGATAATATTTCTGTTATTGTGCTCAATAACATTTCTGTTAGCATTGCAGCATCCTCAAGTTTTGATTTTTTTTCTCCTATGAGTTACGACGAATCTGGAAATGTAGCTATTTCCCTTCCCTGGGGTTCAACCGATTATCTTGTGCTCTAGTTTAATAAATTAGCTGTGATCTTCGATAACGGTCACCTGGTTTGTGTTAGTTGCTGAGATAGTTGAAGTTAACCTCAAAATTACTTTTGTCATACAATTTTTCTGACTGTATAAGATCCTTGCTCTCAGGTCCAATTAAGCACCATTCTCCTCTTTCCAGCATTGTCAAAATCCAAAAGTAGAATTAAATATTTTTTTATTGGAATTCTTCATTTAACTGATTTTTATCATTCACAAAAACCAATGTTACATCCGGCAAAATCTAACAGCCTGTTTTCATTGACAGTTGGATACTTTGGACATTTTGGCAAATCGACTTTTGCAATTCTTTTCTCTATATGGCTTCTTCTGGCAATTCAAAACACACTGTGGACGATGATAATGAAGAAGAGGAAGTATGACATAGGCACTTTTACCTGTGCATGTTTTTGCACAGATCTTCTCTTTTTTAGTACACTTTTTGATGTGTTTTTGTTCTTATTCTTTTTCCATCTTTCATACTTTTTGCAGTTTGAGCATTTTGATGATTTTACCCTTGCTTCTTCATGGGAAAGGTATGGGTTAATTGTGGCGCTGTATTTTGTTAAGTGATATGATTCATAAGAAATGACTCATATGCACAGTATTACCTATGGCATGTTCTTTAGGTTCATCTCTGAAATAGAGGCTGTGTGTAGGCAGTGGTTGGCTGATGGTCCAGAGAAACTATTGGTATACTTCGTTGACTTGAATTATTGATTGAGCTTTGAGTAATTTTACTCTCAATACTGTTATGATGCTTTGAACTTATGTCGATTTACTTCTTTTCAACAAATGAATTATAGACATTTACCCTATTATATTTCTTGAGAGTATATGTCATTTTTGTTAATTCCAAAGATGGTCGACCATTTCGTTCAGTTTCTGCTAGTTAATGCTTTATGCACCTCGGTTGAGAGTTGAGACTGGGGTTTTACTGGTGCATATATTATCTAAACTTTAATGATTAGACTTTTGTTTGGTGAAGTATTCTCAATTAAGAAAAACGTTAACTGTGCAGTTGATTTGCATAATAAACACAATGCTGCTGTAAATGAGGCTGACATGCCTGATAATCATTGGCTTCCATAGAGTTTTAAGAGCTCTTAGGTTATCTTTTCGACCTCTTTTTTCTTTTCCCGTTCCTTGTTTTTTCAAGTTGACTTTGCTACGTTAGTTCTTGAGGGAAGTTTTTCATGTAAAAATAGTTGCATTACTTGGCTTTTACACTAGGACCTAGGTATCTCAAGGAATAATTTGATTTTGTTTGTGATTCCTCATTGTTGGCTGACAAGAGAAGGCTAGCTTCACCGAATTGGAACTTGACCAGAATTGTTTTAACCTTGGTTGCCAGTTTATCAATTCAAAAATTGATGAGCACTTGGTCAAACTAGGTTTTTTAGTGTCCTCTAGCTTAAGTTTCCTGTTCTATCTGGTCATAGGCAAAGGATGCAGTTCGAATGGATCTTATGATGGGTTTGTACAAGGTCAAATATGAATTCAAGTATGTTATGAAAAGCTATTGCACGGAGTACTATTTTGAGACAAGTAATGATGGTACTGCCAATCTGCTATTATAAATTTACCAGAATTCCTTTTGTAGCTCATATCTTAGTCAGAACTCTTATTGGCTAGGTATAGTCGGTGATTGGGATAAGGGATTGCATGACGTGCAGCTCTCTTTTGGGGTAACAGAGTTTTTGGTCAGTACCCTCCCCCCGTTACTCTTCTGATTATCTTGGTGTTTCAGGCATTTCATTTGTTCGTTATCTTTTCACTCTTTTTTCTAAACACCCAGGTGATTGCTCCACAAAGTGCAAGCGGTGTGGTTCTTGACTCACCAGAGGCTAGCAAACTTTTGAGTGCCGTTGCCATTGCTTTAGCCAATTGTTCATGGTTTTGCTGCTATTGCATTGAACTCCATTGATTTCTTCATTGTTCCCAATTATATCAATATATAGTTGTCTTTATTTTGATAGCTCTAAGATCACTTCTTAGGAGGAGTAAAAAGCAGAACAAGAATATTTAGGGTTTAGTTCCGATAAAAAGATTCTAGATGGAACTGGTCAACTATTTGTGACTTGGAAAAAAAAGGAAAGGCATATTTAAAAAAAAAACTCTAAAGTTCTTTTCGGTTCCAGTTACTTGATAAACTTGCTGAAAAATTTATTATAAATGATATGACCATGTCAATTTGTTTGTGAATTTCACTGGTTAAATACTTAAATTGTAGAAGAGTATAGGGTGTCGAGAATAAGAAAGGAGATTATCAACACCAACAAGACTTTTAGACCTTTTAAAAAAGTTTATATGGAAATCGTCAGCAAGTATATGCATTATCAGTTTTAATCTATAGAACTTTTGTGCAAGAAATTTGCCAACAGAAGCTATAAAGATTGAAAAGCTGTTATTTATCCATGCTTATGTGATTGCTTATGTTAGTCTTTGTGCTAGGCATTTGCATACACGATTTATCCTATATTATTTATTTGCCTTTTGGTTTTTGGGGTTTCAGTGTTGATCCATGTTACTCTTATATAGTGGAGTCTTCATTGAATCTAGTAATGAGAGTAAAATCCATCAAACGTCAAAAGATTTGGAGTAATGAACTTCTGCTTGAGTAGTAGGCTTAGGTTTAACTTTGTAAAGCCTACTTAAACTTATCCATGGTCATGGATTTCCAACAATATTTATGAGGTAAAATATCTATCTTCCACTTATATGAAGATCCTATTTGTTGTTCAAGAAGTTTGTCGGCAATTGCTCCCCTGAACTTGACTTGTGACTTCTTGGAACATTTAAGTTAGGAAGATAAGTAGGAATAAGAGTCTTTTAGCACTTAGGCTTGAGTTAGAATATTCTAAAGCAGATCTTTTGGGTACTGACTATCTTCACATTTATTCCTTTTTTTCTTGAACTGAAAAACTTTCTTTTTTATGCTTCTGTCTTTCTACTGATGGATGTTGGTTACTGCTTGTTGATCTCTTCTGTTCTTACTTGCAGCCTGTGGCCCGCTTTTGTTCCAGTTCATGATCCTTCACGTGAAGCCTATATTGGTATTCAAAACATGGGAACAGTTTTTACCAGAAGATTTGAAGCTGACCGCATTGGTAGTCAGGTTCCTGTAAAGCTTATGCATTTGGAAGGATTATACGAGCTGTTTGTTTCGAAATCTGTATGTTCATACTGCTTCTGTCAAATAACACCCTTGTAGAGTTGTAGGTAGTTTATTTATTGTCAAGTTTGGTAGGTTAGTTGTCTTCTGAGTCTTATTATCTTAGAGACGCATGTTGCAGGACTATGCTCATTCTACCTTTAGATGTCTTTTTTCTGTTTCATATGTTTTCTTTTCCATCACTTTTAGAGACGGGGGAATTCTCTTATGCATTGTGTTTTATATTTATGTTGTATTGACGGGTTGTATCGCAATTTATTTGTTCATAGTAGAGTTGCTTTAACCAATAATTTGTCACTTGAACTGATATACAATTATGATGGCTTGGCAATTGAGTGCATATGCGTACACTTTTAAAATGTTTATATAGAATGCTTGGGCATGACTGTCTAATCACTAGCATTTCCTATTGCATCCATTGGTATTAGTAGATTTTGTTCTAAAGTTTAGAGTGGTAAATGTGATAACCTATTTATTAACTGATGCCATAGTCCATCTTTTCAAACATATGATGAAGGCCTATGCTGCAGTGGACTTGTCAATGCATTATTTTCAAGTCCACTTTACAATGAAGTTAACCTACAGAACTCCAATCTATGATGATGAGGATGAAATGCAAGAAGCTGATGCAGACATTACAGAATCTGACGAAGTTTCTGAGAGTCAAACCCGTCTGAAAATGCAATGGGATGATGACTGTCCTTGGAGTGAGTGGTATTCTGCAGAGGATCCAGTCAAAGGTAAATATGTTGCTGCTTATAATGGTATAATTTTGTTTTATTTTGAAAAGTTGCTGGTGCTCAAAGTTTCTTGTCACTGACACTGATAGAGCTGACTGAATTTATGTTTTCATTTTGCAACTGGATCATATGAAACCTTATTGTAGATATCATCCCATAAGATATTTTATAGTACTGAATGAAATAACAAAAGTAATCCTAGGATCTTGTACAAATGCATTCTTTTTTGATCCTTGGTTATATGTTCATCATTTCTCGAGTGAACTTTTAACAGTCTTGATGCTTACTGGATGAGATATATTATAGTCTTAATGTCTCTACATACCACTCAGATACCAGAGTAGTTCTCTCTTCACAATAACTTCTTTGTGCAGGATTTGACTTGGTAGCTATATGGTCTGAGCTCAGAGCAGAAAGTTCTCTTGATATGGCTGAATTGGAAAATGTCTCTCCCCTGGAAGCTGATAAGTGGTTCCTGTATCCAAGTCTTTCACAAAGCCTGTAAGAATACTGTTGCGGGTGTTTGTTATTGCAAGTGTTTATTCTACATGTGCATTGGAATGTTTTATACATTTTAAATCAATATATGAATGTCTATCTTCGGCATGTTTATAAGTCCTTGGAAATAGGCCGTGCTGCATTTGCAATGCTAAAAGAAGTGGAATATATGGAGAGTTACATCATAGGCCAGTTCCAAGTCAATTGTAGTGGAAGAATTGTATGTATGTTTACATCTTAGTTGTTCTATTGCAATATTGGAGGTCTGGAACTGGGAAACCTACCAGTATTTCACTATTTCACTTCTATTTCCTTAAACCCTAACAACACATTTGGTACAAGGACCAAGGACAGACCTTCCCACTTATTTAATCCAAGTAGGACTATCAGAAGTTGGATTGCGTAGTCCATGGATTGACAATTCCCAGCACATTCCTCATTCAACCCTAAGGAATAGTTTATACCCACTTGAAGTAGGAATAATTGAGAATCATAATTAAAAAAGGAAAGTTCCACGTCTAACACCCAAAATTAAGGAGTACAACAAAAAGTAGTTTATATTTCTATGTAATGTTCTTTTATATGCAAACTTTCCAATAAAACACACACATATATACATATACATTTATATATACTAGCAAGATGTATGCGCATTGCATGTGAGCACTTAATTCTTTAAGCTATGTTTAGATCTTAAATTTTACGGAGAAAAGTACAAGCAAAATATTTTTCTTCCTCAAAATTATCTTTTTATTTAGTCATTGAATGTTCTATTTTATTCTTCTCCAATTTTTATTTGTGTCTTCCATCTTTCTCAATAGTTTACTTTTGGTGTTATTTTCATTCTTTCTATAATAAATTGTCTATAAGAATTGAATAAAAAGTACTTTACAATATTTTATTACATTGTTTTGTCCTTTTTAAATTGGCTTCTAACTTTTTTTTTAGAAAAAATAAGCTATTAAATATTTGACAATTAAAATTAATTGTAAAAATTCAAGATCCTAAACTTAGAAAAAGCATGGAATTATCATTCTCATTGAAAATTCTATAAATAGATAACTAATGCAAGTCAGAGAAAATAACTGCTATTTTAATTTAAGTTGATATATACTCAAAATGTAACATATACTCTAAACTGGAAATGGTAATAAGAATAAATATGAATTCTTATGAATGGCTTTTATGAATTTATGATGAATGAAAGGTATTATTTAGTAATACATGGTTTCATGCATACTTCTAGCTCAATAAATAATTTAAATAATGGACTATATGTATACACTTGATAGATAATATTTAAATTCAAAGAAATGTTTTTTTTTACATAAATTATGTTAGTATTTGTCCTAGATTTTCAAATAAAAATTTGCTTTTCCATGTTTCACGTCAATTAGACATGAAAACAAAAAAGATAAAAGAACATTAGAAGTTATGTCAATGTCATGTATTCAAATGTGCCTAAATCTTAATTTCACATGTCAAATAAAAAGTTTTTCTCTTAGTAATTCTCCCTCTTTATAATAAAATAAGTGTTGCATACAATTAAACTTAAAATTTAATAGATAATAATGCAAATATGCATTATCAAATTAATATTAACGTCAATGTTAAGGAAAATATAATATACAATACAAATCATATACATGTACAATTACAAATACTATAGAATTAAACAATTTCGTAAGAATTACCTGACTTGTAATAAACACATATACATTACTTAATTATCAAGAAAGACAAATCTGAAATTATATTGTAAGGATTGTTGAGAAATGATGATAAATTCAATAACTAAAATATTACTACTTGACAATGCATTCTAAAATTTAACAATACTTGAAGTCTAGACATTGTGGAGTACTTTAATGCTTAAACACAAAAAAGTACAACATCAAATACAATCTTTTGAGTTAATGAAGATATAATAGTATAAATTACGTGGCCTAAATGCGACTTTTACGGATTGAATTTTCTAAATCCACTTACTTTCCAATTAAAATGAAATGAACATGGACGTCATAACATATAAAGGTAAAGATAATGATAATTCATTTACCATCAAAATAAGAGATATAATCTTAATATCAAACAAACTATTTTTTAATTTATAGAAGCTAATTATGTTGTCATTATTTTTGGAGCTCAATTCATATTTTAGTTATGTGATGCAATTGAACTAATTTAAATATATTTAATTTGAATTATAAAAATTTGGCTAGTTCTCAATGTTTTCTTTTCTAACTATTTCTGTTTATGTTGGTTAAGATTGATATATATTATAGACAATATATTGGTTGTTGTTTACGTTCAATAATCAATCTTTAATTATTTATATTAGTTTTGCCTTTGTTTAACGTAAATAAATTTTAGTTAAATCTATACTATATTAATAAATAATTATATTTTAGGGTTTATAGTTTGGAATGCCGAATGATGCTTATATATATGCATGTATAAAAAAAGTTTTGATCATATATAAAGTATTTATCACTCATTGTTTTGTAGTTTTATATAATTTATGGGTCCCAACGCGGAATGATATAATAAATATACTATGTATATATTTCTTAAGGAGTGGAGTTGGTTTTGATGATTAAATAGGGGAATGGTGCAGATAAGATATGTTTATTATATAGATAATGCATGTGTCAAAGGAGATACAAGTAATGAATATATATACCATTCACTTTGATGTTATTGCACTTAATTATTGTAAGAAGTACTAAGAAAGTTAAGTAAATCAAAAGTCAAATAATCAATGTCTTATCATGATTAATTTTAATAGTATATTAAGAGTCTTAAAATTTTCTAATGTAATATAACACTGGTTGAAAGTTTAAAGAAGATGGAGACAAAAAATATTCATATATCATGATGAATGTGAGAGACATACTGAGGGTCACCCTATTAATTATTGTTAAAATACCTTATTATAATATGGATAATAAGAGAAAGGTAATTGTGTACTTTCACAATAGGAACACAATGGGAAGAAAAACATCACATTATTCATACTTTTATAGTAGTATAGACACATATCTTATTATAATATGGATAATTAAAAGAAGGGTAATTATGTCTTTTCACAATAGGAAGAAACACATCTTATTATCCATACTTTTATAGTAGTATAGGTATAATATAAGCATAAATATACTTCAATATTTCATAAACATAAATACCTGTATAGACTGTATATCTACTTTGATATTTGTAATTTATATACTAATGTATTATATATTATATTTATAATACATATAACAAATTTACATAGTAATTTTTTTTTCAATATGTAATACAATATAAACAAGTAAGCCTATTTTTAATATATTTATGTAGTTAATTGTTTTATAGTGTAAATAAGGTTATGATTGTGATAATTTATTTTATTTTATTTCAATGTAAATGTATTAGGTGAATCAAATAAAGGATTGAAGTACATGAGAAATGCATGTACTTCAGTCCATGCATGTAGCCGAACAAGGACATGAGAAATGCATTCCAGGTGGAATCCCTTTCCACATAGAATGTTCTAAAGGATTGAAGTACCATATCAATTTTGTTTCAGTCAATGCATGTAACCACACAAGGACATGAGAAATGCATTCCAGGTGGAATCCCTTTCCATATAGACTGAGCATTCCTGGAATGCTCTACCATCATACGGAACGTGCCATAAAAGCTCTCCTTCAGATATCTGGGCTGCTAATTTTGTGGTTGTCATCCAAATGTTATTTCCACACCTGTTCTAATACTTGACATTTCTGTTTTAGACTCCATACAAGCCTCATCCACTACAATCCCGACTATATTTATCTTTTCCCAAAATCAACAATGCAAATCCTAGGTTTTTGATGTTTCACCTCGTTTCTCTGTTATCCTACCAAAATTATTTTAAACACAGCCTTAAAAACCAAGTCCCAGGGTGCGGGCGGGAGGATGATGTTGTTCTCATCAGTTTTCTTCGAATTAAGTAATGGAGGAAGCTGTAAACACACAATTAAGCTTCACTAAGATACCAACATTGTGTAGCTAACTGCCTGTAAACACTACATCCCATCTGCAGTACCTTTCTCTCTTCCATGTCCTTCCTCTCCAATACAGGGGAGCTGGTTCTGCAAATAAATCTTATTTATAATTGCACTCTTACTGTCCACAATCATACCTAATAGGAATTATTAATACTGCAAAACTTTCGTGTGGTAACATTTGGACCAGTTTTCATTAGAAAAGATTGTTAGCCCGCGCTTTCCGATTAATGAATCTCATTTGTATCTTTCGAACTGGTTACACTCCTCAATTTGTGATGCATGTGAAATATGTCCGTCCATGTTTGGCGCATGATGGAATGATGTGTATTTATCCATGTTTAGCAGTGGTATTTCTGATGGAACCACTATTGGATTTGCATCACAGTTGTGCCTTTTGGTTGAGGAATTGGAAATGTCGTCAGAGGCTAAATTTATGGAAGATTTTGTGTCAGGTTTGCAATTCTTCTGTGCATAATTTGATGAATCAATGCCGCACACCAATTTTGATTATGCTATTTTGCTTATATATTAGTTTCCAATGTTTGTTGACTTATTTTGCAGTTGAAAAGTCAGGTAATGAAAAACTGAACTCTTCAGCGTTCATACCTCCACCAACTGTTCTAGATCGTGTGCTAAAAGATCTCTTCCATGAGGGTACAAAATCTCATTCTCTAATATGCACAATTGACATTTAATTATTGTTTCCCATTTATGCATTTCTTGTTTTAATAACTCTGTATAAGACAATATCTTGTTATCAAACCCAAACGTCAAATGAATTTGTTATTATGCTTGCATGCATGAACCAAGGGACGGCAGAAGAATGAGGAGGTTAGGACCAGGGTTGTGTTTGATTGTTTTCACAGAAGTGTTGTATTTAGTATGAAGAACCAACAATCATTTAGATTATCAATATTGATAATTTTACACAAGATCTGTTAATTGCATGATATTGAGGTTTTGTTGTAAATGCGCATGGGTTTGAATTTGTTGCTATAGTTAATTTTATTCTCCCTGCAGTTACGGAAGCTCAACTAGATTTCTCTCTGGGAGAACATAAAAGTTCTCAGCTTATCAAAGGCGCTCCACTGTACTCACTCTTTGCACAGTTCTGTTTACATGCTCTTTGGTTTGGCAACTGCAATATACGTGGTGTTCTTCTTGATAATCTAATCTTTGAAGGGGCTTTATGCGACTAGTACTGAATGCAACCCATACTACTTTTTTTTTAGTTTTTTGTATTCTTTTTAGTCACCTTTCTTTTTTGGTTGTGTACTTTACTAGCTGTTGCTGTACTCTGGATAGAGTTTGTGCGGGAAGTTCGATGGTGTTGGGAGGAATTACAACCATTACCAAGAATGCCAGCCAATGGCATAATCGACCTATCCAGTTGTTTGATCAATCAGAAACTACACATGGTTGGTTTTTGGTTTTCTTAGTTGATACTTATATTTAGATATCAAAGCTCTGTTATTAAATTTATATAAACATATATACATCTCCTTCTGTGTGCAACTCTGTTCGAACCTCTTTGACTGTCATTTTGTTGCTCCACGTTAGAACAGCTTCCATGTATCTCTGCACATATCCTTTTGTTTCGCCTTCTGAACCCTTGTTTCGAGGAAAAAGGATTTTATTCTTCAGAACTATCGATTAGAGAAACATAGGAAGAATAATATCTTCTAACTGATAGAGGAAGAATGAAATAGTTGGGCTTTTGTGCTTCTTTGAGTGGTACCTGCAATAGTTTATGTTATGGAGCAGATTTTAGGAAGATTCGGAAATATTTTTGTTATAGAATAGATTTAGGAAGAGAATTTAAGGGGCATAATTATAATTCCTAAGATTATGCAATTTTAATTACGTGGATTTACTCCTTTAATCATGCAATTCAGTTACAATAATTATGTTGTTTCCTTATAGGTTAGGATTTGAAATCTATTTAAGGTTGTAGCAAAAAGGCATTTGAAATCATCGAATAAAGTGAATTCGAATTGAAGTATTTGCGGCTTTAGCTGGGCAATTCTCTATTCGGGAATTGTAAAATTGTTTCTATCAATTGGTCCGACCTGCCGGATCCAAACCCACCCCACTACCTCTGCCGGATCAAAACTCACCACCACCACCAGTTCAAAACCTAACACCATTGCCACATCTTTCGCTCTCCATCATCATGACTGTATTCGATGAGAGGTTCACATCGTTGGAATTGAAACTTGATAAAATCATTACCCTGCTCAGAACAACATATTGCCCCACCCTTGTGACAGCACCGCTGCCTACTGCCGAGTCCCAAATGGAACAACAGCAGTCCGCTCAACCCGCTAACCATTTGGGCACGCCCCTTGCACCGATTACTCAGGATGTTTCCCCCATTGTGTGTGCCCCGAACGTTCAGAGCTTCACAAACAGCTTCACAAACAGAACAACCACCAACACACACACTAAAACCTTAAAAACACATATGCTCCCTATCATCACTACTCTAGAAATGACCACCGTGAACCTCCAATCAATGAAAACTGACAATGTTTCTGCCGACCAAATTCCTCGAACCTTCTCACAACAAACTCACAATCACCCCACCACTATCGTTGTTACTTCTAATGACACTAAACCTGATGACCCTAAACCACTTAGGTGGTTAGTCCGAATCGAATCTTCCAACGTTCCCAATACTGTGTTTCACAACCAAAGCAAGCACCACGAGTTCTCGATTTACAAGGTTTCTTGGAACACGCATATGCAAAACTCTCCCAAGTTCAGCCTTGGGGACAAGGCTGTTTTTAAGGGAGGTGGAATTGTTATAGAATAGATTTAGGAAGAGAATTTAAGGGGCATAATTATAATTCCTAAGATTATGCAATTTTAATTACGTGGATTTACTCCTTTAATCATGCAATTCAGTTACAATAATTATGTTGTTTCCTTATAGGTTAGGATTTGAAATCTATTTAAGGTTGTAGCAAAAAGGCATTTGAAATCATCGAATAAAGTGAATTCGAATTGAAGTATTTGCGGCTTTAGCTGGGCAATTCTCTATTCGGGAATTGTAAAATTGTTTCTATCAATTTTATTGTTTAGGTTTTATTATTTTGATTCTATGTTTCCAAGTTAGTAGGATTTTTGTTATTTCCTTTCCTAAGTTAGGAGTCTTTTATTTTGGTAATTAGGGTTTATCTTATAATAAATAGGGTGGGGTTTATTATTCCTCATCAAAGAATTGATCAAGGAATTGGGAGCCTCCTTTGGCTTTGGGATCAAGAACGTTAGTTTTTGGTATTTTGGGGCAAGAAGGATTAGTTCTTGTTTATTTATCTATTTACATTTCTATTAAATTGTTCTCTAATTTCATCAATAAACTTTTCGTTATTTTTTGTTTCCATCAGTTTAAGACAATGACTGTTGATCCACATTTCTTTCTTAATCTTGGTATCATTAGCTTCTTTGGTAACTAATGAAATTAATATGGCATGTATGGATCTGCGCGTGAAGCCTAGGATTGGCTTAAGTTGGTAAAATAGTTACAGGATTAAGTTAACCTTTAGTAACCTTGATGATATCTTGTTGTTTAGTTGTAAAATGCAAATCTACTACATGAGTTTTTGTTTCAGGAAAAAGTTCTACACATGTTGTGACATAATGCCTAAAGACTTCAATACTATTGAATCCTAAGATAATATGTGATTGTCTATAATCAGCATCCTCTCGGTTTAGATATGTAATTACCTATAATCCCGTTTAACTGGTGAATAAGGCTCGTGAGTTTTAACATATACTTCCTCCGTCCATCAATATCCAACCCATCCCATCCTTCTTTATCTGTGCCAAAATGTTTGACCCTTATGAATTTTTAAAGTATATTATCCTTCGTTTTAATTAGAAAATATGGACTTAAATCATTTCTGTGATTAAGGACTTGGAAGTATCATATATGGACAATACTGGACTGTTACAAATTAAACTAACAAATTTAGATTGTTCAGAATTTTCTTTTTTCTCATTTGTTTTAGGAAAAAGGCAGGGTTAGTTCCATAAAATTGATTTTGGTTAAATCCAAACAAAAGTAAAAAAAAAATAAAAAAAAAATGACATGCTTCTGTAGACGAAAGGAGTATTAGGTTTTCAGTCTATTGTGTGGCTGGTTATTCTACAAGTAATTGGAGTCAGAATGTCAGATAGATTCTCCTGTAATGAGGAATGCCAACCGAAGAAAACAAGATACTCCTATTTTCATTCCAACACATTTTTATGTGAATCTCATATCCAAAAAACACTTAAAGAATTTAATATATCATTCTCAGCTTGCCATCTGCATTGATAAGAAGCGTCATCAAGTTAAAGGACATGAAATTGGTCCAAATGATAATTCCGCTACTGCTCATGTGGAGGTTCGACTTTCATCTTTGTGATTGCTGCATTACAATACTATTAGCTCCAAATGTTGAGTAAGTTTGATTGCAGGAAAATCTTCAGATTCCGAGAGAATTTTCTGCTTCTCATGGATATGGTGAAGGTTATGGCAGGGGCCATGAAAGGTGAAAAGCGATGGCTCTATTTTCTTATTCACTACAAGCTAGTGTTTAAGGTTTACTAATCCTTTTTACTTATTTGGCCCCTTTCATCACTTCTGATATGGCTCAACATAGTATAACATGTACAATTCCATATACTATCAGTCTTATTTAGTGTCTTTTAGAACTACACTTAAATATCCTGGTTTTTCCTTGGTACAATAGTACAAGCTCCACTGTTTTAAATGTAAGAATCTAAATATGGTGTTAAAAGTTGTTGAAAAAGATGGAGAATTTTCGTAGATTTTAGTCAATAATTAACACGCTTATATGTACGTAAACACTAGCCTATAAGGTAACAAAATAATCAAATCTCTTTTTTACCTAAATATATACATTCCTACTTTAACATCCTAACTTCATAAATGTTAATCTTTCCCAACTTATTACAAAGATAATCAACTTGAACCCCATTTAGAAATTTGGTAAACAAATCTCCTAGTTGGTTTTTCATCTTCACATATACCGGACAAATTATGTTTTCTTGCACCTTGTCTCGAACAAAATGATAGTCAGTCTTGTATGGGGTTAGAGTTAATATGGAGAGCGGCTTGGTTATTATATGAAAGTTTTGCCAACTTCAAAACTTTAACACCAACTTCTGATATACCCACATTATCTCATATGTAGCCTGAGCCATAGCCTTATACCCCGATTTTGCTATAGAACTAGATACAATATTTTCTACATTTTCCATGAAACCAAATTTTTTGAAAGAAAATGCAGTAGCCTATAATGGATTTTTGGTCAATTTCGGATTCTGCCTAATCTGAGTTTCAAAAGCATTGTTATACAATGTACCTCGTCCTGGAGCTCCCTTCAAGTAACACAAAATATGTTATAAAGCCGTCCAACATAAACTGAATTACAAAACTAACAACATATTGCAATAGTGGGACAAGTTAGTGAAATAGTTTAGTTTGCCAACCAATATCCATCTCCTATACTTCTCTGGATCTTCTAATAAGTTTTCATTCTTAGTAAGTTGCAGGTTTGGCTGCAACGGACTGCTACACAATTTAGCCCTTAACTAGCATGTCTTAGTTAACAAACCAACCACATATTTTATTTGAGATAAAAAGATGCCTTTCTTACTCCTTGTCACCTCAACTCCCACGAAGTACTTTAATGACCTAAATCCTAAGGGTGAAACTACCCGTGAAGAAGTAACTTCATAGATGATATTACGCGCTAACTGGGTAGCGACCGAACTTGGGTTGGTCTTCCAGAAATTGGCTGGTCCTACTGGTGGTGGCAATGAGATTAGATGACCACCGAAACAAGGTGAATCGGAAGAAAATGCCAAAAGGTGCTCTCTCGGGCAGCTAAAAACTCAAAAACCCTAATTTATCTGAAAATGAACCTAACTCAATACCATGTAGAAAAGCATGGAGAAATTTCTTATGATTTTGCTCAACGATCTACACCCTATACCTAAACTCCAACCTATATATTAAGTGTAGAAAGAGATAAAGTAATTTTCTTATCTTATTCATTCAATCATAACACCTTATTTATACACAAAAGCTATCGTCTATATTAGGTAACTGAATAAATCAAATATCTAAATATCTGCCTAAATATATTATTCCTACTTTAACACTCCCCCTCAAGTTGGAGCATAAATGTTAATCATGCCCAACTTGTTACAAAGATAATTAACTCGAACCCCATTTAGAGCTTTAGTAAACAAATCTCCTAGTTGGTCTTCTGTCTTCACATATCCTGTAGAGATTAAGTTTTCTTGCACCTTTTCTCGAACAAAATGACAGTCAATCTCAGCTTGGTTATCACACCAAAGTTTTGCCGGCTTTGAAACTTGAACACCAATTTCTGTTAACAACTGATATATCCACATTATCTCACATGTAGACTAAGCCATAGCTCTATACTCCAATTCTGCACTTGAGCGAGATACAACATTTTGCTTCTTGCTTTTCCATGAAACCAAATTTCCTCCAAAGAACACGCAGTATCCTGTAATGGATTTGCGGTCAAGTTTAGATCCTGCCCAATCTGCGTCAGAAAAACATTCTATATGAGTGTCACCATGATTTTTATATAATATGCCTTGGCCAGGAGCCCCCTTCAAGTAACACAAAATATGTTCTATAGCTGCCCAATGATCAATAGTTGGTGAAGACATAAATTGACTCACAGTACTAACAACATATGCAATATCCGGACGAGTTACTGTGAGATAGTTAAGTTTGCCAACTAATCTCCTATACTTCTCTGGATCTCCGTATAAGTTTCCATCCTTTGTGAGTTGCAAGTTCGGCTGTAACGGACTACTGCACGGTTTAGCCCCTAACTTTCCTGTCTCGGTTAGTAAATCAAGGAAATATTTTCTCTGAGATAAAAAGATGCCTCTTTTACTTTTTGTCACCTCAACTCCCAAGAAGTATTTCAATGACTCTAAATCCTTAGTGTGAAACTGACTGTGAAGAAATGACTTCAAAAATGATATTCACATAGCATCACTTCCAGTGATAATAATGTCATCCACATATACAATGAGAAGAATAACACCAGATGAAGACTGCTTATAAAACACTGAATAGTCAGACTTACATTTGTTCATCCCAAATTGTGTAATTACCTGACTGAATTTTCCAAACCAAGCATGGGGGCTTTGTTTCAAATCATAAAGAGACTTTCGAAGATGACAAACTTTTCCATAATCCCCCTGAGCAACAAACCCTGGTGGTTGCTCCATATAAACCTCTTCCAATAAGTCGCCATGTAAAAAGGCATTTTTAATGTCTAACTGATGCAAGGGCCAATCATTAGTGGCAGCAAGAGACAAAAATAAACGAACGGATGTAAGCTTAGCCACTGGAGAGAAAGTGTCAGAGTAATCCACGCCATAAATTTGGGCATAGCCTTTGGCGACAAGGCGAGCTTTAAGCCGAGCAACTGGTCCATCAGGATTAACTTTAATAGTAAAAACCCACTTACATCCAATAGCCTTCTTACCTGCAGGTAAATTCACTAGATTCCAAGTAGAATTAACATATAAAGCATTCATCTCCTCTATCATTGCCGATCGCCAGCCAGGATGGGATAAGGCTTCATTAACAGTTTTAGGAATAGATAAGGAGTCAAGTGAGGCTACAAAAGAGCATGACGAAGATGACAAATGATCGTATGAAACAAATGATGAAATGGGATAAGTGCATTGTCGTTTACCTTTACGAAGAGCAATAGGGAGATCATTGTCTACTGGATCTGATGGCGAAGGCAAGACCGGTGCAGGACACGTAATAGGAGAAGTCTGTCGTCTGGAGTAAACCTGATTGATGAATATGGGGCGAGATGGTGGTGGTGCTGGAGGTGTTAAATGTGGAGTAGCGGTAGTGCGAGATGGATAGGTGACTTCATAAGCTAACAAATTATCATTCTCCTCATGACTGTCGGTACGGGTAGAAGTAGGAAAGAAAGGACAATGGTCCATAAAGGTGACGTCAATAGAGACAAGAAATCTATTAAGTGTAGGACAATAACACCGATACCCTTTATGTAATCGAGAGTAACCCAAAAAGACACATTTGAGAGACTTGGGATCTAATTTAGTAATATGTGGACGAACATCCCGGACAAAACAAGTACTACCAAACAAGTGAGGTTCAACAGGGACAAAGGTTTTGTAGGTTGTAGGACTTTGTAAGGAATATTACCACGAAGAACTGAAGAGGGCATGCGATTACTGAGAAAAAGGCAGTGGAGACCGCATCAACCCAAAAAGTTTTAGGGACATGTGTCTGAAATAAGAGTGCCCTAGCTGTCTCAAGCAAATGTCTATTTTTACGTTCAGCCACACCATTCTGAGATGGTGTATCAACATATGATGACTGATGGAGGATGCCATGTTTAAGCATATAAGACTGGAAAGATTCGGAAAAATATTCTTTGGCATTATCACTTCGCAAAATACGCATAGATGTATGGAATTGTGTGTGGATTTCGGCACAAAAAGCAGTAAAATGGCTAAATAGTTCTGAACGGTTCTTCATAAAGTAAACCCAAGTCATGCGAGAAAAATCATCAACAAAGGTAACAAAGTATCGAAAACCAGTTTTAGACACAACGGGGCAAGGACCCCAAACATCGGAATGAACTAACTCAAAATGAGACTATACTCTATTATGGACCTGAGGGACAGAAGGTAGACGATGATGTTTGGCAAATTAGCAGGACTCACAATCTAAAGATGAGATATGATGGAATTAAGGACAAAGTTTATTGAGTATCTGTAGAGATGGGTGTCCTAATCGACAGTGGGCCTCAAAAGGAGTTATGACAGCCGAGCAAGAAACAGACCTGGACACTTGCTCCGGAATATCCAGAATGTAGAGACCTCCTGATACATGTCCTTTACCAATAATTTGCTTCGTCACAAGATCCTGAAACAAACAATAATCTGGAAAGAAAGTGACATAACAATTTAGAGTACGAGTAATTTGACTGACGGACATTAAATTGAAAGAGAAATCAGGTATATGTAAAACATGTGAGAGTGAAATAGAAAGGGTAGGATGAGCAGTGCCAGAGCCAAGTACATTGGACGTAGAACCGTCCGCCAACGTTACTTTAGGCAAAGAGACGTGTGGGGTAAATTGAGTAAATAAATCGGGATTACTCGTCATATGATCTGACGCACCAGAGTCAATTACTCATCGTGAGGAAGAGCAAATGAGGGTCGTATGTGGAGTACCTGACTCAACAATTGTAGTGATAGAATGAGATGGAGTGCTAGATGTGGCTTTATACCGAAGGAACCGAGCAAATTCAGATGCAGAGACATTAAACATCGGTTGGTTACCCATATTCCACCAATCGTCAAAACCACAAATTAATGCTAGAATTTTGTTTACAACGCAGCAGCCCAATAAACAAACGCAACAACAGTCACACAAATCGAAAAAAATACGATACCCAGATCAGAAAAAGTACCGATTTTGCAAAACAAACATCGAAGCAACCCAAAATAGACCAGTCTGAGGCCGCGGGTGACAACCGGAAAAAGAGACGAGCTCTCACGCGCCAACACGCGCTGGCGCGTGTCAAAACAACCGAATCATTCAACCGGCGCGTGTCAACCACGCGCTGATCGGATGGCGACCGGACCGGTGGGGATCGGCCGGAAATAGGACGGCGGTGCTACTTCTGGTGGCGGTGAGATGAGATCAGCACGGGAAAGATCAGAAAAACGTTACTGTTTCAAAAAAAAACTAAGGTTTTTTTTTTCGGACCTAGCTCTGATACCATGTAGAAAGAGATAAAGTAATTTTCTTATCTTATTCATTCAATCATAACACCTTATTTATACACAAAAGCTATCGTCTATATTAGGTAACTGAATAAATCAAATATCTAAATATCTGCCTAAATATATTATTCCTACTTTAACAATAAAGTAACAGGATAATTCAAATTTTTAAGTATCTGCTCAAATATTACTTTCCTACTTTAACAGAAGTGAAATTGTTAATCCAATACACTTGCGTAATTGCAATAATTCAAAAATAGTATCCTTCTGTAACAACGATATAGGCCTTGTGGTGAATTAGATATTGGATAGTGGATTTTATTGGAGAAGGCTATTTTGAAGAATTTTTCTTCACTTTATCAACCCAACTGATTGAGCTAGGGGTTCAAAATACAATGTTTCAACAACACTTCCTCGATGTCTAGCTCTTGTTGCTCAAAAACTTGCCAAGACTTCAATAGCTTCTTGACCATGCATTCATCCCCTTTCCAGCTCTAAATCCATTTCTTCTCCCTTTTTCATGTCAAAAATCAGAACCATGTAATATTTGGTGAATATGTGAAAGTTTTTTAACAGCCTTGACTGCTACTTCCTAATCATTAGTTGCTGACAGATATGATACAGAAGATGTAAGATACAATTGAATTTTGAAGAAAATGATAACTACAGAAGAGCTATTCTGAGCCTGGCAGTAGTAAATAGAGTATGAGTTTCAAAAGATGTTTATGGTTTTCAAAAAGAAGACAATAACATTCCTGCTTTATCAAATGTCAATAAATATTTATAAATCCATGATAATCATACTCATATGTAAAATAGCATTTTTGAAATCGAGAAGTGAGGATGGGAGATCACAAGTCCTTATTCTGTGACACACTGGAAATTTTCTATAAATGATGTGTTCATAGTTGTGCTTTCAAATGGAACAGCTGTTACATGCTTGGAGATGTTAGTCTGTGTGGAATTTCCCCTGCCTATGTTCATCCTAAAAGTTTTCTAGCCCAGATCGTTTGTTTGGTTCTTGAATTTGATAGGTATATTTATTCTAAATCTCTTTGTTCTGAACATGTCAGGATGATTTCATCTGGGGTTGCCAGGTCTATGATGCTTTTAAGGTCTTTCAAGATTATGCATGAGCCAATAACACAGGTTAATTCCTAAATTAAAATCCAAGAGGAATATATAGATCAAAACTAGATGATGATCAAGATATAAATCGAGAAAAATAATTGCAATGTTAAACTTTTTAGGGAATAAGTAGAGGCTATGAAGTTCATGTAACTTGCAAATGCCCGAGCCATGTGTACGATGTGGCTTACAAACTGAAAACTAGGATGAATATTCTATTAACATACAATTTCATTTAAACTTCAAGAAATTTTATTGAAAATATAGCACTTAGAGAAACTCGGCTCCTAATGAAGATGATGCTTTGGCAAAGGTGAATATGCAGAAGTGTAGATAGTCTCAATGGTTTTAAGGCAAAAAACTACGACTTTGAACATCATAAATTATCGACACCCTTTTCCCAAAGAAAGAGTAAAATCCAACAAAAATCACTCAAAAAAAAGGAAGACGAAACACAAGATGGGTAAAGCTACAGAGACAAAACTGCATGCTTTCAAGTTTATAATAGGTTGTTAATATTTCTATTACCTTATGCTCAATTTTCATGCATAAACTTCTTCATTCAAAAGACAGCAAATTGAACACCGTAGCATAACCACATTTCAGAATAGGCACACAAATAGTAAAAAACTCGATATTAGTATTGGGTTCACATAACAACAATCAACACAACAAAGACACCCCCAATGTGATAAAGCAATATTCACTCGATTCGAAATAAATGATGAAAACTTACAAGAGAAACTGGCCCCGGCGATGCGGGCCATTAGAATGCGGGCCCCGGCGTATATATTTTCAGAACTCAATCTATTGGAAGATTTTCCAATGGAGAGTTCTATGGTATGGATGAGTTGGATGTTCTAATGGGCCCGCATTCGTCGGGACCAGTTTCTCTTGTAAGTTTTCATCATTTATTTCGAATAGAGTGAATATTGCTTTATCACATTAGGGTGTGTTTGTTGTGTTGATTGTTGTTATGTGAACCGAATACTATTGAATATCGAGTTTTTTACTATTTGTGTGCCTATTCTGAATGTGGTTATGCTACGGGCGTTCAATTCGTTGTCTTTTGAATGGAGAAGGTTATGCATGAAAATAGAGCATAAGCTAATAGAAATATTAACAACCTATTATAAACTTGAAAGCATGCAGTTTTGTCTCTATAGCTTTACCCATCTTGTGTTTCGTCTTCGTTTTTTTGAGTGATTTTGTTGGTTTTTACTCCTTTGGGAAAAGGGTGTCGATAATTTATGATGTTCAAAGTTTTTTGCATTGAGACTATCTACACTTCTGGGCATTCCCATTTGCCAAAGCATCATCTTCATTAGGCCCCGAGTTTCTCTAAGTGCTATATTTCAATAAAATTTCTTGAATTTTAAATGAAATTGCATGTTAATAGAATATTCATCCTAGTTTTCAGTTTTTAAGCCGCATCGTACACATGGCTCGGGCATTTGCAAAGTTACATGAACTTCATATCCTCTACTTATTCCCTAAAAAGTTTTATATTGCAATTATTTTTCTCTCGATTTATATCTTGATCGTCATCTAGTTTTAAGGTCTACCTTTGCACCTCCTCATCATGCTCCGTGCACAATCCTTTCATTGACAACTTGTAACGAATTAACATATGATGTTTGTGCTAATCTTACCCTAGGATCCACCTCCAATGACAGAGGACATGCATGAAGAGAGACTCCAAGCGGCTGAAGCCTTGGGTGATTTATTCGTAAGATTAAAGCATTGCATATAAATCCTTTTTCTCATCAAAAACTGATTGCTGTTTTTAAATTTAAAAAGCTTCACATGTAGTCAAAGTTCTGTTGGTCTGTCGTATGTTTAAATTCAATAAGAACCTCAATAGACCAGGTCATATAAGTGACAGATATGTAGTTCCCGCAAACATCTCATGTCTTATGCACCATTTTACTAATAGTGCATTTAATTGAAGGATTCGGGAGATAAGGATTACATACCACGAAAACAAATCCCTCGAGTTTTTATGAATACTCTTGACTTATTATAGATTTCACATCCATAAGTAACAATTTGGAGTTAATGTTTTCAAGTATTATATCGACTTTAGAAGACCTAAAGAAATATCTAGGGTATCGAACATTTATTAAGATAGTGACTTTAAATGCTCTGGTATATGTTTGAGCGGACACTATCAAGATTTCTTTTGTGATTGATTATGAGAATTGAAGAAGCTACTAGATATAGCTTTTGAGACCAGTTATTACTAACAACTGTTGTCTGAAATTTGTTGCAGAGCATCCCTGGTCAACTTGAAAAAGATATTCTGGCATCAGGTTACTAACTTTTTATTGTTCATGCCAAGGCCTTTCTATCTCGTGCTATTTAGTAGCTTTATGTTGTCCTTTTCCACACCACGTTTAACACGGATTATGACCAATTCTCTCCGTCTGCAAAACCAACATGACACTTTTTTGTGAATAATTGGGGTAACGAAATATGATGTTACCATTTGATTCTTTAATAATTTTTTTTTTTTTTGGGATGAGCAATATTATAAGAAAATTTAGTTGCTGTTTCAGAATGTGTAATTATATAAGGACGGAAAAGTCATACTGATGTACGTAGTTGTTCTCTTTAGCAATAAGAGCAGATCTAGGAATGCCTTAACCCTTGTCTTATGTTAATATTATGTTTCTGGCAAGCAATTGCTTTATATCAAGTTAATCATGAACTTCCTCTGCTGTTCCTGTCATTTCCAGTGTTCTCTTTCTGCTTCTAACAAATCCTCTTAACTTGCGCTTTTCATCAAAGCTCTCTTTCTTCATTGATGTGGGCTCAAACGTGGGGTAGGTGCAGTTTTTGTTCTGAAACTATTTATGATTCTGCATTAATTTGGTGCTACCATGTGTGAAAGAAGAATTACTATGCGGGAATCAAGAATATGAAGTAATTATCATTCTGGCACAAATTATGTTTTACAATAAATCTATGACCTAATATTTTTCATCCATGGCTAGCTCTTGTTCCATCAATCGTGTCTTGTTTCAAAAAGACACACACACAGACCCCATTATCTTTGTTTGAATTTTTCTTTATTATATGATGTGAGCTTACCAATTGGATTGGCCTCTACTTATAAAGTTTACTGTTAGAAAGTTTGACAAAGTTGATTTTCTTGTCATTCACAAAACTTTTAACCAATGAAAGATTTTCTGGCCCTGATTTCAGACATGTCTGCATTCAAGGCAGCTAATCAAGATGCTGTATTTGAGGATTTTATTCGATGGCGTTCACCAAAAGATTGGGAAAATGACGACAGTGAGGATGTAAGAAAGTCTAAATCTAATTCAACGGAAATGTCAAAAGCGGAATGGCCTCCTCGTGGAAGACTTTCAGAGAGAATGTCTGATAGTGAGAACTCATGGAGGAAGATCTGGAGTGAAGTTCAGCCTTTGCCAGCTTCTAAACAGAAGCCACTCTTTGATCCAAACAGAGAAGGCGAAAAGGTACTTTTTCGTTTTAAATAATTTTGTGACTATTCTCGTATATGTATGTATAACTGTCCAGTTTTCTGATTCATGTGCTACTGTTTGAAATTTGAATGGTTAAACAAGTTGATCTATATAATGGAAGTAGTTAGAATGAAGGCACTAAGGGTGTGTTTTGAGTTGAAGTGTTGTGGGCTTGTATATTTCAAATCTACAACTGTTGATCTATTGCAATTGTTTGTGGTTTCAAATTCTTTAGAAGCCATTTTAAGCTACTCTGTCAACCATCATTACGATGGGTCCGAAATCCAACCGATACTTGAGTCATCGAAATCATTATCTAAGAATCTTTCTCAAAAGAAATATATATAAATATATATAAATATATATATATATATATATATTTATACAATTGTTTTTTTAATGTCATCTTGAGTTAGGTTCTTCATTACCTGGAGACACTGAGACCACGTCAACTGCTAGAACAAATGGTCTGTACCGCCTTCAGAGCAGCAGCGGACACTTTTAATCAGACTTCATTTGGCGACTTAAAACAGATGACCACGAAAATGGGACAACTATATATCACCATGGCATCTATGCTAAGACACATGCAAGGTAATGACTTGTTTGGTACCTTTTTCACTGAGCAGTTTTATTTTTCTAGAAAGTGCTTTCGAGAATTTAGAAGTTGTTTAATATAGGGTATAATACGACTGGTGATTGTGATGTCACCGAAGACCTGAGACGGCTTTGTGTTACTTTTGAAGATGTTGAGAAGTTAATACTACTTGCAGCATCTCTTCATCGCAAATTCTTGCAATCACCCCACCTTGCACAAGCAATTTTCAGTGACTACTATAACGATTATTATCTCCCTAAAATGGGAACAAGCTCGACACAAGGTGATAGGAAGAAGGTAATTTTCTCTTCAAAACTCATATGTCCCAAAATTATGGGTCTAATTTAACCCAAAATAGTTGAAAAGGTGTAAATTGTGAGGACTTTTAACTTGCTCTTATAAGTTGTGGTTGCAATATAGTATTGTCACATAACTACTTCTAATAGTTTCAGAGGAAAAGGCCTAATTTAGAAAATTGAGTCTTATTTTGTATGTCGCATAAGCAAACCGGAGGAAAAAGTTTGGAAAAAGGGGGTATCACATTTCATCAAACCTCATGTATTCTCGGGTCTAATAAACATTTATACTGGGGGTGGCAAATGAGCAGGTTGGGTTGGGTTTTGGTTGGTTCCAACGGGTTGGTTCTTAAATGTGTTGGGTTCTTAAATGGTTCTAACTTTGAACCAACTCAACCCGAAAGGGAACCAAGCCCAACCCGACTCAATACCTTACATTTTGTTCTTTATAATTAAGATTATTGGAGGCAAATTGTACCTAACTTGAAATTTAGTTGGACCCAACTTTGAACCAATTAGGAACCAAATAAAATTTCTTAGGAACCAACTCAACCCAAACTAGTTTAATTGGGTTGGAACCGTGGTTCCAGATCCATTTTGCCACCCCTAATTTATACTATTTTTGTATACCACCGATATTGTTTTAGCAAAACTTTACAAGTTTACACTGGATCGCTTTGTTTAATCTCAATTATCCATTGCTTATGTTAAGCTCCTCTTGGCATGTCATCATCATTCTATAACGTTGTTCTTTCGCCTGAACTAGGAATTTGACATAAAGCAAGAAATACAATCATCACACGACAGAAATGTAATCGCTGGGATGTTCACTCCACCAACAGCTAACCAGTCATGGAGGAAAGTTTTGAGCATGGGGAATCTCCTTAATGGCCATGAACCCATGTTAAGGGAGATAATATTTACGAAACGTGATCGAGTGAGTGGAAGCTATTATGCTGCTTGTGCTCCTAAGCTTTATCAACGAGAAATAGAAACACACAGAATGTACGTATCTGAAACTTCCAATGATCTTAGGATAGCCCTTGCTGTCACCTCTTGCGATTAAATTTTATCGTAAAATTAAGTAAATATTATTGTTTTATGTCTTCATTGTCTCTTGTCAATTTTTGAGTTATATGAGTTTTATAGATTTTTGATCTCTTGGATTTATTTGGTCTTTGGATGATCATAATCCTATCATTTTGAAGTTTAAGTTGATGATCTTTTGTTGATGCTTCCTGATTTGTCATTTTTGTGGGAAAAGGAACAATCATGTCCTTTTTCTATGTCAAAGTTGTATTTTATGTGAATACTTAAAATAAATAATATTTTAATAAGCTTTAAAGGAAAAACCAAAAAGGCAAAAAAGATTCAATTTTCCCATGTATGTTGCAAGATTCGAAAAGTCTAAAATTTAAGATAAAGCCAACTTGTAATGATTTGATTGATAATATGTGAAAATTGTGTTATGTGAGAATACTTTCACAAAAATACATATTATGGCCTTTTAAGTAAAAAAAAATCCAAAAAGGAAAAAAAAAATATTTCCCTATGAAGTTTTGCAAGATTTGAAAATTAGACGAAAGAAATTCATTTAAAATTCATGATTAAATAATTATCACACTGATTAGAGAGCTTAAACCAAAATCATCTAAATATGGGGAGTCAAATTGATTATGTATTCTAAATCAAAATGATTAGGGATAACTTATCTACCTTACCTGTGTATTTTGTTGCCTAAATCTATAAATTTCCTTTAATTTGCTTATGAAAGGACAATAAGACCACTTCCTTTTATATATAAAGCAACACTCTATCCACATATTCCATGAAAATATATATCACCTCAATGATTCCCACAAAACATATAAATTCAACAATATAGTTTATCCCCGAAACACAACTAATCTAAATATATTTTGATTATTATTTCTCTGCTTTACACTAAATATAATACCATACCCTGTAAATGAGAATGGCCTTAAAACTTTACCTTTAATTGGTCGTAATCATTTTAATATATATTTTTTTTATTTTTCTGCCTTGTAATCATTTTAATATATATATATATATATATATCAATTTTTCTGCCTTCAAAATGACGCAATTTGGGTTGTCTTAAGTGGGTCAACTTTGGTCGTCATTCCATTTCATGTTGTCGCCGTCTCGTTGTTTTGTTGAGAAAAAATAAGGGTCTGTTTGAATTGTTTTTGTTTTTTATGTTTTGCAAAATAGGTTTGTAGAACAGTTTTATCAAAACAATTTTGCAGTATAAATAATGTTGAAATCCTGTTTGGTTGACTATTTTGAAAATTAAAAGTGTTCTGTAAAACATAAACATAAAAACAGATAAAACTTGTTCTGCAAAATAGCAAATTCCGGAGTTCTATTCTTCAAAAACATAAAGTGAGAACAAGCCAACCAAACGCTCTTTTCTTGTTTTTATTTTGCAAAAACAAAAATACACTTTAAAAACAGTCATCCAAAGTATTTTTTTTTTTAATGTATATATTTATGATAATATTATCGATTTGTGGTTTAAAGCTTTAGTTACTAAAATTTCATTATGAGATCATAAATATTAGTATGGTCATTTTATATTACTTCTTATTTATTAAATCTTTTATAAACATTATTTCTAAAGGACAAAAGGTCTCTAATTAGGTATGAAGTACTTGTATTATTCTAATCTAATTATTATTTATTTATATCTCAAGTACTTTTCTATTTTTGTCAACAGGCCCATAACAGCCCGCAGTTACATGAAAGGGCAAAAAGCCCACAATCATAATCATAACAAACAAGAGTAAAAATCAGAAGAAATTTCTTAACGAATTGAATAATCAATCGATCAATCAATGGCGTTATGGAAGCTTCGCCATCCGGTGATCCGCAGAGCTCCTTCTCTCCTTAGGGCCCGCTATTTATCCTTTTCGTCCAATCTTCCATCTCTCAATCGGTACAATTTTTGGATCATTTTAAATGAATCTGTTTGTTTCTGTGATTTTAGGGTTTATGAGAGATCTGAATTGTCTGATGGAGCGGTCAAATTGGAATCGAAATTTAAATTGAAAATAGTCAAAATGCTGCAAGAAACTATTGTTCTGCTGAGGAAATATAAAATTCCTTTTTTTGTTGTTTGAAATCTGTAGTGTGCTAAAAGAGATGATAATATTGACATAAATGTGGTTTTTTGGTGTTGGAATTGCTCTACGGGTTATGGAGGGTGCCAATTTGTATTTAGCTAGTTTCTGTAATTTTCATAGAGATTGGTCGACGAAAAATACTGACTTTTGGAATCATAAGATGGTTTTCTTTCTGTCAAGAGAAGGTGGTTAATGAAGAAATTTGGTTGCCTTCTATTATTATACTTACAAGCTCCAAAACTTAATGTTTTGTTTGATGTGATTCAAGTGTATCTAAACTACTCTTGGCAGTATGATATGTGAACCATAGTTTCAATCTATTTGAACTCCCTATTTCCTAAGATGTTATGTCTATGCTAAGTGAAAGTGAACCTAGAGACTTCAGTTGTACTCGATTTATGGACTTAAAGATACCAACTGGTTCTACACGGAGCTGTAAAGAAATAAAAGTATCTAGTATACTACCTAGCTGGTGTTTAGATTTTTTACAGTCCTTTACCAGGCCTACCTTAGGATTGTTCTAATTGATCAAGCTTGCTACGTGAAAAGGCTTGCTTTTAGCCTACCTTTTCCTGATCTCAGTTCACTAGTCATATCCACCCAATTATTGGTAGCTTCAGTATTTTCAGACTGATACTTTTTTACCTTTTGGATTGCTGATATGAGCTACTGAATTAGCATTAAATTTTATCGAGGAAAAGTTGACTTTAATGTAGTTATGTGTAACTGCATATAGTGAGTGCTTAAGGCTGATAATTGTTTACAGTTTGTTTGGTACTAAGGTTTCATGGAAAAGTATGAAAAGAAAAGTAAATCAAAAAATTTAGTTTTTTCCACCTTTTTATTTCAAACAAAAGCATGGGTTATGAATTACGATTATGTTATACAAATTTCTCGATTCCATTTTCCTTAATTATTTCTTTTCATTAATCATGCAAAAACAAATGTAATGTAAGATCTTCCTATCTCATCACATTTAACGGCCCCTACTTCCTCTAAAACCCGATCCACATGGCAGTTTTGGGTTTCCAATCATGGAACATTATTACACAGAACATATGCTTTTGGGACATTTTCTGTTGGATAGTGTTTCTTGAGGCGCTTATCACCTTTTTGGTTGTTTTAATATACAGAAGTTCTTTAATTTTCTCCATCATCTCTTTGAAAGTCAGTCATTTTCTGACATGTGACCTGTTTTGCGATGGTTGAAATATTGAGTTATCTTGTCGAATGTTTTAATAAAATTGTTTTGCAAAAAGTTTGCGCTATATATTTCCATTACCAATTCTCACTGTTTCTTATATGCATTTTATGTATTTATGGATCAGTTTTACATATTTATTTATCATCTTATTGTCAAAATACTGGTGCTGCAGTTCCCAGGGGCTTATCTCTCGTATTGATGTTCCAGAAACATTATCAAGGTGTGAATCTACAGGATTATTTTTCCCCCCTTTAATTCTCCTTGTCTTGTCAATCTCATTACTCACAAGCGGTTTCCAGTTCTGCCTTTTGATACCTTTACAATACTTGTGTGGTTCAATAGTTCAAACTTTGGTCATTACTGACCACATGCACATAGAAGAGCATTTAGCTTTACATGGTGATTTACCTCCTGTGGATATGACTGATACGAATGAGCATACCTCCATTCTGTAAAATTTGGCAATAACCCAGTTTTTCTGACTCAGCTGTTCTTATGCATTCTTTACAACCGAACGAGTCACCTGAGCTATATGTTATGTCAGATGGTATTGCAAGTTAAAATTATTGCAAAACTTTAGGTTAAAATTATTGCAAAACTTTAGGTCCACGTGTAGCAATTTTGTTTCAACACTTCATCATATAATCTCCTCACTGTTAAAACTGATGCTTTCCTCCGTCTTATTACCTTGTCAACTTCGAGTATAAAGTAAAATCGGCAGGTCTGATATTGTCAACAAACAGATTCCCAGCATTGTTCAAACCATCAATTTTTTTCAAAACGACCCTCTTGGACAACATGAAAACATTTAACCAACTGGGCAGGTAGATGCTTCACCGCATTGAGTTTGGGGTCACTCGTTGAAGGTAAAAGTAGATGGAACCTATATGAAATTTTTGCATGAACTGATTTTGGCTGTTGAGCAAATATGGTTCTATCAAAATTTGATTTCGAGAGCCCAAAAGCAAGCATGGCATCATTATGAACATAAGTCCTAAAATATGGAATCCTTTAAAGAGGCATCCAACCTAAATGAGATATAATAACTTTTTAATAGTTTAACACTTTAGCCGATGCGTTATCAGATAGTTATGCTGGGTGTTTTGATAAAATTATCTGATAAATCCATATTTTATTGTTCTCTTCTCCATTGACTTGTGTTGAAATTCAGCAGGCAAACATCTTTTTCATCAGTCAATGGCATTCATGATAGTTCTAAGATTAAGGTTGGTTGTGAAATTTGTACTGATGATTTGTTTTTTCAACCATTGGATTCTTATTCTAACTAGTTATGTGCATTTTGCAGTTTCAACTTGGTATTCGCTACTATTCATCTGCAGGTACGACCTTTCATTCAGTTTTGAACCTATTATCTGAATTCATCTGTGGTGCATGTTTGGTGTTTACTTGATATTAAGCCGTCCGAATTCAAGTTTCTATCTCACATTTATGTGAGTCCTTCCACTTCAGGTGTTTACTTGATTAAGCTATCCTAATTCATGTTTCTATCATGCATTTACGCGAGTCCATCAATTTAAAAAGTTGTTGCCCTACTTATCTTCTTTATCATCCAACATTTTCATATCCAATTTTAGTGTGATGTTGGAAACGAATGCTTAAAATTTGTACCTTCTACGTAAAGTTGTTTGTTGAAGACTATTAGAAACTTTGAACTCCCCAAAATTTGTGAGATAGCCCTGACATGCAATGTCCGAACTCAAATGGTAAAGCCATAGTTGCTCCTCTGTCTACCTCTGCACTTATACATACGTGTGTAGCCCCATGTGTCTCTCTGTAAGTTTCTCAACTATGACGATGCACACCAGGTGGGACCAAGTGTTTGTAGATGATATGGGATCTCGAATGCAGTTGCTTGAACTCGCCCATCGATTTTTTAGATCCAATATCACAACCTTTTCTATGGAAGTCTGGAGCTTAATTTTTGATACGCAACTACTCACAAATATGGTCATATTAGTATATGCTGGAGCATAGTTATTAATGGCGAATGGCGCGGCATGGCGACAAGGGTCTTGCAGTGCGGCGATGGCGTGGCACACGCTGTTTTGAAGCAGAAATTATAAAAATAAAATAATTATATATACTAATATAATCATTTTAACAAGTTAGATGAACCATAAATAATAGGTTTTCAAAAAACAAACAAAAAATAATCGAAATCATATCAAGCATTGCAGTGCAACAATAAAGAAACAATCTAATTTTAAGATCATACTCTAGCTATCTAAATCTAAATCTGCTAACTCGATTAGGTTTTCTTTCTAATTTGGAGCCCAATTTTGAAGATGTTAGGATATGAGAGGTAAGAGTTTCTTCAATTTGGTGCCTAATTTTGAAAGTTTAAAGGTTGTGTATCCAAATTTATTCCCAATTTACCTATTTGACTAGTTAATCATCGATTTTGATTCAAGAAAACTATTTAATTTTGAACTTCGAAATGGACACTATTTGTGGCTTCAAGGTGCACGCCATTGCAAGAATGGCGCCAATGGCGTGCGGGATATCACAGATAGGTGCCATGTCACAGTTCCTGGGACGCCATGGTGCACTCACAACTGTGTGCTGGAGATTGTCAAATAGGGAAACTGATAGCCATGCAATAAGGCTGTTCTGTAAGACTTGGAAAGAATATTCTGGGAGGTTAAGAAGCAACATGGTGATGAGTGCTTATGTCTGAAACTTGAGGCTGCATATACAGACAGGTACCCTTATCTCAGGCAGCTTCCTACGCTGCAAGAGAGTTAGAGAAGCCTTTGAGTAAAGAAAGAGTAGGCAAGAATCTCAGTTGTACGGGAAAATTGCATTTACTCTCCAGGGGTTCTCACCTAAGAACCATTAATATCATAATCACCTGTACTTCCGTCGGACATTTTTCTACTATACGGAGACTCTTATTTAAGACCATCAATTTTGCTGGCACATGTGAAGCAGTAACTATGCAACAAGATGGTGCAGTCAAGCATTCCTGTAGGAGCCTCTCCTTCAGTCAGTCCAATTGTACCTGTTCAATTTACCACAAAGGAAATCGGATTCTTCTACAAGTGGGAAAGCTTAGGCTCTGTGATTGTGTTTGCGAAAATGAATTATGAGTTTATATTGGAGAACGTGTGTTGTAGAATTTCGTATGGAAACACGTTGTGTTTGTTAGAAATGGTTGAAAGTTGTGTAGATGTGATATAAAATTGATTTTATTGGTTGGAAGATATTGGTTGTAAGTTGTGTAGATATGATGTAAAGTAAGAAAGAGAATGAGTGGATGGTTGAATTATGTGATTGATGAAAAGGGAGTATTATATGATTGAAATGTTGAAATGATGAGTCCTATACAAAGTACTTGTGTAGGGGAACCTGTAGTAGGATTTAAAATTGAGGTATTTTCTTTGAAATATGGCTTGATGTGAGCATTTTCATTTTCTGGTGATCCAAAAAATGAAAATGTGGTCCAAAAACATGAACAAACAAAGCCTTAGCTTCCACTTGGAGAGTGTGCCAGACTTACTATCTTGCACTTCTAAGATCTTCCAAGACCATGACATTTTCTATAACACATTTGAGCTCAATGTCATTATAAGTTTATATACTCAAATTTAGTTGGTTAAACAGTGCCTCAGCGTCCTTGTCAACTTGTTCCAATTTTACTTCAGTTGGTCTTGATAAGCCTATGTCCAAGTCTGTTCTGAATCAGATGTAGACCGAATTCAGTAGTTTGTTTGGCCTCTGTTCTCCTGGTGCACACCTATATCATTTTCATTTCTGTTGGTCCAGACTAGCCTACTTCTAGGTCTGTTCAGATGCACACCAATTTAGTTGTTTGTATGACCTGTGTTCTTCCTTTGGTGTTATTGCAGAGCTTCCTGATCACACAGTTCTCCAAATGCCAGCTTTATCACCTACAATGGTAAAATGAACTTCTAGGGATTTATATGTTTGACCACCTTTTTGCTCCCCCAATGAGGATTCTGATTTGCTTATCCATTTCTTTACAGAGTCAAGGTAACATTGCGAAGTGGAGGAAGAAGGAGGGAGATAAGGTTAGTTTAAACTACTAAATCATTAATAGGTATCGTTTCCATAAAGTGTCACTCCAAATTTACTGGCGAACAGTATCTGATGAGTCCAAAATGTAGGATTTGTTATAGAGCATAGATATGTAAGTAGATCTAAACTTATGCGGCCTTTTACTGCTTTTTGGATTCAACAGATTGAAGTGGGGGATGTGATATGTGAAATAGAGACGGATAAAGCTACCCTGGAGTTTGAATGTCTTGAAGAAGGGTAAATTCTATGTTTCAATTCAATACTGCCTGTGGATTTAAATTTAAAGTGCATTAAAGTTAGATTGAAATGTACTGAAATGTGATCAAGCATGCTGTTTCACTACTCTGTTTGCACTTTAGGTTGGTTTGCATATTATTTTATTTTCAGAGTGCTTATCGTGTGTCTTGATTTATAGTTCATTTATTAAGAATAGCTTCTCAAGTACTTGTTATTTTTTTCTGTTTAGTTTCTTCAGTTTCTTCATCAGAGTGTTTCTGGATTGGTGTTGGGTTGTAATATTTTGATATTCTTTCAGTTTTTTGATATTAATGCAACTACAATTTGGGAAAGAAATTAGAAAGAAAACTTTATGCCATTTACCTGATAGTATATTTGATTTCCGTTGAACATAATATGCAGGTATTTGGCTAAGATATTGGTGCCTGAAGGTTCAAAGGATGTGCCTGTGGGACAGCCTATAGCAGTTACAGTTACGTGGCCTAGATAGTCTCTCTATTCTATGTTTTGCCTTTGTGTTATGCAGAATAGAATTAAGGCCCTTTCACATACTATATGCATTATCAAGTGGCTTTAGAATACTTTAACTCAACTAAAGAACTCCTAGTCCATTACTTATGTGGGGTCAGCATTGATCCGTTTCCTATAGTACTCTATGGAGGATCATCTCTACAGTAAACCATAAAGTTAAAAATCCTTTCTGACAACTTCAATCTATCTAGAAATATTATAACCATAAAGCTAAAATCCTTTCTGATAATGTCAACCCGTCTTGTAAATATTATTTGATCTTTATTGGAAGCTTATGCTGCTCAATTGAAGAAAAGCTTTTCGGACGGATTATCTACCCAGCTTTAGAAGTCTGCTGTACTGTGGTCTCTTTATTAAGTTATTCACTCTGTTTCATGCTATATTAGCATCATTTGCTATGATGAAAACTGATTTTTATCTGGTTAATTAGGTCGAGGATCAAGATGATATAGCTAAGGTTCCTGCGAGCGTAAGTGAGTCATCAGCCAAAGATATATCTAATGAACAAACTGCTGCACATGGAGACAGTATACAGGAATCGAGCTCTGTGAACATCAGTACGTCCGAACTCCCTCCTCACATTGTTCTTGATATGCCAGCACTATCACCTACTATGGTAAGAACTACTAATATTAGATTGTATGCTTTAATATTGATTTTCTTTATTGTTCACAGCAGAATAGTGTTTCATTCATCTTCTTTTTTTAAATTTTGCCATACAGAACCAGGGCAATATTGCAAAATGGAGGAAAAAGGAAGGCGATAAGGTGATATATACTTTATCACTGCCTTAAGAGTCTCTACTTATACTGCTTTGTAGTGATTGACGTACAAATTCTTTTTCCGCTTGTTGCAGATTGAAGTTGGTGATGTCATTTGTGAAATTGAAACAGACAAAGCAACCCTTGAATTTGAATGTCTTGAAGAAGGGTAATAAATGTCTCTTGCAAACTTTAAAATGAAAAGTATTGGTTGAATTCAAATGTTTGGGATCCTGAAAACATTTATATCATTTCGTGATAATTTCTGATTAGCCACATAATTGTGATCCTGTTACCAATATGTGAACCTTAAACAGTAAAACATATAAACAAAGCCAATATATTATATATGCCTTTTCTTCTTTACACTATTGGTCCTGAGTTTTCTGATAGGTGCTACTTTAATGTTTGCAAAATTGTTCAAGAATTTGATACCTTTTGCCAACCCACTGGGGGATATAGCATTCTGCATTAATAACGCAATATCTACTTAAAAGAGTTTATGTATTTTAATATAGTTTGGCATGTTGGATGCAGATATTTGGCCAAAATTTTGGCTCCAGAAGGATCAAAAGATGTGGCTGTAGGGCAACCCATTGCGATAACTGTGAGCCCTTCATTCTTAAATTTGTACCAACCCATGTTTTCCTCACTAAATAGAAAAGCAGTTCTGCAGTTGCTAATTACACATCATTAGCAAATTATCATAGTCATCTGGGCAAATATGTCTTCATAGGTTGAGGATCCTAATGACCTTGAGGCTATAAAAGCATCCACTAGTGGTGATTTGAGTGGCAAAGATGAAAAGCCTGTTCAGCAAATTGCTTCAAAGGATGTCAAAACTCAGAAAACAAGTTTTAGTCGAATTAGTCCTGCCGCAAAGTTGCTAATTACGGAACATGGGTTAGATGCATCATCAATAACAGCATCTGGTCCCCGTGGTACTTTGTTAAAGGGTGATGTTTTAGCTGCAATTAAATCTGGGAAAGGATCTGCCAAAGTCTCTGAATCCACGGAGAGGATTGTTTCTTCACCTTCTGTTCACCCTCAATCTTCTTCATCAATACCAGTGGGATCAAAATCCACTGTGCAGGAGACAGATGCTTATGAGGATCTGCCAAATAGCCAAATTCGCAAGGTACTTAAGCAATCGAGTCTTGAGTCAAATTTATGAACATTGTCATGTTCACTTTTTTTCAATGGTTTAATAAATAATTGGTCTTGGACACATCTGATATTCTTCTTTGCATTGGGTTATAAAATTTGGATGATGTTTCCTGGAGGGAATTGTTCTCCAAATGAAGAATTATATTGAATGTGCTAAATGTTATTGTGCAAGTAACTACGCATAAACCTTTTTGATTTTCTCCTGAAAGGATTAACATTTACCGAATTGAGAGATGGTTAATATTTTACTCTTTTGATGGATTATCAGAAAACAGATATCTCATGCTGCCGTGTTTAAATTTCCTGTAGTTACCTATATTTGGTCAGCATTCTGTTGATTTGGATTTTTATGAGTTGCAGTTGCTCCCTTATCTTGCATTATCTACTTTTTTGCTTTTCCTGAATACTATTACAGACCCTGAGCCCCTCTCTTGCACCAGCTAATTTCATCCCAAAATTGTATTAGCTTGTTCATACTTGGATATGGCAAACGTCTGTGGACTGGGTTTATATCTGACAATATTAGGATTCGAGGACAAGTGTTTAATCATCCAGAATATTAGAAAACATGTGTCTGGTTCATTTTTGTATACTTCTCAAAGTCGTCGTTTGTATGATTTTTATGCATGCTGAAATATGTAATATGGGATATATATATTATATATTACATTGTTAATCATCTTTGAAAACCTTTCGTCATACAATAATATGAAGAATGATTGTTTAATCGTATGCAGGTGATAGCAACGCGCTTACTCGAATCTAAACAATCCACACCTCATTTATATTTATCGACAGGTCTCAAATCATCATTGACATGTTTTCTTTTAGCTTTACTATTATGTTACATGATTGATATTTATCTTAATGGTTTGTACTAGATGTTATACTGGATCCTCTTCTCTCCTTCAGAAAGGAGCTTAAAGGTAGAGAGTTATTATGCCAATTGGTCCTTTTCATTGTGATGAGCAATACTATGAGCTGTGGAGTCTCATTTTATTTTTCTTTGCAGCGAAGTATGATGTTAAAGTCTCAGTAAATGATATTGTGATCAAAGCAGTGGCTATTGCATTAAGAAACGTACCAGAAGCAAATGGTAAGATTTTTCCTGTTTATAAAGTAGTTCCAACTCATAGAAATGACAGTATTAAAAGTTTATATTTTATTATATCACTAGAGTTTGATAAAAGTAAAACCATTACTGTATTTTCAGACAAGGCATTTAATCACTACAGTACATTTTCCCAAGAAAATAATCTTGACACTCACTCTCAAGCTGATGAAGAGGCATTGTCCATTTCCATCTTGGTTATATTTGTCGAACAATGGAATAATTAGTCGTTATGTTAGGACATTAGTCAATTGTGATTCACTCGGTAGATAAGGCGTGCAGATGAGACTGCTGTCTGATTTCTCTTTAATAAGAGTGTTAGTCCACCTCCAAATGCTTCTTTGGTTCATGTTGCACTAGGTTGTGCAATGCTGACTTCTTGTCACAGTAAACCTCTTTACTGTGACAAGAAGTCACAGTAGAAATGAAGGAAACCCTACGAGAAATCCTTCGTTTTGATCAAGAAATTCTCATTTTCTTCAACTGAACTAGGAGCTGATGGTGGGAATATAACTATGAGGCTTGGGAGCTGGACCTTTTGCAAATGCAATTGTCCGTAAGGCCCCTAGATCCCACGAGGATATGATGGACCTGGCCACCCAATACATAAATGAAGAGGTTGTGTAATGGTTTAGTTTTTAATTTAATTAAACACTAAACCTTTTTTAATATGAAAATAATAAAATGAGTTTTGGTTAATTTTAGGAGCAAAAATTTATCATAATTTATAAATCTAAATTAGCAAGTAGCCAAAGAATATGAAACCAATTGTTAATTTGAGATAAGTTGATAGAAAAATAGATACATATATAATTATATAATTATAATAAAAAAGAGAAGCAAAAAATTTATGAAAACATATGTATAAAATATTAAATGAAGTAAAACAGTTAGTCGTAGGAGGTGAATCTAAGATTTTATAAAAATAGGAAGGAGTTGTTATATGCAAAAAATAAGCATTTCAAACTGTAATTTCATAAAACTTCCGGAAAAGACATTAGTTAGTGTCATGAACCACTTTAATTTTTCCCATTTTTTTAACAAGGGTAATACTATTACTTTAAATGTTATGTCTGACAAACAATTAGTCAGGGATCAATATAAAATTTATAATGTATTTATTATATGAGGTGCCGACCAAAATAAGCAAGGTAATATTATTATACTAAATAGGAGAGATTTTAGTGCAATTAGCCCATTTTTTATAACTTTATGTTATATTCGACCTCATCTTAATTATCAAAATATATTGTCATTTTTATTACATCACATATCATATTTCATTCAACTAAATTTATTCTTATTGAGATAATTAATAATATACTACTAACTTCCAGATTCAAATTTTTAACTAATGGAAATTGCCAATATTTGATAAAAACATAAACAACAAGATACAAATTACATAAAAATGGTAAATTTTGTAAGCGAGCAAGTGTTTTGGGCATTGATCTCCTCATTTGTTTCTTGTGAGCTAGAACTTTTAAATATTGAGTTTCGATTAATTTTAGGAGTCATATCGCAGTTCAATGCAAATAAATCTAAATTAGCAAGTTGTCAAAAAATATGTCACCACTTCCTAAAATTGAGATAAGTGGATAGAAAATAAAAATAACTTTAGTTTCTTTTGAAGTTGATTCAACATTTCATTCAATCAAAATGTAATCTTTTAAAGAATTGTAGTTTATTAGTGAATAACTCATTTAGTTAAGTTATTATTGAAAATTTTGGATATAATATATTCTTAAGTTGAATAATATTTATTTATATAAATTATTTAAACGAGATTATGTGGTTCACGTGCAACACACGTGTTGTTTACTAGCATATAAAAGAAAGAGAGTTTGCTAACCTGAAGATACGAATACTTGCCTGTAAAAGAGGGGTTGTGTTGGAGGCATCAAATATTCAATATTTCTTCTTTTCAAACGTTTAATCTTTTAGATAAGATGGGCATCAATATCAATTTCAATTGACCGATTCGATTTGGTTTCAATGCTACACTGTAAGTTTTTGTTCCTTGGTTATTGAGTAATTCAATTCATCACTCATGTTGTGATTCAGCTTGTTGAGTTTAAGTTTCTTGGTCGTAAAAAGCCTGCATGGAAGTATAAGATTGAGATTAAGTAAATTCTATTCAGATTAATTTGAATTTCGCTCTTACTTCTGTTTCTCTTCTCCAAACTGAATCTTAATCAACTGTGCAGCTTATTGGGATGCTGAAAAAGGTGAAATAGTCTTATGTGATTCTGTTGACATATCTATTGCAGTTGCTACAGAGAAGGTATTAATTTATCATTTTATGTTTCTCAATTATTAATCTCGATCTTATGACTCTCATCATATTCCTCTAAATTTCAGGGGTTGATGACTCCCATAGTAAGGAACGCGGATCAGAAGTCTATATCATCAATTTCCTTAGAGGTGCATAAATAACTAAGTCTGAAGCACCTTTCAGCATCATGTCTTCTCTACTTGCACATGTTTTCTTTCTATTTTATCTTGTATTTATGGACCATTTAGCTATATGTTTTCATTTTGATCTAGATTATACATTTTTTTTCCTTTTTCTGTTTTCTTGTTTCTAAAGGTTAAAGAACTTGCTGAAAAAGCACGTGTAGGAAAACTTAAGCCAAATGAATTCCAAGGTGGCACTTTCAGGTGATTTCATGCAACAGTTAATTGTGGTCTTTTAATAACATAATGACTTTAACCTGGTCTTTATTTTCCTGAAATAATCGTAACTTTTTCTATCTTCATGCAGCATCTCAAATTTGGGGATGTTTCCTGTGGATCGTTTTTGTGCAATCATAAACCCTCCCCAGGTTCTCTCTCTTTCAATCTCTGTGTGTGTCTGTATGTTGCGCACGCGCACAAAATAACACATTTATTTATGATAATATCAATATATTGGCTTGCAACACCTTGGGCTAACATCAGTATTCCAAATACTAGCTCTTGTGTTTCTGGAAAAATTTCACATTACAAAATTCAGAGGGAAGTCATTGAGTTTGCAATTTTGCTTTTAGCTTCTTTTTTTTTAAATAATCTCTTTTCTCGAGTGTCATGGTAATATGTTTTGGGAGTGTCTCGGTAATATGTTTGGTAGGGATGCATTTGTAATAATTTTAAATTGAAGGTGTCACTGCAGCAAATCTATAATTGATTTCATTGCCGTAAAACTTAAAATATTTTAAATGCATATGACACTCTTGCCCCCAACTATATAGATCGTGTTTGGGTCTTGGAAGTTAGCTTGTGAATCCTCAATCGCAATTGTTGTTTGGACTTGTTTCAAAAGTCTCACTCCACTTTGTTGCCCACCCATCCTCTGTAACTTCCTCTGCGGCCCTCTTCTTTCCCACTATAGAAGAAAAATAATGGTTCTGAAAGAAAAAAATAACATGTGTGCTAACAGTAAACAAAAGCAACAAAAATAGCAAAAAGAATGTAATTATTTACGCGAAACTTCACTTTTTTATGGGAATCCTATAAATGTGAGGAAGGTTGCTACATATGTATACAAGGGTAAGCAAGAAAAGAAATCCGCCAACAAATAGTTTTTCATCCAGTGAATATTTCTGTGAACACACCCGCTTAAGTTTCAATCTTATTAAATTATTTTGGTTACTAAATGAAACATACATCAGCCTCGAAGGAAAATATGAAGTTCACTTATTCTTTTTATACTGACATCATCATTGTCCGTTCAAAAAATGTGGTAAATTCAGAGAGGATATTCTTTTTAATTCCGAGAGGGAGAGGGGACGAGTGGGTAATTTAGCTATTTCACAAGGGGGGTAAATGTATTTAACCTACACTTTTACTATATAGGCCTGTGTAATTGAGTTATGATTATGCTACAAGTGTCTTGATAACTTGTCTATTTCGTTTTTGAAGGCTGGTATTCTTGCTGTTGGTCGGGGGAATCAAGTTGTCGAACCAGTTTGTGGAGATGATGGTAACAAATTTCTGCTTATTTTAATGCAAGATTCTGTTACATTTATCCTATGATTCCTCTTAACCTGGATATTCTTGTTTCCAGGGATTGATAAGCCTGCTGTTGTTACAAAAATGAACTTAACATTGTCAGCGGATCATCGTGTTTTTGATGGAAAAGTTGGAGGTATTTAATACAATCACCATTAATTTTCCTTTTATTATGAGAAGTGCCTTAGAGGGTGTTTCACTTAGCTTACGAAACATCTTGTAAGATGTTTAGATCTTATATAAAAGATTAGCTCTTGAAGTGTTCGGATAAAGCAATATCATAAAGCTTACAAGATATTAGTAATGCAATGACATAATTAAGAAGCGGTTTGTTAAGATCTTAAAAAACTAGATATGACGTAAAAGCCGGTTTGTTAATATTTTATGAATCATACTATATTTGAAAATGTTTCTATATGAGTGACCAAGTATGAAAGACTCTTGGATCAGTAGTGCCAATGGTAAAAGTTCACAAAACTAATGGCTCTATCTGATGCTATGCTCGGAGTTGTGCTTCTCACATCGTCGGCATATTATTATTATTATTATTATTTTTTAAACTTATGACAGTCCAATTTACCATATGTATTCTTGTATGTGATGTTGCAAATGAACTGTTCTGCAGGTTCCTTCGTGGCAGCTTTACAATCAAATTTCAGTGATATTCGAAGGCTTATTTTGTGAAAGCATCAAAGTTATTTTCTCGGAAAATATTTCAATATCGAATGACCACTGCAATGGGAAGTTTCTTAGATCCTAATCTGTAGTTTCAGGTGAAGTGCTCTCCTAGAGCTTGGTGATGAGTCTTCTTCTGTTGTGCAATTTTATCTTCAAGGGAATTACTTTTTAACTGAGTCCATTTTTGGGGCTAGCACCCACATAAAATTTACAATTTGCCAATAATCAGGCATTAATTTATATGGGTTGTTTCTTTTGTAAAGAAACAATGAAAAGTGAGGGATGTTTGTGTGTTCTTTTTGCCAATAAAATTTCTCACTCGTTTTTGCTTAGATTATATCGTTTTTTGCGGTTAATCTTATTGTTACCACTCTTTAAGAGAAAGATGAAAATTTGATCTTCAATATCCCAATTTAGTTTGTCCTTGTGAAGATCCATTGGTCTTTGTTCCATTGTTATGCTCAGATTTCTGTAGGTAGAAGGCTTTTATGTATTAAGATGCAAATATCCTTGTTTGCATCTTACAGCCCAACTTACTTTTTTTAGGGTTTTATTCAACAATATTTTTAACAGGTTTTAGGGAAGTACATATATGTTTGGATAAACTGCTTTTTCTGCCAAAATTATCTTTTATCCTCTAAATTTACTATTTGTTTTGGTGTGGAGCCTCTAGGTTCTAGCATTGAACTTGATACTTGAAACAGATTGCACAAACAAAACACAGTAGAATTTGGTACTTTAGAACTCAACAAAAGTAAATGTAAAGAATAATACAGAAGACATATCCTAATCCAATTCTCCCATTACATCTGGCTCTGAAGATGATTTCCATGTCAAGAAAAAAAACTCAAAATTGACAGATCAAATCATTTCTTACACCAAAACAGATTTGGCTCTCTTCATAATAAAGTAGTATCGATTTGGGGCAGAGAAAGTGTATAATTGTTGTGAGAAACTATCATACTTAGTTTAAGTTAACAGTACTTTGAAACTTTAATCAACATATTTTTCCAATTTCTGTATATTACTAAAACAACAAATTTGGAATAAAAGATTTCCTCATTCTATAGAATTGTCTTTGACAGCAAGAGGTTCATACCATTGAGGTCCAAATCCAGCAGCTTTTCTTGCTGTCTCATTGAAAGGTGGTTTTAATGGCCCTCGAAAGAAAGCCCTTACAGTTGCATGAAACTTCTGAATAATTTCTTCATTCATATCTCTCATTATTTCAGCTTCTTCAGAGTCACTTCCCTTAGACACAAAGTTAGAAGCCATCACCGGACTTTTTGACCTCAGGCATAAATACTTAAACCACTTAACTCCAGCAGCACAATGAGTGATTTCTTCAGGATACACCACTTTTTCTAATAAATCAGCAGTCTTGTCATCACCCCCTTTCCGGAAACGCAATATGGTAGTCGGGACCACGTCAAGTCCTCTAGCCTGAAAATTCAATTATGCGGGATCATAACTATATGGAACTTAGTGAAAGTGAAAACAGGGGAAAATGCAGTATTAAGAGTTAAGAAAAGTCACACAATCTAAATCATATTATTTATGAACTTGCACAATTAGTCCCATTAGACGTACTTTTTTGAATTTTTTGTCTCAGCTATCAAACCAAATATATTAACTTCCATCCATTTCTTAACGGATCAAACCAAAACTAAAAAAGAGGGGCTTCATGAAACTATTTTTGCAAATTGAATACAGCATTATTGGAATTACAATGGGGTCTATCCAGGAGGACCGATGTTGCAATCTTCCCGTCAGAATATTGTCGGGAAAATAAAAATCTCATTCTACCAATACCCAATGTAGTTCTGAGAGTTGTTGGATGAGACTATGATCATATCATAGAGTGAAACGCTGACATCACAATGTATAATCTACTGGTTCTAAACTCCACGAGTTAAGGATGGCTAGTCATCACAATTACAAGGTCCATTATGGTTGACGCTCAATAATAGGCACTAGCAATAAGTCAATGTATTGAAACTGAAAACAGTTCATGCAGTTAGATGTGAACCATAAATACTTGTAATATTCTTTTTTAGGCAGAGATAGGTAGGGATACCTCATGAACACAATGTTCAATAGCCAAACGTGCTAACAAATCCTTTGAAGTAGCTGTAGCAGAATCCCAAAGACCATCATGAGCAGGCAATGCTCCATAGAAAGATCCTAGTTCCTTAAGTCGTGCCGCGAGGAGGGTGAAGTGACGACCTTCATCTTGTGCCACTTTCACAAAATCCGTGAAAAAATCTCTTGGCATAGATTCTTGCCTACCAAAACGAGCAATAATATCCTACATAAACATAGTGGAAATGTTATATTAAAATATGAGGAACAAATAAAAATATCAGGGATGATTATGTAGTTTAGTTCAGGAACACTACTCACTCACCAAGACTAAAATAAAAAATCGAACAATATAACTTTACAAAAGATGTTGATGAACTTGCGAATAATAAATAGTCCGAAGATAAACACCACCACATTATTCTCTATTTGTGTAACAATATATATAATTAGAGAGGGAATGGCCGATCAAAAAAGGAGCAAAACAAGATTGAATCCAAAATCATATCCACAAGATACTCGGAACGAGTTTCTTTCATATTTTCTCAGGATAAACGATTTAAACAAGCACTCATGGGAAATGAAAGTCATGATCTACAAACCTTGGTTTTCAGGCCCCTCATATTCAGTCCACAGCTACCACCAAAAAGTTGTAAATTTGTTACTTCAATTTTCTTGTTCCACACCAATTACTTACCGGAATGGAATCATAAATGTACAATCGAATACATATATCTCAAAAGTCAAGTCTTATAAATAGATGATAATTACATTATCATCACAGTCCACCAATTCTCCATAAGAACCATGACAATCTACCATTCCTTTCAAGATATCAAACTCACTTATATCCGCACGATGTGCAATCTACGGCACTTCCTCGCAGTACCAAACCTGGAAATGACTGAAAAAATAAAACTTGAAGAAACCAACACAAGAAGAATGGAAAAGGCAGTACCCACGATAAGTCAATTGCCCAGCTTTCAATGTGCACAAGACTATGCACAATAGCCTGTCTACTCTGTAAACTTCCAGCCTTTCCCAGCTTCGGCATCTCACTTGGTGACACCAACTTCACCTGCACATAATTCACACGCATAAAAAAGTGAAAGTGATAAACATTTCGTTGCGGCATTTTATCAAGCACCATGAAGGGGTAAACAACATGTGAGCCCAGTACTTTCTTACATCGGCGAGACGGGCCGGGCGATCAGGAACACTGAGGTCGATAGAAGCGTTATAGGGTAGTTGGATATGGCCTTGCAGCCATTTGTCTGCAACTTCATGGCCAAGTCGTGCTTTCTCAAATGGGTCCGCTGTGTTTAGCACTCTGAGAGCAGCTTCCACTAGACTCTCTTCCATTTCAATATCTACTGATTTCTTTCGAATTCGACAGTGAAGAGAATGAATGTATATATCAACGAAAGGAGAATGATTTGATGGAGAAGTGAGAATGGGAAATGGTGGTACTAGTCGCAATGCAGTTATGCAGGCAATGATGATATTTATGTTTGTGCCCCATTAGGTTCTTGTATTTGCAGTTTCGCCCCTCTTTAGTTCTTGATTTTAAATGTTATATATTAGGGAAGGGTGTAAATGGTTTTGATTCGAGAAGATTCATGAATATGATTCGATCTGATTTAATATGTGCATGTTAACGAAAATATCAATCGGTAATTGTGCAACTAGTTATCCAAATCGAGTTATTCGGGTCGATTAGGTTCAATTAGTTAGCTAATAAATTAGCGTGTTGAAGGATTATAAGTTTATAATTCTTACAAGCGTATTTGTAGTTGTAACTACTAAGAAAATAAAGAATGTTTGTAAGTGTAAATACATATATATATATATATATATTTGTCTTGCATATATAATTAGCAATTGAGTTATACATCAGACAAATTACATTTATTAAATCTACCAAAGCACCTGAAATTTACATGTTGTAATATTGTTGATCAGCATTGTTATTTCAAAATTTTAATAGATAGTTTTAGGACAGATCACCTTAATTTGAATGGTACGATTGAGTTATGCTAGCTTATATTATCTCTTCTATTGCTCTTGAGCTAACTATATATTGACCAAATTAGAGAAATACTAAAAATCTTTTGTGAAAGTTGTTAATGCCAGTGCATTCTATGAAAGGTAAATTAACAAGACCCCTAAAAAATTGACCATTTATGTCTCGTTGTTGGAATATTACATTTACATTAAAAAACAACCCTCAATCACTACCGTCAAAAGATCGTGCGCCTCCCAAAACTCGCATGAAATCCACTCAAACTCGGTGCAAAGATAGGAAGAATAAAGTTCATAAATAAATATTAAAAAAATAAAGTGTTAATATTTTGAAAAGATAAAAGGCAGTTTTGTGTTCACAATAAATTATAGGCAAAATTACTCGTAGAAGGTAGTAAGCAGCCTTTTAGAAATGGGAGGGGGTTATCTGCTATTAGATTTTTCATAAGGGGTCAGTATGATAATAGTGCCTTTTATAAGGGGTCAATTGTAGTTAAAAACCACAATGAGATTAAAATTGAAATATGAGTTTATAATATAAAGCAAATGTAATTTTCCAAGAGGGGTAAAAAACGAATAATATATAGGGAAAATTACAAATAACTCCCCTAACTAATGTCGTAATTCCAAAAAACACCCAAAAATGACCATAATTACAAATACCTCCCCTATTTTGTATTCCACCTCCCCTGCCCGTTTTTTCGGTCAGTTTTTTGCTGACGTCAGCGATAATTTTTTGTGGTTTTCCTATTTTACCCCTGATGACGTCATCAATTGGTGACATCATCCAATGTCATATATTTTTTGACGAAAATACCCTCAGGGGGTGTAAATGTAATATTGTTTTCTTGGCCATGACATGACCGTTATAGGGGTGTAAATGTTACTATTTGATCGTTTGAGGGGTGCAAATGTAGTATTTTCCCTAATGAATATTGCAAAGGAACTAACAGAAGAAGTTAACTATTAAATATTAACCTGTAACACTATTTATTTGCTAATTAATCAACAAAGCAATATCAAATTAAATTTCATTAATGAAATACCAAATTAAATCTCAAACAATAACTCAAACCTACATATTCATTAAACTATCAAAATGTTAAGGAGATCACTTGTAGTCTCTCCATGCTGTAGTAGCACCACCACACCACCACAACTGAATCTCCAGGCTTGCACAGTTTCTTCACCTTAGCTTCTTCCACACCTAAATACACTGCTTTGTTCCAACTCGTTGCCTCGGGACTCAATGTAGACGTGTTTTCCATTGTCTCCGTATTTAGTTAACATTTCCTTCTCAAACCCATATACAAATGTAAAATACTTAAACACTTGCCTCTTTGCAATGGTTTGTTATGTACCTTGGGGAGAATAAGAGCATCAATCAGTGCAAGGAGATCAGCTATGAGGTCCGAGGATGTGGCTTTCTTAGGTTCGGGTGCCACAGCTCTTCCCAACATTCAAACCTTCCATCAACACATTAGCATTAATTCCATCAACAAGCAGGGCAAGAAGAGGGCTGCCGCGACGAGTCCAGGCGAGAACATCGCGACCAGTGTTCTTTTAAGCAGATAACATTCATACTATGTTTTAATCCTCTGCAACAGGGTAGCATCGAAATCGACTGAAAAGGCGGCGGCGGCGTTCGTGAGCGTAAAATTGGAGAGGGAGAGAAAGTCTAGCCAGAAATCGGAGATGGGCTCGAGCTTGAGGGTTTCTAACCCACTCAACTCACCCTCATTGTTGAATTAGGGTTTTTCAAAAGTTTTGGCTATGGAAGTGGCTTGAAATTGGCCTTTTTTTTTCTCTTACCCATGGTAGCAACAAACAAATTCAAGCCAAACAAGTATAAACAAGAAAATCGAAAATGCACAAAAAAACTCGTTTATGCCCGATATGAACAGTAACTACGAATTAAAAGTGCAATAACTTCTTGTATACTTATCGGAATTAGGCGAATTTGGTACCAAAATGATCCTTAGGATGTCAGCTACAAAACCCCTCTGAAAAACCAACAAAAACGGAGCTGAATCGGAGCAGAAAATTCAAAACAGTCGCGCTGCTACAGTGCCCGTCGGCTGTGCGAATTTCAGCTGTTTTTTTGCAAAATTCAGCCTGAATTCTTGGAGTTAAAGGCTGAATGAGGTACCAAAATGCTCCTAAGGAAGTTGCCTACAATATTCAGGTGCTAATTTGTCCCGAAATCGGCTGAAATCGGAGCAATAACCATGAACAGCCCCGTTGCTACAGTAACCCGTAAATGTGATTTTTTGCGTTTAGGTTGGGGGAGAGAGGGGGAGAGAGAGGAGAGAGGGTTTTAAAGAGAGTGGACATGAGGTGGAATATTTTAATTTAATTGAGGTAAGGGTAATTTTGTCATTTCATATTTTACAATTTCTTTTTTTTTTTTCTCAAAAATTATAAGGGCGTTTTGGTTTTTTCACCCTTTCGGGCAGGCAAAATTACGGGCAGGGGAGGTGGAATACAAAATAGGGGAAGTATTTGTAATTATAGTTAGTTTTGGGTGTTTTTTAAGTTAGGGGAGTTATTTGTAATTATCCCTAATATATATTATATACATACACCATAGAAGAGTAACATATAATCTCTCCCAAACAAATTCCCACCTTTTCACCTGTTGGGGTTTTAGAGATACATGATGATGGGTTCTTCGTTCTCACCTCATCATCATCATCACCACCGTTTAATTGAATTTGTTAAAACTGCACTCATTAACATCTTCGTCTCCCCTTATGCCACCGTATATTTCTTTTCGTTTTCTTTTTATTGTAATTACATGTGCTGCTTGCGTTTACCCTTTACATTTTAATCTGGGTTTTGTTTTAGGTGTGTGATTTGTATTGTGGTAAAGTAGCTGATGAGGAAAAGTGGGACCGAGCTCAGATTGGTCACTACATTGGCATTGGTAACTTTGTTATAGGACTCTCCTTTTGATATGCTTCTAAGGTGTTTGCATTTATGACTGAATGGGCAAGTATTTGGCCCCCCCATAGTTTATGATTTCTGCAATTTGCACTGTTTTACTCTGTAATACATGATGGGCTTGTGAAACTCTTTTCTCTCCCTATCAGTTGAATGTAATATGTGATGGTGCTTTTATTGTACAATGTTTATGGTGCAGATGTGGCGACATCTGGAGTAAGTGAAGTGCGGGAAGCCTGGGAGAGTCTACGAAAGGCTTACACTTCCGAGTTTCTCGAGTTTGATCCTTGCATTGTGAGCCATTTAAGCCTCTCTGTTTAAACTGATGTTATCTATATACCTTTGACATTGATTCTTAATAGGAAGTCTCGAACTTGAAATTCTTTATTTAGACGGGTCAATGTCAGCATGAAGTATTTCGCTGCTTGTGTTCGTCTGAAAACAAATGTATAGAGATGATTCTGGTTTGCTCCAGTTGGCGAAGTTTTTGTAGTAGGGGACAACTTTTGCTTTCTCTTGGTTATTATCTTATTGGAAAAGAAAAGAAAAAATTAAATTTAGAGAGTGTAAGCAGGGAATAGAACCTATAGTAACTTCCTTTTGGTGTTATACCTATAGAATGCAGAGGGACCATTCGTTGTGTAAGTCCTTCAAAAACCAATTTGCAAGATAAAGATTTTTTATCTTCTAACAAAATGTTTTCACCTTTAATTCCTCCATTGGTACAAGTTACTCATTCTTCTTTTTTATTTTTCATTCTTGTCACTTGCACCTCCAACTGGTTTCAATGTTACATGATTAGTTTCGAGCTGCTTACTTGTAACTTCCCAACATGTCCTTGTTTTTCTGTTTGTTTGCTTTCAGTTGATCATCTACCATTTTTCTTTTCATTACTTAGTACTAGTAGATGCATGTCTCATGCAGGATGACGTAGACTTGCATCGGAAAAACAAGGAAAATCAGGCTGATATAGTTCTCTGCATGCAGCATTTGCCGGTAGGAGATCTCTCCTGTTGCGATTTTCCTAGTCTCTGTGATTACAGATAACACTAGATACAAACATTATTTCAATGTGCTCGCAGCTATGCGTTGAAACTGAGGAAAAAGTGAGGAGACTGTTGCACAATGTGTCATCTTTGTTGAAGCCAGGAGGTTATTTTCTCGGTATTACTCCCGACTCATCTACCATATGGTATGGAACTAAATTGTAAAATGGTTTATTTGTACTTTTCTCGTGTTTTTCCATTGTTATATCTGTCTCGCTCTTGATATTTAACTTTTGTTGAATGATTTTTTATTTAAAACCTACAAGATGGTATTTTTGAGTTTTGAGTTTCAACCTACTTTATGGTAATGGGTGTACAAATTCCTTTGATGTTCTATGGTATTGTCATCTTCATATTAGGCTCACATATCTTCTCTTTCTTCTATAACCCCCTTCTCGTTTTAGTACATATCATATTTATATATTGTACTATCAGTAGTCATTAATTCAATAAAAAAATTACTCCCCGAAGTTGCTCTATGGTATCTTATAGCATGCACTCATCAAGGGAAACTCTTTATATATTTTGGTCTGTACATGGTTAGTAAATGCTTGCTATGCCAGTAATTGTCTGAGATCTTAACTAAAGAAAATATATTGATTTGTAGGGCTAAGTACCAGAAAAATGTTGAAGCGTACCACAATAGAGGTAGCGGAATGAAACCCAACATTGTTCCGAACTGCATTAGATCTGAGAGCTACATGATCACCTTTGAAGTTGAGGAAGAGAAGTATACATGGAATATGAAACCTTTCTCCCCTCTTTATTCATAATTTTCTTATGACATTTAATTTCCAGAATATTCACTCAATTGATTTTTAGGTTTCCGTTCTTTGGTAAAAAGTACCAGTTGAAATTTGCTAATGACATGTCTGCTGAAACTCATTGCCTAGTCCATTTCCCGAGCTTGATCAGGTTGGTATTTTCTCTTATGATTTAACAGTAGCACATATATGATGGTTATCGTTCTTTCCACAGTTCTGTGTTCATGTGAACACACACTCTTGACTTTATATATTCTGAGTATGCTTGGATACCCCTAACTTGCTGGTTTGAGGTTCTAGCATGTGTAACATAGAATTCGTTCCAAGACTATCTTAATGACGATTTTTTCCATTGTGTTCGAAAATCTGGTTTGAGGTTCTAAGGTGTGAATTTGATGCATGATAATGTCTACAGATAGAAAATGCCTACACTTAGCATTATTGCATCATCTTTTATTTAGTGTAGATATCAAATAAGTATTATTGCTCTTAATGTGTTCAAAGACCCTTCTTAATTTTTCAGATGAATACATCTAACTTTTGTTTCCTGGGGTGAACTTATCCTCTTCTAAATACCAGTATTGTTCATCCATGTCCATATACGAAATACTTGCACTAACTTTAAGTACTTTTATCTTTATGTCAGCCAAAAATCATGTTATTCTCATATTTTTGAAGAAATATTCAGTTTCTACTTGAAGCTTCAGTATTTATTGCATGCATTGTATAACTTATCCCGACTGATATTTATTGTAATTTACTTTTTTTTGGTTAACTGAGAATTTTATCCATAATTATACCTTCAGAATGCTTATTCCATGTTGTTTAGGATTTTCACGTTCTATTATCATCATTGATAATTTTGTTCTGCAGGTTGGCTAGAGAGGCTGGACTTGAATATGTGGAGATACAAAACTTGACGGAATTTTATGATGACAACAGGTCAGAGCTTTCTATTCAACTAGGATTTGGGGCGGGTCATTTTGAAATTTGCCTAATTTACCCAACTAGTTGACCCAATTATTTTGGCTACCACAATCCTTCAATTTTGACCACTAGGTTATCTATAACAGACGCCACAAGGTTAAAAAACTAGTATACTATTGATTGTATTAATATATGTAACTTTTTTTTAAATATGCGCCGCACTTCAATAAGACATTTCTTGTGAGTTGGCATATATTTGGTTGAAGATAAAATTATTACGTTAGACATAGAGTAGTAAGACATTTAAAGTTATAATAAAATAAAATAAAGTGTTGCTGAAATTAATAAGGTTATGTGGAAATTGAAATTTATGGGATGATGCTTATAATTATAAATCTTAAGTTAAGACTTAAATTGAATTTATATATTCCTAAAAATTCATGTGTTAGTTCATTGTAGTTTATCAAATGATTACTATATCATTGTAAAAAAAAAGTAGCATTTATTAATTGTATTAGTATATATAATTAGTTTATTAAAAATTTTGCTTCGAAAAGGTGTGCGCCACGCCGCGTCATTCGCCATTAACTGCTATGGCCAAGAACATATGGATATTTTCTGATAGATATTTTCTGCATAAAAATATGGTGATTCAGTACTCTGCAATTCTTTTAGATAGGGGCAGCAAAATGGTTCCGGAACCGTGGTTCCAACCCAATTAAACTAGTTTGGGTTGGGTTGGTTCCTAAAAATTATTTTTGGTTCCTAATTGGTTCCAACTTGGTTCCAAGTTGGGTCCAACTAATTTCAAGTTAGGCCCAAACCGCTTGCCAATAATCTAAATTATAAAGAACAAAATGTAAGGTATTGAGTCGGGTTGGGCTCGGTTCCCTTTCGGGTTAACTTCGGTTCCGTTTTGGGTTGAGTTAGTTCCACCTTAAAACCATTTGAAAACCCAACCCATTTAAGAACCGAACCGTTGGAACCAACCCAAATCCAACCCGACCCACACGATTGCCACCTCTACTTTTAGGTGTGATGTCCATCCCATTTGGCAACGGAATTATGTTTCTAAAATTGAATTGCAGCATGTTGGACCAACTATTTTCCCCTAAATCTTCTTTGTTTAGAGGGATTACACCTTTGGTAGAAAAATGAATAAATTAAAAGCTTTATTCGTTTTTGCTTTTTTCTGGTTTCGTTCTTTCTCATATTTTCTCGGTTCTACTTTATACTCCTAATTCTGAAAATGGTGCAGTTGTTGACTTGTGTTCAAATAGTATTCTGTAGCTCCAGATTTGAAGCTATATTAACTTCAGTCTTCAAGCTTCTAAATTATTATTTCACTCAGAATGCTGACTCTTTTAAACTTCGTCTCTCAAGAGGACAATTAGCAGGAATGCTCGTAGATGCTGGTCATAATCTTCTTGATCCAAGGGGAAGACTTCTTCCCAGATCATATGATATTTTAGGTGATTTGTCTCATTCATGTTAGATATTTTTAAATTAGTGAATTTTAGTATTTCAGTACTTGGGTTGTTTTTTATTAAATCGTCCATTGGCAGGTCTATACACCACATTCATCTTTCAAAAGCCAGATCCAGATATTGCCCCACCTCTCATGACCCCATTGCTGGAAGATGGAATCCACACTAACGATGAGGCAAGTGTTATATTAAGAAGCCGATCATAAAAGTAGATCTTTTTGTTTTGTAGAATTTGGTTCAATATCCTCAATTGAGTAGTTGGTCCATGTGATTCCTTCATTCACGGTTTAAGTTGTTGGTTATCTCTATTTATGGAAAGGTTTGGTCCAAGAAAAGTATATGGTGCCCCCCCGACTACCCATGTCACCTTTCCGGTTTTACTAGTCTTCTTCAATATATGTTATCAAGAGAACAAAAATAGTCTACTAATAAACCTTTTTCTTGGAATAAAAAGTAAGAATTCCGGAACAAAATATGATAGATTAAGTTAATAATAATCTCTATAGATAAAACCACATATGTAAAATGTACAACAATGTGAGATTTGCATTAAAGAAGCTATCTTATGTAACTGTGAAACCAAGTGAAAAAAGATTGGTGCAGTTACAATAGATCCATTGATTTGGTATTTTGAAGTCCTTTACCTCGGTGATCCTTTGTTGCCTAAGACTCGGTTTCTATGTCAGTAGAATTCTAATAACAGAAGTTAGGAGTGGTGGTGCACATGCTGTTTAACAGCCTCTTTGATTCAAAGACTTTGATAGGGAAAACAAACATAAAGACAAAAAAATAAAGAAAATAAGATGGAACACTAAAGCTAATTTTGGAGCATACTTTTTCCTCCCAAAATATTTGAGAAAACAGAATTCCACCAGAGAAATGTATGTTCTGCATGTATTGAACTCACTATTTGTACTTTTTAGACAAACCATTTCTTCACTTGAAATGTTTAATAGTAACAATATTAAAAGAACATGATAAAATATCTTACTTTTCCTCTTAAATTGTGAATTGAAATCCAACTACAGACCTCCTTTCTATTTGAGTAAACTACCAATGGAAATCCAAGTTTTATCTTCTCATCACCTTAAGTAAAAGTATTAGGATGATAAATAGATGTGCTGATGGTAGTATAGAGTATTATCCGGAAAAAATAAACCCTAATATAACAAACGTAACATAGAGAAAATTATCACATCGGAACAAAATATAATTACTTAAAGCTGATCAGAAAATAGAGATGGTGAAGACGAAAAATATTATAATATCTACTTTAGATGGATATAAGCCAAAGCGAGCAAAGATGTATAAGAAAGAAAATGATAGTAATGACTAAGAAAGAAGACAATCTCATAGAAAGTCTTTCTCGAAAGAAATTGTGGTCGCGAACATGATTGAATATGACACATTATTAACTATTAAAATAAGCAAGAAAACATGAAATACCAAAGAAGACACTAGATAGAAAAGTTAATGAGTTATCAAGATCAATTATTAAATACTGAAACAAATTTCTAGATTCATAGTGTACATAATTAGAGTGCTGATGCAATCTTCTATTACTTCTGAATCAGCACAAATTACTTTAGGGTGTGTTTGGATTGAGGGATTTGGATTTGGGGAAGGGATTTGGAGGAAGGATTTGAAATGACACCTAAAATGGAGTCATTTGAAATCCACCGTAGTTATAGAGAAAATAAGTCAAAATGAATGACAAGGGATTTGAAATCCATCATAACATGAATTCATCCAAACGAACTTAAATGGATTTGTCGATAAATTTGAAATCCATAGATTTCAAATCCTTCAATCCAAACATAATATTACAGTTTTTTTTCTTTTTATAATTGATTTTGCAGTTTGTTTCTAACAATTTAATATTTTAGATTTAGGTGTTTATTCCATATGTTACTGGAGTTAGGCCGAGGAGAATTACTAAGTTTGATTGTCACCGCCACGCACATGCTAGGCCATATATGAAAAACATCCTGCGCGTGAGAAGGCGCATTAGAAATCTGAAATGTCTCATGCCTCCCATTTGTATAAGAGAGTTCCACGTACTTTGTCTTAAGAAACTAATGCCACACTTATATGTTTTAAACTAGTTTGTTAGAGATTCAACACATTTGGGTATTTATCTCTAACATGGGTCGCGGTAAAGTTCGAACCCAGTACCTCATGCCTGGCCTTGCTGTAAATCATATTGAATGACCACCTCGTCTAACAATTTCAACGGATATATTCACATTTACTATTTACTTTCTCTAACATTTATTATATACTGTATTATTTCAAATCTATCTATTTATTTTCAGCGGTTTTCATAGCCATTAAGATTTGAAAGGAAAAACAATTTCCCAATATAAATATAAAGTAACAAGTGGGCGTTTCTAGTATAGTAAAATGTCCAGTTTATTTCGTACTGTGGTTGAGACATCAGTTTTTCTCTTATGCAGACGATGGCTGGTAATCATATATTTTTATTACAATAAGTTTAATTATTGCGTCTCTAAGTTCAGCTAGAAGCACACTTGTTATGATAACATTGAGAAGGGAACTGTCAGCGGCTTTAAATGGAAAAGACTGATGAAAACAAAGGACACATGTGACTGACCAAGTAAAAGTTGTGGCATCTAATTGATACTGATAAAACTGTTTGAAAATGAAAGAAAAGTTCGAATGACAAGTCGCATTAAAGCAATCAGTCGACATTCAAGGCTTCTTTTGATTCCTTGGGAGATATGGATTTAAGTTTCGAATTCAGTTGAAGTTGTTTTGGTGGAGGAAGTTGATGGGAATTGGTTGAATATGAATATATAAATCAAGAGAGTATGTAAAATATTAGGCTCCTTGATAAAGCTTGTCGATGACTTGGAAGAACATAGGAAATCCAGGAACTTCTCGTGGTTATTATTGCACTGGAAACTCTTTACTGGGAAAAAGATAACTTACTTGATTAAGCTACATAATTTCTAGATTTTCATGCTGATTATGGAGGATTCATGCTTCAACTTTCTGTTATGTTAATCATTCTGATTGTATGCTTTGATCATGTATTTGATCTGCATTTTGATTTCCAACAATCTCTACGATGAACGCTTTTGCAAATTCCATAATTTGATGCTAAATGAATAGCATAACATATTGGATAATGAAATTATCCTTTGCACTAATATGATTATCTCATGATCAATTCAGGCTCCTGTGATGGCACCGAGAGATTGGCGGAGAGAGGATGAGAAGATTGTGCAGCCTGAGTCAAGTTCAGGTTTGGGTAAGATAACCGAGCAGAAAGGCATACTGGGTCCAGGTCCAGCAGAGTTGCGTTTTCTAGAAGCTCTTTGAGTATGCATAAAGGTAACCACAAATTTTATAGCTATCTTGCAACTGTAGTGTACATTATTGTAACAAATGTGGGATCACATTTGCTGATAGACTGCATTTGATGTACATAGTTCTTGCATTATAATGTGGGAATAGTTTGGAAAGAAGGACTCTTGGAAGAGGGATTAGAATACAGTTAATCTAACTGGTTTCTTGAACACTGATAAATTCTATACATTAGTTGTCTTTAATGTTCTTCAAATGAAAAACTAAAGGATGTGAAATGGTCTTTGATTTCTAACAACACACCTGCTTTGTGTTTTTGTCACTGCATATCAGTATTTGTTCTTTTGAGTTGATGATGATAGTGTAATTTTGCCTTTGGAAGTGTTTTTGTATTAATTTTACTGTAGATCTGTCCTTTATTATACGAGGAATTTCATTTGTACCAAAGCTGAGTAAAGCTTTTTTTTTTCTTTCTTCCATTTGCTTTTAGTATGCCCATCATTACATGTATCATGACAGATGTATGACGGGTTATAACATGAATCTAAAGTATATACGTTTTTCTTCCAGTTTCATTACATGTATCATGACAGATGTTCATCATCCTCCTGATGGATTGTTTCATTTGATTAGGCTTGTCAATGGGCAAGTATTGCCCAGACCCGGAACTGTTCAATAGAAAACGTATCCGACCCGGACCCTAATACTTCATCTTAAATAAAGTATGCATTTTGTTTGTGTACATCAAAACAAAAACCATAAACGCGCTTGTAAACAAGCATATCGATAGAATTGCTTTTGCTTAACGTCATTAGTACTCTCATCTCCCAATTGAGTTTAAGAACGATGGTGTCGTTAATACAACTCCAATTTGTGATTGTCAATTGCCAATTGTCTCAGATTGCTTATTATTGCAAATAATATACGTTTTCTTAGAGCTTATATATCAATGAGCTTATAACCTCGCTTATATATCAATGAGCTTATAACCTCCTTATGATATTTTTGGAGCATATAAGCTATTTAAGGTCTTACAAGAAAGTTGGATTTCACCAACATATTTAGGGGGTGTTTGGCTAAGCTTATAAGCTCTTTTAAACATTTTATAAGATGTTTGAGAGCTTATAAGCTCTATAAAAGTGTTTGGATAATTTTATTAAAAAAGAACTTATAAGACCAAGAAATAAGATGTTTGGGTCTTATAAGCAAATAAAAAATAAGTTGGCCTAACCCACCTTATTTCAAAATCTTAAATGTTAGATGTTGTTTATGTCTTTTAAAAGACATAAATAAACCTAGTTAATTTTATTCTTTCCAACAATAGCTTCCTTCGAAAAAATATTTATTTTTATTATTGCACAATTATCTCGTATAATATTTAAAAACATCTTATAAGTCAAATAGACTTATTTTATCCAAACACTTAAGAGCTTATTTTTTAAATAAGACGAAACATCTTATAAGCTCTTAAAACATCTTATAAGTTGTTAACATTTTATAAGATGTAACAACTTATAAGATGTTTTAAATAAGCTTAGCTAAATACCCGTAGAGAAGCTTATGAGCTCCTAAAAGCTTATTATATTTTGAAAGTTTATAAGTTGTTTTACCAAATACTTTACTACACTAAGTACACATACACACTCAAATAGCTTATAAGCTGCTTTAAAGAGCTAACACCCTCCTAGTTTCGCTTAACGCTACGCAACAGGGTTCACATTTTATTTTATCATCAAAGAACCCTACCTAATAAGATCAAATATAATTAAAGTAACTAATGCATACTTCAAGCTACACAGTGCTGATTGTTATCATTTTCTAACTTCAAATTCTCACATTAAAATCTCAAGCTCAACATCCAGCACTATCACATCACTCCTGTATCATGTAGCATAAAGTTTAACATACGAAACCGATCAATGAGACGCTCCTGATTTCCAACATCCACGCTATAATAACGAAAATTCTTCGTAAAGCACAGTCACAGACTATACAATCACCACAAACATAATCACGAACAACGTAACATGGATTTTGGTTCAAATTCCATAATCTCAGTCATTAAGCAAACTCGTTTCGCCTTTTCACTCCAAATACTCATCAAGCGTTCTGCCACTTGCACACTCCGCTATACACTTGGCATTTATTTCTCGACCAAATCTCCATATATAGTTCAGGCCAACAAGAAGGTCCGTAATAGCATCTTCGGTCTTTTCCTGATTCGCAAAGTACAATGTTTGGACAAGAAGTACATGTGTTCTAGAAACCAAGTTTTGATGTTCAATGCTCCTTTCTGTCTGCCATCTTATCATGTTATGTGCAAGTGGGGCTAACCATTCAAGCGTCTTCGACATTGCCTCGTTCCATTCTCCTGCAAGTTCAGTATCGTAAATCGATGAGTTCATCTTTGCATGAGGCTTCAGTTTAGCCCTCAGGGCTGCCCGTATGCTAGCGGGCAGCATATTATACAAATCATTTCTAGCGTCATTTCCAATCAAATGAGGTGATGCCACCAATTTCTCTATCAAGATGATAACATTTGCATAATGAAGTGCTAATGCGGCTGCACCAAGGGTCTCTTGTGGTGCATCCAATAGTTTGGTCTTACCACCAACTACTAATAGCCTTTCATGACTCGGGCTGCCATTAATTCGTCGTATATCAGAATATACGTCACTGGAGTTTGATGTTAAAGTTCCTGATACTGTGGGTTCATTAGGTTTATGATGTATGTCTTTTTCTTTAGCATTCTGAGATTTATCACGAAACTGCCATAATTTAAAGGTGCTTTTACTTGTTCTTGAAACATGCCCGGATTTTGCTGTCGACATCCCTAGAGGACCCGAGTAGGACCCAACTCCTTTATATTTTCCAGATACAGGACTAGATGTAGTAGTCCTTGAACCGCCAATAAGGCCCGAGTGAAAATTGCTTGTATCATTCGTTCTTAAAAGTGGGCCCGACGCGGAAATGGATTTCCCCGAAGACCCGGAGAAAAATCGAGGCAAATAATTGTCGGATGGGTAAACCGACGATTGCATGAAGACAGTTGAATGGTTACGTCGGTTATTATAAATATCCGTAAAGGCTCTAGAATCGTTAACCGCCACGTCAGCAACCTGATTAATTCCGAAAACATGTCCAATCCTGCCGTATATAGTAAATAGGGATCTTGCTAAAAGGAGAATCGTATAATCGTAAGTACGATTCCAGAGCGAATTTTCCTTGAAATGTTTCACCTCTTGCTTTTTCCATGCAATCTTTTTCTCATATTCAACCAACATAATGCTATCTACATTATCATTACACCTCATTCTCTTCAAAGTCTGTTCAAGATCAGCAAGTGTTTCCATCTCTTGGAACAGTCTAGTATTTGTTACGATAAATTTTTCCATCTTTTTCGCTTTCCTATCCATCTTCTTCCACGTGAATTGCCAACCATATGTATCGACACCAATCTTAATCAAATCACTAAATGCTTGCTCAAAACTCTTCACGAGAGGATCATTACACTTCTTTGACAGCCTTGAAACAGAGCTTGCGACGTGTGCTAAGTTTTCGGTAAATTCTGCACACATTAGCTTGCTAATGTATTCATCATCCTCGGAAACAAGATTCTTAATACCCTTTGAATTTGTTATCTCTTCTCTTAACCTAGTGACTTGCTTATCGGTCAATGACTGCCAAAGGTTAAGCAATTTTGTCATCAAGCTTGCAGCTTCAAAGGCCAAAACAGCAATTTTCGCCTTTTCGGCATGAAACTCATGCTTCTTCGAAGTTGCCCATAAACTACGGAACCAAGAATTAGCGACCATTTTGAACAATTCAACCAGATTTCACAATCTATATCTCCAAAATAATCTTATTTTGATAATGAATTAAAAGGAAAGTTGTACAAAAACCGTCAAATCGAGTCCAACATATCTTTCAGGGATCACATCAGATAACAGCACAATATGATGTACACAGTAATGCTAGCTGTTCATGATTAATCCCTACTCAGGATACACTTCTGCAAAATCAGACAGAAATAAAAAGCTCAAAACAGAAAAATGACACCAGAGCTAAACATAAAACAGAAACAGAAAAGTCATAAAGCAGCATCATAATACTCTCATGTAGCCTAATTTTTTTTTAAATTTCCTTTCCAGATTCCATTTTAAATTCATTCTCCACTTCTCTTTAGCCCTTTTTTCCATTTTGCCCTAAAAGAACTCCCACACTATCAAAAAACACATAAACATATTAAATCCCACTCATGTTACTTACTCATTTAAATCGATAAAATAAAATAATAAACAAAACAAAAAGCAACATAAGAAAAATAAAACCAGTAGAATCAAGATCAAACAATTTAGGACAATAATCTCAGCAAAGAAATCACTTAAACAATTAACTTTTCCTTTCGAAATATTTAACAAAAAATTAGCATAAAAAATACTACAAATTTACTTCCAACTCTTTTCACCCACTTCAAATCTACTCAAATAAATTAACTTGATCTACTTAAAACACTGGAACAAGAGCATATACCACAAATTTTTGTGCCAAGCAAGTATAAATTTCAGCAGAAAAAAACCAAAATAAACAAAAGTAAACACATTAAATACTCACATATCGATATTATTAATATTATTGGAGAGAAAAACTATTGAATCTCCATAGAATCAACACAAATCACGAGGTTGTAGAGAAGGAAAAGAAAAGTGGAGTGAGAGAGTGGAAAGAGTAGCGAGAAACCGTGTGGAATTTATTGCAGCCACAATTTAATGCTTTGCAAACCAACCCCTTTTCTTTTCCATAATTGTTTTTTGCACCACTATTTTTGTACTACTACTACTACTTTTTTTTTTTTTTTTTTTGATTTTCCTTTATATAATATATATAACAGTTTTCTTTTGTTTTATTGAATTTTTAAGAAATGGAGCTGTAGTAATTATGATAATATATATATAGATACTAAAGAAAAATAATAATGATTTTGTGTTTTAATACTAAAAGTAAAAAGTTATTTATAATAACTTTTACCAGCTTTCTTCTATTTTTCTATATTTTATCAAATTCTGCAATTAAAATTAACTTTAGCTTTTTCGCAATTTTTATAACTTTTTTTATAACTTTTTCTTAAATTTGGCAATTAAAAAGAAAATTGTTCTATTATATATATAAACACACGCACTTACAAATGGGCCAAATGGGCGGAAGAGGTGGTTTGTAATGAGTAAATTATTGATTTTGAAGATATTAATTGCCACATTAGCGTTGTTTTGAAGTTAATAATGATTAAGTAGAGACAAATTATGTTGCCATTAAGAGCCTATTGTCACACCACACATTTTCGTGTATGGATGAGTTTTTATTTTATAAGGAAATTTAGATAAATCTAAATTAAACTCATTGATTGAAATATGATGCGGGATCAAATAGTAACAGTCACGTGAAAGACACGTGGAGATGGGATCCGACCCGTTTCACCACAGACCATATAAGGTGTTTTGGATTGTGGGCTGCACTCGAGCGATTCAAGCTGCCTACGTACCTAGCAGATAGGATCAAGCCCCTTCGTAGTTCAATAAAATGAGTTTCTTTAATAATGAGAGCTAAAGGATATTCAGAGAGATTAGGATAATTCTCCAAATGATCAGAACCTGATTAATGAACTAACTGAAGCTGTACTTATAGCTGTCAGATTTGTAGACGGGCTGGACTTAGGGGATATGGGCCTACATGCTCAAACCCTAGCCCATGAAGCTAGGTCCATTATGGGCCGTAGTCCTCTAAACCTAGGACTTGGGCCGAGCTTTAATTGGGGCCCATCATATGCCCCCCTAACTCTTGGGATCCTCCTCGAGGTGGGGAGATCGAGAGTTACCATTTTTAAACTCGTGAGTCCATATCATAAAGGTCCAAGCTTCTATGAGTCTCAACCTGAAGGGTTGCTCAAGCATGGCCCATAAAAGTCTTGTCCCAATAGTAGCTTATGCCAAAGCCCACGAGCCCATGACAACTTCAAACTTCCAAGAAAAAGTCTCCTCTATGGCGAGCTCGGGTAAGTTCTACTTTCTTTTTCTCTTTCTCTTTTATTTATTTATTTATTTTTTTTGTTTGGCGCGCGCCCGCCTGGGCTGGCGCGCGTTTTCGGGCTGGGGCGATTCGAAATAGTCAAGTATTGACGGTCTTAAGGTCGTGCGTCAGAGGGGTCGCTCTCGCTCGGGCGGACACACTCTTGGGGTTATGCCCCCTTCGGAGCTTCGGATTTTCATTTGGTAGGGCTTCCACACTTGGGGTAGGGCTTCCATACTTGGGAACCTCTAAGCTCATTCTTGGAGAGCTCTTATTCTAGGTCGGGGTAACCCTGACCTAGAGTCCAAATTTTGTTGAAGGGAGGAGCTCAAGGCCTCTAACCTCAAGTAATGCGCGTCCTCTTGGGGCATGTCCGCTTGGTGGTACCCGCGCGAGGCGCGCCGGCGTCTTTCTACCTCGGTTATTGTTAAGTTTCGGGCGTCTCCCCGCCCTATGTGCCTCCATGTCGAAGGCATTGGGATCCTCAAACCTCGAGCGCCTCTAGGGATGTAACCTCGACCTAGGGTTTTGGTGAGGGGGGCTTTCACACTTGGGAGCCTCGAACCTCAAGTGGTAGGCGTCTAGGCGCCCTCTTTCTTCGATTTCTTAATGTCGTAACTCTGTTCTATGCCCCCCGTGTCTAAGGCCTTAGGCATGAACGTTGTTGTCAAGGTATGGTGAGCTTCTCACCCTTTGAGTTGGGGAAGCTTTTAACCCTAAGCGATGTGCGCCTTCTTGGGGCGTGCTTGCTCTGCGGCACCCGTCCTATATTGGTGAGCTCTTGACACTTTGACTTCGAGAAGCTTCTAACCTTAAGCGATACACGAACTCTTGAGGCGTGCCCGCCCTATATACCCCTCTGTCAAAGATTGTTGAGGCACGGCGGGTCCGACACTTAGCGCGGTTTTAAGATTTATTTTTGGTGGGACTTCCGACTTTGGGGAACATCCAAACTCACATGTGCTCAAGGGGGTTACCCAGGGGTGACCTCAACCCAGAGTCTAAGTTTAGTTCATGACTGACTTGCTCTTGGGCACTACGTGTTATTTCGACTTGTAGTTATCTCGATTTTGTTGGCCTTGTGTTGTGCTTTTATTATGTTCGAGTATGCCATGCCATTATGTTCAAGTATGCCATGTCCCTTGCCCATATGCCCCCCTGTCGAAGCCACTAGGCTAAGAAGAATTGAAGGGAGCGTGATGGATTTGACACTTAGGAATACCGGCGCATAAAGGCTGGCGCTTAAGGAAGGATGGTGTAAGGGCGATGAGCCCCGGTCCTAGTGACCAAGTAGTGGCGAGGCGTTGAGTCTATCCTCTAGGGGGCGTTGAGCCTCAGCCGCTAGGGATTAAGTAGTGTTGGGGCGATGAGCCTCATCCGCTAGGGAGGGCGATGAGCCTCAGCCTCTAGCGAATAAGTAGTGGGGGGGACGATTAGCCTCATCTTCTAGGGGGGCGATGAGCCTCAGTCGCTAGGGATTAAGTAGTAGTGGGGCGATGAGCCTTATCCGCTAGGGGGGGCGATGAGCCTCAGCCTCTAGGGATTAAGTAGTAGTGGGGCGATGAGCCTCATCCGCTAGGGGGGCGATGAGCCTCAGCCTCTAGAGATTAAATAGTGGGGGAGGGGCGATGAGCCTCGTCCTCTAGGGGGCATTGAGCCTCAACATCTAGTTATTAAGCTTTGGGGGTGCATTGAGCCTCAACCTCTAATTATTAAGTGACGAGAAGGGTGCGAGAAGAATTAATAACTGAAACATAAGTGTGCTTCACTAAGACTTTTATTAAACGCTTGGCTCGGGGTCAACTCGATCGCAATTGAACAAAGGGAAAACATGACTATCAAAGAATATTCAACGCTTGGCTCGTAGGCCAACTCGATCTCAAAGGAAAAAAATAACTGTTAAGCAAGCATAATAAGCATAATCGAAAATTGACTAAGTAAAAATGACACTATCGCCTACTACTGGTACTCGCGGTTGAGGCTGGCGATGTTCCATGTGCGGGGTACCTCCATTTTTAGCAACTTTATCGGGCTCCCCGGACACCAGCTCTACCACCCTAAGCTCTTCGATGGCCTCGGTGGTCCTTGGCGAGCTCCAGCTCCTGGCGTTTGATGCCCCCCATGGGCTGGGAGATGGTGTTAATCATCTCCCTTTGGCCTTTATATCTATAGCTCGCGCCCTCCCCCTTAGTGGTTTTTTTAGAGCATTAGTGTAGCACTCCCGGGCGGTTCTAACATCGCCGACTGCCTCGCCTATTTCACTTGGGGTAGGAAACTTCATCTTCAAGTGGTAGGTGGAGATAATGGCCTTAAAAAGGTTCAGACTCGGCCTCCCCAAGATCACGTTGTACGAGGAGGAGGCCTTCACAACCAAGAACTTGGTCATTTTAGTAACCCTTGTCGGTTACGAACCCAATGACAAGGGAAGTGTGACCTCCCCCAATGCTTCTACCACTTCGCCCGTGAACCCGGTGAGAGGGGTATTCACCTTGTCGAGCTGTGCATTGCCAATACCGAGTTGAGCAAAAGCATTATAGAAGATGATGTCTGCTGAGCTCCCGCTATCCACTAGTATCTTCTTCACCCAAAAGTTCGATACGGTGGCGGAGATTACTAGCGCGTCGTTGTGGTTCGGGACTTGTATATGCAAATCCTCATCTCCAAAGCCGATCGAGGGAGTTCCTTGACTCACTTGGAACACCTTACCACCTAGCGATGGGCTGAGAGCGGGTAATCCCGAGGCGGCTCGGAGCAGGTTTTTCCTCAAGTTATTTGAGTCCCCTCCTACTGGGCCCCTTGAGATTACACCGATGGTCCCATTGAGAGGAAGGTTGTCTGAGTCCCTTTCTATTGGGGGCGCTTGATCGCCCTTGTCCTTCTCACTATCCTCCCTCGAGAGGTATCTGTCGTGACGCCCCTGCGAGGTTCCGATCTCTCGTCCAGCTCTTGCGGAAAACGAGACCACCTCCTGCAGGTGACCACGTTGTATCAGCTTTTCTATCTCGTTTTGGAGGTGGTGACACTCCTCCGTGGTATGTCTCTTGTCGCGATAGAAACGACAGTACTAGTACTTATTTGACTTGAGGCGGATTGGATTTTCCTTTAGTTTTTTAGGCCAAAGGACCAACCCCTGCTGCTCCGCTATGGCGAGCACCTACTCGCGCGACAAGGTAAGCGGGGTGTACTTAGCGAATCCCTGAGGAGGCATCGACCTGCGCTCCTTGGGCTCTGGAAGCTTATCTTCTTCCCCGGACCTTTCTCTTGCTGGCGCCCGTCTCAACATTGGCGGGACCGACCGCTTTTTCGATCTGGATATACTTCTCAGCGCGGGTCAATAGCTCGTCCATAGTAGCTAGGGGCTTTCTAGCGATCGACTCCCTGAACCTCCCTAGGCGAAGGTTCTGTTGCATGATGCTGGAAAGCAGCTCGTGGTTGACGTGGGGCAGTTCGGCCACCGCCGCTGAGAAGCGTATGCCATATTCTCAAAGTGACTCCCCCTCCCATTGCTTGATCATGAACAAGTATGACGCGGTCTTAGGATACTTCTTGTTCATGGAGAAGTGTTGTAAAAATTGTTGTGTCAGTTGCTCAAATTCGGTGATAGTACCGAAGGGCAACTGGTTGAACCACGATAGAGCCACACTCGAGAGGGTCGTCCTGAAGATCTTACAATAGGCCGCGTCGCTAAGGTCATACATGTCCGCTTTCGCGCTGAACTTGTCCAAGTGTTCTTGAGGGTCCCCCGTGCCATCATATTCGCTGAGGTGAGGGATCTTCATCACCTGTGGGATTGCCTCGGCTAGGATGGCGGGGCAGAATGGGCTTCGTCTCGGTGGCGCCACTGCTAAGTGCACAAGACGCGATTCCTCATATGTTCCTGGCGGTAAGGTCGCCTCCCCCTGTGCCAGAGGCGCTGATTGTGAGCTAGCTCGGAGCGGTTCCTATCGGGGGTCGGTGGCTTCCGACCTCTGCGAAGGGACCTACTGGACTCCTGCTTAGAATGAGCCTCGTCCGAAAAGTGAGACCTCCGAGTTTGGTGAGAAGACCTTCGGGGCTCGTGTCTGGAGCGTACCTCGCCATGGGTCAGGGACCTCCGACTTTGGTAAGGGGACCTGCGTGACTCTCGCAGGGGTTGGACCCTCTCGAGGGTCAGAATTCTCTGACCTCGGGTTGCCAGCGAGACCTCTCCTTGCTTGGAACACCCGAATGCCTAGACACCACCTCCGCGGGGGTCGAGGACCTCCGACCTCGGTGCGGGGATAGAGGGGCCTGGCGTCTTGGGGCGCACTTGTGGTTGTCACGCCCGGGTGTTGCGCGCGACTGCTGGACTTCGCTTCTCCGGGGCGAAGGTCCTCGAGGGATAGCCGTGTGGCGTGTGTATTGAGGCCTACCCCTAGTGGGGGGGTTGGCCGCTCTGGGAGTAGGCTGAGGGTCTCCCCGAGAGGGGTGCCTCAACGCATACTACTGGACCGCCTGGGCGGCTGCTCTGACAGAGGCTTCCTCCATTAGAGCCATGAGTGCTTCCTGAGTGATCTCGAATACCCTCTCTGAGGGAGGGACCACCGTCGGGGCTGATGGTGGGGGAAGCGAGTTCGGAGCTTCTCTAGCAGCGGGGCTTGGACGTGTCGCCGGGGCAGGGTCCCTGTTCCCAGCGCCTCTAGCAGGAGGGCTGTTGCCTATCCTACCACCATTGGTACGTGCTTGAGACCTAGTCTGCATTCTCAGTGATTGGGTCGACATTTTCACAGACGGCGCCAAAATGATGTGGGATCAAATAGTAACAGTCACGTGAGAGACACGTGGAGATGGGATCCGACCCGTCTCACGACAGACCAGATAAGGTGTTTCGGATTGTGGGCTGCACTCGAGCGATTCAAGGTGCCTACGTACCTAGCAGATAGGATCAAGCCCCTTCGTAGTTCAATATAATGAGTTTCTTTAATAATGAGAGCTAAAGGATATTCAGAGAGATTAGGATAATTCTTCCAATGATCAGAACCTGATTAATGAATTAACTGAAGCTGTATTTATAGCTGTCAGATATGTAGACGGGCTGGACTTAGGAGATATGGGCCTACCATGCTCAAACCCTAACCCATGAAGCTAGGTCCATTATGGGTCGGAGTCCTCTAAACCTAGGACCTTGGGCCGAGCTTTAATTGGGGCCCATCAAAACATTTAAAAACATACATCGTGGATCATACTTCGCAGCTTACATAATTTCTAATGAAAATATGTGATTACTTTGATTACTACATTAAGATATTATTAGCAAGTAGTAAAGGACTTTTAATTTTCGGGTGAATTGTCTAATTATAAATAATAATAAAAATGTAGGCCTCAATTGGTTAGCATATTTATCTCAAAGAATTTTTTCACGATGAGGTGCAAAAATATTATTTTAGGGGATAAGAAATGTAGGTTAAGAAGTGTGTTTTGGTGAGTATTTTAAGAGAAAAATATGTAATGATTGTGGTTATTATGATATTTGTGTTGTGAGAAATTTATTTAGATTGACATATATACATATAAAATTATTAAATGTTGTTATTTAAACTCATTGATTTAGAGATACAAGATAGTCACAATGGATCTTATTTTGAATATTGTGTTATTTTATATTACAATATGTAATTAGTTTAATTTTTAACATTGAAACATAGCCTGAAAAATTTATTTTAATCAATGTTATTATTATCAAATAATAAATAGTAATCAATTTTACAAATATTTTGCAAGTTTTTTTTCAAATTATATATAAAGTTTTTTAAAGAAAGTTTTTACGACACGCCAAACAAATGAGTTTTTATAATTTTTTACTTAGAAATACTTTTTTCAGGACAAAGGTGGCCAATCAATCGGGATCTTTACCTTGATAAAAATTCAGATAAGGAAAATTGAAATTTTTTTTTGTGGAGAAATTGTGTGTAACATTTGCTTGGAATATTTTCAATAAATATTAAACCAATGTATTGTTGATAAGAAAAAATCTCTGAAAAGTTGAAAAATGAAAACCAACGTGCCATCCAATCGAGGCCTTCTAATTGCTAATTTGAAGAGTAATGCTTTGTTTTTGTGACTTCTTATTGTATATTATAACATAAAAATAGATGATTGAAGAATTTAAGGTGACAATGTCAAAATAAATTTTATTTTGCTATATTAATGATTTTCAATGGTGAAAATTTATATTAAGTTGCCATTATTATTTTTAGTGACACAATTTTTAATAATGTGTCACTATTGTGGAGAATGACAACTTTATTTTCAGTGAAAGATCAAAACTAATAATTTCTATGCAATTCTTATTATTATTAAACTTGTTAATGCTATTTATATCAAGTATTAAATAAAATTTTTTGTTGACAATTTTGATTTTGTCACTAATGTTTATTTGTTAAGTGATAAGGAACAAATAATAACTATGCATTTATTTAATTTTTTGAAAAATGTTGCTTTTGCGAAATAAGAGAAGTATAAGGGGCGAAATGAGAAACTATGTCACAAATCATAATAGGAGACCGCACGGAGAAAACCATCATACAACTTTGACCTGTTCAAATTGACCCCACAATTATTTTCAATTTGCAAAGCCGCCTACTCCGGGTGCTTTTAATTTCCACTAAGTAATTACTGTTTTTTTTTTTTATTATTATGTGGCTTCTAAACTTGAAATGATTAGAGATATTTTTCTCATTTTGGTGGGTGTGGGTCCAATATTGACCAAATGTTTGTACTTACTATTTGTGATGGATCATTATTATTTTTACTTTTAGACAAAAATAAATAATATTTTATAACAATATTTATCATCTAAAATTATTATGGAGTGTGACAATTGAATATCTTGCAAAATCGTTGGTGGAGATTTAAATTGATACTCCTTCCTTAATATATTATTCAAATATATGGAAGAAATATTTATGCAAATTGACACTCCTTCCTCAATAGTTTTCTCAATATTGCCTAATATCACAAAACATGTGATTATATGTCATATCAAATTCAACAGACTCGATATAATTTACATCATGCATTTGGAGTAAGGTGGGTAATTTTTACCACTGTATTTTCTAAATATATAATTTATAACACACCGAATCTCTTTGCACCCAATATATTATAAAATTTTCATTAGAACCACAATTTACTTCAGCATTATTACACAATACATAAATTGATTTAATCAGTCCAGACTTATGGTACTACTTTTTCTCCATTTTTTTTTTTGGGTAAAGTGGACAAAACTTTCTAATTCTATAATTTATAGATCCCTAATTTGGATTAGGAAATTAATAATCACATTTTTTTTATACACTCCACCAAAATTTATATCTTCAAAACTACCCTTTATTATTGCATATCCAAGTTTTGTTAGTTTAGAATTTCCTTGACCTCTCAATTCCAGATTATCATATGTTGGCACTTTTATCTTTTTATTTATTTGACCCATGATTAAAAACTTATGGACCCCAAAAAGAAATGGATTTGGAATTTGAAAATTCAAATTGTTCCAAACATAGATTTTAGATCAAACGACTGAATAGATTTCAAGTTTAATTTTTAATGAATTTTATTTGTCACATTTTTTATTTTTCTTAAGTTTGAAATTTTTTATATCAATATAATCAATAAATCAATCAGTTATAGGCTATTGGGTTACAGCAAACTACTTCATTGAATTCAATTTATTGTAAAATCAATGAGAGTTGAAGACATAATTTTATTTTTGTACTTGGTTAGCAGAATAGGTATTTAGGCAATTATTTCTTCCGCGCACACATAATTTTTAATTTTGTAATGAATTTTTTTTTATCAACCTTATGTTTAATAAGTTTGGGAAAATGACTCAAAACTCATGATAAACTTGCAATTAATAAGATAGCATGAATTTAAAAATAAATTAAAACCAAAAAATTGAACAATTAACAACCAATATAACGAGGACTGGTGATGGACAAATGTGGTTGTTGAGAATGTGGGGTTGCCATTCTCTTTAAAAACTATCATTTTAGAGACAAAATGAACTTCCTTTTTATAATAGTATAGATATAACACAAATGAGCTAAGGAATAATTTAGAGGGTGTTTGGCTAAGCTTATAAGCTCTTTAAAAGTGTTTGGATAATTTTTTTAAATAAGAGCTTATAAGACCAATGAATAAGATGTTTGGGTCTTATAAGCAAATAAAAAATAAGTTAGCCAAACTCACATTATATCAAAATTTTAAATGTTGGATGTTGCTTATATTCTTAAAAAACACAAATAACCCTAATTAATTTTCTCCTTTCCAATAATACATTTCTCCGAAAAATATTTATTTTTGTTAATGCACAAATTCTCTCGTATAACATTTTAAAGCATCTTATAATTCGAATAAACTTATTTTATCAAAACACTTAAAGGGCTTATTTTTTAAATAAGACCAAACATATTATACGCTCATAAAACATCTTATAAGGTATAAGAACTTATAAGATGTTTTAAATAAGCTTAGCCAAACACCCTCTTAATCTGTAGTCCTAATTTAGCACCAAAATCCGCAATTTGATTTATTAGATTAGGTAGGAGTGCAGTGTGACTAATAGTATACATTTTTTGGTTATATGGAAAGATTGAAACATTTCATTCATTTCCTGATCAAAGTATATAGAGAGCAAACAAAAGTAATTCAAAACATTAAGTCCCAAAACCAGTCATTTTAAAGACTAATTGTCTCTAAATTCATACCACAAATTTTACCCAGGCACGGATACTCTCGCACAACATAAAATAATCGAACTTGAAACTAAATTGAACTGAATTAAACGTTAAAGTATCAACATACTGTCCGTATCTTCTCATTAAGGAAGAGAGTATCCTGAGTCTAACACAACTCTTAGGATGTGTTTGGATTGAAGGATTTGAAATCTATGGATTTCAAATTCATCGACAAATCCATTTAAGTTCGTTTAGATGAATTCATGTTACGATGGATTTCAAATGCCTTGTCATTCATTTTGACCTATTTTTTCCATAACTACGGTGGATTTCAAATGACTGTGTCATTTCAAATCCTTCCTCCAAATCCCCTATCCAAATCCAAATCACTCGATCCAAACACACCCTTAAAGATTTTAAAGTCATAACAGATCATCAATCTTGTGCCATTGACAAAGAAACTAAGAACAGAGCTTATGGGCAAGTTACATAACAAAAGCTGCTTATCGAAACAAACATAATTTAGCAAAAAATTCGCAAACTTTTCTTGCAAATGATTTAAACATAAACAGAGCTCGGGTTGTACAATATTGTGTGAGTTAAGATGCTGCAATTACCTGCATATGAGCAAATCTCATTTCCTTCAAATATGGTGTCGAAAGATTTGAAGCAGCCTCGAATTTTAATTGTGTCAATAAGCTGATTCAAAATTTGATCTACTTGTATATCAGCTATCATTCTCGGCATGTGTCAAATGCAATACTCTTAAATAGAATGCTTTATTTGCAGACTGATTCTCCCATTAGCTTTTGCACGACAGAAATGGATGAATTGTTGATGCAGTCACAGAAAACCACTGTTCGAGGATTTCCAGTTATGAACTGGCGTATGGATTTTACGGCATCAAAGCAAGTACCTTTAAACGGGGCATCTAGTCCATCCATTACCTATAATCATCAAAAAAATAAGTAAAAAAAGATGGCGCATTTGTAATGAAAGATTAAGATGTTTGACAGATCTTATAAGCTCCTTAAAACAGCTTATAAGTTGCTTTGAGAGCTCATAAGCTCTTACAAAGTTTTAGGTATAATTTTTTGTTTTTTTGGTAAAACAACTTATAAGCTTCCAAAATAAATCAAGGCTTATAAGCTCCTAAAGAAATGCCATGACTTAATTTCTAAGAGCTTAAAAGATAGATAGCTTATAAGCCACAAACACATCTTATATAAGCACTGAGAGCTTATAAGCTCTTTAGAACAAGCTTAACCAAACACCCTCTTACAAATTCCAAGACCCCAAATCCCGATACAACCACAAATATTTGTGTATCGTTAAGATCCCACATTGAATCCACTACTAAGAGTGGACAAAGAAACAATAGTACTAACTCTAAAAACTTTGATTTCTTTGAATTTCTATTCCTTTCCGGGTAATTTTCTGTTCCAAAAACTCTTGAAAGAAATAGAGTTTTAAATTAGTTATAATGATTTCTTCTGTAGGGATTTAGGTTTTTCCATTTTTTGCGCTAACAGTCTTCTCCAAAATCTAAATGGAAAGTGAACTGCAATATTACTACCATAAGTACAGATTATGAGGACACAGCCCCCAACAAAGAAAGAAATGTAAACCTTCAACTTATAAGATTCTTTTACAAAGCAGAAGGCTAATTAGAATTACCAGTAAGGAAACTTGAGATATGTCAATAGCCTTTAAGTACAGAAGCTCCAAAAGCCTTTCCGGTGTGGAGACAACAAACTCCGGTTCACAACTTCTCAAACTGTAAGTTCAATGAGATAAGGTAAGATCTTTAAGAAAAACATCATGTCCTAAACTCCTAATAGATTAAAAACTAGATAAACTTATTAACTAGCAGCATTTTAAGTTCAAATTAAGTTCTAAGTGCAGGAATTAGAGGTAAGAAGTTTAACTTATTGCGATTTAAGGGTAATACATTTTTAAATGGTTTCCATTATGTAATAAATTTTTAAATGGTTTCCATTATGTAACAAGGCTTAAATATTGAAAAAATCATTGGAGATAGCTAACCCTTCAATTTGATGATCAATGGGAGCTCCTGAATGCAAGCTCACTGTATGTACTCCATGTGCTTTCAAAGGTTTGCAGACTTGGCGTACCTAATTATAAAACAATGAGAGGATGAGCCTTCCAAGGCAAGTTAAACGGGAAGAAAAGTTTTTCCATACCAATATTCCAAGGAGAAATATAACTAATAAAAGAAAAGTCATTCACATAATGTCAATGCATAAAATTATAATCTTCTCCATTATAGAGGAAACACACTGAATAAAATAAACCAAGCGTAACATGTAGGAACCCTTAAACCCGTCACTAGAGCAATGTGATTGTGTGTTTCAAGTGTTTAAGCGGTTTGTAAGAACCCGAAAACGGTACTTTCGAGCTTTTTGCTGAACTTAAGCGGTTTTTTGTTGTTTGGGTCCAACGAATATCCTTTCGCTCCTTTGGAGCAAAGCGGGAATAAGTTAAAAGGAAAAGCATGTCTATGGCAACTAGCAAATTTTGCAAACAAACACAACTTAACGCTTTTCCCACTTTTACAACTCTAAAACTCAACGCTTTTTTAAAAGCACAAGCCTTTGCAAACAGGCTTTTAGAATGAAATTTCTAGAACCATTAGAAATCTATTAAGCTCAAGAGAAAAGCTGCAACAAAAAACTCAAATATCATGACATAACAGAAACATGTTAGTAACGCTAACAAACCTTGTAAGCTTTGTCTTGCGATGGAACAAGGTATAAAAGAAAGGGACTGGTAAATGATAGGCCCTCTTTCTCCTTCATTGAGATTGTATCAGCAGCAGTTGATGCTATCCAAGCAATTTGCTCCATCGTAGAATCAGCTTCATTGGTCTCCAACACATCTCTTCTACTCGTATAACAATTCCAAAACTCAACACCCCATGCATCAGCAAAGAGAGGCTTGTCCACTACTGTACTAAACTCTCCACTTTGCTGTAGAGCATTTTGAATCGAGTTTAGGCACATAGTCAGGAATTTTGATGGGCAATCCGTGTTGTTTTCAGAACCATGTTCTTTCCAAGAACGGTTTGAAATATCCCATTTTATGATCTGGCATGTTGATTTACCTACATTGACTGCAATCTCGGGCCCCATAAAACTATTACTAGATTTAACCGAGTTCGAATTTCCATTCTCCACATTCTCGGTCTTGATAGCTTTATGCTCTTGAGAGCCTTTCGGTAACCTGCCAACTTTCTTGTCCATGTGATTCTTTTTTTCTTTGGAATCTCTCTTTCTTTTCTTGGAGGGTTCGATTTTTTCCTGTTTATCGTTGAAGGGATTCTCAGGAGTTGGAAGGCTGAAGCACATACCCTGCATATGAACATTGAATTAAGACAAATTCAAAGATACAACAGAAACAATTAGAAATCATAGTTAACTGTAAATCACAATCATGTCAAAACATTACCTACTCAATTTCAGAGATTTGTACCAAACGAACTATTACTTTATACTAGGAGCATTTATTTTATCACAAACTGATGCTCAAATTAAAACGTTATACCAATCAGAAATCCCACTATCCAGAAAACAACAAACATGAACAACCCGTCTCTAGATTGACACCAAGTGACACAAATAAACAATGAGCTTTGAATAAAGTAAAATATGTTTAACCAAACAAGAAAGTGGGTCGTTTATTACCTGACATTGGCGGCGTTTGCCGGAAAGGCGGCGCTTTTTGGAGGCGATAATAGAAGCGACGCGAGTGGAGACCTTTGAAGAGGATGAATCCCTTTTGTTTTCTGCCTTTCTCCTGCTCCTTTTGTTCTTCCTGCGTGCTATTGAATCGTCGCTTTTCCCCATTACTGCTGAACAAAAGAGCCGATTGTACTAAAGGCGGTTTTCAGTTAGGTTAATTGTGTTCATTTTGTTATATACAAATATATTGGTTTACTGGTTTTGGGCTTTAGGGCAATGGGCTTCGGGTCCGGACATACACACAAATTGTGTAGTCTAATTCTTGCACCAATGATAATAGACTCTTCAATTGTCACTCATTCTTTCTCTCAACTCCCTACTCATTTGAAAAATCAATTGCATTTGAAAACCTAACATACTGAGATGCATTAGACGTCGTTGGTCGAAGCAAATTTTGTCAGATATATCAAAATAGGTTATAAGGTAGGATTCAATTGTTAGATTGACAGGCGTTGATGGATATATGACTTAGGTAGACCATGACCTATATATCGAAATAGGTTGCGGTGCAGTGATCCATGAGCCGAAGAGATTGAATCCGTTAGACTGATCGACAGGGTGCTACTTTATTGAAACTAGCTGATCATATATCGAAATAGGTTGCGACCAGGTGGAATCATTGAAGAACTCAATAACTCACTACGAAGCCCATCCAATGGGGTTTCCCAATCATCGCACGAGTGCAATGAATCAAAAAATATAGTGGGAGGCAAGTAAATTTGAAAGTCCTTGAAGTTCACTTGAGCAATCAATGCAAGTCACCTAATTGATATATTGGCTAATACCGCATATAACGAAATAGGTTGCAATGAGCTGATCCATGAGTCGAAGAAATTGAATCATTATTATGACTGATTGACGTGGGATGCTACTTTGATGAAATTGACGGGCTATATATCGAAATAGGTTGCAACATATTGGGATCATTGAAAAACTCAATCACTACTATGAAAACCGTCAAATGTGGTTTCCAATTATTGCGATGGGAGTGCAATGAATCAAAAATTTAGTGAGAGACAAGTCCTTGAAATTTACTTGAGTAACAATGCAACACCTAATCGAAAATGTTGGCTTTTCTGCAGTAAATCTCTCAAAATGGTTAATAACTTACTGTATGATATTGCTTGAGAAAAATATCTTGGCCGGACTAAACTATGTTGATTGGATAAAAAACTTGAGGTTAGTCCTCAATATTGAGAATTTTGGGTATATCCATGAGGATAGAGTCCCTACTCCTGACGCCATTACGGATTCACAACACATGTATCATTATTTTGGTTTACATTAAAATGTTGACCAATTGAAGACATCAGTTCATTGAGCAACACATAAATTCGATGGTACAACACTATGGAGGGTTGAAAGCAAAAGCAAAACTACATCTCTTGATGCAACAATGATATAGATTTTATCCCGCATTGATAAATCATCATGAAATTGATATATTTCATAAATCAATGTTGGAGGATTATGTATTGGCCTCACTGATGTTTTGGGGAAGAGTGAGACTTAGGTCCTAATTGGTTTACACCCTCAACCGTCCTCATTGGACTGAACCAAATAATAGAACTAGACCCAACCTAGGGCAAAGGTGCAAGCTTGGAACCGACCTTGGATGGAGAGCCTTTGGGTCTAAGTTGTGAATACTAGGTTACGTGGGATTGGTTTTGGGGGTTTGGGCTTGGAATTGCTCAGCTAATAAATATCTTTTTGGAGAAACTTTAATTAATTTAAGCATTTGATGACATCCAAACAGAATTGGATGTGATCAGTAACCATTGTCGCGATTATGCTTGTCAACGGGCGGGTATTACTCGTACCTGTACAAAATTTAATTTACCTGACCCGGACCCGATCCGTGAGATGTTACACCCAAACCCGATAATTTTTAAACTTTTGGGTACGGATCGGGTATTTACCCGTAGAAATCCGTGGGTTTATCACCCGTTCAATACCCGCCCGGTCAATAATAACCCAATTAATTATGAATTTATGAAATTCTATTTTCACTTCTCTCCTCCAAGTTTCCACTTCTCTTTTGAAATTAGGAATCCAATCAATACTGCGATTTCTCCAAATCACAATTTCAATTTCGTTCTTCAGCAACCAAATGTAATATAACAGTTACTTTTTATAATTTTTAAATCAAAGAGCAGCAGAAAAAGGTCAGAATTAGAGAGAAATTGGGGGAAAAGATAACATATAACTTTCTTCATTGATTTCCAAAGTGCTACAATTTGGGAATAAAAAGGTAGGATCCTACGATCCGTACATTAGGTAAAAACAAAAGATAACAAACTTGACAGCTATTCTCAGCCACCTAAGATTAGTGATGTTCCCTCCAACGTAAATCCTCGTACTAAATTGATTTCTGAATTAGCCGTTGAGGTCTTGCCACGCGCGCCCTTCTTCGAAATCAATTTACTAATCTATTTCGCCATCCAACGGCTGTAATCGCCCTTTAGATTACCCTTGATCCAACGGTCTGAATTAAAATCCCCAATTTGATCAATATTCATGACATTACCGCTCCCATTTTGAGATCCTTGTCCACAAGGATCAAAATTTAGAAATTGATGACGAAAATGTTTGAGATCTTCCCAAGTTACCTCCTTTTCAGAAAAACCTTCCAATTGAATTAGTAACTCGGTTGCCGGTGAATAAATTTGGCGCACGATCCGCATTGACAATATTTTCTTAAGATATATTTTGCAAAACTCATCATCCTCAATTGTTGGTAATACCAGTGAAGGGGTGTATTTAGTACTAATCTTTTTCTTCAATAACGACACATGGAAGACGGGGCCATTCGCTACATTTCCAATTCTCTCAACAACCGTATATGGCCCGTAATATTTAAAGCCAATTTCAAGGGCTTCCTTAGTGAAACCGAATTTTGTCTGTAAGGCTGTAGTTTAAGGTAGACTTAATCACCAACCTTGAATTCCCTCTCAACTCGATGTCTGTCAGCATATACCTTCATTCTATTTTGAGCTAGCTTTAGGTTCTCCCTGAGAGATTGGATGATCTTCTGCCTCTCCTGTAGCCATTCAACAACTCCTTGATGATTAGTCTTTAGATAAGGCCCAATTGCCAACGGTGCAGGCGCATAACCATAAAGAGCTTGGAAATGAGTTGTCTTTAAGCTGGTATGGTAGTTGGTGTTATACCAATACTCAGCCAAAGAAATCCATTTTCCCCAAACTTTCGGTTTATGATGTATCATACATCGAAGGTAACTTTCCAAGCATTGATTGACTCGCTCTGTCTAACCATCCGTCTGAGGATGATAAGATGTAGACATGTCCAATGAGATGCCTAAAACCTTGAATAATTCCTTCCAGAAAAGGCTAGTAAACACCTTATCCCTGTCAGACACAATACTAACTGGCATGCCATGTAGTTTGTAAATTGAATCCAAGAATATTCGAGCAATTTCCTCACCTGTATAAGGATGAGATAGAGCTACAAAATGTGCATATTTTGTAAGTCTATCAACAATCACCATAATTGTGTCTTTACCCTCTGACTTGGGGAGGCCCTCAATAAAGTCCATGGAGATGTGTGTTCATGCTTGTTCTGGGACTTCTAAGGGCTGCAGTAACCCTAGGTAGGGGTTATGTTCATGTTTAGCCTTTTAACAAACATCATAGCTCTTAACCCAATCTAACACCCATTCTCTCAATCCCTTCCAATAAAACATGGATTTAACCCTTTGGTAAGTACCAATGATCCCTGAATGTCCCCCAAGAGAAGAATTATGCATAGTCAAGATAATTTTATGTTTCAGTTCACCATTACCACCAATACATAACCTATTCTCCTTTCTCAAAAGACCTCAATCAAGAGAGAATTTAGGATAGGCTTTTGACTGCAATGCCTTAGCTTGCGTGATTCTTCTAAAATAAAAATCATGCTCATAACTAGCATGCACCTCTTGAATCCAAGTAGGTTGTACTACAGTCATGCTAACATACTCAACAGTTGGTTGCTCCCTTCTAGAAAGGGCATCAGCTGCTCTGTTGGTAGTTCTCTTCTTATATTGGACCTCATAGTCCATTCCCAGCAATTTAGTAACCCATTTCTGTTGCAACGTAAAATCTACCCTCTACTCTAGAATGTGCTTTAGACTTTGTTGATCAGTCTTAACAAAGTGATTTCCAAGGAGATAGTGCTTCCATTTTGTCACAGCCAGTAACACTGCATAAAATTCCTTTTCATACACAGACAAGCCTTGATTTTTCTTACCCAAGGCCTTACTAATGTATGCAATTGGCCTCCCTTCCTGCATAAGGACATCCCCTATACCTTTATCACTAGCATCAGTCTCAATGTGAATGGCAACTTGAAATTAGGTAAAGCTAGCAGAGGGATAGTGGTCATTGCTGTCTTCAGTTTCTCAAAAGCCTCAGTAGCTTCATCATTCCAGTGAAACCCATTCTTTTTTAATAACTGAGTTAGAGGTCTGCTGATTAATCCATATCCCTTCACAAATTTCTATAGTAACCTGTCAACCCAAGGAAACCTCTCAATGCCTTCACTAAGTTAGGTCTAGGCCAAGATAGCATACACTTTATCTTGGAGGGATCAGTGGCAACACCATTATGGGATATGATGTGGCCCAAATATTCAATAGAAGACTTTCCAAAGCTGCACTTGCTAAGCTTTGCATATAATTGGTGCCTTCTAATAGTCAGCAGTACAAGGGTTAAGTGCTGCATATGTAACTCCCATGTAGGGCTATACACAAATATATCATCAAATAAAACCAAGACAAATTTTCTTAAATAAGGCCCAAATACACTATTCATGAGAGACTGAAAAGTTGAAGGGGCATTACAAAGTCCAAATGGCATAACTAGGAACTCATAGTGTCCTTGGTGTGTCACAAAACTGGTTTTTGGAATGTCCTTAGGTTCCATTCTAATTTGGAAATAACCTGATCTCAAATTTAGTTTAGAAAAGAACATAGCACCATGTAGCTCATCAAGCAGTTCATCTATAACAGGGGTAGGGAAAAAATGCTTAATAGTCAAGCTATTGAGATACCTATAATCCACACAGAGCCTCCATCCACCATCCTTCTTTCTCACTAGTAACACTGGTGAAGAAAATGGGCTATGGCTAGGCCTGATAATCCCTGCATCCAGCAGCTCCTTAACCATGTTTTCAATTTCATTTTTCATAGTATAGGGGTATCTGTAAGGGGCTTGTTTCCTTGGAGTGATATTGGGTTTTTAGGTTGATTTGGTGCTGGATACTCCTATCAGGGGTAATCCTTGAGGCTCTGCAAAGACATCCTCATATTCATTCAATAGTCCTGCCATTTCTAGATTCCCTTCTGCTTCCTTCATAGGTGTCATGCTCACTGAAAATAATTTGCCAAATACCCCATAAGTACTTCTTCTTATCAGCTTACTCATGGATCTTGCTGAAATTAATTTCAGTTCAGAGTGTTCAGTGATGGCTTTCAAAGTTATCTTCCTGCCTTGTTGAGTAAGAGTGACTCTCATCTTGTCATAGTCAAACTCAGCAGGACTATGCATCTTTAACCAGTCACCTCCTAGAACCATGTCACATCCCCCTAATTTTACCACCTTTATAGGATAAGAAAAATTGTACCCCTGAATACACCATGTGAAGTTTTGACAAATGATCCTGCTAACCATCTTGGTGCCATCTGCTATGCTAATCATCATTGGTGTGGTGGAAGTGAGAGAACATCCCAATTTTGCTGCCATTCCCTCATCAAGGAAGCAATTGGTACTCCCACTTTCTATTAAAACCTGGATATTCTTCTTATATGCTACCCCTTTGAATCTTAGGCTATTCATGTCAGTGTTCCCTGACATGGCATTCAATGAAATAGTCATGTCCTCTTCTAGTATGTCTTCATGTTGCTCATCTGTCCTCAACTGATCCCTTTCAAAGGCACCTTCTTCCTCTTCGGTCATGATGACAAATAGCTGTCTATTTTTACATCTATGACCAGCAGTGTAAACTTCGTCACAATTATAGCAAAGGTTCTTCTCCCTTTGCGCTCTCATTTCAGCACTGGTAAGTAATCTCCTTATAGGTGGATTGTTGTCAATGTTGTTCTTATATGGGGTTTAGGTGGTATGAATGATTTCTGATGGTTGTGGTTACTAGGCTTGAAGTGAGGTTTCTGGTAAGCTGAAGCCCTGCGGACAATGGCATCTACCGTGACTTCTTGTTTCTTAGCCAAGTTAATGGCCTGCTGCAGGTTGTGGGTCTTCATAGTCAACACAGCTCCTTGGATTTATCCTTTCAAACCACTAATGAAACTTGCCACAAAAAAGTCTTCAGAAAATTCCTTGTTAAAAATGAGCATTTGAGCCTTCAAATCTTCAAATTTTTCCAAATACTCTGCAATACTTCCAGTTTGGTGCAGCTTGTTGAACTCTCCTATCATGAGTTCTGGATCTACATTATCAAATCGATCATAAACTGCCTTAACAAACTGTGGCCAAGTTAACCGGAAGCCTTCCTCCATATAATCTTGATACCAAAGTTCAGCCTTTCATTCCAGATGTATGGATGCGTGTTGTACCTTGTGCTCTTCACTAATGGTAGTGACAATCTGGAAATAACGATTGCATTTCTTAACCCAAGCCCTCGGGTTAGACCCATCAAACTTAGGGAACTCTACCTTAAGAAAAGGTGCAAAAACCCCATGTGAAGTGTGGCTCTCATGTTCAACAGAAAAATGAGGATTGGGGGTGTGTGAGAAGTGAGCTTGGGTTGGTGTTGGTGGAGTATGGATCTGTAAAGGGGGTTGTGAGGTTGATCCCTTTTCCATGCCTGCAGTTAATCCTTCTCCAAGGATTGATTTGTTTCTGTTGTATGATTGCATTTGCTCCACAATACCTTGTAGTTGCTACTGAATAAATTTTTGACTACTTTCCAGATTAGTCAATGTATTCTGCATTCCACTTTGGTTACTGGATAAGCTCTCCAACTGGGATTGAAAATGTTGTTCACTTGCTTGCCTTAATGCCTTTTCTTCCAAGAGTAAAATTTCATTTTTTCTTTCTTTTTGATTTTCTATTATGTCTTTGAATCGTGTAACATCAGCCATTATTGTGAGTATTGATGTGATTGTTCCGAGGAAAGTTGGCTCTGATGGCCAAATGTAATATAACAGATACTTTTTATAATTTTTAAATCAAAGAGCAGCAGAAAAAGGTGAGAATTAGAGAGAAATTGGGGAAAAGATAACAAATAACTTTCTTCATTGATTTCCAAAGTGCTACAATTTGGGAATAAAAAGGTAGGATCCTACGATCCTTACATTAGGTAAAAACAAAAGATAACAAACTTGACAGCTATTCTCAGCCACCTTAGATTAGTGTTGTTCCCTCCAACGTAAATCCTCGTACTAAATTGATTTCTGAATTAGCCGTTGAGGTCTTGCCACGCGCGCCCTTCTTCGAAATCAATTTACTGATCCATTTCGCCATCCAACGGCTGTAATCGGCCTTTAGATTACCCTTGATCCAACGGTCTGAATTAAAATCCCCAATTTGATCAATATTCATGACACCAAATACACTTCTTCAACTCACACTTCTTCGTTCATTCTCTCGTCGTCCGTTATTTCTAATCCGTTCATTGTTCACAGGCCAAGTTAGGGTTTGTAATTTTTAATATGCTTTTTATATTTTCTGATTTTTTGTGCTTTTTATATGGAGCTACGATGAATGTGTGTGAATGAGGTTAGATTTTTATATTAGGGTTTTGATTTGTTGAGCAGGTTTATTTGGTGTAGCTTAGGTAAATTGACTTTATTTGATTTTGTGCATTTTTAGTGTTGAAGTCTTGTCTACTGATTTTACTGCAATTTGTTAAATAATAATCTATTTTTTGGTTTGTGTTATTATTTCGTGTCTATATGTGTGTGCCTTTTAATTTGAGCTCTTTTTTTGTGACTATTTTGTCTATGTTACTTTTTAGTAGGTTTATTTGCTGCATAGATTGGGTGAATTGTTTATTTTGTTGATTTTGTTCATGTTTTTTGTCTTGATTTCTGCTTCTGATGTTCTTATTGCAGTTTGTTTGTTTTTTTCTTTTCATTCACCTTGTGATTTTAAATGATAGTCTGTCCTTTTGAGTCTATGTTATTATCTTGTTTCATATTTCAAATGTTGTTTGTTTCATATATCTTGTTTGTATCTTGATTTTGTTGTTCTGTTTTCAATTTTTAAAACTGTCTTCTAAATATTATATATGTGTTGAATTTGGGATTTGGAGTTTTAGTCTGAAAAGTAGATTTATAATAGTTTTGTTGTTTGCTTTTGGTCATACATGATCTTTAGGTAAACCAGTAAGTAAACCAATACAATATGCAGACAAACCATGAATACAATTTACTTTTGTATGCTATCTGTGTGAATCGTATGACCATAATCAGCTTTTGGCATACTAATATCCACACTCTCAAAATATGTGAGCAACTTTTCAAAGTGAGCTTATGAAAAGGGATATTTATTCATTCTTGATTTTTTTATAGGTCTTGGCATGTCGACGTCGGAATCGAGTCAACCTAATCGTGTTCGTGGCAATGAGGAGGTTACTAATCAAACTCAAAGTAGAAAAAGAAAGGTTTCATTTGTTTGGAGCCATTTTACGAAGATAAAAGGTGTAAATAACTTTACGCAAGCCAAATGCAACTATTGTAGTAAGGTAATGTCACCTAAACCTTCGGATGGACTACACACTTGAAAAATCATTTGCCCAATTCTTGCCCTAATAAACCGAATCTTGGATTAGAAGGGACACCTGTAGTTCAGTTTGTATTTGATCAATCAAAAAGTAGGACACAGTTGGCAATAGCATGTATTAAACATAAGTATCCATTCAACATGGCAGAGCATAAATTTTTTTGAGGCATTTTTGAAGGGATTGAACCCCAATTTTGATCTTCCTAGTAGAAACACAATACAAGCAGATGTGATAAGTGTTTATAAGGAAGAAAAGATCAAAATGTATAGGTTGTTGGGTGGGTTCAATCTAGACTATCTTTTACTACTGACATTTGGTCATCTGAGCATTCACATATTTCATATTGTTGTCTAACTATGCATTTTATTGATGAGAATTGGGAGCTTCAGAAGAGAATTATAGCTTTTAAGAAAATTCTTTATCCTCATGGAAGTGAGAATTTATTTGAATTTATGCGAGAATCCATTTTGGAATGGAATCTAGATAAGAAATTATTTTCAGTTGTTGTAGACAATGCTACATCTAATGATTCAATGATTGGTAAATTGAAAGAATGGCTTCTTTCTAAAGATTTGATTGATTTAAATGGTGATTTGTTGCATGTGAGGTGTACTGCACACATACCTAATTTAGTTGTGCAAGATGGCTTGAGTCAGATTAGGGGACTTATAGAAAAGATTCGTGAAACATTTAGATATTAAAAAAAGTCCTCTAGAGCAGCTCAAAGGTTTGAAACCGCGTTACATGAATGTAACTTGAAATATAAGAGGCAAGTGGCGATGGATGTGCCTAATAGGTGGAACTCCACGTATGATTTGCTTGAGACAGCCTTGCCTCTTAGAGAAGCCTTTTGTCGTCTTGAAAGACTTGACAAACATTATTTGTCTAACCCATCTGAGTCGGAATGGGAGAGGGCTATAGCTATACATGGGTCTCTAGTTATTTTTATGAAGTTACTAGGCGTTTTAGTGGTAGCAAGTACCCCACTTCAAATGTGTTCTTCCTAGACATATTTAAGATTCATTAGATGAATGAGCGGGAACGAAGTGAGCATGATTTCATTAAGAACATGGCTCATGTAATGAAGCAAAAGTTTGTTAAGTATTGAGACAATTGTTGTTTGGTTTTAGCTATTGCAGTGGTATTCGATCCTAGGTACAAAATGAGTTTGGTGGAGTATTACAATACTAGGATATATGATGCAGATGCTGCCCGCTATATCAAAAAGGTCCTCGATACTTTGAAAGATTTGTTCCTCACCTACGGGGATGGTGTCGTAGCTCTATTTACGAATGATACGACGGTTGGAAGTAGCTCCACCCCCCACACATGCAATGAATATGAAGACTATGAGAGATGGTTTGATGAGAGAAGTGGCTTAGCCAATAAAAAATGAGAGTGGGAAAAGTATTTAGAGGAGACAAGGTATCCTAAAATTGAGAATTTTAGTATCTTGAATTGGTGGAAGATGAATAGCCCTAGATTACACATATTGGCAAAAATAGTGCGTGATGTATTAGCTGTACTAGCTACTACGTTTGCATCTGAGGCAGCTCGTGTCATTAATGAGTCGCGTGCTTCTTTAAGTTCAGACGTGGTTGAAGCGCTTATAGTAGCTGATGATTGGATTAGAATGGAACCAGATCCAAATACGAGTAAGTTGATTTTATTTATTTTTATAATTATCTTTAAATTGTGAACTATATCTTATTTCTCATTGTAATATAATTTTTTTACAGTTTCGAGTTTTACTCAATCATTTGGATCCGAAGTGGAGAGCATCCAAAGGCTATGAGAAGAAACATTAAAGTGGAGATCAATTCCTCATAGCAGCAGTGAATTTATTTTTATGATATGGTGTTACCTCACGTAGTTACTTTTGTAATTAAACGTATTGTATATTGTGGTTGAGAGTGGTAGAAAACTCTTGTACTTTCATAAGTTAGAAGATACATTTTGTTGAAGTTTTTGGTTGTTCAGAATTAATTAGGAATATCTATATGTACATGTATATTTGGTTAAAGTCTTTGGTTGTTAAACTTTGTTGAAGTCTTGATGTTCAGAATTATTAAGAATATTTATATGTCCATCACTCCGTGTGTATTTGGTTGAAGTTTGATTGTTAAAGTAGTGTACTAGTGTATTGTCGAGCAATTCTCTATTATTGTCAAGATACCAAAGTTCATTTATGATTTTTGACCAATTATAAATTCTCTAATTAAATATGTGAGAATGCTACAAATATAAAGTGTGATTTGTGAAGTTAATTTAAACAAATACAAAGAAAAAAGTAACTTAAATTAAATATTAGATCCAACTTAACTGGTGTAAGGACATATACCAAAATACACAATATATTAACTCATTAAAAGCCAAAAAAAAAAAAAAGTTGGCCGACCCGACCCGCTATCTGCTTTCCACCTGGTCAATACCCGGTCAGTGGACCCATCGGGTAAACGACCAGGTCGGGTACAGGTCGGGCGACAAAAAAATTAACGGGTAATGGGCGGGTTTGGGGCGGGTACTACGTTAACAGGCTTAGTCGCGATCAATGGCCACAATCACAAGCATTGTGGTGCACTTGATCAGCGTACACCTCTTCAGTCAAACCTCTTCAGTCAAACGATTGTCGATTTGGCAAAAGCGGTGCCATTTTAGTGAAAAACCATTTGTAATGATTGGACTAAAAAGTTGTATCTCCCGACTTATAACTTTTATTTCTTCATATAAATAGACTTTTCATTAATCCCATTTTCTCTTTACTTAAAAACATTCTCTTTTCTTTCTTGTTAAAATCTATTAAGTGCATTACTTACATAGTATTGAATAAAGTCCAAAACTTTGTTTTGCTTCATGAGTTTCTTTAATTGTGGTATTACTATTTCAATATAAAAATTATAGAAAACTACTAGCTTTAAAGAAAAAGAATAATCTTTTTGCCTCCACTGATATTCTAGAGATGTACATTTTTACAACAATTATAAATGTAAGAATTCATTAATATCAAAGAAAAATGGTAAGAAAATTAAGGCCTTGTTTGTTTTTATTTTCAAATTTTATTTTCAAGTTTTTAAATTCCAAAATTAAAAATAAACTTAACACAACAAATTCTCATTTTAATTTTTATTTTTTCAACTCTATTTTTTTAATCTTCTATATAACTAACTATCAATCATATATACATCACTTCACATATTTACCAATCAAAATTATTTATTATAATCATTTTTCACTTTCTCTTTCATATTTTACAATTTTTTATCCATACTTTTTTATTTTTTATACACATAGTCATTATATACACCACTAACATAATTATTCTACGCATCATCTATCAACCTATCACTATTGATTTGACATATCTTACAACTTTCAATCTATTTTTAAAAACATAAACAAACATCATTCTCACACGAATTTTCATGATACGATTTTCATTTCAAAAACATAAACAACCTAAGAGTTTTGAGTTTTATATTTTCAAAGTAAATAGAACTTCAGGGCCAATTGGATGGAACATCCATCTCTAAAAATTATTTTTCATGACAAAAGTAAGAAAAAATATTTTTAGAAATAAGAAATATGTTGTGAGATGTGTGTTTGATAGAATTTTTTAAGAGAAAAATATGTAATGATTATGGTTGATGTGATGTATTTTTTGTTGTGAAAAATTATTAAGATTATTGTTTAAATATAATTTATTATAAATTATTTAGCCAAAATCATCGATTTAAATGTCAAAAAATAGCCACAATGGATCTTATTTTAAATGTTGAATTATTTTACATTAGAATATGTGATTAATTTGAGTTTTGGAGTTGAAAAATAGTCGAAAAAAATCTTATAAATCGATGTGTGAGCTGTCAAATCATGAATAGTAAGATTAATATTTTCTCTTATCTTGCAAAAATTTATTCAAAATTATCTAAAATTTTGAGAGATTTAATTGAAATTATTTTCGTAACATACCAAACAATTTAAACTTTTTGAATTTTTTTGTTCTGAATATTTTTTTTGGGATGAAGTTACCATCCAATTGGGCCCTCGATCTTTCAAATTATTCCACTTACTCATTTTATCTTTCATTCAATTTTATTTTATTGGTTTATCTATTTTATGTGGGGGAGATACGAAGCAGGTATCATTAAATGCATATGTTTCAGTGTTTATGGTCTCCCACTAATTGACGAGGATGACTAACAAACTAAGTCAAAATCACAAATTAAAATATATATTTATTTATATGTGTGTCACATATTAAATTTATATGCATTGTTAGAATATAAAGTTTGGAACCTTAAATTGAATTGAGTACTCGTAATATCAATCTTTATGTCCAACTTTTTGAAACTTAACGTCAATTTCCACTCAATATATGTAACCTAGTGAAAACTATCCATATATAAGAAAGCACAATCTCAAAGTTATTTATGAATAATATAATTGAACTCAACTGTATCTCATAAGTAATTTAATTTTTTATTGGACTATCATAAAAGTAATTATTAATATTTATTTAAAATATTTAGACTTTAAAATTTAAAATAAGGTAATTACCAATATAGTCTTAATTGAATAAAGAAACCTTTTTTAAATAGCTATTTCTCTTATTAATAATGTTTATTAATATTTTATTTCTTTATATTCATTCTATTCAGTTTATCAAGCATGTATTATTATTTTAAAATTAAAATAAGATGATTTGTACTCGTATAGCAGCCAAATTTTATTATATATAATGATTATTTATATTTATAATCTTATGCATTGTTCCGTTCTAAATTTTTACCCTCTCTTACTATTTACTAACAAAAAATACCAAAAGTTGTGAAAAAGATTAAAATGAAATTTGTTTGCTTATACTCATTTTAGACAATTTATTTTTTTATAAATAAATTGTTTACTTATGCAATTTTTTTTAACACAGATTACATTTATACAATTTCTTTTACATAATTTAGGAAAAAAATATAATTTACACCCTTAAATATAGCAGTATTATAAATGGTTTTTCAACTTTAAAAGGTACCAAAATTAGTCTCTCATACAAATTTATAAGTATGCTAAGTGTTTTCATCCAAAGTAACCTTAAACATGTAATAGTCGAAAAATTATTCAGATAATTCAAAACTTAAATTAATTTGACAGATGATTTACAAATAAAAAAGTGATATAGATATGAAAAATAAGTTAACTTACTTGTTTAAATAATTTAAATAAAAAGATAAGTTATGTACTTTCTATTGAATTTTCATTAATGTATATAAAATGTCAATAGCAACCATTTCATAGTCATTTACCGAAATAAGAGTATTAAGGGCATGTTTGGATGACTGTTTTTAAAGTGTGTTTTTGTTTTTCCAAAAGAAAAATATGAAAAAGGCGTTTGGTTGGGCTTGTTCTCACTTTCTGTTTTTGAAAAACAAAACTCCAAAATCTGATATTTTGCAAAACAGGTTTTACCTGTTTTTAAGTTTTACAGAACACTTTTACACTCCAGACTTAAAAAAATACAGCACTTAAACCTTCATTGAAAAAAAAATATCTTTTCTCTCTACTCATTTCACTCCTCCTCGCATCGAAACACTCCCCCTTGCAAAGTGTTCCCGATTTTTTATTTTTTTTTCAAACATGATTTCAACATTATTTATACTGCAAAATTGTTTTGATAAAACTGTTCTACAAAACTATTTTGCAAAACTTCAAAAACAAAAACAATCCAAACAGACCCTAAGTTTCTTAGGTGTCATAATATAGCTAGAAAAAGTTATCCGAATATGAACGTATATGACACTTATTTAGGTTGTTTGATATTCGTATATTATAAAATATATTAGTTGAGTATTTCATAAATATATACTCAACTTTTTTTAATTAATAAATATAAAAACTAAATTACGCCACATACCCAAAAAATGATGATATTTTTTTAATTATGTGAGGCGTTACTCCTTAACAAATGCTTTAATTAAATTTGGAACGCTATTAATAAATGATGAAGATATTTTTTATGACACCATTTTCGACAACAAGGACTATGGCTGTTATCTATTCACTTACCAAGTCTCTACAATTACTTATTTTGCCACTCCACAAATTACTTTCTCATCGCTGTTATTCATTCAATGACTATAATAACTTTGGTTATATAAATTATTTTATTCAAATAATAGATTAAAATGAATTTAAAAAGTTGCAACTTATTTATTATTTCATATTAATTCCGATAAAAAATTTAGATTTTCCCTCGTAATCCCTCTTAATCATAAGTGTACTTAATATCTTTTGCCGACAAGAATATCTTTTGCCGACAAATATGATCTGTAAATAAAATTTACCAAAAAAAAATTACACGTGTTAATAACTTGACCGACATATTTAATAAGTCAGAAAGAATTGCGAGTTAATGATTGCATTTGACGTTATTTATTGAAAAATAATAGCATTTATGTAGTTATAGTCAACATAGATTAAACACTTAGACGGATTATACTAACTATTTAAGCATTATAGTAACTGTATGAGATTTTTATAACTTTGTGTAATTAAAGACGATACTAAAATATTTACAATCACCTAAGTTGATACATAAATAAGGCTTATATAATGTCATATAAAGCAAATGAAATATTTTTTATCTAATAAAAAAATCAAGTAAATAAATTTAATTGCACCTTTTAAACTATCAATCAGAGTTAAATTGATTGAAAATTCTGAAATTGTAAAAACTATTGAAGAAATTTATTTCATAATACAATATAATTATCCCCTTTAATACCTCAATCTCGTATCTCGCTCCACATCATTCGTTCACAAATATGCAATTTTTTTAACACGGATTACATTTATACATTTTTTTTTACATAATTTAGAAAAAAAATATAATTTACACCTGTAAAGTATAGCAGTATTAAAAATGGTTTTTCCACTTTAAAAGGTACCAAATTAGTCTCTCATACAAATTTATAAGTATGCTAAGTGTTTTCATCCAAAATAACCTTAAACATGTAATAGTCCAAAAATTATTTAGATAATTCAAAACTTAAATTAATTTGACAGATGATTTACAAATAAATAAGTGATATAGATATGAAAAATTAGTTAACTTTCTTGTTTAAATAATAATTTAAATAAAAAGATGAGTTATGTACTTTCTATTAAATTTTCATTAATGTATATAAAATGTCAATCGCAACCATTTCATAGTCATTTACCGAAATAAGATTATTAAGTTTCTTAGGTGTCGTAATATAGCTAAAAAAATTATCCGAATATGATCGTATATGACACTTATTTAGGTTGTTTGATGTTCCTATATTATTAAATATAGTAGTTGAATATATTAGCAATTTAGCATAATAATTTTTTTATTATACATTTTAATACATTTTACAGTTTAGAAATTCATATTAAATATTTATTATATTTCAGGCATGTAAATTTTATTTTACCCCTTAATATATATGCTAACATACTCACAATCGTCACATTGCACCCTTTTCATTTTTTTTCTTCATATATTTACATTTCGAATTGACAAAAATGACCCCTTCATATAATATATACATATTAATTATTATGTATGTTTATATATAAGCATGTATTTTTTAATTGTATATGTTAAAGTGTGAGGCGTTACTCCTTAACAAATTTGCTTAATTAAATTTGGCACGCTCTTAATAAATGTTGAAGATATTTTTTATGTCACCACTTTCGACAGCAAGGACTATGGCTGTTATATATTCACTTACCAAATCTCTACATTTACTTACTTTGCCACCCCACTAATTATTTTTTCATCGCTGTTATTCATTCAATGACTATAATACCGTTGGTTATTTAAATTATTTTCTTTAAATAATAAGATTAAAATAAATTTAGAAAGTTGCAACTCAATTGTTATTTCATACTAATTTCGATAAAAAAAAAATTGATTGCCCCTCGTAATCAAAACGATCATGTGCACTTACTATCTTTTGCCGACAAATATGATCTGTAAATTAAATTTATTAAAAAAGTTACACGTGTTGATAAATTGACCGACATATTTAATAAGTCAGAAACGATTGCAAAGTAATAATTGCAGTTGACGATACTTATTGACAAATAATAGCATTTATGCGGTTATAGTCAACGGAAAGTAGATTACGCAGTTCGACTGATTATACTAACTATTTGAGCGTTATAGTAACTATACGAGATACTTATAAATTCGTGTATTAAAGACGATACTAAAATAGTTACAATCACCCAAGTTGATTACATAAATAAGGCTAATATAATGTCATATAAAGCAAATGAAATATTTTTTATCTAATGAAAAAATCAAGTAAAAAGGGATATATTATTGAGTATTAAACCATAATAAGAGTGCCCCTAATGCAAATTTTTTTCCTACCTGCCTAACCATGCACATTTCTTTTGTGTGTATATATATATATATATATATGTATATGTAGAGAGAGAAAGAGATACTTTACTGTTCTTATTGTTTATTATTTCTTTTTTCTCTCTCTAAAATCTGTACTGTTATAACGAAAGGCGGACTTGGCTCTCCGGCATTGACTCCTTCAGAAGCAAATCACTGAAGTTATATATACGTATATATAGAGATCGGTGAGCTTAATTATACCTGATTAGATTCTTGTGTTTTTTCTTTAAATCTCTTTTTTTAATGCAATTAAAATGCTTTTAATTTGGCTGTAAAGAACCCATATCGGTATTTGATTGCATTCCACACATGTGAGAATCTTCTTCATTGGAGATTTATGCACCTGAAAATATTTCAATCTCAGAATTTGGTAATTAAAATCCTGGATTAATAGTTGTGATTCAGGTGTTACACACTTTTGTGCTCTGTTTTCAATTATCCCTTTCCATTTCCAATTTCTGTGTTATTTTTGGTGGGTTTTATCCAAGGTGCATTTGGTGGTAAGTAAAGATTTCTAGCTGGGTTTCCAAAATTAACATGCACAAACACACACATACATATATAGATATATTACTCTTTGTTTAATAGAGGAAAAAATACTGGGTTTTGGAATTCAATTGATGGCATTTAATTACATGGGATTTTAAACACATGTTCATCTGATAAATTTAGAGTCTATAAGCAGTTTTATTTCATTGATAAAATTGTTTTATGAAATTTCAGGTACGAGAATTGAGATTCGCCGCATATAGCTTGATTTCTGGCAGAAAAATGATCTAATTGGAGTAAAGAATACTCTGTTCACATCAGTCGAAAGATGAATCTGGGGAAGGCATTTTCGATCCCCCAGAAGCATGGATTCATACAAAATGGAGATATTTGGATTTCAACACCACCAGAAAATCCTGTTTTGCAGATAACAAATCATGCCCAGTCTGAAATGCCACAAAATCAGATAGTTGGATCAGAGGATTGGCAAGATTTGCTTGGAATTTACACCGGGCTTTTACAAAACCAGCCCTCAAACGCAACACCTCAAAACTTCAACCAAAATAACCTTGTGGGTCCGAAGAATTCGAATCCAATCGGCCTGAATCATGGGCTGCAGCATAGTCAAGCTGTTGATCCTGTGATGGCCTACAATGGGCAATTTCGTAATTTCGATCCAACGGGTCCCACAAGGTCAAATCCTCGAGAGTATAGCACTCCGAATCATCAAAAAGAAGGAATTACGGGCTCCTTTGTTCCTCCTCGAAAGGTTGATACTTTGGCAGAATTGATGGGGATGAAGAGTGTTACGTCAAATGGAGCACCGTATAGAAGCACTAATATCGTGGACAAGCCCATTATTATTTGTCCACATTCTCAAGGTGAAAGCAACACAAGGAACCACGTGGTGCATGCAAACCGTGATATCGGTGTTAACAACCTGCAAGAAACGCCAAACGGTAAGTAAATTATACGTGACATACATATTCTTTAACTCATATCTTTTGCATTAAACATTAAGACTTACTGTATACTTCGTTTTTAATCGAAAATGTTGTGCATTAGATTTCACCTGCTGGAAATACATAGAATATGAAAAATAAAGGCAATTTAACAATGTGCATTTGTTTCTCTAAGTAAGAAAACAAGTAGCTACAAGACATTGGTTCATATTTTGCCTTGTAATGAAGAAAATGAATGCTTACTTCTGATTCTTATTCACAATGACATCTGTGATACTGTAATAGGCGTCCAAATGACATTTATTATATGTGCCCAAATGACAAGTGATGACATTTCTAGCTTCAAATGAAATGACTCCATATTTATCAAAGACTATGAGTCATTTCAAATGTTCAGATTTCATGGGTTGATATATGGGGGGGGTTTAAAACCCTGCTAGCCGAACATTCCAACCCCCTATTATACAGGGTTCCACATGGAGCCCACACTTGAAACGGGCAGGGTTACTTAGGACCTTAAGGTCCGACCCGCTAAGTATCATCCTCGTTTGGTATCCCTTATTTTGGCCATTGCTTGCTGGTTTTGTATCTCTGTTACTTGATCAAGAATGCCAATTCATTGCAGTTTCCCATTTCTCATCTTTCTGTTTTGAATGATTGACTTATCTCATAAAACTTCAAATGTTTGTTGCTATTCAGTTGATCATTGCTGCATTTTTTGAAAATATTTCAGATAAATATATAATGATGAACAAGTGATGCATAAACAAGTTTAAAAGATTCATGAAATATCATTTCTACATGTATTGCAATGCATATATAAGTTTTTCTTGGAAATATAAAATAATTATAAGTGCTCAATTTCACAGGTAGACTTTCAGCCCCTTATCGGCCCAACTATAACCTAAACTTACCACCAGGATCAGAAGCTGGAGAATCCTCAAGCACTTCCAGGCCCTTCCCATTAGGTCCGGTAACACCAGATCAGCAGAAGCAGTCAAATACACACCAGATAATTCAAGTACCACATTTGTTGATTGATGAAATGTATACCCCAGAAAAATATAAGCAGGGTAACATTATCTCAACCCCAAAACATCCTGAAATTCTCGAAAAAGACCATAATGAATTGTTAAAAAACAATTCTGAAGGTGGAAATGGAGGAATTGATCTGAACAAAACACCACAGCAGAAAACACCAAAGCGAAAGAAACACCGACCAAAGGTAGTAATAGAAGGCAAACCGAAGAAAACTCCAAAACCTGCTGTTGAAAAAAGTAATACACCCAGTGGAATTCCTACTCCAAAACGAAAGTACACCCGCAAAAATGGCGTTAAAACCTCAACAAATACATCAACTGATCCAGAAAATGCGGTTGAAGTATCTACTATGGAGCGACCTACAAAATCATGCAAAAGAGCATTAAACTTTGACTTGGATAATGGAGCAAAAACGGAAAGCTTGGGCAGAGAATTTGACAATAGTGAAGGGAACAAACGTCATTTCAATTTGAATTTGAATTTGGATTCTCAAATTGCAGAATGGTCTATGGAATTAAATGGGCCATCAACATCTGTGGTGAGAGATGGTCAGCAAAACACATATGGCAAAGAAAAACAACAAACAGAGATTGCGTACAATTTTGTCCACTCGGTGAATAAAAGTCCTCAAGAGTCATTACAACTCGCAGCTACAAATCCACCACCTACGTATAAAGACCGTGCCTTGAATATCATCGCCAGGAGCTTGTACACGCGAAATGCTAGTATAAACAACAGTGGTGACCTTGCTGTCATTCTAGCAAATACGAGTGAACCAACCATAGACAATAGAAGGCAATCGACACTTCAGATTATGCCACATGTCACAGAGAAGCAAGGAAGAGAACATGTACAGGCTGAGCCAAGAGAGTGTCAAACTATCGACCTGATGGGCTCTCGACTATGGTCACGTGGAATTTCAGAGACAAGCCACTCTAGTAGTGTTAGCAATAAAATTTGGCAAAATGGTTTCATAAATGGCAAAAAAACAAAAGGTGAGGATAAATTCCATGGAACCTCATTCAGCATACCTTCTGGCACTACGAATGTTGATATCTCAGGACAAACTGAAAGCAGAGGGAATCGAAGTTTCCCTGCACAAAGCTCCATAATGCACCAGAATGGTGGATTAACAAATTCTCATACTAGAGGACAAAGCAACTCCAGAAATTCAAATAATAAATCCACTGTTTCTTGTGATCGGTACATGAACTCTCAAGATCTCACTGATAAATTTCAACAGCAACATACCTCATCTCAAGCGCATTTACGAGCGGAAAAAATGCCACAGAAGACATACCATCACCTTGCTAAAGAGCAAATTATCAACTCCCTCACAACAGTTACTAACTGGAATCCGGAGTCTGCATCTAAAAGGGGACCTAAATTTGTTCCAACAAACGAAATTCTAAATTCTCCTAATCGTGTTGCAGTCAAGAAACGGACTGCTGGACAAGCATCATCCAAAAAAGTGTCCATTATGGATAAAAATCTTCAACAAGATGCAGAGAACTGGAGAAGTCATGGGCATTCTACCAAGAAAGTCACAGGTGAAGTGTCATTTAGCAAGTTATCCTATTAACATAAAGATGATTATTCAAAAACTAAAGCTGCTTTCATGCTCTTTCGCAGGTTCACAAGACAAGATAAATTTAGTTTGTGTTGACTATCTCACAGACCGTATGAAAGATCTACACATACATGGTAATGGCAAGGAGATAGTTTGGAAAGAGCAAAATGCGCTCGTTCCATTCAAAGGAGATGGTGCTATTGTTTCATATGAGGAATTTAATCCAGTTAAAAAAAGGCGACCACGGCCTAGAGTTGACCTTGACCCGGAGACAAATAGGTTGTGGAACCTTTTAATGGGTAAGGAGGGAAGTGAAAGTGCAGAAACAATGGATAATGATAAACAGAAGTGGTGGGAAGAAGAAAGAAAAGTCTTCCGGGGTCGAGTCGACTCATTCATTGCAAGAATGCATCTAGTCCAAGGTATTTGCTTCCATAACAAAATTTTCATAATTTTCCCTATCTTATTTGGTCATAAACAAATATGTTTATTAAATTGTTAAAAGACCAAGATACAAAATAATACAGTTTTTATTCATTCTAAACACTTGCAATGTAAAACTCTATGTAAGAAATTAACCACATATGGATCAGTAAACTACTTTAATTTATTTATACCAAGATTTTTCTCGTGCTTGGAATCATTAACAAATAAACTTACTATTCCGTGGTGGAGAGTGGGAAGAGGGAAATGGAGATAAAGTTGGTCCATGATCACCTACAGTATTCAGAATAATGATCAGAAGAAAGATAACTGTTAATTCTTACAGATCAGAGACTAGATATATAGTACAATTTCAAAATTAACCATACTTTATAGCTCCTTGATGTATTAAAAAATACTTTTAAATGTATAGAACCTCTTAAATGCTCCTTCAACTTAAGTTGATTGTCATATATTGACTTCTAGTGCCAATTTGACCATTTTCTGGACAATAGTCCTATTCTATTGAGTTTCGAGAAAGCACACTATAAAATTAGTAATTCACACACTAATCTTATAGTATTAATATACCCCAAAACCAAGTGGGCTACTGACTTCAAGAAATGGTCAACTTTGCCAAGAAGAAAGTCAACCTAAAACAAACAACAATAACAAACTCATAATCTCAGATTTATCATCAAGTTTGTATCTTTGCAGGGGACCGGCGATTCTCAAAATGGAAGGGATCAGTTGTGGACTCAGTTATAGGTGTGTTTCTCACACAAAATGTCTCAGATCATCTTTCAAGGTAAAAATCGGTTTCATTCATAGAAGCGTAAAACCATTTAAGGAAAAAAAAGCTAGTGACATTCTTCTAACCCCCCCCCCCCCTCTCGCAGCTCTGCTTTCATGTCACTTGCAGCCAAGTTCCCTCTCAAAGCAAGAACTATGAGTCCATCGGTTGAACACCATGAGGTTCGCATAACATTTCCAGATGAGACGACTATTTATGATCACAAATTGACAAGGGAAACAGAGTTCAATAACAGCTCAGGGATATCCAAAGAAGCATCTAAACACGAGGAAGGAGATGAAATAAGAATGAGAACATTTTTGAGAAATGACAGTATGAAGAGAGCAGAGGAAGACGTAATCTCCTCACAAAATTCTTCAGAATCTATTATAATTCAAGCCTCTGAAGATATCAAATCCAGCTCAGGGTCAAATTCAGAAATTGAAGATGAGTGGAATATCAGCAAAAATCAAACTTATCAAACCATTTCCAATCAGAGCTCTGTTCTACCATCCACTAATTCTTACCCAAACATGTCAATAGGCCTGGAAGAATGGGAGGCACGTGTTCTTTCACTCTCAGGAGAAGAAAGCATATCTTCATTTTCTTCAGCAGTTGATCTTCTTACCAGTAGTATAGGTGTAGGGCATCCACATGATACCATCGGACAGTCTGCAGAAATTAGTTTTATAGAAACACCAAAATCTCAACCAAACAAACATGTCGAATTGCAAACTAATTTACCAGATGGGTCCCATAACAGAAATGGACAACATCTCATCAAACATAGGCAAGGAGAAATACAAGAGACCTTTCAGCAGGAGAGTGCATTTCCAGCTGACCCCACAAGACCCGCTGAAGTATTCGGTAAACAGCCAAGTGGTAATGTACAGAGATACCCTAATGAAGATATCATTGCAGATAATATAACTCATAAACCAACTGAAATGGGTAAAACACAGTCTTCTGGAAAACCATCTACTAATAAGACTAGCACCACAACTCCGAATGAAAGAAAGCGAAAGGCCGAGAAGGAAAAAGCAGAACCATTTAACTGGGATACCTTGAGAAAGCAGGTGGAGTCAATGGCTGGAACAAGAGAAAGAAGCAGGGCCGCAATGGACTCACTAGACTATGAAGCATTACGAAATGCTGATGTTCGTGAGATTTCTGACACAATCAAGGAAAGGGGAATGAATAACATGCTAGCAGAGAGAATTAAGGTAGCAGAATTGTGACACTTGATGACTCCTTAAAAGTGCCCCACTACTTCAAGCACCTATGAACTTAGATATGTTTGTTTGATATTTTGCAGGATTTTCTCAATCGTCTGGTTCGAGATCATGAGAAAGTCGACCTAGAATGGTTGAGAGATGTTCAACCAGACAAATCCAAGTAAGTTTCCTCACTGAAGTTAAACCATATATACAGAGTCGGGCCCACATTGTCCGTAGATCAAGTTTAATACGGAAATTAAATAGAATTCAGGTTTTTGCATCCTTCAAATTCCTAACGAGCTATCACTTTGCCTCCCAAGTGAACCAAACAGCCATCTCCCACCCCCCCCAATCAAAAGTTTTGTTACATCTATTTAGGAAGCATATACTACCGTATCTCCATTTTATGCTTATACCCATATCTAAGACCACAGGCTTCTTTTTAGATAACGAAATGTCTTGCAGGGATTATCTGTTGAGCATACGAGGATTGGGGCTTAAAAGTGTGGAGTGTGTACGCCTATTAACTCTTCATCATCTTGCTTTTCCAGTAAGTCAATTTCCTGTATAAATTACGTATACCAGACAAGATATGAAAAAAACTTGTAGTGAGTATTCTGCTTGTTAGGTTGACACAAATGTTGGACGCATTGCGGTTCGACTAGGTTGGGTTCCTCTACAGCCACTTCCTGAGTCACTCCAGTTGCATCTCCTTGAAATGTAAGTACAGAAACAACCATAAAGCTCATGAACTGTTGCAGATACTACTAAGGCTATGTTTGTTTATGTTTTTGAGATACAATTTTGAAATTTTCTCGGTAAGTGTGTGAAATGATGTATATATGATTGATAGGTAGTTATATAGAAAATTGAAAAAGTAGAGTTGAAAAAAGTATGCTATATTTTCCAATGCAGGTATCCAGTGCTGGACTCAATCCAGAAATATCTATGGCCTAGACTCTGCAAACTGGATCAGGAGACCTTGTAATTTTTTTTTTCTCAACTCAATTAACTAGCTCAAATATGAGAACTATATTTGAGATATCCAAGAGTTAACTAATTAATATATTATGGAATTACAGGTATGAGCTACACTACCAAATGATAACTTTCGGAAAGGTATGCTCATGTCGTTCATAATCATTGACATCATTATGCACATTAACCACATGAAAAGATTTCTTTAAAAAAGAATTTTCTATGCATGGGATATGATATACAGGTTTTCTGCACAAAAAGAGATCCCAACTGTAATGCGTGTCCAATGAGAGCTGAATGCCGTCATTTTGCAAGCGCTTTTGCAAGGTTAACAATCCTGTCTGTGTATAAATCATATATACCTGTGAAATACTATGCACACATTGATAGATACACCACAAAATCATGATCGAAATATGCATTTGGTGCAGTGCAAGACTTGCTCTACCAGGGCCAGATGAGAGACGTATAGTCACTTCAGCTACCCCAACTAGTGCAAATAAAAGCAGTAATGTCACAATAAAGCCAATCGGATTACTTCCATCTGAAGATAACCTGGAGAGGGGTATGGGGTTGAAAGGAAACTGTGAACCATTAATTGAAGAGCCAAAAACCCCAGAGCCACCCATAAAAGTGTCAGAAAGAGACATAGAAGATGCATTTTATGAGGACCCTGACGAAATACCTGTCATAAAGCTCAACGTCGAAGAATTCACATCAAACTTGCAGAGCTTTATGCAAGAGCAGATGGAAATAGGAGAAGATGATATGTCAAAAGCCTTAGTTGCTTTGAGTCCAGAATTTGCTTCCATACCAACGCCCAAACTAAAGCATGTCAGTCGACTGAGGACAGAGCACCAAGTGTAAGTTATAGATTCTTACCAAAAACATAGAAATTTAAGGATAAATAAATAACCTAGGATGATGTCTTATATTGCTGCAGATATGAACTCCCGGATTCACATCCTCTACTGAAAGATGTTAGTCATTCTCCATATCTAGTTTTTACTATTATGATTTTTCTTATCTGCAACTTGATTTTCACTGACATAAAAATTAAATCTTTAGATGGATAGGCGAGAACCCGATGATCCAAGTCCATACTTACTGGCTATATGGACTCCAGGTAAGAATTATACCATTCACTTGATATCGTTAATGTCCACTCAAGGCATCAGTGAATATTATTGTAATAGGATGCTAAAAGTGTTTATAGAAAAAGTGACCAATGACAACCCCCCCCACCCCACCCCCAACACACACATGTGCACACATATAAAAAGCGAACAAAGAATGAAAATATAAGAGCTTAGAGTATACCGACGAGATAAACCAATTTATACTTCAGCTTTCTTGCTGAAAATGGATTATTTTTACTACTCTGCTGACTTTACCCATGTCGACATAATCTTAACCAGGTGAGACTGCTGATTCAGTTCAACCTCCAGAACCTACATGTGGCTCTCAGGAAGGAGGTGGTTTGTGCAACAAAACAACATGTTTCGCATGCAACAGCGCAAGAGAAGCACAGGCGCAAACAGTCAGAGGCACAATTCTGGTGAGCACAAATGTGAAATAATTATCAATAATTGAAGGATAATTATTAACAATAAAACACCTTTTGTTTTGTTTACGTCTTCTGCCGGTCATTTTTGCTTAAACGTCCATCTTTTTGTAGATGCCATGCAGAACAGCAATGAGAGGGAGTTTTCCACTCAATGGCACATACTTCCAGGTCAATGAGGTAATCAAGATTGTAATTCTTGAGCTGTGTATGTAGGCAATGTAAATTGGTTTTATGACCTGCATAAGAATAAGTTTAAGTTATTAAATCCACGAATATTTAAACGCACTCATTCTAGCATATGGGAATGTAAAGCATTATTGATCTTATGCAGGTTTTTGCTGACCATGAATCCAGTTTGAATCCAATTGATGTTCCAAGAAGTTTGTTATGGAACCTGCCAAGACGGACGGTATTCTTTGGAACATCTGTCACAAGCATTTTCAAAGGTAAACAAAATTTCATCACTATAAAGCTTAAGTAATAAAAAGAAAAGTGACTTACAGAAACACAATATCTGTGCTTTGCTAGGCCTGTCGACTGAAGATATCCAATTCTGCTTCTGGAAAGGTACGAATTGCCTGCAGTATTCTAACTGGATTTTTTAACTACATTTATAATTACTCAAATACTTTGAAACTTTTGTCTAAATTAAAAAATTTATCGCAGGATTTGTATGTGTCAGAGGTTTTGACCAGAAAACTCGAGCCCCACGACCTCTAAAGGCCAGATTGCATCTTCCAGCGAGTAAAATGGTTAAAAAAAATGAATAAAGATAAAATAGGATAACCATATAACATATTTTTTACATTCATTTGTCCCAATTTTTCCCTTTAGTTATTAGTAGACCTGTACTTTGAGTTGTTGCATGTATGAGTTTCTTACTGCTGCTCGAAGTATAGGTACATAGAAAGAGATTGCATGTACATCATAGACAGTTCCATTTTTCTTTTTTCTATTTATGCTCAAAAAGTGAGCCATTTTTTTGAGGATAATAGCATTAGAAGGGACACTAATAAATGGATGTATTTTTTTTTTTTTTTTTGTGTACTCTATGCGAAAAAAGACCAGTTGGCTCTAGACAAAAAGTTTAAATGCAAGCATCATTTTCAGAGCCTATTATCACCTTATACACCATTATTTCTTGAAAATCTCATAAAATACTATAATTCAATGTAAATAAACACAAGCCCGTCTATTTCGTTTCTTGGAACAAAGAACTATAGATTTCAGTTTCTCGGTTTTCCAAAACAAAGAACTTAAAACTGGCGGATTCAAAAATAAAGATTTGAACTTCCGCAAATTGAAATGTTACATTTCAGTTAAGGACAAAAAAATGCATCCTAGAAACATAAGGGTCTTATGAAGCTGCATAAATCAACATCTTACATAAGTTTTAAAGTGGGGTATTTTTCCCAACCAAATAAGCATTTTTAGTTCCGTAAAACGCGATTGAATCTAATATATATGCAACTCGAAGGGCGAAATCTAAGACGCGAATCAGACTTTAAGCCCAAAGGTCATTCTAACATAATGGATTTTTGGGTACCACTGTTTAAATGTAAGATCATATTGTATATGCTTATCAGAAATCTGATAACTAATTCAGACTTTATTTTCTCATTCTTAAGTTCTATAGAAACTCACTGTTAAAGAACTGCCAATATGCAAAAAAATTCCAAAAATTACCAATTGGATGAACTCCATTAATAAGTATGTCATTTAGAGAACCCTATAAGTATTTGAAATCCCCTACTGTTAAAACACAATAATCATACTTCTACATTAGTTTAACATACTTTTCTTGTTTACTGGTTAAGCCATTCTTGACTATAAAAATACGCTTCAAGTGCTTCACATGCCAAATTAGTGGCTAAGCCAGTATGTGTATTTTCCACATGAATTGCTTGACAAATGATATTGATAGTTTAGGCCAGTTATGTTATTGCTACTGAAAAGGGATTACTACATTCTTGCTCCCTCATCTCAACACTAAATCAATATCAATCATCTAATTCCGTGGTTATCAAAATTAAAATTTCAATTTTCATCCAAATTTAACCTTTTCTCAATTCTATTTTTTCAATTCACTATATAATTACTATCATTTCACATTCACCAATCAAATCATTCAGTATAATCATTATTTCTCTTTCTTTCATACTTTACAAATTTTTTATTTATATTTTAATTCACATAATCTTTATAAGTAAATATAATCATTCTATACATCATCCATCAACTTATCAATATTGATTTGACACATTTCACAACTTTCAATCTATTTTTAAAAACATAAACAAGCAACTACAATTCTCACACGAATTTTAGTAGTACCAAATTCCCGAGAAAATTTTAAAAAATTTACTCAAAAAACATAAACAAACAAAGCCATGAGATCATTAAAATCAAGTACACACCAAACTCAAATATCCAATACCCAATTGTTACTTAAACGCCAAACTCAAATATCCAATACCCTAAGGGTGTGTTTGGATCGAGTGATTTGGATTTGAGGAGGGGTTTGGAGGAAGGATTTGAAATGACACCTGAAATGGAGTCATTTGAAATCCACCGTAATTATGAAGAAAATAGCTCAAAGTGAATGTCCAGTGATTTGAAGTTCATTATAATTTGAATACATCCAAATGAACTTCATGGATTTGTTGACGAATTTGAAATCCATAGATTTCAAATCCTTCAATCCAAACACACCTTGAATAAATTTGCACTATGGAAATTCAATACATGATATTGGTTTCACAATAGATGAGTACTAAAGACAACATATGCAAACTTGACATAAAATATCATATATAATTGAAACTATAATTGAATTAAGGGCAAAGATGAAGAGTAATCATTCCTATTGAAAAGACAAAATTGTATTACCCGAATAAGTCCATCCATCCTCTGTAGTCGACAAGAAGATTTTACAGGTCTTCAGAACTTGGGTTGTAAACTGCCACTATTGTCCCTCAAATTCCTTTATAATATGTTCATGAAGTATCATCACGACAGGTGAGCGAATAAAAAGTAAAGTTGAGTCCGCATATAAGCTAACATCAGAAGACACAAAAAAAGGAAAGATAAAAAAAATCCTATATGAAGTATAGTAAATCATTACCTTTAAGTGTCTTCTTTCTGCAGTAGTACATCTTCAAGAGGCTTAAACACAAAATGAAACTGTGCTAGAATTATGTGATTGAGTATAATTATGAACACAGGATTACGATTCATCAGTAGAATTAGTTACTAAAATGATGTGAAAAAAAAATTGATTTATTCAGCACAAGGCCAGATGACAGCTAATAACAAATTAGAAGAACAGTCATCTGAGAAGCATCTGTGTTGGATCCAGTCTATGCCAAAATATTGTTTACATTGCTACAAGTTTCCTGTACAGCACCAATATTAACTATAGAATTTAGCACATATTTATAGGTTTGTAATTAGTGTAAGTATGCTAGAGATAGATATTACGAAAAGAATAAAAGAAAAAAGGAAAAGAGGGGGAAAAACCTTATGGACATATGAGAAACTAATATTGCTTTAAACTCTTAGAACCACTGTCAACACATGCTTGCCAAAGGTCCCAAAAACAAGTCAAATTCCAGCACTACTTAAAACAAATTTGAGTAAAGTTACACACATACTTTGTACCAAAAGAAAAGAACGCCACCTTATACGTTTTCAAATTCTTATCTGGTCTATAACACATTTATGAACAATCTATCGTAGTTTATCGAAAATCCGAATCAAATTCTGGAAAATCTATCAAACACCATACATGATTTAAAAAAATAGTCATTACCACTTTGTTTGTAAAACTTTTATTGCATCCTCGGCATAAGTAGTACTAGTGACTTCTAATTATTTGGGCGCCTTTCCGCAGTGGGAAAACTACAACCATCAGATGCTTTCGATCTTATATCTTTATGGTCTTCTTGCTATAATGAAATGTTATTGTTAGGAATTGAAAAATGAGAAGAATATTCACACAAGACAGAGCTTATGTGGTTCGGAAAATAAGGCCTACATCCATAGCCTTCACTGGGCTATCTTATTAATATCTCAGTAAAAAGTTCCGCAATACAAGAAAGAGACGCGATACATTTATAGCTGGAGTTTAGGGCTACAGAGTGACTGTTGTAAAAAGACTAAAATATCCCTTAAAAATTTGGATCGAGACAGTCCTATCCTTCTCGGAGGGACCATCTCCCACACCTTTGGTCAACTCATTGCACAGCCTAGTCCATGAGTCCATACTTTCTTTAATTGACTCAACAACTCCATCAGTTGTTCCTTAGAAACTTTTTAACATGTTCGTCAAGCTGCAATTTCCACGAGTACTACTATATGTACCTTTTAAGCTTAGCCATAAAATCATTACCAAAAATGTTCATTTTTTGAATTACTTCAAAAGATTTTCCGTTATAGGCACCAATTGCAAGAAGTACTAGCATGCCCCATCACCAGTTGTAGCCTCCTGATATTTCAGCAATATATTCTCTTTACCGATGATTTATTAGTTACCTACATATCAACAGCTATTAGTAATCCTAGTGATATAACTTAAATAGTTCAGTCCATCAGTAGTAAAGACAATGAAAGTTTATTGAACAAAATCCAATCTATTAAGTAGTTTTCGTTCGTTTCATGATGCACCTATCTAGTATTCAACCCAAGAAACTTCTAATGTTCATTCATCGGTGATGCAGGAAGAAACATTGAAAAGCAAATCGAGAAATTTCTGAAAAGAATGAAAATGCAAACTTATTTATAAGTAGCACCAGTTTATATGCAGAATCTAGGTTGGGAAACAAACCAAATTACTCAAAAATGCTTGTATCAGCTTGGTTCTTTAACATATCAAACCAAGCTTGAACAACATTTTGTGTTTGATAAGTTCTGAAACACAGATCGTTTAGTTAAAAAATAATAAAAACATGTAAAAAAAATCAAACTACTCGAGCTTGACTCATGTTCTACTCGATTAAAACTCGTTCAACCTCGGGCCAATCAATAAGCATACAAGGGAAAGTAACAAAACCATATCCAAAAAGTATCTTATTTAGGTAATTTATTAGATAATTCATTAACAACATACATTTGAGAATATAAAACCATGGTTTGAAATTCTATAACTACACAGCAAGACACTATTCAACATACCCATCTGATGCCTGAGTCATACTTTCCCCTACCAACATACATAATTTATTCTTCTAACTCACGCCCGTATACAAGTTCAGGAGAATAAATACCAAATATATTTTCAATGAATAGTAAATATGATGTCTTCCTCGAAGATATCTCATCCCTAAATCTATGAAACTTGAGTGCAATTTACAAGCAAATATTACTGATAGATCATAAAATCAAAACCCACTATTAACAATGAAATTAAGAAAATGGAGGGGCTTGAGTTTGGGTTTCAAAACGAACAAACGTGTGCTTGAATAACCCAATAAAATCCCATTAAAAAGACAATAATATAAAGAATTAACAGAATAAAAATTGCAGGTTATGGATGTACCTAAGGAATTTGGGATGGAGAAACTGTCAGTCAGGCTGTTTGCCGCCATTTATTTGAGTTGTGCCGCTTGGTTTCACAATTCTTAATTATGCTTTACAGGTGGTAGCTTTTATTTATGATTTGTTTATTTTCCCTACTATATTAAAAATGATAGTGATCTCGGGAATCAAGGAAATGTGTTTGGTCTTTTAGAGTCATACTTATCATTATATTTTCTGAAAAATTACACTTTTGGTACATCGGTTTAGTTTATTAATATGTGTGACATTTTAATACACTTATATGGGATATGTGTAGTAATTTCAATATAAATTTCGTTGGAAATTTTTTAATTGAAATTGTGTATTTTTTTGCTGATTTTGATCACATTCCCTTACCTAACTTTAAGAAAAAATTAAAAAACTTGACCACCAATAACGCCGCCGCCACTTTGGATGGCAATTCGGATTAAAATAAAATCAAACATAATGTTGAGAAATGGATAATGGATATTAACTCTGAATGCTTGATGTATGGGAAGCAGGATGAAACAAGAAACCACATATTCGTGGGATGCGAGTACACAAAGGAGGTAAACAAAATGTGTTGGGGAAAAATAAAGGTGCGATATCGTCAAGAAACATGGGAGGATTACCTGACATGGTAACAATGGGACAAAGTATCGGTAGAGGCAAAATAGAAAACAATTGCAAGAGACATGTTGGATTCGCAGCATTTATATACTTTATTTGGATGGAAAGAAATACAAGATTGTTCAAGAAAGGAGCTACAACGGTAAAAGACTTAGTAGATAAGAATTGGGCAAAAGTTACATGTAAATTTGAATAACTAAATAGAGAAGATAGAAGGATGTAAGTAATAGTTTCATTTATGAAATACAACTGACTGTTTCAAAAAAAAAAAAAATTACCGCTACCGCCACCAAAAAAATAAAAAATCGTGATCGCGTAATTGCAAAATCAAACTTGAAGAGAAATCTAGAAGAGATCAAAATAAGAAATCGGAATCTCAAATTTCTTGAAGAAAAATTCAAACATAAAAATGTAAGAATGAGTAAGCGACCTGAATTTCTTATTCAAAAAATCAAGTCAGTCAAAAAATATTGTATTCCAATAGCAGAAGCTATATTAGTTTAAGTTGATCTTCATGTGCTTTATAAATTTCTAAAATCCTTTTTTGAAATAATGAAAAGAATAAATATCATATGTGATGTATCTACATACCTTCATTTTGATCTGCACCGCGGTAGTTTTGTAGGTTTTCCTCTTTATTTTTATCGATATCATTTGATGCATCATCTTCTTCAATTTGTGATCATCTTCGCTTTATTCATCTTGCGAAAATGAGGGTAGAAATTTAGAATTTTTAATACATTTTCTCTACTACATTGATCTAATCCTTGAAGAGTATGCAAGTTTGATCCTTATTTGGGATTATTCGTGAGATCTTTTGTCCGTTATCGTTCTTTCACTTTCACTAGAACAACCATCTAAAGCTACCTGTCACGGCCCGCCCTTTGGGGTTCGGTCCAAGAGAGGTTGAGACCTGTCAACCCAAATTTGTAAATAAAATCTAGATCATTCTATGCAATGTCAAGAGTCAGTTCTAGTATTCCCTTGTAAGTGTAAGCATTTGTAAGCTCAAGGGACATTTAGAAGTCGAAGTGTTGTGGAGTCTAAGGGTCATTTAGTTTATAATCGTTAGATTGAGTTGATCTCGACCGTCCGTCGAGGATTAGGAGTAGTATATATAGGAGTTTTCATTTCATTTGTATATCCAAGTTTCAAGTGCTAATAAGAGTTCTAGTTCATAAATTTTCTCTCTAAAAAGCTCGTCAACCTTCTCTAGCAATACGTAGCCAAATACAAGTACTCGGCTGACTAGCTAGACTAGAGGCGATCTAGACTAGTCCCGCGCGGGAAGCGGGAACCTCAGTAAACGAAGTTTCGGCCCGTGACGTACCAGTAACATTTGGACTGCTAGCACATTACAGACAATGCTTGACAAGATGTGGTAACCACTTTGGTTATTTTTCTACCACTCTAAAAATATGAAAATCTCCCTCCGAAAATATCTTCAAGCGCATTTCTACATATTTCATTTCTTCCCATAGTTGATATATTCTTAATTTTTTTCTCAAACTCAAATGAGCTGAATATACAGTTGAAGGTCTTTTACTAGAGCTAGTTGACATATATCTTGTGTAGTTTGTGGTATAAATTTCTACTAATTGGGTTATAAAGGACTCATGTTTAGATCTTTCAAAATTGAAATCTATCGTAAGAAATTTAAAATTTTATAATATTGATGAGATAATTGTTTACAACCTTCGATCCCACATCTTGGATCAAATATACAACATATAAGAGCTATATTGGAATAATACTATAATACTTAGGTAAATTTAAATGCCATTTTATGTATAATATATGTTACATCAACATCATCCCAATTACTTTTAAACATTTTTAAAAGATGAATCGTATTAGGAAACATAAGGTTTGCAATTGGATAATAACAATGACAATAACTTCGTAGAATAACAAAATACTTTTAACATGGGAGCAAGTATATGCCTCATCTACTATATGTGACACACCTTGCTTACTAAGATTTTTATTTGTTATTTTGTTTATTATAGCTCTATATTGATATGATTATATCAACACACCAATACTTTTCTATTAATGTATTGAAATATTGATACACATCATATACAATGGTAATATTCTGAATCAAATTTTTTCATAAAATGCCAAAAAATGATGTTATATACCACCGATTATATTTCACTATTTTTTTATTTTTTCAAAATATGGTAAAAACTACATTAAACATTATCTCATAATTTATGTTTACTCTAATAAAAAGATATCTTGTCATATCGAGTGCTGAAAAATCGGTAAAAAATAAACGGTGGTATATAGCATTTTTCAATGCCAAATATAAGTAGTTTTTTTCTTCCTAGGGAATTATTACCACTGGGTGAAATATATTGAATCTCGAGCACATTCTCAAACTGAGTTGGATTTTCTTCCTAATGTGCATTTGGAAATGTGATATTTATATATTAAACTCATTTGGAGATTGTTTAGGCTGTAAATAATGTTTGTTTCAATACTCATTTCTTGTACGTAAACATTGTGAAGAACTTTCACTCGGATTCATATTATATGTGGAGATAGCAATTAAAACATAAATAACAATAACAAACACACTATGACACAAACAATAAATAAAATAAGTAAAGTAGATAAATGTTACCAAATATAATGATTACACAATGTTTGGTCGAACGTCTAGAAAATGAGACCTCTAACTTCAAATTTAGTAAGTCAGAGTTTTATATTTTGGATAATATTAATGTAAAAAATTGATGAGTTTTATAATTTATATTAGAATATTGTGAATGTTGACATCACCTTTAATTGTATATAGATCAAATTGAGTGTAAGATGTTGTTTAATACTCATAGATGATAGCAATATGAATAACATAATAGAAATAATAATAATAACTCAAGAAATGAATATTGACACATATACATATATATATATATTATATTTAAATAATTAATTTACCCAATAAATTACACTTATCATACGATCAATTCTCATAACAAAGTATTACGAGCGGTATTTTACGTATGGTTTTCAATTAATTTCGGTTACAACCTAATGAGAGAATTTATTAGGAGCCCATATAGATATATATATATTCCTAGGGGAATATATAATATATTATATATATATAATATATAGATATATATTAGATATATATATCTATATATTATATTATATAGATATAATATATATATATAATAAAGGTCTAGAATCCTAAAGCCTACAAAAATACACATCTAAAAGCAATATAATAAATTTGATAGAGACTAGCCCTCTTCCTCTCGGGTACTGTACTTTTTAGAGGGGAATAGGTAGGGGTGGGGAGAACTTTTTAATTTTTTTTTTATAGTGGATGCGCCTTGGGCCAAGGCTCATCCACTGGATGCGCCTTGGCCCAAGGCGTTTAGGGCCAAAAGTAGAAAACCCCCAAAATCAGGTCTACTTTTCGAATTTTTTATTAAATTGGTATTATTTTTTTAAATTTCTCTTATATTTTCTGAAAAATTACACTTTTGGTACATCGGTTTAGTTCATTAATATGTGTGACATTTGAATACACTGATATGGAATGTGTAGTAATTTCAGTATAAATTTCCTTGGAAATTTTTTAGTTGAAATTGTGTATTTTTTGCTGATTTTGATCACATTCCCAATTTTACCTAATTTTATGAAAAAATTAAAAAACTTGACCACCAATAACGCCGCGCCACTTTGGATGGCAATTTGGATTAAAATAAAATCAAACATAATGTTGAGAAATGAATAATGGATATTAACTCTGAATGCTTGATGTGTGGGAAGCAGGATGAAACAAGAAACCACATATTCGTGGGATGCGAGTACACAAAGGAGGTAAACAAAATGTGTTGGGAAAAATAAGAGTGCGATATCGTCAAGAAACATGGGAGGATTACCTGACATGGTGACATTGGGACAAAGTATCGGTAAAGGCAAAACAGAAAACAATTGCAAGAGACATGTTGGATTCGCAGCATTTATATACGTTATTTGGATGGTGTTAGAGAATATATTTAATATTTTAAATTAATATCTTTCCATATTTTATTGCTCATTTAGATATATGGTAATATATTATATATAGGTTAGTAATATTTTATTTCCTTGTTTGTAGGGTAGTTTAGGGTAAGTTAAGATATCGGTAGATTGTCTTGTAATCCTATACAATGGTAATATTTTGAATCAAAGTTTTTCATAAAATGCTAAAAAATGATGTTATATACCACCGATTATATTTCACTATTTTTTCATTTTTTCAAAATATGGTAAAAACTACATTAAACATTATCTCATAATTTATGTTTACTCTAATAAAAAGATATCTTGTCATATCGAGTGCTGAAAAATCGGTGAAAAACAAACGGTGGTATATAGCATTTTTCAATGCCAAATATAAGTAGTTTTTTTCTTCCTAGGGAATTATTACTACTGGGTGAAATATATTGAATCTCGAGCACATTCTCAAACTGAGTTGGATTTTCTTCCTAATGTGCATTTGGAAATGTGATATTTATATATTAAACTCATTTGGAGTTTGTTCAGGCTGTAAATAATGTTTGTTTCAATACTCATTTCTTGTACATAAACATTGTGAAGAACTTTCACTCGGATTCATATTATATGTGGAGATAGCAATTAAAACATAAATAACAATAACAAACACACTATGACAAACAATAAATAAAATAAGTGAAGTAGATAAATGTTACCAAATATAATGATTACACATTGTTTGGTCGAACGTCTAGACCTCTAACTTCAAATTTAGTAATTGAGAGTTTTATATTTTGGATAATATCAATGTAAAAAATTGATGAGTGTAGTGGTATACCAAAAAAAAAAATTGTTGAATTTCTAGGAAAAACAATTTTTTTTTTTATTTGTGACAGTGGGGACACAAACAATTGGATTTCAAATTCGGTCATTGTGGCCCAAAAAAGGGGTGGAGACCACATGGACAACGATCGTATCGCCGTGTTAGAGTAAGGACAGATCCAATAACTAAACGAGAATAAATATGATATAGTAAAAAGTTCTTAATTTTAACGGACAACTCCAATATAAATTCACTTTATACTGTTTTTGAAAAGTAAGCAAATAGGAGCAAATAACAGTAAATTAAATATAATAGAAAAAATAATCTAAATTTGCAAAAACATTTAGCTTAAACAATTATGAGGTGCATATAATCGATTGTGATGATGCGGATGCCACCATGTTGACAATACAAATGATAAATTTGCAACCATTTAAGGTATATTTAATTTTGTACAATAATGCTCACTGCGTACTAAATCTATTTATGATTTAGACCCAAATGAGTTTTTGAACTAATTGCTATTTAATTTTAGATATATTCCTCAAACGCTTAGTACATTTAATTAAACCGTTATTTACTTTAAAAAATATTTATATTTGTATCTATCATATTTATATATTGAGTGATTTACACAAACTTTTCATTGTAATTCGATAAATTTTTATATAAAGAATCTTGCATGTCTTGCAATACACATTATTTTTGCAAATATCTTAAAAGGGACAAAAGATACATCTATATATATATTAGAAAATTGGAAAAAATGTCATCCATCCATATTATTCTAAGACAAAAGAAGATTTTAAGAGATGCAATGAAATAAAGCACAAGCCAAACTCAAATATCTAATACCCGACTGTTACTTGAATAACAAACTCAACCCCCTAACTGAATTTGCACTATGGGAATTCATTACAAGATCTTGATTTCACAATAGATGGTACTAAAGACAACATATGCAAACTTGACATGAAATATCATATATAATTCAAACTTTGCAACAAAATAGAACACACATATATATATATATATATATTTAACGAATGTAATGACGTAGTAAAAAAAAAAAAAAAAAAAATAGAGGACCTAGCTGTAAATGCACTTAGAAAATAGGGTGATATGTACTTACATAATCATTACAAATGTAAACTTTGAAAAAATAAAGGGTAATATGTAATTATAAACATGATAAAAATACATATTATTGTATAAAAAAATGCAAATTTTTAGAAAATGTATAAGAAACATCCAAAAAGATTAAAACTCGATAAAACAATATATATATATATATATATATATATATATATATACAAAAAACCAAACGGCATATTATTGTCATTTCCTTGTATCGAAATCCTTTGTCTGAGTTTGACCACCATCTGGTGCAGCCACTTTGACATCTGGTGTCTTTACTTTGAACCTCTCAAGTCTCTCTCCATCAATCCCATCCACTTTGACATCTGGTGTCTTTACTTTGAACCTCTCAAGTCTCTCTCCATCAACCCCATCCACTTTGACATCTGGTGTCTTTACTTTGAACCTCTCAAGTCTCGCTCCATCAATCCCATCCACTTTCACATCTGGTGTATTTACTTTGAACCTCTCAAGTCTCGCTCCATCAACCCCATCCACTTTCACATTTGGTGTCTTTACTTTGAACTTCTCGAGTCTCGCTCCATCAATCCCATCCACTTTCACATTTGGTGTCTTTACTTTAAACCTCTCAAGTCTCTCTCCATCAGTCCCTTCCACTTTCACAACTGGTGTCCTTACTTTGAACCTCTCAAGTCTCTCTCCATCAGTCACATCCACTTTCACATTTGGTGTCCTTACTTTGAACCTCTCAAGTCTCTCTCCATCACTCCCATCCACTTTCACATCTGGTGTCCTTACTTTGAATCTCTCAAGTCTCTCTCCATCAATCCCATCCACTTTCACATCTGGTGTCTTTACTTTGAATCTCTCAAGTCTCTCTCCATCAATCTCATCCACTTTCACATCTGGTGTCTTTACATTAAACCTCTCATGTCTCTCTCCATCAGTCCCATCCAATTCCACATCTGGTGTCTTTACTTTAAACCTCTCAAGTCTTTCTCCATCAATCCCATCTTCAAGTCCTCCTCTTTTGATGGATCCCATGCTCATGCTGCGTCTCATGCTCTTTCTCTTCTTCTTCGTCTTCATATTCTTCTTCATTGCATCATCAATTTTCTCGTTCATTGCATCATCAATTTTCTCGAAAACGTCTTTGTGATTTCCATGGAAAATCTTCCCAACAAATTTATGTCCATGCATATAGACTTCTACAAAAGTCTCTAACAAGGTTAGAAGCCTCGGGTCAACCCTTTTACCCGACTTCCATCGTATCATGTCGTATGTCTTCGGATAATTTTGATGGTTCGGATGATCATTTTTTATGCTAGAAGATGAAGAGCTTCCAAAACTATGTGGAGAAGGGAAGGATTCCATGGATGATACTAATCTTGACTTGGAGATTTGAGAAAAATATGGATTTTTCACTTTGATGAATAGGAGGGATCAGATGTTATGCAGATGATTGAATCATTCAATATCTTGAATAATTTGGCCTTGTGGTGTAGATATATAAGGGTTTTTAATTGAAACTACTTGGTGGACAAGCAATTAAGCTGCCATTTTCATGCATTGATATTAGTCATGCAAACAAAGGCAGCGCGGGCCCCACACTCTTTTGTGGATAATTTATTTTACAGTTGATTAATAGTTAATACATATATATCATTGTGATGTGTATAATTATCTACATAGATTTCCATTATTGATTGAAATAAATGCGGCATCTAATCAAGATCATGTAAAATAATGGGTCAAATCGGGTTTAGTGCACCCTCATTCACAAACTTTTTGACATGTGTCCCTCCTAATTTCTTTATCCATGAAAAATTGCTATCACCAATATTTTGTTGTGTTAATCTAATTCGGAATGAAAAAAAAGGATTGTTTCTATGACCGATCCATAAAAGATAAAATGGTATCAGAGCCTAAGTTTATTAGAAACTTGAAAAAATATTTATTATAATTAATAATATTGACTTTTGGTGAGGAGAAATTATCTTCAAACATGGATCTGGACGATTGTCCAAGATCTTTGTACTACATGAATTGTCTTCAAAGTTTGATGACACAAGAGTAAAATCATCAGGAGATGGTAGTATATTGGGGCAATCGATATGTTGAACAAATTTTGACAGGAGTTAATAGGACAACCCTACAATACTGCCTGACACAGATGATGCAAGCCAGAGTCTTATACCACCAGGAATCAGCTCATCAAAATCATTGATGAGGCTTGACAGACCGAGGAGTTCTAAAGCAATATATACTTACAATATTGCGATAAAAAGGGACGGAAGGATTATCTGGAATGAAATAGTTCCAGACTCATCTAACAAGATGTCTCAAGATATCCGAAAAGTCCAGAAGACAGTTTAGAACTATGGAGAATATAGGCTGTTCACGAGTCGAGCCAGCTCGCGAGCTCGGCGAGCCGGCTCGAAAAAAGCTCGGCTCAAGCTCGAATTTTTTCGAGCTCGAACCGAGCCTAACGAGCTCGAGCCAGCCATCGAGCCGAGCTCAAGCCCGTTTTAATTTGTTCGGGAGCTCGCGAGCTCCCATTATTTTTTAATATATATATATATATATATATATATATATATATATATATATATATATATAATATATGATACATATAATAATAAAACAATTAAAAAGACCCAATCCTAAATTGACTTTTTAGAATCGTTCATCTCTCACCCGTAGCCCCTACATCTCTGATCTCTCTCTAGTCTCTACCACCGTCGCCCAGCACCACCACCTCCGTTTTCACCGGCGGTCACAGACGGTCACTTTCTCACCGACTCCGAAGTCCGAATAGCTAGAGGTATTATTTCGATTTCGAACCGTAGATATGCCTTATTTCAAAGGCTTGGCTTGTCAAAACTTGAGGCTTCTGTATTTAATATTACACTCAAATGATATATCTGAATCAGAAAAGCAGTACGCGTTGAAATAGTAAAAACCTGATACTTGTAATTTTGAAATTTCGATTCTAGGCACTGTTCTTGTCGAGTCAAGCTGTCGAGCCGAGCTTTCGAACTCGAGCTCGAGCTGAAAATATAAACACGAGCTCGAGCCCTTGTATGCACAGCTCGACGAGCTCTAGCTCACCTAGAAATTTTCGAGCTCGAGCTCGAGCCAGTCAAAATTGCAAAGCTCGACTCGAGTTTGACTCGTGAACAGCCCTAGGAGAACACCTATACATAGTTCCGATGAAAGCCCAACAACTCCAAAATAAATTGGACCAAATATTTAAACATCAAAAGGAGATCTATGAAATACTTATGGATGTTCGGAAAAGAGTTACGACCTTGGAAATCCCAGCCAGTGGTAGAAGAAAAATTGACTTCAGAACAGTGCACTATTACCAAGACGGAAAACCAACCGAAGTTACAAGAAAGTTGACCGATGATGAAAAGCTCAGTGCTCTTTTCAGAGGAAAATTCATTGCAAAGTGATTGATAAAATCAACTTACAAGACCTGCAAGATCTTGTCGAATTTTTTTTAGGATTAAGACTTGTAGACCTGAAGATGAATGCTGGAGATGAATCTAGAGCACTGGTGCCTAGAAATAGGACACCACCACCTTATATGGCATCAACATAAATAGGACTTGAATGATTGCAATCCAAACAAGCTTGAACAACTCTACTCGACTTGTCACCACTAACAATCAATAAGCATACAAGGGAAGTAACAAAATATATCAGTTATCTAATTTATTAGATAATGCATTAACATAAATTTGAGGATATAAAACCATGGTTTGAAATTCTATAACTACACAGCAAGAAACTATATAATATACCCATCTGATGCCTGAGTCATACTTTTCCTCCTACCGACATACATAATTTCTTCGTCTCTTTTAACTCACGGCAGTATACAAGTTCAAGAGAATAAATACCAAATATATTTTCAATGAATAATAAATATGATATCTTCCTCGAAGAAATCTCATCCCTAAATCTATGAAACTTGAGTGCAACATTGTTACAAGCAAATATAACTGATAGATCATAAATTAAAACCCACTATTAACAATGAAATTAAGAAAATGGAGGGGCTTGAGTTTGGGTTTTCAAAACGAACAAACTTGTGCGTGAATAACCCAATAAAATCCCATTAAAAGGACAATAATATAAAGAATTAACAGAATAAAAATTGCAGGAAAGTGAAGAATTATGGCTGCACCTAAGGTATTTGGGATGGAGAAACTGTCAGGCTGTTTGCCGCCATTTATTTGAGTTGTGCCGCTTGGTTTCATAATTCTTAATTATGCTTTACAGGTGGTAGCTTTTATTTATGATTTGTTTATTTTCCCTATATTAAAAATGAAAGTGATCTCGGGAATCGAGGAAGTGTGTAAAATTACGGGTATGTTTGGTTTTGTTTTGGTTGGGTATTTTGGTGAGAATTATTGGTGAAAAACTTTTGGGGACACGTGCATTTTTAGTGAGATAGTGTTTGGTTTAATTGAAAAATTGATTTTTGATTGGGTTTTTTTGGTGAGATAGTGTTTGGTTTTGTTTTGAGAGGGAACATAAGTTACTGTAGCAGTCAAATCATGACAGTTTTTGTCTGTTAGTAATTAAATAATGATTGAAAGTTATATTATAATATTAAGATGATAATAATTATAATATATATGAATATATTTGCTTATATTATAATTTAAAATAAATAAATAAATTATTAAATATTTACATAAATAAATTAAGTTAAAATATATTTGGTAAAATAGTGATATATATATATATATGTGTGTGTAATATATGTAAGTATATGAATCTATAAATATTATTTACATGTATGTAAAAAATATATATGATATCACTTGTGCATATCATATATATATACACTATTTTTTATATTTATTTATAATATATATATCTTATATATGTAAATTTGTAATTATATGTATATAGACTTAGGCAAATTTTATATGTATACATGAATCTAAAATAAAATTAAAATATAAGCATATATAAAATGAAATAAGGTAAAATAGTTATTATAAATATTGAAATTCTTTTTAAATTAACATGTCCTATTTTTGATATTTCAATCATATATTTTTTAATATTGGACATTGATTTATTTATAAAATTTAATATTAATTTAATTTTAAACTTAAATTATATGAATATATTATTGTGAGTGGCAAAATGGAAATAAGTTAAGATATACATATGTGGTGTAGACTATTGAAAGGGACATTTGATAGTAATAATAAAAATATATAACATATTAAATAGAGATACTATTGTATTGAAATGAAAGGATGAAAGTAATGATTAGGGTCCAGAAAATACAATTGAAAATTCCCCCCATTTTTGACCAAAAAATTGGGATTTTTTTGGGTCCAAAATATGAAAACCAAATGCTATTTGGTCAGATTTCTGGCCAAAAATGGGCCCAAAATGAAACCAAACATTGCCTACACTTTTAGTACATCTTTTTAGTTCGTTAATATATGGAACATTTGAATACACTAATATGAGATAACTACTGTAATTTCAGTATAAATTTTGTTGTTCAAAATTTAATTGGAACTGTGTATTTTTTTTTTGTCTGATCTTGACCAATTTTGATCAAATTCCCAATTCTAATATTATGAAAAAAAATAAAAACTTTACCACCGATACCGCCATCGCCACTTTGGATGGCAATTCGGAATAGACTAGAAACAAAAGATAATGTTGAGATATGGATAATGGATATTAACTCTGGATGTTGTGGGAAGGATGAAACAAGAGACCACATATTCAGGTTCAAGTACATAAAGGAAGTAAACAGAATGTGGTGGGAAAAAATAAAGGTGCAATGTCGTCAAGAAATATGGAGGAGTACCTGACATGGGGGACAAAAGAGTTGAAAAAAATACAAGATTGTTCAAGAAATGAGTTACATCGGTAAAAGACTTAGTAGATACGAACTGGGCAAAATTTAGATATAAATTTAAGTAACTAAATAGAGGAGATAGAAGGATGTAAGTAATAGTTTCATTAATAAAATTAATGAAATACAATTGTTTCAAAAAAAAAAATACCACCGCCGCTCCAAAAAATAAAAGATCTTGATCATGTAATTGGAAAATCAAACTTTGAAGAGAAATCTAGAAGATATCAAAAAACAAATTGGAGTCTCAAATGTCTTGAAGAAAAATTCAAACATAATAATTTCTTAATTCAAAAGATCAAGTCAATTGATAAACCTCGATTATACGTGTTTTCTAGCCTAAGATTAGTCATTTTTATATCATTTTATATCATAATTTATACCCCATATACGTTTATAGGTTTGTTACATGATTGTAGGGTAAAATCATTAAATTCGAAAAAACGGTGAAAAAACGTATGAAAGGAGATACTTGGGCGCTGTTTGGAAATACGATCATATCTTGGGCAACAGACCTTCAATGTTAATGATCCTTATATGGTTAGAAAGCTAAGTCAATTATCTAAAAGTTTTGTGAAGATGACAAGATCCGTTTCAAATGGTTGAAGACTCAAAAGTTATAAATACGCTTTGTTCCGAACCAAATGGCGCAGTCCTGGTAAAACGATCATAACTCGAGTTATACAACTTGGATTGGATCCAAATCAGTGGGGTTTTGAAACTAAGACATAGATCTACAACTTTGAAGAAGACACCAAAGGCAAAAACAATACAGAGATGAGCGCTGAAGCGATCAACGCTGGAGCGCTCAAGACAGAGATGAGCGCTTGAGCGCTCAAGACAGAGATGAGTGCTTGAGCGCTCAGCGCTGGAGCGCTCCGCGCCGAAGCGCGGCGGCCCAGATCCGTCTTTTCGGCCCTTTTTCAATATTTTGGGGTATAAATACCCCCTCCAAACATTATTTTGGGGTTCGACTTTTATTTTCTTGAATTGAGTTGTAAAGATTGGAGATCGAGAGACGAGATTCAAGATTTTTGTAGACAATTTTATTCGACAACGGGTTTAATCGAAATTATTTTCTTTAATCTCTTTTAATTCTTGTCGTTTTATTATGTTTACATTATTAGTTGTTTATCGTGCTTTCGTATCTATGGAGTAATTCATATTATTCTGGAACCGGGAATAGCCCGATAATATGTTATCGATATAGATTATAGAATCGTTGATTTAACATCGCATATGCTTATGATTTGCATTCTTGATTATTAATGCTTGTGAATTTGCTGGCCACATATTTGCATGATCATAGATATTAGGTGAAAATTCTGAAATGTGACATCTATATCAGAACCCTAGAATTCAAACCTAGGATCCTAAATCACGAAAGTAGTTTTAGGTCTTTTGAGGAATCGATACACTATCATAGAGATTAATGAGTCTGAGTTTAGTCTAATCATCACGAAAGTAGTTGATTAATTAGCTTGGGTATATTGTTATGCTTCAATAGAAGGTAGCGAGTACAATAGGATAGTGTCCTTCATAAGTAGCGATCGTAACTTCATCGATAATATAATTGAGTCGATAATATTTATCGTGGTGATCCCTAATTCCGGAATTTCCAATCATATATAACTCGAATCAATTTTCTTGTGTTCTGTTTAGTTTTTTAATTTATCTCGTGCTTTTGATTAGGCTTAGATTACTGATAAGTGATAGGCTAGTGCTTGATTATTCGGTCCTCGTGGGAACGATATCTTTTGTACTGCACCGAAGCCGTGCGCTTGCGGTTTAGGCACATCAAGTTTTTGGCGCCGTTGCCGGGGACTTGAATAGTCAATATTAGTTTTTATCAGATTTTAGTGAGACTAAGCCATTTATTTTATTTTTCGTTTTTAATTTTTATTTTTCTGTTTTATTTCAGGATTTCGGTTTTTCTCTTGTATGCGAAGTAAGATCGATTTCGAACTAGATCCAGAAATCGAGAAAACTTTTCGTGCTAGGAGAAAATTACAAAGACTGAAACGAGTTGAACTGAGAAGCGCAACAATGGCTGAAGCAAACGCTAACGCGAATGCAAACGCAGATGCAAACAAAAACGCAAACGCAAATGCGAGGTCTCTGAAGGATTTTGCAGCGCCCAATGCGCAGACCCTTCACTCGAGCATCAACAGACCTACTGTAGATGCGAATAACTTTGAGCTCAAGCCATCCCTTCTGCAAATGGTTCAGCAGAATCAGTTTGGGGGTGCACCTACTGAAGAGCCAAACTTACACTTGTCAATGTTTTTAGAGTACTGCGACACTCTAAAGATGAACGGGGTTTCCCAGGATGCTATCAGGCTGAGGTTATTCTCGTTCTCACTGAGAGACAAGGCGAGATCTTGGCTACACTCGCTACCATCGGGTTCCATCAGAACATGGGATCAGCTCATGCAATGCTTCCTAGCGAGATATTTTCCCCCGAGCAAGACTGCACATCTGCGAAACCAAATCACGACTTATGCTCAATGAGAGGGTGAATCATTATATGAGGCTTGGGAACGATTCAAGGATCTTCTCCGACTGTGCCCACACCATGGGCTGGAAAAGTGGCTTATAGTCCATACGTTCTACAATGGGTTGATTTACAACACGAGGATGTCAGTCGATGCAGCAACTGGAGGGGCTCTGATGAATAAGAGTGTTGACGAAGCATACGATTTGATTGAAGACATGGCACTTAATCACTACCAATGGTCAAGCGAAAGATCAACGCCACAGAAGACACCAGGTAAGTACGATCTTGACGCTATTACTCTACTATCTGCACTAGTAGAAGCCATGTCTAAGAAATTGGATTCCATGAACATGCATGTTAACTCTGTCACTACCCCACCCCCTATGTGAGAAATATGTGGTATGGTTGGTCATGTTCCATTAGAGTGTCAACTAGCTAGTGTACCTAAAGATCCCTCTATGGAACAAGCCAACTTTGTGAATAACTTCAACCAAAAGAATGACCCATTTTCAAACACTTTTAATCCTGGTTGGAGGAATCACCCTAATTTTTCGTATAACCCAAGCCAAAACGCAGCTCCACATCCTAACTTTAGGCAGCCACCTGGATTCCAACAGAAGCCTTACAATCCTGTTCCACCACAGAAATCGAACTTAGAATCCCTTCTTGAGAGTTTTGTAGTAGCCCAGACTAAACAAAACGAGGTAGTGAATGATGCAATTAAACAACTAGCAACTAAGGTCGACTCTTTAGCAACTCATAATAAAATGCTAGAAAATCAAATTGCACAACAGGCTAGCAACTCGAATAGGACTTCTGGTTCTTTTCCGGGACAACCTGAGACAAATCCGAAGGAACACTGTAATGTGATTACTTTAAGGAGTGGAACCGATTATGAAAGTCCAAAAATGCCTACTAGGATTAGTGAAACAGAGTTAATTGACAAAGTTGAAAAGGAAAAAACGTCTAATCCCGATAGCTTAAAAGATAAAACGAATGAGGTAAGTGAGAAAGAGCCAGCATATGTACCTCCACCTCCATATGAATCACCCGTGCCTTTTCCTCAAAGATTAGCTAAGGCGAAATTAGATAAACAGTTTGGAAAATTTTTAGAAGTTTTGAAAAAACTTTATATTAATATTCCATTCACTGATGCACTTGCACAAATGCCTTCGTATGCTAAATTTTTGAAGGAAGTTCTTTCTAACAAACGAAAGCTAGAGGAATACGAAACTATCGCTTTAACTGAGGAGTGTAGCGCTGTAATTCAAAATAAATTACCTCCAAAACTTAAAGATCCCGGTAGTTTTTCAATTCCTTGTGTAATTGGTAATATGAGTTTTAACAATGCTTTATGTGATCTTGGAGCTAGTGTTAGTCTCATGCCATTGTCTATGGCGAAGAAGTTAGAGATGCATGATTTAAAGCCTACGACTATAATTTTGCAATTAGCTGATCGTTCTGTTAAGTATCCGATAGGTGTGTTAGAGGATGTACCTATCAAGGTGGGTAAGTTCTTTATTCCTACAGACTTTGTTGTTCTCGATATGAATGAGGATTCTCAAATTCCCATTATTCTTGGTAGGCCATTCCTAGCTACAGCAGGAGCTATTATTGATGTTAAAAATGGAAGGCTTTCCTTGAATATTAGGGATGAGAGAGTTGAATTTAGTTTATATAAATTTGTTGCTAACTGCTCTCTCAAGAACTCTTGTTGCAGGATTGATGAGATTAATCAAATAACTACAGGCAAGCTTGTTAAGCACGACTATAAGGATCCATTAGAAGCACGATTATTGAGTGGTGGCTCAATTGAGGAGGAAGATGAAGTTGTCGCTGATATTGCTCGACTGTTTGATGAAAATCCATCGTTGACATCAAACATCACTAGAAAGGAGAGGAAGTTTCGACGTCGTGAACCAGATAAGTTTAAATTTGATGCGCATGAGAGTGCCAGGATTGAAAAGGACGGTATCAAGGTATTGCATGAGAAAAAGATCCCTCGACAAAAACTCAATAAGGGGCGATTTCGTTCTTCTATTCGACAAGCACCAGACATTTCTTTACCTATAAATCGAGATTATAAAGTCGATTGGAGAGTTGCCAAGTCGTCGGGTCCGATTCGGGATCTACAAAACTGAGTTAACATGGTAAAGTCAAGCTAATGACTATAAACAAGCGCTTCTTGGGAGGCAACCCAAGTGTTTTTCTTTTTTATTTTTGTTTTTGTTATTTTTCTTTCTGTTTTTTTATATAAAATATATATATATATATTTGCATGCTTTGTTTTTGTTTTGTCGTACAAGGTACATGAGTAGCTCTCGTTGGATGGATAAAGATGTTACACCACCTTCATTTGGAACTAAAATTCTCCTTCGGTATTCGGGCATGTTTTTCAACATCCCATTTGGTTAAGTTTTTCTTTCCCACTACTTATGTGTGATTGATAACATTGAGGACAATGTTAGAATTCAAATTTGGGGGTGGAATTCGACTTAGCATATTTATATATCATATGAGTTTGTTTCACTTAAGTTTGAGGGCGTTTGAGCTATTCATATGGCATGCATTATTTTTTTTTCTTTTATGAGTTTTAGCTTGTCAAAATGTACAATTTGCTAGAATTAACTTAAGATAGATGGCATGACTTCAATATAATCTGGACTAATGGAACAAGCATATCTCGATTTTTGCTCATGTCGACCTAAGATTAGGATTTGCTTCTTTAGATATTTACACACAATCTATGGGAGAGGAGTTGAGTGGATGTTACATCTTGAGACACTTAAGGATTAATTCCCAAATATATTAACTAAAATTCTCATAAGGTATAGAGTTCCATGGTCACATGTACACTTCATAATGTATGCTTAAAATTTGAAAATATTGTTGTGTCGGATTATTATGACAATGTGAAGCTAACTCAAATAAAGACCTAGCTTGTTTCGTGGCCTTTGACACTCGAGTGATTAAGTCCGAAAGGAGTGTTTCAACACTCAACGCCCTAAAGCTATCTAGATTCGGAGTCGTTGGCCTAAAACTCGTTACATGGGTATCATAGAAAGCCTAAGGGAACAAGCATTGCACATGGTCTAATGAGTTAAACAGAAATCCACACGTACTGTGTAGAAAGTCAAAAATTCTTAAAAACTTTAGTTTTGAAGTGTGTATTTTTAAAGCCTATTAAACTTAGTGCCTTTTGAATTTGAAAGTTAATAAAAATGGGGATTACATCCAAAATTTGGTAAGGATGCCACTCGACTATAATGCATATGATTACATGCCCCACTTTGGAAGTTAATTCGACTCTTAGTGTTAATATGTGGCAAAATTGAGAGATATGTACATACTTTTGAGCTTAATTGTTAATAATGTTATGCCATTAGTCTTTTGTTAATTTTTATAAGTTGTTGTACACAACAAATTTGTAATTCTGAAAATCAAGAAACACAAAAAATTGTGACAAAGAAATTTATATAAATCAAAATAAAATATGGGGTACAAATCTCTATTCTAATCCTCTGATTCTTCCTTCAAAATATGTTGACTTGAATATTGGAGTTGACTTTGCTTCTTTGATCTTCTCCAACGTTGACTTGAATGTTTATAACGTTAATTCGAGGGCTTGGCAGCTTAATCTCGGATCAAACGTTGAATTTGATATGGAATTTGAAATCTTCAATGTTGACTTTGTGACTTTGATCTTCCTTGAATTTGATTTGAATTTCTATAACGTTAATTCATAGGTTTAGCACCGTAATTACGAATCAAACGCTATAATTTGATGAATATCTTTAAGAACGCCTTGAACATCGCCTAGAACGCCTTGAATCTCGCCTAGAACGCCTTGAATATTTGAAGAACCTTCGTAGAGAAAATTTGAAGAGCTTCCTTCGTCTTCTCTAGCTTTTTGATTGAGCTTCTGTGTGTGTGTAATTTATGAGCTACAAAGGACCTATTTATAGGTGTAGGATGTAAGATTTATGGATAATTTGGAATCCATTGATAATTATCCATTTAATTTAATAAATAATTATCATAATTTTGGAGCCATTTGATTGGCTGATAGAAGATCTAGATAGATCTTCTAGATATTATCCAAAGATCAACTTGATTTGATAATTATCCATAAATTAACTCAAATAGATAAATATCATTTGTCGTAGACGACTTTTGATTGGTCAATATTTCCACGTGGCATGATTTGATTCGCTTGCAAAATTTTAATATCTACAAATGCCCCCTTGAGACTCGTTCACGGAAGTTTGGTTATTTCAAAGCATACTTCGTAGTGGATGAGTCGCAACGTCTCAACATAAAAATCATGCCTTAAGAATAGCTTCGTCTTGTGCTTCTATACCACGAGTCTTTTCTACAGTTTGGTGTTTCCTCGAAAACACTTTGTTGGCTTCCATCGCAAGTTGTTTGTGTCACAACAAGATTAACATGCCCCCATGTCAAGATGGGATCTTTCTTTCAAATTTTTTTTGAATGAGTGATGTCGCTCCATCAAGAGAATGTGATTTGATTTGAATTTATGACTGAACTTAGATATATTTAAGTTGCCTACGTACCCTAAGAAAAAGGGATCAAGTCATAACGTAGTTCAATTTTTTTTCCATAGAGATGCCATATTTAGTTTATACTCTTCAAGGCTTGGAGTACATGATTTGGTTGGACTTGTAGACATTTTATACTCGTGTGAAGGAGAATTTCATTTGATTTGATTTGACTTGTAAACCTTTTATGCTCGTGTTAAGGAGGGCTTCATTTGATTTGACTTGTAGACCTTTTATGCTCGTGTCAAGGAGGACTTCATTTGATTTGATTTGACTTGTAGACCTTTTATGCTCGTGTCAAGGAGGACTTCATTTGATTTGATTTGACTTGTAGACCTTTTATGCTCGTGTCAAGGAGAACTTCATTTAATTTGATTTGACTTGTAGACCTTTTATGCTCGTGTCAAGGAGAACTTCATTTGATTTGATTTGACTTGTAGACCTTTTATGCTCGTGTCAAGGAGGGCTTTATTTGATTTGATTTGATTTGATTTGTAGACCTTTTATACTCGTGCCAAGGAGGACTTCATTTGATTTGCTTTGACATGTAGACCTTTTATGCTCGTGTCAAGGAGAACTTCATTTGATTTGATTTGACTTCTAGACCTTTTATGCTCGTGCCAAGGAGAACTTCTTTTGATTTGACATGTAGACCTTTTATACTCGTGTCAAGGAGTGCATTTGCTTTTGTATTTATTGAAAGTTTAAACTCTTATCAATGAGACTTGCTGATAGTTTATGCTCTTATCAAGGAGCATTGATGACAGTTTATGCTCTTATCGAGGAGCGTTGATGACAGTTTATGCTCTTATCAAGGAGCGTTTGCTTAACATCTTTAGTTGAAGTATGGATGACGAACTTGAACGTCACTCTCTTCCATATGTTCATCACTATCAGTTATGGGCTCATCATTAGAAGCATTTGTGAATGGCTTGCCCACTTTGTTGTTTTCTTGTCTATAAGGCTCTTGGATATATGACTTGTCAACTCCACTTCCGGTTATACTCAACTTCATATCATGTGCTCGAGTGGCCATCTCTTCAAACTTTGTCGGTTGAATTCCTTGAAGGATGTATCGAAGACCCCAATGCATCCCTTGAATACATATTTCAATAGCAGAGGACTCATGTAATCTTTCTTTGCAGTTAAGACTCAAATTTCTCCAACGATTAATGTAGTCAATGACTGGTTCATCCTTCAATTGACGGGAATTGGTGAGTTCAAGCATGCTGATTGTGCGATGGGTGCTATAGAAGCGATTGAGAAATTCTTGCTCCAATTTCTCCCAGCTGTTGATTGAGTCAGCACCAAGATCAATGTACCAGTCGAATGCATTGCCTTTCAGTGATCTAACAAATTGCTTGACTAGTTGATCGCCATAAGTTCCAGCATCATTGCATGTTTCAACAAAGTGCGCCACATGTTGCTTTGGATTTCCTTTGCCATCAAATTGCTGGAATTTTGGGAGTTGGTAACCAGTTGGCATCTTCAAATTATCAATTCTTCGAGTATATGGCTTGACATAAGTTAAAGGTATCTTGGATCTCCCTTTGTGGTTGTCTTGAATAGTACTCATGATAAACTCCTTAAGTCGATCAGCTGGAATCGTCCCATCACTTGAAACTTGAAGCTCCTCAACGATGGATCTTTCCTTCTGAACTAGATGTTGATTCTTTGGCGTCTCAGCTTCATCGTGCGCCTCAACTTGTTTTTCAATTTCGTGTATGGCATCCACGTCGTCAGCTTTCTTCATCAACTTTGTAATTAGAGTGGCTTGCTCTTGAACATGCTTCATTAGCCCTTCAACAGCTTTCGTTAAGTTTGCAATTTGCTCCTCAGGAGTTGTAACATTCGTCATCATGACACATGCGAGGCTCAAGTCACTTGATGTAGAATATTGTGGAGATGGCAAATACTTCTCTTCATCATGATTGATTTCGTCACCAAGGTGGAATGGATAATCTTTAACATGCTCTTGTAGGAGAACCACATTTGAAGATGTTTGTAGCTTCATGGACATACTTCTTGTGGCAACGCCAATGACTTCACTCGTGAAGTGTGAAGGGTTTGAGATGATCATCTTGGATTCCACTATCTTCATAGCTTTGACTTGAGCATCCATTTGAACGTGTTGAAGTGAGGAGATGAGAGGTAGAGATGGTCCCACTGGGCGTGCCAAAAATTTGTACACAACAAATTTGTAATTCTGAAAATCAAGAAACACAAAAAATTGTGACAAAGAAATTTATATAAATCAAAATAAAATATGGGGTACAAATCTCTATTCTAATCCTCTGATTCTTCCTTCAAAATATGTTGACTTGAATATTGGAGTTGACTTTGCTTCTTTGATCTTCTCCAACGTTGACTTGAATGTTTATAACGTTAATTCGAGGGCTTGGCAGCTTAATCTCGAATCAAACGTTGAATTTGATATGGAATTTGAAATCTTCAATGTTGACTTTGTGACTTTGATCTTCCTTGAATTTGATTTGAATTTCTATAACGTTAATTCATAGGTTTAGCACCGTAATTACGAATCAAACGCTATAATTTGATGAATATCTTTAAGAACGCCTTGAATATCGCCTAGAACGCCTTGAATATTTGAAGAACCTTCGTAGAGAAAATTTGAAGAGCTTCCTTCGTCTTCTCTAGCTTTTTGATTGAGCTTTTGTGTGTGTGTAATTTATGAGCTACAAATGACCCTATTTATAGGTGTAGGATGTAAGATTTATGGATAATTTGGAATCCATTGATAATTATCCATTTAATTTAATAAATAATTATCATAATTTTGGAGCCATTTGATTGGCTGATAGAAGATCTAGATAGATCTTCTAGATATTATCCAAAAATCAACTTGATTTGATAATTATCCATAAATTAACTCAAATAGATAAATATCATTTGTCGTAGACGACTTTTGATTGGTCAATATTTCCACGTGGCATGATTTGATTCGCTTGCAAAATTTCAATATCTACAGTTGTATTATCTGGACATAGCTCAAATTTCATAGATTTTGTGGGTACATCTTCTGCAAACCCTCACGAGACTATAACTCGTCCTTTTTGGGGAACAAAAAGGTTTAAAGGCTTGTTGCACATGCTAAGTGCAATCGTGTACTCTACGAAAATGAGTTTATCAAAAAACAAATTGGAGTCTCAAATGTCTTGAAGAAAAATTCAAACATAATAATTTCTTAATTCAAAAGATCAAGTCAATCATAAAATATTGGCTATGTTTGGATTCGTTTTGGGCCTGTTTTGGCCAAAATATTTGATCATACTGTGTTTGGTTTGCACAATTTGAGTTAGGAAAAACTCAAAAAATTTGGTCCAAAATTTGAAAATTGAATTTGCTATGAGTTATCATTGTCCGGCCTACTAATGTCAATTCTGTTTAAAGTCAACCTACATTGATTCTTGTGTATAATATGATTTTTTTCTTTTGTCTCTATTTAGGAGATATCCACCGATACATATAGATAAAATATATAAGTTACTTATATTATGTACAATATATTTATATACAAATATAATTTTACAAAATATATTTGAATATCTATACGTATATATATTATAGACCAGTCCATATTATAATATGTATATAGGAATATATAGTGAAATATAATATAGTATGAATAGATCAAATATTATACATATATATATGATATATAAAAAATATTATACATATATATATAGGAAATATATATGTAACTGTAAACAATAATGAGAAGTCGAGAACAAGACACTACCCATATTTATTTAAGCTTGTTCTTTTTAAAATTAATTGTGTTTTATTTAATAATATATTTTAAATTATTTATATTTGATAGTATATTTTAACTTAAGTCATTTATGTAAATATTTAATAATTTATTTATTTATTTTAAATTGTAATATGTACAAATAAAAATTCATCTATGAATAATTATTACAAACTTAATATTATAATATAACTTTTAATATTATTTAATTACTAACAGACAAAAATTGTCACGATTTGACTGCTACAGTAACTTATGTTTCCTCTCATAACAAAACCAAACACTATCTCACAAAAAAAAAACAATCAAAAACCAATTCTCAAATTAAACCAAGCACTATCTCACCAATAATGTATATATCCCCAAACAATTCTCACAAACAATTTTCACCAAAATAACTAACCAAAACAAAATCAAACATAATTATTGTATTTCAATAGCCAAAATTTTATTAGTTTAAGTTGAACTTCATGTGTTTTATAAATTTATAAAATCCTTTTATGCGAAAAAAGAAAAGAAAAGAAGGGCACTAACTAATTTTAATCTGTTTTTGTGGGTTGTTGGCAATCAGTTGAGTGTCCTGACTTTTCTCGCTTCTTACAATATTAATTTTTATGGATTATTTAAACAAACAACTCAAAGTGAGGATGATGATTCTTGAAGAACTTGAGAAATTTGAAAAACTCTAATTAGTGTCACTTAAGTATTTCTTACCCAATTATGAAGAAATTGAAGTGTATGTAATTTTAGTAATGGGATGAGATGATGATGATGTGGGAACGATTTTGATTTTGTCATCAAATTTACCCAATGTTGTTGTGTGATGGTGGTGGTGGTTGTGGTTGGCAGCGGCTACGATGTTTTTAAATTTTCTATTTTTTTTCCTTGTTTTGCAAAATTAGGTTGAATTGGGAATTGTGTCAAAATTGCAAGTAAATTTGGTCAAAATAAGTTGAAATCCTCCAATTTTGGTCAAAGACAGCCAAAAATATTTAATTTTGGTCAAAATCCCCAAATTTAAAGTCATGTGCCCCACACGTGTCATTTTCCAGTAAAAATTAAATTATTGATTGAAATTTATACTTCAATGTACCCCACATTATTGTATTTAAATTACACCTCATATTAATATATCAAAGGCACGTGAATGACACATTAGTGGAGATGATTTACTCAATTATTGTTGTGATGAAAGGTGAATTTCATGCATATCTCTTCTATAAAGTTGTAGGACTTCATCTTCACCTCAAACATCAACTTGAATCAAGTATTAAACCACGAGCCTCAACTTCAAGCTTCATTTCTTGTAAAACAAAATGGATCATTCGCACCAACACTCAATACAGAAGCCGAAGAGCCAAGAACACGCATAAACAACGAAATTAGGAACCAAATTGATAAATGCAATAAAAATAAACAACAAAAATTGATAAAATTAAGCTATAAAAGTAGCACAGTTGTAGTACAATAAATATTTGATTCTAATAATTCAGGCACAACTGAAATTCGCAAAGATGAGATACGAGAGGGTTTCAAAATGTCTTCGAATTATTGAATACAAGTAACATTATTGTTCAAAAGCAAATTAAAAGGCTCCATTGCCACTTATGAGTTTCTTTTTGGTGATTTAGGGCATCTCCAACCAATCAATTTTTATGAGTGTAGTTAGTATAATAAAAAAATTATAAAGTATCTAGGAAAAACAAATATATATATATATATATACATATTGAAAATGTGACTGTTTGGACACAAATGACAATGATTTCAAATTTGGTCATTGTGGCGCAAAAAAGGGGTGGAAGCCTCATGACCAACGGTCATATCCCCGTTGCCATGACTCATTAACAACGTACAAGTACTCTACTAGCTATAATCGGGGCGATCTAGTCTAGTGCTGCACGGGAGTTGGGAACTTCAGTGAAGCGAAGTTTTGGCCCGTGATGCTGCTTGACAAGATGATGTAACGACTTTGGTTATTTTTCTACTACTCTAATATATGAAATTCTCCCTCCGAAAACATCTTCAAGCACATTTCTACATATGCCATTTCTTCCTACAGTTGATATATTCTTAATCTTTTTCTCGAACTCAAATGAGATGGATATACAGTTGAAGGTCTTTTACTAGAGCTAGTTGACGTATCTTGTGTAGTTCGTGGGATAAATTTATACTAATTGTGTTATAAAGGATTCATGTTTAGATCTTTCAAAATTTTAATACATCGTAAGAAATTCAAATTTGTATAATATTGATTGAGATAATTGTTTACAGCCTTCGACCCCGCACCTTTGATCAAATATACAACATATAAGAGCTATATTGGAATAATACTATAACACATTAGCAAATTTAAATACCATTTTACGTATTTCATCAACATCATCCCAATTACTTTTAAATATTTTAAAAATATGAATCATATTAGGAAACATAAGGTTTGCAGTGGATAATAACAATGACAATAACTTTGTAGAAGAACGGAATACTTTTAACATGAGAGCAAGTATATGCCAAATATCTTAATTTTCATCCACTGTATCTGGCACACCTTGCTTATTAAGATTTTTATTTGCTATTTTATTTATTAAGCTCTATATTGATATGATTATATCAATATTTTATAAGTTGAATTTCATCTAGTAGGCAAATCAAGATAAATATTTTTTCTTTTAATTATTCTAGTTTACTCATTTTTTCTTGCATTCTTTTAGTTGATGATTCAACATAAGCAATGCAATGCCGAATGTAATCTATATGTGTTTGTACTGCTTGCAAACCGTCTCTAATACAAAGATGCATAATGTCACAAATGCATCTAACGGGAAAAATGCATAATCTAACAAGAGATTTAATTGCTATTTTAATTCATTTATAGCAACCGTAGTATTGGTTTGCATTATCAAAAGGAACAGACATTATTTTATCACTAATGTCCATAAATGAACTGAACTAGTTATAGTTGTTGCAATCATTCTCTCGTCTGTGTATCTCGAGTTTTTAAAAATTCAATAAGCGATGACACAAATAAAATTGTTTTCCCTCTACCAATCCACATATCCGACATTAAAGATATTTTGACAATAATGTAGCAAACATTAATTTTAAATTTACAACATGTTCTTCAAATTTTGTAGAATCGTACTTTAAACAAGTATTACGTGACAGATTGAAATTATGATTGAAGACATTGTTGACTATAACTTTCGGCAACGCAATTTTTTGTGAATGAAAAAGGAATTTTGACTTGAATGACTAGCCTTGCAAAGCATCTTTTGATTACCTCATCGACATAAGTAACATTTAGACTACTTTGTAGATGACTATTATTTATTAATGTTATATTGTGGATTTTCATTCAATTGTGTTAATATTCTAACATATTGCGGGTGGTGTGTTAGTAGATATCTCTTCGTACCGCTTATCCCATCTTTTGTATTAGTGTATTGAAATATTAATATACATCTTATACAATGATAGGATTATGAATCAAAGTTTTTTATAAAATCCTTAATGCAAATCGATAACTAAAATGTTTATTGCTGTAAAGTAAACACATGGAGGAGTAACAATAGTAATAGTCAATTGATAGTGTCAATAGAGATGTGAACTAACGTTTATCTATACTAGTTGTAATAGGGAGCACGAGGTATAGACGAAATAAGTCGTTTCATATTTTCATAATTTAGAAAAGTTCTCATAATGAGTGATGTTATATATCACCACTTATAATTTACCATTTTTCACTTTTTCAAAATATAGTAAAAATTGCATTTCACATAATCTCCATAAATTATGTTTACTCTAATAAAAAGATATCTTACCATATCGAGTGCCGGTGAAAAATCGGTGAAAAATAAACAGTGGTTTGTAGCATTTTTCAATACAAAATATAACTATTTTTTTCCTTCCTATGGAATTATTACTATTGGGTGAAATATATTGAGTGTCGGGCACATTTTGAATATGGGTTGGAATTTCTTCCTCATGTGCATTTTAAAAATGTGATATTTATGTACTAAACTAATTTGGAGTTTGTTCGGGCTGTAAATAATGTTCTCAGTACTCATTTCTTGTACGTAGACACTTTTTATACGATCACGAGAAGAACTTTCACTTGTATTCATACTTTACAATGGAGACATCAATTAAAACATAAATAACAATAACAAACACACACAAATAAAATAAGTGAAGTAGATAGATGTTATCAAATACGATGATTACACAATGTTTAGTCGAACATCGAGAAAATGAGACCTCTCCGACTTCAAACTTAGTAATTCAGAGCTTTATATATTTTTAATAATAATAATGTAAAAATTTGATGAGTGTAGTGAATATAATAAAACAAATTGTAAAATTTCTATGAAAACAATATATATATATATATATATATATATATATTTTAAATGTGACTGGGACACAAATGACTGGATTTCAAATTTGGTCATTGTGGTCCAAAAAAGGTGTGGAAGCCACATGTCCAACGATCATATCACCGTTGCCATGTGCCCCCTAATTTTTAATTTTTATTTTCTATTTTCTTTATTATTTTATGTGATGGAACCCATTTTATTTTCTTTTATAAAATATTTTCTTTTATATATAAGGCACCAAATAGCTTAATATTCGAATATAAGAGAGTGGACTTGAGGGCTTTATCTCTAAAGTCAAGCAGCGGGTATCGATCTAAAATTCATTGAAAAAATAGATAGTCGTACGCGTTTAAAAACATAAAAAATTCTTAGTAATAACTAAATACTATTACAATAATTATGAGACTGGAAATGAAATAAGAAATTGATGGCACTCATAATTTTTATATAATTTTATTTCATATTTTCAAAATGAATAAAGGTTAGGCACTTGATTTTATTTTTCATTATGGTATTAGAATAAAGACAAATCAAATAATTAGACGAGAATGAATAGCAAAGGGTGTCTCTCTCTAGAAAGTTCCTATTTAACAGTCAACTGCAATATATTGAGTGATTTACACAAATTTTTCATCGTAATATATAAAATTTATTTTCTATAAATATTTTTATAAAGAATCTTGCATGTACGTGCAAGACACATTATTTTTGCAAATATCATAAAAGAGACAAAAGATGTTAGGCGGTACGCGCTGCGGAAGCGTTGGAATATGACATTATTTGAGTTGAGACAACAATAAAATATAGAAAATAAGGGACACGAAATTTAACGTGGTTCACCCAATTTAGGCTACGTCCACGGGACAAGGCTATGATAATATCAATCTGAAAGGAATTACAAACGTCTTCACTAATCACAAGAGCGGAATAATTTTATCCGTCTCGAACTAGGAAGAACACTCTCACACTCTCTTTTATAACAAACAAAAGGAGAAGAAAGTTTATAGGAAATAAGGGAAATGTTTTTCGGGATGATTTCTAACAATGGACGAAGCTCTATTTATAGGAGAGCTTCGCCCGCCATTTTTGACAATTTTGATCGAAAAATATGTCATGCATGACATCACATTTTTCAACCTTCAAAATTGTCAAAAATCAAGCTTGATAATTTTGATCAAAATCAAGCTTGATAATTTTGATCTTTGAAGATTGAATTTTGACATTCTCCCACTTGAAGACTAATGACAAATTAGTTCTTCACACATCCTTTCGCCTTGTCCGTCCATGTTGCCTATGTTTCTGTAAGGCCAATCGAGGATCTACTCCAAACAAACTTGTCGGTACTGATTGGCTTTGTCAATACATCTGCTAGATTTTCCCGAGTGTCAATCTTTTGCATGTCAACACTCTCATTCTCCACCGCTTCACGAACAAAGTGGTAGTGAACACCAATGTGTTTCGTCCTGGAATGAAAGACCGGATTCCTTGCAATGTGCAAGGCGCTCTGACTGTCACAAAACAAAGTAACGCTTTCTTGTTTGTGCCCGAGCTCCTCAACCAACCTTTGTATCCAAACTGCTTCTTTACAGGCAAGAGTAGCTGCCATGTATTCTGCTTCTGTAGTGGACAGAGCTACAACACTCTGTAACTTTGAAGCCCAGCTTATAGCTCCGCCTGCAAGAGTAAACACATATCCTGTGGTGGATCTCCTTTTATCAAGGTCACCCGCATAATCCGAATCTACATAGCCTTTAACAGTAAAATCTGATCCTCTGAAACATAATGCAACATCTGAGGAACCTTTGATGTATCTCAGAATCCTCTTTATTGCTCCCTAATGCTCTTTTCCAGGATTCGCCATGAACCGACTAACCGCTCCCACTGCTTGTGCAATGTCTGGTCTAGTGCATATCATAGCAAACATCAAACTTCCCACTGCTGATGTATACGGTACACGAGACATCTCCATCCTCTCTGCTTCACTGCTAGGACACATACTAGAGGATAACTTGAAGTTAACAAGGAGAGGGGTTGAGATTGGCTTACTATCTTGCATGTTGAAGCGGCGCAAGATCTTTCTCAAATAATTCTTCTGTGACAGCCAAATTGCCCTGCTACTTCTGTCTCTATGAATTTGCATCCCTAGAATCTTGTTTGCTGGTCCCTAGTCCTTCATTTCAAACTCCCTAGCCAACTGTGCCTTTAACTCTTGGATCCGACCAATGTTGGGCCCTACGACCAACATGTCGTCCACATACAATAACAAAATAACGAACGAGTTATCCGTACCAAACCTTTTGCAATACGTGCAATAGTCTGCGTTAAGTCTATTGTATCCAAGGCTTATAATGAAGGAATCAAATCTCTTATACCAACACCTCGGCGCTTGTTTGAGACCGTACAGAGATTTGTTTAACCTGCAAACCAAGTTCTCTTTGCCTACATCGGCAAAACCTTCTGGTTGGAGCATATAGATTTATTCTTCAAGATTTCCATGAAGAAATGCAGTTTTCACATCCAACTGCTCCAGGTGTAAGTCGAATACAGCACACATCGCCAGGACCACCCTGACTGTTGTAAGTCGAACCACCGGGGAAAATATCTCGTTGAAGTCAATACCCTCTTTCTGAGCATATCCTTTCACCACCAGTCTAGCACGGTATCGTTCCACTTGGTCATTGCCATCACGCTTGATCTTATAGACCCATTTATTTCCAATGGCTTTCCTTCCTCGTGGTAACTGAACAAGCTCCCATGTTCGGTTTTTATGTAAGGCTTCAATCTCTTCTTGCATTGCTGTCCTCCATAGAGCCGCGTCTTGGCTTCTAGAAGTCTCCTGGAAAGTTGTTGGCTCTCCATCCTCCGTTAAAAGACAGTATGCTACATTGCTCTCAGTAATGTATTCTGAAAGCCAACTCGGTACTCGTCTTTCTCGAGTTGACCGGCGGACTTCCATAGCCTCACCTCCTACTGGATCTTCTTCGTGCTCTGATTCTGCTTTTGAGGAATCTGTATCATGATCTTCTGGACTATTTTCCACCATTATCGTCGTAGTTTCTGAACTTTCTTTCCCAGTGCTATCATTCCTTACCAATTGCAGCTTATCTTCTGCAAATATTACATCTCTGCTGATGATAACCTTGTGGTTTGTGGGATCCCACAAGCGATACCCCTTTACACCATCAGCATAACCCAAGAATACACACTCTCTGGATTTTTGATCCAATTTCGTGACTTCTTGTGAATTGTACATCACGTACACAGGACTTCCAAATGTATGTAACTGAGAATAATCAGCTGGCTTCCCCGTCCACATCTCCATCGGCGTCTTCAGATCAATCGACGTTGACGGGGATCGATTGATCACATAACAGGCAGATCTGACTGCTTCCGCCCAAAATGGTTTATCTAGGCCCGCAGTCTTTAGCATCGCTCTCGTCCTTTCCTACAGCGTCCTATTCATCCGCTCTGCCACTCCATTCTGTTGTGGAGTGTATGTCGTGGTTAACTGGCGTTTGATACCTTCTTGTTGACAGAATTTTTCAAACTCATGACTGATATATTCTCCTCCATTATTTGTCCTTAGGCACTTGATCTTTTTCCCAGATTCAAGTTCCACCCGCGCTTTGAAAACTTTGAAGAACTCAAACACGTCTGCTTTCTTCTTGATTGGATACACCCAACATCTCCTCGAGAAATCGTCAATGAAAGAGACAAAATACTTTGCTCCTCCAACAGACAAAACTGGTGATTGCCAAACATCTGAATGAATCAGATCCAAAATGCAACTACTCATATTGATAGATCGTCCAAACGAAACCCTATGCTGCTTACTTGTAACACAATGCTCATAAAGTGGTAAAATTACCTTTGTAAGCCCTGGGAGTAACTTTTGATCAAATAGAACCTTGAGACCTTTCTCCGACATATGACCTAGTTTCTTGTGCCACAACATCGTCATCTCTTCTGCCGAACTGGCCGATGCAATCGACGCATTAGCTCCCTGCTCCGTGTCACCTTTAAGCATGTATAAATTCGATGCGATCTTTTCTGCCCTCAAAACAACAAGCGCGCCTTTGATAATCTTCATGACTCCATTTTCAATGTGAGTCACACACCCAAGATCATCAAGTTGTCCAATAGACAACAAGTTCTTTTTTAAACCCTCTACATGCCGAACTCCTTGAATAGTGCGAACTGTACCATCGAACATTTTTATTTTGATAGTACCTATGCCAGCGATCTCCAAAGCATGATTGTTTCCCATGTACACCTGTCCCCCACGAATCGGTTCATAATTTTGAAACCATTCTCTACGGGACGTCATGTGCCATGTTGCACCGGAATCGATCAGCCACACATCATCAAACTTCGTTCTGCCATCTGCAGATATTGATGCCTCGCTACATAGTATATCGCCATCAGTCAAATTTTCTGCTACATTAGCCTGAGCATTAGATGACTCAGGGCCCTTTCCTTTGAAAATTTCCCTTTTCTTGGGATTCAGACACTCACTTTTGTAGTGCCCCTTTACACCACAATTGTAACATTTAATGTGCTTCTTACCCCGTGTCTGGGACTTGCCACGACTATGGTTCCCACTTGACCCACGCTCCATAGATCTTCCTCTTGCCATCGACAAAGCTTCTGCCTGCTGAGAATTCGCCAATCTGTCTTCCTTATTCTTGCGCCTATTTTCCTCTTCTAGAATCGCGGCTGCAAGATCATCGAAGACTGGACATTCCGTGGTAGAATTTCCTGCCAGGTTGATGATAAGTTGATCATATGAATCAGGTAAGCTTTGGAGTAAAAGCTCCCCACGTTCACTTGCATCTATTTTATGACCCATTGAAGTGAGTTGTGAAAATAGAGTATTTAGAACGTTGATGTGTTCGGTCACCGACATGGTTTCCGCCATCCGTAAAGTGTAAAGTCTCCGCTTCAAGAATATTTTTGTGTGTAGCGATTTGGCTTTGTAGAGTTTCGTCAGCGTATCCCAAATTTCTTTGGCTGACTTCTTTTCCGCAATGCTGGACAGAACTCCATCTGCCAACGCCAAATATAAATTGGCCACAGCATTACCATCAATCTCTTCCCACTTCTTATTATCAGTGATATCCGCCGGCCTATCCTCAATTGCCATAAGACAATTATCCTTTCGTAATACTGCCTTTATTTTCATCTTCCACAATGAAAAATTATTTCCATTGAATTTCTCAATATCAAATTTTGCCGTCATTTTAAAACAACCGTTTCACCTCGAACCGTAGTATACAAAATATAGTACCGTATAAATAATACTTTCCTCGAGTAAGCTCACTAGACAGAACTTTCCGATAGTATTTAATTTATACTACTAAAATTATGTATACACCAACAGAAACTTTCTTGTGAACGGTACTCGAGTAAGCTCTGATACCACTGTTAGGCGGTACGCGCTGCGGAAGCGTTGGAATATGACATTATTTGAGTTGAGACAACAATAAAATATAGAAAATAAGGGACACAAAATTTAACGTGGTTCACCCAATTTAGGCTACGTCCACGGGACAAGGCTATGATAATATCAATCTGAAAGGAATTACAAACGTCTTCACTAATCACAAGAGCGGAATAATTTTATCCGTCTCGAACTAGGAAGAACACTCTCACACTCTCTTTTATAACAAACAAAAGGAGAAGAAAGTTTATAGGAAAGAAGGGAAATATTTTTCGGGATGATTTCTAACAATGGACGAAGCTCTATTTATAGGAGAGCTTCGCCCGCCATTTTTTACAATTTTGATCGAAAAATATGTCATGCATGACATCACATTTTTCAACCTTCAAAATTGTCAAAATCAAGCTTGATAATTTTGATCAAAATCAAGCTTGATAATTTTGATCTTTGAAGATTGAATTTTGACAAAAGATACATCTATATATATTTATATTAGAAAATGGGGAAAAAATATCATCCATCCATATTATTCTCATACAAAAGAAGATTTTAGAAACTAAGAGATGCAATAAAATCAAGCACAAGCCAAACTCAAATAAACTCTCACTTGAAACAATATACTCAACCCCCTAACTGGATTTGCACTATGGGATTTCGACACAAGAGCTTGATTTCACAACAGATGAGTACTAAAGACAACATATGCAAACTTTACAACAAAATACAAAACATATATATTTAATGAATGTAATAAATTAGTCAATAATTTCAAAAAATAGAGGACCTAGCTATAATGTGTACATCCATGACATAAACTTACAAGAAAAAGGGTAATGTGCACATATAAACACGATAAAAATGCATATTTACAAATCATTCACAAAATGTATAAGAAAACACCTAAAAAAATTAAAACTCGATAAAAACAATATATATATATATACATACGAAAACCAAAGGGCATTATTGTCATTTCTTAGTATCGGAACCCTTAGTCTGAGTTTTATCATCATCTGGTGCAGCCACTTTCACATCTGGTGTTTTCACTTTGAACCTCTCAAGTTTCTCTCTATCAATCGCATCATCAAGTCCTCTTCCTTTGATCGATCCCATGCTCACGCTTCGTCTCATGCTCTTATTCTTATTCATCTTCGTCTTCATATTCTTCTTCATCGCATGATAAATTTTCTCGAAAAGTTCTTTATGATTCCCATGGAAAATCGTCCCGAAAAATTTGTGTCCATGCATATAGACTTCTACAAAGGTTTCTAATAGGGTTAGAAGCCTCGGGTCGACCCTTTTGCCCGATTTCCATCTTATCATGTTGTATGTTTTCGCGTAATTTTGATGGTCCGAATGATCGTTTTCGATGCTCGAAGATGAAGAGATATCAAAATTATGTGGAGACATGTAGGGTTCCATGGATGGATTATACTAATCTTGACTTAGAAATTTGAGAAAAAAATATGGATTTTGCACTTATAGGTGATGAATAATTCAATATCTTGAATATTTTGGCCTTGTGGGGTAGATATATATAGAGAGGTTTTAATTGAAATCACTTGGTGGACAAGAAATTAAGCTGCATTGATATTAGTCATGTAAGCTAAGGCAACGAGGGCTCCACACTGTTTTGTGGATAATTTATTTTAGAGTCAATTAATATGTATATAATATCATTGTGATGATTATAATTGTCTAAATAGATATCCAATATTGATTGAAATAAACGCAACATCTAATCAAGGTCATATAAATAAATAGGGTCAAGTCGATTACGTGCGTCCTTGTAGGCTTCGTCTTATGTTTCATCAAATTAAAAAAAAAATGTTTTGAGTTTATTTGAAGGCAGAATTGTGTATCATCCAATAGAATATGGTCTGTTTTTGTTCTAGTCTTATTATTTAAAAGTTTACAAAATCAATCTTGTATATTACATTTTCAATTTTGATTTAAACTGTAAAAAATCAAACAAAGTTTTGCTCATCTAATGCAAACACACATGACCATATTATTGGTTTTCATAATTATATAACAACTAGAAATACACCAAAAGAACATCCTAAAGATAGGTCTTATAATTAATTTTCTGGCTAATGAGACTGAAAATGCATTTGATTTAATTTTTTGGGATTACTATTGAAATTTTCCCTTATTTTAATTATTAAACAAGTGTAACGTGGAAATATTTATAACTAAATAGAATATGAATAGGATAGATTACTATTTAACTGTCAAACCGATCGAGTTGCTGCGTTGGTTTGATTGCAATTCTATTTCGTAATAAAATCTTGAATTGATCTTTTTATATAAATAAAAAATGATTCTTAACATAAGTCATAATTAATTTGTGTGTTTAGACTAAAATAGATTTGCGTGCACGTTTGAAGCTGCCTCATTTTGTTCTGTCTGTGTGACTCACCACTTTTAGTCCAAACGAAACCATGTTAAACTAATAGATGATTTTTATGGTTCCAAATGTGTATATTCTCTTCAGATAAAAAAATGATGTTAAAAGTGAGAAAAATGTATTTTATAGATAAGAAATATAGTTTGGAAAGTATGTTTGATAAAAATTTGTAATGAATATAGTTGATTTGATATTTTTTTGTGAGAAATTTATTTTGGATTTATATTCAAATATAATTTTTATTAAATATTTTTAATCAAACTAAATAATTAAGACATAAAAATATGGATTTTAATTTGGCCGTTAGTTTGTCTTAAAATATGTAATTAATTTAATTTTTGATGTTTAAATATAATCGAAAAAATTCTTTTTTAATTATTTTTAACATCTAATAAACATGAATAACAAAATTTCACTGTTTTTTTTTTCTTCCAAGAATGTTTTTAGATTACTTAACATGCCCAATAAAGGAGTTTCTTAGAATTTTCTAATTTTACATTTTTTTTGGAACATTAATGGCCAATCAATTAAGACCACAAATTGGTGGCTTGAACTAGTCCACCTATCAAGCCTTGACTTCGTAGCCAATGATGGTGTAGTCTAGATTCCCAAAATGTGGAAAACATGAAGGAGAGAGAATAATATGGGAAAAATCTATCTTGGTCCGGGACCGTTGGTCCCGGCCAAGATAGGCCACAAATTTTATAGGGGGTGGGTGGTTTTATCCACCACCTCAAGTGCATACCACCCCACCCCAAAGTGAAAGCTTGTGGTTAAAATTGGATTGGGACCAACGGTCCCGGTTCAGGATAGAATCACCCAATAATATGTGTGTGCCTTAGTAATCGGGCAATTCTATCTTGGACCGGAACCGTTGGTCTCGGTCCAGTTCCCACCACACAAATGCACGTAGTGGTGGGTGGTTTCCACTGAGACCCTCAGCCCTCAGTGGAAACCACCCACCACTACGTGCATTTAGGTTTCCCACCACTACGTGCATTTGTGTGGTTATTATGGTCCGGGACCGACACCAAGATATATTTTTCTCTTAGTCATCATTTTTCATTGATTCTTTGTAATCTTTATCTCATCACCAATTCTTAGCTTTATAATCTTTATTTTTATCATTATGTTTATATCTCGATTGTATTTACTTAGTTTAAAGTTTCTATTTAAAATACATGTCCATGTAGGATCTCTGATTTACAACTTAATTATCCACTTTATTATTTGCACAATCACCTCTCTTATATATTGTACAAATAAGTTAGGAATTTTCATGTCATCAATCTATATGATGTCCCTGTTGGGATCCACGGGTTAGATGCACAACAGAAAATTAGTACGAATCTCAAACCAGCCATAGATCAAGACATTGTTCGTTGATACCTCATGCCATATGTAAAATAGTATATGTAACACGAGCGTAAAAACGAATCTACCTCTTGTTACGTACTTCCTTGTGGATTTTGTAGCATTACTCTAGATTGTAACGTGAAGAAAACTATGAAGCTCTGCATCTTCTTTTGATGATGAAGATGAAGATGGCGATGGGTGGAGAGGTGGAAGGGAAGGGATTTTCTATTCTGCAGTTTACATAATGTTCAACTGATATGTTTTTAATGATTTTGCGAGGTTTTAATCTAAATCAATCCAATTATTTTAATCATATCAATTATTAATTTTAATTAATTATTATTTAATCTCATTAAATAACTTACTTAAGTTGTCCTTTCATTTTATTTGCACATCCCATGTGAAATTTCCAAAATGCCTGAACATTGTTATTATACAAAAATGTCTCGTTTTGTTTTCTTATAGCGTAACTCTCTAGACTTGTGCATATTGGCAATGAGAGGTAGCACAAAAGGATATGAGTGTCGCCTAACTAGCCTCGTGGAACCATATTGTAGCTCAATCGAGTACACAATGACCTTATCACCACGAACTTTTGATTATAAACTCCCAATGCTTATAAGCTCACATATCACGACCGAGTGAGAGATGTTGAATTTCAAACTCATATTGTGGTATTAATCATAATAACATGAAGTTACAAAACTACCATTTGTGTTCCACACGAATTAGTTTATTTGTTTGTCCAAGACTTTAATTTTATTTACCAATGATCCAATATGATACATGCTTATTTGCTATCGACATAGTGAATTCCTTCTTGGCGATTATCTTACAATTGTTACTTGCATTATATAGATCGCACTTTGGAGTTGACTCAACAATTGTGATACATGTCTAACTACTTTAACAAATTCAATCCTACAAGCACATTCTCATGACCTCTCAGTTCTAAAACATGTGCACACTATTATAATCAGTACTACAATCTTTTTGATTGTCCCAGAGTTAATGTATCTGTTACTAGACTACAACGAGCTATGTTTTGAATATATCAATTTCATTGACATACCTACGTCACAAGTCACTATTTCACACCATATGACAAACTCTTGGTAGAGCATGTGACGCTCAACTCGAGTTTTAATGCCCACTTAAGATCTTTTTTACTCTTTCAGTGTCACCCCTTTACCCCAAGGAGTTGAAAGTTTATCTTGATGCTCATGGACTTATTGTTCAATACTTATAATGTCATGAGAATTACATAAATAAAACAAAATGCATAATATCATGTATAAAATATTCTAGTTCGTACAATATAATGTAGTGCCCTAAACTATTTGTTTTCTCGTTGGCATCGATGTCACATACCTAAAAAGTCACCAGTGAATTTTTTTGGAATATACAACGTGAGTTTAGTGCGTACAATTTATGTAATATGTTTGGAATATTCGACGCGAATTTAGTGCAAAATACACACATAATGGAATATGATACAGGACAAAGTGAACAAAATCTCATATGATAAGGTGAATGCATAATTTTTAACAAATTCATATGGAATATTCCAATAAATATGGTTAAATAAATTACAGTGTCACAAATTACTAGGTGAGGAGTTGGGTTTTAAGAAATTTAGATTTGTGACAAAATATTCTTATACTCTCCAAGAGTCCAATGCACATTTTATATAGGTCAGGAGTTGGGTGCTAAGAGTTTTAGTTTTAGGACAAAATGCTCTTAATGATATACATCGAGGGAAAAACATATTTTTATCCTAATACAACCATATATGAAATAAGACATAAATTTATGAATAACAACATAAAAATTATATTAAAAAAATTCATGAATTGTTTTTCAATCTCAAAACTCATATTCCAGATTATCAATCCAAAAAATCAAAAAGTTAGAATTAATAATTTTGGAACTGAATTACCCTTTCGTTGTTTAAGTTATTAGTTGAACTTTTGATATTTTAGGTTTTAAATTCTTGAAATAGCATAATTCTTTATTATTTTTACAGTTTAAAATTCTGAATTATTTTGCATTTGATTAATCTGAATCTCACCTGAAATTTGAAAGTCACTGTAGGAATTCTAGGTTTTAATTCACGCAATAGCATAATTCTTGATTGTTTACCGTATAAAATTCAAAAATAGTTTGCATTTGAGTAATCTGAATTTGTGATTGTTTACCATTAAGCATTTTAAATTGTTGACTATTTGTACTCATGATTTCACTATTTCAGGGGAGGAGACGGTTAAAAAACAGTGATGAATTTGGAGGCAACGATTGCAGGTAATGGTTCAAGTGGAGTTCAAAACTTATTGTTCAAAACTTATAATGTCATGAAGAATTACGTAAACAAAACAAAATGCATGTATCCTGTATAAAATATTCAAGTTCGTACTATATAATGCAGTGCCCTAAACTATTTGTTTTCTCGTTGGCGTCAATGTCACATACATAAAAAGCGGCTAGCGAAATCTTTTGGAATATATGACGTGAATTTAGTGCAAAGTGCACAATTTATGCAATATGTTCGGGTTAGATGCGCAGCGAAATAATAATACGAATATTCATGGTTTGTTGATTCCTCATGGCATATGTAAAACGATATATGTAACACGAACGTAAGAATGAATCTACCTCTTGTTGCGTTCCTCTGTTATGGATTCTGTAGCATTACCTCTAGATTATCACGCGAAGAAAACTTGAAGCTTACATCTTCTTTTGATGATGAAGATGGCGATGGGTGGAGAGGTCGAAGGGAAAGGAATGGGTTTTCTATTCTACGGTTTACATAATGTTGGGAGGTTTTTAATCTAAATCAATCTTATTATTTTAATCATATGAATTATTAATTTAATTAATTATTATCTAATCTCATTAAATAACTTAATTAATTTGTCCTTTCATTTAATTTTCACCTCCCATATGAAATTTCCAAAATACCAGAACATTGCTATTATACAAAAATATCTCGTTTTATTTTCTTATAGCGTAACTCTCTAGACTCATGTTTATTGGCAATGAGAGGTAGCACAAAAGGATATGAGTGTCGCCTAACTAGCCTCATGTAACCATATTGTAGCCCAATCGAGTACAAAATGACCTTATCATCACGAACTTTTGATTGTAAACTCCCAATGCTTATAACCTCACACATCACAACCGAGTGAGAGATGTTGAATGTCAAACTCACATTGTGGTATTAATCATAATAACATGAAGTTACAAAACTACCATCTGTGTTCGACACGAAATTAGTGTATTTGTTTGTCCAAGACTTTAATTTTATACCTATGATCCCATAGGATATATGCTTTTTGCTATCGACAAAGTGAATTACTTCTTGGCGATTATCTTACAATTGTAACTTGCATTATATAGATCGTACTTCGAGGTTGACCCAACAACTTGTGATACAAGTCTAACTATTTTAACAGATTCAATCCTACAAGCACATTACTCATGACCTCTCAATTCTAAAGCCTATGCACAGTATTATAATTAGTACTGCAATCATTTTGATTAGGGGTGGCAATTGGGTTGATTGGCTCGGGTTTGAGTTGTGTCCATTTGGGTTGGGTTCAAAGTGGGTTGGGTCCAATGACAAAACACATGCATTATTGTTGGATCCAATAAAGACCTAAATTGGATCCAACAATGATCCAAATTTAGAATATAAAATATTTTAAATAAGTTCTGCATAATTTTTACACCCACAACACAGATTACCCACATAAATTATTTTTTTTATACATAAAATGCACTTTTACACACATATTTCACACTTTTTACACATAATGTACACATTTTATATAAAATACACACTTTTTACACACATTTCATACTTTTCACTCACAATATATTTTTTATACACGCTTCACACTTTTTACACATCTACACATATTTTATATAAAATACATACTTTTTACGCACATGGTATATTCTTACCCACAGTTCACAAATTTTACAAAATATACGCACATTTTTCATATACTACACATTTTCACAATGTATATACTTACACACACTACACACTTTTACATACTTTATGCACTTTTACACACACTACACATTTTTACATAAATTACATACTTTTTTACATATACTCCACACTTTTTACACAAAATATATTTCATACTTTTACACACAATATATTTTATACTTCTTTACACATATTACATATTTTTGCACATACTGTACATATTTTTCACACACACTATACATTTTTTACATACTTTACATATTTTTTACACACAATGCATAATTTTTTCAAAAAAATGCACATTTTTTTACATACAACAAACATCTATTATAATATACAGACTCTTTACATACATAAATTACATTTTTTACACACAAAATAAAATAATAGACAATACACCATTTTAACATAAAATACATACCTTTTACAAACAAAACAAAACATCTAATTTTTACTCACACTTGTATATATTATACACAAAATACACACTTTTACGCATATTAAATATACTTTTAAAACACACTTCACACTTTTACACACATTACACACGTTTTACATACATGACATACTTTTTACAGACACATTTCACACTTCTTACACATAATGCACACATTTTATATAAAATACACACTTTTTACACACATTTCATACTTTTCACTCATGATATATTTTTTATACACGCTTCACACTTTTTACACATACTACACATATTTTATATAAAATACACATTTTTTACGAACATGGTATATTCTTACTCACAGTTCACAAATTTTACAAAATATACGCATATTTTTCATATACTACACATTTTCACAATCTATATACTTATACACACTACACACTTTTACATACGCTAGACACTTTTACACACACTACACATTTTTTACATAAATTACATACTTTTTTACATATACTCCGCACTTTTTACACAAAATATATTTCATACTTTTTACACACAATATATTTTATACTTTTTACACATATTACATATTTTTGCACATACTGTATTTTTCACATACACTATACACTTTTTACATACTTTACATATTTTTTACACACAGTGCATAATTTTTTCAAAAAATGCACATTTTTTTACGCACAACAAACATCTTTTATAATATACACAATTTTTACATACATAAATTATATTTTTTACACATAAAATAAAATAATACACAATACACACTTTTAACATAAAATACATACTTTTTACAAACAAAACATCTAATTTGTACTCGCACTTGTATATATTATACACAAAATACACAATTTTTACACATACTAAATATACTTTTAAAACACACTTCACACTTTTACACACATTACACACGTTTTACATACAGGACATACTTTTTATATATTTTTTACACACGCTACACACCTATACACATATTTCATATTGTTTACATTTTGTTTTATTTGTGAAAAGAGTGTCGTATGTATAAAAATATTTTATTTTATTTAAAAAGTTGTATTTTTATCTAAAAGTGTGTATTTTGTGGAAAAAATGTGCAAAATATGTAAATAATGAATTTTATGTGTAAAAAATGTGTAGTGTAAAAATATATATTTTGCTTAAAATAAAACCGAAGTTTGATTTTGATTTGAACAAGGAGCCAAATTTAGAATCAATAGAAGAAGTTGGTGGTCTGGATTAAGAAGAAGTCGATGTTGTGGAATCAACATCAAAGCAGAAGGCAGATTTAAACTCTGGTGTCATCTTCATCGATTTACTTTGTGAAGATGACGATGAAGATGATGAGGAGAATCTTGAGCAAAACGCTGCGAGGATGCTCTCATCTCGATTTGATCCAAGTTGTACTGGTTTCTCATCAAATACAAAATCGGAGGCCACCTCATCAAGTGGTCTAGGCCCCGCATCAGCTGATGATATCGAGCTTAAACCAACAATAGAAGATAAAGGCAAGGCTATGATGAGGAAAAGTCGGCATTTTTATAATATTCTATTAGGATTAATCAGCCAAATAATAGAGAAATAACTGAAGAGCATGATCACAGCAGAGAAATAATTGAAGAGCATGATCGCAGCAGAATTAACACATGGAAAGTGCCGTAGAGAAGGCTGAAATTCTTTCATTGATATCTTTGATTTCTCTTCCTTCCTGTATAATTGTGATTTACAATATCTTTCCTTATTTTAATACCTGTAAATGTATGTATAAATATGTATCTTCTTATATGAAAATATATAGAATGAAATACACAAATTCATTGTTTCTTTATTGGTATCAGAGCCATCCACTGCTCCTCCCAGTTGCAATCGTGCGGCGCGGGTGGTGACACCGGCATTGCAGTGTTCGCCCGGGGCTAGGAAAGGTCCTAGCGCACAGCCAGCCCGCGTGGGCGCCGGGGCTGCGGAGCGTGGTGGATTGTTATGATCCTAATTGCAAGGTATGGGACTTGAGTCCCACATCGGAATTATGGGGTTCTAATGTGGGATTTATATGGCTTTGGGCTCTTCCACCTCATCAGCTAGCTTTTAGGGTTGGGTTCTCCCAAGGTCATATCAATTGGTATCAGAGCCAACAGTGAGGAACAAGAAATATAATCCAAATGACAACTTCCAACTCCACCACCTCTTACCCATATCCTGCTTCATTGAACATTGGTAATTTTGTATCAATGAAACTCACACCAAACAATTATTTATTATGGAAAACCCAAATGACTGCGCTAATTGAAAGTCAAGAAATGTCTGGCTTTATTGATGGGGGGTACCCTATGCCGGATCCTATTACAGAAGGAACAACTCCAAATCCAACTTATATCACTTGGCGTCGATCTGATCGGCTTCTTAGAGGGTGGATTACAGGCACTTTGTCTGAAGAGGTATTAACACTAGTCGTTGGTCTCGAAACTGCTAGTGAGGTGTGGAAGACTTTGGAAAATTCTTATGCCCTCAATTCTCAAGAACGAGAATTTCAACTCTTACATACCATGAGCATACTCCGCAAAGGTAACGACTCATTGAATGAATATCTTAGAAAATTCAAAGTTATTTGCGATGAACTTGCAGCCATAGGGAGACTTGTTCCGGATAAAAATAAAGTATTTTGGCTTCTACAAGGCCTTGGACACGGTTACGAAAATTTTGTGACAACTATGCTTAAACCTCCGGTGCTGTCCTATCAGGACATAATTCCTCTTCTTCAAAATCATGAAGCAAGAAATGTAGCCAATATCTTTGAAGGTCAAGTCCCAATGGCCTTCTATGGGCAGAAAACTGGTCGTGGACAATTCAAAAAGAAAGGTAACGAGTTTCATCAATTCAACTCCAAAGGTAAAGGTTTCGTTCAACATGGTGCAAAAAACTAGTAATCAAGGAAATAGTAGCAATCAATCTTATGCAGGAAACAAATCCCACCATTCCCACGGTGGAAACAAAACTAATGTGAAGAGATTCGCTACAGATGAAGAGAATGTCGTGGTGTGCCAAATTTGTGGCAAAAAAGCGGCATACGGCACTCAATTGCTATAATCGATTCAATCACTCCTTTCAAGAAAATAATGCTCCTGAAGCTCTAGCAGCTCTAACTATTTCTGAAGATCAAAATGCTGAATGGTTTCCTGATACGGGTGCAACTGCGCACATGACTGCAAATTCTGGTAAGTTGATTAACTTAAGGCCCTATACAGGAGCAGACGAAGTAATGGTTGGAAATGGACAATCAATTCCCATAACTCAGATTGGTGATGCTAAAATTGATTGTGGAAATAATTTTATAAACCTCAATAATGTTTTGCTAGTCCCAGGAATTAAGAAAGATTTATTATCTATTAGTCAACTTACGGACAACATGCCTTATATTTTTGAGTTTGACAAAGATGGATTTGTGATCAGGAATAAACACACAAGAGGATTAATAGCAACGGGATCACGGAGAGGGGGTCTTTATGCTTTAGACAATGGAAGACAAGAAGCCCACTTTGCAAATCGATTTCGAAAAACAAATAAAGCATGTTGGCATCAGCGGTTGGGACATGCTCAATTTAGAGTTGTTGAGTTCCTAGCTAGTAGGAAACTAATTGAATTTGATTCAAAAAATAATGCCAAAAATATTTTCTGTGATAGTTGTCAATTGGGAAAATCATGCAAATTGCCTTTCCTTCTAAGAGATAATGAGTGTGATAGCCCTTTTACGAAGATTCATTGTGATTTATGGGGACCAGCACCGGTTAAATCTGTTGACAATTATCGATATTATGTTATATTTATTGATGAGTTTACCAAGTTCACATGGTTTTATCCTATTAAGCGAAAATCTGATTTCTTTAAGTGCTTCACTCATTTTTATCGCTATGTTGAAGTTCAATTTGACAGAAAAATTAAAATCTTTCAAAGCGATGAAGGCTCAGAATTCACACATAAAGATTTTATAACTTATCTTGAGGATCATGGCATTCGTCACCAATCTGCGTGTCCGAAGACACCTGAACAAAATGGTCTTGCCGAACGTAAGCACAGGAATATCACAGAGTTGGGCCTGACAATGATGTTTCATGCTAAAATTCCATCACGGTATTGGGTTCATTGTTTTGCCACTGCTGTTTATTTAATAAATCGACTGCCCGCAATCCAACTAAACATGAAATCTCCATTTTTTCGAGTATATGGGAAGCTCCCTGACTATACTTCTTTCCGTGTACTTGGGTGTAAGTGTTTCCCCTATTTAGGTGACTATCGTAAAAATAAACTAGACCCTAAATCTTTACCGTGTGTTTTTCTCGGATATAGTATAAAACATAAAGGTTACAAGTGCTTATATCCGGTGACAGGCCGCATATTTATTTCTCGTCATGTCGTGTTCGACGAATCTTGCTTACCTTTCATTAATCCGAGCTCTTTATATGGGATGACGAAATTTGAAGGGGAAATGTCAAGTTACAATGAATGGCTGGACTCACGTGATATTACTCATCCTCAGGAAAATTCTTCTATTGGAAATGATTTGAGTTCATTCAATTTTGGAGCACCTCAAGTTCAGAATATGTCATATGATTCTTCTGTTTCTAACAATTTTACTGGCGCAATTGCAGCTGCGTCACACTCAAATGTTGATAGTTCTAGAGATACATCCAGCAATATTGTTCCTCAACCATCAGAAAACGAGACTCCACCGCTCAATCTCGTCATCGATCCAAGCCCTAATTCAATATCAGAGAATGAATTAGTTGATGTTAATGTGGGGCCACAATCACTTTCATCACCAGATCATGTTATAGAAACTCATTTGGATGTCTCGAATTCGCCATTGACGCAAATGGTAACTCGCTCAAAACACGGAATTCACAAGCCCAATCCTCGCTATGCTAATCTTCATCTTGTTGCGACTTATGACTCCATTCCACGTGAACCAAAATCAGTGAAATCAGCTTTGAAACATGAAGGATGGAAAAACGCAATGCTTGAAGAACTAGAGGCACTTCATAAAAATAATACATGGGACTTAGTTGAACGTCCTACCAACACTCATGTGATAGGCTCAAAGTGGATTTTCAAAACAAAACTAAAATCAGATGGAACTCTTGATCGTCTCAAGGCACGACTTGTAGCAAAGGGATACCACCAAGTTGCTGGCATTGACTTTTCGGAGACTTTCTCACCTGTCATCAAGCCAAGTAGTATTCGTACGGTCCTAGCTGTAGCTACTGTAAAAAAATGGAATATTCGTCAACTTGACGTAAAAAATGCGTTTCTCCACGGGAATATTTCTGAATCAGTCTACATGGAACAACCTCCGGGATTTCATGATAAGAAGTTTCCTTCCTATGTTTGCCATCTCAAACGATCGTTGTACGGGCTCAAACAAGCTCCACGTGCTTGGTTTGATAGATTGAGCTCTTTCTTACTCGATATTGGCTTCTTTTCTAGCATATCAGATTCTTCTCTCTTCATATGGCGTTCGTCACGTGGCATAGTACTACTTCTGATTTATGTGGATGATATGATCTTAACAGGTGACAATGATGATCTTCTCAACCAGTTTGTGATCGATCTTGGTCGTGAATTTTCTATTAAAGATCTTGGCCCTTTACAATTTTTTCTCGGAGTTGAGGTAAAACATCTTCCTGATGGTTTATTTTTATGTCAGAGTAAATATGCTCATGACTTATTAGAACGAGCTCAAATGACTGGCTGCAAACCCATTTCAACTCCAATGGCAATCAAACGAATGAAAACTTCTAAACAAGATGATCCATATGATGATCTGACGCACTACAGAAGCATTGTAGGTGCCTTACAATATTTGACATTCACGAGACCCGATCTTTCGTATTCTGTGAATTACGTTTGTCAATTTATGCATAACCCAACCAAAGGAAACTATCAAGATGTTAAGCGTATTCTTCGCTATGTTGCTGGAACACTTCATTATGGGATGAAAATTCATTCTCGAAGTTCTTTCGACCTTTATGCATTTTGTGATGCCGATTGGGCTGGGTGTCCCACAACTAGAAGGTCGACCACAGGTTTTTTGTACATTTCTCGGCAGCAATTGTCTGTCTTGGAGCTCTAAGAAACAGCCCACAGTCTCTCGATCAAGCGCCGAAGCTGAATATCGATCTATGGCATCCACAACCGCGGAACTTACGTGGCTTTCCTTATTACTTCGTGATATCGAAATTCCATTATTCCAACCTCCAACCCTATTTTGTGATAACTTGAGTGCTTTACAAATGACGATAAATCCTGTTTTTCATGGAAGGACGAAGCACATCGAAATAGATTACCATTTTGTTAGAGAGAAGGTGGCTTTAGGAAATCTTGTAACTCAATATGTGCCCTCTTGCTCACAACTTGCAGATATTTTCACCAAACCGCTTAGTTGTGCATCACATCGGACTTTTCAAACCAAACTGGGACTTTCACTTATTGCACAGCCCCGTTTGAGGGGGAGTATTAGGATTAATCAGCCAAATAATAGAGAAATAACTGAAGAGCATGATCACAGCAGAGAAATAATTGAAGAGCATGATCGCAGCAGAATTAACACATGGAAAGTGCCGTAGAGAAGGCTGAAATTCTTTCATTGATATCTTTGATTTCTCTTCCTTCCTGTATAATTGTGATTTACAATATCTTTCCTTATTTTAATACCTGTAAATGTATGTATAAATATGTATCTTCTTATATGAAAATATATAGAATGAAATACACAAATTCATTGTTTCTTTATATTCCTCCAGAGGAAATGGATGCTAACTGGTTCTTGAACATGAGAATTAAAGTGTTTTGGCCATCTGAGGAGGGATGGCATCATGGCTTTGTGAAAGAGTATCACCCAGAATGTATACTTCACCAAATAAAATATGATAACCAAAAAGATGAATGGATTTATCTTAAATAGGATAAATTCCAAATCTTGCTCTTCCCGGATGAGGTTCCTGAAAAATTAAAATCTAGAAAACGTTCTAGAAAAGTCAAAAATATAATTAAACAAGAGACAATTTTGCCTGCAGACGATGATAGGGACGATCTCGATTCAGAGCCCCTGGCAGTATGGTTGGCTCGTTCATCTGAACGTGCCAAATCTGTTTCAAAATCTTCGAAACTACAGAGGACTTCATTGTCATCTAGAAGTAATCCAGACCGTAAATCTGCATCAACAGATAATGTCATCGGATGTGTGGATGGTAAAATTGTAGTGTGTAAAAATTATGTGTTTTGTATAAAAAGTGTGTATCGTGCGTTAAGAATTTACAATGTATATAAAAGTAGTATACTTTAGGAAAAAAATGCAATATATGTAAAAAAAAATGTATTCTTGTATGTAATATGTGTTAAAATTATGAAGTATTTGAAAAAAGTTAGCAGCGTACGTAAAAGATGTGAATTATATTGTGTAAAAATTGTGTATTTTGTGTAAAACAAATGTAGTGTGTGTAAGAAAATGTCAAGTGTGTGCAAAAAGTATTTATTTTGGGTTAAAAGTGTACAATGTGTGCAAAAAGGTGTAAAGAAAAAATGTGAAATGTGCGTAAAAAGTGTGAATTACGTGTAAAAAATGTGTACTTTGTGTAAAAGTTATGTAATGTGTGTAAAAAATGTGCACTGTGTGTAAAAAATATTTTTTGTATAAAAATTATGTATTGTGTGAAAAAATGTGTAATTTTAGTAAAAATGTGCAATGCGTGTAAACAATGTGTTTTGTGTGTAAAAATTGTGTAATCTGTGTGATGAATGTGAAATATGTGTAAGTTTTTTAATTTATAAGTTAATTATCATAAAAAATTAAGTTATAACTCACTTCTTTTAAAAAATCAAGTTGGACCCAGTTTGGACCCGTTAATTGGACCCAGATTGGGTCCAATTTACAATTCAAATGGACCTACATTGAAACTAATAGAATAAAAGTTAGGAGTCAACTCAACTAAAAACCTAGGGTACTAGTTTAGTTGGTTTGGTTTCATAAATTTGGACCGAAATTTCCATCCCTAATTTTGATTGTCCCAAAGTTAACATATATGTTACTGGAATACGATGAGTTATGTTTGAATATATTAATTCCATTGACATACCTACGTCACAAGTCACTATTTCACACCATATGACAGACTCTTGGTAGAGCAAGTGATACTCAACTCAAGTCGTAATGCCCACTTAAGATTTTTTGACTCTTCCAATGTCGACTCTTTACGCCCAAGGAGTTGAAAGTTTATCCTGATGCTTATGGACTTATTATTCAATACTTATAATGTCATGAAAAATTACATAAACAAAACAAATGCATATATCATGCATAAAATATTCAAGTTCGTACAATATAACGCACTGTCCTAAACTATTTATTTTCTCGTTGGCATCGATGTCGCATATCTAAAAAGTCACCAACGAAATCTTTTCGAATATACGACGTGAATTTAGTGCAAAATGCACAATTTATGCAATATGTTTGGAATATTCGACGCGAAAGTTAGTGCAAAATACACATATTATGCAATATGATACAAGACAACGTGAACAAAATCTCATATGATAAGGTGAATGCATAATTTTTAACAAATTCATATAGAATATTCCAATAAATATGGTTAAATAAATTACAGTGTCACAAATTACTAGGTGAGGAGTTGGGTTTTAAGAAATTTAGATTTGTGACAAAATGTTCTTACATGAGACTCTATAAGGCTCTGTTTGTTTATGTTTTTGAGATGAAATTTTAAATTTTTATCGGGAATTGTGTACTATGGAAATTCGTGTGAAAATGATACTTTGTTTATGTTTTTAAAAATAGGTTGAAAGTTGTAAAATGTGTCAAATCAATAATGATAGGTTGATGTGTGATGTGTTGAATAATTCTGTTAGTTGTGTATATAATGATTATAAGAATAAAAAATAAAGAAATATAGATAAAAAATTGTAAAATATAAAAGAGAAAGTTGTATAATGATTGATTTGATTGATAAATGTGTGAAACGTTGTATATATGATTGATAGTTAGTTATATAGGAGATTGAAAAAGTAGAGTTGAAAAAAAGGAGAATTTGGATGAGATTTTGGTGTGTTAAGTTTATTTTGAATTTTCTGATTTAAAAAGTTGAAAATGGGTTTTGAAAACATAAACAAACAAGGCCTAACAGTCCAATGCACACACATTTTACATAGGTGAGGAGTTGGGTGCTAAGAGTTTTAGATTTGGAACAAAATGATCTTTAATGATATACATAGAGGGAAACATATTTTTATCCTAAATCCTAATACAACCATATATGAAATAAGACATAAATTTATGAAAAACAACATAAAAATTATATTAAAAAAAGTTCATGGTTTTTTTTTCATTCTGAAAACTCATATTCCAGATTATCAATCCAAAAAATCCGAAAGTTAGAATCTGTGATGCACGGACACTTCAAAAGATCACGTGTCGTGTCGGACACCTAATCGGATACGACACTCGTCTGACACTCTCCGACACTGTGTCTATGAAAATAAATATGTCTGCTTAAATAAAATAAAAAAATAAAATGCGAACACCGTAATGGACGCAATTAGAGAGTATGTCTATTATGTATGCTTTATTGTGACACTTGATGGTATTTCACTTATTTTTTGTGATTGTGAAAACTGAATTATTTATTTTTCTTTTAAACATCTATAACTTTACAAATCAAATACAAATTTATAATTTACAATAGTCATTCTTATAGTTTATTTATCTAACCAATCATTTAAATTAGAATGAAAAGATTAATTTATATATTTTAACGTAAATTAATAAACATATATATATGTATATGATATATACACACATTTTATCAGTAGTATCGAGGCCGTGACATGTCCTGATATTTTTAAAATACCGTATTTCGTATCCATGTCGTGTGGTGCGCTATGTCCTGTGTCTGTGCATCATAGGTTAGAATATATAATTTTTGGACTGAATTACGCTTTTGTTGTTTAAATTATTAATTGACCTTTTGATTTTTTTATATCCGAGTTTTTGTCATTTTAAACTTTTAAAATTGATAAATCGTATAATATGAATTTTAATTTTTATGATTAAACAATTTAATTTTTTATATGATTTATTTTTAGTTTGGTAATTATTTAAAAATATGTTTTTAAATTTTTGTAAGGATTTATAAAATTCAAAAATTAAGATTAAAATCATAATAAATATTTATTATCAATATACTTTTAAATAAATAAATAATTTCTTGTGTGAAGCTATAATTGATTAGTTTTTGTTTATCTAAAAAGCAAAGGCAAATGAGGTTATAAATTTATCAACACTAACTTTTAGGATTTTTCGGAATAAAACATCGATGAGATGAATTTTTGAAATCGACAATTTTTCTCATGATTTTTTGGATACAAGCATTTATTTTAAGGGTTTAGTAATTTTCCCTAAAACTTATCTTCTTCAGTTTAAAGTAATTATGCAGACTGTGTGTGTTAATCTCCCTTTTTACCGGTTGAAATGTCTAAAGGTAATAAAATAAGAATAATAATAGTAATCAATACCAGAAAAGAAGAAATCGACTGAAAATGAAGGGTCCTACTTTTACTTGTGCCATTGAATTGACTCGGTAGTCAGCGTACTTCTTAAGGTGAACAAAATTGCCCTCGAATTATAATTCTTTTCTTTTCTTCTCAATTTTGAAGTTCTATTATTTTTATATTTAATCTTGTCAGAGAGTTTATCAAATCTGTTACAGTTTTTCGACTTAATCTGGTCTCCAGGTGTTTTGGGTATTTTTTATATTCTTTCCTTGTTGTAGTTTTACTGGTCTTTGAAGCTGCTTGAGCTAGAAAAATGTCAGGTTCTGGAAACGAAGATCAAGAACAGAGGTACAAGATTTTCTTATTTTTGTTTCTATTTTATGAATATTTCGTTTCATATTTATTATTTTTGAATTTTTACTTTTGAGGGTTTTCATCAGCTTATGTTGTTTTTCATGTACTGAAGATCTATTTTCTAAAAAATGCAAGTCTTGTTTCCCTTTGTTGGTTTTGACATATGGGCAAAAAAGCTTCTTCACAAGGGTGGATCAAATTTCACGATTATGATATTTATCAAGTTAACTGATAAGTCAATCCATGTCAAGTAGTACCTAAAAGAAAAGGAAATGTTGAGATTTACTTACTTAAACTGTTCATATCTACTCTTTGAAATACTGATGCATATGTAGTCTGTCTAAATTTAATGAATGAAACAATCGTGGTCCATATTATCATTGGATGATCGGGGTTGGGTGTTGAAAACCACCCGAAGCCCATTTGATCCTGTGGGCAAAAGTGGACCGCGTTTAGGGGAAATAATGAAATAGACTATCAAATGTTTAGCAATCTGTTATCAACCTTGTCGGAGATGCTTTGAGCATTGGGATCTCATAATTGAAGTTTTGTTAGATGATTCTTAAGCTAAGTGTTTAGGAAAGGAGTTTATGAGATGTAATAGCTCATACGAAGTTTTTAAAAGTTAGCTGTTAATCTAAGTTGGAGAAAGTAAGAGCTTCTGATATTTATGAGAAGTGGTTGGCTTCTTTGCACAATTGTGATTTGGGTGAAGGTAACCTTCTCATCTTGTTTGTCACAGAGGAATAAAACCGTAAAATGTATATAAAGGTATTTTAACTTTTCTCGAAGTGGTTTGTAATCTTTAAGATCTTATTGGAGCTTAAAATCTCCGCTTAGTAGCTATATCGGACACAATTTAACAACATATATCCAAGTTGTAAATTGTTTTTAGGTGTTACCATATGAAGATGGATGAGTGAAATACTATGTGCAAGCTTATAGGATTTTCTTTCCTTCCTTTTTCCGTGCATAGCTAAATTTTTATTGTCCTATGCATCGAGGAACTCATTAATCCATTTTGAGCTGAGTCGATAATCGGGAGTATCAATCAGGATCTTTCAGTCTACCCCTTTCCTCATTGTTTCATGTGTCCAGATGTTATATTCCGTTATGAAAATTTACTACTCCCCTCTTCCAAAGGAATGACCCCAATATCATTGGACATAGAACTCTAAACCATATATGGAATATGGAAGATTTATTTATCTTTTCCTTTTTCGATGCAGTATACTCGTAGGGAGAAGGAAATTATGAGCAAGTGATTATCATTAATAGGCGGCGCGCCACAGATTCAATTAAAATGATATTTAACTAGTTGAAGAGTGAGTCTTCTTGAAGATTTGGAGGTTTTTGATTAGCTTGAACAAATCTATTAAAGAAACTGAAATTGTATTGATGACTGTCAGATGGAAAACCCTAGTGCAAGATCTGGCGCAGCCATAATCAATAAAAATGACCTAAATGCTCGTTATTTGATAAACTAAAGAAAAAAACACAAGACGAAGTAGTGGATCAATTCGCTTGATCTGTTCATTAAAAACCCATGTACTTTTTTATCGTAGCTAGCTAAAATTGTGATGCACATTTCACCTTGTAGACCATTGAGCCCGCTGTTCTTCAAGAAAATCTACTCTCAATTAGTTTACTTATCTGTTCATCGAATCTGCTGCTGCTCTTGTCTATTAATTACTGTTAGCTCATTCTTCCCTTCTCCTAGGAGTTTCTAACACCACCATTTCCGTCAAAAGTAGTGGTCAGATAGTGATGTCACATACATACTTTCAGCTCGAAGGTGGTTGTGGGGGAAAATATCTATGTAGGTAATGGAAGTTCTTTTTTGCTATCCCTCAAAAGAAAGTAGAAGGTGAGACATAGGGATTAGTTGGCCTTGTGAGAGAAGAATTTGTGCATCGTAAAGTCTTTTCTAAGAATGATATGAATCAAAGGTAGGCAAGAAGCCTATTGGCCCCTTATTCCTATTAAGGTTTTATTGGCCTAGTTTCAAGTCATCATAATGGTATGATAGGAGTCCATCAGTATGGATCCAATTTTAGTATAGATATTGGAGGTTACAATTAATGTAGATCCAGTAAGAATTAAACCAGTAAGGTTGCTCAAATTATGAGTGTGATAGTCCACAATGACTATGCGAAGGCAGATGACTCGATCTGGTTTGCTTCTTTGCCTTGTATAAATGATGCAACCCATAGTTCTAGTTCAAGGGATCCGTTGAAATTCCACCCGGACCAGTCACTAGAGCACAAGAGCTAAGAAGGTGAAGGAAGCATTAAATGGGTTGATCTAAGATGTACGGGCTCAAGCAAGTTCGTAGATGTTCATTGATACATAGCCCAAAAGAAGCTCATCAATTTAGTCCACGTTTTAGAAGAAGATGGAGAATTCTGAATGTTTATATTCAACAATTGTTTTTGTATTTTTAACTATTTTCATTTTTAGTCATTATTAAATGAGGCTTGAAAGCCAAAGTTATCTTTATTCGAATTTCCTTTAGTTAGGAAGAGTTTGCTTTATTTGGTATGCTTTGTCAACCCACTTAAGAGATCTGATTTGGGTTAATATCCATTTTCTTATTAGGATTCTTTATTAAACTCTTGTATTTTAGCTTATTTAAAAGACATACGAGTTAATTAATAAACATACATTAATTTTCAGCAAAAAGTGTGAGATTGAACTCTCTTCGTTCTTTAGAGTGTTGTGAACTTATCGGAGTCACATCCGTGGCGTTAATCCAACTTATCAAGTGAAATTCTATCCCCTTTTTTGGCTTATCAAAATTCCCCCTCAAGGGTTTCGTTCACTCACTTCATCAGGTTGAAACTTTTATACCGAGGTGCATTGTTTCTCTTCGAACTTCAGTTGAAGAGAAATTCTATCCATCCATCTAGTTTCATTTTTGTTCTGATCTTGGAAGTATTCCATATTGAATCGATCCAAACTGGAATAGATTTATATCAATAAAGTAATCCTTAGAGTTCAAATCTTGGCTATTGATTCGTCTATAATAATGCTGTTGGTGTTCCCTATGGTATCAATGAGTAATTTTTAATCAGATCTTGGTTATTATCTACTCGAGGAGAAATAAGTTGTCCAACTGGAGTATTTCAATGCATTAACTTTTTGTATGTGGCTGGCGTTGGTGTTAAAGATGTTCATTATAAAGGCATTGTAAAGTTTTTCCAGTTAGAGGTTTCAATGCATTTCACCTTGTACAATCTATAAAATTAGTGTTGTGAAACGACAGTGAACATGGCATTGAATGACAGTCAATCTGTTGAATTTCCAGAAAAGTTAAAAATTTAGAGAAATGAAATTATAGTTACCGGTGTCTGACTCTGTGCATAATAGGGCATAAATAGAAACCTTGATATTATAAAATATACTCCAGTTTCCGTTCTATCATATTAGATCTTTGTATTTCCCTTTTTCACCAGAGAATACAGTATTTACATGAATTGTGTGATAATGAAACTTCTCTACGGATCAAGATCCAAATATGGTGTTTGCATTTGCATTGTTCTTTTTGTGCTAGCTTATCTTATTTTTGTAACAGTTCTGATCATTTGAACCACCATTATCTCAGGAAAAACTCTACAGAAGATTCAAATGAAATGACAATTGAATTTCTCCGAGCAAGGTTGTTATCTGAAAGATCTGTCTCAAAATCAGCAAGACAACGAGCTGATGAGCTGGCCAAGAGGGTGAGTTTTGCACTATTTATTTCACTCTCTCTTTTGTATCCTTTTTTATTTCAGACAAGGTCTAAGATCTGAGTGAAGCCTAGGAATGTAATGGTGTCAAAATCTCAAAAAAATGAAGTAACTAAGATCTACATACTTGATTAGAGGTGGCAATTGGGTGGTTCGGATCGGATTTGGGTTGGGTCCAGTTGAGTTTGGAAGCAAGACTAATTGGGTTTAAATGGATCCAAAAGTGTGGTTTGGATGTGGATTGGGTGCACGTTGGGTTTGATTGGTTCCAAATGATACTTATACAAAGAACCAATATGGAACCATAATGGACCCAACATGGATCCGCTGTTCGCCGGGAAGGTGAGGAGTTGGAGTGAGGCTGCTCTAGCCCTAGGTTGAAAGAAAAGGAATTGGGTTCTTTAAAAATATGGGAGAATTATTTCTCTTTTTTTAATTGGGTCCACTTAGGAACTAAATTAGGCCAATTATGGAACCAAGTTAGACCCAATCAAAAACCGCATGGAACCAAAGACCTTGAAAACTCAATAAATGCAAAACCAATTGGAACCATAATTTTTTTAATGATCCATCCAAACCCAAAACTAATTGGGCTGGGTTGGGTTGGACCCATGGTTCCGGAACTATTTTGCCACCCCTATACTTGAGTAGCGTTGATCATGTAATTAAATACATTCAGATATACAAGAATATAAAAGCCATTTACCTTTTTATTTTCCCACTTACACCCTTTAAAGAAGTTTATATCTGTTCATTGTTATTCTCTGGAGTCTCCAACTGTATGATTTGGTATTGTCTGAATTTAATCATGCATGCAGGTCTCAGAACTTGAAGATCAGTTAAAGTTTGTATCTATTCAGAGAAAGAAAGCTGAAAAGGCAACAGCAGATGTTCTTGCAATTCTCGAAAACCATGGAATAAGTGATGTATCAGAGGAATTTGATTCATGTTCTGATCAGGAAAATTCCCCACATGACCATAGTGGTCGTAATGGTTCTGTGATGACTAAAATAAGAAAAAATGAAATGGATGCATATTCTAATTTCGAAAATGAATCGTCTCGATCAACTGGAAGAAGCTTGTCCTGGAAAAGTACCAAAGATAATCAGTTTGCCTTTGAAAGAAAGAAATACTTGGACTCAGTTTGGAGAAGAGCTAGTTTTGGATCAAATAGTTCTTCAGCAAGACGGGTCGGTAAATCATGTCGTAAGATAAGGCGCAGAGAGACTAGGTCAGTTTCTGTCGTAAAATTTTTATTTATGTTTTACATATGCAAGTTATAACTTATTGATTAAATTTTAACTTTTTTAAGTTTAAACTATTGGTTCACTTTATTCAGTTCAGTGCTATATACGAGCAAATTTGTTAATTATTTTTTTCAAGTTTTGAATAAAAATATTTTTCCCATGCCTTGCCACGGAATAAAAACTAGTTCCGGGAAGATGACTCAACGTGGGCAGTAACAATCCATTTAGCACATGATTAAGTTGATGAAAAACACACAATATTTAAACAGTAAATAAGATAAAATGTAATGTTATTCTCCTTTACATTCCCATTTTTTATATACATTATAGTCAAGTATTTACATTTTAAATCAAGTCAGTCTGTAAATATTTCCTTGAGGTACAAAGTAAAAATGACATCAATTTTTTGTGATTTAAGATCTATAGAAGAGTTTCAGAATGACTATACTGAGAAAGCTACCTGTTCCAGAGATGTTTCCAATTCCTCTGACGGTGATCCTGTTGCACTAAGAGAACAGGTTGGACATGATAATGAAAAAAACCCACCGGAAAAACAAACAATAGAGTTGAATTGTGAAACTCAAAAAGTTAAAGGTCATTATGTTAGTGGACATGAGAGAAATGAAGACATGGAAAGTGCATTGCAGCATCAGGCACAGCTCATTGGGAAATATGAAGCTGAGGAGAAAGCACAAAGAGAATGGGAGGAGAAATTCAGAGAGAATAACAGTGTCACACAGGTATGTTTTTGATGGAAATGAAAAATAACGAAAAGTTTATTGATGAAATTAGAGAACAATTTAATAGAAACGTAAAATAGATAAATAAACAAGAACTAATGTTCTTGTCCCAAAATACCAAGAACTAAGTTCTTGATCCCAATTCCAAAGGAGGCTCCCACATTCCTTGATCAATTCTTTGATGAGGAATAATAAACCCTAGCCACCCTATTTATAATAAGATAAACTCTAATTACCAAAATAAACGACTCCTAACTTAGGAAAGAAATAACAAAAATCCTACTAACTGGGAAACCTAATTAAACATGGAATCAAAATAATAAAACCTAAATAATAAAATATATCCGAATCTTTCAAAATCTTCCTAAAATCTGCTCCATAACAGTTTTATTAGTGTACTCCAAATGTCTTTACCCTAAAAGACCATCTTGCATAATGGTTTCTTTTCTTTAACCTTACTTTCTATTTTTTGTTTTCTATTCGATATGATAAGTTCTATTTGTCTTTTGTCAATGTGAATTTGCCATTATCCATGTCTTAAGATGAATACTAATCCAACTCAAAAAGCTTACCAACGGACTGTGTTTATGATCTTGTTAAAGTGAACTTTGATGGGCTGGTATATTTAGGGATATATTTTAAGCACTATGTTTACAAAATGTTTTACACTACATAACAAGAAAAAGCTAAAGTGTATTAGAGAAACACCTGGGACTGCCTTGAAGGTTTGATTGAGCATTTTGTTTACACTGTTGTCCTTCTATGTATCTACAACAATCAGTGATTCAAGTTTTAATGCATTAATTGCATTAACTTCTCATGTTACCATGGCGAATTACAAGGATCTTTGCTTTTTTGGAACTAAATTTACCCCTTTTTCTCTGATGGAGCTCGGTCAAATTTGGTAAAAGGAGAAAGTACAGATGAAATTTTGGGATGATGTCATCAGATCTCCAAATACATTAATCATGAGGTCATAAATTCCATGAGATTGTCTTATCCTAAAACCTTCAGGATTCATGTATTCAGATGTGGTTGAAGAATGAGATTGTCTAGCTGAATTCTCTTTACCTAGCTCCTTAAAATATGCCTTGAGCTAATTATATAGAATGATTAAATAAACTTACTAGGACTAAAGGGTAGGTCCTTTCTGGTAATTTTCATAGTCTTAGTCCAGATTTCGAGTAACTTGAGATGATATTTACTAGCCTTGGTCTTGGATGGATATGAATATCATGGACCCATAATCTGTTTCAGCAGTGGGAAATATCTTCTAGACAGAATTGATCTTTCTGTTTTACTTTGCTAGAGGAAGAAAATCATGCAAATCCTATGAAGTATAATGGGTGTTCAAGAATTTTGCATAAAGATGAAATTTTCTTCTTTTAGAGAGTCTATCAAGACTCACGTAAGCGATCAGTTGGTCTATCGGCCTGGAATAATTTGTATATGAGATTGATTATTGACGACTAAATTTGAGCAACCTCATGTGGTTGGTTTGTAGGATAAGAGAATGGGATAATTACTGCTCCAATTATCTATTTTACTTTTTCATTTTTTGTTATCATTCCATTTTAGTTTGGACTTTGGATCCTATAATCACAACCCACATACACAAATAGTTTGTCACCTGGATGGTTGATTGGACACCGGGCTGGCTATAAAGACCGTGCCTCAGTCCAACAATACAAACATTGCAATAAGATCTTATTACAAAAGTCGGTTTACTCCTAACCAACAAACCTATCGAGCCTTAGTATGTCTACACTGTTACTCTGCTAACAATGACAGCCCAACTGCAGACTTAGCCAAATTATTACATGAGATCTTGTCCGGTTTTCTCTTTGGTTTCCTTATGACTGAGTTTTCATTTTGTTGACATTGTTGGGGAGTTTCCCTTAGGGTGTGTTTGGATTGAAGGATTTGAAATCTATGGAATTTCAAATTCGTCAACAAATCCATGAAGTTCGTTTGGATGTATCCAAGTTATAATGGATTTCAAATCATTCGACATTCACTTTGAGCTGTTTTCTCCATAACTACGATGGATTTCAAATGACTCCATTTTAGGTGTCATTTCAAATCCTTCCTCCAAATCCCCTCCCCAAATCCAAAATCACTCAATCCAAACACACCCTTAAGTAATTGTCAACATTTAAATTAACTAATGAAGTGGTGCCCTCAATTCACAAAGTTTATTGCCTTGAATAGTAATGGAAACATCTTCCAATCTTATTCCTGGAGCACATACATTCCTGATATGGTAAAATTAGGCCACTAGAAATGGGAATTAACAATGAACCTGATGAGTTGTAAATCAAATATTTGTAAGGACAAAGCATGAAAGAGTGTGAGTGGTTGTGATGGGCAAGAGATCTCTCACACTTGCACGAATTTGGCAATTCCACAATCAAAACACCATCATTTTATGCTATTACTTCATTATTTGATGAAATTAACCACTGTCTTCGTATTATTGAGGTTGAATTGTTATCTATTTTATAGTATGGATAGTTTCTTCCCATTGTGAAAAGACACAATTACCCTTCTCTTAATTATTCATATTATAATATGATATTTTGACAATAATTAATAAGGTGACTTTTAGTATGCCTCTCACATTTATCATATATATAAATGTATTTGTCTTTTCATATTTTTAACTTTCAATAAGGGTTATATTATAATAAGTTTTAAAACTTAAGACTCTTAATATACTATTATAATTAGTTCGTACCATAATTTAGTGCAAAAATATCTAAATGAGTGATATACATACTACATATATATATTAATTATCTTTATATCCTCTAACATAAAATTACCTATATATTTTAATTTTTTAAAGTAGCTTTTCAAGTTTAGATATGATGAACATATCTTATATATTCACCTATTTAATCATCAAAATCAACTCCTCTCCTTAACAAATATATAGTATAATTTTCGGATATCATTTCCCTTTGGGCACATATAAATTATTTAAAAATACATAAAAATGAGTGATAAATGTTTTATAGATAATTAAAACTAATATATATAAGCACCATTTGGCATTCCTAACTATAAACCTAAAATATAATTGTTTTATTGATATATTAGATTTAACTAAAAAATTATTTATATTAAACAAAGATGAAACTAATATAAATAATTAAAGAATGATTACTGAATAGGCGAATATAAACAACAACCGGTATATAATCTATAATATATAACAACGTTAAACAACATTAATCAAAAAAATTAGAAAAGAAAACATTGAGCAACTAGCCAAAGTTTGCTTCAAATTAAAGCACTTAAATTTGTTGAGTCCATTACATAAGTAAAAAAATAGATAATTAATTGCTAAAGTACTAAAAATTTAGCCTCAAATGTAAAACATGAATTGCACTCCAAAAGATAACAACAACTTAATTAGCTCCCATAAATTAAAAAATTGTTCGCTTGATATTAAGACTATATCTCCTATTTTGATGGTAATGAATTATCATTATCTTTACATGTCCTGACGTCAATTTACATTTCATATCAGAGAAATTATTAATTAAACATTATTTGTTTCTAAAAAATTCAATCCATAAAAGTCGCATTTAGGCCACGTAATTATATTACTATATCTTTATTAACTAAAAGATGATATTACTACAGTATTTCTTTAGTGTTTAAACATTAAAATACTCAACAATGTCCTAGACTTCAAATATTGTTAAATTTTAGCATGCATTGTCAAGTAGTAATGTTTTAGTTATTGAATTTCTAATCCTTTCTCAACAATCTTTACAATATAATTTTGAATTTGTCTTTAAAAAAAAATAGCTTATGTATATGTGTTTAATATAAGTAAGTAAATTCTTACGCAATTGTTTAATTCTATATTATTCATAAATGTACATGTATATGATTTTTATTGTATATTCTATAGATTTTTCTCAACATTGAACTTGGTATTAATTTGATAAACTATTGATAATGAATATTTGTATTATTATCTATTGAATTTTAGTTTAAATGTATGCAACACTTATTTCATATAAAGATGAGAACTACTAAGATTTTTTTTTTCATTTGACATGTGAAATTAAGATTTAGACAAATTTCGGTACATGACATAACTTCTAATGTTCTTTAATCTTTTTTTAGTATCTAAGTTGACGTGAAAAATGAAAAGGCAACTTTCCATTTGAAAATTCAATATTATAACAAGTATATTAACATCCTTTATATAATTATATTTCTTTGAATTTAAATATTTATTTATCAAGTGTATACATATAGTTCATTATTTAAATTATTTACAGAGATACAAGTATGTATACAACCATGTATTGCTAAATAATCGACTTCATTCATCATAAATTCATAAACGCTACTTATAAGAACTTCATGTCTATGTTCTTATTACTTTCTCAAATTTAGTAATATCTATAAAATTCTTTTTTGCTTGAAATTATAGCAACTTAAAGTAAAATTGCAATTCATTTTGTGTGACTTGCATTAGTTATTTATATATATAGAATTTATGAGCATGTTAATTCCATATCTTTTTTTAATTTTAGAATCTTGAATCTTACAGTTAATTTTTAATTTATTAAAGATTTAATAGTCTACTTTTTATAAAAAAAAACTTACAAGTCAATTTAAAAAGGACAAAATAATGTAAAAAAATATTTATAGTAATTTTAGTGTAGTTCTTTCACTTAATTATGGATAATTTATCATAAAAAAAATGAATACAACACCAACAGTAAATTATCAAGTAAGATAGAAGACACAAATGAAAATTAGAGAATAATTAAACATAACTTTCAATGACTAAATTTTAAAAGATAACTTTAAGGGAGAAAAATATTTACTTGTATTTTTCTCCCTAAAATTTAAGATCTAAACATAATAATTTTGTGTTCATGTGCAACGCACGTATATCTTCCTAGTTTTGTTAAAAGATCTGTAATTCTTTTTTTCTCTCTGTCTTTTTTAAGTGCAGTGTTTATTCTCTGAACCCTATCAGGCATCATACTGTATTCTTATGTTTAATTCTGATTAGTTATCCCAAGTTAAACCTTAAATCTAGTTCAGCAAGTCTTTCTTTTGCTTTTTAAAAAAAAAATATTCATTCTCAATGAAACAACAGGATTCATGTGATCCCGGGATCCATTCAGATGTGACAGAAGAACAGTACGAGATAAAATCACCAGCTGAACCATCATATCCCTCTCAGACATTAAATTCCAATAATCAAGAAACGAGGACAGAAGAATGGCACGAGATAAAGTCACCTGGACCGTCATATCTCACCGGAAAATCAAATTCCGATCATCAAGAAACAAAGGAAGGGCCCGTAGATGCAAATTCCAATGTAATTCCAGTAGATGAGAATTGCAAAGACAACATAATTGCTTGTGAATCTTCACCGTCAGAATTTTCATTTCCTATGTCGAATGAGAAAACTGATCAAGAAATCTCGAGAAACCATCAAGAGCTTGCAGTTGTGCCTCGAGAAACTCAAAATGATTTAGGATCAGTTCTTGAGGCACTTCAACGTGCAAAATTGTCACTCAATCAGAAACTCAACAGCAAACCGATTATACAACCTGCAAATCCTCAAACAAACAACGAGGACGAAAGGTTGAAAATTCCCGTTTATACCCCTGCCCTTTTCAGGTTGCCAATCGACAATCAGCTCGAAGAAACTACTAATGCCACTCCGCCCCGCCTTCAACAATCAAGATTTGCTAATTTCACTCCTGAAATTGCTAACGGTAGGCTCCTTTCTGAACCTTTTCTCGAGTCTAGAAATGCTTTTCCGTCCCCACATCTTCCACAGAGGTCACTAAGTCAGCCTAGGCTAAGTGAAGGTCCACAGACTTCAAACAGGATGAACTATCTTGGTTCTTACATGAACCATCTTGGTCCTTACACGAACCCACATCCTCAATCAGTTCAAAAATCTTCTTACCCATTTGTCCCAGATATTACACTTCGTTTTCCATCGAACGAAGGGTCTTCGAGAAGTTTTGAAAGCGGGTTACCTCCAGTTACGAGGTTGTATATGTATGATGACCGTTTTGGACCAAATACGAACAGGTAGCTGTTTGCTGTTACAAATGCTGCATGGTAATGAAGAGACATAAATTTATTCTGTTGTTCTTTCTGTTTTCTTGCAGTTAATTTGGGATCGGTGTAATAGAATTTGTTGTAGAGAAAAATCTCTGTGTTTGTGTAATAATTATAGCGTGTGCAGTTGTTAAGTTTTATCGCCATTTCGTGTTATTTAGTCCTTCAGGGGCAGGATAAATACACAATATCGTTTTTTCTTAGCTGAAGAGTTTCTTGTGTTGTATGGTGTAAAACTACTTTCAGTAATATTATAAGTTTTAGTATAGAATATATTACAAAATGTATGTATAGTTTCAATATATTCGCATGAATCCCTTTTTGTAAATATCAAAATAGCCTCACCTTGTATCCAATGATAATACAAAATACAGATCCAATCACATGAATCCTTTTTTATCAACTCTAATGTAGTGGTGATACAGATTCAATAATATAAACCACATAATCAACCTTCTACATTTAAAGAATTTTTTAAAAAGAACTTAATTTAAACTCATTTTGCGGTAGTCTATTTTCTCCTATTAAATGTTGACTGATGTGAATTCAACATAACAAATTACACACGTTATTATCATTGAAATTCATAAAATACAGTTGGTGTACTTTTCATTAGCTATATAAATTGAGGGACTATATTTACTTATTGTTTAATTGATGAGAAGTTATACAATCTAAGGTAAATATTTAAGTTTCCTTTTTGTACAAGGTTGGTATCGAGAATAATATTTACTAATACAACCTTTTGAGTATCTTTCTAAATAATATTGTCACACAAAAATGAAGAATTGTGTAAAATGGTAAATTTCCTTTTAACCTTTTAGTATAATCATTATAGTACTTTGCTTTTCTCTACATTAAATTTAGTTAATTTGACGTCAAAATTAACTTTAAATTAAATAGTACAAAATATATAAATAAGATAGTGTTGATAAAAGAAACAATAGCTAAAATGTAATATAAATTTATGAGTAATATCTTCCACTACAAATATATAACTGAGATAGTCATAGTATAGTATTGATAAAAGAAACAATAGCTAAGTAGGTAATATCTTCCTTTCTTTTTTCCTTATAAAAGTCAGTTGTGCTAATAGATAAAAAGGAGAAAATTATTGTCATTTTAAGCTAGCTAGTTTCGGTTACATTTTTTATAAATAAATTAAAGTATATACTTAATATGTATTGACTATGCACCCAAGGCTGATAGATATCTCAAAAAAGTAAAAAACACACCCTGTATAATAGGAAAATTCTATGTTGGATCGGGACTAAAATCTCTGGGTATGTTTGGTTTTATTTTGGATCCATTTTGGACCAAAAATTTGGCCAATTCATGTTTGGCTTGTAAATTTGACCAAGGGAAAAAAGGCCAAATTGGATTTTGGTACAAAATATGATTATTTTATATTTTTCTCTTGTCTAATTACACATCATTTGTCCAATCTCTCAATAACACACTCTCTCCTATTATTACACACATATAAATATTCATCTATATATAAAAATTATTATAATATTAATATTATATTATAATTTTCAATCACTTATTAATTACTAACAAAGAAAAGCTTACGCGATTAGATTGCTACAGTAATTTATGCTCCCTTTGGAAACAAAAACAAACACTATCTCACCAAAAACTTCTCCCAAAAATCAATACCAAAGTAAAAGCAAATACAATTCATCAAATATGCACGTGTCCCAAAAAATTTCTCAACAACAATTCTCATCAAAATAACCAACCAACACAAAACCAAACATAGCCTCTATATTTGGTAGCATAAATGTGTGTATTTGGAAGCATTCTATAACGCATCATAAAAACTTTTTTAAACTAAATGATTTTTAATAATGTGTCGTGCATTTAATAAAATTCTTATTTGTCTATATATTGAAGGAAAAAAGGTTTATACAATAATCTTAGACTTTTGTTAGAATTGTGCAAAATTATTAATGAATTTTAGCTTTTACTTGAAGACAAAATTACTTAGTAGACGTCTCTTGATCATGTCATTGAATTATAAAAAGTCATAATGTGAAAAGATCCAGGCTAGATCGAGTTCAATAGTAAATATCTCGCATACGCATTAAAGTGCATTATATGCAATTCATAGAGAACTATATAAAAGAAATATAAAAAGAATACACACTCAAACTATTGGACTCATTAACATAAAAATACTATCTCAATCTATGTTAATTAAGGGTTTCAAATTGTGTTTAATCTTCTATTCAGGTTTTACACATATTAATATATTTACACATGTTAAATATTTTTTAATAAACATATTTATAAATTAAAAATATTATATAAAAAATAAAATAAAAAATTGAAATTGAAAATTCTATCCATGTCACAAACCATTAAATGATATTATATACAAAATAAATACAAGAGTTAAAGAATATAATTGGATGCTGGACTTCAATCATGCCAACTCATATGTCGTCCTTTCAAAGCGTTAGTTAAACGCCACATATGTTATAGTAATCTGATTTCCATTTTTACCCTTGTGCTTTCCTAATATTCCCGGTCATAACCCCCTCCCCAAATTCCAATCTCATTTCGTCATCACCAACCTCATCCTCCATCTTTATCTCTCATTTTTTCAGATCTGAAAATCCAATTTTTCCAATCGAGAATTTCACATATGTCTTCGTCTTCTTCTTCTTCAACATACTGGTGTTACAGATGCAATCAATTCGTTAGAGTTTTGACCCAAGATTCGGTGGTCTCTTGCCCCGATTGCACCACCGGTTTCGTCGAAGAGGTTGCCGAGACACCCACCGTCCGATCGTCTTCACTATCTGAATCTAGACGACGCCGTTTCCCTGCTGCCGCCATGTATATGATGCGAACCCCCGATTCAAACCCCCCTACCTCCAGCTTTGTCCCAAGCTCCAGCCCGAGGCTGAGAAGAAGCGGCAGGAATGGCGGGGATAGGTCCCCGTTTAATCCGGTTATCGTTCTTCGTGGAGGGCCTAATGATATTGGTGGTGGAACTGGAACCGTCCCTGGAGGAGGAGGAGGAGGAGGGTTTGAATTGTATTATGATGATGGGGCTGGGTCAGGTCTAAGGCCCTTACCATCTACCATGTCTGAGTTTTTACTCGGGTCGGGTTTCGACAGATTGCTTGATCAGCTTTCACAAATTGAGTCTAATGGGATTGGTAGAATTGATACTAACCCTCCTGCCTCAAAGGCTGCAATTGATTCTATGCCCTCAGTCGAGATAATTGACCAGCATATAGCTGTTGAGTCTCACTGTGCGGTTTGTAAAGAGGCGTTTGAGTTGGGAACCGAGGTGCGTGAAATGCCCTGTAAACATTTGTACCATCAGGATTGTATTCTGCCCTGGCTTTGTTTGAGGAATTCATGTCCTGTATGTAGGCATGAATTGCCATCCAATAATGATAATACTGGTGTGAGTGAAGTAAACAGAGGAGTGATTAATGAAGTTGGAAATGATGATGAGACTGTTGGGCTAACGATCTGGAGATTGCCTGGCGGTGGGTTTGCTGTGGGGCGGTTTTCAGGCGGTAGGAGAGGTGGAGAGAGGGAGTTACCTGTGGTGTACACGGAAATGGATGGTGCGTTTAATAATAACGGTGTACCTAGGAGGATTTCATGGGGTTCGAGAGGTAATGTGTCGAGAGAGAGAAGTGGATTGAGAAGGCTATTTCATAATCTGTTTGCTTGTTTTGGTAGAAATGGTTCATCCATGTCTAGTTCTAGTTTGGATTCTAGAACAAGTAGAAGAAGTGGCTCATTGTCATCGGTTTTCAGCTCTACATCTAGGCGAAGAAGAGGATGGGGTTTAGAAATTAACGATGAAAATAACAGAAGATGGTGATTTTATGAAGTATATACTATATAGAGCAAAGCATTTTGTATCTGCTTAAGGGATTCTTGGTTATTCATTGTAAAAAGGTTGAAACATTATGATATGGTGAGCTTGCAGATGTTAATAGGCTCATTACAAAATTGAAGAAGCTATAAACGTGGAGGTAATCCAAAGATGAATAGGCTTCTTATGTTAAAAATCATGTCTTGGGGAGTGGAAATACAAGGTATCCTATCAAATGCATTATCTTGCTTATGTATTTAAGTGCTACTGCATTTTTTTTTACTCTTGACATATTGTTTTTTGGTAGCTTGCAGTTGCGAAAATGATATCTGATTGTTGTAATTTGTTTCTAAGTTAATTATTATCCTTACAGCTTATAATGAGCAAGTCTTACATTATTCTCCATATTGCTAAACAGTTTCTCATCTACTATTGTGGTTGTTTGTTGATTCTGATATAATGTTTCATTTGGTCGATAATTAAATCTCGATTATTGGTATCTTTTATACAGATGCATTCTACCTAAACTGCTCAAACCGAATTGATCTAGTTTAGATTACCCCAAACATCGAAAATAGACATATGCATATATTCTCTAAATGTAAATATGTTTGCAGCATACATTTAGTTTTCATACATATAGTTAGTTTTTATAGTAATTCATATTTTGTAACATTTTAATTGATCTCGCTTGTTCCTATATGCTTTGTATATTGTAAAGCTTATTTGTTCTTGTCTCTTGTACTTAATTATTTAAACTAAATCTAGAAGAGTAGTATATATTCTTCAGTGTTGGTATAACTACAAATAAGTTAGGAAGGTTATAATTAGAATTTGATAACATTTCAAATCATCAACAAATACACATTGTTGGTTTAACATTTAGTCATATGTTGGATCAACCACATACATTCATATTCTTCCTTGAATCTCTTCTTCTATTAAAATAATAACGTGATGAAATGTCAACTCAAAAAGCTTAATTAATTGTTACTTGTTTGAGTTGTTTATCCTTAGACTATGTACAATGGGGGTGTTGAAAGAGGGTGTTTAATATTTTAAATAGTTGAAACCATTGGAATAGGGTGTTTAATGGTGAGGTGGATTAAATTGGTGGAGAAATTTTACATGGTGTTGAAAAGCTTACATGGCATGATCTTATTGGCTAACCATATTGTAGATATTTTTATCACACTCCAATTATTTGATGTTAATTATTTGATAATAAATAAATTTTTTTATATAAAAAAAATATATCAAAATTCATAATTTTTTCTCCTCTATAAATAGAGACTAGTTTCACTTGATTTGGATACCAAAAAAAATTCGATCATTTTCAATATAATCATATTATTATCCTTTAATAAATAAGATTAATATTTAGATAAATATTTAAATAAATTTTATTTTAAAAAATATCGAAAAATAAATTATTTCATCGTTATTTTTAATTATAAACGATAATCTTATTATAATCTAATCATAAAATTAAAAGGATAAATAAATAATAAAAGTAGTGGGGTAGGGTGTTGAATATTATTAAACAAAACCATTGTAGAGTGTAAAATTTGAATGGGTGTTTAATTATTATGTGGAAGAGAGATAAGATGATGTGGAGTGTTGGGAATTGAAAAAGAGGGTGTTTAATGTTGTGACCATTGTACATAGTCTTAGGGTGAATATATAATGTACTTGTTTTAACGGGGTTGGTTTATCATTTATTGGATGAAAAAAAAAGAAGAGTATTTTACCCAAAAAATTAATCCCACGTCTAAAAGTGAATTATGAACTGACTCCATTAAAATGGTTTTAGCCCAGCTCAACTAATCCCAATCAACTAAAATGCTTCGACTGCTTATATACATCTTTCATCATCTTAGAAATATTAGTGTGGATCTTCCCTTAAATATTTTATACTCTTAACTTATATATTATTACTCTTAACTTATATATTATGAAGTAGTTTGAATTGCTTTCAATTTAGTTCATAAAAATATAATTTCTTATAAATAAATTATATAAGTTATATTTAATTCAACGAGAATAAAATAAAAAGTTTATAATTTAATTTTAAATAAAACATATGCTAAAACATATAAATGCATACTTTTATAAACTAAGAGCATTAAATACATTATTTGGGCTTGCATAATTAAAATATTTTAAAAACATTAATAGGGGGAATATCGGTGTCGTCACCACCAATATTACCAAAATATTAGCCAAAAAAGTTAGCCGAAGAAGGTGGGTATGACTGTTGGCTTTGTTCAGCTTGTTTCAGGGCTCGTTTTTGTAAAATTTCATCTCTTTGAGCTTGAAACTCTTCCCGAACGTGCAGATCGCTTATAGTATTCAGATCTCGAGCCAACATTGCATCTTCTCGCATAAGCCTTTGCTCATCTACCATAGCCTTTGCCGCCACAATCATTTCTTCTCTATGCCGACCTGCCTTCGTAATTATATCCACAAGGAATGAAGATTGACTTTTCACATTTTCAATATTAGCTGCCATATTTTCTTCAATATTCCTCTTTTGTTTGGAATTTTTTACCTCAATAGGTCGAGTCTGTGAAGAGTCACCACCATATGAAGATTCACCATTATGATCATCATTTAAATCCACAGAAAAATATGATAATCTAGGAGAGTCAGGGGTGAGAATATCCGACTCGGACGAGACATAGTTTGGATTATAATTTGTAGGAATTTGAGAATCGTTTCTCCTAGGAACATCATCTTTAAATTTTACAAAATCCTTAAAAATGTTCCACACATGATCAAGTTGGAAACCTCTTTTGGAGTTTGGATCTTGAATTAACAACATTTTGGCACGATTTAACTGTAAACGATACTCATATGTCAAATTTTAAATAATTAAAATATATGAAATCACAAGCTATAGTAAAATATTTATTATACTTACAATATCCTGTTCCGATGCTCCACCAGGATTGGTGTTTTCGATTTGTCGGATGCACCCATGTAGCTTTTTCATATTTTTTTCTATGGTTTGCATTCGACATTGCACTGACCTGCTATTACGAAACGCTGAATCCTCAGGTGTTGAATTATTGAATTCGGCAGCCACTCGAGACCAAAATTCAGTTCTTGATTGGTGCACACCTATAATAGGATCTTGTGAAATTTGCATATAGCATTTGCACAAGACAACATCTTCATGACAAGTGTATCCAAATGATCGAGACATGGTAGAAAAGAAGAAGAAGCAATAAAAGAGGCTTGATTAATAAATGAAGAAGAAATGAGTAGTTGGAGTTTAGAATGAGATGAATTGGTATTGTTTGGTATGGTACTATATATAGATAAGAAGTATGTACTAGATGGATATCTTATCCATAATCCTATCACAATCTTAACCATTGGTTTAGATTTCATCATCATCTCATCCGTTGGATGGATTCTTTAATTATTCAAAATTATCCACAATCCTATCACAATCTCAACCGTTGGTTTAGATTTCATCATCATCTCATCCGTTGGATGAATTCTTTAATTACTCAATATTATCCACAATCCTATTACAATCTCAACCGTTAGTTTATATTTCATCATCATCTCAACTGTTGTCATTTGTACCATATTTTAGTATCAATATATGTTTTTATGCATGTCTTTTTTAAATCAAACAATAAAGTTCAACTTTAATAATTTGTTCATTAATTAAATAACATATATAATTATTAATTAATTTTTAAAATATTGGAACACAATTAATATAATTTTTAATTATTTAATAATACAATATTTTTGTGTTCGTGAATTTTATTAACAATGTATATTTTCTTGGGTGAAAATGTATAATATGTAAAAGTTTTGAGTTTTATTTTGAAAGATTATAATATTATAAAAAGATGTAAAAAAGAGAATTTTCTGTTAGATTCATATTTGGTCTAATTAATAGTGTTATGGGTTGGAGTGAATTTACTATAGTTGTGCCAATTTGGTACAATATGGAAAAATTAGTTGGAGATGCCCTTGGTTGGAATATAAATGTATCTTTATGTGTATTTGAAAAGTCTTTTTTATTTAGAAACTATTATATTAAAAGATAACTTTTTTTTATCCACGCAGACAATCTCAATTGATTGGCCACCTTTATTGGAAAAAGTATTTTGGAGTTAATTATTTGAGATGTCCTATAAACTTGCATTTGAAAAAAAAGTCAAATTTGAAATAATTCTTGCCAAAAAAGGAGTAAAATTGAAGCTTTACTATTCATGTTTTGATAGCTAACACTATCAATTTTAATAAATTTTTCTAGCTATCTTTTAAACCCGAAAATTAATTTAATTATTTCTTTAATACAAAATCTTTAACACAATGTTTGAAATAAAATTTATTGTGACTATTTCTTATGTCTAAATAAACGACTTTGATCGAAAATATTTAAGAAAAATAACACTAAATATCAACCCAAACAAATTTCTTACAACAAAAAAAATATAGGGTAAAATCCTAAAAATCCACCTGTGAAATATTTTATTAGCTGAAAATCCCTACGAAAAAAATATAGCCTGAAAACCCCTTGTGTAATTTTGAAATTGCACACTTTCCATTCCTTTCTATTTACTTTAATTCTATTATCTTTTTTTCTTAATATACACCCATTATACCCTTCATCCTTAATCAAGTAAAATACTATATTTTATTAATTTGATTTCCATATGTGTCTAAGAGAGAGAAGCAATAAGATAGTTTAGGTTTTTGAATATTCCTTCAAATTTTAGAAGAAAATAGCATATTAAAATGTATTTAATTCAAAATAATAGAAAGTGTGTTCATATTTTTCTTATTTATATTGCAAAATCATGTTTGTCGCTTGAAGGCGTAGAAAAAATAAAATGTTATCATTTTTGTGCAAATTAATAAAATCTTTATTATATTTACAATTTTCTGAAATCCTTAATTAATATTTTATAATTTTGTGATCAATTTGATTTATCTCTTCCTTTTTATATGATTAGGGTTTGATAAGTCAATAATCAAGACATAAATGAGCATAAAAGTAAATTAAACTTTTCACTCAAATTCTCCTTTTTTTTTCAACTCTACTTCCCAATCTCCTATATAACTAACTATCAATCATATATACAACATTTCACACTTATACCAATCAAATCAATCATTATTTCACTTTATCTTTCATACTTTATAATTTTTAATCTATATTTATCTATTTTTTATTCACATAATCATTATATACACAATTAAAATAATTATTCTATACATCATCCATCAACATATCATCATTGATTTGACATATTTTACAACTTTCAACCTAATTTTAAAAACATAAACAAACAACTATCATTTTCACATGAATTTCCATGATACACAGTTCCCGATAAAATTTCAAATTTTTATCCCAAAAACATTAACAAACATATCCTAAGTTACTAACTTAGTGGTCAATAATCACTCAAGATCGCATATGGGGCGCGTGTGCTTCACTAAATTAACAGAGAGGGTTTCGTGCAATTAAAATATTTCACAGGGGGTTTTTATGCTATATTTATTTCGTAGGGGGTTTTTAGCCAATAAGATATTTCACAGGGGTTCTTTTTGCATTTTTTCCAAAAATATATTCCATCAACCACAACGTGCCTCTTAGGCACCGTTTATTTGACAGGGAATGAAATCTAAAATGTGAATTGAATTTCTGGTAATTTGATTACTAGAAATTTAATTTCATTAATAGTATTTGGTATTTTGGTTGTCTACAAAAAATTGGGTAAAGAAATAGATTTTACTCTCATTTTATGTTTGGTTCAAACATATATAATAAGGAATTGAATTCAATTAAAGACTTTGACTTAAATACCCTTATTTTATAATCTAATTATAAATTTTCAACAATGAGAATATTTTATAATATATATGTGTGTATACACACACACATATATATATATATTAATTGGTTAAATAATAAAAAAAATAAGATATCAATTTGATCAATTGCATTATCCTCTTTTAGAAAAATTATAATTAAATTGAACATATTTTTTTTTATTTGCATATTGTTTAACTTTTAAAAATATTGATACAAAAAATAATTTTTCATATACCAATGTATAATTATTTTAAGTCAGAATTACGTTATTCGTAATCAATAAAATACAATAATCATATGTGGCTAACAACCATTTCAAATGTACTATCACGAAAAATACATAACAATTTTTTAATTTGAATCAATAAATAAATATCAAATAAAATGTAAATCATGATTTACTTTGACAATAAGAATATTCCAAATTAATTAAAAAATATATATATTTCTCCATAAGTAATAACTTAAATGAAATGCATAAATAAATAATTATTTTTATTGATTTTGTATTTGATATAGGGGCAGTGAAAACATTAGAGTATATTGTTTATGATTACTTTGTTATGGTAATCACAATACTTCAATATATAAGGTATTATGATTCCTTTTTTTGGAAGGAGGATTCCCACAATTTTAGGAATTTGATTACATTCCATAATATTAAAAAACAATACCAAACAATGTTATTTAAATTTTGAGAATCATATGCCCTATTTAAATTCTATTACCTGACAAACAAACGGAGCCTTAAAAAATTCACTCAACACTCTTTTCAGATTACATTTTTTCATTCATAAAATTATATTTTCTCATGAAAAAAAAGTATTCGAGATGGATATGACAACTAATTGGTGCTTATATAATATATATTTTTTGCGTTAACAACTGATTTCTAAATCCGCCCCTGCCCGAATGCCAATCGAAATGAACCGGAATTTATTTTTCTCCTTCAGAATGATGAATCTTCACTTCTTCTTTATTCTTTGTAATTGTTTCCATTATATTTTTAATAGATTGTGTAGTGTTTTTGTTTCTTATGAGAATTATTCTTTTTAGTTTTTCATTTGCTAAGCTCAGGGTAGCATATTTGCAGATCATTAAATGTGTCTCAACTTAAAACCTTAATCTAAATCTTTACAAGTCACAGTAGGCTAGCATTAATGATGCATCCATTTTTTGTTTGAGTTTCACTAATTTTGTTTTTATGTATTAAATTGAGTCTACTTAACAAAACTAAAAAATAAAAAATTGCATGTTGTACATATGATTAAAATATGAAAAATAACTAAAACATATTGGAAAACGATTTTTTTCTTTAATTTGATAACATCGTCGTATATTGCTTTGCTATTGATAGGAGATTATTTTAATAAAGTGTGCATTGACCATACTTTTAATAAATATTTTTCTATTAACTTTTGTGATTTAGTTTAATAAATATATTTGATAAATTATGCATTTCTTTTTTGAATTTGGTGAAAAATTATGATTAATTGAATAATCAAGTTAATAAAGGAAGAAATATCAATATACTCAAATTCCTAAATAAAATACTTAAAATAAACTAAGGTATTAAATATTCAAAATTAAACACTAATTTAACTAAGTAAATATTTACCAAATAAATTATAAGTCATGTCTCGTAAAGTAATTCAATTATATAGATAATTCCTTAATATTATAGTATCTTATATGAAAATTTAAATAATAGCTTAATTAAGTATTTAATTATTTAAAGAATAAATAGATTGATATGATGTGTTAAATTAATAATTATAATATGTCGTAGAACATAGAAGGTGTTTTGACAATAGGATCTAAACAATATTTAAAACATATTTTAGAATAGATGGATTTTGGGAAAATAATTGATTATTAAATATTTCGAGACATGCTTCTGAGATTTAACAATTACTTATTAAAGAAAGAAGTATTTTATATTTTCTTATTTATTAATTATTTGAACAAAAGAAATTATAACTTAATATTATAAAAAATTTATGTAATTTGCATGTTTAAATTAACTATTTTTATTTAAGATTTAGTATTTATATATAAATTTATCGTAGAATTTTTATGTGATATATATATGTTGTAAACATTGTACAACTTATTTTATTATTGAACTCTTTTACTTTTAAGATGAATTATGTATTGTAGAGTTCTAATTTAATTATACATCTTATATTTAAATATATAGATTTACTTTTATTTATTACTGGACTTTTTTGCACTCAAAATTAAAATACATAATAATATATTAAGTAGATCAAAAAAATTTAAAAAATACCCATACATCTTAAATATAACTTATTTTTATTAATTATATTTATTATTGAACTCTTTTGAATTCAAAAATAAAATACATAACCGTATATTAGATAAACACCTTGAAATAGATTAATCTCTTCCACATGCTTTTAGTCCTTTTTCTTTCATTAAATTGATCATTTACCTTAGTTCAACTGACACTAATCAAAGACATGTTACACAAAATTTAAGCATAAATTAATGTTAAATCAAATAAATATAAAGTCCAAAAACACATACCTATCACACCTATCAATAAAGTCAAAAATTGAGCAACAAATTGTGCTGGATTATTATTGATCAGAGTTCTAATTTTCATTGTTTGAACTTAATTTGTTATATTATTAATCGAAACGAACCCGAATACAGAAATCAAGTAGTTAGATGCGTGCTATTTTAGTTAATGAATCGAATTCGAATCAAACACAGAAATCAAGTAGTTAGATGCGTGCTATTTTAGTTAATGAATCGAATTCGAATCAAACGTCAAAACTTACCAATGCATGAAAACTTATTCAGAACTGATTTTATATGTTAATAAACCAAGTTTAAATGAACCTTTATATGCCAACAAGCCAAAGCATAAAACTCAAAGCCATACGCACATTATATATATATAAAGTATCACACAATGACTTATCTCAAACCCAACTGAAAACAAAAAAAAAATTCAAGTATCTTCATACATATAATATATATATACACTAATCTCAAACCCAACTGAAAACAAAAAAGATTCAAGTATCTTCATATGTATATATATACACACATATATATATGTTCTAATATCAAACCCAACTGAAAACAAAAAAGATTCAAGTATCTTTATATATATATATACAGTGGCGCCCCCCCCTCCAAATTTTTAAATTTTTTAACATGCGTGTGTAAAAAATTTTTTTTACATGTGTATATTTTAAAAAATTTAACATTTCGCCCCCCAAATTTTTAACATAAGTATATTTTAAAAAATTTAACATTTAGCCCCCCACTTTCGATTCCTGGCTCCGCCACTGTATATATATGTACACATATATATGTACTAATCTCAAACCCAACTGAAAACAAGAAAGATTCAAGTATCTTCATATATATACACACACATATATACACATATATAGACATATATATACATATATATATATATATAGCTCAAGCACTTGACAGACCCTCCCTGTTATTCATAAGCATAAGATTCAACTCCTTCATGGAATTCGCCGGCGAAAGATTAGATCTCTCTCCCCTCACACACAATCTCACCAATCTCTCAACCACTCCATCAATCTCCTTCTCACATTTATCTCTCATAATTTCACTCAACTCCACCATTCTCCGCCGCAATTCAACCCCACTTTCCTCCATAACCACCTTTCTCACCACCGCCGCCACCACTTCTCCGGCCAACTTTCCGTCCACACTCCTCACAACCTCCTCCCCAAACCCCACCTCCTCCACCAACCTAGCATTCAACGGCTGGTCGAGATGCATCGGCATGGCTATAATCGGCACGCCGGAATGTATACCTTCCATTACTGAACTCCATCCGCAATGGCTCAAAAACCCTCCTATGCTTCGATGGGACAAGATTCTTCTCTGTGGGGCCCATCCCTCCACCACCATTCCTCTTTCTCCCACTCTTTGTAAGAACCCTTTTGGTAGTTTTTCATCGATCTTGATTTTCTCCCCCACCGGAAACCTAACGACCCATATGAAGTTAACCATGCTGAGTTCTAGCCCATGAGCTATCTCTTCGATTTCATTTTCAGACAAGAAGTATTCGGTCCCGAATGAGGCGAAAACCGTCGAACGTTCATCTTTCCCGTCGAGCCATTCGATGATGTTGCTGTGTTCATCATTTCCGTGTTCTAGGGTTTGAACAAGAGGACCAGCAGGAACAAATTTCTTGCGAGTCAAGTTTGATAGAAAATCTATATACTTCCCTTCTAACTCTCCAAATGTCTTGATCAGGACAATATCAGATGATCTCTTGACAGAATTTCTTACTCTTTCTATATCATTTGTATCGTTCCCCGTCGACTTAACCAATCGTTCGAAAACGCCATACTCGTTCTCCCGGAAGTATATCGCCGGAAAAGGGTACTCCGATTCGGGTTCGAAATAGTGGTGCATGAGCAAAGAAGATGTTGCAGCTCCGGTACTGAGAAACAGCACCGCCGGAATATTATGAAACGCAGCTTCCTCCGGCGCCCACGGCTGAAGGTAATCATATATAACCAAGTCGGGTTTAAGGGTTTTGAGAAGGGTCGAGAAAGCGGGTCGGGCCGTATCGAGGGCTTTCTTGAGGGGAGACATGAGGTGGGGTGGGAGGCCATTGGTGGTGTGGTAGTGAGAGGGGAGCTGTGGGGTTGTCGGAATATGAAGCTCAACAAGTTTTACAGAAATGGAGTCTTTTGCAGAAATCTTTGCCCTAATGGAATCGAGATTTACAGATGAAGAAGAGATGTAAATGATGAAGTTTCTGTTTGAGAGTGATTTGGCAAGCTCTAAGAATGGTGAGATATGGCCATGAGCTAGCCATGGGAACATTAGGATTCTAAAGCTTCTGTTTCTTGTATCCATGATCAAAGCTGATCAACAATTCTTCGTTGATATTGGGTTTACTGTTTTTCGTTTTTAGGTTATGAATTGTTTTATATATATAGTTTTATATATATATGTGTGTGTATCATGTATGTAATGGATATGTTTTGAAACGTGGCAGAAGGAGAAACATTGAACACGTGGAGAAGAGAGGGGGAGACATGCACGAATAGAAAGAGATAGGTGTACTAGGAAACCTAAGCAGCATCCACAGCATCCAATAGAGTGTAAAAGGATCAATTCAAAGGGGTATGGAATTTAGAAGAAATTTATAACATATCAAAATTAATGAAATCAATCCGCTATAAAACTTTTAATGGGTTATTTTGATAAAAATACTTCTTTACTATTATATTTATAAGTTATAATAGATTAATTGTATTGGACTCTATTAATTTATAAAATTATTTAAAGTTTATCGGTTGAGCCAATTAATATCTATCTGTAACTGTATAGGGACATTGAATGGAAAAGATAAATACAATCTTTTGTGAGAAAATTAAAGAAATAATATTAATTTAAAAATAAATTCGAAAACTGAACAGATTTGAAGTATTCGATTTCTAGTATTAAACGTTTTGATGGAAGGCACATACTCCATAGTATGCGCCTTTCACCAAACTATATTTTTTATATATAAAAAATTGAATTTTTACCCCAACCTCTTTTCAGAGGTCTTTGAAGACCTCTAAAAGAGGTCAGAAAGAGTCACCTCCTGATTCCCTCGGGACGAGTGGAATCACAGGGCGTATATGTACCTTCCACTAAGAGCACTCACAATGGGGATTTTCATGGGGCTTTTCATGGGGCTTTTTAGTTGCAATGGGGATTTTGAGGGGATTTTGAGGGGCTGCTCCTGAAAAGCCCCTCTCAAGGGGCTGCTCCTAAGCAGCCCCTCTAAAATACGCTGACTCAGCATTTAAATGCTGAGTCAGCATTATTTTTTAATTTAAATATAATTTATATTTTTTATGTTTTTATTTTTAATTACAAAATGTGCAATTAATTTTTGCACATGCAATCCCCAATTTATTATTATTTTTTATTTTTTAATTATAAGAAATTTTATTTATATATACTCCCATTACACTATTATTTTTTATATTTCATTTTTATTAAACAAAATATAATTTTTGTCTATATTTTTTTTTTACTAAAATAACAATTCCTATAATAAATTCTATTTATTCTTTAAGAATAATAATAATAAAATTATATTAAATAAGTAGTAATAATAATTAAATTAAGTTTACAATAATGTATACAAATATACTATATTTCTTATGATAATAATATTTTCATAGTTATTTATATATATTATTAAATTTAAAATAATACATGGTGGAAGATGACATGTGGCATTGTGGGTCCAAAAGAAGGGCTTTACCATTGTAGATGAAAATTTATAGGGCTTTTTATTTTGGAGGGAGATGACTTGGCATATGGAAAAATGTGAAAATCCCTTGAGTAAGGGCTTACTATTGTGAGTGCTCTAAGGCGTTTAATACTAGAAATTGAATACCCCAAAATTTGTTCTTGTTCTCGAATTTATTTTTAAATTGATATTATTTCTTTAATTTATAAAAGTTTTAGTAAGTTAGTCAATGATCACCTCAATTTGATTTTTAAGTAATTAGATAGTTATAAACTCATTCAAAGTTGTTGATTCCATATGATAAATTAACAGATGTGAAAATTATTTCCTTGAGTACTAACAAATTTCAGATTTGTTACATTTGAGAACATGTGTTAATTCACTTCGTCAATTAACATTTTAACAGCTAGTTTGGTTGGTATCTATAAATGTGATATATACATTATCACTAGTAATTTTAAAGAATGATAAAAAGTGAATAATTTTTTGAATTGACTTCTTTCTAAATATTCTAAGCTAAAGAAAAAAAAAACGACTGCATAATAACATGAACAAAACCTTTCAATCCTTTGAAGTGCTTCAATAATATTTATTTGAAGTGATTCTTTCTAAATATTTACTATGGCTTGTTCTTTGCATTATTGATGCTAATAAGTAATAACCTTAAAGGTTGTCTTCTTTTATAATTTATAACTTTGCAAAGTTAAATTATTGGCCAAACATCTATTTACGATATAGTAAGTATTATTTTTTATTGGTGAGTTTGATAGTTTAAAAAGAAGTATAGGGTTTTTTGAATTTTTCTATTAATCTATTTTATATAAAATGATAGTCAAATAACTTGAAAATAAATCCTTTAGAATATAACCATCATTTATAACTGTAACTAAATAAATTTTTTTTAATGTATCTCTTAATTTCTCTCATAACTATCGATTGTAATTTTATCATTACTTAATCACATTTAATCAACAAAACCAGACCTAAGAGTACATTTTGTAGCTTATATTAAGAGTGATAGAATTATTTATCATATTTATTCACATACTTGGTAGTCATGATTAAAAACCCGTGACAAACCAAAGGCTCGGTTAACTATTCATTATTTTGGTATTACTAAATTTTATGGGTGACAATTGGGTTGAATGGTTGGGTTTGAGTCGGGTTTATTTAGGTTGGGCTTAAAGTAGGTTGGGTCCAGTTGGGTCAAATGTAAAAAAATATGCATTATAGTTGGACCAAAAGTGGATGCAATAAGGATCCAAAGTGAACGCAATAAGGACCCAAAAAATGGACACAATAAGGACCCATTATGAATCAAAGTGTGTAAGGGGTTGTTGTAGAGTGTAAAATTTAGATTATTAACTTAAAGTGGAGAATATGTTAGACCTAGTTTAGACCTAGATTGGCCCAAGTTAAAACCCAATTGGACTCAAATAATATTAAAAGTCAACCCAGTTGGAACTAAAATGCTAAAAATTAGGGATGACAATTGGGTTGATAGGTCGGGTTTGGGTTGGATGCATTTGGGTTGGGTTCAAAATGGGTTGGGTCCAATTGGGTGCAATGACAAACACATGCATTATTATTGGACCAAATAAGGACCCAAATTGAACCCAATAAGGACTCAATGATGAACTCAACAAGGACTCAAATTTAGAGTATAAGGTATTTTAAATAAATTTAGAAAATTAGAGTTCTAACTTCTAAGTGCTAAGGGTTGAGATGGAATTATAATTTTAAAATATTGGGACCTAAGTTAGATTCAAATTGTGCATAGTTTAAAACTCAATTGGACCCAAATATTATTAAAAAAATCAACCCAATTAGAACTATAATTTTAAAATATTAGGACCCAACCCATTGAAAACTTAGTTAAGTTTGTGTCCAAACATATGTTTTGACCCAAATTGCCACCCCTACTAAAAATATTAGGAAGAAGAAAGCTTTCAGTCTCGCTTACCCAAGAGCAAACATGCCAGTTTTGATGCCAAGAGGTAAGCGCATCCCAATCTATTGAAAACTTAGTTTGGTTTGAATCCAAATATATGTATGGACCCAAATTGCCACCCTACTGAATTTCATCTTCATGGAAGAGGGTAGGATTGATTTATTCAAATACTTGAAGGATGAGGAAAACCCTAATACCTTGAAGATGTGCAATGGATAAATGTTGTTGTTATATAATAGAATGTAAACCAAACGACAGTTTATATGAGAGAATTAAATTAAATTAACTTGGGTTCAGCTCGAGCTTGAAAAATTAAATTTGACGAGCTCGAGTTTGAAAAAATTCACCAAGCTCAGCTCATTTACACCTCTATATTTTACGAACCAAACTTTAATCACTAATGAAATGCAGGAATCAATGATTAAGGCAATGTCTTGAGTTTCGGTACTTACATCATGTAATAACTTTTAAGAATTTATGTAAAATCATTAACAAGAATACTTTTTACAAAAATAAACTCCTATAATAAAAAAATCATTATCCCAGCTCGAACCAGTTCAAATAAGAATAAATTTTACATTCTAATATTCCATGTATTTTTCTAGGACCATCTTAAAGGTGCTTCACGGGTCGGCCTTAAGGCTTTTAAGGGCCGGCCTATCAAGTGGTCTCTTAAGGCTCTCTCAAGTTGGGGTATAAAACGAGTCGAGCCGGCTCGTCTCAAAAGAGCTCGAGCTCACTTCTTTCTAGGGATGGCAACGGGTCGGTTCTGGGTTTGAACCGGTGGAACCGAAATCGGAACCAGAACTGCTAAATATTTTTGGACCCGGAACCGGAACTGGTTCCCCTATTATGGAACCGGAACCACAGGGTCCAACCCGCGGGTACTCAGATCCGCATGTAATTTTTTTTTTGTCTTGTCTTATTTTGTATCTAAGCTATCACTCATCTACATTGAATTTATATAAGAAAATAATTTTACATAACGTCATTATAAATATTATATGAGCACAAAATTTGATAGCAAAATGCAATCAAATTAAACTATATTGATATACCATAGAAAAAAACATTTAAATTAAGAACTTATATATATCTTCATATATCTATATTAAATTATGTTAACTTTACAAAATTAGCCTAAAATGCAAATAAGAACAAAAATCTCTAAATACAAACATAACACGTAATTTCATTATATCTTTCGCATCAAAATGAAAAAATAAAATAAAAATTAGGACGCTTTTGTATTTCTTTACAATACATTAGTTTTACAAAACATTGTAATAGTTTCACATAATAGTATAAAACTTAGGACGATTTAACCATAAGTCAAATGAAAGTATATTTTATGTTTATGGCACTAGTATATGTGTTGATTTGATCTATGTATTATGTAAATCAATTTCATTAAAATGGTCGAAATCAAATTTAATATATTGGTACAAACATTTATTTAATAAAAGATCGAGGGACAATTACACTAAAATAATTGGTTCTAATATTTATACAATTTGTGGACTTGATATTTAATTTCCTTTGCAATGAAATAACCTAACAAACATTTTCAATTGATTTTGGTTGGTTGAATGATCTTAGTGTTTTGTAAAATATCCACCATTAATTTTAATAAAAAGAAATAAAAAAAATTAACCCGGAACCGGAACCCCCAAGAACCGTTTAGTTGAACCCGTAACCAGATCCGAAACCGTTTAGCATTAAAAGAATCGGAACCGACGGGACGGTTCGGTTCCAGGTCTACCCGGAAAGACCCGGAACCGCTGCCATCCCTACTTCTTTATAGGCTCGCTAACTCTTTTTTTAAATATATTATTATTATTATTTTTATTATATTAATAAATATATATTAATTAATCAATAAGAAATCAAAATTTAAAATTTCTCGCCTAAATTTTAAATTTTCAAGCGGGATTGAGCTCGCGAGCTTGGGCTAGGCTCGAGTTTGAACTTAAGCTCGCGAGCTTGAACTCGAGCTCGAAAATTTTAAACTCGAATCCGAGCTCGAGTTTGGAAAAATTACCAAACACGGCTCGAGCTCGGTTCATTTACACCTTACTCTCAAGGTTAACTTATCAGCTGTTGCAAGACAATTTCAGCTCAAACTAGCCTCTTAAAGCCCTTTTGACACCTTGGACCATATTTAGGAAATTTGCCTTCATATATTAATTAATTGATTTTAAATATCAAATACATTTATATAAAATATCAAGAATTATCCAACTATGTTACATTAAACTTAAAATGATATGAAATATTTATTTCAAGTAATTGGATGTGATAATGCCTTAATCTTTTGGAGTAATACCCCATTCCTTACTTATGTTCATAGTAACTCGTTAAAACAATTGCCTTCTTGTTGATCTAAAATGATATACATGCATGAAACGTACATTTATTTTTGAAGATTCATAAATCTTATACATAATATTTTAAATGTTTAAAATGTGAAGGGGGCACATTTGAAAGTGTCATATATATAATTTATGTTAGTTGTTATTTTAAAATTATAATGTTTTATAAAAATCTTTATTCAAGGATATTTTTTTCCGATTGAACAGAAATTTTAGTTTACCAACGTAAATTAATTAAACCGAATACAAGCTGGAAAGGTAGAGAATTTTGATATATAATTGATGGGAATCGTGCATGGATCATAAATTATTCTAACACAGAATAAAGAAAAATTAAAAATCAGCAAATATATAAATATACAAATTTACAATCTTGTACTTCATATGAAGTACACATCTTTGCTAGGGCAGTAGTACCATATGATATAAAAAAAAAGTATATTTGTACTAACAAGAAGAAAGTATTTATTTTAGGTCCACCAAGAATGAAATATATTTATGCCATCCTTCTAAGGGTTGTCAATTCATTTGCAATTTATGCTCAACCACTTTAGATTGAAAATTTTATTTATATATCTTTTATTGCGTCTTTTAAATCCTATATAAAAATGTGAGACCAAATATTATATGGGACTAAAATTAAGGTTTTATATATCTCATACTAAGGAATTATATACCAGGTTTACCGGCAAAATGGGCATTTAAATCTGATCAGAAGAGTGGTATTTCTTTTGACATTTTTTGTGACAAATCCTCGATTTTTATATTTGATTACTTTGAATTGTTTTGATGAGTAATAAATTTGAATTTTCTTGCGAAAGAACAAAAAATCAAAGGGCAACCAATCCTTGAAAGTTGAAACTATTTTTTTGAAGCCTACAAATTCTAACAAATTTGAATATTTATATTTTTATATATTGATCATATTTAATACAAATAATTTTAGAATGATATGACGTCGTAGCACGAGGTACACACTAATACTACATAAAAAAAGGGTGGGTGTATGATATCTTCATATATTATTTTGAAATTGCTAAATAATTTCCTCTAGTAAAAAATAAATAAATAAAACAAACTCCATATTTTGTTAACTTCTGCACAAATTTGTTCATCCATATATAATTAACTAAGTTTGTTTTATGAAATTTTGTAGTTTCGTAGTCTAATGATATATGGAATTTACTATATATTTTTTAACCCATGATGATACTTAACAAATCTCAAACTAATATATGAATATTTTGTAATATAAAAATCCAAAAAGATTTTATACACAAAAGCTTTATTAATTAAATTACAGACTCGAAAATTTTAAATACATATATGGATCCATGGTCCTAATTTTCTTTATTTTTCGTCGAAAAAATTAAAAAGTTTCTATTTTTCAATTGAGGGAATATTTTTTTTTGAAATAATTTTGAATTACATTATTTATTTATTTTTACACTAGTTTCATCTTTTTTCTCGTATTTTACAAATTTTCTTCTATTTTTTAGAAATGTTTCTTTCCCGTCAAAGTCTGAATTTAAAATAGTTTCGAAATTTCAATGTTTCCATTGTTTATTATTTTTTTTACACTATTTTCATATTTTATAATTTTTTTAATTTTTTAAAATATTTCTTATATTTATCGACTTATATCTTAAATTAAAAATAAAACTTCGATTTGACCATTTGGATTGTAACAATTAAAGATAGTTAAAGTAATTTAACGATGCGTACGAGCTTACGTATGGAAATAAAATATTGTAGTAATTGTAGTAACTAGGGAGGGGTCAAGTTTTTTCTTCTTTCAGAATCTTCTTTCTTTTTACTCGCTATAAATATCGCCCTCAACCCATACACCAAGTCTCATCCCATTCTCATAATAATAATCCCCTCTTGACTTTTTGTAAGCCCCATAATTTTTTTTGATCAAATCCCATAATATTCAATCATCATGTCTCAGGTTTGTTTTTGATTTCCCATATTTTTCCCTGAAATTGCAATTATAAGTTATGTGGAGCTATTGAATGTGATTTTATGATAGCCCAGGTGTTTTTTTTTTTTTTTTTTTTAAATTTGATTTGATGAATTCTTGCAAATCACGATGATTTGTTGGCTGGGCTTAAAACGAGAGTCAAAATCTTTGATTTGTTCCAGTTATTGAAATGGGTTAGGTTTTTTTTGTACATAAAGCTGTATATTTCTTCATTTATTACTTTGCTTTTTTCTTGAGGATGATTTCTGTGAGCTTATTTGACTAGATTGCAGTTATCAGACCAACAAAGATCTTATATTAAGTTTCTAAACCAATTGTTTGCATGAAAGTTCCAGTTTTTGAATCTTATTCTGATGATTATATTTCTTGGAAAAAAGGGGGACAAGATTGAGGGCTAATATAACTGTAATTTTAAATTGTTTTGATCTCATAATTTTCTGCCCAATTGCAGACTGTTGAGCTTAAGGTAGGCATGTCATGCCAAGGCTGTGTTGGAGCTGTGAAGAGGGTCCTTGGAAAAATGGAAGGTTTGTTTGTTACCTTTTCCACACATCAATAAACTGAAATTTTTGATTTTGAACAACATATACATCCTTTTTTCTAAGTTCATTTAGATTCTTATCAATTCAAATACTGGAGAAAATAATGCTCTAATGTCCTATTTTCTAACATCGACACCTCGATTTTGCATTTGGTTAATGTGAAGAAACAATAGAGATCACTTTTGTTTTCTGTTTTGAGTGTTTGTTTCTGAGGTGTTGTTTGGTATAATCAAGTTGCATCTGTGACTTATTAGCCTTCAGTTCGTGTACATTTAGATTGTCCGTTGCATTTACTTGGCGGGTGTTTTTTGGGACATAAGTTCTAGAACCATATAGGTGTTTATGTTCGGGTAGCAAAAGCCCACGATTTTTGGTATCTAATATAGCGTAATAATTCTCTACTGAATGTGGATGGTTTTCAAATTCTTCTATTCATTTTGTGACTTGGGTTTACTTTCTTAAATATGCGTTAATGTGCACTTAATGGTAAAACAATGAACATAATATGTTAGGAAACTGTATGAATTCAAAGTATCATGTTCCTTGTTTCTCCAATTAATTAGCATCAACGAGCGTAAGATGGGCTGGTTCAGGAGCCCAATGAACCGACTTTTGTTGGCTCGAGATTTTGGAGCTTGATCTTTTCAACTAGTCAATCTTGAGCTCATACATAGGTGTTTGAAAGCCTGCATCCATTTATACTATAATATAATTGGACTATGATAATGATGGTAATAGTATTAGATTGACGTCATGATAATCCTATATTAGAATGGATAAATTAACAACAAAATTTTTATAATAAATGTGTTATAGGCTAATGTCATAATAAGGAAAATATTATGGACAAACAATATAATGAAACTATACATAATTCATATGAATTCAAATATCACAATGTTTCCTTAGTATAGGTGTGCCTAAGGGTAGTTTGACTGCAAATGAGCCGAGCTTAACCCTCGATATTCTTTCTATAGGAGCTTGAGCGGGAGGTTATGGCCATGTTTGGTTTTATTTTTGCATTGTTTTGGGCCAAAATTCTGACCAAACAGGGTTTGGTCTGTTCCAAAAATGAACCCATATTTTTTGGTCCAAAATTTTGGATCCTCTTTTTCAACCATTCTGCAAGTGATCATGTCAATCCTTGCATGCTGTCAGCTTTGTTGGATTGAATGCCAGTATTTATATACATAATATACATACTGCTACAGTAACTGTGGAAGCACGTGAAGTGCATCTGCCATGACATAAGTTGTCGATATTTTCTGACTTTTCTATTTCTTTTCCAAGTGGTTCTGATATAATTGACAACCACTTGCATCTTTATTTCCATTTCTTATCCAAGTGGTTCTGATATAATTGAGAACCACTTGCATCTTTATTTCCATTTCTTATCCAAGTGGTTCTGATATAATTGAGAACCACTTGCATCTTTATTTCCATTTCTTCTCCAAGTGGTTCTGATATAATTGAGACCACTTGCATCTTTATTTCTATTTCTTATCCAAGTGTTTTTGATATAATTGTGAACCACTTGTATCTTTATTTCCATTTCTTCTCCAAAATGGAAATGATATAATTGATAATTTATTTACTCCTTTTAGATATATGGTTATACGCATTTTTCAAATAAAGTTGTGGTTTGTATTTTTCTTACCCCACCTACTTTATTTAAAGTTGTGGTTTGGATAGCTCCAGCCTCCATATCACATTTCTTTTCATTTTGGACAATAATTTGACAAGTTGATAGCTCCTCAAATTCTCATTTATTTTGGACAATAATTTATTTTGCAAGATCTACTACAGGACAAATTGTTTTCTATAAATTGTGACAAAATGATTGTATGAAATGGTGAGTCAATTGTCACAATTTGTCACAATTTATAGAGAATAATTTGTCTTGTAGTAGATTTTGCAAAATAAATTATTGCCCAAAATAAATGAGGAGCTATCAACTTGTCAAATTATTGTCCAAAATGAATTAGTATCATAGTTGTACAAAAGAAATGTGATATGGAGTTATACAAAATCCAAACCACAACTTTTAATTAAAGTAGGTAGGATAAGAAAAAATAAAGCACATTGTACACGGTACAGTATCCTGTTTTATCTTTGTCAAACAACTTAGTATACAATCAATGAGCTAACACTAAAAAAAATTGTCACATATATATATATATATATATATTATCTAACTAGTTATAGTTAAAAAATTAGAACAATTATTGTAGAACAGTAAAAAATAAAACACAATTTCAATTAGAACAATAATATTCAAAACATTAGAACTCATATAAAATTAAAAAAAAAACACAAATTTATTCGAGAAATGCGTAGAACCATACATCTAATTATAATAAATATTACATGTTAGTTACTATAAGAAAACATTCAATTCATGTTAGACCCACTTGTAATAAAATCTAAAATATTATGACTTATACATATTGTAACCCACAACATTATCTGAAAAATGCGTATAACCATACATCTAAAGTAGTAAATAAATTATCAATTATATCATTTACATTTTGGGGAAGAAATGAAAATAAAGATACAAGTGCTTCTCAATTATATCAGAACCACTTGGATAAGAAATGGAAAAGTCAAAAAATGCCGACAACTTATGTCATAGCAGATGCGCTTCATGTGCTTCAATAGTTACTGTAGCAGTATATATATAAATATTGGCATTCAATCCGACAAAGCTGACAGCATGCAAGGATTGACATTATCATTTGAAGAATGGTTGAAAATGGGGATCCAAAATTTGGACCAAAAATTTGTGTTCATTTTTGGTCCAAATCAAACAGACCGAACCCAATTTGGTCAGTCCAAAATAAAACCAAACATGGCCTTAGTCTTTGGGGCCAATATTTTGATCACATGGGAAGCAGTTTAGGAATTTGGACAAAATTTCAAATTCCATTTAATATACTCCTCTTTCGCATTAGCTTAGTGATTATGAGACGTTAATTGATATATTATCGGTTTGTGGTATGTTGTGGAGCAGGTGTAGAGTCATTTGACATTGATATTGAGAAGCAAAAGGTGACTGTGAAAGGCAATGTCGAGCGTGATGCAGTTCTGCAAACTGTTTCAAAGACCGGGAAGGCCACCGCTTTTTGGGATGCCGAAGCAGAATCCAAACCCACTGAGACCGTTGCTGTTTCATAATAGTATACTTGCTTAAATCTGCAATGGGAACAAGTTGTTAGCGTATATATATATATATATATATGTAAACCGGAATAACTGTGTATTTACTCACTGTGTTCTTGCTTGTAAAAGTGAATGTTTCTCTTTTATGTTCAAGAAGTTGAACTGTGAGATAAGGCATTTATAGTAACATTTGTGTTCTCAATTTTAGTAATTCCATGGTTATATTGGAAATATCTTGTTGAATGATTTTAGACTGTGATTTTGTCAAATATTAGAGTGTATGATGTTAAAGACTGTATTCGTGTAACAAGCTATTTGCGTACTACGAATGGGAGCAAGTCTAAATTGTAATTATTGCAAATCGTAATTTTTTAGCTCGTATAGGTACGCTTCACATCCGTCTCCACAATAAGCATTTAATAAAGTATTTATAGGTTAATTAATCAACTATTCATAAGTTGATATCTGGACCTACATGCAATTGCCATATTTGTTGGTCCACGTCAAATATTAGTAGCCGAGTCAGATTATCGAAGGATCCATACCCGTTACCCAATGACCCGTTAAAATCGATAGACTAACTAGTTATTTACTATACTACGCATCGTATCGTATTGGAGACCCGTATATATAAGTTTTGTACGTAATTCGTCAAACGTCCACTTCGTATGTTATATTGACTCAGTAATTGATTATGCTCCATATCAGACTGCAAGTGTTTAATGAAAATTAGACGAAATCATGTCACAAAAAAAAAAAAAAGATTGTGTCACTCTGATCCTTCAAAACGAAAACAAAATTACTTTGTTTGGGAAAAAAGAAGACATAAAAGGGGCTTTTCTTTACAAAAAATACATCTAAAAGGCAGAATCTTTTTTTACTATAATCCAAGAGACTCGTAAAGTGACTATCTTACATATTTTTTTACACATATTATAGTCGTTAGGTGTTTTAAATGTATGTTAAATGTGGACGTTTGAATTTGCTCATAAAGGTTTTGACAAGCTTGCTAATAAGAATTTAACTTCTGACCAGCTATGATTAAGCCTGTCAACGGACGGGTATTACCCGTACCCGCACATGGCCCATGATCACAAAACAAGCTTATAAACTAGATAAAGTCGTTACAGGGGTCAAATTGTCACAATAGCAAATTAGTAGAATCAAAAGTAATAATTAATAAAAATATTCAAATTGATATGTTAGGCGAGACAAATTACACTCAGGTCCTCCATAAGTGAGAAAATTTTACCATTGTCCCGAAAAATCCAAATTGAATATGAACAAATCGGGTCACATATGACCCAATTGATGACCCAAGCCACCTGACCCATTCAAATTTTGCCACGTGTTGTCCGCTTATTTACCAGTTTATCTAATATTGAATAGTACCCGCGTTCATTCTATAAATAACCCATATCTACTTATTTATGAGAGGCAAAATTATAAATTTTCTCTAAACCATATTTACAAACACTATTTATATAACAATACGAAAATTACGAATCATACTTAAATAATAGTTTCATTTTGAAAAACATAAATCACAAAAACATAAACTTATAAAAATAAAATAACTAAATGGGTAGTCTGGAAATTAATACACAATTGTTTTACAAATTTTCATATAACCTAAGAGAAAGTAAGTTAGTTAGTAAAATATAAAAATAAATAGTAACTACACAAATTTATTTATAAATAAAGTTTGTAGAAACTAAAAAAACTTCCTATAATTTTGATGAGAAGTCTCTTTGATCTCAGTCTTAATCACCTCCTTTTAAAATTAATCTTCTTCAAAAGTAGTAGTCAAACTTCAAAATTTGTTTATTCAAGCTCTAAAAAGTTCAAAATAAGATTTAATTAATTTTGATTATTGTAAATATTATTTTTAAATTTTGTTTATACTTTAGTTCTACATCAGTTGTCATTTTTTGAATTCTTAGTAAATTTTTAATTTTACTATAATTTTAATTATTTTTCTTATTTTAAAAATTAATTTTATTTTTATTTTTTAGTATTTCAATTCAGCACGTAATTGTTTTTTTTTTTTTTGAAATTTTATATTATAATTTATTTTAATCTAATTTTTCGTATGTCGTATATGAATTTGGTTATTTTCCTCTCAAATTTCTTCAAATTGATGTTTTCACATAATAATTATTGATTTAAAATTAAAAAGTTCTAAGTTGAAAAATTAATTTAGACGAAAATATCAACAAGGGGATGAAAAGTGTCAAAAATTACATTAATGATCAATTTTATAGAGCCCAACAAATAAAATCAATTGAGATTTGAGACTAAATATTAACGAAAAATGCAATTTTTCATTAAAAAAAACCCATTATTATTAAACCATGTCGTAATGGGCTTGGATATGAATAGAGGAAAAAAATAAACTCCATTAATTTAATTTATTTATTTTTTATAATTAACATATATATAAGAGCCGTTTCGTCGGCCGGTTCTACGGAACACTAGATCACACCCCATATTTTTCACTTTTTTTATTAATTTTTTTTTTGCCTCTCCGACTTCAAAACGCCGTTTTGCACGTCTTTTCTGCGCTCGTCCATAGCGGATCCTTTCTTCCTACACTTTGAAACGCCGGTTGCCCTTACGAGATGCCGCCGCGCCACGTTACTAGGGTTTACGGCTCGGTTTCTTCACTTCAAATAAAATAGAAAGAAAAAAAACCCTTCCCTTCCAACTCCAACCCCTCCAATTTTTCTTCATCTATTTGTTCGAGACCTTCTTCTCCGCCAGGCACTCTTCATTCAATGGACATTGATTTGGATGATATTTTTGCTGATGAAACTTTCAACAATGGTGAATTTCTATCTGGATCTCTCTCTTTTTTTTTTTTTTATCAAACGTGTTCAATTGATTACGATTTTTGCCATTCTTCTTCTGCAGCTCGGCCCGCCGGCAAGTTCCAACCAAAGCCGAAGTTCAGACCGGCGAGAAAGGCACAACCATCTGCTAAAACCATGCCCGATTCTCTTCCTCATCCTTCTACTCATAAGGGTCTGTCCTAAATCCCTCCTTTTGGTTTTCCACTTTTGATTTCTCATCTTAATTGTTAAGCAGTTGTAACCCCGCAATTCTGATTTTATTAGAAGAAATTATTATTACTCTAATTTTCTTATAATCTATTGAAAATCATGTATATTACAGATTTTAATTTGACGACTTTAAACAATTGTTTTGAATGTTATTGTAGAAGGTACTATCCCTCCTCCAGAGGCAGCATTGTGTAATGCATCCAACCCTGAGAATGCAGTAGAAACGGCTGGTCCAGAACGGGCAGGGGATTTCGATCCTTTAACCTCTGGTGATCCTATCATTTCAATTAGTGATAAATGTGGTCTTACGGATAATAGAGAAATCATAAGAGAGGTAAAGATGTATATTTCTAGTCTCTGGGTTCTTTATGGACTACAAAACATGAACATTCATCAGTGAGATTAACGGGTTGGATTTCTATATTGTAGGAAATCGATATAATGGGCTCTATTAATATGTCGGACTTGACTGCTAAATCTGGTATATCGAATGTTGAAATTCCTTGTTTATGAGCTTTATTTGTATTTTGAACTTTAGAATATTGATGCCATCCTTATTGTCCAGGACAGAGAACCGAAGAGTTTCAGCCCGAACCAAAGAAACAATTGCAAGAAGAAATATGTGAAGCTAGCGAGCCTGTTTGTTACTCGCTTGATTCACAATCTGTTCTTCAACCTGAAACTACATTCACAGAGAAGGATTCGATTCATATTCAATGTGACGATATTTTGGATCTTTCGGACATAGGATCGAGTCGTATCTTGCCCACTGAAGAAACCTGTGAACTTCGTTTAAATGAAGAGTCTGTACATGATATGGAGATGCCTCAGTCGGATTCAGGCATTGATCTGGAGGGTGAACCTGAAATTCCTGCAAAACTTGTAAGCTATATACTTTATTGAATTATAATTGTATGTGTTTCTTCTAATTACAAATGTTTACACCTTTTTGTTGGCATTTCTTTGGTGACGAAAAATACAAATGCTAAAGGAAACATTTTTTTTGTCGTTGGGGAAATACCAGTGTCGGTTTGGTTTGAAGCTTTAATGAGGAAAAGAAAGTATTAAGGGAAAAGTACAGATAGATAATGAAATCCAGAATTCTCATAATTGTTTGGTTATTTATAAAATCAATGAAGAAAATCCCCAACTAAATGGTGGTGGTCTTTCCTGTGTTTATCGTCAGCAGTGTTAAGTAATTTGTTCTTGGTTTATATAGAAAATGCTTAGCTGGAAGTTATTACCTCATTATTTTGTTTAATTAAGCATCACGATGGTCATCATTAATCTGAATAATATTCAGAATTGCACAAATAATGAGGATATGTGGATGCCCTGTTGAACAACTGATTTTCTCCAATAGTTCATGATTTTCTAGCCACTTTTTTCGATTCCACGCTATATTCCTTATTAACCAAAGATAGAAATGTTTTTTTTCTCCTTAAGATCCTAGAACCGAACAGCCTAAGATGAGAAAACCTGAGGAAAAAGTAGCATGTAATTGTAGAAAAGTCATTTTCCTCATAATAGATAGCTGAAAAACATGGAGTTTATCCTTTCCCCATCGAGCAGCTAAGCTTTTCTGATTATATTTTAATGTTACAATTTGGTACTTAGGCTTCTCGTAGAGCAAAGGCTGGACCGAGCATATCTCATACTCCATTAGACCCTTCTTCACATCAGCAGAACGCTTCAGTGTCCGACCATGAGAATGGATCTCGTAGATCATTAAGGCCACGTAGTAAAGGCAAAGCAAACTTATGTGAGCTAATAGATGAGGCTGATGATGAAGTCCTTGCTAGTGGGGAGAAATATTCGGTGGGTTCGGCTTTAGATGATGAAAACCTTAATAACGAGGAATTTCAAGCCGAAAGTGAATCAAAAACCAAAAAGGCGAAACGAAAATCGAAAAAACCTGATGAGGATAAAGAGAAACCGGCCAGAAAACGGAAGAAGGCAAAGGAAGCATCTGATCAGCATGCAGATGTGAAGCCTAAAAAGTTCTCTCATTCCACCCGGAGAAGACGAGGTATTTGTGATGTTTGAAAGTTTATATATGCAGTGTGTTTTGCTTCGTAGTTGATTTATCGAGAAACTGATATAAAAAAAGCTTTAATGTTATAGTGGATAAGGTTGTGCTTGAAACTCCTGAAGATGAGATTGACTACCAAAGGGTGCCTCTTAGGGATTTAATTCTACTTGCAGAGCACAAGGAGCGGCAGACGGTATGTAAATTATGCATTTCACACTATGTGGTGAAAGCAGAATTTTGATTGGAAAACTCGAGTATTATCAGATACTTACTAATTATTTATATGCACATTGTCATTATGCAGAAAAAAGACGAGGCAGCAGGAGCTTCAGCAACGGCACAAAGGTAATAATATTGCATGTATAAACCAATTTAAGAATGTTGAACCATGTATGCCTTGAGTAGCATTATCTTGTGTGTTTTACTAAAATATACTGTTCAATTTTCAGAAACATCTGTATGTATGTTAGTAGAAAAGAGAGTGCAGCTGAAATTTGTGTTCTCTAGTATTTTCCCACATGAAAATTTTTACTTTAGTATTTGCCGCTTGAAGTCCCTCTGATATCATACCAAAATTGTCTTAATCAATCCAAAATATTCCGTTGACATGTTTTTTTGTTTTGTTTGTGGAGCATATTAAGCTACTCCTATACTCTAGCATAGGGGTGTAAACGAGTCGAGCCTGGCAAAATTTTCATGCTCAAGCTCGTGATATCTCGAGCTCGAGCCGAGCCCCAATCGAGCCGGCTCATGAATCTCATGAGCCTGCTCGATTCACCTTACACATGCTCTTAAAATACATTCTCTCTTGCTTTCTGCATTGAAATTGTTTTTGTCCAAGATTTGTGTCTAAATTCTGAAACAATATATGGGCTCAAACTGTGTTTTGTGAATGATGAATCGTATATTATTTGTGGTTTGTAGTAATGTCAATCGTTCAGACCCCTACAATGAAGATGAGAACTTAACTTCGGAACAAGGTGGAGAACATAATGATGGAGAAACTCCTATTGTTGAAGATAGCACAATCTACTTCAATTATCAAACTTACATGGACAAAACACCCATCGCAAGATGGACTAAACAAGACACGGAAGTGTTCTATGAGGTATTTCTTCTCTTACACGTTTGTTTTTGCCTCTGGAAATGAGTTTTTGAATTTCTTCAATATCAATGATGAAAAAAATCAATTTATTTTGGAATCTGGTTTTGGAATATCCCTTTTTCGTGGGTAATTATTCGTCAAATATTTTGAGAAATCTTTTTTTACCGATTTGATTTAATAGGGTATTCGGCAGTTTGGGACAGACCTTTCTATGATACAACAGCTTTTTCCTGGTCGTACACGCCGCCAAGTAAAGCTGAAATACAAAAAGGAAGAACGGCAACATCCACTCAGGCTTCATGAAGCTTTGACTAACCGTACCAAAGGTATATTTGCATCCGAAAAAGGGACTTTATACCTAGAGGTGGCAATTTGGGTCAATACATATATTTGGACCAAAACCAAACTAAGTTTTCAATGGGTTGGGTTCTGACATTTTAGCATTTTCGTTCCAATTGGGTTGACTTTTAATAATATTTGGGTCCAATTGGGTCTAAATTGGGCCATATTTGGGTCCAATTTGAGTTTAAATTGGGTCCAGTCTATTCTCCATCTTGAGCCAATAATCTACATTTTACGCTTTACAACAACCCCTTACACCACTTTGATTCATAATTGGTCCATTTTGGGTCTTGGGCGCAACTATAATGCATATTTTTTGACATTGGACCCAATTGGACCCAACCCACTTTAAGCCCAACCCAAATGGACCCGACCTGAACCCAACCCATTCGCCACCCCCTAAATTATACCTAATGTACCTCGTTTCATCGCTTAAAACGAAACTTTATAATTATACCTAACGATCAAGAGTAAAAACCCCTTTGGGAAGAAGAGAAATCTTCTTGATTGTTTTGGCAAATCAACTACTCAAACTTGCTGAATTTGGTTGTCTGTTTGAGGGTTTGTTATCACATTGTTTTCAGATAATTCCCATTTCCAAACGGTGATCGAGCGCTTGCAGAAAATGGCTGCTGAAGAGAAACAGAATGCTGATAACGACGAGTCAATAGATTTGACAGGCAATGAAGAAGTGGATGAGGAAGGGACTTCAAATGCTGATGATGTATTATTATTATTATTATTAACATTCTCCATTTTTTTTCAAATTTACACATTTAGTTTTACCACATTTGCTATTATGAATTTATGATCAATAATCTGTTATCAGTTTAGTTTTAATTACATCTGCTAAATGGCTTTGTAGGGCAATTTGAAGGATGAAACAGCAAAAGATGAGCACAATCAGGAAGTAGAGAATGAGAATGAGAATGTAGCAAATGACGATACTGTTGAAGATGGAAGCCCTTTGAAGTCGGATGATGACGAAGACGATTTGTTCATATGGAGCCAATATAAAAGTGATGCCTGAATAACATTAACCAGATTTTTGCACCTTTCTAGAATGATTTCAAGTGGTAAAATGTATGATATAATGAAATTATATATATTTGTTTATGTGTACTTTAGGATATGTTTAGTGTATCTTTCATTTTTAATTATATACTTCTACTCTCAAATCATATAATTCATTCAGTGAACATAAAATCAGATTAATGAGTTCTAAAAAGGACATTTCATAATGTGTCAAATTAATATTCAGAAATGAGAGTTAAAAATTTGTCTAATACATATCTCTCAATAGAAGAGTTGTAAGTAATATTTCTATATAAGATTGGATAGAATGTCTAGATATTAAATTTCAAGGTTGAAGTCTTTAAGATGGTGAAAATAAAAGTGCAAACAAATTAATCAGAACGAAGGAGCATAATATATGATATTGCAATAATAACTCTAATATCTTAAATAAATAAAAAACATAATATCATCTACTTACATTTGTCAAAACTTCATCATTATATATTTTGTTAATCTAAGACAAATGTTTCGACTTCTAAGTACTGAATAAGATAATAATATTTTAAATAATAATAATTTATTTAGTCCTGTGATATGATTTGAGAATACAAATGCTTGTTGCGCCCCAAAATAGATTTTGATTAGTTTAATTAGAAAATTGCTTCTCGATTATTGCTACATTATTTTAGAAATTATTAAATTGTCTTTAGTATATGCTACTAATATTTATGTTATATAATATTCATTTGATCTGGGCCACTTATTAAAAATGTGAATAGAATTTTGAGGGGTCAAGGATTGTAACAATAAGCACAAACATTTGAGATCACCTTTATGTAAATCAGATACAAAAATTGCAGATTTGAACTCTTTTTATTCAGAAATATGAGCAATGAAAGAGGTTTGCTTGTGCATGGTTGGATATTGGATATTCTCTCAAGTCATCATAGTTATTGCCATTATTTGGATTTGGAGTGGACATTTTTCTTTTTCTATCTTTATTATTTATTGTCACATAATTCTTATTTACAACTAGTTTGTGCAATATTTGGATAACAGATGGACATAAAATCCACTCATCACCTTGTTGTTTATGGGTTCGAATTTCTAACAAGTATTTCAATTATAAAATCCTAAATAAATGTAAATTACCAAATTTCATTTAAATTTATAATTTTTCAAATTCTACTTTTTTTCTATCCTATATGTACACGTTTAGACATCATTTCAAGCATTTACCAATCAAAATGGTTATTTTTCTTTTTCTTTGATACTTTTTATAATTTTTTATTCATATAACCATTACTTGCATAATTAACACAGTCATCATTTTACACAGTATCCATTAACACATCATTATTAGTTTGACATATTATTACGATTTTCAACCCATTTTCAAAAACATAAACAAACAACTACAACTTCCACACGAATTTCCCCGATAATTTTTTAATATTTCAACTCAAAACATAAACAATCGCCTAAAAGTTTACCATAAATATCATTCTGTGTATCCCTCTAGTTGTGTAAGCCCCAAGGGAATTTAGAATCTTGCACAGAACACTAGTAACCTGTTTCAAAATGGATGCATGTATCTAAAGATAAACTAAACCTCCAGAATTCCCACAAGTTCAACAAAAACTACAGAATCAAATCAAAAACCCACCTTTATAATGGAACAAAAATCAGATCCAAAATTGGACCCAAGAGAAAATACAAATGCAAAAGAACTTAATATAACTGCTCTAAATTAAATGTCATATAAAACTATTTTTGTTAGCAATCCCAATTCTCCTATCACAACTCTCAGATTGCCCTGGAAACGATCTCCCGCTCCATCTGCATGAAAAACAGTTATCGTCAAAAGTTCGTAATGAACTCAACAAAGCTAACATAATCGATCGAAAAATGCTATACATATAAAATGCTTCAAGAGAACGTCGTAAGTAAGCGCACTGAGTTGAATAAGCTATATGAATATATATATATATATATATATATATATATGCCTAACTATTTTACTTTGTTTAGTTTTTTAAAAGTTAACTAGGACTTGAGAATTTATGCTATAGATTGATAGCCGAATAGGACATTATTTGATTGTGTACGATCTTAATGAGCACATTTTATCTAAAGCTCGTTATGCATCTTTCATATGTTAGATTTGATTAAGGAGGTTTAGTAGTGCATTTTTGAATCTTGGTGACTCCTAATTTGGAAATAGGTAAGAGGTTTCTATCACTATTCTACTATATTGTTTTAAACATAAACAGTATATGTTATGGTATTCAAGGAAGTCGTCAAAGACAATCTCATATATTTGGTACATAATTTATACGATTATTTTAGAGGCTCCTAGCCTAAACCTTATTTTACTAGAGGTTTTCGAATTTATAGAATACTTCACTCATCTTTACGTTTCGCAAACATATTAAATATACAACCATTCTATTTATGAATGGTAGCTAAATTAAGTTTGTCGTTGTTTATGAGGTTCACATTTACTGTTCCCATAGTTAGTAATGGCGAATGGCGCAGCGTGGCGACAAGGGTCTCACGGCGCGGCGAACGCCTTTTTGAAGCGAAATTATAAAAATAAAATAATTTTATATACTAATATAATCAATAATATGCTAGCTTTTTAACAACAATATCAATTACTGTGTTAGATAAACCATAAATAATAGATTTTTAAGAAACATACAAAAAATAAAACAAACTCATATCAAATATTTCACCGCACCAATAAAGAAAGAATCTAATTCTAGGGATAATGCTCTAATTATCTAAATCTAAATCTGCTAACTCGATTTTGACAGCTAGAGATTAAGGTTTTTTCTAATTTGAAGCAGGATTTGAGAGGTCAGGTTTTTTCAGTTTGGTGCCTAATTTTGACGGTTTGAAAGTTGTATATCCCCTATTAACCTATTCGACTAAATGACCATCGATTTCGACCCAAAAAAAACTATTTAATTTTGAACTTCGAAATGACGCGCAATTTTGGGCCTTCAAGGCGCACACTAGCGCCAATGGCGTGCCATTCACAACTTGGAAACATACTTTATGCGGATATTCATAATATTAGTGAAGTTGCAATAAAAACACGGCAAATGTAATAACACTTTATACTATTTTTCACCTTGACTAAGCTATCAAGCTCATCGTCCAGACATTTGTGTTCGTGCTTTATAAGATTCAGTGCCTGGATACACCTGCAAATCAAACCATGAGAATCTTTCGTTATTCTTTAAGGTTAAGATTCTGTATGCAATATAAAGTGTAATGAGATCAACAAAAGCAAAAATACATGTGATTAAATGATAGAGAAAAACTGCAGAGTATTATCAGAATTTTTGTGACGCGTATATTCTATATGATATTCCAAATATTCATAATAGCGTATTTTGGCATACTTTAAGTACGACCCAAAGAAAGAACTAAAGCATAGGCATATAGGAACTCTTTTCGTAGAGTCAAGAAAAAATAGCTAGCGCAAAATAACTACACTTGAAGTTAAACATGCCAACGAATTCACCATTAACAATATCCCATATGTTAGTGAAATTAAATGACACTTAATCAGTAGTCTATGTTCGAAACAGAAAGATTATTTTGAATACTCCAAATCCAAAGTGAATTCTAAACAGACTCAATATTGCGTCAAAAGGGCTCACAATATATGCAATTCTAACAAGAAAATATGGTCAATATTTAATGCTAAAGATACAACAATCGTACCCATCTTTGGAATTGTTGTCGATAGCATTATGTAGATTAGAACATGCATCTCTAATTCGACAAGCCCCAATGCTGTAAAATAGGACAATATCGACAAAATAGTAAACAAAATATATATATATTGGGTTCTATCCATCCAAGTTTAAAAACTTACATACAGATTTATGGGACAACCTTCTAGATATATATAATTGCTTAAAGGGAGGAAAAGGTGTGATAATACCATGCAGAACTTCCTTTAAGCTTGATACAATGAGAATACATTTCACTGAAATTCACAGCCGGTTTATCCCTAGAAACGAACAGACGAAAACGAACTTCAGACAAACATAAAAAAGATTAGCAGTAAACTATGTTGTAAGAAGAACATATATACAGTGTTTTTTCCATTGATTTTAGCACCACACAAACATCACTGAAGAATATGGGGATAAGTTCTACAAAGAACTGTGGGCCACTGTCCTCTTTCAATGAATAACACTGCCTAAAATGTCGATCCACCAATCCCTGCCAACAAAGATCGAAAAAATGAAACAAAAGCTTTAAAGATTGATAACATTTGTCTCAAAACATATGTATATGCGCAAATGTAATAATCGTTTATATATGCATAAACAAGATCGCCCTTTGCGCCAAAAATGAGTTTAATTAGTGTTTATATACAATTTTTCACTTTAATTTACTCAAACAATACAAAACAATTAATCCCAAATTGAATTTGCCAAGCTACATTGCAAAAGACATCTACTTAACACTAATTTTATTTTTATTCTTTAGGTTATTAACTTTTTTTTTTTTTTTTAAATGGTTCTATGCATAAAATTGAATCAAACCCAATTCAATTCTGATAAAAAGAGGCAAATCGGATTGGATTCAATAAACAATAGACATAATTAAAACATAAAAACAAAGGGGATCAAAGTAAATAAATTGATAAATAAAATTACTTGCTGTTCTAATTGTTGAATTCTATCAAGCACCATCCGGTTGAGTGCTTCTGTATCCATCTTCTTGTAATCCATGCTTCAAAAACACACACACAAACACACAAAATTAGGTGTAAAAGATGTGGGCTTCTCTTTTCATGTATATATATATACATACACATGCATGAAATCTATATATCTGTGTGGAAAATGATTGGTGGTGTAAGCAAAGTGAGTAGGATTACAACTTAATAGACAAAATAAGAGAGCAAATTAAAATAATTTGTTTTCTTCTCACTCTTTGCATTTAGTTACGCTGCTAAATTCTGGAAAATTTTGTACTGTCTGCGACATTCTTCGGCTGTAATGGAATTTAATAAAAAAAATAAAAAAAAAATTATATGGAGGCGTTCGAAGTTTAAATTAAAAAGGGTTTATTTTCAAAGTATATATAATAATTCCAAAGGATGTTTAAATTTTCTCAGAGATTGTTGCTAAGATTTTAGGTATAAAAGAGTTAATTATTTTGTTTATCAAATTATAAAGGATGAATTCTCGTTTGACCCCTTTTAACTATTCCAAGAGTTGCCAAATTATAAAACGTTTTGGTGCATCCCATATTCATTATTTGAAAAAATTACACTTTTAATTAATTTTATAAATTAGAACTCATTTGTTACGGCATTTTGTTAGATTTAATCCCATAACTTTCAAATGATCTCATGTTTGATTTATTCAAAATTTCCGCTTATCAACATTTTGACTATACTTTTAAGATTTTATGTAAATAACTTGTGATATTGAATACAAACATTGTAATTGAATATAATTCGCGTTTGAGCGTATTCGTGCATAACTCTTTTCAAAAAAATTCAGACTAAATGTTAACTAACGGATTTGACCGTTAAGTTTTGAAATAAAATTTCAATTTGTATTTTATATAAAATATTTTGATAATTACGAGATTAAATATGAAATTTATTTTGAAAGGAACCAAAATCAAACTCGTGTTATATTACACTAGGAATTTCCCATTCACTGGTTTAAGGAAATAATGAATTTTACCAAATTTATCTGTAACCTAGCATTAAAGGGCAAGCAAATGTTACACAGCTTGCACGTTTAAATGAGTTCCTTTATCTCATATAGCAAAATTAATAAAGTTTTGAATAATTTATAAGGAAGTATCCCATTTAAATTTCAAATGAACTTAGAGGGAATGCTTGGTTCAAAATTGAATATTACTCTAATTTTACTATATTCTTATATTATTTTGTTTTAAATTGTTTTGTGTAATTTATTTGTTAAATAATTGCAGTTGAGGAATCGAAGAATTATAGATGAATCTTAAAAAAATAGGAAAATAATCTTTCTTTTAATTAATTATTTTAGGTTGAATAGGTATTTATTCATGATATTTATACGAAAAGGGTACTTTTATGTTAATATAGACGGGCTCTCAGCGCCATATTTTAATCTTGTTATGCTCATATGTTTTTCACTTATATATACTAAATTAGCCATATGCGCGATTATTGCGATTGAGTGAAGTCCAATAACCCAATTTTATTCTCTCTTTGTGATTCTTCAAGTAAATTGAATCGCAATCATAACATAATTATTTTACTATCGTAACACTAAAAAATTTAAGTTGAACACAAAACCAACGTAAAATTAAGCTCATAGTTCATTCTTTAAAACCACCAATAAACCTATTGATATTACATTGATCATCTATCAATTCCCATAGATAAGGTAATCCCTTTAAGAAATGTTGGACAAGATTTTATATTTTAAATGGTATTTTATCTTCTATTTCATATATTAGATGTTTGATACGTGCCAAAATATTTACATATGTTAAACATCCTTTAATAAATGAAACATATACCCAAAAACATGACAATATAGGCCCAAGAAATATAACTCAAAAATAATTACATAGATTTTTTTACATCAATTTACAAGGAAATTAGGGTACCATAGTACCACCATTTTCAGTAATTATCTTCCTTAATTATTTACAGGAAATAAACAATCAATGTAAATGCATATTAACAAGATCACAATCGCAAATACACATAAAAAGTAACCATATATATATATAACATTCATTTTTCCAAAGCCACCTTTTACAATTAAATAAAAAACCACAGCTCCCACAAAACTTTGACATGCACATAGTAATAAAATCCATTCGAATTCACATTTGTGAATGCCATGTATGGGAGTAGTATAATAATAGTAGCAACCAAGAAACAACTTTATAAATAATTAATTTATTATGAAAGTTCACTTTTTCTCACAAGAGGATACATCAAAAGTAAAAGTTGAGTTTATAAATTTTACATTTATAACATCGTCAACCAGCATTATATTGGCACTGGTTAAGTGGTCCATTTTTTGGCGTTGAGTTGCTCCAACTCGGCGCCATTCATTGCACCAGTGCTGGCGCAATGAATTGGCGCAACTAGGGGTGGCAATTTGGGTCCAAACTTATATTTGGACCCAAATTAAATTAGGTTTTCAATGAGTTGGGTCCTACTATTGTAAAATTGTAGTTCCAAATGGGTTGATGTTTTATAATATTTGGGTCCAATTGGGTTGGCAATTGGGCCCAATCTGGGTCCAAACCGGGTCCAACTTGATTTTCTATAATAATTAACTTGTTTATTAAAAAACTTACACATACTTCACATTCATCACACACATTACACAATTTTTACATGCAAAACACATTGTTTACACGAATTGCACACTTTTTATTAAAAATACACATTTTTTTTCATATATTCGATATTATCAAATATCAAATTTATATTGAGTTGTGTATTCGAAGAATTTATATTGAGCCGGCTCGAGCTCGATCAAACGAGCTCGGCTCGAGCTGAGCTTCACGAGCTCGAACTTTTAATCGAGCTTGAGCCCGAGTCCATTTGTCTCTAAAAAGCTCACGACCCGGGCTCGCGAGCTTTTTTATTTTTTTAATATATTTTTATTTTTATTATTATTTTAATAAATATATATTAAATAATTAATAAATATATATTAAATAATTTAAAAAAATAAAAATATTCGGCTCGAGTTCGGGCTCGAGCTCACGAGCTTGGGGCTCGGCTCGAGCTCGAACCCGAACCCATGCTCACGAGCTCGGGGCTCGGCTCGAGCTCGAACCCATGCTCACGAGCTCGAGCCCGAGCTCGAAAAATTTGGGCTCGACGAGCTCGAGCCGTTGTATAGTAAGGCTCGAGGTCGAGCTCGAGCTTGAAAAAAATATCAAGCTCGGCTCGAGCTCGGCTCGTTTACACCTTTAGTGCACAATATGTGTAAAAGTGTGAAATGTGTGTATAAAAATATATCGTGTGTGTAAAAAGTGTGTAAAAAATGTGTATTTTATATAAAATGTGTGCGTTATGTGTAAAAGGTGTGAAATGTGTATGTAAAAAGTGCATTTTTTGTAAAAAAAAATTAGTTTATGTGGGTAATGTGTGTTGTGAGTGTAAAAATAATGCTAAACTTATTTAAAATATCTTATATTCTATATTTGGGTCCTTGTTGGGTCCGTGATTGGGTCCTTGTTGGGTCCAATTTGGGTCCTTATTGGGTCCAACAATAATGCATGTATTTTGTCATTGGACCCAGTTGGACCCAACCTAGTTTGAACCCAACCCAAATGGACCCAGCCCAAACCCGACCCGATCAACCCAATTGCCACCCCTAGGCGCAACACTGTTCATCTATATCATTTCTGGTGTGAATTTCCTTTTTTTTTTTTTTACTTTTTATTTTAGTTCTTTATCTTTATTTATGTTTTCAATTTAATCCCCTATACGTTTGAATTATTTTCAATTTAGGTTTAGTTAGAATTATACCTTATGTATTATATTTTATCCAATTAAACATTAATCTCATTGTATAAGTTAATTACAAAAAAAAATGGTATCATAACTTATATAGAATGCATATTTTACAAATAATTATATTATAACTATAGTTTAATCATTAATTAAATAATACATATAGTAGTTGATTAATTTATTAAATATCAAAACACAATTAAAATAATTTTTAATCATTTAATAATACAATAATTTTATTATTTGTGAATTTTATTACCAAAGTATATTTTTTTTGGTGAAAGTGTACAATACGTAAAAGTATTGGGTTTTATTCTTGAAAGATTGTAAGATTATAAAAAAGATGGAAAAATAGAATATTCGGGAATATTCTTTTTTGGTGTAGTGAATAGTATTTTGGGTTGGAGTGGATTTACTATACAAACACCATCAAATGCATTTTTTACAATAATATAACAATACAAATGAAATAAAAATTGAGATTAATTTTACAAACAAAAATATAAACGCACTCAAAAATCTCTAGTAATAATCTACATTACCATCAAATTGATCATCATTAGAAGACACAAAGTCCCTAGAATTACTATAAGGACTTGGGATATATGGTGGTTTTGTGCATCTCAAAAGTGCCCAATTGACCCCTTTAAAGAATGGATGATGCTTAATTGAAGTAGCCCCCATCATAGACCCCATTCTTTTGCTAGGATCCTTGTTTAGTAGCTCACTTATCAAGTCCTTAGCCAAGGGTTCAACCATTGGCTCCTTTGGAAACTCGAGCCCTCGAGCCACAATGTTAGCCAGAGTGAACTCGTTTTCGATCCCTCTAAAGGGTGTAACCCCATACAAAAGTTCATATATAAAGACCCCTAGTGTCCACCAATCGACTGCATTGCCATGCCCTTCACCGGACACGATTTCTGGTGCCAAGTACTCGTGGGTCCCAACAAACGACGTTGATCGAGCTTCTGTGGGCTCCGCTACGATCTTGAGGGTCCCACGTTGTCTACTCACTTTCTTCCTTTGTCTTGGTCCATGCCTAAGGCAAGCGACACGTGGCAATATGCATGATGAGATCTTAGAAAAACGTGTCTTGTGATTATTGGGTGGGTAATGAGTTTCGGGTTCGATTGGATCGTATATGAGTTGGGGTTTTGATTTTGAGTTATAATCGCATTTTAGGGAGAGGTCGAAATCTGTCAACATAATGTGACCGTCGGATTTTACTAAGACGTTTTCGGGTTTCAAATCGCGATATATAATACCGAGCATGTGTAGGTATTCAAGAGCAACCACCACCTCCGATGCGTAAAACCTGATTGATTATATGCACATAGAAACTTAGATTATTGATTGCTCATGCAATATTTATAAGTTATAACTTAATGATTGAGTATATATAGGTGCAAAGGTCTCAACGGGCGGGGATTACCTAGACCAAAATCAAATCCATGAAATACCCACAAAAAATACTTTACCCAAACCCGACCCGAATCGGACAGTTCAAAAAAAAATTAGACCCGACGGGTCGGGTGCGTTTGTGTCGGATCTGTATTAGGTAAATGTAAACTTCGGGTATTATTCGAATATTGAATTGCTAATAAGGTTTATATTCTGGTAATAGGTGTTTCTGCTGTTTAGTTGGGTTCGTCTTTTGCATTTTATAGTCAATATTTTAGATGCAACGAATAATGTAAAGTGTCTCTTGAAATGTGTTATAAAATAAAATATAGGGAAAATTAATATCAAACCCAAAAAAATCTGTTAGAAAAACTCTTGAATTTTTTTTTTTTTATAATAAAAAGCCATCCATCTACTTTTCTTTCACAAAATCCCAAAATTAAAGTTAATAAATTTATGGAGCTTAATTGTACTTTGCTGTCTAGATTGAAAATTAATTAATTACAGTTTTGTACACAATTTTATTTATTTAGAAGCTTATATTGATAATGAATACTAATTATGATTTCATCGTAAGTTTTGTATTTTAAATCTTTTTAAGAAAATAAAAAATATATAGTTTATGATAATTACTATATCAAAAAAATTATATTTCTATTTAAAATACTAATATGAAAATAAGATTCATATTGTACAACTTAGCAATTTACAAATTTTTTCAATAAAAAAAATTCAAGAAAAACTCTCAATTGATCAATTCTTATCTTAACAATTGAAGGGTAATTTAGTTATAAAAGTTACTAATTTAAACTTTTAGGTTTTTCTGAATGTATTTTTGTAGAATGAGTTTCTGAGATTGAAAATATACTTACATATTTTTTGGATAGAAAAATTAATTTTATGGGTTTTTGTATAAGAGGAAATACAAAATTTGGAATTTATATTAGACTCGCACTAAAATTTGGGTCCTTTTTGTGGTTCTTAGAACCTGAGGCCCCATAATGATAATGATCAACATAATTAATCCTCCTAGGTCCCATGTTTCACATGGAATAATGGTATAAATTTCCAAATATCACTTCTCAAATATCTGAAATTTTATATCAAATAAAACTCAATGATTTTGCCTCTTAGATTACGAAATTAGCCTCCAACGTGAGATAAAATATTTATCTAATCACTTCAAATAGTAAGAACTATGGCTCAATATATTTAGATGATCACTTAATGATGTGACAGGCTTTAAACAATTTTGTTTGCATTACTTTAGAAAAGTCTACCATATGGGGCATATGCTAATGAATGACCACCAAAGAAACGAACAAATTAGAACTATTTTTATCATCCTATATTGTGATGAACTTTTTCAAAAAATATTATATATTTGATAATTAATTTCAAAAATATACCCAAATGAAAATTAATTAAAAAAAAAACTACCACAACGGCCCTTTAGGGAAGGGCCGTTCTAACTATTACTGACTAGGATAGTTAGGACGGCCCTTCCCCAAAGGCCCTTGTGCCATTTTTCGAATTAACTTTCATATGAGTACTTTTTCCAAGTTAATATATAAACATATAATATTTTTTAAAAAAAATCATATTGTGGCATATACGAAATTAATATTGCATTCAATTATCGGAAAACAAGAATACCGACCGGACTGCATCGTTATCGAACCTCTTCTCCGGTTGGTGTTGCCGGAGAACGTGAAGGTCACCGCCGGGACAAAACTCAGTGAACAAACATGACCACTTAGGACAATCCAATGTTGCAAAGAGTGAGGGCAAAAATGGGTGATCCAACATTTGAAGTATTTCCCTCTCTATCCCTGCCCTACTCTCTTTGTTCCTATAAGCCATCTCCTCTTTGTCCATCACCTTAGCTGCAAACATTTGCCCTTTCGAGCCTTTGAGCTCCACTAGGTATACGGTGCCTATATCGCCACTCCCGAGCCTTCGAACAAAGTAAATGTCATCATGAATAAGGTTCAAAACTTTTGACACACGCTGTTTGTAATCTTTCTTGAATTCAGCATTGTATGATGAAGTCATTATTTCACTGTCTGAATTGGAAGCTAAACTCGTAGCAAGATGGCCATCAAAATATGATGAAGTCATTATTTCACTGTCTGAATTGGAAGCTAAACTCGTAGCAAGATGGCCATCAAGACTGACACAACTGACTTTCATGTCATTGGTACTCGTGGTGGTACTAAAGACAGGGCTTGGAGTAATCATATCGTTCGCGTATACTTCCATTAATATGGCGAATTTGATGATAATGGAGAAGAATTAAAAGAAGATATATGTAGTAAGTGATAAAAGGGGGAGAAGTCATGAATTAGAAGAAATGTTTTGGGCCGGCAATAAGGAGGTATTGGGTCATAGTGCCGGCTCTTTGATTTCAACATTATTGGCTTGGCTTTATTTGACATTTATGCTGCCAAATAGCGTCCATATCCATCTCTATCTTTGATACAAACTTTTGTTAAATGATAAGCGGCAATAATTAATTAATAAGTTTAATTCTTCTTCTATTACGCAATAATTGCTTTATTTTGTTATAATATAAAACCAAATTATTTAGTAGGATAGCTCCTAAAATAAATATTTTATCATTAGATACGTACACCGTACGTATATTACAAATGCTTCTTTTAAATTACGCTTAAAAAAACAACTTAAAAAATATGGAAACGAGGAATATGTGGATTTGTATACCTATAAGTAGAGGTGTTCACAAGTCGAGTTCGAGCCGAGTTGGGTCGAAAATCCAAGGTCGAACTCGAGCCACAATTTTCGAGCTCGACAAACTGCAGAAAATGAGCTTGAGCTCGTTCAAACTGGAGCATGAGTCGAGCCGAGCCAAAAAAATAATATTTTTTATAAAAATATATTATTAATTTTTATTTATTCATATATTATTAAATATAATCATAACTAATATCAAAAAGATTATTATTTATACATATATTATTATAATATATCACAATATATATAGACAAATTAATATATGAATAAATATTTATTTTTATATATTTTAATTAAAAATTATTTTTTTTATTCCAGCTCGCGAGCTGGCGAACAGGTATTTTTGGGCTCGAGCTCGGCTATTTTGAAAAGCTCGGCTCGTCAGGCTCGGCTCGAGTTCGAATCAAGCTAATTTCGAACCGGCTCGCCTAACTCGTGACCCTGCTCGAATTGTGAAAACCTCTACCTATAAGTATATCATGAATAGGGAAAATATGGTTTTTTTCTAAATTTGAAAGATAATTGTACGCGCTTTGATTTTTATTAATATAATATTTTATTTGAGTCTTTAATTGACAAAAATTAATATTTTGTCAAATTATCAATGTTCGTATGTCTTTATTTGTATAAAAATTATAAAAGTAATAAGTACTTAAAAAATTATAAAATGTTTCAAGTTTCAATTAATTTTTTCTAATTTTAAATATTATCAGTTAAGCATAATACAGATACGTAAAGTACGTGTGCTAAAAAGTTTAACTCAAAAGCACATGTGCTATTTATTATGTTCAAATTATACATGTATTATTTATAGTAGGAGTTTTAACTAACAAGGTTTATTTAAGTTTTTATTGTCTCATAAAACTTTAAAGCTAAAAATTTGAAGTCATCAAATGATATTATGAGCGAAATTCAGTGTACCCCCTTAAATTATAGCAAGTGTTATATTATATATGGGTTCATAAACTTTGAAACGCATCAAATGGTCCCCAAAGAAAATTTTTGAGTAGTGTTAAATCGTTAATCCAAATGAGACCTTTTAAAACAGGAGGATAAAAAATTAAACTAAAATGTTTTTTCATCTTTTTTAATGTGTTTAATGTAATTTACCTTTTTCTTATTTATTTATGAAAAAGACAAGTAATTGATCAGGATTTAAAAATTGGGGACGAAATATTCAACTTAATATATTTAATAAAATAGAAACAAACAACCTAAACTAGTGTCTATATTTTGCATATTTAATAGTCTTATTTTGTTAATATGGCTAAAAAATAGTTAGAAGTAATATTTTATATTATTAGGTCTGCATCGATGTCCATGAGATAATGAAAAATTGCATTATATTATACGAAATTGGATATTCTATTTATAGATAAAGACGTTTTGTTTATTCATGTAAATCTTTATGGCATTTAATAACTATTCACCAACAAGTTCATGAATGTCAAAATAGACCTTATAAGAGTCCGTAGAATTTAGAGGGTGTTTGGCTAAGCTTATAAGCTCTTTTAAACATCTTATAAGATGTTTGAGAGCTTATAAGCTCTATGCAAGTGTTTGGATAATTTTTTTAAATAAGATCTTATAAGACCCAAAAATAAGATGTTTGGGTCTTATAAGCAAATAAGAAATAAGTTAGCCAAACCCAACTTATTTCAAAATCTTAAATTTTTGATGTTGTTTATATTGTTAAAAACATAACAACCTTATCTAATATCCTCTTTTCTAACAACATCCTTCTCCGATTTTTATTTTTTATTTTTATAATTGCACAAATTCTTTCTTATAATATTTGAAAACATCTTATAAGACCAATAAACTTATTTTATCCAAACACTTGAGAGCTTATTTTTTAAATAAGACCAAACATCTTATAAGCTCTTAAAACATCTTATAAGTTGTTACAACTTATAAGATGTTTTAAATAAGCTTAGCCAAACGCCCTCTTAATGTTCAATTTATATGTTCTTAGCAATTTGTGGTTTTATTTTTAATAAAAACCCAAAACTTGGCAAGTCTTAGTTGGCCCTTTCTCAACCCCTAGTAATTGATTACACCAATTAATTAATTACTTATCAAATTAGATACCTAAGTAATTGATTACACCAATTAATTAATTACTTATCAAATTAGATACCTAAGTAATTGATTACACCAATTAATACAATCACATAAATTTATTAGTTTAAGTACTTATTATTTAATTTTATTAATTAGCTTAATTAATTAATATGCTAACTTGGACATCTTATGTGAAATTACCAAAATGCTCTTTATGCAACATGTTTTCTTCTTATGTCACAACTCTCTAGGTTCGTTTTGATTGGCAATAGTTATTACCAAATTGTTAATTGCATGTTCTTAAACTCTCTTTTTTTTTTCTCTATTAGTACACGTAGTCCTCCAATTTTTAACTTCTTCGATGTGTAGCAGGAAGAATTGAAAATAGTGTATGGTTGTATGCTCTCAAACTTTCAATCTTTTTTGAAATTTTTGATTCCACCCCTTAAATATGTTTTCACTTTCTACACATGAACTTTTTCGCAAATAATCTCAAATTAGAAAAACTCACACAAGATATCCTTAAAATATTATAATTTCACCAAATATGAGATAAGTTAATTATACTATCCAATTTATTAGTAATTAATGATCTCAAAATTATTTTTGTTTTAGTTTTAATTTTATTATTGTATGAGAGATATTAAGTTATGTCTTATTTAAGATTGTATATATGTTTTACTATTTATTTAAACGTAAGTTATTTTATTTAGTAGTCTTAAATAATTTTTTGGTTTAATTAATTGAAGTTTGATGCCAGATGGGGCAAGGTACTATCATTTTATGAAATACAAAGGCGTTTCTGTCTACCTATAGGCTATAATATTTAATATTTAGAAGCTATACAATTTTCTCCAAAACAGTAAAATATAAACTGCAAATGCAAATTAAACAAAATAAGGGGAGTGAGATTTTCATTAAACTTCTAAGTTCTATAAACAAATTAAACTGCAAATGCAACGAATGAAAAAAAAAAAATATATATATATATATATATATATATAAGTTTTTAAATGTATGAAGTAATACCTTTCACTATTATATAATCCAATTTATGCTAGTAATTTTTTCTATCTAAAATTATAAAATTGAAGATTAAATAACTATGTAGGATTTATTTTCCTTGAGGAAAAGAAGAAAGTAAATTACAAAGGATGGATTTTGAATTTTTCAAAGAGAAAATTACCTAAATTGTTCTAGAAAATATATGAGCTAAGTTTGGTTTTTATATGACGACTTTGTCATTTGGGGAAGGGGTAATTTTATAAGAAAATTTTATCATTTGAAGGGACTTTTAAATTTTGTCAACTTTTTTCTACTACTTGTATAATTTGTCTAGAATTTAGGGGACAAACTGCAAATTTGTCAATTTTTTAATTTTCTAAATTGGGGGGTGATTTGGAATTTGATTGAAAACTGAAAAAAAGTTCAACTGTAAATGGTGAGGTTTATTACAAGTTTTATGAAAGGGCTTTATTGGGAATGTGTAATTTTAGAATTTGAAAAAAATACTATTGAAGAAGAAATTCCCTGAATCTATGTATTTATGAAATCATATAGGAAATAATTGTTTCATCAATATCATTAAATTATTGTGTATGTAGTGCTATGTGTCAAAATAAGGATGAAAGCAGCAGCTTACATAAGCCGAGCCGTATTCAATCTAAATCTAGCATCGGGTACAAGTCTGCAATGCATAAGGAAGAAAGTACAAGCAGCTAATGCAAGGCAGTTATTCTGTTAGAGTAGCCGTTGTGTTTTAAACTCTTTAAATAGGGTTTCTTTGTATAGTTGATAGATCATAATATACATTACACATTCTCTTGTATTACTTTTCAATATTCAATAAAATGTTTCTTCAAGATTCAATATGGTATCAAGAGCGATATGTTTTCGTATCCTATACATCTTCAAATCTGCAAACAATCTGCAGCATCTTCCCATTCATATCTGCAAATAATCTGCAGATTTTCTTCTCTCCGCTTCATCTTCTTAATCTTCTTCACAGCCTTCCTTCAATAACAAAAGAAAATGGAAACAAAATCCACGAATCAAAGTTCATCAGAATCGATTATCGATTTCAGTCATCCCTTATATCTTCATCCTTCCGACTCACCTCACATAAACCTAGTTTCAGATCCTCTCAAAGGCACTGAAAACTACAAGGTGTGGAGCAGGCAGATGATCGTGGCCCTGGAAGCGAAGAATAAGTTCGTACTCGTAGATGGCACCTATGAACAACCCAAGAAGACCGATGCTCTATATCCTCAATGGAGGAGATGCAACGCCCTAGTCATCTCTTGGATACACAATGTCATTAGTAGTGAATTACTAAGTGGAGTGGTCTACACCGATCTTGCATGCTCTGTTTGGAGTGACCTAAAAGAGAGATTTGATCAATCGAACGGAACTCAAATGTTTGCCCTGTTCAAAGAAATCAGCACAATTAATCAAGGCTCCAATTCTGTGACCACTTATTATTCAAAACTCAAGAAACTACGGGATGAGTATGAGTCAGTGGTTCCCTTCACCACCACAGTATTTTCCCAAGAATATATCCAACATACTCAAAACCTCAAAGTCATGCAATTCCTAATGGGGTTGAACGATTCCTATAGCGCGGTAAGATCCCAAATTCTCATGATGATTCCTTTGCCAACCCATGCTCAAGCTTGTTCCATGATTCACAATGAGGAAAAACAGCGAGGGCTTTGTGCTGGTTCCACAACCAATGATTCTGCACAGGCGTTTTTTTCACAAGGAAATTCGAATGGGAACAAAAACCCTATCGGGAACAATTTAAGAGGAAGTCAGACACATCAGGGAGTAAAGAAGAGTGATCTTTTCTGTGATAAATGCGAAATTAATGGGCATACCCGTGACACCTGCTACAAAATTCACGGATATCCTCCCAACTACTTCTCAAGAGGTAGGGGGAGAAGAGGCCGAAGCTCACTTTCACGGGGCTCATACAGCAATACCTCTTCAAATAGTGCAAATGCAGACTCAACTACTAATAAAGACTCCATTCTTGGAAGTTTTTACAATCAGAAGCCACAAGATTCACAAAATCTGAACCAAGGATCCGTCTTTACCCCCTCACAATACCAACAAATTTTACAAATAATTTCAGGAGGTCATCAATCTGAAATCAACCACACTGGAACCGCTGCCAACACCTCCAATTTCATCACTACTATGGCAGGTAACTCAGGTAAAAACCCTACTTCTCCGCATATATGGATATTAGATACAGGCGCTAATGACCACATGACATGTCATCTGTCACTTTTCTCTCCACACACCCTTATGGATTCCACGGCTGTTGTGACTCTACCTAATGGCAATAGTTCCTGTGCCAACAAAATAGGTCACATTAAGATTACTCCTGATCTCACCCTCAAATCTGCTCTATATGTTCCTGAATTTAAATTTAATCTGTTATCCATTTCTAAACTTGCTCGAGACAAAAATTGTGTTGCCAACTTTTACCCTAATCTTTGTATTCTTCAGGACATGTGGACGGGCAAGATAAATGGGATTGGTAAGGAGATCAATGGGCTTTACTATCTGAATGCCATCTCATCTTGTCATGACTCCTTACTTGCATCTAAGGGTGTTCTCTTAAGAAACAATGCCAGTAGCAATAAGGCTCTTTTATGGCACCTTAGGATGGGCCACATTCCTTACTCTAAGCTGAATTTGCTTCCAGGTGTAGGTGATAGTTTTAGCAATACTCATTCTCAACTTTGTAACATTTGTCCTATGGCAAAACATTCAAGGACACATTTTCCTAATAATAGAACTTCTGTTACTTCTCATATTTTTGAGCTCTTATATTTTGATATTTGGGGCCCTTACAACACTCTCACCTACAACAATGAAAGATTCTTCTTAACTGCTGTAGATGATTACTCCAGGTTTACTTGGACATTTCTTTTAAAACATAAATCAGATGCCTTATCTTTGATCAAAGAGTTCCTTGTCTTTATCACCAACCAATTTAATGTTACTGTAAAGAAAATAAGGACTGATAGGGGTCAGGAATTCTTATCTGCTGAGGCTGAAAACTTGTTCAAAACCTTGGGTATATTGCACCAAACATCTGTTAGTTACTCCCCTCAGCAGAATGGCACTGTAGAGAGAAAGCAAAGCACAGACACCTCCTAAATGTGGCTAGATCCTTACTCTTTCAATCTAAGGCTCCTATAAAATACTGGAGTGATTATATTGTCACAGCAACATCTCATAAATAGAACACCTACTCTTCTGCTTAACAATCAAACACCTTACCAAAAGTTATACAACAAACCACCCTCCTTATCTCATTTAAGGACATTTGGGTGTTTATGTTTTGTGAAAATTATACCTCAAAAGGATAAGTTTTTGCCTAGGTCCAAACCATGTATCTTCATGGGATATTCTGTCACACAAAAGGCCTACAAGGTTCTTGATATTCAGACTAACACAGATATTTTATTTCATGAACTGGTGTTCCCATTTGCTGTTCGCAATCAGGCCTCACACCCTTCTTCTGTCACTGATGCAACCTTCTTTGAAATGTGTGACTCTCCTACCCCTGATCATAGCACATCAATACTAGATCCCTTTGAATCAAGTGAACCAATCTCATCTTCACCAGACAACACTCAGCAGGTCATTTTGGATGTCAGAAAATCCACCAGGGAAACCAGACCTCCAGCTTGGACTTCTGACTATATTTGTCCCATTGTTCCCTCTACTCATACTTCATCCACTACTCACTGTCTCTCAAATCACCTTACATACTCCAGAGTTAATCCTTCATACAAAGCTCTCTTAACTTCCTTATCTAGCATTAAGGAGCCACAGTCTTTTTATGAAGCATCACAAGATCCTAAGTGGCAACAAGCTATGCAAACTGAGCTTGATGCTCTAGCCCTTAACCAAACTTGGGAAGTGGTTGACCTTCCACCTGGTAAAACTCCCATTGGGTGTAGATGGGTGTTCAAAGTTAAGTATAAGTCTGATGGCAGTGTGGAAAGGTTCAAGGCAAAACTAAAGGTTATACTCTAAAAGAGGGTTTGGACTACCAAGAAACATTCTCACCAGTGGCCAAAATGGTAACTGTAAGGTCTGTGATTGCACTGGCAGCAGTTAAAGCATGGCCTCTCTTTCAGATGGATGTTACAAATGCATTTCTTCAAGGGAATTTACTTGAGGAGGTATATATGACATTGCGACAGGGTATCAGCACTCAGGAGGAGTTTAAGGTATGTAGATTGCTGAAGAGTTTGTATGGCCTCAAACAAGCTCCTAGGCAATGGAATCAAAAATTCATTGATGCTAAGAGGGAGGCAGGTTATACTCAATCTATGAATGATTACTCTCTTTTTGTTAAGCACACTACTACTGATACTGTCATACTTTTAGTATATGTAGATGACATTGACATCACAGGAAGTTGCATGAAGAAAATTAATGAGTTGAAAACTTTTCTAAGCAACAGATTTCATATGAAAGATCTAGGAAACTTGTATATTTTCTTGGAATAGAGGTTGCTAGATCTCCTAAAGGTATTATTCTAAATCAGAGAAAGTATGCTCTTGACCTTCTAAAGGAAAGTGGTCTCACTGGTTGTAAACCTGTTTCTGTTCCTATGGATCCAAATGTTAAACTTACTACTGTTGAATATGATCAAGGCAAGGAAAATCAATATGCTGATTCAGTCTTACATGATAAAAACTCCTTATCAAAGATTGGTAGGCAGATTGATTTATCTTAGCATTACTAGACCTGACATCTGTTTTGCAGTACAAAGCTTAAGCCAATTTATGCGTTGTCCCAAAGAGTCTCACATGGAAGCAGCTAGAAGAGTATTGAAGTACATTAAAGGGACACCAGGATTAGGCATTTTGTTATCAGCAAAAAGTGAACTGAAGTTGGAAGCCTACTCAGACTCTGATTGGGCAACCTGTCCTATGAGTAGGAAATATGTCACAGGTTTTTGTGTCAAATTGGGAGAATCCTTAATATCTTGGAAATCTAAGAAGCAAAATACAGTATCAAGGAGTAGTGCTGAAGCAGAGTACAGAGCTTTGGCAGCAGCAGCAGCATGTGAAATCACTTGGATACAAAAACTATTTCAAGACCTTGGAGTACAAAGTTTGAAGCCTGCAAAGCTGAAATGTGATAACAAATCAGCTCTTTATATTGCTTCAAATCCGGTCTTTCCTGAAAGGACTAAGCATATAGAGCTGGATTGTCACTTTGTTCGGAGCAAGATACAAGATGGATCAATTAAAACCGAGTTTGTTAGGACAGACCATCAGTTGGCTGATGTGCTAACTAAGGTCTTTGGAAAGGACAATTTGAATATTTAACTGTCAAGCTTGGTGTATTTGATTTATACCAAAACACTAAGCTTGAGGGGGGGGGGGTGTCAAAATAAGGATGAAAGCAGCAGCTTACATAAGCCGAGCCGTATTCAATCTAAATCTAGCATCGGGTACAAGTCTGCAATGCATAAGGAAGAAAGTACAAGCAGCTAATGCAAGGCAGTTATTCTGTTAGAGTAGTCGTTGTGTTTTAAACTCTTTAAATAGGGTTTCTTTGTATAGTTGATAGATCATAATATACATTACACATTCTCTTGTATTACTTTTCAATAGTCAATAAAATGTTTCTTCAAGATTCAATACTATGCATGGAATGAAAATACTGTAATGATGAAAAATAAAATTGAATTATATGCAAAAAATAAAAATAAGTCACCCAATAATTCATTTATTTTAATTTTTCTTTCTTGATTGAGAATTCTGATATTCCTATAGCAAATTGATGTAGTATACAAATTTATCTTTGAAACTATACGTAGCTCTAAACTTTGCTCCAAGAAATATCTAGAGATACGTGTACTTTACAAAGATATAGGCTGGATTTTCCTTTTAAAATTTATATTGTCTAATTTAATTTTTCCTTCACCAAGATATTTCACGTGTGCCAAAAATGGAAAATAGTTTCTCAGATATAGGCGATATTCAATTACATTTTTACTTGATTTATAGATGCAAATTCTAGAAATTCTATGTAAAAACAATAGAATGATATTTTCCGAAGAAATTTATCATGAAAACTCGCATAAAAGAAGTAGTTCATAATGTAAATTAAATATAGAAGTGTGCATCATTCCTATATTTATTTAAAGAAACTGTGAAAAAAGAAACATACTTCATATTGTTAAAAATTGACTATATTGTACAATAATTAATTACATTTAGCTACGTTTTCTAAAGTCAAAGTTTACATACACCTTAAATATGCAAATGTAGGAACGTTTCAACTTTCAAGTGATCATTTGAAGATAAAGTATGAAGGAAAACTCAATAAGGTAAGGTAATGTAAATGAAAATTGAAAAATGGATACGAGAAAACAAAAAAAAAAAAAAAAAAAAAACAAGAATTGCAACAAAGAGATTCTAAATATCATACAAATCTTAACAATTAAGATCACTTGCAATAATTTATGATACTTAATTTTTTATAATATTAGAGTTTTCACTCAATACAAATTATCATATAATTTTTATTTGTAACACCATTTGATTTTTATATCACATTAACTCAATTTTTTTTAATTAAATCTACAATTAGTTATATATAATTTTTAGTTATAATTAACAACAAATAAATAGAAAAGGTTAAATCCCCAATCAGCCTGTTAAATTTATTGAATCCAACCGATCGGTTTAAAAACAAATTATGTAACTCGTGGTTGATATTTTGTCCCTTATGAAATATATTGATTTTTTCGCTTAAAAACGACTAACCCAACTGTCTACACCCTTATGAAATATATTGCCACTTCTGACTTTTTATATGAAATATATTGCCACTTTTGACTTTTATAGCCACTTTTGACTTTTTATATATTCACAGGAGAAATGCTATACATTATTAAGGAGAACTTTCTAATTAATTTTGGGTGATTCATTATTTGGACAAGGTACTTTATTATAGGTGGAATAATTTAATTAATAAAATAATTCATATTTAATATACATAATCCACTTAAATCCTCAAGAAATTCAATTGTGATGCGTGAAATAACGGAAGAAAAGAGAAATAAAGAGGAACTATAACAATTGATAAAAAAAAAAAACTATTGAGTGAAAAATCTGTTTTCACATAAAAAAGAATAATTGTGCGTAGAATCAACAATATTATATTTCATTTTATCTTTTTTTTGGTGAAATAGTAATAATTTTTTCTTAATTAATTACTTATAAGTATTGGGTAATTTATAACTTCCACGTAGCAACTAATCCATTCTCTCCTAGGAGTTCTTCTTTCTTATTCTTTTCAAGTTTTGTATATATATATATACTAGTGTGTGCCCCGTGCTACGCACGACATATTATTCGGATATGTATTATATTAATTGTTTGTAAAAATCAAATTCAATGTAATTGAATATTATAAAATAATCGAACTAAACAAAGACGAATATAAGAAGAAGAAAAATCACAAAGCAAATCATATCTGAAATGTGTCTTGGACTTATAACAAATCTTAGTCTCCTTTTTGCGAGATTGCAAGAGTTTGAAAACTGCAATATTTAATAATTATCATAGATCATAAAAATAAAAACTTAAATAGTAATCGGATCAATGTTTAATGCTTAAAATAGAAATAAGTTGAATCTATATATTCATCTTCTAGATGGTCAAAGAGTTCATCTTCTAGAAGACTCACGTGGAAATTGAAATTATAAAAAATCTTCAACCTTCTGTGATATGGTGTACATTAATTACAGGTTTGCATGAATCTTCATCCAGAAATATGAAAATAAAGATAGGATTCGTAGGGGCCAATTGGTTGGCACCCCCGATGCTGTAAAAAAAGTGTTTAGGATAAATTTTTTGACAAATCCTAACATGTTCTGGAAAAATTCTTTAAAAAAATCTCCCAAAATTACAAATAACATAAAAAATTTTTTGCAACAAATTAATTTTACTATTCATGATTTGACAGTTAATACAATCAATCAAAATAGTTTTTCCTACTATCTTTCAAAGCAAAAAATTAATTTAATTACATATTCTAATACAAAATAATGCAACGTTTAAAATAAGATCCATGACTATTTTTGGACGTCTAAATCAACGAGTTTGACTAACCACATTTAATAAAAAAATATATTTAAATACCAATTCAAACAAATTTCTCACAATAAAAAACATATCACATCAACCACAATCATTACTTATTTTTTTCTTAAAAATCTCATTTTTCAAATCACATTTCTCATTTTTACCATGGGAAATTTTTTTCGAAGATGAATATGCCATCCAATTGGGCCCTTATTCTTTCTTTTGGTATGTTTTTTACTTGTTAGGTTAGAGAATATTTTGTTGAGAACTTGGGCCCCACTTCGATGACATATTTATCTTTAAAAAAATATTCTGATAAAAATGAGAAAATATAATTTTAAAGATAAGAAATGTGGCTTGAGAAGCAAGTTTAGATGGATTTTTTTGAGGAAAAGTATGTAATGAGATGTGATATATTTTTTGTTGTGAGAAATATGTTTGAGTTAATATTTAAATATAAATTTTGTTAAATATTTGTAGTCAAGCTCATCAACATTCAAAAATAGTCATAATGGATTTTATTTTGAATAGTGTTATTTGACATTTTAATATGTGATTAATTTAATTTTTTGAGTTGAAATATAACCAAAAAAATATTTTTTATCGATAATGTTAACTGTCAAATCATGAACAGTAAAAATCATTTTTCTCTTTTCTTTAAAAAAATTCAGAATTTTCTTTAAGAATTTTTTTGTGAGTTACCAACCAAATGAGTTTTATGAGATTTTTTTTGAGGTTGATTAGTCAAACAATTGAGGCCTTATATATTAAATTAGATATTTATAGAGATATATATGTTTTATAAATAAGTAAATTTTAAATATAAATTAGGTAATATAAATACAAAAAAATACTAAATATAAGAAAAGGTCATATACAAAACTAATAGAAAATTCTTAATATATATTCTAACACTCACTCGCAGTCGAAGCGTGATGATTTTGAACATTGAGACTGAATTAAAAATCTATGAAAAAATGCAGTAAACCAGCGGCAACAACTCCAAGTCTTTGTGCATTTCTAGGGTAAGCGGTTGTAACAGAATTAAAAAGACGGCAGCAATAACTCGAACTCTTTATTTTCAAATGGTGAATCATTGTAATAAATAAGTAACTAACACAAAAAAAAAATGAAATAGAGGAGGGAGAAAGAGAGAGAAAAATAAAAGAAAAACTAATTCATATTATATGATCACTTAAATGATTAGGATATCCTGAGTACGATCTTTTGAGAATTTGAAGGCTCCATGCATTAAGGTAAGGTTAATACTAATAATTGTCTAAAAAAAATAAAATAAAAAATAAGTACGATATATTTTTCTATATGATAGAGTTAGAGAAAAAAAATTAAACTAAACTAGATAAGGTGCGTTGGACGGAGTCGACGAGGTGAATGCAGGAGAAGCAAAAGATTGAGATACCATGGCTCGGAACCATGCCCCTGATACCTTGTTACATTAGAGAAAACCCTCGTTCGAAAACATGTATTATTGAGTTACATATTTATAAAGATATATATGCTTGGTAATATATATAAACCCTAATTATATTAGGAAAATATAAATACAAGAAAATGTAATGAAAACTGATGGAAAATATCCTAATATATTCTAATTCTAATTGTGACACTGAATGCACTATGTCCATTTTCAAATCAACATTGTAAAATTATGTATAAATGTCGTTAAGATTTGAATGGAGTTCAGGGTTTGAGTTTGAAAAAACGGTTTTCTACTTCAATTCTTACATGATATTAACTCCGTGAAAATTTAGGCAGAAATTCTTACATTTTCTTAAATTATTGATCTAAATCACAATATATTGTGTATTATTGAAAGCATATGAATTTCTTTGTATTGAAATTTAAATTACCTGAAAGTTATTCTGAATAATCGGTCTAACTCCTTATATAAGACAATTAACTCACAAGTCAACCCTTTTTTTTTTTTTAAACAGAATGGAACTTGTGGATGGTAATTAATAAATAATAACTAATAATATCAATATATGAGAATAAAAGTCTTTGTCCAATCAAAAACTCACCTAAAAGTGGGGTCTACTCTTCCAGCCGCCATCCGAGAAAATTTAAATCTAAACAAAAAAGAAACTGCAGAAAATAAGCCAGTGGACTGGACAGGCTATAATAATAATAATAAATAAAATAATAATAATAATAATACATTCTCTATTCTGGACAAGAAAAAGGTTGCTCATGTTTGTCAACAATCACGTGTGTACACTCTGTAGCATATTCATATAAAGTAAATTGTATCCTTTGCATTTTTTAGGAGGCTGTTTGGCCAAATTAATTTTAAATATCTTGTAATTTATTTGAAGAGTAGTATTTGGCTGACCTTATTTAAAATATTTTATATCAATAGGACATGTTTTAAAAGTGTATATTAGATGTTTAATCTTATAAAACTTTAAATATAAGTTAGGTTTATGAGAAATTTTATACCTTGTTCTTATCTAATAATTCATCTTGCTTATTTTAAATGTATCTTCAAACATCTTATAAGACCAGAACATTTCCTTCTTTTTTTTTTTAAAGTTTTATAAGTTGTTTCCTTTTTTAACTTTTCCAAAATATCTTATAAAATATTCATAAGTGCATCCAAACAGCCTCTAAGTATGGCCCTTAACACAGTATAAAAATGTGAGTGCTCGCACACCTTTTCTTTCTTAGTGTACACACTTTGAATCAAATACTATAAACATTGATTAATTTTAGCAACTTTGTATTGGAAGTTGGAACACGTATTCTCTTTGCTTCTTTGTTTATTGTATTTGCCCAATTTCCCATTCTCTGCAGCCCTTTCATGGTGTAACTTCTTCACACAGATTCATGCAGGTACTTTACTTTTATGTTTATGTTTATGTTTTTGTGTGATTTATGAACAAAGATTTGATTTTTAGATATGGGTTTTGCTCAAACAAGTCATTTTCTTATATTTTCAGTAATGCGCCTCATAATCTTTGTGTGTACTATCATAGTACAGTCTTGATTCACTTATTATTAACTGGAATTTCTTAGAAAGATAAACAAGGTCAGCGGAGTTAAAGCTTATTTATGTAGTATACAAAGACTTTAGACTGATTAGTACAATTATTAAAACGTGTGTTTGGATTGAAGGATTTGAATTTTATGGATTTCAAATTCGTCAACAAATTCATGAAGTTCGTTTGGATGTATCCAAGTTATAATTGATTTCAAATAATTCGATATTCACTTTGAGCTATTTTGTCCTGGATTTCAAATGACTCTATTTTAGGTGTCATTTCATATCCTTCATCCAAATCCCCTCCCCAAATCCAAATCACTCAATCCAAACACACCCTTAGATTACAGGTATAATTCTTATAGATGATGATTTTTTGTGCAGGTTGAGTAGAAATGAAGTAGATATTAGTGATTTTAGGATTCAAACTGAGATATAAATCTTGAAATAATAAGTATGTCGAATATTGATGGCGATGAGGTGGCGATGGCTAGATCACTTAGCCGGAGAGGATCTGGCAGTAGGCGTATTAGTTTATCGTCAGTTAGTGCAAGAAGTTGGGCTTCGGCCGGTGTGAGAGATGTTTTTACTGCACAAGGGGGACAAGATTCGTCGTTTCGTATTAGTGGTAAGGAATATGATGATCAAGAGGAGCTTATGTGGGCCGCCATTGAGAGGCTCCCAACTTACGATCGTACTCGAAAAGGGATCCTCAAGAAGGTTCTAGAAGATGGAAAAATCGTTCGTGAAGAGGTCGATTTTGCTAAGCTTGGAAAACGAGAAAAAAAGCAACTCATGGATAGTATACTCAAAGTTGTTGAGGAAGATAATGAGAGGTTTTTGCAGAGGCTAAGAAGCAGAACCGATAGGTGATTATAATGTTTTTGTTTGGCTCTATTGGTTGATGTTTAAATCTATATAAAGACTCGAATTTTGAAAATTTGTGTTATGTTTTGTGTTTGAATTAGAGTTGGAATTGATGTTCCGAAAGTTGAAGTTCGTTATGAGCATTTGTCGGTGGAGGGAGATGCATATGCTGGATCGAGGGCACTTCCTACTCTTCTCAACTCTACTTTGAATGTGATTGAGGTAATTGTTTAATAGCTATTGATGATTTTGATGTGCTGTTTAAATATGAATAGAATGGATAAATAGATCTCTATTTTCACCAAATTTCTGTTAGGAATATAATGCCAATGATGAATAATCACACGAAAGAAAAACAATAAAAGAACACAAATTGTTGACCCACTTCGTCAAAAGAATTTTGACTACGTGTGGGGGCGCTTGCCAAACCAAGATATTCACTATATTTTCATAAGTTCAAGATAATGAGTTACAATGATATTGGGGCTATTTATAATACAAGATACGTAACCTAATAGGAGAATGATTACGTAAAGACTAAAATACCCCTCAAAAATATTTCGGAGAAAGTTGTGGTCCTCTCTACAGTCCTTCAGGCTCCATAACTCAACAATTTCATAATTTTAGTTGGGTTTATAGGCGATATGCTCGTTTTGCTGCTTACATATTCAAGTTCGACTTTATATAGTTTTATTGTCTATAGGGAATACTTCAAAAAGTGAAGATTGTCCCATCAAAGAAAAGGGTTGTCAAGATACTTCATGATGTCAGTGGAATTGTAAAACCTTCAAGGTTGGTTCATATGTCTATAAACTTGTTTTTTTATTACATATCTCTATAAAAGGAAACTTAAAAGTAATATAATTTTATCATGATGATGAAAATTGACTTATATGATGAAAATTTGCACATTATTGTAGAATGACGCTACTTCTTGGACCTCCCGGTGCTGGGAAAACTATATTGCTGAAGGCACTTGCCGGAAAACTGGACAAAGATCTGAGAGTGTGTGATCATTCATCTTCTTATTACATAACATCTTCGTCTCTTTCTTAACTTGTCTGAAAATTCACTGTTTTTCTATTACTTTCACTGATAGGTGAGTGGACGAATCACTTACTGTGGTCATGATATGTCAGAATTTATTCCCCAGAGAACTTGTTCTTACATCAGCCAGCACGATGTTCACCATGGAGAGATGACTGTTAGGGAGACATTAAATTTTTCGGGCCGTTGCTTAGGACTTGGAACCAGATATGACCTTCTTGTAGAGCTGTCCAGGCGAGAAAAAGAGGCCGGAATAAAACCCGACCCTGAAATTGACGCGTTTATGAAGGCTGTATCGGTGAAAGGCCAAGAATCTAGTCTAGTGACAGATTATGCTCTCAAGGTTCGTTTTTTTTTTCTTCTTTTTAGCGTTTATGTATGCATTTAAACTTGCTAACGAAAGTAATCTAATAAATACAATCTCGTGGTGCATGTGTTATGGTATAGATTCTTGGATTAGATATATGCGCTGATATATTGGTGGGGGATGAGATGAGACGAGGAATATCTGGTGGACAGAGGAAACGGCTCACAACTGGTATGTGATCGACTTAAGTCTAGTTTTACATTTTCTTATGGTGTGTTTGGATTGAAGGATTTGAAAATTATGGATTTCAAATTCATCGACAAGTCCATTTAAGTTTGTTTGGATGAATTCATGTTATGATGGATTCAAATCAATTGATATTCATTTTGAGCTATTTTCTTCACAACTATGATGGATTTCAAATTACTCCTATTTTAGTGTCATTTCAAATCCTTCTTGCAAATTCCCTCCCGAAATCCAAATCACTCGATCCAAACACACCCTTAAATTATTCTAGTGTGATTTGTTCTTTTTTCTCAACTTTTTATGAATTATGTAGGCGAAATGTTGGTCGGGCCCGCAAAAGTTTTCTACATGGACGAGATCTCGACTGGTCTAGATAGCTCAACTACATTTCAAATAGTCAAGTATATGAAGCAAATGGTCCACATCATGGATGTAACCATGATAATATCCCTTCTCCAACCCGCACCAGAAACATTTGAGCTTTTCGACGACATAATTTTACTTTCAGAGGGACAAATAGTCTATCAAGGCCCTCGTGAAAACATACTCGAGTTTTTCGAGAGCGTAGGATTCAAGTGCCCCGATAGGAAAGGGGTGGCAGATTTCTTACAAGAAGTTACTTCACTAAAAGACCAAGAGCAATACTGGTGCAAAACAAACGAACCTTATCGATATATTTCAGTGCCCGAATTTGTAGACCGTTTTGGCTCGTTCCATATCGGTCAAAAGCTTTGTGATGATCTCTCAATCCCTTACGATAAGATTAAAACACATCCTGCTGCATTGGTTACTAACAAATACGGGATATCGAATATGGAGCTTTTTATGGCTTGCATGTCGAGGGAATGGCTTTTAATGAAACGAAACTCGTTTTTGTACATTTTTAAGACATTTCAGATAACTGTAATTTCGATAATTACGTTCACGGTGTTCTTTAGAACAGAGATGCCTTCTGGTCAATTAGCCGATGGGGGTAAATTTTACGGTGCCCTGTTTTTCAGCCTTATAAATGTGATGTTTAATGGCGCAGCTGAGATGGCGCTGACTGTACTTAGACTTCCCGTTTTCTTTAAACAAAGGGACGCTTTGTTTTACCCGGCTTGGGCTTTTTCGTTGCCTATTTGGCTTCTTAAGATCCCGCTTTCTCTTATGGAGTCTTTGATTTGGATTGTTCTTACATATTACACTATTGGATTTGCTCCTTCTGCTAGTAGGTATGTCTTTACGTTCATCTAAATACTATTTACGGTTGTTATTATTAGTTTTATTGGCTTATAAGCGTCTCTAAAGGTGTGTTTGGATTGAGTCATTTGGATTTGAGGAGGGGATTTGGAGGAAGGATTTGAAATGACACCTAAAATGGAGTTATTTGAAATCCATCGTAGTTATGGAGAAAATATGTTAAAGTGAATGACAAGGGATTTGAAATCCATCGTAATATGAATTCATCCAAACGAACTTAAATGGATTTGTCGACGAATTTGAAATCCATAGATTTCAAATCCTTCAATCCAAACACACCCTAAAGGGATATACTAGAAATTGTAAATTATGTTTTTTTAATCTTATATTTTCAGGTTTTTTCGCCAACTTTTGGCGTTTTTCGCACTTCATACAATGGCTCTATCTCTGTTTCGATTTATTGCCGGGATTGGAAGGTCGCAAGTTGTGGCGGTCACTCTCGGTACCTTCACTTTGCTAATGGTCTTTGTTCTTGGTGGTTTTATTATTGCTAGAGGTGAGTTTCATTTGTCCTTGCAATTTATCTTTTTTTGTGAAAGTGATTTGAGTTGTCTTAGGTTGTGTTTGGATCGAGTGATTTGGATTTGAGGAAGGGATTTGGAGGAGGGATTTGAAATGACAGCTAAAATGGAGTCATTTGATATCCACCATATTTATGGAGAAAATAGCTCAAAGTGAATGTAGAGTAATTTGAAATCCATTATAAATTGGATACATCCAAGAAGTTCCATAGATTTCAAATCCTTCAATCCAAACGCACCCTTACTGAATTTAGTTCTTACAAATCAAGATTTGATGTTTTAATCAATTTTTTCATACACATCAGATGACATTGAACCATGGATGATATGGGGCTATTACATTTCTCCTATGATGTATGCTCAAAATGCTATAGCCATCAACGAATTTCTAGACGCCAGATGGAGTACTGTAAGATCTTGTCCTAATCTTTAGACTGTTAATTTACGACTCAGATTTTTTTTTTATCTTCGTTATTTTTCGATTATATTTCCTTATTAATATGTCGCATTATTGATTTTGTTAGCCGAACAACGATACAAGGTTTAGCGAACCAACAGTCGGGAGGGTTCTTCTTAGGTCGAGAGGAATGTTTACAGAGGAATACATGTACTGGATATGTGTTATCGCTCTCTTTGCGTTTTCTATTCTCTTCAATATCTTGTTCATTCTTGCATTGACGTACCTAAACCGTAAGATATCATTTTTTTAATCCCTTTACTTGATACTTTTGAAATTTCGTTCTGTTTTTTTAATTTGATTATCGCATTATTACAGCATATGGAGAATCAAGATCTGTTGTTGTGGACACAGATACTAAGAGTAAGAAGAAGGACAAAGTTGCCTTAGATGGAAATCAGACCACTAACATAAATGAAGGTCTGAGAGAATTTCCACCTATGATCCTTATTAAACTTCGATTTTTTGTGTTTATTTTTTGTGATCATGAGATTTATGTTGGACCAAATGTCTTATTTCCCATAAGTCAAATTCACAAATACGAAAAGGAAATGTATAACAGATAAGACTAATCCAAATTTGCTCTACTCAAAAGATGTTACGTTTAATTTGAACTTTACGATAAAACTATTCGCTAAAAACCCGTTTCTAAGTGATGATAAAAATCGATAAAACTGCAGGTACAGAGATGGGGTTGAGAAATAAATCTGAAGTAAGCAATTCTGGGCAGAATGAAGCAAAGAGAAGAGGAATGGTGCTCCCTTTCACCCCACTATCTCTAGCATTTGATCATATCAACTATTTCGTCGATATGCCTGGCGTAAGTCATTTCTACTTCATTTTAGGTTCTACGAATATGTAGGGGTGAATATGAGTCGAGTCGAGTCGAGCCGAACGCATAAGTCTTCAAGCTTGTTTGAATTACAATCGAACTTTAAAAATTGTGTTTGAATTTGGTTTGATTGTCCATCGAGCCGAGCTCAAACGAGCTTTAATCGAACCGACCACGAGTCGGGCTCGAGTAGTTTGAATATTTTGTACATATTTTTGAAATTTTTTTGCTGCTCGAGTCGAGCTTTAAAATTTATCGAACAGAAAAGCAAGGAATATTTGATATGTTTTGTGGTAAATTCAAGACGACAATATAATAGTCGTAATATAAATCTCTAGGAAATGAAAAAGCAAGGAATAGACGAAACTCGTCTTCAATTGTTGAGAGATGTAAGTGGAGCTTTCAGGCCTGGAGTTTTGACAGCATTAGTTGGTGTAAGTGGTGCTGGTAAGACAACCTTAATGGATGTTTTGGCGGGTCGAAAAACGGGTGGATGTATTGAAGGAAATATCAGCATTTCCGGTTATCCAAAAAACCAATCGACTTTTGCTCGTGTGAGTGGCTATTGTGAACAGAATGACATCCATTCTCCACATGTTACCGTTTACGAGTCTATTGTATACTCTGCCTGGTTACGTCTTTCTCCAGAAGTAAACAAAGAAGCACGAAAGGTATGCTATTTTTAAGCTCGTTTACGAGTTTTATTACTCTTTTTGAATCTGTATTATAGCCTTCATTTACAACCATATTAAGTCCATAATGTTTAGTTTATGAATTAATATATAATACATTCATTTCTTGACTGTGATGTACATACACTTCAAAAAATTACAACATGTCGTGTCGGACACCTGATCGGACACGACATTCCACCGACACCATGTCTAATATGAAAATAAATTTGTTAGCTTAAATAAAATGGAAAAAATAAAATATGAATGCTGTAATGGACGCAGTTAGAGGGTGTCTACTATCTATACATTATTTGTGACATTTGATGCTATTTCACTTATTTTTTGTGATTTTGAAAACTGAAGTATTTATTTTCTTTCAAGCATATATAACTTTACAAAACAAATACAAATTTATAGTGTACAATAGTCATTCTTATATAGTTTATTTATCTAACCAGTCATAGTTAAATTGGAATGAAAAGACTAATTTATATATTTTAACGTAAATTAATGAAAATATATATGTATATAATATATATACACATTTTATTAGCAGTTTCGAGGCCGTGTCGTATCCTCATATTTTGATGATTCGACATCAAGTAAAATCCCACTGATTTTTGTTATTTTAGATGTTCGTTGAGGAAGTGATGGATTTGATCGAGTTGAATCCACTGAGAGACGCTTTAGTTGGGCTCCCAGGAGTGGATGGTTTATCGACTGAACAAAGAAAACGGCTCACAATTGCTGTTGAACTGGTTGCTAATCCATCCATTATCTTCATGGATGAGCCAACATCAGGTCTCGACGCTAGAGCTGCTGCTATTGTCATGCGGGCCGTTCGTAATACTGTGGACACTGGACGAACTGTTGTTTGTACTATTCACCAACCTAGTATAGACATTTTTGAGTCTTTCGATGAGGTAATAATGAATTTGTTATCATGATTTTTGAAATCTATTGCTCATAAATCGTCTAAATCTATTATGTTTGTTGTTTTATGTAGCTATTGTTGATGAAGAGAGGAGGACAAGTAATATATGCAGGGCCTCTTGGTCATCATTCTCGACTACTAGTCGAATATTTTCAAGTAAGTTGTCAAATGCAGAAATATGTTAGGGTGTGTTTGGATTTGGGGAGGGGATTTGGAAGAAGGATTTGAAATGACACCTAAAATTGAGTCATTTGAAATCCACCGTAGTTATGGAGAAAATAGGTCAAAGTGAATGACAAAGGATTTGAAATCCATCGTAACATGAATTCATTCAAACGAACTTAAATGGATTTGTCGATGAATTTGAAATCCATAGATTTCAAATCCTTCAATCCAAACATACCCTTATCTTTTTGTTGTGAAAACTGATATATTTGCCGTTTTGTCGTCCAGTCTGTGCCTGGGGTTCCTGAAATCAAAGAAGGTTACAATCCCGCAACATGGATGCTAGACGTCACTGCTCCTGCAGTTGAATCTCAACTTAAAGTCGATTTTGCACAAATATATGCCAACTCGAATCTCTACAGGTATTATAACATACCACAATAAAGCAATATATATATATATATATATATTGATCTGGTTATATGTTGTTTCTGATTATACCCTCTTTCTCTCTTTATTAGGAGGAATGAAGAATTAATTAAAGAACTGAGCACTCCAGCCCCGGGGTCTCGGGATTTATATTTTCCGACTAAATATGCACAACCGTTCCTATCCCAGTGTAAAGCTTGCTTCTGGAAACAACACTTGTCTTATTGGAGAAATCCACAGTATAATTGCATCAGGTTCTTTATGACGACTATAATTGGACTTATATTTGGAGTCATATTTTGGAACAAGGGCGAACAAATGTAAGTCTATTCAACATCCCGAGATAAATAGAGTTAAGTTTTATTACCTCACATACAAATATTACTTTGTATAGGTCTCAACAACAAGATCTGATGAATCTACTTGGAGCTATGTACTCTGCTGTTATGTTCCTTGGAGGTACAAACACTTCCGCAGTACAATCAGTTGTAGCTGTAGAAAGAACCGTTTTCTATCGTGAAAAGGCAGCTGGGATGTATTCAGCTTTGCCTTATGCATTTGCCCAGGTAAAAAGATTAGATTTTTAGTGCTACCTTGAGTCTTTTCTGCAATAATGTTTCAACGTTTTTGAGGAAAAACCTTTTCTCGAAAATAACATATCTATGAAAAACAACCATATTTCCTAATTGTACACCCTATGATGCACGGACACGGGACACGGCGCACGACACGACATGGACACGAAATACGGCATTTTAAAAATATTAGGACACGACACGGCCTCGATGCTGCTAATAAAATGTGTATATATCATATACATATATATGTCCATTAATTTACGTTAAAATATATAAATTAGTCTTTTCATTCTAATTTAAATATGACTGGTTAGAGAAATAACTATAAGAATGACTATTGTACACTATAAATTTGTATTTTATTTGTAAAGTTATATATGTTTGAAAGAAAAATAAATAATTCAGTTTTCAAAATCACAGAAAATAAGTGAAATAACATCAAGTGTCACAAATAATGCATACATACATACCATCTAACTGCATCCATTACGGTGTTCATATTTTATTTTTTTCATCTTATTTAACCAGACAAATTTATTTTCATATTGGACACGGTGTCGGAGAGTGTCGGTCGAGTGTCGTGTCCGATCAGGTGTCCGACACGACACGTTATGATTTTTTGAAGTGTACATGCATCACAGCGTACACCCCATTTTCAGAAAATAAAGTTCATTTTAATATATGAATTAAATATCATGTTTTTGTAATATATGACACAGGTGGCTATAGAGACGATATATGTGGCGATCCAGACGTTCATATATAGCATTATCCTCTACTCTATGATTGGGTTCCAGTGGCAAGCCGATAAATTCTTTTGGTTCTATTTCTTTGTGTTCATGTGTTTCGTTTACTTCACTGCATACGGGATGATGCTTGTAGCACTTACTCCAAATTACCAGATTGCTGCAATAGTGATGTCGTTTTTCCTCAGCTTTTGGAACTTGTTCTCTGGATTCCTCATCCCTAGAACTGTAAGTGAATCATTAATATATACATTTGAGTATGACAATTTGGGTCCATACATATACTTTCACCCAAATCCAACTAAGTTTTCAATGGATTGGTCCTAACATTTTAACATTTTAGTTCCAACTGTGTTTTAAATTGGGTCCAATTTGGGTTTAAATTGGGTCCAACCTATTTTTCACTTTGAGTTAATAATCTACATTCTGCACTCTACAACAACCCCTTACACCACTTTGATTTATTATGGATCTTTATTAGGTCTTTATTGGGTCCACTTTGGGTCTTTATTGGGTCCAACTATAATGCATATTTTTTGACACTTGACCTATTTGGACCCAACCCACTTTAAGCCCAACCGCAAACCCAACCCATTCAACCCAATTGCCACCCCTAATCCTAAATAAAAATGACCCTTTTTCAGGAAATCCCGATATGGTGGAGATGGTATTATTGGGCATCTCCAGTGGCATGGACAATATACGGTCTAGTAACGTCCCAAGTTGGTGATAGGACAGATCTGGTACAAGTACCTGGTCTAGGGGATATTCCAGTGAATGAGTATCTTGATAGATTCCTGGGATTCAGACATGACTTCTTAGGTGCTGTTGCTGGTGCACATGTTGCCTGGGCGATTCTTTTCGGTCTCGTCTTTGCATTCGGTATCAAGTACCTCAACTTCCAAAAGAGGTGAAGGGTTGAAGTTTTACATACTTGTGTTTAAATTTTCTTGTACATGTTTCTTTTTGTGATAAATGTGTATTGAGTTGTGAAATATTGTTTTTCCATATTGGATTTTGTGTTGGTTATTTGAAATATTTGTTTTCTGGCAATTAGTCAATACTTCTAAGCTAGAAACACACTGGTGAGTTGTTTCTTCGGGTGAAAATGAGTCGAGTCGAGTTGAACGCATAAGTGTTTAAGCTTGTTTGAATTACAATCGAGCTTTAAAAATTGTGTTTGAGCTTGGTTTGATTGTTCATCGAGCCGAGCTCAAACGAGCTTTAATTGATCTGATCACGAGTTGAGCTCGAGTAGATTGAATATTTTGTATATGTTTTTGTTACTTTTTGCTAATCGAGCCCGAGCTCGAGTCGAGCTTCAGAATTTATTGAATATAAAAAGTTGTTCAACCTTAGTTTGATAAATTATCAAACCAAACTTTTAGCGATCGAGCTCGAGACGAGTATCGAATAATTTGGTTCAATTTACAGCTTTATTCGTACCATAAAAGTAAACTCAAAAAATTCCCTTATTCTTCAAGTAGAAGCTATTTAAATGCTTTCTTGGAGAAGTACAATGGTTTCTCATTGTCGTGGTTCTAAACATGCTTGTGCTTAACCACCAAGGTTTTTAGAGCCAATGTGGGGTGAAAATGTGAAATGAAATACAAGTCGTGTACCTAATAAATGGTTGATGTAATAGAGATGATATATCCCATACCCCGATAAAGTAATAATTAATGGACTAATACATGTATTAATCCACAAATTAGGGGACTTAATGATATAGGTAGTAGCCTCGTCGAGCCAGCCTCGTTGGTATACCACCTTGACAATAGTTACAATAGGGTATTTGCTAGGGGATCCCCAAAATCAAAGAGTACTATTTGCAAGACACTATACAACCCGCGTGTTCATATTGGAGCAGACCCGGAGTCGCCCTAACCCGGGAAATCTGACACGTTCATCCCAGGACACGTGTAAAGCATCCCGAGAGATCCGCGATTATCCGTACATGTTGAACAGTGCCTATAAATAGCCCCATTTAATATTACTAGCAAAAGACACGTGCGTTGCACGTGATGAAAATTCATTTAAAATATAAAATTATATAATAATTTAATGTAAATTATAAAAGTGGCTATTAATTTCTATAAATATCTAATTGAATTATAGGCATATTCAAAGTATAATACTCATATATTCTTATTGTTTATTGATAAATAAATCATAGTAATTGAAAATATATATGATTCCGTCAATCTTTTTCTATTTTGATCTTCTTATGTAGTACATTTTCCACTTGTTTGCCCTTGTATGTTTTTTGTCATGTTCATTTAACAAAAGTAGCCAACTTTTCATCATCTTCAATATCATCATAATTTTTGTGCGTGTCATAAATTATTTGCACCTCTTCAGTATCGGTCATCGAAGAAACTTCATGGTGTTTTGTGTCTTGAACCTTTTTTCGTTGATTCCTCTTTTTGGTAGCATCCTTTTCTTGACCTTTTTAGCTTGGAAGTTTGAGGACTTTGTGATCCATGTTCATGGTTCGTGTGGTATTTGTTTGTCAGATTTGCAATTGCTTCAGCAATAGCCAATAACATTCCATTGCGGACTTCAACAGTATTGTCAAGCTTGAAAAGGAACTCCCGTTGTGTGCTTTTAGTTTTTTGCAAAGATACGCAATAGCTTGAGGAATTTTGATGCTGCGAGGTTAAAAACTTTTGCGAATTATATTTTTGTCATATTTTAGAATTAAATAAATTATATACCTTGGCAAATGAGTCGATGTACTCGGTTACAGGACAACCAATGTATGTGGTAGCTACATCTTCAAACAAAGTGATTATCGCTTTTTCATCGCCATCAGAGACATTAATTTTCAAGCGATATCTATACAAAAAAAGTTGGTGTTGCTCATTTGAATGTTAAGTAAATTGTATAAGTTAAATATTTTATGTACCTTTGAGATACTTCTACTTGTTGAGTTTTGCAATTTTTACATTCAATCCCACCCATTATCTTGGATAGTGATTTGGTGCAAGTGTTGCAAGCATACCAGGGCATTGTGATATTCTCGACTTTGTCAATGGTCACTTTGAAGTAATAATATGTATTCTTTTTTCCAAAAAATAAAATAAATAGTGATTTTTTAGAAAGTAAGTTAAGTATAAATGAACATAGAACATGGAATCTAAAATGAAATTTAAATAAAATAATGTAATATTAAATAATTATTATATATATCTTAAAACAATTTGTATGAAATCTAACCTCAATTAATGAGTCACGATGATTGATAACTTGCGTAAGTGTGACTTCTTCAGATTCCTTAATCTTCTTAGCCATCCACAACTCTTCTAAATTAGTGGATTTATGTTTTTTCTTCAACCTATTTCATCATTTTACATGGAAATTATTAATATTAAAGTATGAAATAAATAATTATGTTCATTGTATTTTTAAAAGTAATTCGAAATCTATATTAAGCGAGTAAAAGAATAATCACCAAGAAACCAATTTTTTTGTTTGAGTACAGGGTGGTTTGAGCACTAAAGCTGTAGTAGTTATTGATTTGAGTTGAACTTGTCCTACAATAAAAATGTATCATATCCTAGTACATGATTAGTTTGGAATGATATTATACATATAATGTATATCGCTAACTATAAAAATACCTTTGTAAATGTGTTTTTTCAGTCCCAAAAAAGCTACAATTGGTGTTCCATCAACCGCTTGTTGCAGCCATTGTCCTTCATTAGTTGCTAGGTCATCCCATAAATTTATTATGATAGTATCAAACCTAAAAGAGATTCATATAGTCAATTTTTAAAATAGGAAATGTAATTGAAATTTTATTGTTGCACTTATAAAAGGTTCATTAAAATAACTTCTCTTCGGTACCCGATACTCATGTCATTTCTAGTAAATGAAAATGATTGTTTAACTTTCTGAACAATCCCTACTACATCTGAGAAAAATGCAATTAGTTTCGCATATAATAATTAATTTGAATTATGCAATATTTAAAATTAAATAAATGGTGATGTTAAAGCACTGTCAAACTACTCATTAGAAATAATGTATTACCAATTTTGTTATCATCCAAAGCAGCCTTAATATGACCAAAATCATGAAAAATTAATTTCATAAGCCGACAATTGAGTGTTTCTTCAAGTTTAGCAACTACAGTGGTTGGTTGTAGGACCAACTCAATTTCAGAATTGACATTAGGATATTTCTTATTGACCTCCGTCACTATTGGATTTGATATGATGTAAGTCTTGTGCAGAAGCAAATTATTTGCAAATTGTTGCATAGCATTTGCGAATACAATGCCATGTATTTTCATTCCCTGTGATTCATAATATATTTGTTAGTTAAACTTGGGCCGAATAAAATCATATTAGTTTTTCTAACTTTGCAGAAGAGTGATTGTCATAGATATTAAATAAGTATTTTTATATTATTCAGAAATAAGAATGTGCATTTATATATATATTTATATTAAAAAAATATTTATGGTTTGCATGGTGTTTGCAATTCATTGATATGAATGAGTTCTGGGAAAACATAAACGTATAAATTGTTTTTGCATAATAGATACAGTAATATTACATGTTTGTCGACAAGTATGAGTTTTCTTACTCTTTTGGAACTCTGTTTGAAATGACTGCTACTTCCCTGTCGAATAACCATAACTTTGATCATCACATCTTTTTGATCTTTGTGTAGTGAGTTGATAGGTATGAATTCTGGATTTGATATTGCCATACCACTAACTTGCTTATGTTATTGGAAAATATATATTGATTGGGACAGAAAAAAATGAATGGAAAAGAAACTTGTTGAAAATATATATACTACAAAGAGCATTGATTTTTTTTTACATTAAATGGGTAATGAAGGGTCATCTAATCTAATATATATATAATTATATATATATATGCATTATCATAGAAATCCCATTATCTTAATTTGACAAATTTATTGATGATTAAGGCATATTTTTTTATATTCAGTATGTATTTGATAATTTATTTAGTGAGAAAATCAATTCTAACAATTATATATGTAGAAGTTGAAAAAATGTCATGTATATATATGGCCAAAAAAAATAATATATAATAATATATTTAAAGTAATATATATTAGTAGTATATATTAATAATGTATATTATTATTATATTAAACATTTATTATTATATTAAGTATTCTAAAAAATATGTGGGAAGGTTGAAAGTTTATCAATTTTTTTTCTTTAATAAATATAAATAATGAATGACTACTCATTGATGTGGTTGAAAATGGCCTTTATATTCATTAATTTATTAGAAAGTGGCCTTTATTAGTCATTAAGTTGGAACAATGAGACCATAAAATTTGTAATTCATGAATTGCACATGAGTTACTTTTCACCATTTAATGAAAAAATAATTATACAATCCAATATAATTTCATATTTATTCTTGTGAGACTTTTTGATGGTATATATATAATATAATCCAAAAGATGGACTTTTGGGCTTATAATAATAATTAATAATCCAAAGTAGCCAGCTTCCATTTCCATTTTATATTTACATGCATCATAGATCATACATACCAAACGCTTGTACGTACTACACTACCTTTTTTTATATTTTTTCTACTCATTAATGATTATGTAATTAGATGTGATATTTGGGCTGAAGTTCAATTTTTTCTCCTCGTACGTTGCAGCTAATATTAAAAATTAAATTGAAATGCATGCTTCTTTTTTCCTTCTTCACTTGCGTGAATTGTTATTATTAATTTGGAATATGATTACTGAATTCTATTGCTTATAATTAGAAGAAGTTCATTAAAAAAATGAAATATGTGAAATATTCAAAATTAGTTATTGAATTGGTCCAAGTGCAACAATTGACTTATACCAAAATTATTCAAATACTTGAAAAAATAATAATATACAAAAGCTAAAACTTATGAAAAGTATAAATTGGCAAATTTTACAATCCAAAGTCAATTGTTCAGTTTATATAGAATTTTAGAAATTCAGTATGTATTTGATAATTTATTTAGTGAGAAAATCAATTGCTAGAAGAAATATATGTGTAGAAGTTGAAAAAGTGTCATGTATATATGTGGCAAAAAAATAGTACATAATAATATATTTAAAGCAATATATTAATAGTATATACTAATAGTATATATTAATAATATATATTATTATTTTATTAAGCATTCTAAAAAATATGTGAGAAGGTTGAAAGGTTATCAATTTTTTATTTAATAAATATAAATGATTAATTACCACTCATTGATGTGGTAAATATTGGTCTTCATTAGTCATTAAGTTGGTACAATGAGGCCATAAAATCTGTAACTCATAAATTGCACATGAGTTACTTTTTCACCATTTAATTAAAATATAATTATACAATCCAATATAATTTCATATTTATTCTTGTGAAACCTTTTGATTGTACATATATAATATATAATGAAATATCAAAGATTTCCAAATCCCGAATATTATAATTTTATGCCCTTTGAGTTATTTGTTTATTATTAATTAATTGGCAAAAGCTCAAACTTATGAAAATTATAAACTCGCAAATTTTACAATACAAAGTCAATTGTTCAGTTTATATAGAATTTTAGTCAATAAGAGTTATATGAAATTATGTCTATCTTACGAAGTTTCATCATTTCCAAAATGTTACTGCATCATAAATTACGATATTTATTTTTAGCTGGATTTAGAATTTTGATAATTAAAAAAAAGTAATTCATTAATTTTCTACAACATCTTATAATTTTCCACACTAATTGAGTTATAATACAATAAAACCTAATAAAAATACAAAAAAATTCATTATTAGAAGTTTTTAGTTGTGATCTTTGAAGTAAAGAAGACGCAATTTTGTTACATGCTTAAAAAATCTTTCTTGTACTAACTTGACATCTCTATTGGTAAATACTATTAAATATATAATAATTTTCTTTACCACTTTATTTTATATGTTTGATGATTAGATGCGAGCTTTTAGTCAATTTTCATTTGCTCTCTCATTCGTTTATTTTTTCATTATAGTTGTTATATTTTCATTTAACTTTTGTATAATAAATTTTAATGTAAACTATAATATTGGCTATTAATTTGTTTAAATATCTAATTGAATTATAGGTATATTAAAAGTATAATACTTAGATATTCTTATTGGTAAAAATAAAAAACTACAACTCAACGTACCATTGTAAATTCTTTATTGATAAGAATCATAAGATAAATTATATTAAGCGAAAGTACACATGTTTCCATTAATCTTTTTATATATTTTGATCTCCTCTTCTTTTAACAAAAGTTGCCAACTTTTCATCATCTTCAATATCATGATCATAAATTGTGTCCACCTGTTATAGAAAATTAATGCACATGGTGAGATTCATTATACATTATTTTTGGTGAGCGATCTGCAACTATAATAAGGTATTAGCATCTAAATGTCGTTAAAATATAATAAATAAAACTTACAAATAGCAAGAAATTATTTTTTTATAAAAAATAAATGAATAAGATAATTGGTGTTGGCTGTCATTGGCAACATCTTCTCTTAAATCCCTCTCACTAAAAAACAAAAGAAAGAAAAGAAAAGTATCTGTTGCCGCACCGTCGCACTGCGCCGGCGCCGCCTCTCACGGCATCTCTCCCTGGTGACATTATTATCGCAGCACCACTGTGTCGACCACCCGAGCCGCTGTTGCACCACCTCCATACGGCGCCCCCTCTCTTTTCATTCCTCTTTTCTTTCTTAGATTTTTTAAAAGAATTTATCATCTACACCAATGGAAAATTATTATTCTAGAACATGATTCTCTAACATAAACAAAAGGATATAAAGAATTAAGGACATTTGTCAAAGTTGCTATTTGAAAACAGTATTACTGATATTTGAAAAGGCAAACATTCGAAGCTAAAATTAATATTCCTTTGAAGATGTTCAAATATATAGTAGCTTTTACCTATGTCAGTAGCTTGATTTCGGATGAGTTGCATTATTAAGACTACTTTCACCATTTCCTGTAAATTTTAAAAATAAATAACGATAAGTTAGTTGTTGTAGGGATCATCCACCATTTTTGAAAGAATCTAATTCCAACCTACCATTGAAGACTCACCTACCATTGAAGCTTCAACACCTACCACACCTACCATTGAAACATCTTCCTCCCACCTTCCTAACACCTAGTTTTTGGTACTATAAATAGAGTGCTTCATGTTGTTCATTTGTATCATATTCACAAGTGAGAAAAGAGTGTGAAGAGTGAAATACACTTAGAGTAGAAGTGTATTAGTGAGGATTGGTTTTTGTAATAGTTGAGTGTGAGAGTTTGCTCCTCCTATTGTAATTCTGTTCTTGATGTTGAATAGAAGAATTTTCCAATCCCAACAAGTGGTATCAAGCGCAAGGTTGAGCTTTTGATTTTTTTTTTTTCCATAATTTTTCCGAAAATCTGAAAAATCGAGTTTTTCAATTTTGCTCGGAATTGAAATCTGAATATACCGTTGGATTCGTCTCGTCGAGAGGAGAAAACTGATATTTTTTGGGAATTTTTTGACCACCGGAAGGTACTGTACGCGCCGCCGGAAAATTCCAGTGAAGAAGACGACTGCCACGTCAGCCTGCCACGTCAGCAGTCCATCAATTTTTGGAAAATTGCATTTTGGTCCCTGTATTTTTGATAAATTGAAGTTTGGTCCCTGAATTTTTGTCAAATTGCAATTTGATCCTTCAAGTGTTGAGAAATTGCAATTTGGTCCCTCAAGTTTTGAAAAATTGCACTTTGGTCCCTCAGGTTTTGCAAAATTGCAGTTTGGTCCCTCAATTTTTCAAAAATTGTATTTTGACCCCGAACATAGCTACCCTACCATTTTCGACCATTGCGGATTCAACGGTGAGCTCCGTTTGTCCAAATTCTGCTTTGAAAAAGGGTACGAGATATTTTTTGTGCATTTTATCATGGAGAAATCATCATCAGATACCATGATTCCACTCACGTCCACTAATTACAACATGTGGAAACCTCGGATGGAGGATTTGCTAAATTTGAGGGATTTAGCCGATCCTCTTGATAATAAGGGCACCAAACCGGATAAGAAGACGGATGAAGAATGGGCTAAGATGAACCGAAAAACTGTCGCACAAATTCGACAGTGGATCGATCATAGTGTGTTCCACCATGTTGCTCAAGAACAGAGTGCTTACACACTATGGGAGAAGCTTGGTAGCATGTATCAAGCAAAAACCGCCCGAAATAAGACGTTGCTAATGAGGCGATTAGTGAACCACAAGTTACGAGGTGGTATTTCGGTGTCAGAACACACCAGTCAATTCCAAGATCTAGTGAATCAGTTGAGCACCACCGGATGGGTTCTCAAAGATGAAGAACAGGCGATACTACTCTTGAGCTCTCTACCTGACAGTTGGGAGACTTTTGTTGTCACTCTTAGTAATTCTGCTCCTAATGGAAATGTGACTATGCAGATGGTCACAGATGCCCTGCGAATGAAGAAGCCCGAAAGAAGGAAGCCGGGACGGAACAATCATATGCCCTCATATCAGAAACTAACAGACGAGGGGGATGCAGAAATGGAGGAAGAAGTCGAGGTCGAGGTAGAGGCCAAGGTCAAAATAGAGGAAACTCTCAAGTTCGCGGCAGATCACAAGAGAGGGGTATGTCCTTTGAAAACAATACTTGGTTTGAAGGATATTGCAATCACTGTGGTAATTATGGGCATAGGAAAAGAGATTGTAGAAAGTTTCTACGAGAGCAGTCACAGACGAGTCAAAATACTAGCCAAGAAGATGGTGCGACTATGGTTAGTTTATCCTCAGACGTGTTGCTTGTTACACATGGTGAACAAGAATGCTTACATGTAGGTACTCATAATGTTGAGTGGGTGGTTGATACAGCCGCATCATTTCACGCTACTCCACACCAGAACTTATTCACATCTTATAAGTCCGGAGACTTTGGAGCTGTGAAGATGGGAAACACCAGTTTCTCGAAGATTGTTGGCATTGGTGATGTGCACATAACAACCAATGTCGGATGCGCACTTGTGTTGAAAGATGTTCGACACGTTCCGGATCTTAGATTGAATCTTATCTCAGGTGCAGCTCTAGATCATCAAGGTTATCATAATCAATTCAAAGAAGGTATGTGGAAGTTATCTAAAGGTTCCTTGACTGTTGCAAGAGGCCATATTTGTGGTACTCTTTATAAAACCCATGTAAAGTTGTGTCATCCAAGTCTCAATGCTGTTGAAAAAGAGACATCACCAAACTTGTGGCACCAGAGGTTAGGCCACTTGAGTGTGAAGGGACTGACAACTCTTGCAAAGAAGGAAGTCATTTCCATGGGCAAAGATGTTGCCCTAGATCCATGCGAGCACTGTTTATTCGGGAAACAACACAGAGTTTCCTTCAGTTCTACCAGGAAGAACCATTCAGAGTTACTCAGTCTTGTCCACTCAGATGTATGTGGACCCATTGAAGAAGAGTCACTTGGAGGAAGCAGATATTTTGTGAAATTTGTTGATCATGCGTCACGAAAGGTATGGGCTTACTGTCTAAAGAGTAAGGATCAAGTGTTTGATCGTTTCAAACTATTCCATGCCATGGTAGAAAGAGAAACAGGGAAGAAGTTGAAGTGTTTACGTTCAGACAATGGAGGAGAGTACACTTCCCGAGAATTCTCATCATATTGCGCCGCATATGGAATCAGACATGAGAAGACGGTTCCACGAACCCCACAACACAATGGTGTAGCCGAAAGAATGAACAGAACCATTGTGGAGAAAGTTCGTTGCATGTTAAGTATGGCTAAACTACCTAAGCCATTCTGGGGTGAAGCTGTACTGACAGCTTGTTATCTTATAAACAGATCACCTTCTGTTCCTTTAAACTTTGAAGTGCCAGAGAAGAAATGGTCAGGAAGAGATGTTTCTTACTCTCACTTGAAAGTGTTCGGGTGCAAGGCATTTGCACATGTGTCCAAGGAGTTGAGACAGAAGCTTGATCTCAAGTCAAACCCATGCATTTTTATCGGCTATGGAGATGAAGAATTCGGATACCGGTTGTGGGATCCCGAAGTGAAGAAAGTTATACGAAGCAGAGATGTTGTATTTCATGAAAACGAGTTTCATGAGTGTGCTCTTGTAATCCACAAACAACATACTCCAGAAGACGAAGTTCCTGTATCATCAAACATTCCTCTCAACGACGAGGAGATACATGATACTACTGAACAAGAGAGTGATGGTTCAGTAGGTGATGAGGATGGTCACAGTAATGATATTCCTCAGCAGGGGGAGCCATCTGAAGACGAAGCTGAATGTACTCATGTTCAACGTTCTATGCGAGGTACAGTTCCACAGAGAAAATACTCCACATCTGATTGGATACTTGTTGCCAGTGAGGGGGAGCCAGCAAGCATCGCAGGAACAAGAGAAATAAAGAAAAAGGTGGAGGGGGAGATTTGTAGGGATCATCCACCATTTTTGAAAGAATCTAATTCCAACCTACCATTGAAGACTCACCTACCATTGAAGCTTCAACACCTACCACACCTACCATTGAAACATCTTCCTCCCACCTTCCTAACACCTAGTTTTTGGTACTATAAATAGAGTGCTTCATGTTGTTCATTTGTATCATATTCACAAGTGAGAAAAGAGTGTGAAGAGTGAAATACACTTAGAGTAGAAGTGTATTAGTGAGGATTGGTTTTTGTAATAGTTGAGTGTGAGAGTTTGCTCCTCCTATTGTAATTCTGTTCTTGATGTTGAATAGAAGAATTTTCCAATCCCAACAGTTGTCATAGAATAATTTAATGTATTGTATGACATAACATACAAAAAGAATTAAGTTTATAGATAGATGTTATAGATGTATAACGATAATGACTCTTCATCACCATAAAAATAGAAGTTAAGGTTTCTATAGAAAATAAGAAATTTAAACTTATGCAACATTAATCTCTTAGAAAAAGTCAAAATGTAATACGTAAAAACCTACAAGCAATTACTGAAATAATTTAAGTTCAGGAACACCACACATGAACATCACACAGCTTCATGTAACTTAGCCCAGAAAAAAAATGATCAACCTTTAACCTTTAGTTATTACTGTTAAATAAAGCTTGCATACAACCATGGAAAATGAGAAGATGAAGGAGAAGTTAACTATGAATGGAGTATATATTTGATTTACAGTTTAATCAGGAATCATTGTAGCTTCCATCTCATTATATCTCTAAGTATGGTTGCCTTGGCCTAAGAACACCATTTTATAGTGAAAAGATTTAGCAATTGAAGAGTCAAATTGTATTTAGGTTGTTAGCAGATATACTTTTAAAGTTATATTAAGTGTCCAACAGTTTCAAAATTTATGAAAATAACCCCTGTTGAAAGAGCTTAATGAAAAAATTAACTCCAATCATAAGTGTAGTGAAAAATGTATGAGGCACTCTCGGGTAATGGAGGGCATCTTATTAAGAGTAACCACCCTGCTAATAACTATTAATATTTGTTATATTTAAAATTATCAGTTTATTGAAAATGGAGAGGCAAAAATCCAAATACTCACGGCATTAGCTGGGAGCATATCAAGAGTCACAACCTTGCATTAATGATTGTTTAATTTTATAGATAATAATATAATAATTATATTATTAATATAATTAGATATCAATTAAGTGAGGACAAAAATGTAATTTCACAATGAGGAGAAACAACTAAATTTATCCATACTTTTATAAGAGTATAGATTAAAGGACTTTTGACCAATTGAATAGTACCTTTACATCACCTAGTACGATCTGACAGTACGTTCCCATTTCTCTAAACCGAGTTAAAAACCTCGTATATAACCTTAATTAATACATTGAACTACGTTTAGACTTAATCCTAATATAAAGGTACGTAGGTAGCTCAGCATCCCTGAGTGCAGTCTATATCCGTTATACGACCCTCCTTGGTCTTATACGAGCCTCGGCTTGATTTGGCCCTTAAGCATTTTACGAGCTAAATTAGGTGGCGCCGTTTGTGGGAAATCCAGAATATCAATCAAGTAATAATGTTTGTCATATAAATTTTTATTTTCTTATAATAATAGAGTAGAAAGATAGTAGAAGATTTTTTGATGGAAGTTGAGATAGTAGAAAAGGTAGTTATGATTGGATAATTATGAATTACTAATTAAAAATAAATCCAAATTCTGAGAAATTAGGATTTAAGTGAAAATAACCGTAACCTTGCTATAATATAATAGAAGATATGTGTGACAGAAGCGCAAATTGCTTGAAAATATATATATAAGAATAAAACACAGTCACCCCGAATTTTTATTTTTTTCTTTGCTTAAATAATAACACATCAAAACGTCAAGTAGTTCAACAATCCACTGATTTTATGGAACGCAATAACCTTAATTGTTATATAACACCCGATATATAAGATTCAGATGTTTCTTATAATTATAACTTAATAAAATGCATCACTTGACATGGAAAGTAATAAGATCAATTCTTAAATTCAAGTTTTGTGTATCCATAGTACATAAAATTTAAACTTGATTCTAAAATCTTATTCTCAATACTTTGAGTCTCCATAGTTAAGATTTAACATCATTCATTGTTTCTAATTACTCCAAACATACTTTTTTACCAAGGTTTGTGTACTGTTACGGTTAGAAAAATAAATACCATCACTTTTTGCCACCTAAAAAAATAGACGATTTTTTTTATCTATATTTTTTCCTGAAAATGCATTGAAACCTGCTTTCTTTTCGCCCCACCAAAGACGACAAAAAAATATAGTCTTAACCGGAAGACTTTCGCAAAAACTCCAACTAAAATCTTGATTGACGCTAAGTGTATGAAATCCAAGATCCTTATTCTCCGATACACAATGCACTTTTAATGGTTGCAAATTTGGTGGAAGATTATTGACGATGGAAAAATCATCTTTAATAGCAACACATTCGTTTGCGAATGCTTGCATAACGTTAGCTATTATGAAGAGAAACACCAAAATATGTTTTGGCATTGTGTAAATCATTGGTTGCTAGTATGTAAACTAAGATGGTTCAAGATGTTACATTGAAGTGCATTTTATAAAGTTACACCTCTGGTACAATTTTTGAAATAAGATTGATACCATAAAAGTTTTCATTAGAATTTTTGATTTGATACAATAAAAGTCAAGATTCTGCCAAAAGAAAATAGAAAATTGTTATAATTAGTGAGATTCTAGCAATCTGGTAAATTAAAGGGCTTATTCATGTAATGAGGTTATAGAGAGGAATTCAACTTTATTGTTTAGGTCAAAGATTATAACATAGATCTTGAATAAATGTAGATTCATTATACAATTATTATATTTCCTTTTGTTCTTTATATATTTTATATTTAGATAGATTTAAATAAATTTAGTTAGTTATTTAAATAAGGAAAACCAATTATTTGTATAAGGAAAATATCGATTTGAATTGATATTTTCTCTTATTAGGTTTTATTTTCTTTGAGAAGTTTACTTTGTTAGCAAAATTCTATTTTGGTAGGAAGTGGATTTGGACAAATATCATTTTTTATAGAATATTTACTCAAATTAAGATTCTTGTTATTGCCTATAAATAGGCTACATTTTCTCATTAATAAAAAAGAATTTTTTTGAGTAAATTTGTCAGTTTTTAAACTCTCGTTGTTCTCTAAGAACATTTTTGAACTTATCGGTTTTTATATCGTTCGTTCCCGACTTATCAAACGATTTCCATCCCGTTTGTGGCGTCATCATAATTTCGTTTCGAAATTCATGTTCGTTAACTTTACGGGTTGCGATTTTTATACCGAGGTTCGTTGTCGCAGTCTTTATCCATCCATTCAACTTGTGTGTAATTTGGGAATGAGTTAACCCATCTTGGGAAGATTCATATCAATGAAAATAATAAATACTTATATATGAAATTCATATTTATTTAAGATCCCCATACTGAGTTGATGATATGATATGCACAAGGTTGATAATCTAGTAGAAATAAGAAAACATTATAAGATAAAAAAAAACTTGGATTATGTACGATAATTAATGGTGATCATTTGGGGGCATAAGATAGGTCAAATCTTTGTCTAAGTTAATTTTTGTCAACAAATTTTTATAATAAAACCAGTTTGTTGTAAGCGCTAATCAGTTTCAGGGACTAGCAAATGTTTGAACATGAAAGTTTTTTTTTTTTGAAGTTTAGGTCGATTCAACTCTTCTAGATCTTTCGTATGTGTACCACTTGAAACTAATAAATATTTTTCCAAATAGCTAGCTCACCCATAAATATCTTGTAGCCAATCAACTCGAACCACACAGTTCGAAAGGACAATTGTTGAGTTTCACTTTGACATGTTATTATAAGATCGTGTTATATTTTTTCATAAATTATTGAGGTCATTCCTGCAAACCTTCATCTCACAAGTAAATGAGGAGTTCAATGACCATAATTCTTTCTCATTAAATTTTTTTATTGTCTTTACATAGTTTCTACTATATTGTTTTATACTTATCTCAAATATTGTAATATTTAATACATTAAAATTTAATATTTGAAGTTAATCATATGTAATGTTTGTTTTGTGTTGTAATAGAAATATGTTACAAATGAGAAGAGATTGAACATAACAAAAAGTTATAAAAATAGGTTTAATTGCACTAACTACTTCTCTTACTCCGTATAATCGTATTGTACTCCACTTATTTGGAATATATAACCATCACTTATAATATATTGACACTCAATAACTAATGATCATTTGTCAAGTGTCACACAAAATGTACAATGATAATATCACTCTCATTTAAAAAAAATCAAAATAAGTTAATCAAACTAACTAGTCTCTTTATTTAATATAAATGCAGTCAAGTATGGTTATTTTTGTGCAAATAAATTTGTCTTATCTCATAATAAAATTATACATTCACCCATACTAATGTTCTACTTTTTTTTAAAAAAAAATTTAATATATATTTTTCTATTTTATTTTGATATCATATACTTAAGGGTTGAAAATTACAGTTACATTCACTTAATTTAAAATATTACATTCACCCTTTAAAAAACTTTTTGTTCAAAGAAAGTCTATCATTTTTAATGATCAGTGACATGTTGTATTGCACAGACACCTCAAAAATCTCAAGTCATATGATTGAGACACTTGTACCTAATTTTTATAGAAATTACATTATATTGGTCAAAATGCAATTTAGAAAAGTACAAAAATAAAAAGTGAAAATAATATCAAAGACCCATTTCACTTCCTCAAAAAAAAAAAAAACACCCCTCATTTTACTTCTCCAAAAGAGAGACTCACACAGAGGTTGGAAGAAAAGAAATCCACGTTATGCGGCAAGCAATCATAAAAGAAAATCCAGGTAATACCAACACAATGCAATTTCAATCAACCCAAAAACCACTATATTATAACCACAATATCTAAACAATTCGAATTCACAATAAAACTGAACGATTACAACTCAAAATGAAAAAGTATAATCTCAGCCCAAAACTCCTTACCACCGATTGGTTAATCTGCAGAAATTAACCCAAGTGAGAAATTGCTCAATAGATAAAAGGGGAAAGAATTAGAGGAAAGAAGAATATTCAGAAGAGCTGAGGACGAACCTGCAGCACACACTCATGAGCAAAAACTGATCCTTCTTGCCTCCCTGCTCCTGACATTTAACAGCTTCTTTTGCCCCACAGCACGTGTCACTCCCTCAAGCTCCCTTCTACTAATCCGATCTTAATGACTGTTTAATTCAAAAACCTAATTAACCCATTTCTTCACTCCTAAACAACACCGTTCAGCTTATTTACAAAATACTAAAAACGCTCCTTCAAAATCAAAAACGGGTTTCCCCTTCTTAACCGTTAATTCGGTTAAGGCATGACACCACAATACAGAAAACTAATTTTCCTTGTTTTGCAATTGAAGGGGTGTTGTCAAAGAATCCACAATATAGAAAACTAGTTCTCCTTGTTTTTCAATCGAAGTGGTGTTGTCATCATCTCCGGACAAATGTTTGATCTTTTTTTACTCCTACAATATATTCAACATATACTTTAAAATCCCTAAATTCCTAAACCCCTTATTTTGAACCCAAATTTGTATGGCATCACCAAGTAATCAAGTATAGTTTATTACATTGCCCAATGCTTAAAGTTTCGTTGTCCAAAACCCAATTAATTTCATCCCCACCACCTGTTCGACAAAAAGCCTCACCCAACTCAACTTTGGTGTGAATTCTGAAATTTATTGATTGAATGTTATTATGACAAATTATTATGGTTTCTTATGATTGATGCTTCATTTGAAGATTTATGTTATGATGGATGTATTGAGAGTCTATAATAAAGCGTACCAAAGCATGTTGGATAAAAGCGTGGTTAATGATATAATGTAGAAAGCGGGTTACAGTTTGTAATATATACGCGTGCCCATCTTTGATATTCAGTTATGTTAGTTAGGGCTTTTATCAGCTATATAAACCCGTTCTCATTACTGTTGGTTCTGAAAATCATTCTGTAACAATTCAGATTATCATATTGAATAAAATTCTTCCTTTCTTCTTCATCTTGAGTGATCGATTTCTTCACATGGCACCAGAGCAGGTTTGCCAAAATATGGATTAATCGATCTCTGTGCTTTCTTTGATCAAGAAAACCCCTTTCTTTTCTTCCTGGGAAGACTTCCGCACAATCTCGATATATCAGAATGCAATCTGGGGAAACTCCGGCCAGGATCGATTCGTCATATTCTTCTACCACAGGATCCGTGATTGATTTCCATGATTTCCTTTATATCCACCCATCCGACACACCGAATCTGGACCTCATCACAGAAATATTGAAGGGTTCGGAAAACTACAAGGTATGGAGTCGAGAGATGCTTGTAGCCTTGGAAGCCAAAAACAAAATTGGGTTCATTACAGGAAATTGTAAACAACCAGATGAATCCTCTCCATTACTAGCAAATTGGAAGCGGTGCAATGCCCTTGTCAAGTCTTGGATCCATCGGTCCATTTCAAGAAATTTAATCCATGGCGTTGTATATACGGAATCGGCCTACATGATACGGAATGACCTTAAAGAAAGATTTGATAGGGTCAATGGCGCAAGATTATTCTCATTGTATCGCCAGACTAACACTATCAGTCAAGGCACAACCACGGTGACGCAATACTACTCGAAATTAAGGCACATATAGGACGAGTATGAATCATTAATTCCATCCCCAAACTCGGTCGTCTCCAAAGAATACACAGACCACTGCACACAACTAAAAATGATGCAGTTTATCATGGGCTTGAATGAGTGCTATAGCAACATCAAATCACAAATCTTTATGATGTCACCCCTCCCATCTCATAAACAAGCTTTTTCAATTGTTAGTAATGAGGAGAGTCAACGTGGTGTCAATATCAACGATGGCATTTTAGAGACTCTTGTGGCCCTTCTATCCAACAACACTGCCTCTATGTCAAGTATAAATGGTCAAGAAAAACCACCTGTTAAATCTGAGCATTGCAACTATGTTGGGCATACTAAGGATAAGTGTTTTAAGCTTGTGGGATACCCACCCAATTGGGGACGGGGTGGTGGCCGACGTGGTGGAAAAAGAGGGAGAAGGGGCAGTTATAACAACACCTCAAACAATCTCCCAAGTTCAGCAAACTACACTGCCACTGAATCCTCAAATGATGGCGGTCAAGGAACACAAAGTTTCACGCCCCAACAATATCAGATGATCCTTAAGATGTTGGAAGGAAATGGAAATTCAAATTCCAATCAGATAAGTACTATCACATGCAACAGTACAGGTAGTACAGGTATTGTGTCTCTTTTTGCCTCCAATTTAACATCATCAGTGGATAAGTATGACTTGAATTCTTGGATAATCGACACTGGGGCAAACCAACACATTGTTGGTAATCCCCATTTTATGAATCAGTCTTTTAAGCCAACTGTCATACCAAGTGTAGTCAAGCTACCAAATGGGAACACCATTTATGTCACTCATTCAGGGATGATTAAAATGGATAACAATATTGTGCTCAATAATATTCTGCATGTCCCTGACTTTAGACATAATCTATTATCTGTTTCTAGACCAACAACCGATAATAGAGATTTGCATATTAGCTTTTATCCTAATTTTTGTCTTGTACAAGACACCTTGAATGGAAAGATAAAGTGGATTGGTAAGCTAAGGAATGGATTATACTAGCTGTATTTGGACTCTCACATTCAGCAGCCTTCTAGATTAGGGAATGTTTCTTCTTGTAACAATGTTTCTCAAACTACTGTTATGCAGAATAAAGCCAACCTTTGGCACAAACGCTTTGCACACATGTCTTTCAATAGATTCAAATTTTTACCTGAGCTTAACATCAATATCAATAATCTATACTTGTTTTGTGATATATGTCTGTTAGCTAAACAACCTAAAACACCTTTTCCCCTTATAGAAGATGCTACTTCTAGAATCTTTGAACTTTTGCATATAGATATTTGGGGACCTTATAGGAAACATACTTATAATCAAGAAGCATACTTTCTTACCATTGTTGATGACCATTCTAGATCCACTTGGGGCTTCCTTATGAAGTACAAATCAGAGGTGCTAAACTTATTGAAAAATTTCACCACATATGTGGACACAAAATTTTCCTTGAAGATTAAAACTGTTAGAACAGATAATGGTTGGGAGTTTTTCAATCATGAGTGTAAGAATCTCTTTACATCTCTAGGTATTGTACACCAAAGCTCTTGTGTCTACACACCCCAACAAAATGGGGTGGTTGAAAGAAAGCATAGGCACATTTTAGAGGTTCCTAGGAGTTTAAAGTTTGTTTCTCATGTTCCCATCATTTTTGGGGAGAGTGTATTCTCACAGCCATTTACCTCATTAATAGAACAACTACACCTTTACTTGGAGAGAAAAATCCCTTTATGGTTTTATATGGGAGATCCCCCAATTATTCTCATTTAAAGGTTTTTGGATGTTTACGTTTTTCAAAGATTTTAAATCAAAGTGATAAATTTCAGCATAGATCAAAACCTTGTGTTTTCATGGGATACTCCTCTACACAAAAGGGATATAAGTTACTTGACTTGGATACTATAACCTTTATCATTTCTAGAGATGTTATATTTAAGGAGGATATCTTTCCTTTTGAGAAGCATTCTGTTGAGTCTCCAACATTAGATTTTCCCTTGAGTGACACTAAGTTGTTTTATGAGGATTTTGTTCAACCTTATGTCAACACTCCTGTACAAATGAATAACACACCAAATATGCCTACTGTACATAATGATCATAGGTCTGAGCTTCATCATGATGATTATGAATCTGAAATACAACATGAAAATGAATCTGGAATACAACATAATGACCATGTGTCTGGATTAAGAAGATCACATAGGATCACTAGACCACCTTGTTGGTCCAAGGACTACATTTCACCCTTGAGTGATGAGGATAATACTGCTATGCATATCAAATATCCTATCTCCAATTGTATTTCTTACAGAGACATCAGTAGCAGCTATAGGTCCTTCTTAACATCCATTTCTAAGGATCAAGTACCCTCCAATTACCCTGAAGCCAAAGCTGACACAAAATGGAAAAATGCTATGGAGACAGAAATTGCAGCCTTGGAATCAAATCATACGTGGACTATTGTGGATTTGCCTCAAGATAAAAAAACCAATTGGTTGTAGGTGGGTGTATAACATCAAATACAACTCTGATGGCACAGTAGAGAGGTACAAGGCAAGGCTAGTGGCTAAAGAATACACACAGAGGGAAGGTATAGACTATGGCGACACATTCTCTCCCGTGGCTAAGCACGTCACTGTTAGGTTAGTGGTGTCCCTTGCAGCAAAACTTGGGTGGACACTATGGCAGATGGACGTGACAAACGCCTTCTTGCAAGGAGACTTACATGAGGAGGTATACATGGATATTCCTCAAGGCTTTGATGTTTCAAACCACTCAGGTAAGAGACGAGTTTGTAAGCTACTTAAATCCTTGTACGGATTGAAGCAGGCATCGCGACAATGGAATTGTAAGTTTTCAGATGCTATGCTTACTCATGGTTTTTAACAGTCGAAAAATGATTATTCGCTCTTTATAAAATCGAGGGGGAGCAACGTTGTTATTCTCTTGGTATACGTTGAGGATATAATCATCACGGGAAATGATGAATTGTTGATTAAAGAGTGTAGGAGTATTTGAACAATCAATTTCACATGAAAGATTTAGGAGAGCTGAAATTTTTCTTGGCAATAGAAATGGCGAGATGTCAGAAAGGTATAGTAATGAATCAACGAAAATACGTTTTGGAACTCTTGAGTGAAGTGGGTATGTTATGTTGCAAACCAGTGGCTGTTCTCGTCGAAATGAATTTGAAACTTACTGATAACAGTAAGAATCAGGAGGAAGATCCAATCTTGGAAAATGTCACGGAGTATCAGAAGATAGTTGGGAAGTTAGGTTCTGAAAATCATTCTGTAACAATTCAGATTATCATATTGAATAAAATTCTTCCTTTCTTCTTCATCTTGAGTGATCGATTTCTTCACAGATGCTTGACCACCTCACTTAATCAACCTATTCATAGTGATATGAACATATGAATTTTTAATAGCTTAGTGGCTTATTGAGTTACTTATAAATTTATTTTATTTAAAATCTAATGCTACTTAATAAATATATTTATGTGGTTGTAACAAAATGAGTAAATATTTAATAAAGAATTCTTATTGTTATTGAGTAATGATTAGTAATTTTTTTTTAAACATATCAAGTCTTATTTCATTTCATATTTTTTTTGTTTTTGCAATATGTAACCAGTAAGATGAATCTATTGACATCACCAAAACTATATGTGGGCGTCATCATTTTCTTTTGATTTTACTTCACTTTTGTTCTGATATTTTTAAATCGTGAATTAGTGAAATTGCCTTACCATCCATCCTGTCACTGTCAGTTTTCTTGTCAAGACAATTCAATCGGCGCACAGATACAGAGGAAGGCCCAGCACACCATGCCCATTAAATGGTAAACGAAAATCCCTAAAACATAGAACAAAAGCATCCATTAATTACAGTATACTGAAGGGGTGTGTGTATGTGTGAATGAATGATGTATATGCTTAACATGTGGTATTCAACTGTTGCAGGATTTTACACTGGCAGCCAAACCCTGGCGCAACGGTAAATAGCCAAATCCTGTCGGAAGTGTCTCAGTGCGCTGAGACCATCAATGGCGTCAAGGATGGCCGCTGGAAATCCACTCTCAGCTTCTATAAAGCCATGACTAGAGGTATATCTTCTTGGGCTGAGATGGGATTTTTTTTATTTTTAATCATAAACGCTAAAACCCTAATCTCTGTGTTGAAAAGGATTTCATCTCATTTTGGTTACTCTTTATTGTTTTGTTGATGCTGATTGGTTATTTGGACATGCCTAATTTTTGTATTGAGATTATTTTTTTCAAATTTTGATCGTAAACCCTAAAACCCTTACCGTATTGTGGCGATTGTAAGAACAAACGGCTGGAATTGATTTTCCTCGTGCTTTTGTGGGGATTTCGCTTGCGGAACATCTTTGATTTGAATCATATACCCTACAACATGAACCTCTGTATTGAAATGAATTTATCAGATTTTGGTCATTTTTTTTGTTTTATAGATGTGATTGGTTATCAGGACATGCCTAATTTTTGTATTGAGATGAATTTAAAAAAATTGATCATGAACCCTGAAAAACCGTGATTGTTATTGTTGTTGATTGTAAGAACAAGCGGCTGGAAATGATTTTCCTCGTGATTTTGTGGGGATTTCACTTGCGGATCATCCTAGTAAATATTTCTTAGTGATTAGAGGGCAGCGGCTTGTAGTGGAGGCCGAATCAAATATACAGATGATAATGGAAAAGCTGCAATCCTATAAAACACGCGTTGCTCTTAATTTTGAGGTCCGTGTTTTTTGAGATCTTTTGATTCAATTTTTTTGTGCTGAAGAATGTTTGGGGAGGGGATTTGGAGGAAGGATTTGAAATGACACCTAAAATGTAGTCATTTGAAATCCACCGTAGTTATGAAGAAAATAGGTCAAAATGAATGACAAGGGATTTGAAATCCATCCTAAAATGAATTCATCCAAACGAACATAAATGGATTTGTCGATGAATTTGAAATCCATGGATTTCAAATCCTTCAATCCAAACACACCCTTAGATATAAAGAATGGAAGCAATATCATGGTTGCTTGTTATATTCATTGTTCATAGGAAAGTTTCGTTTGATGTAGGGGAACCAGTATCAACTTGGTGACTTTCAGTTGCGAGTGGGGAAGGTATATCCAATGCACTCTGAAAGTTTGAGAGGCATCATTATGGAGGTAAGAAGTCGCCTCATGAACTTTTTAAGTTCATTAAATTTCAAATTCATATGTACTTATTCTGATTTCGAGATTATATTTTACTGATTTATGGTATATTGATTCTAATGTGGCATCCAGATATATGTAGCTTAAGAATTCGATACTCTGTTTGATACTTAACCATTTTATGAAATACGGAAACGCTCTTGAAACAGTTGAAGGATACCTTAAAGAGTCTTTTTTCTCTTGAAACTACATTATATTCATCAATGTTATATAACAACTTGAAAATTGATCTATTCATTGACTAACACCTTGACTAAGTGGAATATGATACTTAAGGCTAACAACTTCATTGACAAGTTAACATCTAGGTTCATCAATACCTCATTGGAAATTTAGTATAATAACTTTGATTTGCTTTCTGATTTGGTTGGTTTATACATCTATACTTGACAAATATTTGACGCATGGGTGTTTTAAAGCTGCCTGAGTAGCTGTTCTCAGTTCATCAAAGCTGAACTATCTTATATATATATATATATGTATATTCTACTGGTTGATTAATATCAAATCCATATGTCAAGGGGGGCTATCCATAGAAGATAACATTTAACATTTCTGTTTTTCATTTTCATTAGAACATTTAAGATATTGAAGGAGAAAACACACAGGGGTTGACTTTTTTACTATTTTCTTTCTGAAATATGTGGTAAGAACAGCTAGCTAATAACAGAAAATACGATTTTTTGTTTTTTCGAAATATAATTACTCTTAGAAATCCGAAATATGATATTTTCTGGAATATTGGTGGTTAAAGATTGTTTGATAATTTGGTTTTATCACAGATGGAGTATTTACCAATTTCGTCGTGGGAAAAATCCCATAAAATAATGGGAGAGTTTTTTGATCTCTGGCATGAAGCTTTGTCGAAAAGATCATTACCAGGTCATTTTGCCCACATTGAACCAAACTTTCAAGAGTTTGGCCTTTCAGACCAATATACGCTACAACACACAGCTGTTCAATATGCTAGTATTACGGCTCAAATGATATCCACTTCTCAAACACTACAACAACCCACCAGAAATTAGATTTGGGGTTGCAAATTATATGTTGTGTTATCTTTCAAGATATCTGTTTTGTTTAGTTAAATGAAGGATACACTAGTTCTCTTTCGATGGATTCGTGATTGATGTTAGTTATTCAATTTCTGTTAAACATTGTCTAGAGTATGTAACATAAACATTGATGTGTTACGTCATGTTGATACTTTTGATTCTAATATTTTGGGTTTTTTTGCTTTTATTGTTGAGGTACAATTTGACTGCATCCAACTAATGTATGTATACATATGTGTATATATGCATGTGCCATTGTTTCTATCTTAAAGCAATATATATATGTATGTATATATACACACACTGAAGCACACACTTTACATGAGATGAAAACAAGGACATCTATCTACTGTGAGTGTGTCAATTATGAGCAATCTAGGTTGGTTTAATTCTCTTGTGTGGTTTGCAAGCTATTATACAAGAGCTAAAGGCACCTACGAGCAAAGCTTGAGTAAATGAGCTCAAGCTTAAACAAATATTTTTTTATTAATCCTATATTTATATCTATTATTATGTATATTGTATATAAATAAATATATTATATTATATTGTGAAAAATATTATTTATTTAGGCTTTCGAGCCTTCGAACAAGGTTGAGCTGATTTCAAAATTGGCTTGTTGATCCTTCATCCTCGCTGAAAATTTTCCACATGTGACAAGATTTTCTTTAGATTTTGAAATATAAATAGAAAATAAAATATGATTTATGTGGGAAAGAGAATCATGCATATATGATGGTAAATCTATCTCTTATATAAATGTGTGAATAACAAAATTGTTTGATTTTATGTAAAAAGACTTGTATACCCTTATTTAAATATAAAATTCGTTTAATAAATACAACTAGAAACTTTTTAGTATTAGACTCCTATTTAATTAAAAAATATAGCATTTACCTTTAACTTTAACTTAAATACCTAATAATTAGAAAACCAATAAACTAAACCTAAATAATATAAACTCTCACTATCATCTTACAAAAATCAACCACGAACGTATTTACCCTAAAGTGGAAACAATGAACTAAGAGATCATGGCCCGTTAGGGCCGAAAACCAGAAACATTAATGGCTTAGGGTTTTCATCATGCTAGCCAATCCTAGCAATTGACATTTAATTGGGCCACATAATTATAATGGCTCGCCCAACTAATTGTTTCTGGGCCGAACATTATATTATATTATTTCAAAATATTAAGGGTCAAACATTATAGAAACATGAAATGCTCGGCCAATTAAATATAATAATCTCAAAATAATAATATTTCAAAAAGTTGTAAAAATAAGAAGGCGTCATGAAAGATATCGTATTCAAACATGACTATATGTCAACTCCGTCCAACTTCATCTCGATCACGCATCACAATTTGCATACAATAAGGTTGTGTCCTTATCTGCACAAGCATCAAGTTAAATTGCAAGTTTAACCACCATGCTTGAGCTCAACCCTAGAAAAATACCAAGTTATATAAATTGAATAACTTCATAAATTAATGTTTCTTATGCATGTATATAGGGATACATAATACAAAACCATAAGATGGTTGCAAAAATAGATTATTATCCTATATCTAAAAGTTCACATGGTCTTGGAACTATTAAAATGAATAACAATTGTAAAATAAATTGTGCTTGAAACTAAAACTACATAATATTTTTTTAGAGTATGATATAACATATATATATATAACATTAAAAAAGCATAAAAATGTCAACATTATTAATTTATTTGTTATATGATGCTTATTATTATTGACCCTTTAATATTTTAATGCTTGAGAGAGATAACTAAAAAGTCATAGGATAATTATAATTTATCTACAGCTTCTCATATAATTAAGTTTAACAAGCACATTGTCCAAATAATCTTAAAAAATGTGAGGATTCAATTATTGTTTCTTTGACTAAATAATTTCCTACATTAGAATTTTTTCCTCAATAATTCTTAATTATGCTATATTGATATATTTAAGCACAATATTTTGGTCTATTTAAATATAAATTAACCTTTAAAAAGAACTTGAGTACTTTTCTAGCATGTTCATGTATATGATCGTAAATCTGATTAAAATTATAAATATCATAATATGTAAAATAGGTATTTTTGTACATGTGTTACTAAACAAAGAATGTTTTTCTTTTCACTTTCAAATAAAGCATTATCTATATGTATGAGCGAGTCTAATTTATTTTATTTTTTATGCGTAATTGGTTTGAATCATATTTATTGGTTGAACAATAAAAATACAACAATAACTATGAACTAATATGGAGTAAGTGAAGTTAATTAACTAAAGTTAACACTAAACTTGTTCCTTTTTCATTTACATCATAATTTCCCTTATTAAATTTTACTTTGTATTACTTATTTGTTTAAAATTACTAAAACCCAGATATTTATATCTAAATAACCAAGTAAAAAAGTTTTTAATATAAAACTTTACACCACCAGCTTTTATCAAGGAAAAATAATATTTATGGTACTAAAATCATGAGTTTGATTCGTTTGGACCTTCTACATTAAGAATGAATCAATTGTACTTTTGTTATATGAATATTCACTTAAAATTTTTATATTTATTGGTGATAATAATTATTTTCTTAGTTCCAAATTTTAGATCTTTTTCAGCTTATAAAACTTTAAAGTTGCAATTTATCTATTTGAAATTATTTAAAACAAAGAAAATGACAAAAAACTTAGCCAATTTCTAACATAAGAAATGAAAATATTTTAGTCCAAGTATAAATTTTGGTTGTTGTAATATTCTTTAGTTTGAAAAATATTTCTTAGTAATTTTGTATATATATATATATATATATTTTGGGGTGTGGGTTAGCAAACTTTTCTTATTTATTTGATTATGCTCTACATTTTGATTGTTTGTTTCTTTTTAATTGATTTATATTTTTATTTGACTTTAAGTAAAGTAGTGAAGAAAATATTTATGATATGTTAATAGATTTTGATTGCATAAAGATAAATTTAAAATTTTAGGGTTTCATATTATATTTAAATGTAAAAGTTAAAATTGGAGCTATTATAGTAATTTGTGAAGCGCTAATATCATTCCTAAAATTTATGGTTGCTACATAGTTTCTCAAGAAATTCAAAGTTATTAACTATTCAATTAAGTCAAATACTTCAAATTATTTCAAGTTCAAATCAAATGTTTAAATAACTCTTTCACACGTCAAAACTCAAAATTTTTCTCTTGAGAAACATCCAACGAACATAAAGCTTGCGTTTTTTTTCTCTTAAATACTCTTTCAGGATAATTGACCTTTCAAATATACTTATTGATATATTTCTAATGTATGTTTAAGGAAACTTATAACTTTCATGGTTAACTATTTAGTTTTTTTGAAGTTTATCAAAAAAGTTTAAGTTCATTTTTTCCTGAATATTTTATAATTTTTCGCTAATCTAGATCAATTTTATAAATAATTTTTATATCTTATAGTATTATAAATAAAAAATTATGGGACATTCACCTCACGCCTCGCCCACTAGAACATGGAACTCACCTTACGTTTTCCCTTATAGAAAATTGATTTAACAATGTCTCAAGTATAATATAATACAGGTATAACATAATACAAGTGAATAAGAAGAAAAATGAAAGCTTATTAGTACATAAAAAATTGACATTTAAATTTATACCTTGCGTTGTTTTAGATATATAAGAAAAAAAATTAATGATACACTTGAGAAGTGTAATAAAAAATATGACAAAATTCTTAAATTTGTAAAATTAAGTGTTAGGTGTTGGAGAGAAGTTGCGACAACAAAAGTTCTTTCATTTTGTCCCAACTTAATAGATTAGAAGAAAAACAAATATTGGACACATGCAATATTCCACTTTACAAAGCGATAATGTATTGATAAATCCATTTTTATATAAACTATTATTAAGCTCTCTTTATGTATCTATATAAGGGATTTGGCTCCTCTCCATTACACATTCTCTCCAATTACATCCAATATACCTCTAGATGGTTGACACATCAAATTGGTTTTGATCCAATGGTGTATATGTTCTTTCCTTAATCACAATCTAAACCCTAGTTAAATATAATAATTTAATTAGTCATAATAATTATTAAATAAGGAAAATATGTAATCAACAATTACCTAAAATTTCGTGAACAGTTTCCTGCCATCAATTCTTCTTTCATATTAAAAATTACGAATTCTTATGAATCCAGAACCATGAAGTTTTAGGATTAGTATAAATTTCTCATATATGTATATATACAAATTCATATATATTATTACAAAAATATAAAAAGCATTCATATAGTTAGTTTTGTGGTTGAATTGAAAACTTGCAGTGAGAGTGAATTTATTATATATATATAAATATCATGTATATAAAATTTATATATGAATATATAGAAAGTGAATTTATTATATATATCTCATATATATAAAATTATATATGAATATGTATATGTTAGAAACTAATAACTCCATGGATGGAACATGGAGAACTCCATGGATGGAATATGTAAAAGCAATTTGAGCAGAAAGATTTTATTATTCTGAAACTTGTTTTTTCAATCAACTACATGATCCGACTATTTATAATACTGAGCTAAGGGTGCGTATATCACCAACAAATGTAACGGCCGTAACTAACTCCTAACAAACTGAAGATGTGAAATTACACAAGTGCCCCTCACATTCCAGTTAGATATTTTTACAGTATACATATTCATTCTGTTGTTCTGTTATTGATTGATGAATGGCATACTTTAATTGAAAATAAAAGTGAACTGGATGTAGGTTCTTGTTTGTGCTGATTTTCATTTCTAAGTTTCTGCAAATAGATTTAATTTTATTACCAGACATGTTAATTAATAGGAAATATGGATCAATAGAAGAAGAATCGTGAGTAAATAATTTAATGGAATAGAAAAGATTTTTTGAGGGATTTTAGGAGTTTATTAACCGCCCTTATTAATTGCTACAACTTACCGTTTAATACAATTAACTTGAGTTAAAATTGTGGTTTAGGAAAAAAATATATACACCATTAGATGAAGTCCAATCTGATGTGTCAACCATCTAAAGGTGTATTGGATGCAATTGGAGAGAATGTGTTATGGAGAGGAGCCTGATCTCTATATAAGGATACTAGTTACTACAAATTAAAATTAGAGTATAGATGCACAAATGGACTGCCATCTTCTAAAGTCCATTCCATCTTCCAAAGTTTATGGAGTTATTGAAAATGAATAACAAATATATAAAAAACTATGAATTAATATTCTACATTATTGAAAAAGTAAAAAGTGATAGAATAAAAGAAATTGATCTATTTTTGTGTAGTTCAAAAGAAAATGTGAATTGGCGGCAAATTAATGGGTATGTTTGGTTTTGTTTTGGTTGGTTATTTTGGTGAGTATTTTTGGTGAGAAATTTTTGGGGAGGCGTGCATTATTGGTGAGATAGTGTTTGGTTTAATTTGAGAATTGATTTTTGATGTATATTTTTTGGTGAGATAGTGTTTGGTTTTGTTTTGGGAGGGAACATAAGTTACTGTAGCAGTCAAATCATGACAGTTTTTGTCTGTTAATGATTAAAAAATGATTAAAAGTTATATTATAATATTAAAATTGTAATAATTATATTATAGATGAATATTTATTTGTATATAAATTTAACATAAATAAATTATTAGATATTTATATAAATGAATTAAGTTAATATATACTATTGAATATAAATAACTTAAGTTAAAATATATTATTAAATGAAACACGATTATTTCAAAAGTACAGACTTAAATAAATGAGATATCAAATAAATATAATGAGCATATGTATTGCTCATTGTACAATTTCATAAAAATAAACGCGACACTAACGAGTTCCACGTGGTCGATTCCGTGATATAGCATTACTAGATTCACCTGTATTTGATGATCCAACATCACCTTGGTCATGGTACAGTCGTTCCCCCAAATTAGTGTCGAAATTAACATTATTAATAGTATTTGAGGCACTGAAGGATCCATTGTACGAGCTTTGGCCAAATAAATTTGACTGTTGCGCAAAATTTTCTTGAGACCATGGATGTTGTGCTGAAATTTCATCGGATATGACGATAACATTTCGCGCATCACATGTCATTACGTTCTCATCAATGAATACATCCTCCGTTTCATCTTCTGAGACATTAAGAACCATAAAAACTTGTTTAAGAAGGTTCCACATTTTCTCTCCAATATCAAAATAGCGCGATTCTATAATAAATATTATAGATGTTTGTAATATCAATAATATTTAATATATGTAAGACTATTTACATTTATAATAAAAATATTTTACATCTTAAGATTTAATATATGTAATTACAGTAATATTATTTATAACATATTAACATCTTATTTACATCTATTTATTATATATTTATAATATATTTTATTATACGTTTACAATAATCTTAATTCTTAAGTAATAAATATATAAACATATATAAACATCTTAAGTATTAAATATGATTATATATAGATGAATATTATATTCATAGATGTTTGTAATAATTCAACATCAGTCAACATTGTGTGAGAGAAATTGAAGTGATGGGTCACAAAATATGACGTGTTGCAGTTGCATATGGTGACTTGGTGAGTAGGATGAAGTCAAAAATGGATTTTTTTTTTGGCCGAAATTTTTCTTTTTTTCCTGGCCCAAAATTATGTTAACCAAACACTATTGGCCCAAAAATTCGGACCAAAAGGCTGTCAAAACGAAACCAAACATTCTCAATATATTTATTGATTCATGCACATATTAGAAAATAATATTATTATTTTTGTTAAAAGAAACCAAGATAATATTTAAACTATTAAAACAAAATTTATCAAAAATATATAAAAGTAGTAAGTAATTATTTTCTTAAGCAACTATAAATAATCTATTACTTTAATTTTTTTTATCAAAGTTAATATATTTATATATATTCTTAATTTAACTTATAATTAGGGGTGAAAATGAGTCGAGTCGAGCCGAACACATGGATGTTCAAGCTTGTTTGAATTACAATCGAGCTTTGAAAATTGTGTTTGAGCTTGGTTTGATTGTTCATCGAATCGAGCTCAAACGAGCTTTAATCGAGTCGATCACAAGTCGAGCTCGAGTAGTTTGAATATTTTGTACATGTTTTTGTTATTTTTTGCTTATCGAGCCGAGCTCGAGTCGAGCTTCAAAATTTATCAAACAGAAAATGTTGTTCAAGCTTGGTTTAATAATTTATCGAATCGAGCTCGAACCGAGCTTTTAGCGATCGAGCTCGAGTCGAGTATCGAATATCGAGCTAAATTTTCACCCCTACTTCTAATGACGCAGTCACGTGCATAGCACGTGGTCTTTTCTAGTAAAATAAAATGTGAAAACTGGCGAACGTACAGACAAATCTTCCACTCATATATTGACATATATATAGAGACAAATAAATGATGGTAAATATGTATCAATTAGATTATTGTGACGCATATTGTTGGTACTGATTTGTCAATTGTCAACAACAAAAGTTCTTATCTTCATAAAACCTGTGAAAAAAAATTGTTAGTAGAATTATTTTAATATTATCACTTCAAATAATTTTAATATTATCATCACTTCAAACAAGAATTTCAAAAATTCTCAAATTTCCCGCATCATATTTTTTTCCCTCGGCTTCGTGATATCATCTTATTTTCAAATTTTCTTTTTTCATAAAAATGCAGTTGGTTGACATCTTCGAAAAATAAAAAATAGAAAATAAGATCATTACTAAGTTTTGAAAAGGGAATTTTATACATAGTAAAGACAAAAACATGGATATTTCAAAGTTAATAATAAATATTGCCAAACAATAGAATATATATAGACACTCCAAATTCCATTTTTTGGAACTCATCTCTCTCAACTACTATATACACGCCACACCTTATTACCATTTTCTTCAGTCAAAAAAGCTGTAACCCATTTTGAGAAAACAGAGTACAAAAATCTGCAGCAGGCTAAAATGGCTTCTGCAGTGACAAGAGACGAGTTAACTCGGTCCCTGAGTCGACGCGCCAGCTTTTCATCGCCCAGCAATGGCTGGGCTTCATCAAGTATTCGAGAAGCACTGGTTGGCTCAGGACATGACGTTTTCGAGAAAAGTGGAAAACGGGATGACGAACAAGACCTCAAGTGGGCTGCCATTGAAAAGCTTCCAACTTACGCTCGATTGAGAAAAGGGATTTTGAAACAAGCTTTGGATAATGGAAATTTTGTCCATGAAGAAGTTGATTTTGCTAATCTTGGCATTCATGATAAGAAGCATATCATGGATAGTATGGTTAAAGCTTTTGAGGATGATAATGAGATGTTACTTATGAAGCTTCGAGAGCGAATTGATAGGTAAAAAAACCCCATTAATTCGATATCTGTAATAGCTTTCAAGTATTATTTTTGTTTGAGATTGTTTAGTTTTTGTGTTAAACAGAGTTGGGATTGATGTACCACAATGTGAAGTGAGGTTCGAGCATTTATCTGTCGAAGGAGATGCATTTGCAGGAAACAGAGCACTCCCTACTCTGTTTAATTCTACTGTAAATGCCATTGAGGTAATTTTAATCTTTACTTTTTGTTTATAATGCAGTTGTTTTATGTCATGGAGTTAGTATGTTTTGTGACGGAAAAATACAAAAACACCCGCTGTGAAATATTTTATTAGCTAAAATCCCCTATCAAATAAATATAGCCTAAAACCCCAATAAAAAATTTTAGTTGCACGAAACCCCTCTGTTAATTTAGTGAAGTACACACGCTCCATATGCGATTTTCAGTAATTATTGATCATTAAGTTACTAAGTAATTGACTTTTATGCCCCTTCAAGTCTTGATTGTTGACTTATCAAACCCTAATCATATAAAAAGGAAGAGATTAATTAAATTTCTTACAAAATTATAAAATATTAATTAAGGATTTTAGAGAATTGTAAATATAATAAAGATTTTATTAGTTTGCACAAAAATAATAACATTTTATTTTTTTTTCTACGTCTTCAAGCGACAAACATGATTTTGCAATTAAAAAAAGAAAAATATGAATCACTTTCTATTATTTTTGAATTAAATACATTTTAATATGGTATTTTCTTCCAAAATTTGAAGGAATATTCAAAACCCTAAACTGACTTCTCTCTCTTAGATTCACATATGGAAGTCAAGTAAATAGAAAGAAATGGAAAGTGTGCAATATCAAAATTACATTGGGGGTTTTCAGACTATATTTTTTTCATAGAAAGTTTTTAGCCAATATAATATTTCACAGGTGAGTTTTTAGGATTTTACCCATTTTGTGATAATTACTTGAAGATATGATCATAATGTTAAAAAGACAAGACAAAAATGTATACATCTTCCTGGCCTGCTAACAAATCATTTTTGTGAAAAACAGGGGATTCTTGGATTGCTGAGGCTGTTCCCATCCAAAAAGAAGACTATTAACATACTAAATAATGTATCTGGAATAGTAAAACCATCAAGGTATAATCATTGCTAATCCAGAGCTAATTATAATTTTTTTCATTTCTATAGAAAGTTATTATATAGCCTTAGCTAAATTTACTTTGTAATTTTCAGGATTACACTTCTTTTGGGTCCTCCAAGTTCTGGAAAAACTACATTACTGAAAGCACTTGCTGGAAAACTGGAACAAGATCTTAGAGTATGCATTTTCGAAACTTATTTTTACATTAGCTCTTGTAAAGATGTGATCTTTAATGCTTAAATCTCTCTTTCTTAATGTTCAAAATTATTAGGAAAGTGGGAAAATCACTTATTGTGGACATGAATTGAGTGAATTTGTACCTCAAAGAACTTGTGCTTATATAAGCCAACATGATCTTCATCATGGTGAAATGACAGTAAGGGAAAGTTTCGATTTTTCGGGTCGATGCTTCGGTGTTGGTTCGAGATATGAACTGCTTGCAGAATTGTCGAGGAGAGAAAAAGACTCGGGAATTAAACCGGACCCTGAAATTGATGCCTTCTTGAAAGCCATTTCGGTAGCTGGGCAAAAGACTAGTTTGGTCACAGACTACGTACTCAAGGTTTGTTTATTGTATTCACTATTCACCTTTAAGTATTCGTTTTATCAATATTAGGATACGACACGGCCTCGAAACTGCTAATAAAATGTGTGTATATAAATTAATATACATATACATGTTCATTAATTTACGTTGAAATACATAAATTAGTCCTTTTGTTTTAATTTAAATATCACTGGTTAGAGAAATAAACTATAAGATTGACTTTTGTACATTATAAATTTGTATTTGATTTGTAAATTTATATATGTTTGAAAGAAAATTAAATATTTTAGTTTTCAAAATAAGTGAAATAACATCAAGCGTCACAAATAATACATACATAGTAGACATACCCTCTAACTGCGTCAATTACGATGTTCATATTATATTTTTTTCATTTTATTTAAGCAGACAAATTTATTTTTATATTGGACACGGTGTCGGTCGAGTGTCGTGTCCGATCAGGTGTTCGACATGACACGTTGTGATTTTTTGAAGTGTCCGTGCATCACAGCGTTTTATTAACGAAATTAATGACGTTTTTTTTTTTTTGTGTGGAACAGATACTTGGACTGGATATTTGTGCTGATACTATGGTGGGTGACGAAATGAGACGGGGTATTTCCGGAGGACAGAAGAAGCGTGTCACAACGGGTATGTAAAAGTATTTTTTCGCTACTTTTGTAAGTTCGAATTTTCATCACCCGTTTGATGGCAAAATTGCAACTTTGGTACACTAAGTTGGCATGTACACATTTTTGATACTTTATGTTGGACCACCGACAATTTGTGATTTTCCCGCATAAAATCCAAAAAATCCCCAAATTGATAGGTCACGCGACTTTTTCCGGCGAGAATAGCATTTTCCGGTGAAATTTGTATAAAAAACGTGTACACGCCAACTTAGTGTACAAAGTTGCAATTTTGCCCCCGTTTGAACAAATAATAATGCAAAATTGTATTCTTTCTGATGATGCAGGAGAAATGTTGGTGGGCCCCACAAAAGTGTTCTTCATGGACGAAATCTCGACGGGTCTCGATAGTTCGACTACGTTTCAGATCATCCAATACATGAGCCAAATGGTTCATATAATGGACATAACCATGATCATTTCCCTTCTTCAACCGGCCCCCGAAACTTTCGATCTTTTTGACGACATAATTTTACTTTCAGAAGGACAAATCGTGTACCAAGGTCCACGTGAAAACGTCCTCGACTTTTTCGATGGTGTAGGATTCAAGTGTCCCGAGAGGAAAGGCGTTGCAGATTTCTTACAAGAAGTCACTTCTAAGAAAGATCAAGAGCAATATTGGTCAAGGAAAAACGAACCTTACCGCTTTATATCAGTATCGGATTTTGCCCATCGTTTTGAATCTTTTTACATCGGTCAAAGGTTGTCTCAAGAAATCGGGATCCCTTACGACAAGAATAAAGTTCATCCTGCTGCTTTAGTTACGGAGAAATTTGGTATATCGAACAAGGATTTGTTTAAGGCTTGTTTGGATAGAGAGTGGTTATTGATGAAACGCAACTCGTTTGTATACATTTTTAAGACTACTCAAATCACGATTATGGCTCTTTTTACGTTCACGGTTTTCTTTAGAACGCAGATGAAGTATGGCGATATAGACGATGGAGGGAAATTCTACGGTGCTCTTTTTTTCAGTCTGATTAACGTTATGTTCAACGGTATGGCTGAGCTGGCAATGACCATTTTCAGGCTTCCTGTGTTCTTCAAACAAAGGGACTCGTTATTTTACCCAGCTTGGGCTTTTGCTCTACCGATTTGGCTACTCAGAATTCCTATATCGATTATAGAATCCGGAATATGGATAATCCTTACGTATTACACCGTTGGATTTGCTCCTGCTGCTAGTAGGTAAGTTGGATTTTTTCTCTTGTTTTTTGTATCTAATAATATACACTATGACGAATTGTGATGGTCAGACAGTTCAAAAAATCACAATGTGTCGTGTCTGACACTCGATCGGACACGACACTCCACCGACACTCTCCAACACCGTGTCCAACATAAAAAATTATTTTGTCTGTTTAAATAAAATGAAAAAGAAAAATATGAACAGCGTTAGGGGTGGCAAAATGGATCCGGAACCACGGTTCCAACCTAATTTGGGTTGAATTGGTTCCTAAGAAAATTTGATTTGGTTTCTAATTGGTTCCAACTTGGGTCCAACTAAATTTCAAGTGAGGCCCAAATCGTTTGTCAATAATCTAAATTATTATGAACAAAATGTAAGGTATTGAGTCGGGTTGGGCTTGGTTTCTTTTTGGATTGGATTTGGTTCCATTTTGGGTTGAATTTGGTTCTACCTTAAAACCATTTAGGAACCAAACTCATTTAACAACCAACCCATTGGAACCGACCCAAAACCAACCCAACCCGCCCAATTGCCACCCCTAAACGTGGTTAGATTGTGAGTCTACTATATATGCATTATTTGTGACACTTGATGTTATTTCACTTATTTTGTGGTTTTGAAAATTGAAGTATTTATGTTTCTTTCAGACGTATATAACTTTGCAAATCAAATACAAATTTATTATGTATCATTCTTGTAGTATATTTATCTAATTAGTTATATTCAAATTAGAATAAAAAGACTAATTTATATATTTTAAATATATATATATGATATATATATACATACATTTTATAGTAGTATCGAGGCCATGCCATGTTCTAATATTTTTAAAATGCCGTATTTTGTGTCCGTGTCGTGTCGTGCGCCGTACCCCGTGTCTTGTGTCCGTGCTTCATAGATGAACTATGTTTTTAGATTAACAAATAAAAAATCTCAGGTTTTTTCGACAATTCTTGGCATTTGTGGGTGTCCATCAGATGGCCTTGGGTTTGTTTCGTTTCATTGCAGCCCTTGGAAGAACACAGGTTGTTGCAAATACTCTCGGGACCTTCACGTTGTTATTGGTTTTTGTACTAGGTGGATTCATTATTGCCAAAGGTTAGCAAAATTATAAGTTTTACTATTGATATTTCTTTTACATATTTGTATGGGTCTATAAGTAAAGTCTAAACTCTAAAGTATTTTTTCGATTTTTCTTTTGCTGCAGATGACCTTCAGCCATGGATGAAATGGGCTTACTATCTTTCTCCCATGTCATATGGACAGAATGCTATAGTTCTGGTTGAATTTCTTGACCCAAGATGGTCTACGGTGAGCGAAAATTGCAGACAATAACGCCTTTTTGTATATCATAGTTCGTCATTTTTATGTTGTTCTCTTAGGGTGTGCTTGGATTGAGTCATTTGGACTTGAGGAAGGGATTTGGAGTAAAGATTTCAAATGACTCTAAAATGGAGTAATTTAAAATGCACCATAGCTGTGGAGAAAATAACTCAAAATGAATGACAAGGGATTTGAAATTCATGATAACATGAATTCATCCAAACAAACTTAAGGGTACGTTTGGGTTGAAGGATTTGAAATCTATGGATTTCAAATTCGTCAACAAATCCATTAAGTTTATCTGGATGTATCCGAGTTATAATGGATTTCAAATCCCTTGTCATTCACTTTGAGCTATTTTCTCCATGACTATGGTGGATTGATTTCAAATGACTGAATTTTAGGTGTCATTTCAAATCATTCCTCCAAATCCTCACCCTAAATCCAAATCACTTGATCCAAACACACCCTAAATGGATTTGTCGATGAATTTGAAATCCATAGTTTTTAAATCCTTCAATCCAAACGCACCATTATATCATTTGATAATGTTATGTTTTACAGCCAAATGGTGATACAAGATTTCCTGGAAGTACAGCTGGAAAGGAACTTTTAGCTGCTAGAGGGATGTTTACAGAAGAACATTGGTACTGGATTTGTATCATTGCTTTGTTCGCGTTTTCTCTCTTCTTCAATCTGTGCTTTGTTGCGGCCCTTACGTACCTGAAACGTAAGTATGATACTATTTTCTATTAATTAATATCCAGAAATTCAACATAAATTCAATATTTCTGAAACTTTACTACAGCATTTGGAGAATCGAAATCTGTTAATTCGAATTCAGAAGATGAAAGCAATAAAAAGAAGCTACCAGCCACTGCAATTTCGAATTATGAAGGTCTGAAATTAAAGGGAATTTTTTTTTTCGGTTTATAAAGTATTTCATTATACATTTTTCTGATTCTTGCGTAATGATTGACCAAATCGATAATGCAGATACAAATATTTCGGAACATACAAATAACAAGCGAGGAATGGTGCTTCCGTTCCAGCCCTTGTCACTTTCGTTCGTTCACGTGAATTACTATGTTGATATGCCTGCGGTAAGTAACTTTTCCTGATATTTTGTAAAGTATTTTTCTCGTTTTTGTTTTATAGGTTAGTAGTCACGCTAGTTTCTTGTGTTATAATCCGTGATGCACAGACACTTCAAAAAATCACAACGTGTCGTGTCGGACAACTGATCGGACACGACACTCGACCGACACTCTTCGACACCGTGTCCAATATGAAAATAAATTTATCTGCTTAAATAAAATGAAAAAGATAAAATATGAACACCGTAATGGATGCAGTTGGAAAGTATGTCTACTATGAATGTATTATTTGTGACATTTAATGTTATTTCACTTAGTTTGTGTGATTTTGAAAACTGAAGTATTTATTTTTCTTTTAAACATATATAACTTTACAAATCAAATACAAATTTATAATATACAATGTTCATTCTTATAGTTTATTTTTCTAAACAGTCAATATTTAAATTAGAATGAAAAGACTAATTTATATATTTCAACGTAAATTAATGAACATATATGTGTATATGATATATATACACATTTTATTAGCAGTATCGAGGCCGTGTCATGTCCTAATATTTTTAAAATGCTGTATTTCGTGTCCGTGTCGTATCATACGCTGTGTCCCGTGTCCGTGCATCATAGGTTATAATGAATAGATAAACTAATTATACTGGCAATATAACTTTCTTAAGGAAATGAAAAGCCAAGGGGTTGAAGAGACGCGTCTCCAGTTATTGAGAGACGTTAGCGGTGTTTTCAGACCGGGAGTTTTGACGGCATTGATGGGTGTAAGTGGTGCCGGAAAAACCACTTTGATGGATGTTCTTGCTGGACGAAAAACCGGTGGATATATTGACGGAGAAATCAAAATATCCGGTTACTTAAAAAACCAATCAACTTTTGCTCGTATAAGCGGCTACTGTGAACAGAACGATATCCATTCTCCACATGTTACAGTTTACGAGTCTCTTCTATACTCTGCTTGGCTTCGTCTTCCGGCAGATGTAAACAACTCAACACGACAAGTAAGTCAACACTTCTTATCTAATTCATATGTTTTTTCTTTTTATTACAGAATAATTTAGAGGTGGCAATTTGGGTTCATATATATATTTTTACTCAAACCTAACTAAGTTTTCAATGGGTTGGGTCCTATTATTTTAGCATATAGTTCAAATTGGGTTGACTTTTAATAATATTTGGGTTCAACTGAGTTTTAAATTGGGCTCAATTTGAGTCTAAATTGGGTCCAACCTATTTTTCACTTTGAGCTAATAATCTACATTTTACACTCCACAACAACTCCTTACATCACTTTGATTCATAATAGGCGCTTATTGGGTCCATTTTGGGTCTTTATTGGATCCACTTTGGGTCCTTATTGGAACCAACTATAATGCATATTTTTTGGTGTTGGATCCAACCCACTTTAAGTCCAAACCAAATGGACCCCGACCCAAACCCAACTCATTCAACCCAATTGCCATCCCTACAGTATATCAATCTCATTTTCTGACATTAACTATCAAACTTCGTTGTTTCAGATGTTTGTCGAGGAAGTAATGGAGTTAGTCGAGCTGAATTGTTTGAAAGAGTCTCTTGTTGGGCTACCTGGGGTAGATGGTTTATCGACTGAACAAAGAAAACGGCTCACAATTGCTGTGGAACTCGTTGCTAATCCTTCTATTATTTTCATGGATGAGCCAACGTCGGGACTGGACGCTAGAGCTGCTGCAATCGTCATGCGGGCTGTAAGGAATACTGTGGACACAGGGAGAACCGTTGTTTGCACAATTCACCAGCCAAGCATCGATATTTTTGAATCGTTTGATGAGGTACTTTCTATTTTCAGCTATTACTATATATCGCACTTGATAAAGTCATAGGCTTGTCAATGGGCGAGGACTACCCAGAATCGGGCGTTCAATAGAAAATTTACTTGACCCAGACCCGTCTAAGAATCGGACCCGACGATACTAGGTAGTTTGGATCTGGGTCAAGTCTGGGTCCAATTTTTATCCACGGGTCTATACCCGAAGTTTACTCGTAAGCATTTGCCCGACATGGACCCGACCCGAATGTACCCGGCCCGTTTGGTTCTAACTTTTTTGGACCCGTCGGGTATGCGATCGGGTCTGGGTCGTGTCCGGGTAAAATATTTATTTGGGGTATTTCGTGGGTCCGATTTGGGTTTGGGTATTCCCCGATCGTTGACAGCCCTAGTGGTCCCGTTTCTAAAAGTATATGTTTTTCCATCAGCTATTTCTGATGAAGAGAGGAGGACAAGTCATTTATGCTGGTGCTCTTGGTCGTAATTCTCAGCTTTTAATAGAATACTTTGAAGTAAGTAATTTATCTAAATCAAGATTTAAAATTTATTGACTCCAAGTGCTTGCTATTAACTCAAAAAGTTTATATTCATCTCTTATAGTCAATTCCCGGAGTTTCTAAAATCAAATACGGATGCAATCCTGCTACGTGGATGTTGGAAGTTAGTTCTTCAGCAATCGAAACTCAACTTGACTTAGACTTTGCAGAAATATACTCCAACTCCGAACTCTATAGGTACGCGTATATAATATACCATTTATAGACCACAGTATAGTAATTTACTTCATCTTTATATTGGGATCGCTTAGACCCTCGAGTGAAACCTCGCAGTGGAAATAAAGTTTTAAAATTTTGGACGTTTCACTCAATAACACCTGCGTAATTGATATAAACGATAAACGAATCATACCGAGTAGTTTAATAAATCAACATTTTTGGTTTCTCCTTGGAATCAACGTCATGTGGCTTTTGTGATCCAAGGGACTTTATTACACATATGTAAACACAATACTGTATAATAAAGAAATGCCATTTCATTAATAACAATCAAAATAAGACTGTCTCAAAGTGTTACATAAATTATCAACCATAATGGCTTGCTGGGCACTAACACTAACACTTTCTACTATTCCAACTACAGGAGGAACGAAGAACTTAATAAGGAGCTAAGCACCCCTGCATCAGAATCACATGACCTATACTTCCCAACTAAATACTCTCAACATTTCCTCACCCAATTTAAGGCATGTTTTTGGAAACAACACTTGTCATATTGGAGAAATCCACAGTACAACGTAATTCGATTTTTCATGACCACCGTTATTGGAATCATATTCGGGATCATTTTCTGGGATAAAGGAGGCAAAATGTAAGCAACCAATATTTTCTGTCTTAATCATAACACTTGGTTTCATATTATTAGCATATAAATATCTAAACGTGTATTTTGTTATTTCAAACAAGACATAAACAACAAGACTTGTCAAATCTTCTCGGAGCTATTTATGCTGCTGTTTTGTTCCTCGGAGGAACAAACACTTCTGCTGTTCAGTCTGTAGTTGCAATAGAAAGAACTGTCTTTTATCGAGAAAGAGCAGCCAGGATGTTTTCATCTCTGCCTTATGCATTTGCTCAAGTAAATTGTTTTTATTTTCATTCTTATTACCTTATCGTGTTACTTAGTTATATTTCTAAAAGACTTTCTATTTTGTCACAGGTTTTGGTAGAAACCATTTATATCGCGATCCAAACGTTTGTTTATAGCCTTCTCCTTTACTCGATGATCGGTTTTGAGTGGAATTCGACCAAGTTCTTATGGTTCTATTACTATGTGTTCATGTGTTTCGTTTACTTCACTTTGTATGGAATGATGTTAGTGGCTCTCACACCAAGTTACCAAATAGCTGCTATTGTTATGTCGTTTTTCCTGAGCTTCTGGAACCTCTTCTCCGGTTTCCTCATCCCAAGGATGGTAAAGATACATAACTCTTTCACTTCAGGATTAGGCTTGTCAATGGGCAGCAATTGCAAGACCCGACCCGTTCAATAGAAAACTTACCCGACCCAGACCCGATGACACTAGATAGGTCGGGTTCAGGTCGGGCTCGAGTCCAATTTTTACCCTCGGGAACTTTATCCGAACTTTACCCTTTAAAAATACCCGCGGGTCTATACTCTAACAATATCCGTGGGCATTTGTTCGACATGGACCCGACCCGAAACGTACCCGGCCTGTCGAGTCTAACTTTTTTTTTTTGACCCGTCGGGTATGCGATGGGTCCAGGTTGGGTTCGGGTAAATTTTTTTTTTTGGATATTTCGTGGGTCCGATTTGGATTAGGGTATTCCCAGCCCATTGACAGCTGATAATGATATCATTTTTCTCATCAAAAATATATTTCTTCTCTTGTTATTGTCTCAAATTGATGTTATGTTTTCTATGTAAACTATCACGAATATACAGGAAATCCCGATCTGGTGGAGATGGTACTACTGGGGTTCGCCAGTTGCATGGACAATCTATGGACTCGTAACATCACAAATTGGAGACAAAACGGATAACGTTCATGTACCTAACCACGGTGACATACCGATAAAGGACTACCTTAAACAATATCTTGGTTTTGAATCGGACTTTCTAGGATATGTTGCTTTGGCACATGTTGGATGGGCACTCCTATTCTTCTTTGTATTTGTATATGGCATCAAGGTGTTGAACTTCCAAAGGAGATAAGCTGGACAAGACTAAAGTTTCACATGACTAACCCGATAACGAAAGTTTGTATTATTGTACTATTATATATATATATATATATATTATATATACATGTTATAATAGGTGCACTCTCTTTTCTACTTATTTCGATGACTAATAAGAGACATTTTCACACCTTATAACTTCAACATTGACCACTAGTTGTACAATAATATCAAATAATTGTTTCATAATGTATAAAACATCTGCTTCTTTTTTTTACCTTGTGCTCAATTTTTGCATTGGAATATCTAATCATTTGTCCTTTTTATTAGGTTATTATTTATTATGATTTTCCATGTTTTTCATTGACGAAATTAAACTGAGCTGGTGTAGCAAATAGTTAATTCCTTTTTAATTTAATTCATTTACTTTTATAATTAATTGAATATACAACTAGTTACAATATGCGTCACCCATAATTAATAAACATAATCATTAAACGTCAAGGAACACCGGTTACGATGCAATGGTGCCATCGATGGATGTGGACTCCAATGATAACGAGGATAATAAGTTTAGGAAACTTTCTTGCATGCATAAACATTTAATCTATATATATATATCTATATTTATACTAATTTAAAAGTATGGATTCTCAATGTGTTTCTTCTTATTGTAGAAAGACAAATTTACCATCAATACTTAAGTATTAATTAATAAGTGAGTTATTATTCATATGTTTATATAATAAATACGGATATGTGTTTCAAACTACCTATATTATTATTGATCAATAAGTAATTTATTATTTTTATTATTATATAATCAACATAATTCTCTTTTAAACTACTAATGATTGTTATTAATTATAAAATATCTAAATTTATCCTCTATATACTATTATAAAATAGAGTTTTTTTTACATTTTTATCAACCTAAAATAGTTGTATTTAATTGAACTTAAAAAGTCAAAAATAAATAAGAAAAATTATTTGTAGTATCTATAATATTACAACAACATGAAGTGTAATTACATTATGAATCTTCATTGAATATATAACAATAGAGGTTGATTATGTAAAAATACTATCATTTACTCACTTAAAAAAAAAAAAAAAAGAACGAGCCATATCTATGGATGGAAAAGGTTGTGTACAGTGACATGTAGAAAAAAAAATATAGTGAATAAAATGATACATATTTATTAATACATGATTAAATATTTTATATAACTAAAATATACAAAGTCTTCCCAGATTTCTTTTACGTGTAGTATATAGGTTTATCATTGTACGTAATCAAATTTTAGATAAAACAAAGTTTGTCAAATTAGGTATATTATAATATGTTCTATAAACTATCAAATGTAATATTTACCCCCATAATTTATTTGATACACCATTCATACTCTTGTATAAAATATGTATTTCTTAGCATTAAATTTGACTCTTTTTTTTATTGTTACTTCCAAAATTTTCTCTTAGCATAAAAGAAATACTTTTCAAAATATATGATTCTAAAAACTCATCGACTTTGGTGTAATTCAATATTCAATCTTTGGTATTATCTTTATTATAAATTACTTTCAAATAACATAACTTTCTCATTTTTAAATCAGTCAAGGTGAGAGTTGATTTAAACAATATTACTAACTAATCTTATTCTTTTCCTCGTGATATAACTCTTGAAATTTGACTAGAGACTATTTAACTAAATAAATTGTAGAGGCTACTGAAGTAAAAAAAAAAAAAAAAAAGAGGCAAAAAATAGTGCGGAAGAATGAGGGGAAAAGAAAGAGAAAGAAAACATACACAAAATAAATATGCTAATGAAGACAAAAATGAAGATGTATGCAATACTAAATTGGTATAAGTGTGTAAATGTTACCATTGATTGTTTAGGCGACATTTGTTATATGACCTATAGTTTGAGGGCATCGTGTATTTTACAGTAAATTTTATTATTAACGATTATTATTCACTATAAATCGACTCCGTTGATATTTATTTATCTTTCTTTCTCTTAGTTGTGGTCTTAACAGAATAGAGGTGCCCAGCCGGTCCCGGTTCATAGTTCCCAGTTCAGAACCGCCAGTTCCGGTTGGTAGGAAACCTTATTCGAACCGTGTAACACACGGTTCCGGTTCCCCAGTTCCCAGTTCCACGGTTTCGGTTCCGGTTCTGATTCCGGTTTCGGGCCGGTTCCCGATTCTAACCGTGAATTTTTTATTTTTTTAAATATATTTTCTATAAATTTATTTTAACAATGTTTAAAAAATAAACCAGATAAAGTAAAGACAAACATTAAAAATATTGAACAATAGACAAATAATTTTTATTATTAACTAATTTAAACAATACAAATTCGAATTCGGTAAGTAATAAAATACAATTACATTCCAATTTTCATGATCCTAATTATAATTTTTTTATTACAAGTACAAGCTAAAATCTTACACGATACAACTTACAACGAATATTGGAAAAGAAAAAGGAAAAAAAAATGGGCTTGAGTTTTATTTGAAGTAAAAAATTAGTGAGTAATTTTTAACTTGAAATAAAATTGCCTACGTATCATTCACCGTCTTGCATTTAGTGAATGTATCAAAGCCCACATAGTTTTTTAACCTTGCTTACCTTTCGAATATGATCTTGGTTGTGGTTGGTTGAAGGTCAAGCATTGCCTCCTTCCTCGGATGAACCGGTTGAAGTTTCCCACGGGATATAATCTCCCTCTTCGTCAAAGTCGAAGTCTTCCGCTTGTTGTCTTCTTTCAAACTTTGTCCAATCTTCTAGCAAATATTGATTTTCAACATTTTCAACCGTCAATCTTGATCTTCGATCGTCCAAGATGTTGCCTACGGTACTAAAAGCAGACTCAACGGAGACGGTTGATGCCGGTGTGGCAAGAATCTCCTTTCCAATAAGGGAAAGGATTGGAAACGCCTTAAATTTCCTATGCCACTATTTCAAAAGAGAGTTGGTGTTACTAAAATCCATTTCTTCGAAGGTCGTGTGGAAATATCGGTCAATCTTTCACCATATGGTTTACTTGACGAAGACCCACATGCCTTTTTTAAGGACCGCTACAAACATCATAACCTTTTCTGGCTAGGGTTAACATAAACACTTTGGGATGGGAAGAAGTAGTTGGGTTAGAGGGAACAAAATCACTAGACTCACTAGAGTCATCGCCACCATATTGAATTCTATAGTCTCGAAATGTTGTATAAAAAACCTCTTTCACGTTAGCGACAACATGTGTGGACTTGGAGGGTCGTCATGATCCGAGAACAATGCTTCATAATACATTTTTAAAAGTTCAATTAAACCATCCTCTTTAATTTTAGGTTTTAGCAATTAAAAATACGTCCGGGATTTTATTAAAATATTTGACCCATTTTGTTCTCATTTTGGAAATAGGTTCACTTAAAATTAGGTCATTTTTGTAATAAAAAAAATGCTAGAGCAATCGCGACACAATGATCAACTACAAGGGGTGAAGTGGGATAATAGCAATCGGAAAGTTTTTTTTGTTGCATTAATCAAGTTTGAACAACTATCTTAAGATTGTGGAAACAATTGAATATCGTTCATTGGGTTTTGCACAAAAAAGTCACACAAAGCCTCTTTGTATTCATAAGAATTACTCAACATTTTATAAGTAGAGTTCCAACAGTGGGGGACATCCCAAACAAATTTTTTCTGATGCATTCCTTTGTTTTTGCAAAATTTTGACCATTTTTTTAACAAAGCTTGGTGTTTCATAATTATTTTTATTCTCATCCGAATAAGGTTGATGTGATCACTAAAACATTCTAAACCATCTTGAACACAAAGATTTAGACAATGACATAGACACTGAACATGAAAAAATCTTCATCCACAAGTTGGTTGACAATAGTTGATCAAAGTGGGTAAGGATGCCGTATTGGCACTAGCATTATCAAACGAAATTGAGAAATTTTTTTGTTGCAGATTATAATCTTGAAGAATTGTCATAATTTTTAAGTGTAATTCCTTGTGCGGAATGTGGTGGTTGGAAATTCCTATATGCAATCAAACGTTTTAAAACGTCGAAAGCTATCATTATACACGTACGAAAAGAATCTAATTGCACAACCAACATCGTGACCAAATCTATCTATAGCATACTTATGAGAAATCACCTCATTGGATGTTGCAATCTACATGTTCCTCGAATTACATCACTAGGAAACTACTTGGTGTCAAAAAAACTACTACCAACTAAGTTAGTTAAGTTTCCCAATTGCGGTATCCCCGTTCCCAAAATTACAAAAGTATAAGTGAACATTATAAGTTTTAAAATTAGAATATATTCAATAATTTAAGAAATAAGTAAGAATAGAACAAAAACAAATTAAAATTATATATTGAGGCAGACCACGAGTAAATGTATGTGAACATATATATGGAAAATTGCATTTTTGGTACATTAATGTGGCCTGCACGTTTCTTTTGTACACTAATATGTGGGAGTGACAATTTGGGTACACTAATATTGTGGGGTATGTGTGGCAATTTAAGTACAAATTTCATCCGAATATTTGATTTCAGCCGGAATATTCAATTTTTGACAAAATATTAGTTAATTTTGACTAAAATTGGCGATTTTGACCGTAATTGGGTTTTTTTTTTCATTTTGCCCATAAATTAAGATAAATTGACTTATTTGTTAGGGGATTGACCAATTTTGACTTATAATTGGATTAATTAAATTGTATTTTATCAAATTACCCCCAATACTCAATTATTTCCCCAAAGTTTTTCTTTTTCCCCACCACCATTTTCTTCCCCACCAACTCCAAAAATGGCTTTCCCACAAGTCGAACATGGCAATGGCAATGGTGAAATTCGAATGGAAATGGTGCTCGAATGGAAATGGTAAAATTCGAACATGGCATACCAACACTAATTGTGAAAATTGAACATGGCATACCACCAATACTAATGGTGCTCGAATGGAAATGGTGAATTTCGATTATGGTCATAAAATTCGAATGTGGTGATAATTTTAGTAAGGTAAGACCACAGAAAAGTGACAATCGGTGGATTTTAAAATGGTTGTTGGTGGAAAATGGTGGTTATGTGGTGGTGGTTCTATGGTTGTGTATGGAAGAAGAAGACAATGGTGGGTTGGGGAAGAAGAGAAAAATGGAAGGAAAAAAATAAAGAAAAAAGAAAATTAAAATTAGAAAAAAGAATATGAATCGAAAATAAAAATTTCCCTCCAAAATGATAGTCCACGTTAGAATTTGGGGTCAAAATTGGTCAAAATCCCTAAATGTCAAAGCACGTGCTCGGCACATTGCATTTTCCGATGGATTTTCAATTTTTCGGCGTAATTTGTACCCAAATTGCCAGACTTACCCCACATTAGTGTAGTCACCCCCCATATTAGTATACCAAACAAACGTGTAGGCCATATTAATATACCAAAAATGCAATATTCCCAACATACATATACCTTGTTCATTCCAATAAACATTGTAGCACAAGATCAGTATACTAGGAATTGCATATGATATATTAGCATAGTATGAGAGTTTTAATTCCTTACATAAGTTATATAGAGCTACTTATACATTCTTTTTTAACTCACTACATAATAACAAGCCAAATATTATTGCCATAAGTACTACGTCATGTTGCCATCACTCTGTTTGCCATTCCCTAGTTTGGGTGTATTCTGGCTCCACTGGTTTGTGCTTGCATTAGCCATGCTAGGTTTCTGCAAATATACGAGAAAACCGAGTCGTAATGAACATGAAGATGACTAAGATGTACTATGACGTTTCTAAGAGAGTTATATGTAATTGAATTAAAAAAAAATATTTCTTCAAAGCAAATGTAAGAAAGAGAATGACCTGATTAAAGTACTCTTGGTCAAGCACAAGTGCTCCCAAGCTTCCATTGTAATCCCTCAGTAATTCTTGTTCCAAAGCAGAAAAGCAATCCATATATGGAAATTCAAAGTTAGCATCAGTATTATCTCTTTGTTGGTTGAATGTTGTGTTTGTGATAGATTCAACATTTTGGGCACGAAAAAGATATGTTTCATCAATCGACAAGGAATTATCCTTGCCCAAAGTTGGTTCAGGTTCTCCTTCAGTTTCATGAGCAAAAGGGTAAATGCTATAGTTTTGGGGCTGGACTTGACATTGTGGATGATATATTTCGATGGAACTTCCATCAAGATTATATGCAAGTGTATTATTTTCTATAAATGAGTCGAAGTTGACTTCTTGATGGCTTGTATTTTGATAATCTTGCATACTTAAATGGGGCTTGAAAATGTTGCTTGAACGAGGCATAAACCCAAATCTCATATGTTTAGCTCGAGGAGCTTTCTTCCTTGCAGTTGTCATTTCAGCACTAGCTACTTAGATTTTCTCTCATTAGGAGGCAACCAATTTCCACCACGGCATCTCTATAAAACGCCAAAACAGAAAATCTTAGTTATGTATTACTTTTAACGACTGAATTAAATATTTTGATCATAACAAAACCAATATTCTTAGAATACGATGCATGAAAACTTATCATTAGGAGAAAGTGACAGTGTAGAATATGTGTATATATCTATATTACTATAAAAGTATAGATATTGGAAGGTGCTTCTTCCCATTGTGAAAAGATTATTCTACCCCTATTAATTCATTTAGTTGATTAATATTCATATGTAACTACTTCACAATAAATAATTGAATATTAGTATTTTATTAATTAAGTAATAATTTTTCATTTCAATTATTTCAATACTGATTAAAAAGTTTAAATATGATACTAACTTTTCAACTTCTCAATAATATTTATCCATTTTATAAAAACATATTATGTATATTACTAATCCCTAATATATATACATAAAGAGAAAAACTGAATACAAAAATCCTAAATTTATGAACAATTATAGGATTGTGGCATAGTCAAATTCATATATAACAAATTCAATTTAATATTTTTTTATGAGATAAAAAAATAAAAACATATAAGCATTCTATTTTACCCCTATTAATTCATTTAGTTAATTAATATTTATATGTAACTCCTTCACAATAAATAATAATTAAGTATTAATATTTTATTAATTAATTAGTAATTTCATGTCAATTATTTCAACACTCATTAAAAATACTAACTTTTCAACTTCTCACTAATATTTATTCATTTTATAGAAATATATTATGTATATTACTAATCCCTAATATATATATATATATACACACACATAAAGAGAAAAAGTAAATTCATGAACAATCATAGGATTGTGACATAATCCAATTCATATATAATAAATTCAATTTAATATTTTTTATGAGATAAAAAATATTTAAAAAAATTAACAATAATGGATAATTAGGAAGAACATTTATTAAAATGTGATAAAAAAGTGGAATTCAATTAATTGATGCAAGGATCAACAAAAAGAAGCAAAGAACTGGTAAGCTAATACTTAATTTCTATTTATTTATTTGAGTTTAAAATTTAAAAATATTTGAGAAATGCGTACTACGAAAATTTATGGAAAATAGTGTGAGTTTGTTTATATTTTAAAAAATTAGCTAAAAGTTGTAAAATATATAAAAATAATAGTTAATCTATATATCATAAAATATAGTTTTTGAGATAATCCAAATATTCAAACATGTGGACGACATAACTGAACTCAATTGTGCTACATTAATAATTTAAATTATAAAAATTGAGTTACTAAGTGTGAACTAAAATATAATTTACATTCAAATAAAATAATGTTTTTTTCTATATCTATTTCTCTATAGATGATGTTCACTGATCATTTTTTTTCTTATTCAATTATTCAATCATATATTGTTATTTTTTGAACTAAGATAAATTATTCAATTATTCAGCAAATCCCGCATATTTTAAATAAATAAATTGTATTATGATATATGTGATTATTGTTTTAATTTGTACGTTAGTATCATTGATTGGGGTTCCACAAGTATATACTAATAGTTAATATCTAAGTAAAATGAGAAAAAATAATTATATTACTCATGAAATAATAAAGATTACTTACTTATTCGATTAGTTAGTTTTAATTTATTAAATAAAAGATTTATAAATTTTATTTGATTTAGGAACCAAAGTGATACAAACATGAGACTTTAGAAACCAAAGTACAAAGATACAAGCTAATTCGGTTAAAATTTTTCGAAAAGGACTAAAGTGAGATGAAAGTATAATTTTGACAACAGTAGTCGGTAAGCTAACAAATTACTTTAGGGATGTAAGTGAGATAATTTGATACTTTTGGCATTATTTCATAAGTAGTTATATAGGAGATTGAAAACGTGTAGTTGAAAAAAATGTGAATTACAATGAGAATAGTTTGTGTTAAGTTTATTTATAATTTTTTGATCCAAAATCTTGAAAATTGAATAAAAAAATATAAACAAACAAGGCCATGCGGCTTCAAACAACATGTCATTATTTAAAATAACATTAGGTATCATTAGTTTGAGTGAATAAAGTGATTTATATATACATTACTTTTTGAATTTATATTTTGTATATTTTGAGTTAGAAAAATGGTTGCCAAGTTAATGTCCTTATTTTTTAAATAATAAATTTTAAAGTAAAAGCTAACTATCTATGTTATTGAAAAATTTAAATTAAAAAAATTAATTGATAAAATTAAATTATGAATATAGAATACACCTTTTTCCACATTTTAGTATTATATATAGTTTTGGGTTAAAATCAATTAGATATTCCATCAAAATAGTAAAATTTAATCATTACCTTATTACTAGCATGTTTGTTTGTTTATGTATGTCTATGTTATATTATTATGTTTAACAAAATTTTAATTCAAAAATAAAAATAAATATAGTATATCACGCGCATTGCGCGTGCATTTTGCTAGTATATATATATATATATATATATATATATATATATATATATATATATATATATATATATATGCAGAAGCTTATTATGTCATGTATTATTATAGCTGATACTAGTCCAATTTTTCATATCACATTTGTGGGTAAATATATAAGTGAAGTATTTGAAGTACTTGATTTTTTCTTAAATCATGTAGATCACTAATTAAGGAATGTAAATAAAAAAAATTAAGAATTTACAAATAAATAAGTATGCTTAGACTAAGATTAACAAACCTGCAGATGGCTTGCAACTTGCATTCTTGTCAGACCTGGTACGCCCATTAACTCAAGAATCTCTTTAGGATAACATCCTATTTCATTTAAAATTTGAATAACAAATCTATATTTCGAATTTTGTGATTTGTGCGTCAATATAGAAAAACATAAATACTCATGGACATATAATAATTGTAATATTGAAATAAATACGAAATACATACTTCCTTCTCCGAGTTCGGTGACGGCCTTCATAAATTTGTCATGAAGTTCTTGGGTCCATTCGGTCAATACTTTCCTTTTGTACGTAACATTACCATTACTTTGTACGTTGCTTTCTTCATCTTCACTTGCGATTCTCATGACCCTTCCCTTCCTACTTGATTTTTGTTTTGTGTTTGTACTATTCTTATCATGCATGCTATGTTCCGTAAGATCTCCTCCAATATCATTATTTAACCCGTTGTTCTCAACAACTACCATTCTATGTCGTTCATTTTCTTTAAATCGAATTGTCTTTTCTCTTAGTACATGTTGCCATAGACAGCCTATAGACTGCATCATAATTGGTTTTGTGATAGAAAGAAAGGCTCCAGACTCTAAAGCCCACATAGTTGTGTTAGGATCCTCCTCCTCTAACATTACTTCATTGAAAAACATACAAATAAAACCAAACTTGTCAATAATAAAAGAAATAAAATACTAGTAAAACAAACATTTAATATGCAATTGCAAAAATTAAATGTTTGTCCGAAAAAAAACTCTAACAATACTAAATTGAAAGCTGTAAAGCAATACTTACAAATCACAAGCAAATTCATTTTAATAGCATCTTGTAGAAGTCCGAACCCATACGAGTCAAGAGAATTCATATTTATCATGAGTATATCTATTTGAGACTTTCCTTTTGTCAAAACTGATAATGCTGTGGAGGCATGCTTAGTAGCCGACACTGAAAGAATAAACAAATGACAAATTTTTCCATAAATATTAATAATCAAAACAATTCCATGCTAGACACTTCATAAAGGTTACGTTTAACTTGGTTAGTTTATTTAATACGGCTAAACATAGTAACACACACAAACTATTTGTGCTTTTACACATTTTAAAATAAACATTATTCGTTTGCACTTTCTTATTTGAACTACATGAGTTTTGTTAGTATTTCTAGGTAGAATATTTGGACAGTTCCATTTCATATAAAGAATGAATTATATGGAATAGTAAAAGTTTAACAAGAAATTGATTTTTAATGGATTAAGTGACGTAAAAGTGCCACATGCAATGTATGTAATCGACCAATGTTCAAAAAAATGCTAGATCATAAATTTTTTTTAAAATTCATGTAGTTTAAATAAGAATGTGACAATTTAAGTTAAACAAAAATTCTAAAAATCTAAAAAGTTTGGATGCTTACTTTCTTTACCTCTAATTAATAATTCTAAAATATTTTTTTACAATATTATTAGATTATGATTTTTGTGAAATTGACAAAAAGAAATTATGAGCCATAAAAAAATTCAACTATAAGTCTATAATGACATATAATTGGTCATGTTTTGGTTGAAAAGTAATGAGCAAAAATGGACAAGGAGTGGACTAAATTTATGAGAAAAATGCAAAAATCTGAAAAATGATTAAAAATGAAATAGTTCTAATTTATAATTAAATAGAGAAATGCATCTAATTTACTTATTGTGTTCCATTTATGCTATGCAAAATATGAATTTTGAAAAGATATAGTAAACAGAAAAGTGGCGCGAAATTGAGATTAAATTGATTTACCATGAGAAATTCCCGAAATCTTATGATTTATTTTTGCATACTCAGGTTTTACTTATAATTTCAAAAAGCAATAGAGAAAAATAATTCAATGCATGATCTTTTTGAAATCATAAATCATGTTCATCAGCATTAAAACATTCAATTGCAAGAGAGATCTAAAATTACTTATCATGATGCAAGCATGAAATGACACTGGAATACTGATTTTTCTATATTTATATTACCAAAAATAATCTACGAGAAGAATTTTCATAATACCAAAAAATACAAATTAAGATCATATATTTCACTACTAATGAGGAGATGCAAGGACGAGGCTTATATACCTTTATAGGAGAAATGATCCAACATAATTTTGATATTATCATGATCTCTAGTATCAGATTCAACAAGTAAAACATGAATCTCATTTGTTATGCTCGATGGAAAAGCCATTGAAGTAGTTGGGGATAGAAAAGTCCTCTTTCGTGATGTTTAAAAATGCAAAACTACACTTATTTGTGCAGTTCAAAAAAGGACAATATGAACTACTACAAGAAATAGGGAAGACGAATGTTAAGTTACAGTCGAAGTTTGATACAAAAATGCAGTTTGTTAGTAGCACGCTCTCAAACATATGGGTTTGTCTTTATATATACTTGTTTCATGTGGTATTCAGTGAATTTTTTATTTTGAAATACTTTTTAACTTTTTGGACGGTGATTTCAACTCGTAACAGTTAGCATTAAAAATAAACTTATCTTTTACATTTATATATTGTGGTCCCTCACGTTGACTTAAAAAATCAATGCTCAATGATTTTAGTAAGCACATTGATACTGATGTCAAAACTCTTGAGAAAATTATTACATCTTTCTATATTTCTAGTTTGCAATTAAATTTATGTTTGTTAATTCATCTAATAAAGTTGGTATTCCTAAATTAAATGAATCATATTATTTGAATTCAGTAGTCATAATTTCTTGTGTTAGAGAAATAATATAGAGGTGAAGCTTGAAAAACATCTTCAACAATAGATTAAAGGAAAAAAAGACAAATAAGGTCTTTGGTTCAAACATAAATAGAGATGTAATTATATTATCTTTGACATACTTAAAACAATGATTTGCAAATATTAAAATTATACGCGAATATTGAGGAAAATAAAACAGTTAAATACCAGAGAAATTAACAAATGAGTACAAGTGAAAAAATTCCAAAACCAAAAATAAAGAATATTAAAAGAGAGAATAATCTTAAAACATCTATTTAGAATTTTTAAATTTTTTGTTAATAACAAACATTACCTCCATCATAAAGTTTGAGTTTAAATCAAACACTGTATTTTTAATAGAATTTTCATTTATTTTTCCATTCTTAATGGTTCAATATGATGGATTGCTATGATATTCGCTGATTTGGTTCCTAAATTATAATTAGAAGCAATCGTCATCCATGTTCGTCGAATAAGATTAATGCATGTTAATAAAAATTTATAATTATTTTTTGAAATATGAATAGAAACGTGTACTTAGGGATGAGTTAGATCTATTCTTTTCTTTTATTTTCTTGTTTTCCACTTTTCTGGGTAATGTTTTCTCTTGACTTCTCTTAGTGTATGAATGTTGTACCGCCATAAAATCATTTTAAAAATAGATTGTTGGGAGGCGATCACGGATAATAAGGAGGTTACAAATGTACACCATTTGGAATCTAATTGCACGACCGATAAGGCCTGGAAAGCTAAATCTATACATACACGAAAAGAATCTAATTGCACGACCGATATCGTGGCCAAAACCAAAAATGAATAATATTGAAAAAGAGAAAAAATCTTGAAACTTCTATTTAGAATTCTTAAAACTTTTGTTAGTAAACATAATCCATCATAAAGTTTAATAAGGTTAAACTTCTATAATTTCCTTTTTTATTTATTCTTTTTTATGATGTTTTCACTTAACTTCTCTTCGTGTATGAACCAACAAAAAATAAAATGGATTGTTGGGAAACAATCACGGATATTAAGGCGGTTATAAATGTAGACAACGGATATTAAGGGGGTTAAAAATGTAAACAATTTCATTGAATGCGTATCCCACATTCTTAGTTTCCAAAATAAGCCGTCGAAAGCTATCATTATACATGTACAGAAAGAATCTAATCGCACAACAAACAATATATGTACGGAAAGAATCTAATCGCACAACCAAAATCGTGGCCAAATCTATCTGTAATCCCTGTCCACTTGTTATTGGTCCATAAAATCCATATCTGAAAAATCAAATGCTTCTTGATCCTGAGAAAACACTTTGATAACGTATTTTTTATAGGTGCAACATTTTGGGTATCCCATAGAAAGGGTTCATCAGGAAAAATCAATCCAAGTTGATCCATGTTAAATGTTTCAAAATCATGAGAAAATGAATTATATCCAAAATTATCTCCAAGCGGGATAAATATAGTTTTCGTCCCCCTTCTTTTTTCCAATCGCAAAATCGGTCCTCCTTGTTACGGCCTCTACACATTGAGTCCCTCAACATAGAAAATTTGGACACATTACGTCCCTGCCGTCAATTTACCGTCCAAAACTAACGGGAAAGCACATGTGCTACTCACATGTCTCTTAAATTGGGCGGGAAAATCGATTTTGTGACTCATTTCATCCAATTAGGGTTTAAGACTCCATTTTTACCCATTTGTTCACTCGTTTTTCCCCCCAAACCTCATTTTTCTCCCATTTCATCAATTTTGTTGCATATCTGAACTTGAAAATCCATCCAATTTCGATATTCTATCGTCTTGCCAACCCGAATGAAATGCCATTACAAGATTTCTAGCTATACTCCCAATACATACTGATTATTCGTGTTCCAATTTCTCAAAGTAATCTCACATTCTTCAAGTGATGGTTGGACAAGAGACGCCACTATCTCTGTCGTTGGTATATTCAAATACTCCATTTCTCTTTCTTCCAAAAACTTATTCTCAACTTGATTGTACGGCACTGATAATCTGCGGAGTGTTTTTCTCACATCACTTTTATACAGTCTCTTTTGTATAACACAAACCAGACTATCTAAATTGCCTCCAATTGAACGAATGTGATCTTTGAAATCCTGTCGAAGATTGCGCAAAGGAGGCTCATTTGTTACAATAGGCTGAGATTTAACTTTCTTGGCCTTTTTCTTCTCTTCTATATCGTCATTTTCTTCACAAAAATCCATTCTTCGTTTTTTTTCCAAGATTCCACGAATTTGAGCTTTCACCCACCTCGTATGTCGACTTGATCATCAAACGTATTTTCTTGGGTTTTTGATCATCTTCACAAAAACCCATTCTTCGTTTTTGGCCAATTAGATTTGACGAATTTGAACATTCACCAACCTCGTATATCCATTTGTACTGTTCCTTGATCACAGATACATTCTCGGAACTTATGGCCTTTCTTGGTAATCTATTTTGTGTGGTTGGGAGAATAAATCTTAACAAAATCTTAACAAAATTATTCCCAAAAAAGTGTGGTTTTTACGTAGTAATTCAATATTTCACAACTAAAACCTTCAAATTATGCAAAAATAAATTCCTTAATGATACCCCTCTTCAAGGTCAAAGGTAAAACATAGTTTTACAGAAAAAAATATTCTAATAACCCAAAAAAGAAAAAGGAAAATGGGAAGAGAAAAGGGAAAGTGATGACGAAGAAGGTGTGCACGTACAATAATATTCGATCTAATTTTGCGGTTGGAGGTGATCCAGCAGAAATTGATAAGAGCTATTGAATTCTGGAAGTTAGCTGAGATGGCTCGGTTTTTTCAATTGATCGAAATTCATGAGCATAAATAATAATAATAATAATAATAATGACAATAATAATAATAATAATAATAATAATAATAATATAATCGAGTGGAAAAATGGGTAGAAATTGAGTCTTAAACCCTAATTGGATGAAATGAGGCACAAAATCGATTTTTTCCCCCAATTTAAGAGACATGTGAGTGGCACATGTGCTTTCCCGTTAGTTTTGGACGGTAAATTGACGGCAGGGACGCAATGTGTCCAAATTTTCTATGTTGAGGGACTCAATGTGTAGAGGCCGTAACAAGGGGGACTGATTTTGCGATTGGAAAAAAGAAGGGGGACGAAAACTACATTTATCCCTCTCCAAGCACATTATTTGCTGTTGATGAATTCATAATGATTAATTCTTGATTATTCGTCTCATGATATTCTTCGATAGGAAGGTGTAATTGGGAGTTGTTGTATGGACGAGGCATTGACCCGAATCTCATTTGTTTTGGCCGACGATTTTATCCCTCAGGGCGTGTCTGATCAGTAGTAGTTGTTTTAGGTTTTCTTTCATTAGGTGGTTGCCAATTTCCACCACGGCATTTATGTAAAACAATAAACATTTTTATAGACAAAATGTATATTTACAGGTTACATTAAGATGTGAAAAATAAATCATTATTTTATCCTCAATGAACAAACCTGAAGATGGCTTGCTACTTGTATTCTTGTAAGGCCTGGAACATTCATTAGCTCAAGGATCTCTTTCGGATAGCATCCTATTTTAACCATAGAAATTAAATATTTTTGGGCATGAGTTTGTATGTAAATATGCAAGAAATTATAAAAAAAAAATTAAGACTACATTTTATAATAATAAATTTAAATTAATAAAAACAAGAAAAACGTACTTCCTTCTCCAAGTTTTGTGATAGCATCCATAAATTTTTCATGAAGTTCTTGAGTCCATTCCATCCAAGCCTTTTTTTTTTAACATAACATTATTTTGATCAACGCGTTTTATATCATTTATTGAATCTTTTACACACTTCACCTTTTTCTTTGATTTTTGTTTTTCGTCTGAATTTTTTGCTCTTCGATTACCCTCCATAAGATCTTCATCAACTTCGTCATCCAGCCAGTTGGACTGCATTGCCTCTCCTAATTGGTGATTTTCTTTAAGTCTGCATTTTTTTCCCTTAACACGTATTGCCATAGGCATCCTATTATCTGCATAGTAGTAGGCTTTCTAATACAAAGAAAGGCTCCTTAAAAGAAGCAACTAGGACAATGCTTGCAGAGTCTAAGCTACCTAAAAAATTTTGGGATGAAGCCATCAGCACAGCAGCTACACTCAGAATCGGTGTATAATTAACAAGCAACATGAAAAAACTCCATATGAACTATGGAAGGGACGTAAGCCTAACGTTTTCTATTTTCATATCTTCGGTTCAAAGTGTTTCATTCACAATAATGGATCTCATCAACTAAAGACTTTCGATCCAAAAGCTGATGAAGGTTTCTTTCTAGGATATTCAAAGAATGGAAAGAACTTTCGGATTCTAAATAAACGATTGTCCAAAGTTGTAGAATCAATTCCTGTTGTGTATGACGCTAACCATAAGCCTAGTATGGTAACATCCAATGATGAATGAATAAATGATCAAAACATCAATCCTCACTACTAGATGTTGAAGAATCAAGTAATGAGGAAGATCAGATCATTATACCAATTCCAAAAACCAAGGCCTCTATGGTTCCTGATGCAGAGAATGCCAGAAATGTTGATGTTTGTGAGGAGAACAATCATCACGAACATCAATTACTCGAAAACTTTGAGAATCAGTTGCATATTGCTAATGATCCTACTTTGTCCTCTGTATCTTATAAACTTATAAACCTGACATGAAATGGTTAAGGGATCATCCTCCTGAACAAATCATTGGTAACAGAGAAGCTAGTGTTAAAACATGATCTGCAACTCTCAATGAAGTCATGTTTACTAATTTTCTATCTCAGATAGAACCCAAAAAGGTGGATGAGGCATTAAACGATCCACGTTGGATTGAAACCATGCAAGAAGAACTCAATCAATTGGAGCGATCTAAAGTATGACGCTTGTTCCCAGACTAGTTCATCAAAGTGTCATAGGTACTAAGTGGGTATTCAGAAACAAAATGGATGAAAATGGAACAGTCGAAATAAAGCGAAATTAGTTGCTCAAGGATATTGTCAAACTAAATTTGTTTTGTTGAAATAGGTCGTATTGAAAATTTCAAAAAGTTGCAATAAATAATTTTGCAAACATAAACAACCATATAAAGTTTTCAGATATTGGGTGAAGAGTGATGTAGAATGAAAAAAGTAAATGTACATGTGTGGAGTACAAGGAAGAAAAAATCGCATTAAGATAAATTTTAAAAAGATACGTAGGTTGATGATTGTATACACAAACATTAAAGAAAAAATATTAATATTTTTTGTCAAATTTTATTTTAAATTTAAAATAGATAAAATAAGTTGTTAAAAAATAAATAATACAAATATTATAAAGGTCAATTAAGGAAAAAAATCTCTTAATAGTAGCAAATTATTAAGTAAAGTAAAATTAAATACTTCGATTTCTACAGTGTTTAAGGTTATACAAGAAAAGTACGATAAAATATCTGAGAGATTTTAAGTTTATAGTGTTCTATATTTTGAGATTAGTTTCTTAGAAAATTCTTTGAAAAATGTGAGCTATATATATATATGTATATATATATATATTTGAGTGCAATGACTGGTTTTGGATGTTTTTGTTCATGTTTTTACAAAATGATTGGGATTTGTAAAATCTATCAAATCAAGTGTAATTTTATCTATGAATGACACGTAAATTATTGTTTTGTTATTTTTGTGATGATCATGTGATTATAAAATATCAAATAAGAAAGAGAAAAAAAAATAGTTTAAGAATGAAATTGTTGATGAGAGATACTAAGAAATTGTGAGGAATAATCTAATGTAATATGTTGATTAATAAGTAGTTATACATGAACATAATGAATATAAAAGAAAATAAATTTAATTGAAAATAGGTAATATTTGAAATTTTGAGAAAGTTGTGATAAAAAAAATTCCTAGCAAGCATATAGGTACGTAGTTTTTTTGATATAAGGTGTTAAAAAAAGTTGTCAGAAAAACATAAATTAACAATTTGATTTGACTTATCTTAAGACATGACTCATATTATTCCAATTTTGTAAGTTTATTCATGACAAATTTTATGTTTTAAAGGAGATTTAAAAACTAAAAATCACTAGAATTTTACAATGATTAATAAGATTGGATTTATTTAGTAATAAATTAAATAATTATGAAATTATTTGATAGAATAATAATTTATTTTAATTAATTTCAGTAGAAAAACTAGGTATTAACCACGTGCAACACACGTGGTATTTTCTAGTATATAGAAAATTCACGAATCGAACAATTAAAAATGAGTTCGAACTCGACTTTTGCATGCTCGATTCGAGCTCGAAATATTCGGTTGAAGTGGAACTTTATTTCGAGTTGACTCGGCTGAGTTTTTGAGTTTTCGAACTCAAATCAAGTTTCCATGAACAAATAAAATGAAAGACATAAAATCATAAATTAATAAAATACAGTTGCAGAGGGGAGAAAAAGAGTGTAAAGCAAGAGCGAATGAAGACGCATTGGTGGGTTCGAGCTTCTCCGTCCGATTTCACTGGTGGATCTTTCCCCCAACCCAGAAGGCAATCATACATATATATTGTAAATCAATTTCTTGCCAAAATCGTCAGTATAGTTTGATTTGATTTTTTTTTCCTGTTTTCTTGGAATATAATTGCAGCGGGCATACAGCTGTGAACATCGGGAAGTCGAAGATTGTGTTTTTTGGTGGTCTTGTGGACAAGAAATTCCTTAATGATGTCACTGTTTATGATATTGGTAATTTTTCATCTTTTCGTTTCTGATACTAATCACTTTCTAATTATTGGATTGTTTCCAAGATGTTTGTGATATGTACACTATCAATGTTAGTTGTGCAAGTACTATTTGGTATATCACCTCAAAAGCTCTTCTAAGCTTCACATTTAGTTGATGATCAAAGCATTATAGTTTATTATTAACAAGAAGCTTCAATTGAGAAGCTCTTGTCATATGTAGATTAAGGGGAAGGCATTTAAGCGTGTTTGGGTTCATAATATTGAGTTTGTTGAAGTAGAATTGAGGGATAGCTATAATTCATTAATTAGTGAAGTCAAAACTGGACCAGAAGTTCTATATTATTCTTTGTAAGCTCACTGTATCCATGTGTGGCCTATTAGCATCTTTCTATCGGTGGAATTCAGCCTTGTGGAAATCAAATGCATTAGCATTTTCAATTCAACCCTAAACCGGTATAGAAATTCTGACATGAAATTTATTGCTTGTACCTTTAAAGGGTAGCTGTAACATACTGTATCTTGACTTAGCAATCTTAACAGGGAATCAATTATTGGATGAACCTGAAACTCACTTGTTTTGTTGTTACTGAAAAGTTGAAGGTGTACATGAGTGGTCATAGTAAAGTGACATATGATTTGAATGACTAATTGCACAAGGTAGGAGTTTGATATACAAAAAGTTTACATAAAAAACCTATCAATTAGTACCAATAGTGACAAAGCGGACACGCCTATAGTATTTCATCGTGAAACTCTTCTTGTCACTTTCATAATTGCGCTATTAGTTATTGGATTGAAACCGAAAAACTTCCTCTTCAGGAAGAAAGGCATATTAAGAAAATGGAAAAAAGGAAAAGCCAAACACGGGCCTTTTGCATGACATGAAGAATGAGTCAATGACACACATGAAAACTAAGACATGTACACCCCGCTAATACTTGGACTATGAAATGGCATTCCTTTTTCATTTTTGCACTCACCACTTTTTTTTCTTTTATTGTCCGTTGTTTGAGTGTATATAACTAAAAATTTAGCAGAAACGTTATTCACCAATGTTTTCTATTCCATCTCAACTTTGTGAATGTCGCGAGGTAGAAATATAATTTCAGTAGAGATGTTTGACAAAACCTTATGGAGAAAAATAAACTAATGTGTGAACTGTTGGTCGTCATGAAGCACGTATAACCTGAAGTGACTAGCCATGAAACCACATACCTGTTTGTGGATACTCTAAGTATGCTATTACTTTATTATTGGTATAAGTTGATAAGCTGAAAGTCAATATTTGAAAACATTTTATTCAATCAATGTTTATGCATCTTAAACTGATATTCATAATTCTGACAGATGTTACTTGTTCTAAGGCTTTGAATTTGGAATATTACAGAAAACAAATTGTGGTTTCAGCCACAGTGCACAGGCAGTAGTTCTGATGGGCAAGTGGGCCCGAGTCCACGTGCTTTTCATATTGCTGTTGCAATTGATTGTCACATGTTCATATTTTCTGGGAGGTCTGGTGGTAATAGGTAATGTTGTACCGTACATCTCTAAATCTTCTATTACCTATTACTAAAGCTTGTTTAAATTGGGCTATTCACGAGAATGTTTGTGACTTGCAGGTTAGGAGATTTCTGGGTTCTAGATACTGGTAAGGCTTCTGCTAGTTCTACCTTAGATAGTCAGTAATGATAGGACCAAACATGAAAGTGCATAGTTGATTTCTGCAGATATATGGCAATGGTCAGAACTCACAAGTTTTGGGGATTTGCCTTCACCAAGGGATTTTTCTGCTGCGTCAGCAGTTGGAAACCGTAAAATTGTGATGTGAGGAGTCATTTCTTTTGGTAACATTTGTTGGATTTCTTTTCTACTTGTTGTGTTACATTACTTTATCCAAATGCAGGTGTGGTGGCTGGGATGGTAAAAAGTGGCTCTCAGATGTCTATGTCCTAGATACAAGTAGTTTCTAAGTTTCGCCCTTCTATATTTGTTTTTCTTCTTCTTCTTCATATTAATTGCACTTGGTCAACACATTGATATTTGGTTTGCTTCTCGAACAGTTTCACTTGAGTGGACGGAGTTGTCAGTTACAGGGACAATACCTCCACCAAGATGTGGCCATTCTGTGACAATGATTGAGAAGAGAATGCTCATTTATGGTGGTAGAGGTAATTTTGCTTCCTCTTGATGCCATCATGGTCTGGAAGCTTTGTTTAGCTTCATTTTCGAGTGCTTTGGGAAAATAAATTCTGAGAAAATACGTTTTGGAGAACATGTGGAGAATGAAAATATGTCTGGTTTCATTCCCGTAGTACACATGCTCTAGTGTATAGATGCCTTGGCATGTATGATTCTGCAGACATAAGGTCTCAAACACCTCTTGCTTAAGCGCCCAATCACCTTCCACTCAGCCCAACCTCTGTCGATATATATATATATATATATATATATGATTCTTGTAACAACTGTGGTAGACAGTAGGCATTTTGGGGGAATGGTATTGAAAGTGAGATACCAAACGTTGCTTTTGTTTTGGGGGAAGAGAATTGTCAGTCTGAAAAGGAAACCAAACGATTTTTATTTTTAGTCGAACTCTTCTGTTTCTTATGGATATGGTTGTTATCTGTAAAAATAATGCTGTCAAATTTTTTTGAGCTTGATTTTGGTTAAAGTCAATTTTGCAGGGAAAAATGTCTCTTTTATCTCTCTTGCTGGCCTCATGATATGAAACATCAAGTCATAACTATTCTTATTAGCTTCTTTTTGAGAGAAACACCCGATGTTATAACTATTGTTGTTGATAGTCTCATCCTATTTATTTTCAGTATCGATACGCTTCACCTCTCTGCGTCTAAATTAAGCATTCTTGATCCATCATTTTTATATGCTCCCCCCTATTCATGCTTGAATGACCTTATGTGTTTTATGGGATGTCCCCATTTAACCTATCATTTCCTGAAATTCCAACTTACCACACGGAAGTACCCTTAAAGTATCTTTAATCTTGTGACAGAGACTAATGTCTAACTGTTTCTGTTAAATTGTAAAAGACACACAAGTATGATTTAACATTGTGGCAATTCCTACAATGGCATTCCGATCTGGACTGAGGGAATACATTCTTCTCACAGTTTAATATTCTTGATGGCCTTTTAAGTACTTTGGAATTTATTTTGGACAAGTCTTTCTTGAATGCAGCTACATGGATTTCAGTTCTCTTTTCAATTATTTCAGGTGGTGGAGGGCCAATCATGGGTGATCTATGGGCTTTAAAGGGACTTATTGACGAAGGTACATAATTTCTCCTTTAATTTAATCAGCAGTAGCAATTAGAATCTGGAGTGATAAATGCTTTTGAATCAAATAATGGGGCTTCAGCATAAGGAGCAGTCGTGTTTCCACAAAGTGGAAGCTATGTACTTGGAATATAGTCTGGTACCATTTCCAATACTAATCCAAAGGGATTGAAGTAGTAAGCTTTAATCCTTGTGCTATTTGGAAGTAAAAATGTGAATTCATCAATTGTAACTTACATGTACAGTTACTGTGAGAAATCCAGTCACCAGAAAGGAGACTATGTGATAAAGAATGACTTTTTATATAAAATTAACTGTCAATATGATTTGTATCCTGTTCATTCTCTTCTAATTCAGAGGAGCAAAAGAAGTTTACTTGACAGTAGTTACCATCTGTGGATATTTGGCGCCTACGACGTCTTCATCTATTCTTGTCTTAAAGACTCGTAATTTGTTAACTGGTTCTCTTTATCTAATGTGGTCTATCTAATTATTGTGTCGTTCTTGTGGAAGGAAGAGAATGAAACACCTGGATGGACCCAACTGAAGCTTCCAGGTCAAGCTCCCTCACCTCGTTGTGGACACACCATCACTTCTGGAGGGCCCTACGTAATTGCTACATTATTTTCTTGTTATAGATGCCATATTCTATTAATTGACGTGCTTTATTTAAAATTACTCAACTGAACTCAAGAAAGCCCAATGATCGTACTTTATGGACAGACTGCATGGATCCTCTGTTACACTTGCTGGATTGAGACATTTATTAATCTTGGGACTCCTGCAGTCTATACTCATAAAGCAATTCAAAAATATATTTGTGTTTTTCGAAAACAGAACTAAATTTTTTTATAATTCATGAGATAAGATTATTATTTATCTGAATGTACAATATATAGAGTTATACAGGAAATCCCTTCATCTTAGGGAGTTAGAATCCTAAATATCTACAGAATATCAACCTACCAAAAAAATTAACTACTTCCTAACAACGGGTATGAAATCAGAAAACACATTGTTTTATTTTCCAACAGTATTCATTGTTTATCTTTCCAAAATACATTCCTAATGCAATGTTCCTATAATTTTCACATAAATGCAGCCTCACTCATTCTATGAAGTCAATTTCCATTGTTTAGTATAACTACAGCATCTAATCGTTTAAAGATGCTCTGTAATAAAATCATGCTCAATTGTTCTTATCATTTTTCTCGAATATGTTTTCCAACTCTTGAATATTTTGCAGCTTTTGTTATTTGGAGGGCATGGAACTGGTGGGTGGTTGAGCCGTTATGACATTTATTACAATGACTGTGTTGTTTTAGACAGGGGTGAGTATTATTCCTCCAGCTCACACTGGACATTTTCCTCTATATACCTATTTTCTATGTTGTTTCCTTGTGCTCCTATCGTGTAGTTGGCGTTTATGTTGCCGTTTGATAGTGTTGCCACTTGGTTTGTCTCCCATGATCAAGAAGTTTCTTGATTTGTAAAAGTGCTTCATATACAAACATAAGATAAGAAAAGGATCAAATACAAACAGATCTATAACAATGATAACATGATATAGAAAATGTACCCCCAGAGAAGGAAGGAAAAAATACAGATTTGATTTTTCTCTCTAAAACTATGTTACATTGTGATCATCAAACTTCCAGTAATTGCCTTAGAATCTTACTGTAAACTCTTGCAGATTATTTAGTTGTTATTTAGGAGATTCACAAACCTTATTCTGGTGATTGGAAGTATTCTTCATCCAGGCCATCCCTGACAATGTATGCTGGACCAGCTATTAAAAAGAATAATATCAGTAGTATAAGTAACATTATTTCTCAATAAAGCTTGAATCGTAGCTTTGCTCTGTTGAACATTATGCATTTCATCTTTTTTCTTCCTTTTCTCTTATTCTTTGTTCAGTATGGTTGCATTCCTCAGTATAAACTGTGGGGCGTTAGGAACTCGCATTTGTGTCAGAGTTGTATCATTTGTGATAGGTAACAGATAAATTAGTGATGCCTTGGACATGGATGGGATGTTGATATATGTGAGTGTTGACAAAGACGAAGTGCATTTGTCTGATGATGTGCCTAAACCGCAAGCGCACGGCTTCGGTGCAGTACAAAAGATATCGTTCCCACGAGGACCGAACAATCAAGCACTAGCCTATCAATTATTCGTAATCTAAGCCTAATAAAAATACGAGATAGTTGTAAAGAAAACTAAACGGAAAGCAAGTAAATTGATTTGATTTGTATATGATTGGAAATTCCGGAATTAGGGTTTACCACGATATATATTATCGACTCAATTATATTACCGATTAAGTTACGATCGCTACTTATGAAGGACACTATCCAAATGTAATCACTATCTTCTGTCGAATCATAATAACATATCTAAGCTAATTAATCAACTATTTTCGTGATGATTAGACTAGACTCAGACTCATTAATCTCTATGATAGTGTATCGATTCCTCAAAAGACCTAAAACTACTTTCGTGATTTAGGATCCTAGGTTTGAATTCTAGGGTTCTGATATAGACGTCACCTTTCAGAATTTTCACCTAATATCTATGATCATGCAAATATGTGGCCAGCAAATTCACAAGCATTAACAATCAAGAACTCAAATCATAAGCATACGCGATATAACATAAACGGTTCTAAAATCTATATCGATAACATATTATCGGGCTATTCCCGATTCCAGAATAAGATGGATTACTCCATAGATGCAGAGAAACAATCAACAATTAATAAAGTAAACATCATAATACGACAAGAATTAAAAGAGATTAAAGAAAATAATTTCGATTAAACCCGTTGTCGAATAAATTGTCTACAATCGTTCTTGAATCTTGTCTCTCGATCTCAATCTTTACAACCCAATTCAAGAAAATAAAAGTCGAACCCTAATACAATGTTTGGAGGGGGTATTTATACCTAATCTAAAATATAAACTCGAAGTTGGGCCGAAGATGGGCCTCACGCGTATTGAGTTAGAATAGGGCGCGTAACGTACGCTGTTTAACACGGCGCTTGTACGCAGAACAAAACGGCGCTTGTACGCAGAACAAAACGGCGCTTGTACGCAGAACAAAACGGCGCTTGTACGCAGAACAAACCGGCGCCTGTACGCCGAACAATGTGGCGCCTGTACGCCGTTATAAATGGCGCTCGTACGCGAGATTGGCCTAATTCTCTGCCTCCGTTGATTGTACGCGAATCAACACGGCGCTCGTACGCCTTGTGAAGTGGCGCTCGTACGCCAATTTGAACGGCGCCTGTTCGCCTTGTATTTCCAGCTTCCAATCAACTCGTTCTCGATTTTAGCCTATAATTGGTATTTTTCCTTTGCAACATAGAAATTTCCTACGGCACTCAAAAGTAACATTAAACGTATTTGTGGGATAAAAATATGGTGCAAATACTATACTAAACGTGTCGGATGAATGATGGAAATTGCGTAAAAATGAGGTTTATCAACCCCCCCAAACTTGCTTTTGTTCGTCCTCGAACAAACGGTAAAAAAAAAAAAAAAAGAAACAAAAACAAAAACTAAAGATAAACTCATTTTCGTAGAGTACACGATTGCACTTAGCACGTGCAACAAGCCTTTAAACCTTTTTGTTACCCAAAAAGGACGAGTTATAGTCTCGTGAGGGTTTGCAGATGATATACCCACAAAATCAATGAATCTTCGCTAAATCGAAATGTGATACAGTCGTACAAAAATCGACGTGAACTAATGACCCGACATATTTAGAAAAAGATCATGCATTCACTTAATTATTGGTTACATCACACCACAGAGTTAAACAAGCTTCTAGAAAGCACTGAATAAAGCCATCTTTAAGCATTATAGTCGAGTGGCGTTTCTAACAAAATTCGAGTGGCGCCCATCCCTACCAACTGGTCTAACAGATATTAGGGTCTAACTGGTTCACAATATTGAGCTTTTAGCATAAGTCAACTGTACAAACGAGCTCATACTTGTTAGGATTGTGCAATGTTCGTTCCCTTAGACTTTCTATGACACCCGTTATCGAGCTTTGGGTCAACGACTCCCAAGCTAGATAGCCATAGGGCGTTAAGTTTTAAGAGACTCCTTCGGACTTAATCACTCAAGTGTCAAAGGTCACAGATCGAACTAATCCCATTTTTATTTTTTTATTTTTTTTTTTTTTTGTGCCAGAAGACGTGATTCTAAGTTGGTAGACTTGGAGGCCACTACCTATGTGTTTCGAAAACGAGTGATCCACTCAACTCCTATGCCTTGGACTACTACGTATTAGTGACTAGCCAGAAAAATGTAACTAAGCAGATGATATCACCGACAGAAAAGATTATGCGTTATATGTATTAAAAAGTCAGGCTTTCATATCACCTAGTCAATCGATGTAAGGCGATCACATAGATAAAGCTAGAATTCATAGTAAAAGTGTTATGTTTCCATAAACATCTGACGAGGAAATAGGATTCATTCTGATAAGTTCTAGATGCCATCATTCTAGTTGTTAGTTTGAATCTTTGGACACTATGCTACTGCACCTGAGCCTTTCTTTTTAATTTTCTTTTGATTACTCATCAAGTTTGATTATTGGAAAGACCATGCAGAGCCCATTTAAGATATTCGCACGAAGATATTTACAGTGAGCTCCTACAGAAAAGTATACTAATAAAGTTAATTAGATTTCTGCCCCCTCAACGTCATTTCTGTCCTATCCCTGGATAGTCCAGACCAGATACTGATGGGAAATATTCACGGCTTGTTTCAAATTTCAATGAGTAAAACTGACCCTGGACACCGGCAGCTCAAGCACATCGCTGATCATAAATCATGATAGGTAGAGCAAATTGTATGCCAGAGTGATATTCATCCACATTACAATGTTTACAACCTTGAGGAGCTATCCACAAAGATATGCTGCTAGCCTGCTATTGGGGGCATTCCTAACTCAAATTCTTTTCAGAGAAAAAGTTCATTCCACTTTTTCCAAAATAGATGAAATGGTTTCAAAACCTTCTTCCATTTTCCTTAAATAAGCCTTTTGTCCCCATTAGCATAGCTTTTATCCCTATGCAGTCTTGAAAAATCCGCTGATACATTCATAGTCCTGCCTTTTCCTGGTAGATGTTACATGCTAAAAAGGCTCGACACAGTATTGATCGTAAAAGGAACCACTCAATAGAAGCTTGTGTATCTGTAGCTGCACCCTGGAAAGGTGTGGATTTGCATTTTCTACTTTTGGAATCTTTCTGTCAGACCATACACACAGCATTTGATGCAATTAAAACATGCCTTTAAATTTTCATTATACCCTCCATAGTCTACATCCCTCTTGATGATTACCCTTGCACTTTCATGACATCCTGTCAGAAGCTTCAATGGTGAACCTTTTTCTTTGATCAATTTGTTGAGATGCCATGCTGCTGTCTATGAACTCTACGTATGCGCTTTTTTATTTTGTTTTGGTCATAGACTCCTATGGTGCTGTCTGCCACAGATGGTATTCTCTTCTCATCAGTCATCTTTCTCTTTGTCTTCTTTTTGGAGAGAAGACCTAATCATCTTAGAGGAATGTGATTGCAATACGACATCCTATGTATTGTGACTACCATGTGACTCTATGAATTTTGTTTCCCTTATGTCTATGACTATGTGTTTTGATGTTAACTATTTCTGTGATTGCAATGTAGTGTCCGTCCAGTGGAAACGCTTGCCTACTAGCAATGACTGCCCAGCTGCTCGAGCATACCATTCCATGAACTCTGTTGGTTCTCGGTATTTATTATTTGGTGGTTTTGATGGAAAATTAACTTATGGTGATCTCTGGTGGCTTGTACCTGAAGGTATATAGTACTTCCCTAATATGTTTTTTTTGTGGAGTTTTTGATTGTCATACTAACTATTGAAGTCTTATTGTTAAATTCCAGTAATATCATTCTTATATGTAGGTTGATCTATATATTAATTTTATATATTAGTTTTATTTTCGGGAAAATGTCAACCCATATTTTATTCTGTTGTCGATGTTCTTTGCAAACTTGAAATCTCCATGAAAGATGAAGCCCACTGCTGTATCTTTTGCTAGTACTCTAATGGTTACTTGTTTACTGGTTTGTGTGGTCTGGCTTAACGCTTTTAGGTAGTGGTAAAAATGTGAAAGAATGTCCTTTCCCTTTTTTTGTCATTAACACTGTGCTTTCATTGCAGATGACCCAATTGCAAAAAGGTCAATAGCATCTCCATCTGAACTTTTTCCAGAAAGAAATAGAAACATGGAAGTGAAGGTAATGGTTTTAAGAAGTTTCCTCCCTTTCATATGCTATGTAAACCTGTAGCTCTCTCTGTCTCCTTTTTATCTATAAAATCTTATCCACAAAGTTGTTGCATTTGGTATGAAGACCTAACTTCATTGTGATCAGGTAAACAATTTTCCTTGGATAATACAAATCTTTGAAATAACTAAATTAACTGAGTTAATGTGACACGTCAAAGTGGATGCTTATTGTTTGTGTGCTTCTATACAATAAGGGTTTTAAGAACGGTACTCAAAGTTGTTTATGAAGCTGAACAAAAGCGTATGTTGATGCCAACGCGGTGTATATTAAAATATTTCTTACGTCCTAATATAGAGGAAATTATTTTCCCAATACCTTGTAAGAAAGTAAACTCCAGAAAGCCTTCTTGACTGCCACATTGACTCCTCCCCATCCAAATGACAACAAATTCTAGCTAATTGTAACAAGAAAGTACAGATGGAAACAAAAAATTTAAGCCAACTCATTTGGAACAATCTGAAGATTTATAACCTAATGGTTAACCTGACCAACCTCAGAAGCCATAGAACTATAAATAAAACATAATTATCTGTATAAGGCAATGACGGATGATGTACTAAATCTCTCTCTCTCTCTCTCTCTCTCCCCCCCTCTCTCTCTCTTCTCACAGGAAACACAAAGAGATGGATCAGCACTTTCCGAGTTACAGAAAAGATTAGAAATTTCAACTTTACTTTCTAGTCCCAAGCATGTCATAAACGAAACGGAAGACAAAGAACTTATCCAGTTAGCATCAAGATTTGGTGGTGAGGAGGCTATTGGTATCATGCAGGTTAATCTGATTTAGCTTAGTAGAACTATAATATATTTGGAGCATTTTGCGACATTTTATGAATCTATCTTGGTTGAAGGCTGTGCAAGCACTCCGAGATCACTGGATCAAATCTGCACCACAATCTATAACATTGAAGGAGCTTAGCCCATTACTCCATGACTATCAACGACTGATCACTCGCCATCATATGTGAGATTGGAATCCTTTCACGTTATTTGTTTCTTCATAATAATGTGCCATGCATATTTTTGAGCTTTTTATTGATACTATATGCTGTCACAATGGTCCAATTATTCAGTTTTTAACATAATGTTAAGGGGAGTTCCAAATTTTGTTCACATTGAATGTCTTAAAACTGTTCCATGTCATGGCTGCCCATTTTATCCTTGAGGTTTATTGACCAGTCCAGAAAGGAAACAATTGGGTTCGTTCCATGATGCCCAGAAACGGAATTGTGCATGACACTGACATTGGACATGAGAATTCTGGAAATCTTAGGTTGCGACAGTTTTACGTAAATCTTAGAAAGTCCCACCTTCTCTTAGAATAGTTATTAAAGTACCGACCCATCTCTATATGATCAGGGCATGCATTGTAATGATTTGTTGTTCAAATTTTCTATTTTTAATTTTTGATTTTCTTGGCATCTGTTTCATTTACTGGCAGAGTAAAGGTTGGATCTAATCTAGATCTCGTTGAATCAAGTCTTGCTGGAAAAGATGATTTTCGCTTCTATCATGTTAAAAATGCTTCTCAGGTATGAGATATTTCAGTCCTCATTGACTTTGTTATGTTTTGTTTCAGTTTGATTACATTTGAGTCTATAACTTCATTTTACTAGAATGGAATATCTGATATCTTTCATGCATACAACCGCCATGCATATAATTCGCTTGCATCTGCAATATAAGCTTTAAAACTTTCCTCTTTGACATTGTATTTAACTTTTATATTGTTATTATTGATTATAAGTGAGCATTATTAGAAACCTGTGATGTTCTCACACTCAACAGGTGTGCTTTATAGGGTATAACGTTCCAAGATTTGTTAATTCTTTTATACGACATTCCAATTTGTAATTTTTTCAATGGAATTATTCGGGTGATTTAATCATTTCATAGAAAACTCTGAGGACCTTATTCATTTAAATAGTATAGACAAAGTTTTAAATTTTGAGCACGTCTCATATACAAGTCATATTCGGCGCTATTTAGCGGAAGAACAAAAAGATGTTGAGGTATGAATAGTGAATGTTTCTACGAGTTTCTAAACTTGACGTCACCTCTACCCCGGAATAGTCTGCATGTATAATGGTTAATGACCACTCCTAGAAGCAAAGGAAAACATGATAAACCTAAGCAAAGCTTATTTTGCAATTAATAGTCGAAAATACACTATTTATAGTCAAAAATATACTATTTATGTAATTATTTTGTATCACCGGCTTATTTTGGAGCAACCCTTAAGGATGTTGATTGTTAATTTTAGTAATAAGACCTATTGGCAACTATGTTAGAGCAAGCATTTTTTTGTGCAAGATTAGTGAAAATGTATAGAAACTTCTTTGAGTGCTTGGAGCATTCTGTTTCAGGTGTCTTTGTTTTTCACATGCTAATGCATATCTGTTTTGATTGATTTTCAGTTACGCATGAACGACATCCCAAATCTGTTGGCAGAGTACAAAGAGCTTCTCTCATCTACAAGTATAAGTTGACATTCCACCATAGTGCATATAATCCATGTTTATCTGTATTGGACTATAATTAAAAGAACTGAAGAGGGCATTATTGCCAATTGCTTCAAGAAACTTGGGATACTTGTTGAAGGGTTGTAGTTTGAAATGCAAGGGCCATCCTTATCACAAATCCATAGGTAAATCATTCATATTTGCGCATTGAAGTTGAATTGTGAAATAAAATCACTAATCGACTATACTAAACCCTTGAAGCATATAAGATGTGTTCTGCTGTCCCGTTATTAAGTGGTTTGGTATTTTGAATTGTGATGGTTAAGGCCATTTTCTTATTCTGTGATGTTCAAACATGGACATTTCTTCATTTTGAGCTTCATTACATGTAGTCTTTTGTTGGATGCTAAATGATTAGTTGGTTATAGTTTGATTACATTAATCTATGATTCTTTTGGAGTTTGTATATTCCATGTAAAATCTGTTACTTGATGATTGGGGGCTGTTATTGTATTTTTGGACATTTTATGGACTCCGGAATATATAAGTCTTGGGATAATCGCCTACTTGAGGAAAATATAATCAGGTTTCTGCGATAGTTATGGCAATGTTGGATTTATATTCTTCGATTGATGACAATTGATTCTAAATAGTGTAACACTCAGTACATTGCACTTTTAGTACTCATTCATGAGATAGAAAAGAATATTAGAATTGTGGAGTGTTGTTTGTTTCATGGCTTAGCCTTAGAGTAGATAATGTTGCTCAGCTCTTCCAACTTCTTCATTCTGAAACTCTCACTTTGATTCACTAACTGCAAATGCCAAACAACCCACAAAAGTTGATAATAATTTGAAATATAATTTAGCAAATAAAAAAGTTGATAATAATTTGAAATAATAATAATAAGATTTAACCTTGAGAAGGGCAGTGGTCAATTGAGCTTTTTCTTTGCTCTTTTCTTGGAAAGCTTCCATTGCTTCTTTATACTCTTTTTCCTGCCAAAATTTGAATTGATTTATTGCATTTTCAAAATCTTATAGATAAAATATTCCTTCTTTTTGTGTTTTATTGAGCAAAAGTAAAAGAAAAAGAAGAAGAAGAATAATAATCGTACCTTTTTTTGGTAGAGCTCTGCAAGGGATTTTAGGTCGCGGTTGGCCATGTCTAGTCGTTTACGCACAGTTACCACATCTTTTTTCATTGGATCATTCAACACTTCAAGTTCCTATTCATCATATTTTTACGATTTCAAGTGTATTTATTTTTTATAATAGGAGTACATATATGCAAAACTAATTATCATATTTTTCAAGTGTGTTTATTTTTTCATTATCAGTTAATCATCACAATAGGAGTACATATATGCAAAACTATATAATTCATAATCAATTAACAATATTGACAAATTACTTAATTGCTATCAAAGTTGAATATAATGATACACTCTAGTTTTACCCTTCAGACAAGTTTGACTTTTTACCTCGTATAATTTCTTTTAACTCTTTTTATTTATTTTGTATGTGTCAAACTCTACGTCTGCGTATATGGTTTCATAATTTTTTTTCTTTCAAAAGCTAGTTATGGCGTATGTTAAATACTAAGTATAATACTTTAGTTTTTTTTTATCTTCAACATTCGACATAGTTGTAGGTCTAAATTTACCAAAATAGAAAAAAATAAAAATAATTCAAAGGGTCTCTCTTTTACTTTTCATCTTCCATCTTGATGTTGATTTGAATGTAATAGCGGTGTCGAATAATATGCAATGGGCTCTAGTGGTGAAAATCATGATATAACTATGAAAAGTTGAACGATTATGTTGCACTTAATCAACTATAAATACAGATGATAAAATTGAAATTTCAGGTCTTTGAAACCTCCGATCATCGGATTTACTCAATATAAATAAATCTAAAATCTTAATCGAACACAAATAATATCATAAAATTTACCTCAAAAACTTGCGTCAAACGTTTCGTTTCTTGTTGGGCACGAGTTATTTGAGATTCCACTTTCTCCCTTATTTCCATCTTCTTCCTCTCAATCTCTTCTTCTCGAGCTTGATACGCCATTTTTGATGCCTCGTCTTCATCTATATTGTCTTCTAACGATAATCTTCCGCTGCTTCCAATACTGCTTGCAAGACTCTTCTTCATTTTGTATGTTAATAATTGTGCCATTGCTAATGCTTAACAAACACTACATCTTATAGTTGAATTTCATATACCTTTTGCTTTTGCTTTAATACTTCCTTTCTTTTCAACTCATTTTTGGTAAAATATGTTTTGGCCTGCCAACTTTATTTATTCTTGGGGAAATTCAAATGTATTCCCTCCAAATTTTTCTTTTTCTTTGCCTTTGATTTTGTGTTGTATTATCTTTTCCCTATTTCAAAGTGTGGCAATAAATTGTTTTGTAGCTTACCTTGGAAATCACGTATGTTCAATACAGATCATATCTCTATCCTTTCCGATTCTTTTTGAAAGGCAGTGACATAATTGAACCTTGAAGTCAAAATATAATTGGCAACTGTCTTCTTTTTTATACACTATTAAATAATAAGTTTGTTGAACGAGAAGTATTTGATTTCGCTAAATAATTTATATAGATAGTTATTGTTGAACTTAAAGATGTTACTAATTTAAATTTTAAAAAATGAAATATCACTTAATATAAGCTAGTTATTTGAGAAATAAAATATGATTTATATAAAAGAATTAATCAATTTTTTAAAGAACTAAGTTAATTAAAAAGTGAAACATAAATTATAATGTTACTAATTAAACTTTTATTTACATTCATGCTTCAATTATACCCATAACAAGAATTATTCTTTCTTGTTCTCAATTTGATAAAGTCAAGTTAGCATATTTCTTTTCGAGATCATTAAATGTGTCCCACCTTAAAAACTTAATCTTAGTTTTCGAAAGTGATATAGGCCTGGCATAAATGATGCATCCATTTTTGTTTGATTTTCACTATTATTGATTGTGTTTTCTTATTTCTTAAATTGAGTTTCTTTAATAAAAATATGAAATAAAAAAGTTGCATGTTGTACCATACAAGTTAATGCACTATATGAGAAATAATTAAAATATAATGAGAAACGATTTTGTTCTTTAATTTGATAATACCATCTTATTTTGGTTTAGATATTTTTTTTAAATAAAGTGTGCTTTGACATAATTTAAATAAATATTTTTCTACTAACTCTTGTGATGTAGTTTCATAAATATATATATATATATGATAACTATACATTTTTTAGAATTTGTTGAAAATTTATAATTAGTTGAATGATCAAGCTAATAAAGGAGAAAGGAGAAAATATCAATATACTCAAACTCCTAAATAAAATATTAAAAATAAACTAAAATGTTAACTATTGAAAAGTAAACAATAATTTAACTAATTAAATACTTACTAAATAAATTATAAGTCATGACCTCGTAAAGTAATCGATTATATAGATAATTTCTTATTTTATAGTATCTTATATTCAAAATTTAAATAATAATTCCATAAGTGTATAATTCTTTAAAAAATAAATATTGATTGACATGATAGATTAAATTAATAATTATAATATGTCGTAGAACATGGAAGGTGTTTTGACCATGTGATCTAAACAATATTTATGATGTCTCAGAATAGAAGTGTTTAAATTATAAATATTGATTGGCCTGATAGATTAAATTAATAGTTATAAAATGTCATAGAACATAAAAAATGTTTAGACAATGTGATCTGAAAAATATTTATAATGTTTCAGAACAGAGTAAAAGGTGTTTAATGGATAAATATTGATTGACATGATAAATAAATTAATAATTATAATATTTCGTAGAATATAGAATGTGTTTTGAGCATTGATCTAAAAATATATTTATAGTATGTCTCATAATACAAAGTGTTTAAAGAATAAGTATTGATTGATATCATAGCTTAAATTAATAATTATAATATGCCGTAGAACATTGAAGGTATTTTGACAATGTGACTTAAAATATATATATATATATATATATATATATATATATATATATATATAATATGTATTAGCACAGAAGGTGTTTGAGTAGAATAATTGAAAATCAAATATTTTGTAACATGCTTTTGAAATTTAACAATAACTTAACAAAGAAAGAAGTTTTTTTTACATGTTCTTATTTATTTATTGTTTGAACAAAAGAAATTTTAGCCTAATATAACAAAAAGGTTATGGCTATGTTTGGATTTGTTTTGGGAGTGTTTTGGCCAGAATTTTTGGCCAAAGAGTGTTTGGCTTGATGATTTTTTCATCAGCAAAAAGTTCAAAATTTTGGGCCAAAATAGCCAAAAACACAAAACCCATTCTCTCCAAAAGTCACAATTGAGCTGTCTAATCACAACCTTCTCTCTCCCACTTTGAGCTCCTTCCAACTCTCTCTCTCTACTTTTTCTTATATTATTTATTATTTGTTAATTATAAATAATTCTCCATTACTTGTACGGAAATTTTTAAGAAATATATATATCTATTGCCTATTGATCAAAAAAAAAATTCTTACAAGGAATTAATCTAATAGGAATTGCTGAAAGATTACCTACTAAATATCATATATATATATAGGGAATATATATGTAAACAAATAAATATTAATGAATATACCACTATATACATATTAAATAGTTTAGTTGTTTATATTACTAACAAAAGCAATAATTATGGCTCCAAAATCGAATTCTGTTAGAGAATCATATTCTAGAATAATAATTTTTCATATTTTATTGCTTATTTAGATATATGGTAATATATTATATATAGGTTATAATATTTTATTGCTTATTGCCCTGATACCATGTTAAATAATATGAAACCCGTAAATAATATTATTGATGATGAAACGTATATATAAGATTACAAGAGAATCTAACGATATCATAACTTACCCTAACCTACCCTACAAACAAGGAAATAAAATATTATAACCTATATATAATATATTACCATATATCTAAATAAGCAATAAAATATGAAAAATTATTATTCTAGAATATGATTCTCTAACACTCCCCCGCAGTTGAAACGTGGGGATCTTGAACGTTGAAACTGGATCCAAATCCAATAAGATAAAAAAATCGGCGATAACCTTGAAAGGCAGCGGGAATGGTTTTAAGAGTGAGCGGTTGGCTCTAACTCCTTATTTCCAAGAGCGAGCGGTTGGCTCTAGCTCCTTATTTCCAAGAGTGAGCGATTGGCTCTAACTCCTTATTTCCAAGAGTGAGCAGTTAGCTCTAACTCCTTATCTCCAAGAGTGAGCAGTTGGCTCTAACTCCTTATTATTGATAGGTGCGTCGGACGGGGTCGACGACTTGATGGCGGCAACGGAAGCGAAAGATCGAGAGACCAAGGCTAGAAGTCATGGCTCTGATACCATGTTAAATAATATGAAACCCGTAAATAATATTATTGATGATGAAACGTATATATAGGATTACAAGAGAATCTAACGATATCATAACTTACCCTAACCTACCCTACAAACAAGGAAATAAAATATTATAACCTATATATAATATATTACCATATATCTAAATAAGCAATAAAATATGAAAAATTATTATTCTAGAATATGATTCTCTAACAAATTCGGCTATGTTTGATTTTGTTTTAGGTCTGGTCCAAATATTTGATCAAATTGTATTGGTTTGTACAATTTAGGTTAGGAAAAACTCAAAAAATCTAGTCCATTGATAAGAAATAATGACATCTGATGCGCGAAATGTTGTCATCATATCCGATGAAATTTCGTAGTATTTATTTGATGTCTAATTTATTTAAGTTTGTTCTTTTTAAATAATTATGTCTCATTTAATAATATATTTTGACTTACATTATTTATATTTAGTAGTATATTTAACTTAAGTCACTTATGTAAATATTTAATAATTTATTTAATTATTTTAAATTGTAATATATACAAATAAATCTTCATCTATAATATAATTATTACAAAATATTATAATATAATTTTTAATCATTATTTAATCACTAATAGACAAAAAAAATTGTCATAATTTGACTGCTACAGTAACTTACGTTCACTCTCAAAACAAAACCAAACACTATCTCACAAAAAAAACACAATCAAAAACCAATTTTTAAATTAAACCAAACACTATCTCACCAATAATCTATCTCACCAATAATTAAACCAAGCACGTATCCCGAAAAAATTTCACCAACAATTCTCACCAAAATAACCAACCAAACATACCCTATGTAATTTGCATGTTTAAACTAACTATCTTAAGTTTAAATTTAATATTTATATATAATCCTACATAGAATTCTTATCTAATATATAAATATTTTAATTTATATAAACAACTTATTTTTAAAAGGGTGATATATATATATTCTAGAGTTCTATTATAATTATATGTATTACTTTGTAGATATATAACTTATTTTTATTAATTATTATTTATTATTTCACTCTTTGCCATTTAAAAGTAAAACACATTAAGAATAGAAATAAAATATTGCACATGCTAAAGCTCATTATAACTATGGATTATAGGGCAGTAGACATCCCATTATTACTAATATATACCAACCATATACTACCTGTAAAACTCCACAGTCGAAGAGGACAACAAACATTTCCAATTGAGTATAAAATTAACTAAGGCAAGCAGATGCATCCGAAACTGAATACTAGTCATGAAATTAGCTCAATGAGGTTAAACATGTTACTTAAGAAAATGAACAACACTTTTGCAAACTAAAGATAAAGGAATCAGAGACAAATCGCAGTAGCCAAACACCAAAGCTCATGGAGGTCCACGACACCTCAATATCTGTTCTATATTCCTTTTCAACACGCCTCGGTTCTGTCAAAAACAAAACAAGCTTTATAGAAAAGATTTCAACCTCAAGAGCTTGTAGAATGTAGCCCATAAATGATATAAAAACCAAACACCAGAGTTAAATTAAGGTACTGAACATACCTGTGCTTAACAAAAGAGCATGACTTACAAAGCTCAATATATTTTCCTTTTCCTCTTGCTTTTTATCATCATCATCCATCATCATCATCAGAAAGTAGAGTTCTAGGGAACCCATTTAGATCTTCTTGTAGTGCCATTGCCAACAAGCTCCATCAAGCATGAGCGAAGCTTGTTTCAAACTGAGACGAGCTGAGTAGACCACTAAGTGTATAATGCAAGATGAAGCACCACCACTCAGCATATCCCAGTTTCTAATGCCTGCACCCTAGTTAGATGGGCCGAATGTGCTGCCCTAGCAGCCACCATATCAAACCAAGCCCATCTATACCCTGCCAGGGTGCAGGCACGGCCCAAGCCCCTCATCGGGGCCGGGCTAGTCCAAAACTCGTATCAGGTTGCTGCTGATGAGACTGAAAAAGAGAAATAAGCAAACACTTGGTCATATCATAACAGTTTTTATTAAGAAAAACATCAGTTAGGAGATTCAAATTGCGCAGATAGCAAATAGCACTTCAATAAACAAGACCAGAAAGCAGAATATAACACATAAGGCTTCCAAACTGACAGTCTTGTGTGAATGAATCTGTAGCAGTGACACAATTGCTTCATCAGAAATTCCCTTTCCAGAAGTCAAGAGAAGTATTGAATAATTTACTCACAAAGACAGATGCTACTTAATCATTTCATCGACAATATTTTTCTCTCCCAAGGTGGTTCCCCGCAGTAGTTTCAGATGGTCTTCCCTCCGATGGAGTTGGTAGATGTGCATGGAAGCAAACACTATTTTAAGCTAAAGAATAAACCACCAAAATCAGCACTCCGCATTCGTCTTACACACATCTCCATGTATCCCAAAAAGCTTGCTAGGGCAGAGGATGTTTGGCGCAAAAAAGATCTACATTTCACAGATGCTTAAGTTCACAAAGCACTTCTTTTCATAGAAACATAAGACCTAATATCAACACCTAAGGTCTCAACAGTACCACTTACAAATGAACATGGATTGACACAAAATAATCAACGGAAAACCCTATAAATAGCAACTTCTGTTATAGTCTGGAAATGAGAAGTGGAGTGATAAAGTCTGGAAACAAGAAGTGGAATGATATCATGTTAACAGATTATTAAGCACAACGATGGTTAACACATCATCTACCATGAACAATTTGAAAAATTAAAGAAAGAGTTGAAAAAATGGCATGCAGAACTTCACATGATCTGGTAAAATCTATCCTACGTCCAAAAGTTTCTTTCTTAGCTAAGAGAGCATGATTTTCTTTCTTCTATAGTCTATCACCTCATGGGAACATTCAGAGAATCTTTGCCCTGATCTTTATACTGCTCTTATCCAACCTTCTTCCATTACTCTAATTCTTAGGTTTATAGATAAGTATTTCCGATACACCTGTCATAATGCAAGACAGAGTTAGTAACACAACACGAGACCAAGTTCCAGTACTTTGGGTATATTTCATGTGCTAAACCAATGAAGAAGTCAAAACTCTTCAGCCACCAAGCCTCAACAGGAATACAACTTTGAACACATAGCGTGTAGTTATGTATTTGACCAAATGGATCTGTACTCTATAATTGCTAGTTTGGCATATATTCTTCAGAAAAATGAGTATACAGCAGCAATATGAGATGGCATGGTAATTAATTAGTGCAAACCCAAAAGGATGTCTAGCTGAGAATTATCTTCATAATTTTCTCATTAGAGAGAGAAGAGGGGGAGCAGGGAAGGCAGGCTGCAAGTTCCATGATGGTCAGTCCTGGTAAAACTATGGAGAACACAGTGTGGCAGTGTTTGTCAAATACATGAGTCGGACAAGAAATTGCACGAATGGAATAAAAAGTGCAAACATGCACATGAGGCAGCAAATCACCACATTCTTTAAACATATTTCCTTGAACCAGACAACAGAGACAAATCAATGTTCTCTACTCATTTCCAACTATTATTCATCAGTATACACAATGGAAGTCCAGAGAGATATACGGCCCTTTCTCTTACAGATGATTTAAAATGTAGATCTCTACTAAACAGAATTACAATAGTTATCCCGAGTCCTAATTGCCTTTAACAAACAAGCATTAAATGCAATCAGTATTAAATTAATGTGCTCCACATAAGAAACTTCCCTATGAAGAGCCTTGGACAGACTTTAATGAAATTTCATATGCTGCATCTGGCATCATAGTTTACATACGCATAGTTCAATATTCACCTTCAAAGTTACCTCTTGGAGCCTTTAATTAGATATCAAGTGCATTGCTAGCATTCATCTTACTTAAAAAAATTATGACTTCATGTTTCCTTCATAAAACTCGAGTAAAATGAAAAGGACGTAAATTATAAATAAGGATTAAGAAATATAGGTAGGTAACTTATGAGAAGAAGAAAATAGACAATAATTTGTAATATTGTGTTTGTGCTTCACGTAAAACACGATATCCTGCACTATTAACATTTAACACTTGAAAATCTACTAGAAAACAATAAAGTACCTCCTAAAGCCTCACACAGACTTTGTGCATATTTTTTTGTATTGTATACATATTGGCCTTTTTCCTTTTAAGATGATTCTTATTTAGTAGGCAGCTAAAGAGTCGCCAATTGTACTCTATGCATCATGAGAAGGGTATAAAAGATAAAACTTTCTATGGATGCCAAATATAACAAGTTCATGCATTTGCTTTTCATCCCAGAATTTAACAGCTTCACTGAGATCGCCCTCTCCCGCTAAGGCACGGAACATTTATAGGAACCTTTTCTTCATATATGTAATAAAATTACTTATACTGCCCAAAAGATAAAAAATTAAAACTAGTTATTCATCAGACAAGGATCATGGGGAAATCTCTACAGAGGGTTCCAGACGCAAAAGATACAACTTCAACTCCTAGTGTTGTGGCCTTTGCGCTCATTGACGTGTTAGGTAGACATGACCCTGGAAGATTAGGACAACAGTGTCTTGGGGGTTTATAACTCTAACAGCTATTTTCAAGTGTTTTGAAACTGTAATAGAAAGACATGTTGCAACAATTCATCTCCCAAATCTAATTGGAAGATAGACGCAAGTTATCTTATTTCTTTCTATCCCTTTGATAAATATGGACAAGCAATCATTTTATTTAATGGCAAATGGTAGGCTGGTAGCCATCCAACAATTGGTGAATTTCTCAGACCATAAAAATGACAAGTTAAAACTCACATATACCATACCTGTGAAAAGGGCTGGTGAACCGGTTCAAGATTATGAATATATGGAAGTCCAGCCCGTTGACTAGGATACTGAGTAGGATGCAAATAGAGACCAGGGTTGGTGTGTGCATTGACATGACTGGAACTATATGGAGACAGCATCGTCTCAGCAGGAATATACCCAATACCAGCAGGAGCAGATGGAGCAATCCATGTCCCAGGTAAGTGCTGGGGAAGTGACCGAGGTTGGTGCTCCGTAGAAACTGGGGGCATATGACTTGATCCAAGCTGTGGAAATTCAGTATTGTAGTTTATTGCAGGTGCATACATAGGTTGAACAGTGTATGCACCTCCACTAAATCCAAACCCAGGGTCAAACCTTTGCATGTATCTGAGGCAAATATCAAAATATTAGTTCAAGGCGTCGTTATGAACAGCAGGTCAATCATTCAAGCAACTATACAAACCAAAACTGAATTTGCTCAAAAACAGATCCTACATCAGAGAAACGATGAGTACAGGAACTCTCCTCTATGTATATTAACGCTGGAACTAATGAAATGATTAAAAATATAGGAAAAGAATAAATTTTTATCTGATCAATAAATTTGATACAACGATCGGATGTTGAAAACAAACAACTTTGCAAAATAATCAACAATTGAAAGACTTCACTTATAAAAGTTGTAGGTGTGCTACAGAAAATGCACATATATTACGTAAACAAAAGAAGAAAATGACATCATACTGATGATCATACATAACATGAATGTGGAAGCATTTTTAGAGAGTAAGAAAGGAAAGAAGGGAGGAAGCCGAAGAAACTAACATATACCTGTCGTAGCTCCTATTATAGTCAGGATCATGACGCTCCACTTCACGATCCCGAATGATAGCCACCCTGTTATTTGTCTTTGACCTTCCAATTGGCTCTTTCTCTACCCTACTCCTAGTTAATCTATTGGTAGCCGTAGAAGAATCAGACAAACTTCTGCTGATAATCACATCAGATCCACCACCTGGAAAGACACGCTCTTTGGCTTTTGTTGCTCCCAATGAACCATGCTGGAAATTATCCTGAACCTTAGGATGGATTTCCGGTTTTGCACTGGAACTCCCACCAGAACTGTTGGAACTAAATATCCGTGCTCGTGCCCTATTATATTCCTCCTTCCTTTCCTCCACACTTTTAGAACTATTTGATTTTAGGGAATGCGCATTTGAATTACTATTAGTCTGTGACCCCTTTTGCGGCCTCTGCTTGATTGCAACCTTAATAGCACCACTCTCTTCAGTAGGTAAATTTACAGGAATGTCAGCAAGACGAACCAAAGGAAGCCGGATATTAGAAGTCTTTTGAACAATAATTCTGGAGCCAGATCCATCAGGCAGATTATTATCCAATAAAACCATGGACTGCAGTGAGTAGTGCTGGGCCACCCGATGTGCAGCCAAGCGTAGGTAAGAAGTAGGCAGCTGTTGGAACTCCATCTGCTCCCTAGTAGGATCACGAATGAACTTCTCCACATCCTGCTCCATCCGCAAAACTGAATGAACAAGGAACACAATTGAGAATCATAAACAAAGACCATAGATAATGTTTTAATGTAACACGAGACACGACCAATAACACAAAAGTCCGTAATTAACCAGTACTGAAGCAGAGTTGTAACTAATAATTCAGAAAAAGTGAAAAAGGTCTCATAAGCCATCCTGCAGGGTGCACCTTATTAAAGCAAGGCGCATAATTACAAATATAAATATTATATCTTACATCTATAATGTTAGTATTCTTAACTGCAATTAATAAACAAAAGCATCTGAAGATAAAAAATAATAGATCTAAGTTCAAACGAGATATTTATTAGTTTCAGCTAAACTTTGACAAATTCAACATCAATTTAACATTTCAACTGATTTTAGCAATTCAATTAATTACTTGCGCAATTTTAACAACTAGTACAACAAATTAACAACACATAGGCAAGTTTCAACAGTAAATTTACAAGTTTCAGCAATAAATTTACCTATTTCAGTTCTACACTCAGTAATTGAAGAGAATATCAACCATTTTTCCTATTTTCAGCAAAACAAACAATACACACCCTCAAAAAATATACATTCAGCAAATAAAAAAGGGATGAAGAAGATCGTAAGAGAAGAAATTGGCTAAAAAGTACCTTGAAAATTTTAAGAAATTGAGACAAAAGGAACTGACTATGAAATATGAGACAAAAAACTCATGAAACCAGAGACAGCATAAATAGCTGAGGTGAAAAATAGCAGTAGAAAGAAGAAAAGGACATATTTGATGTCTGGGTTATAAAACCGTGGCTGCTAGGAAAGAAGATAAAAGACCTTTACCCCTGGGCTGTTAAATTGTGGGGCTGAGGAAGAAGAAAGAAGAAGATAGAAGGCGCTTGGGTTCAATTTGACCTAGGACAATTAATTCTTTCAAAACCCAGTGCCTCCTGCTCAGAGAATGGTGATGCCCGCCTTCCCGAAAATGGCGATGGACTTGCACAATGGCAAGCACACGTTTAGTGACACTGAGAAGAAAACATTACCTCATTCACGCCAAGTAAACTATACTCTTTCATTTATGCAACTTATCTGATGCAAATTGGTGAGTAGCTTTTAAGAAGTGTAAAGTTTCACAAAGCACCAATGCCGTATGCTTTTATGCAATTTGGAATTAAAAAAAAACTGAGAACTCGCAGAAGTTTAGGGTTATAAGAGATAAACTGAAACTCCATTATAGGAAATCTGCAATTCTTCTCAAGTATTCAACGCGGAGTAATAGGACCCCGCAATGACAGTACGGAGTACAAAACAGAAGTTGAGAAAAGTGTTTTCAATATAAGTGATAAAGTTAATATGTTGATAAACGGTCATGTAAAGAGGTAGAATATTCCAGATCAGGAAATCACCATGGTCTAATACAAATGAAGTTTCTGTTGAAAGTAATCCATTCTTGTATCCTACTCACAGAAATTTCACCAACTTGTATCTTTGATGCTTCCTTTGACTATATGTGAGCTATAGTATGTAGATCTTCGTGCGGAGGTGAGCAGACCCATAAAGACCAACTCTGTAGGGGGCGGTGAATGAAGAGATGGACAAAAGGGATTTATGTTCACCAACTTGTTAATACTAAATAAGCATGCATGCTAATACTCCTTACTTCAGAATTGTTAACACTTAACCCAATAGCAGTCCATCATATCTAACTTGAGTCAGCTCTACCTACCTGGATCAGCAGTTAGATTAATATGAAAAATGGCTTCTTCTCGTCGACTATTCAGATTTCAAATGTATGTTTCTGTTATAATCTCAAAGTTTTCACTTATGTTCCTGGCCAATCTTGATAATTTTAGTCAACCAATAAATGAAAAGCACATTCTCCTGTAATACTTGCAACCAGGTCATCTAGAAAAACTTTCTTAAGTCCTTTGTTCGAGTAATATACCATCTTCTATCGAAAATAATCTACTTAGTCTCCTTACTCATTCAGACATTCAGAAATCAGCTTAGATTGATTGTACCACATATTAAAGAGAATGTTCCCTAAAACATTTCATGTCATAACACTTCTTTCAAAAAGTGAAAACAACTTCATCAACAATTGATATAACGAATTAGTTATGGATACCATGAAAATAAGACATTAATCAAGTCACTTATAGCATGTTCAGTTAAGTAACACAAAAATCACAAAGTGAAATACTGAAAATAGACATCATCGACTCATGGATGGATAACCCTAAATTACACCCACAAAATAAAAAGAACTCACCGGATAGGCGTTCACGAGGATTCTGAATGGCTTCCCGCAGAAACTGATCCACAGTGTTAATCAAATCATCTGTCATACCGAAACCCGAACCAGAACTGGAATTGAAATCAGAACCCAAACTGTCGGCGGAAATCTCAACTTGATTATTATTATTATTAGATGTGCTGCTGATGCTGGTATTATTCTTGGAATCATCCTTAAGCATGAGACGGCGCATGCTGGCATCCACGTCAGCGACCTCCCACGACTCCGCCGGGCTTTCCTCAAACGACGCCGGCGTTGCAGAGCCCTCCATAGACAATCGCTTCTTCTAGAATAAGAATAATAATAAAAATGCGATTAAGAAGAGATAGCGAGCTCGATTCGAGAACAGCAAATCATCAAATAGAGCTGAAATTCGAGCCTACTCCCCCGTTGAATTTCTTCATCTGAATCATGATCCGTTAGAATGATTGATTTTGGGGGGAGAACAGTATTCTCTTATTAGGTTAGGGTTTCGAGAGAGAGAGAGAGATAGGGTTTGAGATTGTTTTTAATTCTTCTGAATTAATTAAATTATTGTTCGTTTGCTTTCTGTGGTAGAGATTGGCACGTGCACGCCACGTGACGTTCTCTTGTCTTGGGATGGTGGGTGGGAGGAGATTTGGTTTCGGATTCTCAGCGGTGGAAATTCTTGGCATTGATATGTCAAATTGATCGAATCGAATAGTATAGTATAGAATAGAATAGCCCAACAATGGAATGTGTATGGACTATATTATTAAAAATAATTTTGGTCATTTATCTTACATATTTTTCAGATTTAATCATTTAACTTAAGAGAGATTACATTTTTTGTCTTTTAGCTTGCTGCTTAAAATAAATTTGCCGTTCAACTATTAGTTTTTTGAAAAGTTTATAGTTAACCATAATAAGGCCCAATATGCTTCTGAAATAAAATTAGATATTTATAAGTCCAGTCTTCCTTTTAATTGTTTTATAAGAGTATTCTAAGTTCTCATTTTTACTGACTAGATCCAATCACACGACTGCAAACAATGATTCGTAGCACTTAGCTCCTTCAACAATAACATGCCTATTTCATTTCATACCTTCTAAGAGAAATTTCAGAATGAAAGCCTAACTTGAACTTTGAAACGACAAGTTGGAACAAAAGCCCAAAAGTTAATTGATGAAATAAAACTAATATTGTATAGATATTTTATACTTTTTCTATGGGTGCAAGGGTTGAAACATCTTCGGTGTATTTTCTCGAACTCTTTTGGGATTTCTACCTGGATTCTTTTTGAATATTGTTCCAACAAAAGTTGGGTTGCATTAGTATGAAAATACATACCTTCACGCATCGAACTATCATCTTGAGTATTATTTGATGCTATACTTTCTTCCAATGGTGGGAGCGTCAGTGGTACAATTGTGATAACCTAGTTAGGTTTGACATTAACTAAGTCCATCATCCCAAATTGGGAGAAAGATTCGGCTAATTCTTGTAAATCAAATAGATCAACTCTTAATACCTCCATTATTTGATACTTTTTAGGATATCATTAATTCTATCTTCTTGTGTTTTGTGTTTTGGGCCTCTGAATTTCCGTTGCCTTACATTTTCTGGTGTAAAAGGGTCATAGGCCAAAAGCATCATGGATGCGGTCCCTATTGGATGTTCTAATGTCACTCTTCCGCTTTTTCGCGTAGATCTGAAACTTCTTTTTTTACATTATTTTGACTTCGTAGGTATATGAATTAACCTATGACCATAGTCCTCAACTGTCTTTTGAATTCCTCTAAGATTTTGGGAGATCTTAGAGGAATCAATTTCTATTTCTGTCTATTTCGGACAAAACTTTCTCTTCTCGTAACTGATTGAACATTTGTCCGAATGTTCCATTCTTATTTAAATTTTCCCCATTAGAGAATAAAATAATAATATACAATAATAGTTAATTATTTCATCAATAAAACTTAAGGCTTTGATACCATTTTGCGGATATATAACTAAGGTGTCTTTAAGTGACAGTTTTCAAGACTAAAAGTGTATTTTTCTTATGAAAATTGAAAAACGTGCATTTCGTTAATTATTTAACGTAAGTTTAACGGCACGGACTGCATTTGTTCGAAATTCGTAAGTTGAGGACCTAATGTGTTGAGTTTGTAACATTAGAGACCAATTCTGCTATTGGAATCTTGTTTAGGGACGAAATCTGTAACTACCCCACCTTTTTATATACTGGAGAAAAAAAGACATAGGAACTATCAAGCACAGAACTCCAAAAAATAGCAATGTATGGTGTCGGGCACTTTTCGGACACGGACACGCCTCCGACACATGTCGGACACGGCTGATTCGTGTCCTTGGATAAAAAATAAAAATATATATCTTGACACGTTTCGAACACCGCCACACGGATTACGACATGGGTGTCCACTTTTGTTTAAAAAATAAAATATTTGGCGTCAAAATATAAAATACAAAAGTATAGAAACTAAAAATTAAAAAAACTTCGTTTTTATTAATAAAGACTCCACAATATATGAAAGGTGAGACATAAGCGAGAGATTTATGTGGATATGCTTTTGAGTCGACTGATGGCGTTGAAATTTTAAAAAATAAAAATCTCCTCTTGATAAATCAAAATTGGAACATGATTTGTTTGTCAATAAAATTTGTTAAAAACCACTTAATATTGTGATATTTGACCAAACATTAAATAATTATACTCTTTATATTTGCAATATTTATATGACGATTTGTGATGCACAGACACTTCAAAAAATCACAACGTGTCGTGTCGAACACCTGATCGGACACGACACTTCACTGACACTCTCCGACACCGTGTCCAATATGAAAATAAATTTGTCTGTTTAATAAAATAAAAAAATTAAAATATGAACACCGTAATGGACGCAGTCAAAGGGTGTGTCACTATGTATGCATTATTTGTGACATTTGATGCAATGTTTTAAAACCCAACCCAGCCCGGGCGGTTCAACCGGTTTGACCCGGACCCGGGCCTTAAAACGAACCGATCTAACCCACAAACCCAGTTTTGGTCAAAAACCGGTCAATTTGGTCAAAAACCGTTCGACCCACCGGTCGAACCGGTGACCCGGTAAAACCGGTTCCGGGTCAATCGAACCGTTCGATTTTTATAAATACCAAAATTCAAGCTTAAAACTTAATTTTTTCGCAAAAAATCACCAAACTTCTATTATTTTACTCATCCAACATGATTCAAAGAAAATTTCTCAAGAAAATCTTTCATTCGAACAAATCAAAATATTATTTGTAAAATTCTAGTCTTTTTCGTTTTAGTTTGTTGGTTTGTAAATTATTAAAACTTTTTAAGTTTTTTTCTTTAAAATTGATGGTTTATTATATAATGATGTAGCAATTATATCATTTGTGATGTACATTTGATTTTTGTTCCATAAATTCGAAAATTATATCAATTGAACATAATTTTGCTTATTTATTTAAAAAACTCTCCAATTTTTTTTTATGATTTTGATATAAATATATGAACTAAAAATAATTTTGAAAATAGGAAATATCAAATTTTTTATGTTTTAAAATTTTATAATAAATATTAGTATTTTATTTAATATTTATTGCGTAATTATGACGTCACTGGTTCGACCGGTATTGACCCAACGGTTGAACCAGTGACCCGTGACCCAGTCAATTTTCCGGGTCGATGACCGGGTTGGGTTTCAAAACATTGATTTGATGTTATTTCACTTATTTTTTTTATTTTAAAAATTGAAGTATTTATTTTTCTTTCAACCATATAATTTACAAATCAAATACAAATTTATTGTGTACAATAGTCATTCTTATATTTTATTTCTTTAGCCAATCATATTTAAATTCGAATATAAAGATTAATTTATATATTTTAATGTAAATTAATGTACATATATATGTATATGATATATATATACACATTTTATTAGTAGTTTCGAGATCGTGTCGTGTCGTGCGCCGTGTCTCGTGTCCCGTGTCCGTACATCATATATGACGATTAATGTTTTGATTGTTATTTCACTTATTTGTATTAGAAATTGAACAATGAAGCATTTTAAATTTGTTATATTATATTCTGAGTTTATTCTTATTTTTCATTTGTTATTTGATTTAATGAGTACTGATTGAGTAATTGATTTTTTTGTGACATATCGAGCTTTACAAACAACAAGTAAATTATATTATATATATATGTGTATATATATTAGTACCGTGCTGTGTCCTATGTTTTTTGAAAAATACCGTGCCATGTCGTGCCCCCATGTTTGTGCTTCATAGCATAAGAATAAACCCAAATTTGTTCCCCAACTAATGTGGGATAACCCACTTCAAACATGCAACTTTGATACTAAATTTCTCATTCGTTTCAAAATCAAATTTAGAAATTCAAAATACTAAAATCAGTTACTCGAAACATAGAATAATGTTATTCTGTAATATTTAGCATCTCATATACCTGTGATGTTCGAATTCCTCATTAAACAGAGGTGTCGAACCCATTTTGTATATCTGAATTTTCCAACAGAACCAATCTTAAACTCTACACTACTGCTGATATAAACATAACTCTATATACACACACATATATCAATAAGAATAAGAAGAAATAATTAACTCAAAAAGAATCAACTTTTAATTTCTATTTGACTGAACCCACCATAAACATCATTTACAGGAAATGTTCTATTCAAACGTCTCAACGATTGATTCGAAACAACGTTTTTCTTATACAGAGCATTAGCAAGCTCCATAGCCTCAGCCCGCCACCCCGAAAACCCGATACCTTCAACCAACAAAACGTACGTCGTTTCATTTGGTTGGCAACCCTTTTCAACCATTTCCGCAAGCACTTCAATAGCGTTATCAATTCTACGAGCTTTACACAAACCAAGTAGCAAAATGTTATAAGTCACAACACTTGGTAAAAACTCACTCTTTTTCATATCCTCTAACAATTCAAGAGCATTATCAACCATCCCATCTCTACAAAGGCATGATATAAGTGAGTTATAAGTGATTTCATCAGGATCAATCTTTTTCACAATCATTTCGGTAAGTAAATGCAAAGCTCTAGTTCTATCTCCATTGTTCCATAATGCACTCATCATAGTGTTATAAGTACTCACATCCGGTGGGCACCCATTTTCCGCAAGCTTACCAAAAACTTGTAAAGCTTCATCAGCATTACCGTTCTTGCACAATGCCGAGAGTATAGTGTTGTAGTTTGCTATATCGGGATAACAACCACTAGAAATCATGTAATCCATGAAACCAATGGCTAAATCTAGTCTACCTTCTTTGCAAAGGGCTGAAATCAATGGATCGTACGTGTAAGTATCGGGATTTAAACCCTCATCCATCATGATCTTTAACAAGTTTATTGCTTCGTCTAATTGTCCTTCTCTACACAAAGAACTTATTAATATGCTATAAGTAACCACATTTGGTTCACAATTTGTCGAAAACATTTCAATCATAAGCTTTTCGCCAGCATCCCATTTTCCTTGATTAAGTAAAGCCCTTAACAAGATATTGTAAGATATCACATCCGGCTTACAATTTCTCTTCACTAAGCTTCGAACGAATTCAAAGGCCTCATCCATTAAACCCTCTTTACACATTCCTCTAATAATGGTGTTGTAAGTATACATATCGGGTTGTAAGCCTTTAGACAACATTTCATCGAAAAGATTCATAGCTTCACCAACACCTACTTCAAGAATTGTTGCTTCTATTAGGATTGTATATGTAATAACAGTAGGCTGACAATTATCTTCTATTAACTGGTCCAACATCTTCATAGCTAAATTAAGCTTCCCCCTATTGCAAAGACTGCCAATCATGATATTATACGTTACAACATCCGGCGAAAACCCTCTAGCCCTCATGCTACTCAGCATTTCATTAGCTGAATCGATCCGATTCATCTTACACAAACCACTAATGAAAGCATTGTATGCAAATATATCAGGCTGCCCATATTTCTCAAGAATTCTCATAACTTTAACAGCTTTATCCACACTTTTGGAGTTGAAAAAGCCTTTTATGAGCTTTGTGCAAAGAATAACATCAGCTTTATGGCCCAAATTGACCATGCATTCAAGGAAATAAAGACCCTCATCAAAATTCCCAGCTTTGCAGGACCTATGTAGCACTTTGAGAAATTGGGCTTCTTTAAAATCATTATATGCAGGCAGATGGGGTGGAGATTTTGTTTGAGAAGAACTAAAACCCTTAAGAACCCTTTGTGGGTTTCTTGTATATTTCATAGTTTTGTGGTCACCATGGCTATTACATCTGAAAACAGAGGTGTGTTGAGAGTTGTTTGTAGTGAGTTTGTGTTGGGTAAAGATGAGATTTTGAGGGAAAAACTCACCATATAAAGCAGCTGTTGTCATTAGTATCAACTAATTTCCTTAACTTGTTCACTTCTCATGGAGCATTATCTTTCTTGTTGTGACAAGAATTACAGAAAAATTACCTGTGATTCTTAAAAAGATGGAGCTTGGAAACTGGGAAGTTGGCAGTAAAACTTGTGGATATTAATATGATTTATTGCCTTTCCTTTGGATAAGAGATCTTTTTTATATGTTGTTTTTTGTGTCCATTTTAGGATAAGGGGTTAAAATGCAAAGAAAGTGGGTTCACTGGTTCGGATCCGGGTCGGGTAACAATTACATAATAAATTCTGGTCCACGGGCCAAAACCCAAAGCGTAATAAGTTCATTCTTTTTGTGTGCAATTCTGATGATGATTCTTTGAGTAATTTGAAGCTATTCATCTTTTTCTCAACTGGGTTCTTTGTTGTAACTGTAATGCTTTCCTCCTGTGAAATCATTTAAACATTAAGTTCAAACCCAGTTCTTGATTATTCTTATCCGTGTGTTGATTTTTGATTGAACACAAATAATGGGTGTCGGATTATCTGTTCTGATAGGCCTAAAGGCCGCAACTTTATTCATTTTCTTTGCATCTCTTAGAATTTTTCGCTTCAGTTGCTTCCCATTCCGTTTCTCCACTCATCCCTCGTATAGTTCTCGGTTGCAATTGCTTCACATCCATCTATCAATCTGCCTATGCATTTGGGGAAAGGTCCCATTTCGTCATCGATTATGTTCGGTCCGTACTTGTATTTTGTGAGATCATTTCAGGCTATCAGAAGATTTACGTACAAGTGGTGAGGCCCAATACAGTGAAATTTGTGAAGGGTTATTTGTAGGAGGTGGTCTTATTCACTGGATAAGTTGCCCCTGCCCCCTGGTAACCCTGCTATCATTGATTGCACTTGTGAGCTGCCAAGGAAAAAGGTGTCCTCGGGGCATGCGTATTTGTGCATACGTACATGGGATAGAGTCTGCTGTCAAGTGGGCTTGTAGAAAGAGATCTCAAAACATTCCTATTTTTATCCACTGTGCTTTTGGTATGTATGCTCTAAACCCCTGGAAACACATTATAGCATTGCATATATGATCAAACCAGGTAGATCAGATTGTTTCTTTTATCAAATCACTTTATATAAAGCTAGATTTTCCATGCTTATTTTGATTTCGAAGTTTTGAACTCTCGCTTCATGGATAGCCTTGCTCGGAAATACTTTCCACCACCACAATATGTTTCGATAGATGTTCAGAAATTGCAAATACTGGTCTCAAAGAACTCATTTTCCTTTTCATTGAGGCATCAAGCTCCATTCTTTAGTTTAAGTACGTTGATCAGTCACAAGTATCATAGGATATCTGGTCACTTTTTATCTTCTTCCTGTTCCTTATATTCACTGGACAATAGGTCAAGGCTTGCTGAATGCTGTCCTCTGTTCGGCTATAGAAGTCAGAATTTCGCTATTTAACACCGCTCTTAGTTGTAAATTCGAAAATGGTGATTGTTGTGCTTGCTGATAGAATTTATGATGGACTAATTGCTTTGCTTGTGAGATTGTTTTTCTTATTTGCCTTTGTCTTTTCCCTTTTCCTGGGACTATATACAACCTCTGTTCTGTGAGCAATCATCATGGTAGAATAGTGAATTGAGTAGTTTTACACTAAATATAGAGTTCTGTTCTCATTTAATTTCAATAAACTTGTGAAGATGTTGTCTATTCAGTATTGACGGATTTAGTTATCATACGTGGAAGTGGGTGCTATTGTTTTCTTGTATTAGACTTCGTTCAGTTTGATTTCTACTATGAGAATAGATTATCAGCTCTAGGCAGTCAAACAAATGGTCGGTTGAAGCAGGGCACACTCTGATACACATGAAAGGAAAATCAGGCCTTTTGCAATCTGATCCAACATTGGCTTTACAGAGTATTCAGTTTATGTTAGCTATTTATATGATTGTAGCAAGATTCTATATACTAATCAGCTTCTTGAATATACTCCACATCTGAAAGATTTCAACAGTTGAATGGGATCCTACAGAGACATATAATTAATTAGTTTTAGCCTAGCTTTAGTGACGTAAAGTTTCAATTTTCCGTTAGTGTCAAGCTAAAACTTTGCTTTGTAACTGTTCTTGTTGTAAGTTTACTTTTCTTTAGAAGTGGATTTAAGTAACTCTGAAAAGGAACCATGGTCTTTTGATATCTTAATATGATAGTGGGACGTGAGCGATTTGAGTTTGCGGTGCTGCATCTGTAAACTGTTTTGGCGTTTTTCATGCGACAGTTTTGTGCAATGTTTGTGTTTCTCTGTTTTGGATTTTGTTGCTCACAGAAACCTTTTTAACATACTTAGGCTGATTACAGGATTAGCACTCATGCTCTGCACCGCTGTAGAACTAGGGCGGAGAGTACCCAGACCCAAACCGAACCCATGAATACCCACTAAAAATATTTTACCCGAACCCGATTGCATACCCTACCGGTCCAAAAAAAGTTAGACCCGACGGGTCGGGTACGTATCGGGTAATTGCCCACAAATAAACTTTGAATATTGTTCGGGTCTTTACCCGCGGTACTTTCAATGCGTAAAATTCAGGTAATGTTCTGGGTACAATACCCGCGGGTAAAAATTATACTAGGACCGAATTATCTAGTGTCATCGGGTCTGGTTTGAGTCAGGTACATTTAAACGGATCCAGATCTGGGCATTACCGGCCCATTGAGAAGCCCACGTGGAAGAATGGTCTAAGGAGCTATTGTCTCCTCCACCTAAAAGAAATGGACAATTTTAATTACATGGAAAATGTAGTAAATCTAAAGTATACATGGGAATTGTTTGTTAAAAGTTAACTTAGTTTATTTCTTAGACTGCAACTATATACTTGAGTTTGCAAAAACTGAATATAATAAACTCTTAACTTCTTCTGTGGTATATTTTGGAACTGTCTTTCCTCGAATATAAGGACGAAATTAATTTCTTGTTTTTACTTGAAATAGGCATGTCCGGTTATGTGTTTCTTAAAATGGCTAGAGCTGGGTTGTGATTGATGACTTATGTTATCTATCTTTATTTATTTATACTGTTATAAAAGTATAGATAATTTTGGGCGTTTTTTTTTTCAATTATAAAATAATATGATTGCCCTTATTTAAGTAATTTTTAATAATTATAAGTATAAAATTTTTAGTACATATTAAATTAAACACTTCCTTATAAAATCAAAGAATTATTAAAATGCACCATTTTCTATGAAATTGATGACCACTCAAAATTAGTGTTTAGCTTTTATTTTATACAAGTGTAAAAGTCTAGAATAAACTAATAGACCTTTAGACTTTAATGATTGACAGTATAACACTTTTAATAGTGACAAAATTATTAAATTTAGGGTTGAATTATATACATGTATAACATGTTATAATTAGCGTACAACTCTAGTTAGGTTGACGATGTATTAGTTGAGCAGTAATGAGCACATTCGCAGTATATAGGTTTTGTAATAGTAATAGGGCAAAATCATAAAAACTCATTTAAAATAATTTTTTTATATCCAGATACTATTTCTTAATTCAAAAAACTCATTAGACCAATAAATGCTCAATACTGAGGCCTAAATTTATAGAATTAATTATCATTAATCTTATATATAAAGACCTAATCAATTTTATTTTTGTATATATCATATATTTAAACCTTTTATATTTGTTATTGCTAATATTTACAAATTAATAACGTTTTCAAATTGAAAAACAATAACGTATATGAATTACTTTAATAAACTCGTGCGATTTAGAGTTATTTACTAGTTAAGAAAATACTTCTATAAATATAACAAATGGTGTACATTTTGGTGAGTTGATATGTGAATGTAAGGGTGTAAGTCGAGTCGAGTCGGTCTCGCGAGCCGAGTTGATTAGGCTCGAACGAGCTCGAGCCGGTTCGCGAGCCGAGTTGATTCAGCTCGAACGAGTTCGAACTCTTAGTCGAGCTCGAGCCCGAGCCCACTTGTCTTTGAAAAAAACTCGCGATCCGGCCGTGAACTTTTTTATTTAATTTAATATATTATTATTTTTATTATTATATTAATAAATATATATTAAATAATTAATAAATATATTAAATAATAAAAAATTAAAAAAATTTGGTTCGGCTCGAACCCAAGCACACGAGCTCGAGCCCTAAAAAATGATCGAGCTCGGCTCGTTGACACCCAGAAATAGTGAGGTAAAGCAGGAGCCGACCCCCCTTGATTGGAAAAGGTAGTGGAATGCCAAAGGACAGTCTAAGCTGACTTTACGTGGATCGCATGAGACAGCGACCCCTCAATGAATCATACATACACTAAATTATGATTATTATTAATTATATATATAATACCAACATTCATCGCTTTGTCTACATTATATATCATTACATCTCTCTAGAAACTCCAGCATCGATCTTGCTTTCTCCAGGTTTCTCTCTCATTCGATTTTTTTTTCTTTTTCACTTTGTTAAGGGAGATGAATCACTGTCTTTCTCTTGGATCGTAGTATGATGTTGTTTTCTATGATCATTGAATAGATTTGTTGCTTTTGAATTTTGATTTGTTCTTTCTGGATGCAATTATAAATAGTTGTTGAAAGAATTCATTTGGCAGCTTGATTTGGGGTTTCTGAAGTTCATTGTTGTTGTTTGCCTAAATTTCACCTAATTTTATTTGGAAATCTCAGTCTAATTTTATGTTTTGTTAGTAACTGGGTAATCAATTTTCTTCAATCCTACCTGAAATTTTGAGCTTCTTATGATGATGTTTATGTCTTTGATCTGCGTGCCTAAACCAGTTGAGTTGAGTGGAATCCGATCTATGGTAAAACTTAAAGGCACCAACTCAAGCTCTTAAAGTATATAAACTATAATTATCACAGGCCTAGATTTGGCTTCAGCTGGAGTAAGAGGAATCAAGCTCCAGTTTGTTCTGTTAGCTCCTTGTTTTTCTTCAAACTTCAAACAATTTACTTTTGCTAAAAGGCATATTTAGCAGCATCAGTTAAGTGTTTGGTATTTAGTTCTTAGGTGAAATGACTACTTCCTTTTCTACAATACAAATACATATTTTATGTTGTCCAAAAGTCCATGTAAGAGAATTAAGATAGCTTGCTAATGATTACGATTCTAGATCTCTCCTTTTGTGTTTAGCTCATATTTGGCACCTCATAACCCGTGCTGTTAGCTCGTGTTCCCCAAGAAACTTAAAACTTGATTGGAAAAGGGTTTCCCCTGACATATACTGTTTGGCATCCTAAGAAATGAAGTCTTAATGTTGAATTTAATGTCCTGTTCTTCAGATTTCATCGAACTAAATTTGTATGATTCTGTTCTGTGGAACTAAGGAACTATCTTCTTCATGCATAATGCAGTTTGGCCCCATTTGCTAAAATACAGGAAAAATGTGTATTCTTGAACTCTTATTCTGGTTTTTTTACTACTTAATCATTACTAAGATCTAGAATCTTACTTTTCTTACTTGATTCAATATGGGTCGATTAGATTGAGAAAAAAAAAAAAACGATTATATTGTTTATTATCGCAACTTCTCAATCCTGTTACGACTTATGATTCTAACTTTTCTCAACTTAATTTTTACGACTCAGGAGGTATTAAAATGTCGAGCGTCATCATTCCTTCGTCTTTCTCACTCAAAACTCGACCCTCAATGAACTTAGCGGTATCAAAACCAAAAGCCAACTGTTTAGGGTCCGTGAAGAGCGTTTCAAGAGCATTTGGATTGAAATCATATTCCTCATTCAGAGTATCTGCCATGGCAGCAGTGCACAAAGTGAAACTGGTTTGTCCAGACGGTCAAGAGCATGATATTGAAGTCCCTGATGGTGAATACATACTCGACGCAGCAGAAAATGCTGGATTGGACCTTCCTTACTCGTGTCGAGCCGGGTCGTGCTCTACCTGTGCTGGACACATGGTTTCAGGGTCAGTAGACCAGTCTGAGGGATCGTTCCTTAGCGATGAACAAATGGAGGAGGGGTATGTACTCACTTGTGTTTCAATACCCAAATCTGATTGTGTTATTCATACCCACAAGGAAGAGGAAATGTTTTGAAAGGTTTTGTAGTACAAGATTTGTGTTGCTGCAGTATTGAATAAGCGAGTCTTTTCGTTCGAGATCGAACGTTGAATTTGTTGGTCCCCTGACTCACCTTGTAGTGTTCTCTACTCAGTTCCTTGGTTACTCTTTCTAGTTCCTTGGTTACTCTTTCTAGTTATTATGAATTTCAAGATTTTATTCTGAGTTTGTCGTAAGAAGACGTTGGAATTTTTGTCTTTTATAAAATTACAGTTTGATGATTACATGTAGGGTTGGCAATTTGGTTTAATTGGTTGGGTTTTCGGTCGAGTCTATTTGAGTTGGGTTTAAAGGGGGTTGAGTCCAATTGGGTTCAATGTCGAAAAATATGCATTATAGTTGGACCAATAAGGACCCAAAGTGGATCCAATAAAGACCCAAAATGGGCCCAATAAAGACCCATTATGAATCAAAGTGGTGTAGGAGGTTGTTGTAGAGTGTAGAATGTATCATTATTTACTCTAGTGAAAAATAAGTTTGACCCAAATTGACTCAAATTTGAAACCCAGTTTGACTAAAATATTATTAGAAGTCAACCCAGTTAGAACTAAATTGTTAAAATGTTAGGATTTAACCCATTGAAAACTTAGGTAGAAATACATGTATGGACAGAAATTGACACCCCCCTAATTTACATGTATAGCGTGGTTTCCATGTGATTGTCGACAGAGTTCTTAATAGCAAGTCGAAAGTAAACTGGTTGACGATATCTCTCTGGAGGTGTGTAGAGCTCAATTTCATCTATTTCCTTTTTATGTGCTTTAAGACATTGTCAGCTTAAGCAGATATGATTCTCCCTGTAATAACGCTCACATGTTTGAGTTAAGCTATTTACATGTAATCCTCATCTTTTACGGACAGCCTGAATTAGGAATCTAAATTTATTTTATTGGCTACCACCACAAAGAAAATGAATGAAAACACGAATGAGGGGTGGGTAACATTAGAGGCGCAACACTTGGGGCACTACAATTGGGAGATACGAAATCAAGCTTGGAAGCTCGACAAGATTCCAATTGGCTTGGAGCTGTGGATGGGTTTATATAGATCCAATAGTTCGTGAGGAAGGTATTTCATGGTTAAATTTCTCGTCTTTTTTTAGAAATAATTTGGTTGAGCAAGCTATGTATTCTTGTATTGGATGGCTAGTGTATAAAATTGTTGATGATGTATGAAGCCACTTGAGGAATCAAAAACCCTAACATGCCATCTATTCTCTTTTTCTATCATGGACGGGACCTATGATGCACGGACACGGGACACGACGCACGACACGACACTGACACGAAATACGGCATTTTAAAAATATTAGGACAAGTCACGACCTCGATACTTTTGATAAAATGTGTATATATATGTCATATACATATATATGTTTATTAATTTTCATTAAAATATATAAATTAGTTTTTTTCATTCTAATTTAAATGACTGGTTAGAGAATAAACTATAAAAATGACTATTGTAAATTATAAATTTGTATTTGATTTGTAAAGTTATATATATTTGAAAGAAAAAAAAAGTATTTATTTTTCACAATCATAAAAAATAAGTGAAATAACATCAAGTGTCACAAATAACGTATACGTAGCAGACATACTCTCTAACTGTGTCCATTACTGTCTTCATATTTTATGTTTTTTTTTTATTTTATTTAAGCAGACAAATTTATTTTTATATTGAACATGGTGTCGGAGAGTGTCGAACGAGTGTCGTGTCCGATCAAGTGTCCGACACGACACGTTGTGATTTTTTGAAGTGTCCTTGTATTAAAGATCCGATTCATTTCCCATTACACCTTTTGGGGGTGATGGGTGGTTTTCCCACATGGGGTGGGTGTGAAAAACCACCCACCACTCCCAAAATGTATGATGTACATGGGCCTGGACCTTTGGTCCCAGTCTATGATAGAATTTTCCCACTTCTTTGTGAAAAGAATTACGTGAAAGATTTTAAAAAATTATACAAAGTATTGTTTGCAAAAGAAATTTGATAAAAATAGATAAAATATAACACTGAAGACCAACTACAATCTTTTGAAGACCAACATTTATTTAGTGAAATGAAATATTATTAATTGATATTAAATTTATCATGGGATGATAATTTGATTTAATTCAGTTGGAGTTAAAATTATTTTTTCATAAGGTCTCTCCGCAACCTCAAATTGTAACTCTAGAAAAATAAATACTAAACAATTTAATTGTTATTGCCATCTTTGGCGTAACGAATGTTTTTCCATTTAACTATTATTGCCCTTTTAGATAAGCAATTATTTATTTTTATTAAAGTGTTTAATTTTAATTAATTATTTAATTGCTAGTTATAATTAGGTAATAATAATTATTAATTAAAGTGTTCAATTAATTGTTTTAGTCATAGTATGTATGATTTAATTTTTGATGTTATGCATGTCCATATTAAAATTAGTCCATCTAATTTATTTCTGTTGTGCATCAAAACACATGAACGAACAATCTTAATTTAAAGGAGAAACGAAGAATATATAACGCAAATAATTAGTAATTTTTATTCAACTCAATTATACAAAATTGAATTACATATGTGTAGGTGTAGATGTAGTAGATTGGTCTCCACAAGTCTTAAAGCAAATGCATTGGCGAAAAAAGCCTTCACATTTGCCATCGTCAAAACCTTCACTCTCACAAGTAGTAAGGCAATTTCTCTCTATAATGCATGGCCCTCTGAATAGCTGGCTTGCCGATGAACATAGCTTCCCTTCCACATCATTCTCCACTGTCATCATCCAAACAAAGCTTTATCAAACTAATAATAAATAGTTCTATTTATTCTAAACAATTATTTCTTGAAAAATCTTGGTTAATTACAAAAGGGTTTTTTTTTTTTTTTTTTTTACAAAATTCTAACTACACATAAGTTTGATGAAATACATAATTAATTTTGCATATTTTCTAATTGAGATGATATTTAAAATTTAGAAGAGAAGAAAGAAAGAACAAAGTTATTACTTACAGGAAACGAAGAGAAGAAAGAACAAAATCATGGTGGACAAACACTTTTTCCCCATGGTAACTACTAAAACTCCTTAAATATATATAAAGTTTATGAATTTGAAAGATAGAATGTTTTTTAATGAAAGGAACGGCTCAATTTATAGGGGAAACTATGGACAAAATTCTTTATGTACATTTGCCCACATTCATTTTCTGATAAATGGCCATTAGATTATACTCATATCTGTATTAAGTAGTTAATTGTTGGGGATATATATATATATATATATATATATCAAATATTCAAGCACGACAGTGCTTTTGTATCTCATAATTTTCATTTGTATGACTTTTTGTTTAGGGATATGAATCCATTTAATGTCAGCCATCCCAATCTTATTTGAGGTAAAATTGAAATAAGATCACCAAAGAAATTGAAAACATGATTAGGGATGGTTATGTGAAGGATCCGACATTGGTAATTCAAGAGTCAAGATCTTTTTCGTTCATAATTATAATACTCGGTCTCCTCCCGGACCCAAAGGATTTTGGCAAATTGAGATCCTACCCGATGGACCCAGTAGAATAATAATTTTAACAATTTTTATATGTTATATACTTTCATAACAAATAAAACATCATCAAATTAATATAAATACCAAGAATACATCCGAAAAGACAATTATCCAATACTTAAATGTAAATTCGTATTAGGTGGTATTAGAGTAAAATTTGCAGAATCTTCCCATGATGGGTTGACTTATTGCGGAATTTCCAACATCAGAATTTGCGCACGAGTTGAATGGATGAATGAATATCCTTAACCCGAATTCGACTGCGACAACGAACCTCGGTATAGAAACCTCAACCCGATGAAGTCATTGAACATGAACCTCGAAACGAAATTATGTTTACACCACAAACAAGATGGAAAATCGTTTGATAAGTCGGGAACGAACTCCACTGATATAAAATCCTATAAGTTAAAAAAAAACATTCTTGAAAAATGACGAGAGTTAAAACTCACAAATTTTACTCAAAATATTCTATTTTATTAATGAAAAACATAGCCTATTTATAGGCAAAAAACAAGAATATTAATTTGGGTAAAAATTCTATATAAAAGGATATTTTCCCAAATCTACTTCATACTAAAATAAAACTTTGCTAACTAAGTAAACTTTCGAAACAAAAAGGAACCTAATAAAAGAAGAATATCAATCCAAATTGATATCTTTCTTATCTATATTATTCTTTTTTACTTATCTAAAAAATTATCTAAATATATCTAAATCTATCAAAATATAAAATATAAAAAAAATAAAATATATATAAAATCCTAATAATATTCCTATCAACCTCTAACCTCATCAATGGTTGAGGAACCTACTTTTTGACCTCTTTTCAGAGATTGATAGGGAACCTATGAAAAGAGTCAGAGGTTCCTCGCGAAACCGTCAAAGTTTGAATTAAAATTAATTTATAAGGCATGTGCTTTTGATAAAGGTGCATTGGATAGTTTTTGAACTACCTCAATTTTTATCTTACTTTTTTGAAACTTTTTTCAAAACTATAATATTTATTTAATTTTTCAAAACTATAATATTTATTTAATTATTCTCCATATTCATATTGATCTTGCCTAGGGATGATAATCAGACGTAATAAAATGAGAATCCTCTTTGGACCCGTCCCAAAGGGACCGACAATGAGTCCAAGTAAATGAGAATAGGTCTGATACTCAGTTCAAAACTAGATTCGAGTCCAGCAAATACTCGTCCCAGTCTTGAATTCGAACTTGGACTCGGACTCGGTCATTAATAATATTCTTTATAATATATATTTATTATTTAATTTATTACTTAAAAATAATAAAAATTGCTATTTTCCAAGTAATAACTTATAGTTGATGGTTTATTTGATATTTATACTTGTTTAAACATTTGGAGATGACTTTATCTACTTAAATTTGTATTTATTTTGAATGAATTTACATTTAAGTATCGGATAATTATCTTTTTTAGATGTACTTTTGGTGTTTATATTATTTTGATGATGTTTTATTTATTACGAATGTGTTTGAGCACATACTATATAAAAAATATTAAAATTATTATTCTAACGGGTCCATCGAGTAGAATCCCAACTCGCCAAAATCCTCTTGGCCCCGGATGGGACTAAGTATTTATAAATTATGAACGAAAAAATCCTGAGTCTTAAATTATCAATTCCGAATTCTTCACATTGCCATCCCTAATCATGCTCTCAATTTCTTTTGTGATCTTGAATCAATTTTACCTTAAATAAGATTGGGATAGCTGACATTAAATGGATTCATATCCCTAAACAAAAGGTCATACAAATGAAAATTATGAGATACAAAAGCACTGTATTGCTTCCATATTGTTTAGGTACATATATATTAACTACTTAATACAGATATGATTATCTTTAATGGCCTTTTATCACAAAATGAATGTAGGCAAATCTACATAAAGAATTTTGTTCATTGTTTCTCCTATAAATTGAGCTGTTCCTTTCATTAAAAAACATTCTATCTTTCAATTTCATAAACTTTATATATATTTAAGGAGTTTTAGTAGTTACCATGGAGAAAAAGTGCTTGTGCACCATGATTTTGTTCTTTATTCTCTTCATTTCCTGTAAGTAATAATATATGTCTCCCTATCTCTGTGCCAGAGTGTTTCATGTTAAGCTCCATAATAGAAACTTTTCTCCAAATATTTTTTTACTATCCAAAAAAACATTTCTTATATAATCATTGGTTGTGAGAGTACCATTTTGTAATGTTTTTTTGCCAAACACCTATCTGTTAGTTCGAAACTTTAAGGCCTTGTTTATTTATATTTTAAATTCATTTTCAAGTTTTTAAATTACAAAATTCAAAATAAATTAACACACCAAATTGTCATTCAAATTCTTATTTTTTTAACTCTACGTTTTCAATCTCCCATATAACTACATAATCAATCATATTCACACATTTACCAATCAAATCGATCATTATTTCACTTTCTCTTTCATACTTTACAACTTTTTATCTATATTTTTTTATTTTTTATCTATATTTTTTTATTTTTTATTATATAATCATTATATATACAATTAACACAATTATTCTACGCATCGTCCATCAACTTATTACTATTGATTTGACACATTTTACAACTCTCAACCTATTATTAAAAACATAAACAAATAACTATTTTCACACGAATTTCCATAATATACAGTTCCCGAAAAAATTTTAAAATTTTATTTCAAAAACGTAAACAAACAAAGCCTAAATATCCCTATATTAGAAAAAAGGCGAAATTAATTATGTATTAATTTCATCAAACTTATATGTAGTTAGTATTTTGCAAAAAAAAAACCCTTTTGTAATTAACCAAGATTTTTCAAGAAATAATTGTTTAGAATAAATAGAACTATTTATTATTAGTTTGATAAAGCTTTGTTTGGATGATGACAGTGGAGAATGATGTGGAAGGGAAGCTATGTTCATCGGCAAGCCAGCTATTCAGAGGGCCATGCATTATAGAGAGAAATTGCCTTACTACTTGTGAGAGTGAAGGTTTTGACGATGGCAAATGTGAAGGCTTTTTTCGCCAATGCATTTGCTTTAAGACTTGTGGAGACCAATCTACTACATCTACACCTACACATATGTAATTCAATTTTGTATAATTGAGTTGAATAAAAATTACTAATTATTTGCGTTATATATTCTTCGTTTCTCCTTTAAATTAAGATTGTTCGTTCATGTGTTTTGATGCACAACAGAAATAAATTAGATGGACTAATTTTAATATGGACATGCATAACATCAAAAATTAAATCATACATACTATGACTAAAACAATTAATTGAACACTTTAATTAATAATTATTATTACCTAATTATAACTAGCAATTAAATAATTAATTAAAATTAAACACTTTAATAAAAATAAATAATTGCTTATCTAAAAGGGCAATAATAGTTAAATGGAAAAACATTCGTTACGCCAAAGATGGCAATAACAAGTAAATAGTTTAGTATTTATTTTTCTAGAGTTACAATTTGAGGTTTGCCGAGGGACCTTAGGAAAAAAATAATCTTAAATCCTATTGAATTAAATCAAATTGTCAACAATATTTCATTTCACTAAATAAATATTGTTGGACTCTAAAATCTAAAGTAGTTCCAATATTTCATTTAATTGTCTCATCTATTAAAATATCTTGAACAATAAAATAAATATTACTACTATTTTATTCACACATCTTACTCTAAAATGTTCAATTTGCTCCTTATCAACGGAAATCTCATTTTCGTTTAATTTCAGTGATGCATCACTTGAAATACTTTTTCAACGATTTTAGAAAAAATTGAATATTAATACAAATAATCAACATTTGACAAAAGCAATGATCTCCAATAAATTCTATAAATTTAAGGAGCAAGTCATTAGTCAGTACAAATTAAAGATAAGTATTAAAAGGTAATTTGTAATTTTGCATAGCATTGAAATAACCTAGAAAAATCAAGACGATGAATGAATGGAAGAAATATGTCATGTTTTTTCCCCTAGCTTGACCACTTTCCCAGTAAACGTACTTACACCAAATAACTTTTACAAAAACAATTTAGGGGAAATGATCTATTACACATTGTGTTCTAATCTAATGTATATATATTTATGAGAATATTGAATGCCTTTTGCCCCAACTTATTGTTGAAGCTTTTTTACCTAACTTTTAACTCTTATTGTCTAACTTTTTAGCCATTGATTTCGTAAAAAGTATTGCTCTTGACATCATCAAAAAGGAAACATTGTTAAAAATTTAAACGTTAGAAATTTTGATGATGACAAGAGATGATTGATTTGTTAGACCTAAAAATATGTATTTGATTTACTTACAACATTTTTAGAATAGACATTTATTTTTTCTTTTTGCTTTGTAGTTGTATCTAAAACGCTTTGATTGTTGTTAGAATTCTTCGTGAATTTATCAAAGTTCAAATTGAAGATCGCGGGCAACATTATAAAGAATGTTCTGCTAGTGACAACATCATCCATTAAAGAATCGGTCAACGGTTATCCAAGTACGAAGTCATTAGTGATTAGAAATTAAAGGATCGGGTACATTTATTTCAAAGAAATTAAATGCGTATCAAAGTATTTATATAGATATTGACTTATAAGTACAGACAACGCCTCCTTATTAGATGTCTCAACAATGTCACTGCAGCAAAATTTCAAACATAAACCAACACCATCTGATCATTTTTTATAAAACCATGTAGAAATGAGTCCAAAAAAATTGCCTATAAATATCAATTTTTAGAAAACCATGTAGAAATGAGTCCAAAAAAATTGCCTATAAATAAGACTTCAAAAGTCAAGAAGATAATTTTTGACCAAAAATTCAACTTAGAAAAGCTTTCTGTGCAATACTTAAAAGATTAGCATTTCTAATGTGAACTAGCACTTCTATTATCTAACCACATTCAAATTAACTATCCATATACAGTAAAGATATTTTCTGAAAGACATATAAACACCCATAAAGCAAGTAAATAATCAATTAAACAAAGATTATCAAAAAACCATTCAATCAAAACAGCAATGAGCAGGAAACATCATGAACATGGCAACAAGTAAACGGCAAAAGAAAGCGAATTATAAACGACAATACAGAACTGTTTTGTTTCATACATTTGAGAAAGTCTTTTCTTCCATAGCTCAAGGGTTTTTATATAGCCATCTCTACTTCGATGAATTACATAGTATCTATTCTGATACGTATGTTATTTGAGTTCATAAAGGATTTTCTTCCATACAACATTGAAACTAGTACACGATCACAGGTAAAAAAGTCTCATGTTTCTAGTAGCTATCTTCATCAGTTTCTGGCCTCCGCAGATAGTAACGCAAGCAATTCACAAGGACCTGTGTGTTTGTATATTTTTATGTCAAAAGAAGAGCATAGAGAGACAAGGAACTCTATGTATGTTTGAGCTATGAAATTGAAAAGAGAGCAAAATTATCACATCTACGTACTACTTTGTCACATTTATATGCACTCTGATGCAACTGATTATAGTACTTTTCGCCTAGGCTTGTCAATGGGTGAAGATTGACCAGACCCGGACCCGTTCAATAGAAAACGTATCCGACCCAGACCCGATGACACTAGTAGCTCGGATCCAGGTACAATTTTTACCCGCGGGTTTACCCGGAAAATACCCGAACATTACCGAATTTTACCCGTTGAAAATACCCGTGGGTCTATACCCGAATAATACCCATGGGCATTTACCCGATGTGGACCTGACCCAAAACGTACCCAGCCCATCGAGTCTAATTTTTTTTGGACCGTCAGGTATGCGATCGGGTCCGGGTCAGGTCCGGATAAAATATTTTTTTTTTTGGTATTTCATGGGTCCAGTTTGGGTACAGGGTATTCCCCGCCTATTGACACCCCTATTTTCGCCTATATTATAGTATCTTGTCAATGATATAGAGCGAACGAGCACTTGTAACTAAGAGCAAGGCACCTTATTCTAACTGGACTATGCATCAGCTGAAGCAAGTTTTATCTCACAAAAGTTCTTTGAGCATTAGTTTCCCAATAAGGTCTCATCATTTGGTACAAGGCACAAGAAACTCCAAGCCATAAATTAAGCATCATTTACGTAATAATAGATGAAAAAAAAAAAGAATATTTGATTACCTGAGACAAGGAACTGTCCAAAGCAGCCCCTCTGTAACTGACATGAAACTTGTCCTTGGCCACCAGCCCCTTAATGGTTGGATATCATCAAGTTATGCCAAATTCGATAGTTGTCAAAGTTAAACATGTTGACGTGTGTGACAGTGTAAACAAAAGAAGTTTACTTCTGTGTCAATCTCAGCTGATTCAACATTTATGTTGATATCTGATATGATTTTGACCATCTCTACCAACAGTCCTGGTCTATCTGCTGTCTCTACACACAGCAAGCTGAAAAAATCGAACAAATAACAGAGTATACTTATCAAAATACAAACGTGGAAAAAGAAAACACTTTTCACACTTTTCTAATATTTAATAACCCGAAACTTAGGAACCAAATTTTGAACCTTCATCAAAATACAAAATTGGAAAAAGAAAACTAGAGGTGGCTCACTTAAATAACTCACATTGAGAAAAAAGGTCTATCTGGAACTAGGAATATGAATCACAAATAATAGTAAAGTAATGGCTTATTAATCAAGAATAAGAAAGACGATAGTCAATGGATGGTACATACCTTCTCTTGGGTCCATCTTTCTTAACATGAATGTGGGTAGCAATATCAACATCAACCTGAACCCATAAAACAATATGAATTTTCTTGTGTGTTTGTAATGAGAAAGTATACAAAGTAAAGAACTATATTTGAATAGGTAAATTACATCAAATAAAACAATTGGTACAAGAATTCATAACTAGTGCTGCATTTTGTGTAGCAATTTCGAGAATCTAAAAAAGGTAAACAACATTTAAAATACTTCTACTTCAGAGTTATAGCAACTTGAAACCATGACATAACTTGGCCAAGAGAAATTTTATAAAGTAGGAACCTTATTAGTCTGAGAAATGAATCACAGAGTTAAATGGATACAAGAGAAATATAACTAAGTAGGTAAAAAGCTACTAAAATCTATTTCAAATGAATATCTCATGATTACAGTATGCAACAAAAAATGCTTATATTGACTGGCTGTGTAAACACCATGGTGCAGGTTACACCACATCACTACTGGATCCACAGTTTGTTTATGGGGGCATAATAATCCATATTGTTTTGTGTATTTCACATCCATTTCATGCAAGCATTTCCCATATGCAACAAATGCCTAATCATTTCAATCATTTAAAATTCTTGAGACACAAACTGCATTAACCATCATAATATCGAGCATTTTCATTATAGGTAAAGAACTATGAAAATAAGTAAAATCCGAATTTCCATATCATGAAAACAGTTACAATTACTCTCTACAATCCATTATCTTTTTTGTTGTGGTGATGGGGAATTCAATGTTAACAGTAAAAACATGCATATGGCAAAAATCTCAACACAGATACCAGAACAGAAGAATGAAGAGATCAAGAAAAACTCACAAACTCACTAATATAGGTACAAATGTTAGTAATTCAAACACACCTAGAAGATTTGATCAATATGAAGAAATTGAAGCAAAACACAGGGGATTTTTTTTTATTTGACATCACCTTTTGTTCAGGTGGTTTTATTCCAAAAACTTCACCCATAGCAAGCCGCTTGCTGGACTCCTAAATAATCGCAAAATGTTCAACATAAGATTAGATCACTGGATACACTCAAAAAGTATAAGACTTTTTGGACCATGACCCTGAGCATAGAAAATGGTTTCACATACCGACCTGAGAATAATACTAGTTTATGATACACAGGGCATCAGTTAGATAAACATACCGGATGATACTTAAGAAGGTTATTGATGATGGTCAAACGAATTCTCTCCAATAGATCCGGTTCTTCAATTTTGCGTCCTGTCGCCCTGCAGAAAATTCCTTACTACATATAGTATTGGAATTTTATATTATTCAAGCTAATAGTTGAATTCAAATACATATCACCATGCCGATCTCCACAATTCTTTGACTTTTGCATGAGTGATATAAATAGGTTAACCATTAACGGGTTATGTTTGAGCACTAATTTAAAAAAGTTCAAACAGTCAACTATGATCAAAGATGGATAAAACTCATCTGAAAAATCAAGCGAGGGTGATTTTCTCCATATAAAATAAGGGAAGATAAAGGTATGATATGAGCTTCTAAAAGGAGAACGATTGCATATATAGGTATTTACTTATCATTTGAAACACAAACTATAATTACATCCAAGCATTGAAATTGAAGCCATGTGACAATAAACAAAGTGTGAGAAAAAGATTGATGCAGATGAACTCATATCAAATAGGCTAAGTAAATTATGAAATCCCGATAAACGAAAATCACAAAAATTATTCAAGTTAAACAACTTCTGGATCAACTAGCAAGTTGACAAGATGTCTCTGAATTTAATACCTATCAATTATAGCAGTGAATCAGGAAAATACATGAGAAAATCATCACTTACCGTCGTGTGATAGAAAACTTTGTTTGTGTGACTGAGTTCTCAGTAGTAACAGTTCCCTTAATAACATCCAACCCTAAGTCCTTAAGTGCCTTCATCTGCACCACAAAAGAAATATTGCTTGATAAAGATTTCTCAAGCAGAATGTAAGATGGCATAGAAAAAAAAGAAAGACAGACTGTACCATATGCAAAAGTGTCATACACATATTAACATACATAACTAGATAGATCAAATACACAAATTCACCAGAAGCAGCAAAAAACATTATCTACTAAGCTATTCGATTTAGAAGGTTTATCACCCATAAAGATAGTAAACCAATAAAATAGCAAATAATTAGTCAGAAATTGAAGCTTAGAAAACCTATGAATACAGAAGTGAGACGTTTCATGACAGCATTAAGTAGAGCATGGTCCACAAATCAATTTTAATGCTAACAGAATTAAGTATATGTTCTTAGCCATTTTCATGACAACAAATGTTTCATTTATCAATTGAACCCATTTAGAGTTTCCCATTACGATTAGAGCAATTGTCACAACCATATAGAATATATAATTTAAAGAAAATATAGAATTATCCACTGTTATTATGATAAGATAATCTCCTTCCAATATGAACTGAGTATGTGTTCAGTGAGTCACTTTACCGTGTCAATAAGAGCACCAAGGCGATCTCCAAAACTGAGTTGCACAATAGTTGCATCAGGATCAGAATCTTGATCTATCAGAACAATAGGCATTGGGACGTAATCTGCTTCTTGCTCAGAGTTCTGTAAAATATGTTATCACGTCAAGATCATGGCTATTATTGACAAATCAATTTGATTTAAAATGACTACAAATGTAAAGAGCTGTTATAGAGATTTCAAAAGATTTCACCAATTTAAGCTCCAGTAAATTCTATCATAAGATTCAAACATATTATTTTGGATTTTCCATAAGACCTCCAACAGGATGGCAAGCAAACTGACAATTAGAACATATAAGTTGATATAGTAGATACAAAATCGTTTTCTCCAACTCTAAACCTTGTGGAAATGTCCAAAAGAACAGTAGCCAGATGCACAAAATAATACTGAGGCAGAGACATCGAAGTGACTGATACACACATCTCATAACAATGTCACCATTCAATTCAATCAGTTCCAAAATACTCATGGTTATCTAATCACATGCCCCCAGAATCAGATAAATGTAATAGTAACAACATTAAAGTGTCACAAAAATATCACTAGAAACCCAATATGGCTAGATGAGGTTCTCGAACTCAAAAATCGATCAAACGAATAATTGGTCAGATATAATTATATTCAATTGTACACAAACTGCTGGAACTCAGTTATTGAAGATCAAACCAATGTATAGATTTTTCTAGATCTTTCCAATTCAGTGTCATTGCTAATCCAGATAAAAGTATTGCAGTGTCATTAGCAACCGTCGAATCAAATTAGCAGAGGTATTACGGGTGATAGCAGAAATTCATCTATAATCATTAACTTTTACAGCCCAAATAGAAGAATAAAACTAGCAAGCAGTAATCAGTAAATGAATTAGGGCAAGTGTCAACAGAGTTGCCTGTTTCTCCAGAAAATAAATAAAGCAGGTTAGAAATTGGACTGACAAATGAAATAGAACCAAGCGAGTCCACCCCATCAATGGAAGATGCACACATCATCGTCACATTCCTACATAAAAAATAAAAATAAAAATCAACCCATCAACAATCAATAGTATCATTAAACTTTCGTATTATCCATCGATCATAATTAAACCATTAGAAACAAATGATCTTCATATTCAATAGTGTTGACTTACTTTTTGAGGAATGACTGAAAAGGCGGCGTGACTGGAACGTAGAAAGTGGGGTTGACAGAGGTGGGTTTCGAAAGAGAAGGTTTTGAATTTGAGCCAAGGGCAGCAGAGGTGGTGGAGAATGCTGCATTCGACATTGCCATTTTTTTTCCCGTTTCTTGAAGGTAGAACTTAGAAGAAGGAAATGAATTATTGCTATGCCATTGCAGAGTGATTGTTTTTCTTTTTTTATGATGCTTTGGATTTGACAAATGACAATAATATTAGGTGAACTGCGTATCGCGTCATTGAGTGGGGACCACTTTTGCCATTTTTGTATTTGAAGAAAAGGATAAATATCTATTAGAAGTGGACTTAGCTTTTGTCCTTGTTAATCCACATCTATCTATAGCTATGATGCACGGATACGGATACGGGGACACGGATACGATACGATACGGATACGAAATACGAGAAATTTTAAAATTTAAGGATACGATACGTTGTTGGTACGGCGATATATGCAACTATAATATATTTTATAAGCAATCAAAATAAATTTTAAAATAAATTAAACAACATATCAATGAAAGTAAAAAAATATTTACCTTGGGTTTAAGGAACCAAATATTTGTTATGTTTATTTTTATATTATTTTATAATGTTTAGTTTTGAAAAAAGACCACAAAAGATAATGGTTTTTTAGTTTGGACCAAAATATATAGCATAATATCAAAAAGCACCCTATGCGTATCCTGAAACGTATCGGATACTTCAATTTGCCGTATCCGATACCGTATCCGAATTATTTTTTTATTTTATTTTTTTGGATACTTCAAATCCGTATCCCGTGCGTATCCACCCCGTATCCTACCCGTATCCGTATCCGGTAAGTATCAGATACTGCACGGAGTCATTTTTTGGAGTATCCGTGCATCATAGATCTATAGTATTTGAAAAGTAGAGATAAATTTGATGTTTACATTTTATCCTAAACTATTTAATTCAAATAAATATAATTTAATGTATTCGGTAAATATTAAATTCAGTTTTTCACTATAGGATTAATAAGTTTTGAAAAATTTAGAGTGAAAACGAGTTTAACCTTATTTTAAACTTAAACTTAGATAATGTTCAGTTACTTGGGTATTAATTATTCAAAGTTGAAAAATTCTCACTAAAAAGAAATTAACATCTATATTGTTTTAAATTAATACAATTTTACACTATTATATTCTTAAATTTCTCTGAACAATAATTATTAAAAGAGTAGAATATTAACATGCAAAGCACTTGTTTTGACTTTAAAATACAAATAGGAATATCTGTAATTATATTATGTATTTTTTAAATAACATGCACGTTATAATCAAATATATGATGCGCATATATTTTTATTTTATTTAACGATAGGGAAGAATGGTAAATAAAAGAAGAAAATACATTAAATATAATTACCATATGTATAAGAGTATAGTTGTCATTTCTAATATATGTATAAGTGTAAGTTATGTGTAATTCGTCTTATCTTTTAAAACATAAGACACAATCAACTCAATTTGGAAACATAATGGCTAATATTTTCCATTTTAATTACACAAAAGGTTTATGTATCTCTTATCCAATAAATACTGTTAGTGTTGGGTGCCCGGCAAGCCAATTGGTTGCCAAAAGTTAGCAGCACTATGAGAACAGTCTTGTTATTACTATTATTATTATATGATATTTTTCGTTATATATTTATATGTAATGAAATCCCTTGGGTTACATTGAGCTATGGGTACGGTCACTCATTGGATGGTGATCATGGGATGTACTCAAACGGCTGTAATCCGAAAAGCGTTCCAAGTCATAAAGTCATTGAGAAAAGGATATCAATGACTCGGCAAGACTTGCTTATATGTTGCATTTCCTTTTAGGAATATACCTTGTTCCATGGGTATTGGTCAGGGACCTATGCAACATATGAGGGTTCACATCGAGGATGGTGAATTGAGCAACCTCAGTGGAAATTTATATTGGTGTTTGTGTCGAATATGAAATTCCACGGTCATGTAGGTTTGTGGTGATCCTCATGACTTGAGGGATCGCGGCTGTTCAAATGCATGACCTACTGCACTTTGATTTAGTTCATGATTACATGGATAATCACAAATGGGCTATTTTAGGTGTAGTTTGATTGTGTCATTTGGCAGGCGGTTCCAAGATGAGATCTGTCTCTAATCTCTTGATTAGCGAATCTCCTATGCTATCTTAGAAATGAATGACTTAGAAATCTCTAGCCAGAGTCGGTCATTAAGAAGGTTTGGTGATCCTTGCTTAGTTGACACAAGTCATCATTTACTCAAGATATAGTCATATGATTAAATTAGTAGGATTTCGACCGATAACCAAGTCCTAGATTTAATCGGGAGATCTGACAGAAGGATGAGACACATGCTACGATCGTAATCAGGAAAGGTCTATCATAATCATTCGAGTCTAGGGGTTGAGTCGACGTTGCTAGACATCGAACTCAATCTGTGAGAGTTATGAATTAATTGGTGGTTAATTCATAACTAAGATTAATCGTTTGTCGTAATGATTAATTGAGATAATGATTGTATAATTGTTACCGAGCCATTTGGGAAATGGTCTCACTGCTAGTTCTTGGATGAACCTATGGGGTCACACACAAACTTGAATAAGTTTTCTGGTTGTATGTATGAGATGGCCAATTTCGAATTGGGCCTAGATGAATTAATATTGGATATTGATTTAAGATGGAATAAATGAATTAATTGAGCCTTGGGCTTGAATTAATTAATCGGACTTTTTAATTGATCGAGGATTGATTAATTAATGGGCTAGGCCCAAGGAATTTATTAATGAAAGCCCAATTAATAAATATTGAGAGTTAATTAATTTAATTAATTTTGGAGATTAATATAATTAATGAATGGTTTGAAATAAAATTGTTGGAAGACAATTTAATTAAGAAAGTATCCTTTGGATTTTTGGTGGAGATTTATTGCATGGTAGAATCCTAGATTTAAGGAATTAGTTCCTAAAATAAAGGGTATTTGATATGTAGATACATATGGAAGACATTAGACACAAGTATAGTAGGATTATGATTCCTAGAATCCCTTTTCTACTAGGATTTGTGTCATGGACGAAAATTAGGGTTTTCCTAACCCTAATTCTTTCGTGCCTCCATATATATATAGGTATATATGAATGTCTTCATATATAATCATTATTGTGAGAGACGATCAATAGTGATCGAGAATGTGAAAAACGTTCATGTGATAATTTCTATTCGATGTATGATTCGAATGAGAAAATTCAATATCCCAAAATCATTAGGGCTTTTTCTAAGTTTGTAACTCTCGTATTCTTCAAGTTCGAAGATGTCATATTCCATCACACTACATATGATCCTATACGTAGTCGTAATTGCGAATCGCTAGCACGGTTGTTATTAGCGAGGGAGACGTTTATGATGTGTATACAACGCTTAGAGGCACTACATTTGGGGTGCTCGAGATCTTGGTTGATCATGTGTTATTCGTATTCGTCATCAAGGAGAAATCAAGGAGTTTGATTAAATTACGAGATTTGATCAAAAACGGTACGTTTACGCTTTTATTTTAATTGTGCATATATGCTAGGCGTTTAATTGGGTGAAACGTCTCTAATAATTTTTGAACTTTATTTCTGCTGCGAGGTTTCACTCGAGGGTCTAGGCAATCCCAACAGCCAGTAATTTTACTTACCACAATGACAAAGAAAAGTAAACGAAAAGAAGGGTTATATGATGATTGATTTCATATTTTTCAGTAATATGAGTCTGAGAAAATATGTGGATCTGTAGATAAATTAGATTAAAATATTTAATATTCTAATTGATACTAATCAAAATATAATTTGAATATAATCAACATAACAAATTATTGATGGGTTGTGTTAGAAAAAAGAATTCTATAAAAAGGGAGAATCTAAATTTTTTAATTAATTAGGATGTTAAAAGTTAACCTATATATTCATTTTCAAATTTTGTTATTCTTTATAATCACAATTTCAAAGCTCTACCACATAAGCTTGGTAACAATAGTATGTTGTTAGTTCCACTACAAGAAAACAGGGTATAATATTTAGAGGCGGACACCAATCCGTCACTAATTATTGGGTATCAGACGCGAATTTTGCAATGGAATTATGTTTCGTCTCTAATTGGCAACGGATTACCGACGGATACAATAACCCGTCTCTTTATTTAAAATGGATACCTTGTCGAATAATATAACATGTATTTAGAGACGAATATAAAGACAGATTTAGTGACAACAGTAAACTCGGTCATTAAATCCATCACTAAACAATTATTGTTAGAAGCAAAATGTAGAGACGAAAATTATCGATCTCTAAATGTAAATTTTGACAAGGACTTAGAGACAGAAAATCAAATCATTTTCTATCACCATTTAGAGACAGAATTAGTGACAGGTGTCGGAATGAGAATTTTTACAAAATAATAGTAATGGAAATAGAGACGAAATGGTCATTCTCTACTATAGAACCGACTTAGTAGTGAAGACCACAAGGTTGACAAATATTATAAGGTTTTGTACAAATATATATGTTATATTTCTTATCTTTTATTTTTATTAAAAATAATATTAAATTGTCGTTTACATTGAGGTTCGTGAGCCTATAGATAAATTCTTTTTAACTCTAGTTAGCCTCGACATGATTTAAAAAAAAACTCGAATCAGCGTAGGAAAAGTATTAAATCGACCTGAGCCGAGTACTTATATACATACCATACATGTATAATTTATTTATTTTTTCAGTTATTTTATCTATTATTTTGGATAAAGGTTTCCTTTGACTTTACTTGGTTGACTTTTAATAATATTTGTTTCATATTGATATATTATGAATTAAGTTGGATGAATGTATGAATGGAAATTATGCATCTAATTATATAAAAACTAAAGTTGTATGAATTTTTAGTTTTAATTTCTATTTTATAATTGAGATAAAAATCATATAATTGAGATAAAAATAAAATAAAAGTTTAGAATAAACATTTATTTTAAAAAAATTAATGTATGAGAACCAAAAATACTATATTATATTTTACCTTATACTGAGATGAAAATAAAATAAAAAATTGAATTACTAAATGGAACAATAATTAATTCATAAAAGCAAAATAAAATAAAGTTTTAATCTTCTTGACTTGAAGACAAGACCTTTAAATCCAAATTCAAGGTCCTAGCACTAGCTACGCCTAACATATGAAATGGGTGCATAAAGGCCTAACATGTGAAATGGGTGCATAAGGATTTTGTGCTCAACCTGGAATACAATTATGAAATTGAAAGTACAGTTAAAGACACTTTTTAACAAAAGTTGCTATATTATACATTTAGTAATTTTTGAAAAGCCCCATCTTATATGTAAATGAAAACCCCCCTCTTCTAGAATAACCTAAATTAAAAATTCCCACCTAGCAAAAAAACATGGTGAAATTATTTTGACTATACTCAATAATTTACTTTAGTAATAGAGTAAAACTATACTTCTATTCGCATGCGTTTTAATTTGCATGTAAGTTATATTTTTAAATATATTTACTTAATGCGATATTGTTTAAAGTATATTAATATTTTACTCTTTCCTTACAATATCAAACATGTATCATTTATGTATGGATGGGCACACAATTTTATATGAAGGATAACCATATATTTCATGAATATACAACTTTCAAAATTTTAATTTAATAAATCTTCAAGAAAAATATTTAAATTTTATTTGTCCCGCTATTTCATATATAAAAAAAGTTAACATCATGTACAAGAGACATATTATAAGTTGTGATCATTAGAAATTACAAAATATATAGTACCAAATAAATGTTGTTTTATAAAATATACTACTTGGATGGCATGTTCTCGAAAGTGTAAGCGTATATTGTTATGTAAGTTTGTGTTCTTTAATCCTTTTTCTATATATTAATTAGATATCAAGGCTATGTTTGATTTTTGTTTTAGTTGAATATTTTGGTGAGAATTTTTGGTGAGATATTTTTGGGACACGTTCAAATTTGGTTAGATAGTGTTTGTTTTTATTTTCATGGGGAACATAAATTACTGCGTTAGTCAAATCACGTACGTTTTTGTCTGGTAGTAATTATTAGTGATTGAAAATTATAATAAAATGTTAAAATTGTAATGATTGTTATATATATGTGTGTAATAGAAGGTGTTATATATGTATGTATAAAAAAAGTGGCCATGAAAGTGTATTAAATTTCAAAATCGAAATACAAATTGTGGACCAAAAATTTAGGGATTTTTTGGGGGCAAAATGGTGAAGGTCAAATACAAGTTGGTCAAAATTTTTGCAAAAACTGGATCAAAATAAAACCAAACATAACCTAAACTATCCTGCGAGTTGTTTGAGATATTTTATTAATTGTTAGCACACTTTAGTTATGAGTTGCATATATTAATTGTTGGTTTAATTAATTTACAAAAAATTAGATCAATACAATATGGTAGGAATTTCTTTGATAGAAGTTTTGATAATGACAAGATATGTTTAAATATTAGACCTCTGAAAAATGTAAGTTTGTTTTTATTAGAATATCATGTATTAAGCGATAGAGAGTATTTTGAGTTGTAACTTTTTAATATGTGTTTTTGTTTGTCTTAATTTGTTTTGTTGTACTTTAGACGCTCGTAGCGTTAGTAGAATTTTGAGTGAGTCTATTAATGTGAAGAGGTTGAAGAATTAGCAATTTCAAGCGACAAACAGAAAACCATCCGTAAAATCATGTATCTCAAGCGACGCTACTCGTAAAGTATACGTAAACCATCAATGGTAAATATATATTAGCGGACGGAGAAGGCTATATTCTTGAATTACCTGACTAAAATTGCAATTAACCTTTATTACATACAGCTCAATCTTAATCACCTATGTGGTGTACATAAAATCTTCACAAAATCTGAAAACCCTCAAAGCTATAAAGGCCAATATTTAATAATATACTGTGTGCCTGCCTAGCATTGTAATTAATATTATGCGAAATTCGCATATTGATGAAGGATTTTTAACATTAAATTCACAAAAAACCGAATATACTAAAAATAATAATCCAGAATATAGTACAAACATTGATTGACAATTAATGTTTTATTGCTGTTGAACATGCATCAAATTAAACAAAATTTCGTTCCAATGTTTCCCGCCATTACTTTAATGGTATATATACATAATTAAATGCCCACATTCATATAATATATGTATATATATATTATTCATTAGCATTATATGGATAAGCACGTTATTACTTACATGCTAAAATATATATTATACCCCTATCATAATATATATATATTCATTAAATCCCTAACAGTTTCTTAACATTTTTTTCATCTCCTTGTGATGGGCCTCAACTAAGCCTGGCCCACGAGCCCAGGTCTAATGGCCTACGGCCCACCATGGATCTAATTTCACGGGCTAGGGTTTGAGCATGTTAGGCCCATGTCCCCTAAGTCCGGCCCATTTACAAATCTCACAGCTATAAATACAACTTTAGTTAATTTACTAATCACGTTATGATCATTTGGAGAATTACACTAATCTCTCTGAATATTCTTTAGCTCTCATTATTAGAGAAACTCATTACATTGAACTACGAAGAGGCTTGATCCTATCTGCTAGGTACGTAGGCAGCTTGATCGCTCAAGTGCAACCCAAAATCTGAAACACCTTATCTGGTCTGTCGTGAGACGGGTCGGATCCCATCCCCACGTGTCTCTCACGTGACACAACTATTTGATCCCGCATCATTTTGGCGCCGTCTGTGGGAAAGTCGACCCAATCATTGAGAATGCAGACTAGGTCTCAAGCACGTAACAATGGTGGTAGGACAGGCAACAACCCTTCTGCTGGAGGCGCTGGGAGCAGGGACCCTGCCCCGGCGACTCATCCAAACCCCGCTGCTGGAGAAGCTCCGAACCCACTTCCCCCACCATCAGCCCCGACGGTGGTCCCTCCCTCAGAGAGGGTATACGAGATCACTCAGGAGGCACTCATGGCACTAGTGGAGGAAGCCTCTATCAGAGCAGCCGCCCAGGCGGTCCAGTAGTACGCGGTGAGGCACCCATCTCGGGGAGATCCTCAGCCTGCTCCCAGAGCGACCAACCCCCCCGCTAGGGGTAGGCCTACGCCACACGGCTATCCCTCGGGGACCTCCGCCCCGGAGAAGCGAAGCCCAGCGATCGCGCGCAACACTCGGGCGTGGCAACCACGAGCGCGTCCCAAGGCGTCAGGCCCCTTAATCCCCGCGCCGAGGTCGGAGGTCCCCGACCCCCGCGGAGGTGGTGTCTAGGCACTCGGGTGTTCCAAGAAAGGAGAGGTCTCGCTGGCAACCCGAGGCCAGTGTCGATTCCACTCAAGAGCGCCCCCCACGCGGCCGCGACAGAGAACGTGCCTCTCAAGGTCCCCTCGCCGAGGTCAGAGAATTCTGACCCCCGAGAGGGTCCAATCCCTGCGGGAGTCACGCAGGTTCCCTCGCCTAAGTCGGAGGTCCTCGATCCGTGGCGAAGTACGCTCCAGGCATGAGCCCCGAAGGTCTCCTCACCAAACCCGGAGGTCTCACCTTTCGGATGAGGCTCATTCCAAGCAGGAGTCCAATAGGTCCCCTCGCAGAGGTCGGAAACCCCTGACCCCCGAGAGGAACCGCCCCGGACTAGCTCATAGTCGGCCGCCCGTCACGCAGGGAGAGGCGGCCTTCCCACCGGGGACGTATGAGGAATTGCGTCTTGTGCCACTAGTAGTGGCGCCGTCGAGACGGAGCCCATTCTTCCCCGCCATCTTAGCCGAGGCAATCCCGCAGGGGATGAAGATCCCTCATCTCAGTGTGTATGATGGCACGGGGGATCTTCAAGAACACCTGGACAAGTACGTCGCAAAAGCGGACATGTATGACCTTAGCGACGCGGCCTACTGTAAGATCTTTCGGACGACTCTTTCGAGTGTGGCTCTATCGTGGTTCAACCAGTTGCCCTTCGGTACTGTCACCGGATTCGAGCAACTAACACAACGATTTTTGCAACACTTCTCCATGAACAAGAAGTACCCTAAGGCGGCATCATACCTGTTCACGATCAAGCAACAGGAGGGGGAGTCACTCCGAGAGTATGATAGACGCTTCTCGGCGGCGGTGGCCAAAGTGCCCCACGTCAACCATGAACTGCTTTCCGGCATCATGCAGCAGAACCTCCGCCCGGGTAGGTTTAGGGAGTCGATCGCTGAAAACCCCCAGCCACCATGGACGAGCTGCTAGTCTATGCTGAGAAGTACATCCGGATTGAAGAGGCGGTTGGCCCCGTCAAGGCTGAGATGGGAGCCAACAAGAGAAAGGCACGAGAAGACGACAAACTTCCCGAGCCTAAGGAGCGCAAGTCGATGCCTCCCCAAAGATTCGCTAAGTATACCCCGCTCACTCTGTCCCGTGAATAGGTGCTTTCCATAGCAGAACAACAGGGGCTAGTATGTTGTCCCAAGAAACTGAAGGACAACCCTAGCCGCTTGAAGTCGAACAAGTACTGTCGTTTTCATCGCGACAAAGGATACACCACTGAGGAGTGTCGCCACCTCCAAAACGAGATAGAAAAATTGATACAACATGGTCATCTACAGGAGGTTGTCTCGCATCCGGCTGGAGCCGAGCGAGAGACAGGAACCTCGCGGGGGCGACGCGACGGGGGCCTCCCGAGAGATGGTCGCAAAGGAGTTGAGGGCGATCGAGCGCCACCAACGGAAAAGGACACTGACAACCTTCTTCTCAATGGGATTATTGGCGTGATCTCAGGGGGCCCAGGGGGTGTCGACTCGAGTAATTCGAGAAAAAACCTGCTCCGAGCCGCCTCAGGACTACACGCTCTCAGCCAATCTCAAGGTAGTTAGGTGTTCCAAGTCAGTCAAGGAACCCCCTCAATTGGCTTCGGAGATGAAGATTTACAAACACAAGTCCCGACCCACAATGACGCGCTGGTGATCTCCGCCACCATATCGAACTTTTGGGTGAAGAAGATACTAGTGGATAGTGGGAGCTCGGCGGACATTATCTTCTATAATGCTTTTGCTCAACTCGGCATTGACAATGCGCAGCTCAACAAGGTGAACACCCCTCTCATCGGGTTCACGGGCGAAGTAGTAGAGGCATTAGGGGAGGTTAGACTTCCCCTGTCGCTGGGCTCGTACCCAGCGAGGGTTACTAAAATGACCAAGTTCCTAGTGGTAAAGGCCCCCTCATCGTATAACGTGATCTTGGGGAGGCCGAGTCTAAACCTTTTCAAGGCCATTGTCTCCACCTACCACTTGAAGGTGAAGTTTCCTACCCCAGGTGGGATAGGTGAGGCAATCGGCGATGTTAGAACCGCCCGGGAGTGCTACACGAACACCTTGAGAAAACCCACTAAGATGGAGGGCGCGAGTCTTAGAGACAAGGGTAAAATGGAGATGATTGGCACCATCTCCCGGCCCATGGGGGGCACCAAGCGCAAGAAGCTGGATGTTGCCGAAGACCCCCGCGGAGAGACTCGCGCCGAGGTCATCGAAGGGCTTAAAGAAGTGGAGCTGAGGCCAGGGGACCCTGACAAAGTTACTAAGGTCGGAGTTTCCTTAGATAAGGAGTTCGAGGAGGAGCTCATAGCCTTCCTCCTACGCAACCTCGATGTCTTCTCGTGGAGCGTAGAGGATATTGATGGGGTTGACCCGGCCGTCATCACCCATAGACTGAACGTATACCCCGACGCCCGTCCAGTTAAACAACGGAAGAGGACCGTCGGGAGGGAGCGAAGCCTAGCTATCAAGGAAGAGGTGAGAAAGTTGTTGTCAACCAAGCACATCCGCCCGGTGCACTACCCTGAGTAGATAGCCAATGTGGTCCTTGTCAAGAAGTCAAGCGGTGCATGGAGGATGTGCATTGATTTCACGAGCTTGAACAAGGCGTGCCCCAAGGATTCCTATCCTCTGCCGAGAATCGACGACTTGATAGACTCCACGGCAGGTTGCGAGATGCTCTCCTTTCTAGACGCTCGGCAGGGATACAATCAGATCCACTTGGAGCCCTCTGACCAAGAGAAGACGAGCTTCATAACAGATCAGGGTACCTTCTGCTACAATGTCATGCCCTTCGGACTAAAGAACGCAGGGGCAACCTACCAGCGCCTAGTGAACACCATGTTCAAGGACCAGTTGGGGAGGAACATGGAGGCATACATAGATGATATGCTCGTGAAGAGTCAGAAGCAAGGGCAGCATATTAAGGACTTACGAGAATGTTTTGATGTCCTTAGGCAGTACAACATGAAACTTAACCCGGCAAAGTGCGCCTTCGGCGTGCGCGGTGGGAAGTTCTTGGGGTTCATGGTAAGTGAACGAGGGATCGAAGCCAACCCCGAGAAAATAAAAGCGATCTTAGAATTACCTCCGCCCAGGAGCAAGAAGGAGGTACAAGAGCTAATGGGAAGAGTGGCGGCTCTGAATCGCTTCGTGTCTAGATCAGCTGATAAGGGGCTTTCCTTCTTCAAGACGATTAAGAAGGCCAAGAATTTCGAGTGGGATGAGTCGTGCCAGCGGGCGTTTGAGAAACTGAAGGAGTACTTAGTTTCCCCGCCGCTGCTCACGAAGCCCGCCGAAGGAGAAACCCTTTACCTCTACCTCTCCTCCACACAGATTGCCGTGAGCGCTGTGTTGGTTCGCGAAGAAGGCGCGGAGCACCAGCCCATATATTACGTGAGCAAGTTATTGCGAGGGGCCGAGCCCAAGTACCCCCTATCGAGAGGCTGGCCCTTACCCTTGTGGTTGCGGCCAGGAAGTTGAGGCCGTATTTCTAGTCTCACCCCGTCGTGGTGCTCACCAGCCATCCCCTTAAGCGAGTCTTCTCCAGTTTGAAAAGTTCGGAGAGGCTCGCCAAATGGGCAATCGAGTTGAGTGAGCACGATATAGAGTTCTAGCGATCAAAGTGCAGGTTCTCGCCGACTTCGTTGTTGAGACGACGGAGGAGGATGAAGGCTGCTCATCCCCGGCCTGGTGCCTTTACGTGGATGGATCATCTACCCAAGTGAGTAGCGGGGCAGGGATCATCCTGGAAAGCCCACAAGGAGACAAGTTCGAGTATGCCCTCAAGTTCGATTTTAAAGCCTCGAACAATGAAGCTGAGTATGAGGCGCTTATAGCTAGGGCGAAGTTGGCACTAGCGGCCGGAGCAAGGAAGTTGATCGCTTTCAGCGATTCTCAATTAGTGCTAAACCAAGTGCAGGGGGCTTATGAGGCGAAAGGGGAGAAAATGATCCGGTACCTTGATCGAGTGCATGACCTGAAAGGGCAATTCGTGGAGTTCTAAGTGAGGCAAATACCACGACAGGACAACGTGGCTGCTGACCAGTTGGCCAAATTGGCCAGCTCGATGGCGTCCGTTGCCAGCAGACGAATCACTTTTCTAGTCATGGAGAAGCTAGAATTATAGGGAGAGACTCTCGAGGTACTTTGCGGAGCTCAGGCGCGACCCTCTTGGAAGGATGAAATTGTGGAGTATCTCACCAATGGCACGCTTCCAGAGGATAGAGGGCGTGCTAGGAGTGTCAAAGTCCGTGCCACCCGTTTCGTGCTTGTCGAAGGGGAGCTTTACAAGAGGGGTTTCTCTCAACCCCTACTCAAGTGCTTGACTGACGACCGTGTCCAATACGTTTTGCGAGAGGTACACGAGGGCTACTGCGGCAACCACCTGGGTGGCAAAGCCCTCGCGGGTAAGGTGTTGAGGCAAGGGTACTTTTGGCCAACCATGCTCCGTGATGCAAGCGAATTGGTCAGGCGATGTCGCAAGTGTCAGGAGCATGGAGCAATCGCTCGCGCCCCAGGCTCCTTACTACATCCTCTTGAGAGCCCCTGCCCATTTGCTCAATGGGGTTTAAATATAGTGGGCCCTTTTCCCATGGCGCCAGGACAGAGGAAGTTCTTGCTGGTAGCGATTGATTACTTCACTAAGTGGGTAGAAGCCGAGCCCTTGGCGAAAATAACCGAGAAAGAAGTTATGAAGTTCATATGGAAGAATGTCTTTACACGCTTCGGAATCCCAAGAGCCTTAGTCTCGGACAACGGGACTCAATTCCGCGGCGCGAAGCTAAGAGACTGGTGCGAAGAGTTAAAAATCAAGCAGTTCTTCACCTCTGTGGCAAACCCACAAGCGAATGGGCAGACCGAAGTTACCAACCGAACACTACTTCAACATTTGAAGACGCGACTGGGGGACGCCAAGGGCGATTGGGCAGAGGAGCTCCCATCGGTACTTTGGTCATACAGAACCACCCCCCGCACAAGTACGGGAGAGTCGCCTTTCAACTTGGTTTATGGGTCGGAAGCGGTCACTCCGATCGAGATCGGGGAAGTGAGCTACCGAATACGCCAGCATAAGTTTGATACTGATGGGGAAAGCCTACGAACCAACCTCGACCTGCTCTCAGAAGTGCGCGACCGGGCATCGGCCAGGATGGCAAACTATCGCTCGAGGATGGCCCGGGCATATAATGCCCGGGACCCCCCCCGAAGTTTCCAAGTCGGAGACTTGGTATGGAGGAAGAAGGAGGCATCAGGACCCATAGAAAAGCTGGATGCCAAGTGGGAAGGTCCATACCAAGTGGAAGTAGTCATCAACCAAAGTGCTTATAAACTGAAAACTTTGCAAGGCACGGAGGTACCCCGCACATGGAACATCGCCAACCTCAAGCGCTATTACCAGTAGTAATCGGAAGCGCCAATTTCCGTTAATTCGTTTTTCAATTATGCTGTTACGCTTGTTTAAAAGTTATGTTTTTTTCCTTTGAGGTCGAGTTGGCCTGCGAGCCAAGCGTTCAACTTTGGCATCTGTTTCTTTTTGTTTAATTAATATCGAGTTGGCTTTCGGGTCAATATTTCAATAACAAGTTTATGTTTATTCGACATATTCGCTTTTCTTAATAATTAGAGGCTGAGGCTCATTGCCCCCCCTTGAGGACGAGGCTCATCGCCCCTCCCCCCACTACACAATCACTTGCGGCTGAGGCATATCGCCCCCCCTCCTAGCGAACGAGGCTCACCGCCCCTTCCCTCACAGCTCTGTCACCAGACCACTACTCACATGCTGGCCTTTATGCGTTGACATGACTAAGTGTCCGACCCTTCATGCTCCTTCCATGTCTTCTTAGCCTGCTGGCTCAGACAAGGGGGGCATAGGGCCAGGGGGCATGGTGCACTCTAAACATCATATAAAGTATATTACAATTTAAACAAAATCGTGGCAATCGAGACAAGGGCTCGACATATCTAAACGTAATATCAGCGTAAGGTAAATAACGTCGAAATAACACCAAGTCGGAATTACACATGGTGTTTAAAAGGAATTACACATAGTGTTTAAAAACAAGTCCGTCGTGAACTGAACAAAACAAGAGCCAACAACAATCAAACAAGTCTCGCAAAGATAACACAAAATTACTGAGACTAAACATACCCTACGTCACTACCTAACCCTCTCGAGGCGACATGCCCCCCGAGTCACCACCAAGGCCGCTGGGACCAGCCCCAGATCCATCATCGTCTCGCACGTTGGGAAATACCCAAGTAAAGTCGTCCCCAGGGTAGCGCTTGCTACTCCGGAGGAACTTCCAGCACCGGCGGACAGTCAACGTCACATACTTCTGGGCCGTCTCCTTCGCCTTCAAACGGACCTCCTCAACAAAGTCCACCCCGCGCTTGAAGCCCTCGATGGCATCCCTAAGAGCCTTCTTCCCGGCCTCAGAATCGAGGAAGCTCTTGCCACATCCCATCTCTACCTCCAGCTTTGCCTGGACCGCTTGATGTTTCTTCTCGCTCTCCTCGGCCCTACGAGCATTCTCTGCGGCCGCCTTCTCGCTCTCCTTGGCCCGCCGGGCGGTCTTCGCAGCCTGCCGGGTCGCAGCATCAGCCCTGCGGGTGGCCTCTTCAGCCCGCGATGTGAACTCGTCTCTCTCCCTCTCAAGGGTCTCGCAGCACATGCGGAACTGGGTCGAAAGTTGAACATGATGTCGAAAGCAAAATGACATCCCATGAGATGACGTAGGGGGAGGGGCCAGGAGCATAAATAAAAGTACGAAACGAGTAAACTTACCCGTCCGGCATTGGCGCACATCTGCTCATCTACCTCCCGAGGCCCTAAGTAAGAGAGGCGTCGAGAGTCGAGACTGGAGTCAATCACCCGCATGATCTTCCAAGGGGTTGTGGCGTCCAAGGGGTCCCAAAAGGAGCGGGCATCAGGGTCCTGGTTGGCCCCAAACGAGAACAGCCCCTTACCATACCCGCGTGAGCTGCCTTCCTCCGAAGCCAGCCCGCTGAGACGCGCCAGGGGAGGCCCACGCGGGGCGGGAACGCGGATAATCTCTGGGGAATGCGGGGCGCCGGTGACCTTCGGAGAGACGCCCGCATCGGATGATCGTCATCATGTCCCATCGTATCCACCAATATCCCATCTATATCGGCCTCTAGGAGAAGAGTCTCCTCATCACGAGACCCCAGCAGGTCCCCTAAGCCTAAGTCCATGGTCTCCCCAGCGGGCGAGACCCTCCGGGGGGGGTCAAGGCATCTCGGACCGCACCGCTGCCAGCGTTGGCACCAGGGGTCACCCTACTGCCCGTCGGCGGGAGGATGACGGTCGGGGTCGCCCTATCGCCTACAGAAGGGCAGTAACATTTGGCGTCCAGCCAGTCCTTGAACCCTCCGAGGGCCGAGTGCAGATCTGAGGGTTAGCGAGCGTCAGCGGACCTACAATAACAATCGAACAACGCATCAAGAACGGGCCGATAAGGTATATATTTGAGCACCACGCTAATTCGTGGCTCATTACCTCGCTTGTAGAAGCGTTGGATGTTATACTCGGAGTTGAACACCCCCGCCTTCTCAAACTCCTGCTGTAGCGCCCTCACGGCCGAAACAACAGGATTGGACGGAGCCTCCATACACCACAGGTCAGAAGTGCGGATACCTAACTGCTTCACGGGCAAGTAAAAGAACTTGAGTTTCCAAACGCCCTTGGTGCTCACGCTCCCACACAGGAACCGCCCTATCGGTTGGGCTAAGAAGTATACGTAGGGGCCGTTTATCTGCTTAACCAGGAAGAGATCCTGAAAAGCATCCAAAGTTGGTTCTAGCCCGACCTCCTCAAATCATCGAACGAACCCCTCAAAGCAAGGAAAGCAGTTCGGAGTTAGCTGACTGATGCAGAGACGGTAGTGCACCAGGATATCCCCAAGCAGAGGATAGTAATGCAGGGTGAACCCAGATCGAAAATAGTCCAAGTAGAGGGTCACGTTGTCCATGGGGGGACACGAAATTACCCCGCCCCTTCGAGGAAGGCAATCCTGAACGTCGATCTCGGGATAATTCTGAAATAGGACACTCAGCTCCTTCCCCGTGATGGTGCTGTGAGCATAGTCAATATCCACTGCCCGCTCGCGATCGCGAACGCGCTTGAGGGAAGGCGGATCGTGACCTTCGCTCCCCGCCATCACCCCGAGCGGGTCGGAAGCCTCACCTGCTGAAGAAGACGCATGACTCCTGTTACCTGTGAAGGTGAGAAGGAAAGGTGTCAACACTTAGAGAAAACGTGTAAAATCGGGAAAGGCCCACAGTAGGGCATCGACCGAGGCTTAAAAGCCCCCGAAGACGGCATAAAACCTAGGGGCGCGCGCTACGGGCAGCGCCCCTCGGACGTCACGCGTCCCACGCGGGGCGCGCAGCCCTGGGCCGCGCGCCCCCACGGGCGCGCAGGAGCTGTGCGCCCCCGCGGGCGCGCAGCCCGTGAGCTTCGCGCATGGGGCGCGCAGCCCGTGAGTTGCGCGCTCCCCTCGTGGGACGCGCACTGTTAAAAAAAAAGAGAAGGAAAGAAGAAGGGAAAATGGACTTACCCGAGCTCACCATAGTGGAGATTTTCTTTGGAAGCTTAAGAGGAAAAATCCTAGTGAGAGAAATTTATAAAGTGGTGAGGTTGGAAATGAAACTAAATCCTACTTCCCAATGCTTATAAACTTGTCATGGGTCATTTTGAGCGGGCCCTCAAATATGGGCCTAAGGAAGCTCAAACCTCTCAAGCATGGTTTAATTGGCCCTGGGGTGATAACTCTCGGACTCTTCACCTTAGGGAGGACCCCGAGAGTTAGGGGGGAATATGATGGGCCTCAACTAAGCCTGGCCCACGAGCCCAGGTCTAATGGCCTACGGCCCACCATGGATCTAATTTCACGGGCTAGGATTTGAGCATGTTAGGCCCATGTCCCCTAAGCCCGGCCCATCTACAAATCTCACAGCTATAAATACAGCTTTAGTTAATTTACTAATCACGTTCTGATTATTTGGAGAATTACACTAATCTCTCTGAATATTCTTTAGCTCTCATTATTAGAGAAACTCATTACATTGAACTACGAAGAGGATTGATCCTATCTGCTAGGTATGTAGGCAGCTTGACCGCTCAAGTGCAGCCTACAATCTGAAACACCTTATCTGGTCTGTCGTGAGACGGGTCGGATCCCATCCCCACGTGTCTCTCACGTGACACAACTATTTGATCCCGCCTCACCTTGCAACTCACTTATCCCCCGGGATCAAATATGGCTGATAAACACAAATACATCAGTCTAAAAGACCTGTTGAAAAATAAACCAAACTCGAAACCCGAAATCTGTGAATCAAATCCTGAATCAGAAGATGAAAATTCTTTTCATGATGTACCTGAAATGTTCGAAAAACTGAAGCTCAATCCCAAAAATTTAAGAATTTCTTCAAAAAAACATTCCAAAAGTGATGAAGATGCTGCAGATTTGTCGAATCATGAAGAGGGCTTCAATAAAAATATACATTCTCAAGAAACCATGACTTTTTCTGAATCAGAAGAAAGGATCCTCAACAAGTCGAATCGAAATATTTCTGAATGAGATGAAGTGGAGGAGAAAGAGGATTTACACAACAAGGAAATGACTACTAGTTAAGACTATGATTTTTGTATATTCATGGTATTTGATTTCTTGTACTTGATATATGCTTGCTTGCGGCATATGGTTTTATGGACATGTTTATTTTTAGATATAATTAGAAGATTTGTAGGGTTATGAGTACTTTAGTTCACTATATTTAGATCAATGATGGGTTGAAAATTAAGGAGGAAATATATATGTCTTGAGGAAATAATCAACAATCAACAATGACGGATTTGTTAAATCATGTTTCTTTTACGCTTTTTTGAAGTAATAATAATTCGTGTTAATATTTTAAATTTGTGACTATATTTTTTAGGGTAACCAGATGATGTGGTATACGATATTGCAAAATACACATATTGGGGAGATCTTTGCATTCGAGATGAAGAGTTAAATTTCATTTGTGGGTGAATAATTTGGTGACTTTATTTATTAGCACTATATTTTTTAATTAAATTATTAGATTATTTGAACGAATAATTTACTTGTTCATAGAATGATTGTTTAAATATATGTTTGAGTTTTAGTAATCTATGATGATTATATTATTTACATATTAATGGCATTGTTTTATAATTCGATGCGTTTTTAATTATATTGTAACGAGTTAGGTTTAGAAATGTAACAATTAACAAAAAATAGAGAAGTTTAAAGACTGATTTAGTGACGGAATTAATGACTAAATTAGAGACAGATTTATAGATGTATTTAAAGACAAAATAGTGACAGATTTTTACGATGGATTTTGTATAAACTAATTTTGAAAATAAATACGGATTTAGAGATGAAATAATGCTCCGTCACTAATTTTAGAGACGGAATATGTTCTGTCACTAATTAACGTCGAGCTGTTTAGACGGTTGGGATAGACAGAAAATTCTGTAGCTAATAACTTTTAGAGACGGAAATATGGGTTTCAAACCGTCTCTAAAACCCTATTTTCTTGTAGTGCAGTGCTTTAAAATTAAAAGTAATGTACATGGTCTTTGTCAAAATTGTTGTCCTTAAATTGTAACAAATTAGGGGGATAAATACAGGTTTCGTCCCTCAAGTTACATGCAATCGCAAAATCAGTCCCCCATGTTCTGCGCACGTCAATTTAGTGCCTCAACTTACCATATTTTGACACAATTGGTCCCTGCCGTCAATTGGCCGTCCAACTCTAACGGTTCGACCATGTGACACGCACGTGACAAGCAAATTTGAGGGCAAAATAGAGTATGACCTGATTTTAGGTTCACTTCTCTTCAATTAGGGTTTACTTCTCTTCAATCGTATATCGGATTTCCTCTCATTTTTCCAAGAGAACCCTAATCCAATTCCGAAAATCAAAATTGCTTTGTGATGTCTGTTCACTCCGAGTTCGAACTTCGAAGCGAAGCTGATTTCTGCAAATTCGTAATTTCTGTTCACCCCGAGTTCGAAGCAAAGACGATTTTTGCAAATTCATAATTTATGTTCACCCCGAGTTTGAATCGAAGCTTTTTGATTTCTCAATTGCTGTGAGTTAGAAAAAGAAAAACCTCTCTACTTGGATGAGTTTGAATAGATTCCAGTAGTGACGAAGATGAAGAAGATTTTGAAGAACATTTGCGCCAAATATCTGCTGATTCGAGAAAAGAGAAATCGAGTGATAAAGATTTAGAGATGGCTGATCTTGATGAGGTTGATAGATTGGCTTTACGAGCTGCTTCTCTTTTGAAGAAAAAGAGGAAATAAACGAAGTCGTTGGGTAATTTCTAATCATCCCGTTGTTGTGAGAAATCGAATGATGAAGATTTAGAGTTTGCTGATCTTGATGAGGTTGATAGAATTGTTTCATGGGCTGATCTTGATGAGATTGATATATATTGCTGTTGAATGTATTAGAGTTCAATTGTTGTATTGTAGTTGTATGTATGCTTGTCTATGAGAACAAATAGAGATTAAAATCAAGATTTTGAACAGAAATTACAAAGCAATGAAGGAAAAATGTTATGATTTTCTTATTTTTGCTTATAATGTCACATAGGTAACTCATAACTGTCAAAATATGATTTATGTTCTTTGATTCTGGTTTTTGAATCATATGACACATTAAGGCCTCTGTATTTTGTCGATATGTTTACCTTTAAACATGTGATTAATTACATGCATACCTGTTTACTCATTGGATAAGTACCACAAATAGTAAGAATTTACAAATTATCAATAAATTCATAAATGTTCTTCGAAGAATAATTATGGTTAATTTATTATATCTGCTAATATGTAGAAAAAATGTTGATAAATAAATTGATGGAATAAGTCAGAAAAGGGAATTCCCAAAAAAAATTAAATGAATAAATTTTAGAAAATGCAAAATGGTCTATTTTTAAAAGAAAATGTAGATAAGACATCACTCTAACCCTTAGGAAGATAAGAACAGTAGCAAAACGGAATAAAATGACAAATGGGCTCTGAAGCCAACATCTCGAACCTCAGGTCATAAGCCCTAATTTGAGAGAAATGAGATATAAAATTGAATTTCCCCCCAAATTGAAGAGAAATGAAGATGAAATCAGGTCATATGCAATTTTTCCCCAAATTGAAGAGAAATGAAGCTGAAAATTAGGTTATATGCGAATTTGCCCCCAAATCTGTTTGTCACGTGCGCGTCACATGGTCGAACCATTAGAGTTGGATAGTCAATTGACGGCAAGGACCAATTGTGTCAAAAAGTTGTAACTTAAGGGACTAAATTGACGGGCGCGGGACATGGGAGACCAATTTTGCGATTAGATGTAACATGGGGACGAAAAAATATATTTATCCCCAAATTAGGTATAATATATTAGGCTTGTCTGTTTATGTTTTCAAATTTTTATTTTCAAGTATTTGGATGACAAAATTCTTAATAAGTATAAAACATTAAATTCATATTCAAATTCACATTTTGTCAATTCTATTTTTTAAATACCTTATATATATATAACTAATTATCAGTCAAATATACATCACTTTTCACACGTTCACCAAATAAAATCATTTAATATAATATCTTTTGTATTTCTTTTTCTCTTTCTTTTTCATATTTTACAATTATTGTTATATATATATATATTTTTATTATATATATAATTAACACAATTATAGTACATATCATTCATTATTCTATCACTTATTGATTTAATATATTTTACAACTTTCAACCCGTTTTGAAAAAATAAACAAACACTTACACAAATTATACAAATTTTATAGTACACAGTTTAAAAAAAAATTCAGAACTTCAACTGAAAACATAAATAAACATAACTTTAATTTTCTATAATAACGTGAGGTATGTGACATTATAAACCCGATGATAAGTTTTGGGTACTTTTTGGCCCCAAAATATCTAGAGAGAGATTGTTTGGCTTCTATATATTTTGGCCCGAACATTTTTAAAAATTATTGCCCAACGAAGTTGCTCGGCAACAAACTCAACGTCACCTATACAACACATTTGGGGATAGAATGAGTGATTTTCACCATCCACTCACCATCCTCCACAACACAAATATATAGTAGTAGATAACACACTGAATCTGTTTAATTCTATATTTCAATAAATGTGGTCCGTATTAGCTCACACAATCTTTCCCTCAATGTTTCTCTTCTATGAGATCAAAATAAATGTTTCTAAAGAAAGAGCTCTGAGTTAGTCAAGCGAATTTTTGTTGTGCTTGAATTTTTGTTGTTACTGTGCGTGCGTTCTTTAAACTATTTTAGGTGTTTGCTGAGTCCAAGTTTCTTCTGCCTTGGTCTTTGGCCAAAATGACCAGCAAGAAGAGGAATGGTAGAAGGGCAACATTTAAACCCTTGCATCTGCTCCATATTCGCCTTCCCTTTGGAAATAGGAATGGTCCAAGTTTAAATGTTTAATAACTTAGGGTATGTTTGGTTTTATTTTTGTTAGGTATTTTGATGAGAATTGTTGGTGAAAAGGTTTTTGGGACACATGCATTATTGATGAGATAGTGTTAGGTTTAATTTAAAAATTATTTTTTGATTAGTTTTTTTAGATATTGTTTGATTTTGTTTTGAAAAGGAACATACATTACTGTAGCATTTAAAACATGATAAATTTGTTTGTTGGTGATTAAACAATGATTTAAAATTATATTGTACTATTAAAATTGTAATAATTATAATATAGATGAATATTTATTGTATATATTACAATTTAAATAAATAAATAAATTATTAAATATTTACATAAATGACTTAAGTAAAACCATATTATTAAATATAAATAACTTAAGTCAAAATATATTATTAAATAAACAAAATTATTTAATAAGAACAATTAAATAAATAAAACATCAAATAAATATGATGAACATAAATCATTTTATCAAAGAGCCTAAATCATTTATGAGCAGAAAATATTAATTTAACAATTAAATTCAATCATAGATATGAGCATAAATCATTTTATCAATGTAAAAAATTTCATTCACATTGACACAAATTAAAAATCGGAGAGAGAAATACCTTTTGAGGATGCACTTGCAAACAACACACATGCAACTCAAGAGAGTATTGGCAGGTGGGCCATGGAGAAAATGAGAGAGACAAAAGCTGCATGTGGGCCATAGAAAATTAAGTGGGTTTGAAATTGGGTACTAAATTTTTAGACTAAAATTTTGGCGTTTTTTCTTACCTAAATTTTGTAGGCCAAACAATATTTGGCCAGAATTTTGGGCCAAAACAAACCCAAAATAAAACCAAACATGGCCGTAGTTTCTTCTAAATATTTTATTGAAGAGTTTGAATATTTTGATACTTTGTCAATTATTATCCAAATATTTTAAAGAATCATAAACCAATTATAATTTTACAGCTAATTCGAAAAAAATGTATTTTACCAGTTAATGAAACTATGTCACTTTAGTTAGTAGAGAATATTCATTTGAAATATTGCCAACCTTTTAATTGAAAAAAATCTCATATCAAATGAAAACCAAAATACAACGATGACTTAAATTAATGTAAAAGTAAAGGAATAAGAGTTTCACATTATTTTTTAATTATTTTCAATATCGGGCATTAACTTTTGCGTCATGGCATGTGAATATTTTGCTCTTATATATTTATGAAGTAAATTTAATAAAATAAAATAAATGCAACACAGTGAAAAACAAACAAAAAGGAATGTGTCATTTATGAAATGTCATTCGTGACTTGGGATAATGAGATTAAGGTTTTTAAGTGAGGCAAATTTAATGACCGTGAGAAGTAACATTATGCACTGAACTCAGAAAATAAAAAAATAAAAATAATAATGTTGAAATAATGAAAAACTATACTAAACAAGATCCAACTTTTATGCCAATACGAAAACTATTGAAAGTATACAAAAAATAGTTAATGAGTAGAAAGAAAAAAGTAAGGAGCTTGATTTCTCAAAATTAAACAAGATATAAGTACAAATAAATCGTGAATTTATATAAAAACTTATTTAGCTACATCATTATTTATGTTTTAGTTTTTCAATCAAGTTAGTTCCTTCGAGAATTGATTAATTTTTTCATGTCAATCGATATTAATTTTTTCAAAAACTTAAGTTTTTTAACTAGATGGTTCATTTAGTAACTTATTATATTATGAATTTATAATATATTCAAGTTAAATAGTAATTATTTATATAAATTATTTTAACAAGATCATATGGTTTACGTTCAACGAACGTATTATTTACTAATATAATAAAAGACTTACATTGATACTTAATTGATATCATATTTTATACTTGTCATCATTCGATTAACGCAAAATTTCAATGTCTAGGATTGAGTATTTGAAGTTCTCAAGTAAAAAAAACATAACCGGCATTAACATTAAGATTTAACTTGAGCATCACATGCTCTTACAAGGAAAATGTCATTCTTTCCTTTCTTTACATGTCAATCTAGAGATTGCAAATTTCTACTTTCTTGATCCACATCAATTCACGCTACAAATGGTAAACATATTTTCTTTATTGTTCTTATATGTTTTTGATTTAGCATAGACAGATCTAGCCCATGTCAATGGCAAAGTTTGGCCATCGTGCTAGTTTTTGCTGCATTTATATTCATCCACGATTTCTAATAGCAGTTTATAAATTTTTTTAAGTATTCCTAATTACATCATTTTCGTTAAAAACATTAGTGATAAAATAAGTTAATAATGAAACAACTTATAGTTGATATTTTTGATCTTTGTGAATATGTTTAGTTGCAAAGAAAATTTATGTTGGAAAACATTGCAACTAAATTCTCTTATTGCTATTTGTTAATTATTTTGTTGGAAATGCTAAAAAGAAATGTGTGCATTTTGAATTTTGTGACAATATATAGAGATTTCTATAACCAAATTTAAATAACATTTCATATTAACTTTTTTTGTCCTTAGGAAGAAATTAATGATATATGGCAACGAATCGAGGTTCAACTTACACCCCTTCTTTTAACACCTAAATTTTGATATTCGGATTGATATGATTAAATTTTGGATCTTATGAAGCTCCAAAATGAATCATTTAGTTGTTCATGTTTTGAATATGATGTTTCTTCAGAAATCTTTTAGTCCTTAAGGCACATGTACTTTTATAGACTCTTCATATATTCCAAATTACTTCATTTTTAAGAACATCAATACTAATGTCCAAATATATTTTAATTAAAGGAATTATTGGAAATTCACTTTTCAGACAAAATACAACAACGATAATTATCTAGTTAATTATAATTATGAAAAAACACTTCATTAATGGATAATATTTCTGTTTGCAAATTTGATTTATGGTCAAAATGAATTTTTTACAGCAAGCATCGCAATTAAATTTTGTTATTGGTATATGTCCGTTAATCCACTGAAACGCTAAAAATTTGTGTGCACTTAATAATTTAATGACAAAAATATTGTTGAAAACATTATGTGATGAACTTAGAATAATTTTTCTATAATCTTCCTTTTACATGAGGAATTAGTTAAATCGATAAATCAGGTGGTTCAGTTATTTGTTCTGTGACTGATATTCTTTAAGACATCTTTTGGTCCTTAAGAGAGATGTATGTTTATGAACTCCACATATTTCAAGTTATACCATATTCAATAAGAACATCAATGCTAATACTTAAAAACAGCTTGTTCAATCTTATTTTAGATAACAACTAAAAATTCAGTTTTCGAAATATAGAACAAAAGGGAATCTTCATGGATAAAAGGCCAACGACGACAAATTGTTTCCGTTGATTGTAGTTATGAATGTTCTGATATACGTATATGCATGGTTGGGGACTTAAGCGTGTTTTTGTTATATTAATAAGCTAGAAGCGTGTTTAGCTTTCTTTATAAATACATGTTAGTTAGCAACCTGTAACTAACTTTCAAATTCATAATTTTTCCCTCAATAATAGAAAAGTGTTTTTCTTCTCTCTCAAGCTTTCCGTCTATGGCGTCTATGGCTTCTATGGCTTCAATTAATGTTTTGACATGGTATCAGAGCGGGTTTATCCTGCTCTGAACACCTCTGTCATCTCCCTATCTTCCTGATACACTTTCTCGCTTCGGATTGTTATTTCTCCCTCTGATACGCCTCTATTCAAATGGATTCATCGGCTGTCACAAACCCTAATCCACCCGCGATCGCAAATCAAACGCAAAACGTAATGGATGTTCATAATCAATTGTACATACATCCATCGGATACTCCGAATCTTGATTTGGTGTCAGAAGTATTGCGGGGATCGGAAAATTACAGCGTGTGGAGCCGCGAGATGATTGTGGCGTTAGAAGCCAAAAATAAAATTGGATTGATAGATGGATCTTATGCTATGCCTGATCCTGATTCTCCTGATTTCGCATCCTGGAAGCGTTGTAACGCACTCGTTAAATCATGGATCCACCGATCTTTAAGCCGAGAATTGATACACGGAGTTGTGTATTGCGAATCTGCACAGTTAATCTGGAGCGATCTCAAGGAACGTTTTGATCGTGTAAATGGAGCAAGGCTCTACGCCTTATACCGGAAGATAAACACCATCACACAGGGTACCACCACAGTTGCTGATTACTATTCTAAATTACGCCAATTATGGGATGAGTACGATTCCTTAACCCCCTCTCCATCTAAGAACGTTTCGAAGGAATACACCGACTTTGTGAGCCAAATGAAGATGATGCAATTCTTGATGGGATTGAATGATTGCTATAGCAATATCCGTTCTCAAATATTGATGATGGTTCCCCTTCCATCACACACTCAAGTATATTCGATGGTCTCGAATGAAGAGACTCAAAGAGGAATAACCATTTCTTCCGCTGATTCGGATTCTTCAATAGCGCTGTTGGGAAACTCTATTCAGCCTCAATTCCAACAGAAGCCTAGAAATCTTGATAAAGAATCCATGTTTTGTGATAATTGCAACATTCACGGTCACACACGAGATAATTGTTTTAAGCTCCACGGGTATTCCCCTAATTGGGGCCGTGGAGGTCGAAGAGGTAACGGGCGACGAGGGGGCGGCCGTGGCAGAAACTCGGGTCGAGGCTACAACTCTAATAATGCATCGACCAACGCCAACAATGCAAATGAAAGCACTGATGTGCAACCAGCTCTCAGCCAATCTCAAATTAAGCATATAATGGATCTCATTGGATCCATGAAGGTGGATGATACTACTTCAGGAAATCAGGCCATCACGAACCATGCTAATACCGTGGCTAAGGATGCAGGTACCTCTAATTCTGCCAATCTCAGCATCAAGGGGAACAATTATATCTCTGATTGGATCCTGGACTCAGGAGCCAATCAACATATGGTTTTTAATTCCCGATTGTTCACCTCTTATGATGCTGATTTTGGCTCCCCATCTTTTGTTAAGCTTCCTAATGGTATCCTTAGTAAAGTCACCAAAACAGGTTCGGTCATTATTAATAATGACATTCATTTGTCACATGTCCTATATGTACCTGATTTTCACCATAATCTTCTATCTATTTCTCAACTCACCCGGGACTCTAATCTCTATGTGAGCTTTTATCCGAAGTTTTGTGTTGTACAGGAAATGGAGACTGGATCAATCAAGGGGATTGGTAAACTCCATAAGGGATTATACTTCCTTTGTGACACTCACATGATTCGATCTGTTCTCAATAATAATAAGTCTTTGAATTCTTGTAAATCTTTTTTGAGTTCCTGTAATTCTGTTGATAAGGATCACTTTGAATCTGTTAATCCTAAGGCTAAACTGTGGCACCAAAGGCATGGTCATATGGCCATTAGCAGACTTAGATTTCTCCCTAGTTTAGGTGTTAAGGTTTCTAATTCTCTATATCCTTGTAACATTTGCCCTTTGGCCAAGCATAGTAGAACCTCTTTTCCCTCACATTCTAAAAGAAGCATTGCTATCTTTGATCTTATTCACTTGGATATATGGGGTCCCTACAAAGAAGTTACCTACAATAATGAAAAATATTTCCTAACTATCGTTGACGACCACTCTCGAAGCACTTGGGTGTTTTTGCTAAAAACTAAATCTGAAGCTTATTATCATATTGAAAGATTTCTTAAATATGTTAAAACTCAGTTTTCAAAACAGATAAAATGCGTTAGAACCGACAATGGTTCAGAATTTTTTAGCAAAGAATGCATCCGATTGTTTGATTCCCATGGTATTATACATCAAAACTCATGCGCCTACACTCCACAGCAAAATGGAGTAGTTGAGAGGAAGCATAGGCACATTATGGATGTAGCTAGGGCCCTCAAGTTCCAATCCAACATACCTATTAGATTTTGGGGCGAATGTGTCCAAACCGCAGTCTATTTAATCAATCGGACACCTTCAGATGTCTTGTTAGGTAAAACTCCCTTTAGTGTCCTTTATGGGAAGGACCCCAGTTACACTCACTTTCGAACCTTTGGGTGCCTATGTTTTTCAAAAATTCTACCTCCAGCTGATAAGTTTATGCCTAAATCTCGGCCTTGTATCTTTCTTGGTTACTCTACTGTTAAGAAGGGATATAGATGCTTGGATTTGGAGTCTCAATCCATCATTATTTCTAGGGATGTTATTTGTTATGAACATGTTTTTCCTTTTCTTAACAACTCAAATTTCAGAAAGCATAACTTCATTCCTGCTCAAGATGACAGAATATTCTGTGATGATGATTCTGCTCCTGCCGCTATTAACCCTATCTCTGCTCAGGATGAGTCAACTCCCATTGAACCTACTGCATGTGATATGAGTGAACCTACTGATTGTGATGTACACATTCAGCACCCCAACACTTTACAAGTTCAAGACAATAACAATTCTGGAAACCTTCGGAGATCAACCAGAAATCCTAAACCACCTATTTGGTTAAAGGATTATGTATCTCCCCAAAATAGCATCATTGACAGTCCGGAAGCCTCCAATGTTGTTAAGTATCCCTTATCCGATTACATGAGCTATAAAAGTATTAGCCCCGCTTATCAGGCATTCCTTGTTGCATTGGATGTCAATAAAATTCCGACTTATTATCATGAGGCTAAAGGGCATGCAGAATGGGAGAAGGCCATGCAGATTGAGCTCAATGCACTTGATTTGAACAAGACTTGGAAGGTGGTCGATCTACCGCATGGGAAAACTATTGTAGGGTGTCGATGGGTGTATTCGATCAAGTATAAATCAGACGGATCAATAGATAGGTATAAGGCGAGGTTAGTAGCAAAGGGATATACTCAATTGCCCGGTATAGATTACACGGAGACCTTTTCCCCGGTTGCTAAGCATGTGACTATAAGACTCATCTTATCTCTTGCATCCGTTCACAAATGGAAGATATGGCAGATGGACGTTACGAATGCGTTTCTTCAAGGGGATTTGGATGAAGAAGTATACATGGCCATTCCCCCCGGATATGTTCTTGATTCTGCCACTAATGGTAATAAAGTTTGCAAGCTTGAAAAGTCCCTCTATGGCCTAAAACAGGCCTCGCGACAATGGAACCATAAGTTTACCACGGCTATGCTTGATTTTGGTTTTACACAATCAAGGAACGATTATTCGTTATTCATTAAACATAAGGGAGGTGACATTGTTGTTCTATTAGTATACGTTGACGACATTGTTATTACCGGTAACAATGAAGAAATGATGCGTCAATGCAAGGATTATTTGAATAAAACTTTTTTTATGAAGGACCTTGGAGAGTTGAAATATTTTCTAGGCATAGAAGTGGCTCGGAGCACACATGGGATTTGTCTTAATCAACGGAAATATACACTTGAACTCTTACATGATACGGGACTATTAGGCAGTAAGCCGGTAAATGTTCCTATGGAACAAAATGTTCGATATGCGGCCGAAGGTAACGATAATATTTCGGATCCTTTTCTTACTAATATTTCTGACTTTCAACGTATTGTTGGCAGGTTAATCTATTTGTGTCTCACGCGGCCTGACATTACCTACGCGGTTCAAATCGTAAGCCAATTCATGCACAAGCCGAGGAAGTCCCACTTTGATGCTGTCATCCGTATATTGAGATATTTGAAGGGCAATCCAGGCTTAGGGCTACTGCTATCTTCTCAAAGTAAGTTGGAGTTGAAAGCCTTCTGCGATAGCGATTGGGCGTCTTGCCCGATGACTAGAAAATCTACCACTGGATTTGCTATACAATTGGGGGATTCTTTAATATCATGGAGGTCCAAGAAGCAAGCTACTATTTCGAGGAGTTCGGCTGAGGCCGAGTATAGATCAATGGGGACCACCACTGCAGAAATCGTCTGGTTGTTGGCGCTGCTTAAGGACTTGGGATTCGATGATCTGAAGCCGGTTATTATTCATACTGACAGTAAGTCAGCCTTACAAATAGCAGCTAATCCCGTATTTCACGAGCGAACCAAACATATCGAAGTTGATGCTCATTTCATTCGGGACAAAATACAAGATGGAACGATCAAAACCGAGTATATTCCGAGTCATCTACAACCGGCAGATGTTCTTACAAAGGCCCTGGGAAGTGCTCAGTTTCAAGTATTATTAGCCAAGTTGGGTGTTTTCAATTTGTATCAACACTCAACTTGAGGGGGCGTGTTCTGATATACGTATATGCATGGTTGGGGACTTAAGCGTGTTTTTGTTATATTAATAAGCTAGAAGCGTGTTTAGCTTTCTTTATAAATACATGTTAGTTAGCAACCTGTAACTAACTTTCAAATTCATAATTTTTCCCTCAATAATAGAAAAGTGTTTTTCTTCTCTCTCAAGCTTTCCGTCTATGGCGTCTATGGCTTCTATGGCTTCAATTAATGTTTTGACAATGAAAAAGCACTATTTTGATTTTATTCGTGTTTGTAAATGCGTTTGGTGGTGGCCAGAAAACAAATTTGTCGACAACCAAATTCTCTAGTTGGTATATGTTAGTTAATCCGTTGGAAATGCTAACCCGAAACTGTTTCTGCATTTAATGATTTCACGACAAATATATAGTTGAGAATACGTTAGTACTTAAAACAAATTTTCTATTAATCTTCCGAGGAATTAGTTAAATGAACTAAAACATTGGTTTGCGATTCAACTTAAACGTTGAATATGGACTTCACATATTCTTCGTTCAGATATTTTCTTTTTCGTCTTTTTAGCTCCAATAGCAGATGACTTAGTTAGTGATGGATTGTCTGTGATGTTCATTAAAATTTATTTGGTCCTTACGAAATTACTTCTGTACAGTCTTTATGTATTCCAAATACATCATATGGTGCTAATACTTGATGAGAATAAGTTTTTGAATCTTTATCAAATCAATTCTTTAATTTTATTTATTTTTGAAAGTTAACATAAAAAGGAGATCTTTGTAAAGAAAGTGCAAAAAATGACAATTGTTTTGATTGATTTTTATAATGAAATAGCACTCCGCTTATTATTGTTGTTGTTTGTAAATAGGATCAGCAGCAACTAAAAAATCATATCAGAATTGCATCCAAATTCTCTTATAAAAATATGTCACTTAATCCGTAGGCTAAAAATAAAATTGTAAACACCTAATGGTTTCATGACAAATGTATAGTTGAAAACATGTTGTAATTAGACAAACAATTTTCTCTAATGAACTTACATTAACTTCTCAACAACTATCTTCAGGAATCTTACACACAGCTGTTTTAGTCCAATTGAAGAATGTTGTCTTTTCTGAGTAACCTATTACCAGCAAGAAATAGTTGAGCAAGAAAAACCAACGAAAAACAATTTCTATCCAGTGAGATATATTTCTCTTTACAATTTTACATATGAAGCCAATATGGAATCGTTTTGTTTCATGGAGAAAAAAGATCATTCACAAAGATGACAAATATAAAACTTGAGGATCGATCTCTCTTGCTATTTAATCCTAATGGCCCGATTCTTATTTAGTGAGCTTAAAATCTTCTTTCTCGTGAGTATAATATTCGAGTTGACGTCCTCATATACATGACAAAGATCACACATCAAATTATGAACTAAATGTTGAGTTATGGAGCTTGAAAGACTGTACAACAGGGCCACAACTTTCGCCGATCCAACTGATTAGGGTTATGGAATCCTATTCTGATTAGGGTTATGGAATCCTTTTGTTATTAGGGTTACGGAATTAGTATAAATAGCCCTATTCTCATTGTAATCTTATCATTCGAAATATAGTGAAAATCCTGGCTTGGCAGTGTCCCCAGACGTAGTCAAATTCCTTTGACGAACTGGGTAAATAATTCGTGTGTCTTTTATTATTGTTCTTTTCTTTCATGCGAATATCATTGTCATCATATTCCTAACAACTGGTATCAAGAGCTCCAGGTCGAGTGGGAGCGAATATGATGGGTGAAGGAAAAACGCCGATTGAAAAGTTTGACGGTACAGACTTTGGGTTCTGGAAGATGCAAATCAAAGATTACCTGTATGGTAAACATTTGTACAAGCCCCATGGTGATAAGCCGTCGGACATGAAAGACGAAGATTCGATGGTGCTTGACAGGAAGACAATGAGTGTAATTCGTCTGTCTCTGTCACGGAACGTAGCGTTCCATACGACGAAAGAGACAACTACGAAAGGTATTTTGAAGGTTTTAGCAGACATGTACGAGAAGCCATCAGCAGCGAACAAGGTTCATCTGATGCGGCGTCTCTTTAACCTAAAGATGTCAGAAAATACCGTGGTGGCTGAGCATCTTAATGAGTTCAATTTAATTACAGCCCAATTAAGCTCAGTTAAGATTGATTTTGATGACGAGGTTAAAGCCCTAATTCTGTTATCTTCTCTACCTGAAAGCTGGGGTGGAACAGTTACTACTGTTAGTGCTTCAGCAGGTAAGGAGAAGTTGAGATCTGATGAAGTAAGAGACCTAATTTTGAGTGAAGAAATTCACAGGAGAGAATCGGGTATAACTTCGGGATCAGTTATGAATACAGAAAATAGAGGTAGATAAAAATCAAGGAATTCGAACAGAGGTAGGTCAAGGTCGAGAGGTAAAAGTAAGTTGAGGAAGGACCTGAGTTCGATAAAGTGTTGGAACTGTGAGCAACTTGGTCATTACAAGAACAAGTGCACAGCACCAAAAAAGAATGGGAAATCTGCTAATGCAGCAACTGAAGACATTAGCGACGCTTTGATATTGAGCGTGAGTAGTCCATTGGAATCGTGGGTTTTGGATTCTGGAACATCGTTCCATTCTTATAGTGATGCTGATATAATGGAACGTTATACTTCCGAGGATTTCGGGAAGGTTTATCTTGCTGATGATGAGCCTTTGAGAATCGTGGGAAAGGGAGATGTTCAAATCAAAACCTCGCATGGCAGCGTATTGCAGTTGCGTGATGTGAGACACATTCCTGGCTTGAAAAGGAATTTGATCTCTGTAGGGCAACTAGATGATGCTAGATACGTTGTGACCTTTGGTTGCAGCACCTGGAAGATAACCAAAGGAGCCATGATACTGGCTCAAGGTAAGAAAGATAGTACATTGTATATGACATCCAATACTAATGATTGTATTTCTCTCGCAGGAGAAAACAGTGATGCAGATTTGTGACATTGCCGACTTGGCCACATGAGCGAGAAAGGGATGAAGGAGCTTTGTTCGAAAGGGAAGCTGTCAGGCCTGAAGAAAGTCGATGTTGGCCTGTGTGAGGAATGCATACTCAGAAAACAGAAAAAGGGTAAGTTTTTCGAAGGGAGGCAGGACCTTGAAAAACGAAAAGCTGGAGTTGGTGCATAGTGATTTATGGGGTCCTGCACTAGTCACATCTCTTGGTGGTGCATCATACTACATGACTTTCATCGATGACTCCACGAGAAAGGTATGGGTTTATTTTCTTAAGCATAAATCTGACGCTTTTGATGCTTTTAGAAAATGGAAAGCCATTGTAGAAAACGAAACAGGTCTGAAAGTGAAGTGTTTGAGATCTAACAATGGCGGAGAGTACAAACTCGCTGAGTTCAAGGAATACTGTGATCTGAACGGTATCCAAATGGAAAAGACTATGAGAGAACTCCTCAACAGAATGGGATTGCAGAACGTATGAACAGAACCCTGAATGAACGTGCTAGGTGCATGCGATTGAAATGTGGGTTGCCGAAGATGTTTTGGGCTGATGCAGTTAACACTGTTGCTTTCTTGATTAGTAGGGGACCATCAACTCCGTTGGGTAATAGCATACCGGAGGAGGGTTGGAATGGTAAGGAGGTAAATCTGTCGTTTCTTCGTGTATTTGGGTGCGTTTCACACGTTCACATTGATGCTACTGCTAGAAGTAAGTTAGATGCTAAATCTATTAAGTGTACGTTCATTGGATATGGTGGTGATGAATTCGGTTATAGATTTTGGGATGAGCAGAATCGGATGATAATCCGTAGTCGAGATGTTATATTCAATGAACAGGTTTCGTACAAGGATAGGTTGGGAGCATCACAATCTGATAATACTCAGGCTAAAAATCCCGAGGTTATTGAGTTAGATATCTCTAACTCGGGTGGGAGCAAAGTTACATAGAATGATGAGGTAGCTATTGAGGCAGAACCGAGTACTCCGACATTTCTGCTGTGGAGATCTAGCAGACAGCGTCATGCACCAGATAGGTATTCACCTTCTTTCAATTACGTATTATTGACTGATAGCGGTGAACCTGAATGTTATGAAGATGCTAGTCAATGTGAGCATGGAGACAAGTGGAAACTTGCGATGGATGACGAGATGAACTCTCTAAAGTCCAATGATACTTGAGAACTTGTTGAGCTTGCAAAGGGAAAGAAAGCTTTGCATAACAAGTGGGTTTACAGAATTAAAGAAGAGGCGGATGGAAGCAAACGTTACAAGGCGAGACTGGTTGTGAAGTGATTTCAGCAGAAATATGGTATTTATTATACTGATGTTTTTACTCCTGTCGTGAAATTGACTACTATTAGATTTGTGTTGAGTATGGTTGCTACAGAAAACTTGTTGTTAGAGCAGATGGATGCAAAAACGGCATTCCTTCATGGTGATCTTGAAGAAGATATTTATATGATGCAACCAGAAGGGTACTCGTCTGAAGGTAACATTGAGCTAGTGTGTAAGCTCAAGAAGAGCTGGTATGGTTTGAAACAAGCTCCTAGACAGTGGTACAAGAAGTTTGATGGATTCATGCATGAGATTGACTTTGTGCATTGTAATGCCGACCATTGTTGCTACTTCAAGAGGTTTGACAATAGTTATATTATTTTGCTATTGTATGTTGATGACATATTAATAGCAGGATCGTGTGCTCGAGAATTGAGTAAGTTGAAGGAGCAACTATCTGAACGATTTGCTATGAAGGATCTTGGAGAAGCAAATCAAATTTTGGGTATGCGGATTAATCGAGATAAGGTGGCAGGAGAGTTGTATCTTTCGCAGGCTGAGTATATCGAAAAGGTTTTGAAGAGGTTCAGTATGCATGATGCAAAGCCAGTAAGTACTCCGTTGGGTAGCCAATTTAAGCTATCTAAGAAGGATTCGCCTAGCAGTGATGAGGATCGTGCTTACATGAAGAAGACTTCTTATGCTTTAGCAATTGGTAGCATAATGTACGCGATGGTATACACTAGACCTGATATTGCGCATGCAGTGGGAGTAGTTAGTAGATTTATGAGAAATTCGGGCAAGCAACATTGGGAAGCAGTGAAGTGGATCCTAAGATATTTGCGAGGTACTACGGAAAAAGCCTTATGTTTTTAAGGCAAAAGTGTCGAATTGGAAGGATTTGTCGATGATGATTTAGCGGGAAGTGATCTTGATAAAAGAAGAAGTACAACCGGGTATGTGTTTACTTTGGGTGGTACAACGATTTCTTGGGCTTCTAAGTTGCAGAAAGTCATAGCCTTGTCTACTGCAGAAGCTGAGTATGTAGCAGTGACTGAGGCTAGTAAAGAGATGGTATGGTTGCAAAAATTTTTGGGTGAATTGGGGAAGGATCAAATGAATAGTGTTCTATACAGTGATAGTATGAGTGCTATTCACTTGGCAAAGAATCCAGCGTTTCATTCGAGAACTAAGCATATTGAATTGAAGTATCATTATATAAGATATCTCTTGGAAAGGAAAATCTTGCAACTTATGAAGATTCGAGGTGATGAGAATCCTGCTGATATGTTGACTAAGAGTGTCACATTTGAGAAATTGAAGCTATGCATGGCTTCAATTGGCCTCAGTAACTAAGAAGAGAGGCTTGGCACTGCCGGGACCATTATGGGCTATTGGATGGAAGATCGAGAGATGATTACTATTGAGTTCAGTCTCCAAGTGGGAGATTGTTGAGTTATGGAGCCTGAAGGACTGTACAACCGAGCCACAGCTTTCGCCGATCCAACTGATTAGGGTTACGGAATCCTATTCTGATTAGGGTTACGAAATCCTTTTGTTATTAGGGTTACAGAATTAGTATAAATAGCCCTATTCTCATTGTAATCTTATCATTCGACATATAGTAAAAATCCTGGCTTGGCAGTGCCCCTAGACGTAGTCGAATTCCTTTGACGAATTGAGTAAACAATTCGTGTGTCTTTTATTATTGTTCTTTTCTTTCGTGTGAATATCATTGGCATCATATTCCTAACACTAAAATTGCATTTGCATTGTAACGCTAAGTACTTCATTACAGGCAAAATATAGGAAACCAAATTTCATAGTAACACACTGAAATCGACTAAAACCAAAAGGTAGCTGTTTTAGTCATATCGAATCAAATAACAAGTTCAGAAATAAAAACATGATAGATCTAGCACTAAACCACCTACATTTTTTCTTTTTCTTTTTTTGGTGATTAGAAAACCCTAAGTTACAAAGAAACAAACTTTTCAAACCCTAGAAATTACTGCCAACTTTGGAGTTGATTACTTCTTCTTTCCCTCCTTGGATCGAGAAACATTAACGTCATAGTTAAGGAAAGGAAGATCCCATGATGTCCTGATAACAAGTCTTCAAATCCAAATCCTCATTAAGAACAAAAGGGTTAGCAGCATCTTTAACTACCTCGTAAAACAAAGGGTTGTCACTTTTCGAGTGCTTCAGAGAATTCAATACAGATTTCTCCTTCTTCGTTTTTGTTTCGATAGAAGAAGAAGGACCCTCAATTGTTTTCTCGAGATTAATCTTTTCGGGTTCAACAACAATGGATTGCTCAAGTTTGGGCAGATTTGGGTTGGCCTCTTCAGTTTTCAAGAGCTCATGAAGACTGATATATTTGTGCTCTTCCATTGGAATATTGATAATTGTATGCAAATGCAAGAAGAAGAAGAAAAAAATATGAGGGGCTATGGCGCATAAGCATGGCTGGCTGGCTACATGTATAAATACAAGTATATAAGTATATGAAGACAAAACGCAACTGAAAATGCTGTTGACTGACTGTACATTTAAGTTGTAGTCATTATTGTCATCGCAGTTTGAATGGAGTATATCATATATCCCTCGTTATCAACGTCAAGCCGGAAAATTTTGCCAATGTTCATTCATGTTTTATTTGAATACATATTAGAAATATTTTTCAGCGAATTTTTCTTCAAAAATAAACAAGAAAAAATTGTCACCTGAATGTTTATCCTACACTCTAAATATTGTATAATATATAAATAATATGTAGTATTTACAAAATGATGGGAATTTATTTAGGTTAGTGTACAGCCGAGTTGTAATTAATAAATGAATTACAAGGTTTGTTAACGCACAATTAGTGCTGAATACATATGGCAGAAAGTGGCTGAATACTAGCTGTAATATATTATGTGAATGCGAGATTGTTTTGTTCATACTCAAGGTGAAGTGATGAAATTAATTTTTCAATTGCAAAATTATTCTTTCTTCTTCATTTACATTTTACCTTTTATTATAGGCACGGAAAAATTATTCTTTTAAAATATAAAATGACTATCGAAGAATTTGAGTAATTTAAGTTGAACAACGAAGTAAAATATTATATTGCAAATTAAAGGAGTTCATGTTCTTATTTCAATTCTTAAACATTTATTTTATCATTAAGCCATCTCCAACCCAAATACTCCTTTTGCACCAATTTGATGTTTCTATAGTAAATTCACTCAAACTCATAACACTATTCACTACACTAGAAATGAATATTTTCAAATATTCTATTTTTCCATCTTTTTTATAAACTTATAGTATTTCATTAATAAAACCCAACACTTTTACGTATTTTGCACTTTCACCCAAAAAATATACTTTGTTAATAAAATTCATAAATAATAAAATTATGGTACTATTAAATAATTAAAAATTATTTAAATTGTGTTTTGATATTTAATAAATTAATCAACATATATATATATATTATTTAATTGGATAAAATATAATACATAAGGTATAATTATAACTAAATTTTTTTGAAAATAATTCAAACTTATAAGGGACTACATTTAAAACATAAATAAAGATAAAGGTCTAAAATGAAAAGCAAAAAGAAAAAGAAAAGGGCATCTTCGCCAGAAGTGGCGCAGATGAACTTTCTGGCACAACACAGTTGAGTGCGGTATTTTGGCTCAATGAATGGCGCCGATTTGGAGCAACCCGCCCCAAAAAGTGGGCTAACCAGCGTCGATTTAGCACTGGTAGTAACATTTATCTTGAAAGGAAAAATCTCATGTTTGATGCAATAAGTAAATATCAATATTTACTACACAACGTCGAATAACTCTAATAAACAAGATTCGATTTATTAATTTTTGTTACGCTATATTTTTTAAAAGAAAAAAAATATTATTTTCCTTATTCCGTATTATAGTAATTTTATAAAGTATTTGAAATTGGAGTATTTTTATGACCTTTTGTTTCTCTTTTAAAGTAAAAATTAATAAGAAAAATTGCAAAAACACGAATTGCTCTAGGAAAACTTTTTGGTATTCATCTTAGTGAAACAGAGTAAAGAGATCTGAATTACCTTATCGGTAGTTATGGCGCACATTAAAAATGGTGATATCACAGAAATGACATATAAAAATTACTCTTGTAATAGATGATTATTATTCAAAAGAATTTATAGCTCTAGTTGATAGTGGAGCAGATTTAAATGTTATACAGGAATAACTAATATCAACCATATATTTTCATAAAACGACACAAACATTATCACATGGAGGAGGTAACAAATTATAGATAAGTTATAAGCTTCCTAAAGCCAATGTATGTATTAATAAAGAATGTATACAAACAAGTTTCTTACTTGCAAAAAATATTACTAATCAAGTTATACTTGGAACACTATTTTTAACGAAGATATACCCATTAAAAAAGGTAGATAAAGAAGGAATATTAAGAACGTTTGAAGAAAATAATATTTTCCTAAAATTTGTTACTGAAACTTTTACCAAAGTATTACATGAAATTTATGATAATATTTCTTAAAAAGAAAATCAGCTATATTTTCTTAAACAAGAATTAAATATAATTACTATAGAAGAAAAACTTCAAAATACTAAATTACAGACAAAATAAAATTATTAACAAATCAATTTTCAATAGAGATTTGTAATGATCATCCCAATGCACTTTGGGATAGGAAGAAATATTTTGTTTCTTTACCTTATGAAGAAGATTTTGATGAAAAGAAAATTCCTACAAAGGCTAGCCCATGTCAAATGAATTCAGAATATTTAGAATTATGTAAAAAAGAATTAGATTCTTTATTGCAAAGGATTAATAAGTCTCTCACAATCTCCTTGGTCTTGTACAAGCTTTTATGTTAATAAACATAGTGAACAAGAAAAAGGAGTACCTAGATTAGTAATAAATTATAAACCTCTTAATGAAGTGTTAAAATGGATTAGACATCCTATTAAAAATAAAAAGGATTTATTAGATAGATTATATGATTCTATAATATTTTCAAAATTTGATTTAAAATCAGATAAATTCAGAGTAATAAAAATGATAGATATAAAACAACTTTTAATGTTCCAATAGGACATTATGAATGAAATGTCATCCATTTGGAATAAAAAACACACCTTTTGAGTTTCAAAAATTATGAATGATATTTTTACACCTTATAGTGAGTTTATTATTGTATATATTGATGATATTCTAGTATGTTAAAAGATATTGAGATTCACTTTAAGCATCTTAGAATATCTAAAGAAATAATAATAAGAAATGGTTTAATGATATCTAAATCAAAGATGTGTTTATTTCAAATAAATGTCCGATTTTTAGGTCATAATATTGGAAAAGAAAATATAATACCTATTAATAGAAGTATTGATTTTACTAATAAATTTCCTGATGAAATTATTAATAAAACCCAACTTCAAAGATTTCTTGGAAGTCTAAATGAGATGGGATATTATATCCATCGCTAATCTGTCGCCAAGGAGAGACAGAGTGGATGTCCATCATAAAGTCCGTCTCAGATATCCTGTACTTAGAGAGGAATTTACGTCCATCTCTAAAGTTCCGTCTCTGATACCGTGTTTTCTTGTAGTGTCTATTCCTCATATTCTTTACTATTATGAATTTTATATATCTGAGATCGCAAAAGTGGTATAAAAAACTCTTCTAAAAACATTATTAAATTCAGATGAAGATTCAAATTCTGAAGAATATGAATATTCTTCTAATATCGAGAATGAAAAAGAATTTGATATTTTACAAAATGAATCTATTTTATCAGAATCAAAATCAGAATGTGAACCATGCATTCTAGGACAATCTTATCCAAAGAACAATTCTGAAAATGAAATTGGAGGAAAAGAATTCTATAAATTTTTTTCACAATTTCAAGAGTTAAAAATAAATGTACTAACACATAATAATGTTTAAAAATAAAAACAAGTGTTTTCTCTGTAAATATCCTAGATTTTTAATAATTTTGCTATGAAACAGGGTGTTATTTTTAAAACTAATTAATATATTAGTGGATTTAATATATTTATACATTAAATTGTATTTAGTTATATTAAATAGTTAAGGGTAAAATATAAAATTAAAATTGTGAGAAACACCAAATTTATTTATAGATTTATTATAGGATAGATAACATGTACATAATAATTTATGAACACAATTATTTTTGTTAATTAGTGATTAATTATTATTTCTCTTTATATCATTTCTTTAAGTATAAAATTAATTATTTCATCTATACATTGTCTAATATATATTAAATAAATGACTATAATACCAATTTATATTTTTTATGTATTTCAACAAAAAATAAGAAAATTCAAACTAATTTTTCTTTTAATATCTACTAATAAAACTGAGTAATTGGTGGGTGTCGAATCCAACAAAAAAATAAAACATACTCGAATGATTTGTAAATAACGATAAGTAGGGTTGATCCTCAGGGAATGATGTATATTCAGTTTTTAAATTACTATTATCAATTAAAAGGGGAGTTTTGGATTTTAACTAAAATAAAATAATTAAAAAATATAAATTAAAACCTAAATAAAATAAGATCGGATTCAATAAGGTTGAGAAATTCTAGTCTTCAGACTATCTTGGTATTGATTCTATAACTCAATCATCGATGCAATGATAATTCAATGTTCTTAAATAAATTGGCTATAGTGATTAACAAACTCTAATAACGTAGTCTTTCCTTAAGTCTTTGACAATCAAAACAAGCTCTTTGATTACTACTCTTACCAATTAGACAACCCTAAACAAGCTCTTAGGATTTAGCATATCGATAGCATTTATATATTAGAAAGACACCGATTCTAGTTAAGAAACTCGTAAACTCGTTCATTTGAACTAGGTTACTAATTCCCATAGCAACTAATCAAGAACTTGTCCATAATCGACGTCACTAACTACTACAAAGATTATGTTAACCAAATAATTACAAATTTGGGTCCTATATAGCTTAATATGATTTCAACAATTAAATAGTTGATCAAGTTACTTAATTGAATGAAACATATTGTCAACAAAACGCTGGAAAAAAGTAAATACTTAAAGAAAAAAAGAAAATAAAAGCACAAATTCAATCTCACGAATTAAAGGAATCAAACCTCGATAATAATTCTTGACTAGAAAAGTATGTTTAGCACAATGAAAAATGTCTACAATGTATGAAGAAAATGAAATAAAACCTAGATGTTTATTCTGGAATAAATTCCACTTATTTATACCTAATAGAGTTCTAGTCAAAGTAGAAAACTAACTAAAATAGGATTCTAACAACTATTTTCTTAAACATATGGAATAATGTGTCTTTCTTCATGCAAAAATATAAGTAGCTTCGCTTGTATTTTTAAGGATCACTTGAATATATGATTTCGTAAAAAAACAAGTTATTGCTATATAAAACATTTTTTTTACACGCAATCATAATTTCCTAAAAATTGCTATTATGATCTAAGTATTTCTTATATATTTCTAATTTGTTCAATGTACGGTACATTTTGCTTAAGATATAGTACATGTTTCTTAAGATATCTTTTCTTCAAGTTGAAAATTATAAATTTATTGAGTGAAATTAAAGTCTCTATTTCCTAAATTCATACTCATTAAGAAGATATAAACTTCCATAATTATGTTAAATTCTGAACAAATATTTGATATTAATACTTAACTTTATTTGACAACGTCACACTTATATCAATGTAAGTATCTCAATAAAATTGAGGAGTACATATGAGTTTCTTATGACTATGAAAATTAAACACATTCAAAAGTTTGCAAAACTCGAACAAAATCAAAACGTTATAATAATTCAATGGCTTATATTTTTTCGAGATATTTAGTTCATTCAGAAAACAATTTTCTTTGTTTTTTTCAACTTTTAGTCTCACGAATCTTTAATATTATCTTATATAATCTCTACGAATAGCATAAAATCTAAAGTTCAAGTAATATCACAAAATATTATTATCCTTTTTTAGGGTTCACTCCATTTCAGTATTTTATAGAATAAAAGCTATATCAACAATCATCTATACTATTATTAAAAGAAAGCTCATTTTGTCTCTAAAATGACAATTTTTTAAGATATTTCTACAAAATTACCCTTTCATCTTTTACCAAACTAAAGCATGAATATAATGTGGATGGCAAAATTGAGATAACTTTAAAAATTGGATAGTTCTCATACCATTTTTTGGTTTTTCAAGTTTTACTTTTGAACTTACCAAATACAAAATACAAACAATTTAGATCATGTTATACTGGTAATTTTCCACTAACAAAAAATGCAACCACACATTCTCAACCACCACCTCCGTCCATCATCATCTCCTCAATATAATTAATTTCCATTTTTGTAGTTTTAATTTATTTTTCATTTCATATTATCTTATTAATTACAAGTTTGTCATGAGTTCGAGTAATTACCTCAATCTTATTAGACATTAGATTTTTAATTTATATGATTGATAAAAAAATTCATTATAACATAAAAAATTAGGTGCGCGAGTATCGCATCCGCCTGTTGCTAGTATATTTAATAAGAGAAATAGAAAATTGAACATCTAAAGAGAAAAATGAAGAAAAAAAATCTAATGAACCATATTAAGGTTAAATAAGAGAATTTATGCAAACTTAAAATGATTATTGTTTGATTAGTGAGCCACTTACTAAGTTAAGAACCAATTTAGGCTTTTAAATCTTTAACAGTTTGTCTTCGAATCTTTATTAAAAAAATTCTTTAGTTGATATTTACTCATTTTATCGTCTTCAATTAGGAAACTTTTTATTTTTTCCCCTACATTCGCTGATATGGATTTTGGTTGTCAAGATTTTGAACTCACAAATTGGCCATGAATTAACTTAAAGAGGTCAAATGTTTAACGTGCAATGCCCATTTTATTTCCATATGTTTTACTTTAACCATATCTTACAAGTTTACAACAATGTTTTTAAAACCGGATCGATGATCGAATCGGATAATTTAGTGGTCACAAGTTCGACCGGTCGGACTGGTATAAAAAATCGTTGAACCCAGATTATACATATATATACATTATTATATATGTGCATATATTTATTTTATAAATGAATTAATTTGAATCTATTTCTAAATGAATTCATTTGAATCAATTAAATTTAAAAGAAATAGTGTTAGTTAAATTCATATAATATTTAATATGTTTATCACAAATGTACCTATACAAATAATTTCATCATTATAAATTAAAGAAACTAGGCAATTATACATAAAAGTATTTTGTATCCAACCTTATATACAAATGAATTATTTAATAAAGTAAAAGTTTATATTTTTAAATTTAAAACTAATGCATGAAAAATTAATATAATGCATAATGTTAAAACTTTCAATAAAAAATATTTTTTGTGTAGTGTGAGCTTCTTAATTTTTTCTAGGGAGATCTAATGTTCAATGCTACACCTTTACATACATATATGCATTTTTGCCATTTAAGTTGGGAAGAGACAAAAACCGGTTTGATAATTAAACTGGTTCAACCGGTTGGGGGGGGGGGGTTCAACTGAGTTTAGGGCTGAATCACATTGTTCAATTGTGAACCGGCCCAACTACACAACCGGATTGGGCTTCCGGCCGGTCCGGTCCTATTCTAAAAGTAGAGGTTTACAGAGAACTCGTTTAAAAAAATCATATCTATGTAAAATTGCATTTTTGGACAACTCTAAATTTCTAATATTTTCTCTTATGTTTTGCCAATTTCCCAACTCATGATAATTATCAAAAAGATACATCAATTACAATTTAAAGGAGAATGGCTATTTATGGGTACGTGAATATTAAATATAAAGTATTAGATTAATTATTTATATATATATATATATATATTATAACTTACTTTATTTTGTCTGATCTTTTAAATTTTGTAAGTTTACGTTGCAAAATATATTTATGTAACACTTAATCTAATTGTCATAACTAAAATATTACATCAATATTATAAATGAAAATTTGGAAGCTAATGTTTTAATTATAAATGTGATAGCATTTGCTAAATATAGAAATTCTATGGATTTGTCAAAGTGAGAAGTAATTTTTATTAATTATGTGTGTTCTTTTTTGTATATGAACCAAACTATATTATGATAGTTACATAAAAATCAATCTATTGTGATGACTTTATAAAATCGTGCAATAAATAAGGATTAATTAATGAAATCCTAACATGATATTTTATTTTTACTAAAATAAATCATAAGTAAACACTCATAGAATGGATTTTGAAGAAGAATAATTAACTAACTATAATTAATGAGGAATTAAACTAATTAATCAACCAAAATATAATAAAAAAAAAACAGGCATACCTGATAATTAATCAACACTAATCGCAAAATCCAATTGACTGATCAAATAAGAACATTCAGTTGTTCCAACATGTACGTCTTCCAAATTCATTTTCCTTTCTTCTTTGATTTTTCCTTTTTCCATCATGCCTTTTCTTTGTTTTCTTTCTTTATTCAACAGTAGTCTAAAACCATATATTAAGAACAGGGCATACAAAACACTAACTAATTTCTAATATGTATAACTTTGTACTTAATTGATTTTCAACTATAAATTTACCTAAAACACATAGGGATTTGATAAACTATTACAGTAACTTAATTAGACAACTGAGAGCTCACATCGTATATTGACAAAAACCCATAGGTCTCGTACATGCACATATGATCAACAAATTAGCACCAGCAAGAGATGTAGCTCAATAAACATGCGTCAATTTAAATAATTTATCCATAATAAAATTATTCCCATTGAAATTTCTAATAGGAAAAGATAGGAGGAGAAAGAGAGACGTACCTTTCTGCGAAGAAAAAGGAATAGAATTTAGCTTGGACTAATTGAATATTTATTTTGCATTCATATCCTAAATGTAAATCTAGTACTTAAGGTGGCATTAAATAAGGGGCAGAAATGAGGAAGAGCATGTGAGGGCCAGAGACGTATGTCACTTTCAATATAAGTTTAATTTCATATTTTCTAAATTTACAATTAATCCTTGTGTCTTTCTAATTCTACACTTTGACACTAACACATTATAGAACTTTTAGTGTGGTCTTTAAATTAAAAAAAAAATAATCAATCTTGACCCTCAACACTAATTATGCAGCCGGGCTCCGATTTATTCCATGATGCTTCTCAAAGTTTCGGAAGCTCGATATCGATATTATCAATTGATTTCAATAAACTATTGATTTAGCTATAATCAATTCTTCCAAATTAAATTAACTTGTAATTAATAAAAATTATTCACTTATAAATGTGGGGCATCACATAACGGCACAAACTTTAAGGACTGGAAGGAGAACGTTATGATAGTTCTCGGTTGCATGGATCAAGACCTTGTACTAAGGGAGCCACGTCCCGTCGATCATCTGGCTGAAAGTACCTCTAATCATAAGAGGGAAATCGAGAAGTGGGATTACTCAATGAGTCTTATGATCATGAAGCGTGCAGTTCCAGAAACATTCAGGGGCACAATGTTTGAGGAGACTAATGCTAAGGTGTTTCTGGCAGTGCTTGAAAAACGCTTTGTGAAAAAACGAAAAATCAAAGACAAACTCCATTCTGCGCAATCTTGTTTCCATGAAGTACAGAAATAAAAGTAACATAAGGGAGTACATTCTGGAGATGTCTCATTTGGCATCAAAACTAAAAGCACTTAGGCTCCGTTTGTTTGACATGGAATGTAATCTAAAATGGGAATAAGATTTCTGGTAATTTGATTACTAGAAATCTGATTCCATTAATAGTGTTTGTTTGTCTACAAAAAATTGGGTAAAGATATATATTGTTTATATTTTTATGTTTGATTCAAACACATATAATAAAGAATGAAATCTAAATTAAAGACTTTGACTTAAATACCCTTATTTTAAACCATATTTATATAATCTAACTATAAATTTTCAATATAGTAGAATATTTGATATTATATATATACATAAGTGTATATACACATATATATTTAATTTGGTTAAATAATAAAAAATAAATAAGATATCAATTTAATTCAAATGCATTATCATCTTTTAGAAAAAATGATATTAAATTGAACATGCTTATATTTTATTTACATATTGTTTGACTTTTAAAAAAATTGATACATATATGGATTTTTCATATACCAATGCATTGATAATTATTTTAGGTCGGAAACATATTATTGTTAATAAATAAAATATATTAATTATATGTGACCAACACCCATTTCAGAAGTACTATCACAAAAACAACATAACAAATTTTCAATTTCATTCAATAAATAAATATCAATAAAATGAAATTGCGATCTATTTGATAATAAAAATATTTTAAATAAATTAAAAATACGAACTATTTATTCATAAATAGTAACTTAAATGAAATGAAAAAATAAAACACTATTTTTTGTTGATTTTGTATTATATTTTATATAGGGGTAATAAGGGCATTAAAGTATTGTATTTATGATTACCTTGATATGGTAATCACATTACCTCCAATTAATAAGGTATTGTGATTCCCTTATTTGAGATGACAATTCTCATATGTTGGAATTATATTGCATTCCATAATATCAAATGAAAATTACCAAACAAGGTTATTTGACTTTTGGGAATTATATTCCCTATTTTGATTCCATTCCCTTGACAAACAAACGGAGCCTCAAGGTAGAGTTGTTTGATGACTTGCTCGTGGATTTAGTTTTGATATCTCTTCCTACACAATTCAGTTAATTTGTGGTCAGTTATAACTGCCAAAAGGAGAAGTGGACTCTTAATAAGCTTATTTTTCATTGTGTGCAAGAGGAAGAGAGGATGAGACATGACAGAGTAGAAAGTGCTCATTTGGTCTCCTCCTCAGGCAGTCTAATTTGTTCAATGTACAATTGCTTAAGATATCTTTTCTTCAAGTTGAACATTATAAATTTATTGAGTGATATTAAAGTCTCTATTTCCTAAATTCATACTCATTAAGAAGATATACACTTCCATAATTATGTTAAATTTTGAACAAATATTTGATATTACTACTTAAATTTATCTGACAACGTCACACTTATATCAATACAAGTATCTCAATAAAATTGAGGAGTACATATGAGTTTCTTAGGACTATAAAAATTAAGCAAATTCAAAAGTTTGCAAAACTCGCACAAAATCAAAATGTTATAACAATTCAATGGCTTAGAGTTTTTCGAGATATCAAGTTCATTCAGAAAATAATTTTCTTTGATATTTCAACTTTTAGTCTCACGAATCTTTAATATTATTTTATATAATCTCTACGAATAGCATAAAAGCTAAAGTTCAAATAATATCAGAAAATATTATTATCCTTTTTTAGCTTTAACTCCATTTCAGTATTTTATAGAATAAAAGCTATATCAATAATCATCTATACTATTATAAAAAGAAAGCTCATTTCATCTTTAAAATGACAATTTTTTAGATATTTCTACAAAATTACCCTTTCATCTATTACCAAACTAAAAACATGAATATAATGTGGAGAGCAAAATTGAGATAACTTTAAAAATTGGGTAATTCTCATATCATTTTTTGGCTTTTAAAGTTTTACCTTTGAACTTACCAAATACAATATACAAACAATTTAGATTTTGTTATATTGGTAATTTGCCACTAACAAAAAATGCAACCACACATTCTCAACCACCCCCTCCGTCCATCATCATCTCCTCAATATAATTAATTTCCATTTTTGTAGTTTTAATTTATTTTTAATTTCATATTATCTTATTAATTGCAAGTTTGTCATGAGTTTGAGTAATTGCCCCAATCTTATTAGATATTACGTTTTTAATTTATATGATTGATACAAAATTCATTATAAAATTAAGAATTAAGTGTGCGAGTATCGCGTGCGCCTGTTGCTAGTATATTTTTAATAAAAGAAATAGAAAATTGAATATCTAAAGAGACAAATGAAGCAAAAAATCTAATGAACCATATTAAGGTTAAACAAGAGAATGTATGCTAACTTAAAATGATTATTAATGTTTGATTAGTGAGCCACTTACTAAGTTAAGAACCAATTTAGGCTTTTAAATATTTAACATTTAGTCTTCGAATCTTTATTAAAAAAATTCTTTAGTTGATATTTACTCATTTTATCGTCTTCAATTAAGAAACTTTTTATTTTTCCCCTATACCTTCGCTGATATGGATTTTGGTTAAGATTTTGAACTCACAAATCGACCCTTCACTTATAATATGATATTTTCATATTATAAGTGAACGTATAATATTTTCATATTGAATATATAATGTTTTTAAATTTACTATATACATGAATTAACTTAAAGAGGTCATTTTTCACGTGCAATGCCCATTTTATTTCCATATGTTTTACTTTAACCATATCTTACAAGTTTACAACAATATTTTTTAAACCGGACCGATTGTCGAACCGAATAACTTAGTGGGTCATTGGTTCGACCGGTCGGACTGGTATAAAAAAATCGTTGAACCCGGATTATACGTATATATATATTATTATATATGTAAACATATTTATTACAAATGAATTAATTTGAATTTATTTTTAAATGAATTCATTTGAGTCAATAAAATTTATAAGAAATAGTGTTAGTTTACATTCATATAATATTAAATATGTTTATCACAAATGTACCTATACAAATATTTTCATCATTATAAACTAAAGAAATCAGGGAATTATACATAAAAGTATTTTATATCAAACCTTATATACAAATGAATTATTTAATAAAGTAAAATATTTATATTTTTAAATCTAAAACCAATGCACGAAAAATTAATATAATGCATAATGTTAAACTTTCAACAAAAAATATTTTTGGTGTAGTGGGAGCTTCTTAATTTTTCCTGGGGAAATCTAAAGTTCACACTACTAGAAAAAAATGGCAAACGCGACGCCCGATACCGTCGCTAAACCGTCGCCAAGTCCGCTTTTGCGACGGGTTCGCGTCGGTATCGACCCGAAGCCAATTCGGCGTCACTAAAATACATCCCGACGCAATCCCGACTCAAAGTACCTAAACACTTGACCCGGTTTTGGCCGGGTATTGACCGACGCAATACCGTCGCCATATTTTTAAAAATATATTTATATTAAATTAATAATTGTATATATTTTATTATATACCGTCGCCATTCTGACGCACAATAATTATTATTTATTTATGATTCCCATCGCAAACCCGACGCCGCATAATAATAATTATTTCTTGAAGTCCGTCACAAACCCGACGCGAACTCTATTATTATTTGTTGAAATCCGTCGCGATACCGAAGCCAAATATTTGAAGACCGTCGCAATCCCATCGCGTTTCTGGTAAATTTTGTAAAAAAATATACAGCCAGGTTGCTGCAACATATCGAGCAACCGGCTGCAATTTCAGAATTTCATCAATAATTGGAGATATCAACCTGTTGCACTGATTCAAATGTATCAAACCACTCAAAGTTAAAAAAAAAACTACTTTCTTGCATCAAACATTAAAAGATTAAACATCAAGAATAAAAAGAATTGGAATTGATAATAAACATTAAACCTTAAAAATGAATTAAAAAATGTAATACATACCTTTTCTTTTCTCTTTATTTGTATTTGACAATTTTTCCTATAAGAAATATAAAAAAATTAGGATTCATAATAGAAAGTGTAAGAATATTAATACATAGAATTCATATCATAATGAATAATTAAAAAACCAAATTGAATTGTAAGGGATTGATTCAAAATTACCCTTTTTAATTGTCCTACACAATTAAAGAAAACAACAAGATATTAGTGCACATTAAAATCAAAATATAACAAAATATAAATAAAAATATCAGATGATACATGTAATGAAAAATGGAAGAAGAGATTGATGATTAGGGTTAGAAAGTTGTGAATATGAGGCTTTATATAGAGTAACAAGTTGTAAAATTCTGAAATAATCGAAACCGTCGCTATCCCGACGCTATCCCGTCGCCACTATTTGTGAAAAAAAAATTGAACTTAGCGCCTAATAAGATTTGACGGGAGTGTGAAAATTTTCGAAAATTTAATACTCGTCGCCAAACGGACACCATACCGACGCTATCCCGACGCTATCCCGTCGCCACTTTTTGTGAAAAAAAAAATTGAACTTAGCGCCTAATAAGATTTAGCGGGAGCGTGAAAATTTTCGAAAATTTAATACCCGTCGCCAAACGGACACCAAACCGACGCTATTATCTAATTTAGAATGTCGGTACCGTCGCTATCCCGTCGCACTACCGATGCAATCAACGATATCAATTTCATTTTGTATGCTACCCGTCGCCACCCGGACGCTAGCTTGTCGCAAATCTGGAAAAATAAAATGAATTCCGTCGCCAAACCATCGCCCACCCCTCGCAATACTGGAAAAGGATGGAGTTCCGATGCTATCCCGTCGCTAAACCATCGCCATATTGTTAAACATGCCTTAATTAGAATTTAATCGTTCCACGTTGAATAAATAGAATTTGTTAGTGATTATTACTTTAAGTTAACTAGAGAAATCGTTACAAAGCATATAGTATTTACGAACTACGTATTATTGTGTGGACTCGTGATATATATGTAACATGTATATCGAGTGTCGACTTATAGTTCAATTATCGGCTACGATTGATAATTTGATAGTTGTTAATCCTTACGGTGTAAAAATTAAATAGTAATTAGCGTCGGTATAGCGGCGGTATAAAATAACACTATAATATATATTTATATTTTATCCTAAAATATATGAAAAATAATATTTAATTTATTTTAAAAATACAAATGGCGTCGGAATGGCATCGATAAGTCAATGAAATGGTTTTAAAATAAAATTTTAAATTACTTATTTATCGTACCGTCGCCACACCGACGCAAACGTTTAAATATATTTTCTAGAATTCATAATAATAAAAGACTTTTAAAAATTAAATAGTAATTAGCGTCGGTATAGCGGCGGTATAAAATAACCAATAATATATATTTATATTTTATCCTAAAATATATGAACAATAATATTTAATTTATTTTAAAAACACAAATGGCGTCGGAATGGCATCGGTAAGTCAATGAAATGGTTTAAAAATAAAATGTTAAATTACTTATTTATCGTACCATCGCCACACCGACGCAAACATTTAAATATATTTTCTAGAATTCTTAATAATAAAATACTTTTAAAAATTAAATAGTAATTAGCGTCGGTATAGCGGCGGTATAAAATAACCAATAATATATATTTATATTTTATCCTAAAATATATGAACAATAATATTTAATTTATTTTAAAAATACAAATGGCGTCGGAATGGCATCGGTAAGTCAACGAAATGGTTTAAAAATAAAATTTTAAATTACTTATTTATCGTACCGTGGTCACACCGACGCAAACGTTTAAATATATTTTCTAGAATTTTTAATAATAAAAGACTTTTAAAAATTATATAGTAATTAGCGTCGGTATAGCGGCGGTATAAAATAACCAATAATATATATTTACAATTTTATCCTAAAATATATTAATAATAATATTTAATTTATTTTAAAAATAAAAATAGCGTCGGTATGTCATCGGTAAGTCAATGAAATGGTTTAAAAATAAAATTTTAAATTACTTATTTATCGTACCGACGCCATACCGACGCGTTATTTTTAACCCATTTAAGAAAACGGGTTGGAATGTCACCGACGCCATACCGTCGCGAAACTTTAAAAAAATGGCGACGGGCGTTTCGCCCGTCGCGTTTGCTTCGTTTTCTAGTGGTGGATCAATCCTACACCTTTACATACATTTATGATTTTTGCCATTGAAGTTGGGAAGAGACAAAACCAGTTTGATAATTAAACTAGTTCGACCGGTTGGGAGGAGTTCGACCGGGTTTAGGGCTGATTCATGTTGTGTCAATTGTGAACCGGCCCAACTACACAACTGGACCGGGCTTCCGACCGGTCCATTCTTGTTCTAAAAACAGAGTTTTACAGAGAACTCGTTTAAAAAGATCATATCTATGTAAAACTTGCATTTTTAGACAACTCTAAATTTATAATATTTTCTCTTATGTTTTACCAATTTTTCAAATCATAATAATTATCGAAAAGATACATCATTTTACAATTTAAAGGAGAATGGCTAACTATGGGTACGTGAATATTAAATATAAAGTACTAGATTAATTATTTATATATATATTATAACTTACTTTATTTTGTTTGATCTTTTCAGTTTTGTAAGTTTACGTTGCAAAATATATTTATGTAACACTTAATCTAATTGTCATAACTAAAATATTACATCAATATTATAAATAAAAATTTGGAAGCTAATGTTTTAATTATAAATGTGACAATATTTGCTAAATATAGAAATTCTATGGATTTGTCGAAAGTGAGAAGTAAATTTTATTATGCGTGTTCTTATTTGTATATGAACCAAACTATTTTATGATAGTTACATAAAAATCAATATTTTGTTATGACTTTATAAAATCGTGTAGTAAATAAGGAACAAAAAAAACTATATAAGTATATTCATATATTTGATCCATATGGTGAAGTGACTATTGTAAGCAATGATATGAAAGAAGAAATGGAATACTGGATCCATCAAAATAACAAAATAAAATATAATTGAAGTATAAATTTACATGAGAACTAATTTAATCACAGTACTAATTCCTATGTTTTAATTTTCAATTAACTTAATTCCCTTGTATACATAATTGTTTTTTTCATGAACTTAGTTAAGTTATTCTTTATGTTTTAGATTTATCAAATTGAACAATATATATATATATATATATATATATTATTTTAACAAGCTCATATTATTTACGTGCAATGCACATATCATTTACAAGTGTACTTAAATGTCTCAAAATCTCAAATTTGGTGCGCCCTAACTACCGATAAGGTAATTCAAATCTCAGTTTCACTAAGATGAATACCAAAAAGTTTTTCTAGAGCAATTCGTGTTTTTGCAATTTTTCTCTTTGATTTTTACTTTAAAAGAAAAACAAAACATCATTAAAATACTACAATTTCAAAATACTTACAAAACTACTATAACACGGAATTAGGAAAATGACATTTTATTCTTTTAAAAATTATACGGTAACAATAATCAGAATTATTTGACGATGTGTAGTATATATTGATATTTACTTACTACATCAAACATGAGATTTTCCTTTCAAGATAAATCTTATTAATGATAGAATTTCCTTTCAAGACCATCTCCAACCAGCGCCAAATTGGCGCTGGTTGGCCCAGTTTTTGGCACTAGGCGTCGGGTTGGACATTCATTGCGTGGCGCAATGAAATAGTGTTGCGCCGGAATGGCGCATCACTATTCACTGCGCAATTTCTGTCTTGAATTTCCTTTTTCTTTTTTTTTTCCTTTTCATTTTAGTCCTTTATCTTTATTTTTATTTTCAATGTAGCCTTTTATAAGTTTGAATTATTTTCAATTTAGGCCTTCCATTTTTTGTTATAATTGTACTTTATATATTATATTTTATCCAATGAAACATTAATTTCAATGTATAAGTTAATTATATAAAATAATTGTATTATAACTTATATAAAATGCATATTTTACAATTAATTATATTATAACTATAGTTTAATCATTAATTAAATAATATATATAGTTGTTGATTATTTTATTAAATGTCAAAACACAATTAAAATAATATTAATGATTTAATTTTCAAAATAAGTTTATTATTTGTGAATTTTATTAACAAAATATATTTTTTTGGTTTTAAGTGTACCATACGTAAATGTGTTCGATTTTATTTGTGGAAAATTCTAAGATAATAAAAAAGATGAAAAAAATGCAATATTTTCAATAATATTTTTTTTAGGTGCAGTGAATAGTTTTATGGGTTGGGTTTTTGCCAAAATGAATTTTTGGGTTGGAGGTGGCGTAATTTTTAATATAATATTTTAGTTGTTATAGTTCTGTATTAATTTTCTTTTCCAACTTAAATTGCATAAATTCTTCGTTAGTCATTTTATATTTTAAAAGAATAATTTTCCCCTGCCATGAATAAAAGGTAAAAAGTAAATGAAGAAGAAAGAATTGTTTTGCAATTGAAAAAATAATTTATCGCCTCACCTAGAGTATGAACAAAACAATCTCACTTTCACATAATATATTGCGGCTAATATTCAACACTTTCTGCCATATGTATTGAGCAGTAATTATGCGATAATTATGCATTAACAAACCTTGTAATTCATTTATTAATTACAACTCGGGTGTACGCTAACCTAAATAAATTTCCATCATTTTGTAAAGGGATAAATGCAAAAAACCCACCTCAGAAATAATTTATTGGCTGAAAACCCCCTGTGAAATAAATATAGGCTAAAAACCCCCTGTGAAATTTTTTCGTTGCAAAAAACCCCCTGTGAAAGTTAGGTCAGCTACCCCCTGTGAAATAAATGCAAAAAACCCCCTGTGAAATAATTTATTGGCTGAAAACCCCCTGTGAAATAAATATAGGCTAAAAACCCCCTGTGAAATTTTTTCGTTGCAAAAAACCCCCCGGTCGTTGCAAAATATTTATTTTATTTTTAGTAAATATGCCTCATAATAGTAAAAACAATAATGTTAATAATCTAAAATTTAAATATTATGAGGCATATTTACTAAAAATAAAAGAAATATTTTATGAAAAACTATCTTTAATATCGTTTTTTGTATAAACATGAGTAAAATTGTATCCCAAATGAATATATAAGTACTTATATGTTAATGGTCTAAAATTTAAATATTATGAGGCATATTTACTAAAAATAAAAGAAACATTTTATGAAAAACTATCTTTAATATTGTTTTTTTTGTGTAAACATGAGTAAAAGTGTATCCCAAATGAATATATAAGTACAATACACAAAAGGGACATAAAAGTAAATGAATAAGTCATTTAATGTCTAATAATCACAAACAAAAAAAAAACGCACATACGGCGCGTGTAGCTCACCTAACTGACCGAGGGGGTTTTTTGCAACGAAAATTTTTTACAGGGGGTTTTTAGCCAATAAATTATTTCACAGGGAGTTTTCAGCCAATAAATTATTTCACAGGGGTTTTTTTGCATTTATTTCACAGGGGGTAGCTGACCTAACTGACCGAGGGGGTTTTTTGCAACGAAAAAATTTCACAGGGGATTTTTAGCCTATATTTATTTCACAGGGGGTTTTCAGCCAATAAATTATTTCACAGGGGGGTTTTTTGCATTTATCCCTTTTGTAAATACTACATATTATTTCTATATTATACTATATTTGTTGTGTAGGATAAACATATATATATATATATATATACAACATTTAGCTGACAATTTTTTCTTGTTTATTTTTGAAGAAAACCCAAAATTGCAAATAGATTAAAACTATTTCTAATATGTATTCATACCAAACATGACTGAACATTGGCAAAATTTTCCCGTTTGACGTTGATAACGCGGGTTATATACTCAAATCAAACTACCCAAATATGACAAATTATGACTCTAACTTTAAATGTACAGCCCACTCAACAGCATTTTCAGTTGAGTTTGGTCTTGAGATAATTATATACTTGTATTTATACATAGCCAGCCAGCCAAGCTTAAGCGCCATAGCCCCTCATATATTTTTTTTCTTCTTCCTGCATTTGCTTACAATTATCAATCTTGCAATGAAAGACCACAAGTACATCAGTCTTCATGGGCTCTTTAAAACTGAGGAGGGTTTGAATAGTTTCTTTCTTTGTAACTATTAATTTGTACTTAAAGCTTGTTTAATTTTGTGAAATCAAAGTCTTCACTTTTTTCTTTCTTCTCATTAACTCTTTTTTTGTATAATTTAAATAGTTTTCATATTGGCGCAAAAACTTGGATCTTGTTTAGTATTTTTTTTCTTCATTATTTCTTCATTATTATTTTTATTTCTTCATTTTCTAAATTCAGTGCTTCATGTTACCTCTCATGCTCATTAAGTTTGTCTTACTTGAAGATCTCAATCTCATTATCATAAATGATGGATTCCTTTTTATTTATTTTTCACCGTGTTGCATTTATTTTATTTTATTAAATTTACTTGATAAATATATATATATAAGCAAAATATTCACATGTCATGACGCAAAAGTTAATGCCCGATGTTAAAAATAATTAAAAGATAATGTGAAACTCTTTTTTCTTTACTTTTATATTAATTTAATAGTTGTCATCATCGTATTTTGATTTTCAATTGATCTGAGATTTTTTTTAATAAAAGGTTGATCATATTTCAAATGAATATTCTTCTACTAAGTGAAATAGCTTCATTATCAACTGGTAAAATACAATTTTTTTGAATTAGCTGTAAAATTATAATTGGTTTTATGATACTTTTAAATATGTGGAAGTAATAATTGACAAAATATCAAAATAATCAAACTCTTCAATAAAATATTTAGAATATTCTAAGGTATGTTTGGTTTTATTTTGGCCATGTTTTGGCCCAAAATCCTGGCCAAATATTGTTTGGCCTACAAAATTTGTGTTAGAAAAACCCCAAAATTTTGGTCAAAAAATTTAGGGTATGTTTGGTTTTATTTTTACTGGGTATTTTGGTGAGAATATTTTGGGACACGTGCATTATTGGTGACATAATGTTTGGTTTAATTTGAAAATTATTTTTTGATTATTTTTTTTTGGTGAGAAGTGTTGAATTTTTTTTTAAAAGGAAACATATGTTACTGTAGTGGTCAAATCATAAAAAATTTATCTGTTGGTGATTAAGTCATGGTTTAAAATTATATTATAATATTAAAATTGTAATAATTGTTATATATACGAATATTTATTTGACACTTAGTGATAAGTAATATCCATTTGAGGAAGCCATAATGGACTAAGCTTTGAACGCGTCTCTTTATCAAACTTCAGTTACTACACACACAATATAGACTTTAGGATATGGTTATAGCGGTTTAGAGCGTTTACTGACCATGTGCTCTTATCTTGATTCTCGTGAAGTCTCTATAGTCAGTCCAAACCCATAGCCCCGGCCCTCAAGGAGACTCTCACTTAGGTGAAACCTCCAAGGGTACGTGTGACCTCTACCCCGCGAATTTTCTCGCCTTGGTCTCATTAAGGGTCAAAGCCCAACCTAACATCACACTTTTTACAGCACTTCACTTTAGGGATTAGTAAGGAGGCATCTTATAGAATACTCTTGTGTTAATAATCAATATCACCATAATTGGTTTATATTTTTCCTTTGAAAATTATAAGTCTATAACTCATTTTTTACATATCTCATACAAATTTTGATAAGCCGAGAAATAGTAAAATATTATATCCAGATATTCTCAATTCACAACTTTGCTTAACCCTCACATTTCACAATATCTCAGTTAAGCAACATGTCACCAGAAATAAATATTTATATCCAACAAGATCAATTTCAAAATCAAATGAAACTAATGCACTATTAAGAGTTTTTTTTTAATTCACTCGGAGTTAGAGGCGTAAAAAATATTGTAATGGTGCCAATCCGACATTTCTAACATATCATGAAATAATCAAATTAATTTATAAGTTATATCTCAATGATATCACACGAGCATTTATATATGCTCCTCATATAAAGTTAATTTTATGTTTGCCACATAATATTTCGGAATATCACAATTAAAATCACATTTACTATTTATTCTTAAATTCAATCACTTTAAGACTAAGAATACTATTAGTAGGCACTTGACATGTCATTAAACATACTAATAGAATATCACGCAAACATACTTGTGTTCACTTTACCATATCACCGATTAAATTTCAAATCTAACTTTATAAATAACATAATCATATGCATGCTCATGAATTTTTTAATACAAACTTAAAATAATTTTTTCAATTAGCCACTAAAGAGAATAACTCCAACATGTTATAAATATTTTTATTTTGATAGACAAATTTGTATAGATTACTAGCCACTGTATTATATATTTAACTATGTTGTTAATTAATTTTGCATGTAACCTATAAATTAATCATAACAATTATATGTATTAAACTTATTACTTGCTACTCTACAATTATATGATCGTACAATTTGTAACATAAAATGTATATTTTATTTCTGATGTATTTTATTAACACCGTAATGACATTATTATAATTAAAAATTCCACTAACACACATAATTCAAGTTTTGTGAACTACGTTAAGTTTACATTTCTATTTGTGGGTGTATTGACTAAGAATAACTAGCAATTGACATGAAAATATAATGATAATTAAATAACAGTAATCTACCCTAGTCAAAGAGGCACCATTATGTTGCAATGACACTCATCATAATGCTTTGTATTTCATTGATTAAAATCATGTCATCAAATTATTTTTTATTTACACTAAAAAGATATATAGTAATTCAATTGATGATTTTCTTTATTGTAATTTATAAATCCAAAAGTTTATTTTAAATTGAAATAATTAAAATTCATCTTCACAACATCAAAATCTAAAATATTTTCAAGTATATATATTTGTTAAAATATAATTCTCTATCACTCTATGCAATAGTTTTTTTTTCATGAACCTATGTCATAAATCTTTAACTGATACACATATATATGCACAAAATAATTCATAAACAAAATCGAAAGTATGATAAAGTTGTTGATAATATATTGTGAATGGATTTGAGTATATTAATATTATGTTAAACACAAATCACAAAATATACAACACTATAAACTATAAGCGAAAGTATAATTCCACAATATTAGCTTTGCTTTTCTGAATTCTTATATACATTTCCAGTTCCATCTCTTTTGCTCTTTTTTTCATCTATCATGGCTGGGTGCTTATACATGGCAAATAACATTGAAACTAGTTGATCCAGATAAGATAATGGCCAGTCAGTGTAGATGAAGGAACCGTGAGAGAATATTTCGAAGGATATGAAATTTTGAGATTATATTTTTCAAGCATGTGTATTTTATATTATAAAATGTCATATGAAAGTTGTCACATTTATACACTTGGGGGACATGGAAATCAAGAAATAATATTTGACAACTGGATATTGTTTGGTTAGGGTTTATCACTCTCTTTCCTAGGTTAATAGATAACACATGATAGGTGGTATCTATTATCAGAATATCATATATAACCTGCTCCAAAAACTATAATTACAATTTACACCTATAAGAAAACCTAAAAAATTTAAACCATCAATAAACAAAGTAAATATATTTTATATCTTATTAAGTTACACGAAATTTTAATTTTTATTTTATTAAAAATGTGATTTTGACAATTAACGTCTTTCTATGTTAAAGAATAATGTGAGTGCGTACTTTTTTAAGTGACTTCTTTTGAAAATTCCTTAACCTAAAGAAAAAAAAAAAGAAGATTGCATAATGTGAAGTGATTGCATAATATTTATTTGAAGTGATTTATTTCTAAATATTTACAAGGGCTCGTTTTTTTGCCTTTGTTGATGATGATAATTGTTAAAGTTTTTTTCCTATGGTAATGAATAACTTTACAAAGTTAAATTGTTGGTTAAACTTCTATTTACAATATATTCAAGTATAATTTCTATGAGTGATTTTGATAATTCGAAGAATATGCTATTTTGAATTTTTTTATTTGATTCATCATGATATAAAATGCCAACAAAAACCATGAAAATATATTTTTTAGGATATCACTCTCATTTATAATTGCAATCGAGTAATAATTTGCTAATGTATCTCTCAATTTCTCTCATAACTATCAAGCATAATTTTATGATACTTAATAACATGGATGCAACCAAACCAGGCCCAAAAATACAAAGTGATTCTTGAACTATATTTTAGTTTATTTCAACAATGTCTCTCCAAAACTAAAATTCAATAAAACTCTCAATGCAACATCATTTCTTGAGAATATAGGTCATCTAAGTGGCTTTGTAAATATATGAACAATTTATTGTCCAGTTCAACAGTTCAACAATATTCTAGGTTGATTTTTCCGTTGCGAATAAGTTCACTTAGAAAACAGAATTGCAGGCAAATATACTTCATTATGTTGGAATTCACCATGGGGGCGTAGCAAAAGAATATAGGACCAGGGATCCCAACCTCATGAGTCAAACATGATTTTGGTGTTTCATGCATTCAGTTTTAAAAATTATAAAATGAATCTAAACAAAAAAAATTGATTACCTCTTTATTGTTATGCACTTAATATATACAGCACCACCTCATGATGATGCCTCTAGGAATCACTCGAAGAAAGCCTCTAGGAACATCCTTCTTGTGCAGGACTAGAACACCCAATTATGTTATTCTAACTCTTATTCAATTCTCATTAATTTATTACCTTAATAAATAATCTATTTGCTTTATTTAATCTCATTAAATAATGCTAGTAATTATCTCATCATGTTCTCTAATAATATTCACATCCAATGTGAAATTACCGAAATGGCACCCATAGTATTTAGAGAGAGAAAAGTCTCATTTTTCTTCATATTATAACACGATTCTCTAGGATCATTTCAGTTGGTAATGGGAGGATATCAAATAACATGGTTGTCTTCACTAATTTATATTTATCAAGTGAGAGTCATGGAATGTCAAACTTACATTATTTGGTAGTGTATATGAGATCAAATAATATGAAAGTATCAAACTACCCTTCGTGCATCGCACGAGTTAGTTGTATGATTTGACTAAAGACTTTAATGTTTTACTTACCTATGACTACACTTGTTTACTATAGAGACTTTGGATTCATATCTTGACAACTTACATTGTATATATTGCACTTAGAGGTCGGCCTCACCTAATAATGAAAACAGTCTAACTACTCTAGGAATAGACCCAATCTTACAAGCACATCATTCATGACCCCTAAGGTTAACATCTCATGCGTACCATCATAATCTATAATTCAATCATTGACAACACAGAGTTAAATCCATGTGATTGAATTACATCTAGTCGTGTTCAGGTATATTGATTTCATCGATTATACTTACGTTCCAAGCTTCACTAACCCATATTGTTAGACGAGCACTCTAGTGTCAGAGTTTGTGACGATAATTCGAACCTTAATGCCCTTGATTAAGGTTCATTAAACTCCGCACTCAGTTTTAGAGATGAAGTGTTCAACATTTCCAAAGCAACCTGAAGAATTGGAAGGTCTATTTAATGTAATATACCTAAACTAGCTTAAAGCCTTTTATAAATAAACTAAATGTTTATGCAATACAAGATAGTTCCCAAACTTCTTATTCTCGTTTGCATCAAGGGTAGAGTAGGATATTTGGATACATAAATAGTAAAACTATTGTTACAATATTTACAAGATCGCTTTATTTGAAATTCAAGTTCTGAAAATTCCTCCTAGCCATAATGCTTGTCATCTTCCAAAAATGCTGCTAGTACTCAATTTTGGTGGTAGAAAGCACAAAAGCTTGTTGCTCCTTTGAACACAAAGATATTACTTCACTTCCAGGGTTAAAAGCATAATTTAAAGTGCTTTGTGAATCATTGATGCTTCCACCGAGTTCATTATGAGTATATCGAACAAGCTTCACAGGTACACGAATTTCATAGAAATACATTAATCAATGGTTTCTTTGATGTATTGCAAAATTCTTTTGTTAGCTTCCCAGAAATTTGAAAAAGGTTTCTCCATAAACATGTTAGTCAAACTTACTGTACAGATCTCGAGCATTGAGATACATTAGATTTCCAACAGCCTTCGAAACAAAGTCTGATTCCACAAGATTTACTTCACCATTCTTGGTTATTTAAGTCTTGTATCTTGTGATACAACGAGTTGAAATATAATTTGCATTCTGCATATTGAACTTCTCCAACAATTGGGTTACTATTTCCTTGAGAGATAAATTATGCTTTGTTACAAAATTTCATTGTTAGATATTTTGACAATGACAAGAAAGAATTGCCTTGTTATACCTCAAAAGTTTGTAAATTTGATTGCTTAGAACCTATGTAAAAGAAATAACAGAATGTTTGAGTTGTAACTTTTAAAATAGGCATTTATTCTTTCTTGTATGCTTTATAGTAGTATATTAAACGTTTTAACGTTGGTAGAATTGTAGGTAAGTCTATCAAAGTTCAAGGTAAAGATAGAAGAAACTATTGTTTTAAAGGATGTACTGCAAGCGAACGCTTAATGTTATGAGTACAAAGTCATTAGCGACTAAAAATATAAACGATCATCTGCGCCATTTCTGGCATGAATTTCCTTTTTCTTCTTCTTTTCGCTTTTTATTTTAGTCCTTTATCTTTATTTATATTTTCAATGTAGACTTTTATAAATTTGAATTATTTTTAATTTAGGCCTTCAAATTTTTTTGTTATAATTATAATGTATTATATTTTATTCAATGAAACATTAATTTCAATATATAAGTTTATTATATAAATGATTTGTATAATAACTTATATAAAGTGCATATTTTACAATTAATTATATTATAACTATAGTTTAATTATTAATTAAATAATATATATAGTTATTGATTAATTTATTAAATATCAGAACACGATTAAAATAATTTTTAATTATTTAATAAATATAATATATTTTATTTTTTTGTGAATTTTATTAATAAAAGTAAATTTTTTTGGTTGAAAGTGCACAATATGTAAATGTGTTGGGTTTTATTTGTGGAAGATTGCAAGATGATAAAAAAAAATGAAAAAATGCAATATTCGGGAATATTTCTTTTGGTGCAGTGAATAGTGTTCTGGGTTGGGTTTTTGGTGCAAAATGAGTTTTTGGGTTGGGGATAACGTTATTTTTAATAATAATATTTTACTTGTTATAGTTCTCTATTGATTTGCTTTTCCAATTTAATTTACATAAATTCTTAGTTACCATTTTATATTTTAAAAGAATAATTTTCCCGTGCCATGAATAAAGGTAAAAAGTAAATGAAGAAGAAAGAATTGTTTTGCAATTGAAAAATTAATTTCATCACCTCACCTAGAGTATAAACAAAACTATCTCACCTTCACATAATATATTGCGGCTAATATTCAACCACTTTCTGCCATATGTATTGAGCAGTAATTATGCGTTTATTCATTTATTAATTACAACTCGGGTGTACACTAACATAAATAAATTTCCATCATTTTGGAAATACTACATATTATTTATATATTATACAATATTTAGTGTGTAGGATAAACATATATATATACAACATTCAGGTGACAGACTTTTGAAGAAAACCCGAAATTGCAAATAGATGAAACATATTTCTAATATGTATTCATATAAACCATGAATGAACATTGGCAAAATTTTCCTGTTTGACGTTGATAACGAGGGAGATATACTCAACTCAAACTGCCCAAAGATGACAAATTATGAACTCCAACTTTAAATGTACAGCAGTACAGCCAGTCAACAGCATTTTCAGTTGAGTTTTGTCTTCATATCATTATATACTTGTATTTATACATAGCCAACCAGCCATGCTTATGCGCCATAGCCTCTCATATTTTTTTTCTTCTTCTTGCATTTGCTTACAATTATCAATCTTCCAAATGGAAGACCACAAGTACATCAGTCTTCATGAGCTCTTGAAAACTGAGGAGGCCAACCCAAATTTGCTCAAATTTGAGCAATCAAATGTTGTTGAACCCGAGAAGATTAATCTCGAGAAAGCACTTGAGGGTCCTTCTTCCTCTATCGGAACAAAGAAGGGTACTTGTGCTGCCAAAAAGGAGAAATCAGTGTCGAATTCTCTGAAGCACTCAAAAAGCGATAACCCTTTGTTTTACCATCAAGAGGTTGTTGAAGATGCTGGTAATCCTTTTGTTCTTAATGAGGATTTGGACTTGAAGACTTGTTATCAGGACATCATGGAATCTTCCTTTCCTTACAACTATGAGATCAATGGTTCTCGATACGAGTAGGGAAAGAAGAAGTAATCAATCCCAATGTTGGCAGTAATTTTTAGGGTTTGAGTAGTTTCTTTCTTTGTAACTTAGGGTTTGCTTATCTATGATATAATGCTAGATCTATGATGTTTTTCTTTCTGAAGTAGTTATTTGATTCGATATGACTAAAACGGTTACCTTTTAGTTTTAGTCGATTTCAGTATGTTTTTGATTTCCCATATTTTGCCTGTAATAAAGCAAAGTAGCTTTACTATGCAAATGCAATTTTAGTCTATAATTTGATTTGTGACTTTAATTTGTCATGTATGTGAGGACGTCAACTTGAAGTTTGTACTTACGATAAAGAAGATTTTAAGCTTGCTAAATAAGAATCGGGCCACTAGGGTTAAATATCAAGAGAGAGGATGCAGGATTTTGAAGTTTTTTTACAAAGATCTCCTTTTATGTTAACTTTCAAAAAATAAATAAAAATTCCAGAATTAATTGATAAAGATTCAAAAACTTATTTTCATCAAGTATTAGCACTATATGATGTATTTCGAATACATAAAGACTTTACAGAAGTAGTCTTAAGGACAAAATAAATTTTTATTAACATCAGAGATAATCCATCAG